>CM037878.1:146227499-148627499 GCA_021292165.1 Shinisaurus crocodilurus | reverse complement strand
GTTGTTCCAGAGTGGGAGCCCACACCCCCAGGAGATCATTGTCTTTGCGACCAAATTTCTGAGTTTAGTGAATCTAGGTCGAAGCATTATTCATCCTGCAACGGTGACGAGAGAGACTTTCCCTCCACGTGACACCCCAAACATGAAGAGTGCGACAATCTACCCTCGTCCATCTTCTGAAGGGCCCAGTTTCTTCAGTTTCCCTTAGGCTGTTTCCAGCCCTTTATCTTGTTGCCCTCTGAACCCCTCGACCTGTCATAGGGCAATGTCTGCAGGCATCGCTTCTTTTGTTTAAAATTGTCAGGAAACAAATTCACAGTGGCAACCCCACACAAACATGGAGCTTCAGGAGAAGGGATTCTGCATCCTCGACATGTTCACCTCTCCAAGATCTCTGTTATGAAATAAAATCTTGCATATAAGAAGGATAGGATAATCCCTCTCACCTCTCTCGTGCACTGCACTTCCTCATGTTCCTCTCTCTCTTTCTCCATGGGCAGCCCTTGAGCCCAAGCAGAGCTATCTTAAAGGGACCATGGGCAAAATTGCAGCTAACTAAAAGTGTTAGTTTAGCTGCAATTTTGCCCATGGCCCCTTTAAGTAGCTTGCAGTTGTGGGAGGCAGGGGAATTTGGGACTCTGCATAACAAAGTCCTGGCTGTCCCGGCATTTTCGGGGCAGTTGGACACTATGAAAGAGTGCTGGACCTATGATGAGATATTGACCTGGTTCACACATAATGACAACCCATGGTTTAATTAACCAATGGGTTGTTGCCTTACCCAGAGTTAACCCATAATTTGGCTGCCATATGGGTTCTTTGGTTCCTGCTCCTTTTACCCACTCCCTCCTGCTATCCCTTTATGCCTTTATGTGGTACTATATTACTGGCATGTAGAGTGGCTGTTTTTTGTTTCTTTTTACCACTCTTGCCTGCTGCCTCTGTAGCCTGGCAAAACAATCCATGAACAACCCACATGAATAACCTGCATGTAATGCCAACCCATAGTTTAAACAACCCACAGTTCATAACCTAACAACAAGCTATGGTTTCTATTTGTAGGTTGTCTGTGGTTAACAACCTACAGTTAACCAATAATTCCAGGTTCACATGATGTATGACAGGCCACGAAACCATGATTAATGAACCCATGGTTTGTTGATACATGTGAAACAGAAACAGGTCATTGCTTGGATAAAATTGGGATACAGTCTAGTTATATTAGCAGGATGTGTTTATCCCTGGTTATTTTGTTACCCTATTACTCATATGTTTTTGTGTGTGTTCTTGTTGTGTGTATCCATTCAGATATTAAAACTTTTTTCTATTAACAATTTTCTTCAGTAAAATTTTAAACCTTGTTCTTAGAAACTTTGTGGTCTCTTTTCTTTTTGCATTACTCCCCCATCTAATAGCCAATTCCCACACTACCTAGTGTAGATACATGAGACCCAAAGAGTTTTAAGGCTGGTTTGGTGGAAGCAGCATCCACAGGAAAAAAGATTTCCAGCTGGTGATAGTGGAAAAGGCCACGGGAAGGGAAAGGCAAAAAGGAGTGGGGCACATTAGTTTGCCAAGACACTTTCTGGAAGCCATGTCTTATAACTGTAAGCAGATTTTATAATTTTAATTATGGTAAAGTTTTGATGAAGGGTGGTAAAGAAATATGTTAACAAATGAATAAATATAACACGACAGTAACAAACAAACCAATGCATTTTTCTAGTGTAGATACACCCTTAGTCCTGGAATATTTCCTCCCTCGTGATGTTGTGAAAAGGATACTTTCCACTGATTAAAGGACAGTAAGTATACTGGATTTGTATCCCACTCTATGTTACTGAGAAATGGAAAGAAGCTTTGGGAATTGAACTGCATGCTGATCATTGGGTTGCCATCTGGAGGCCAGTTTTAATGTTGCTTTATGAAGTGAGCTCTCCAAGCTATTTATTCATCTCTGCCACAGAGAGTATACTGATCTAATTCCCTCTGTTAAAAACAAACAAGCCCAACTTTTTTATTTATTGCACAGTATAAGCAAGGCTTAACAGCATACTAAAATACTTCCTCGCAGAAGACAATCAATATGTTTGCTCAGCCAAATTCTCATGGACTTCAGCTTTTCAGGAAATAATATTTTATAAGGCAAGTAAGAAAGTGGAACCCTAGATAACATAAGATGTTTTTATCTTTGTACAGCACATAGATCATTTATATGCACTTGCAGTGCAATCCTATTCTTGTCTACGTGGAAGCAAGTCCCACTGAGTTCAATGGGACTTGCTCCTAGGGAAGTGTGTATAGGATTGTACCTTAATAAATGATATTACTATTAATAATAGGAAAATGCTTTCGAAAACTCTGCAAGATTATATCTATATCTCATCTATCTATCTATCTATCTATCATGTCCTAAGATTCTGTTATTCATTAACACCAGGATGGGGAACTTGTAGCCCTCCAGATGTTGTTAGACTACAACTCCCATTATTCTTGGCCTTTGGCCATGTTGGGTGGGGCTAATGGGAATGTAAGTCAAACTACATCTAAAGGGCCAGAGGCCCCACCCCCCACCTGCTGTAGCAGGACCAAGGGAGAAGCTGCACATGTGTGGGAGAGTCAAGATAGGAACTTCCAACATTTGTGGTAATAGATTACGTGGAAATGGTTAAACAACCTCCTTCCCTCCCTCTGCCCATGCCAGCACTCTGATCAAATTTGAAGTCCTCCACAGCAGCCTTAAAATTTAAAGTTCCTCCCCAAGAAACTCAATAGGAATATAGGAAGCTGCCTTTTACTGAGTCAGGCCATTGGTCCATCTAGCCTAGTATAGTATTTGTTGACACTGACTGGCAGTGATTCCTTCCTTGCCCTACCTGGAGATGCTGGGGATTGAATCTGGGTCCCTTTGTATGCATAGCAGGTGCTCTACCACTGAGCTACAGCTTCAACTGAGACACAGTTAAGGTGGCTAAAGCTGTCTCTCATCATACACCCTCCCTGGGTTCAGCAGAGATATGGAACAGGTTACCACCACCCCACAAAGTTGTATCCCTTTTCAAAATGTCAAGATCTACACTAAAGAAGACAATGTTAAAGTGAGAAAGCATCCTCCAGTTAGGTGGTTTGGGTCCCACTGACTGGGATCACACAGTGGGCCTGTTCATTGCACCCCTAATATGTCCTCCTGTCCCTCCCTCCACACACTCTACCCATAATCATAACTGACTTTAGGGAAGGGAAATGCCAGGGAAAGATCATACTGTGACTCTGCAGTAATCCACAGAGCCTCAATGCTTTCCTCATTTCCCTCCTGGGCAACATGAACAACATTTCCTGAAGCGCCCCTACAGAAGCCTCCAGGGACAGTCTATGCAATGTATCTTGACAGGTGAGGTGTCTCTGTGGACTTGTGTCAAGTCACTGTGCTTTGCAGGTTGCTCCCAATGCTTTAGCCCAACAGACTTGGAGTGAACAGAGCAAAGGGGAAGGCTGCTGCAGTAACCCTTTTCAGAGCATTCCAAGCTCAGGACAGATCAGTCTATTTTCCCTTTTCCGGTCTATGCCACTTTCACATTTGTTCACTCAGTCAGTTTTGTCCCATTTCCGCATTCATCCGGAATAAATAAACTAAAAAATCTCCATGAAAATGCACATTTAAATACATATTTCAATATGTATTGAAAATGTCCCGTCCCCCCCTCAAAATGCACATTTCTAAACATATTTTCTGTCAGGCATTTAAAAACACATGTTGAAACATTTTTTGAGCCAAGAACTGTCAGAAGACTTGGGAAGTGCAAGAGCTGGTGGATAACTACGGTAAGTTCTGATCTGCGCACATGGAGTTCAAGTCAGTTTATATCAGAATTCACAAATATCAAATTCCTCAAGCATCAGCAACATCTTACAGAGTGACAAGAGCAGCAAGACCAAGAAATGGAGAGGCAATGACAGTTTATTCTCTTCCACAAAAGTAATACTTCCCATTGACTTATATGGGAGAATACAAATAGGATGCAGTTGGTTAGACTGTTGAAGTGAAAAGAGGAGAATAAACATGCCCCTCCTCCCTGACTCTATATTCACCAATGTTTGAGGGGAGGGACAGGTTTTGCCCTTCTCACAACTGTGCCCCCAATTTAATCTTATTTATTTATTTATTTATTTCCATAGATGTAAATGGCTCTCATTCACTTTTATCACAAAAAGTAAACATAGGCAGCCATACTCAAGGGCTCTTCTAGTTACAGATACACACCTGTAAACATTTTTACAAATTGATTTAGGCCAACATCGGCCGGCTAAAACTTCAGGCAGTGAGCTTGGCTAGTTACAGCTTTTCCTGAGATAAGCAAGCATTACAAGATAGAATCACAAGTTTAGTTCAGGATTACCAGATGCTGAGGGCAGGCAATAGGAGACGGCTGACTCCGTCTCACTCTTCTAGAGCTTCCTAGGAACAACTTGTTGGACAACGTAAGTGTGTTCAACTGGACCAGTGTTCTCCAACCTTGGGTCCCCAGATGTTTTTGGCCTACAACTCCCAGCATGCTGGGAATTGTAGGCCAAAAACATCTGGGGACCAAAGGCTGGAGGAAACTGAACTAGACAGAACTATTGTCTGATCCAGCTTAGGCTACTCTTCCATTCCTATTAAATGAATACATCAAACTACTGTTCATTTAGTTTTGTTTGCACTGTTGTTGCTTGAGCAAATCACTTTTGATGGTTGTGACTTGAGTAATTATTTTCCTGCCCTAAGAGATTTACAATTGAGATTGATAACTTTGTAGTACTGATGTACAGATGAGTACATAATACATTCCAAATGTATTTGTAGCTGTCTTTTTATCCCTCCCTTTCTATGCCCAACGAGCCAAAATTGCTTCAGTGTGTGTGCCAGGTTATTTCTATGTAATTTTCGAATATGCAGAATTAAGAAATCAAACCTTTTCAAGCTCTAAGTATATATATATATATATACGTACCTCATATGTACCTCAAAACCACATCTTAAAAATCAGCGAGTGGTCTCAAGAGCTCTCTTTCTTCATTTTTGTTCAGTCTAACAATTGTCTCATGCACCTCGTTGGGACAGGAACTGAACCAGAATGAATAAAGTGCACAAATGTTCTAGAGGGGGGACCAAATAAGATGGTTGGCAATGGTAGGATCCACGCTGGTCCCTCTCTCATCTGTCATGTGTGTTCGATAGAAGGTAGTGTAATAGGTTGAGTGATGCTGCCAGGTATACACTAGTTACATATTTGATAGGGACACATGAAGGTACGTGTGTGGAGAAAACGATGTGTGTAGATTGCTTGCAGTTTAGCAAGTGCTTTTTACACCAGCAGCAGAGATTTTTAAATAAATGTAGCAGGGCAATTATGACAATACATGTGTAACGAATCCAGCTTAGGCACTACTTCCATTTGACAGCTTTATTACATCACGATAAGAGAGTACATGCACTTGAAAGCAAAGTGAGCAGGGGATATACAACAGTGAACTGAAGGGTTGAAGCTTTACCATAAGAAACCTACTGTGCAGATGTAACAATAAGATTGAAATGCCTAGAAATACGTAGTGGAGACAGGGCTCAGCACCAACACTTTTTGATTAGCAGGAATGCTGAGGTCATCTGTCACCCCGACCCCTTGAGTTCCCTGTTTCCCCTTGAGTTAGCTGCAATCCTCACAATAGGGTAAATGAATTTTCCCAGTAACAATGCACTGTTCCCTGTTGCAAAGTATTTTGGAGTGGCTTGGTCCTGAATGGGCAATGAAGACCCATCAGCTTTAGAAAAGACCTGCTCCTGGTGAAGATGCAAACTGCTAGAACTAGGCTGTTGATATGGATCAAAACAGCTGCTTGCATTTTTGGACTCTCCTTGGGGGCGTGGCTTATGGGGACTGTCATGATGGGCGTCTGCACTTCAAAATTTACCACCATACCGATTGCATGTGTTACAAAACAGAAATAAGGAGTTACAAAACTTTTATTTCATTAATTGTTGATGTTTAATGGGTTGCCAACTCCTGAGATTCAGACCCTGAGAATTGCAGGAGAGGGTGCACACAGGTGGGGAGGTAGAAGATGGAGCCTGGTGTTCTTATCCTCACCTCCGTTCCCAACATATTTTACTTCTGCAATATGCAAAAGGCAGGCAAACAGTAGGGGCTGGTGGCTCTGATGTCAGTGGAGCAGTGTATCCACTCCAGGTTGTAGTAGTCTGAACTTTAAAGGTGCTATCTGTGGTGCTGAACCTATTTTGGGGTGGTGGCAGTGGATTGGGTTCAGCACCGTGGATAGCTCCTTTAAAGTTTGGTCTACAACCAAGAGTCGATACTCCGCCCACTGACACTGGAACCACCAGCTCCACTGCAGGCAGGAATGGAGCCTGATGAACCTGGGATTGGAGCTAACAGCAAAAGTGGAGTAGAGCTTTCAGCAATATGGAATGGGGAGGAAAGATGGCGTTCAAAAGCTCTCAAGTGAAGCCTGGTCCTTTGGTTCCATCCCCATAAACTTCTATTTTAGTCCTTTCTCTGGAAGCCTTTAAAAGAAAGATAACAATCCCCTCCCTACCCCCACCCCCCAAAAAACTTTAAGTCAAGCCCTCAGACCTGAAAAAAACTTTCTGACTTTGCAATGCTTTCCATTTTACAGCATTGCCAAAATACATGAATACATGTCAGCTAACAAGGGCTGCAAAAAACCATTAACTTAATTCAGTATTCACCCAGTAATTAGCACATTCCACATGGCTGAACTAATCTCCAAAAACACTCACCTCGCCAAACATTCCTGCTGTTTCAGGGATCATTGGCACCCTCTTGTGTCATTTCTTTCCTTTCTCTATTCTCATCCTCTTTTTAACCTCACCGCCGTTGAACTGGATTGGCTGTGGCAACTGCATGATTTTGTTTACAAGCCCTCATGGAATCATCATGTCAGGTATGGTATTGGCATCTGCCATTCATATGGGTTACACCACGGCCAATCAGTTTTAAAAGCAGTGAAGGCTAAGGAGACTGAGGAGAGCCAGGGCAAAGGAGAATGGAAATAACTCAGAGGGAAGGAAGCAGTAAGGGTGACAATAATAGTCCAAAATGTCCACCACCACCCCCAATAATGAATTGTGGGTTTTGGCACAGATGAAAATTAGCATTAAAAATAAGCAGTTTTATTTCTCATCCCCCAAAATTAATTCTCCCTGTTTCAGGAACCTTCATGGCAGGACAGTGGAGTAGAACTTTCAACAATATGGAATGGGGAGAAAGATGGAGTTCAAACTAGCTTTCTTGATTTGTGCATGTGTTATGAGAAGATTCCCAATTAGAGTCTGTCCTTGGACAGGTTTTCACATGGCAAGGATGTTAGCTGATGATTAGAAACACTTCAGGCATCCGTGGGCCAGACTCCCATGGCAAATAATTGGGGGGGGGGGGAACCTGGTTATCAGCTGGCCAAATTTCAAGAACCTGGGTAAGCAGGGGCTTATCAACCAGAAGGGTTAAGAGGACCTGGGAACTGAGAGACTCCAGATGGTTTCATGGTCAACTTGAAAGGATTGTCTATAGTTAGTCTGGGAAACTAGTGTGGAAGTGTCTATCGAGACAAAAAACCTTAATCTTGGCCCGTTTACTGAGACCTGGTGTGATTATCATAAACAGAGAAAACCTATATGAGATTAAGGAATCCTTAGGAGGGGTGAACCTCGACACAGACCTAACTGTGCAGAAGGTGCTGTGTGCCAGCCAAGGAGTCCACCCATTGTTGTTTCTTTGAGGGGTTCCCGACAACAGAAGGGACATAAGCATTGTGCTCTGCATCTACCTTGCTGCT
This sequence comes from Shinisaurus crocodilurus, assembly GCA_021292165.1. Lineage (NCBI taxonomy): Eukaryota > Metazoa > Chordata > Lepidosauria > Squamata > Shinisauridae > Shinisaurus > Shinisaurus crocodilurus. The sequence continues at coordinate 148,619,648 of CM037878.1, read as the reverse complement.
ATAATCTCTTTTCTGTGGTTTGCTAATAAAGCTTTTCAACCTTCTACCATAAGTGTGCTAATTGTCTCTAGATCCTAAAAAGAACCGCTGCCTTTGGCAGAACAGCCCGATAAATAATATCGAGATACTTGGTGAGTACCATGCCCTTATCCGGGAATTCTTGCTTGTTGTAAAATTCCCATATAAATCAAGAAACCAGACAACCAATTGACCCACGTGCGGGCAGGTTTCTTCCTTTTCACTCTGTCCTGATCTCCGTCCTTATCTTTATCCTGCATGTCAGGTTCCCGGTATAAGAGGGAAAAGATATCAACAAACTCTCCCTGCAAAATCTTTTTCTTTAGTAGCTGGAGACAAATGATAGCCCAGTGGGAAAGAAGTGGCACTCGGCAGAATAATGCTGTCATCGGCATTGGGATAGTCATCAATCAAGTCAGGGGCAGATGCACCTTTAGATGCAGGGGCCACACGACCTACCGGTCCAGACCACACTGAAGCACAAGCCAGAGTGGAGGATGAAAGTGTATTGGCTATACCAGGCTCAGTTACAGAGACCGTTGTTGCAGTGCCCCCAGTAGGAGGCACCGTGGAACTGCCCATCCCCTGCTGATCCAGGATGGTGGCAGGGGTGACCACAGGCCCTGTCGAAATGGGCTCCAGTTCTGGAACAGACAGGACCAGAGGAGGCTTCAAAACAGCAACCAAAACATCTGGTGAGTATGCCAAGGCAGGGGTGCCCCCGCTCAAACTTGGCCCACCAGTTGAAGATGCCAGAGGGGCAGGAACCTGTGGGGTCTGTGGAAAAAGGGCCAGAATCAGTGTCCCAGGAATCTGAACCCAGGGAAAATATCCCCATGGTGTGAAATGACTGAGATTCAGCCAAGCAGCCATGGCTGATTGGTCAGGTGCCTCACCAACAGACGATTGGACTGTGATAGGGTCAGATGACATTGGCGTCTGAGGCAGTGGAAGACTCTGAGAGGGAATGCACCTTGCCTGGTATACTCAAGCGGCAACACTGGCACCTGGGCTTCAGGCTGGCATGGTGCAGAATCAATGGCCGGAACAGGAAGCTGAATCATTGCAGAACTAGTGCTCGCCTCGGCATCCCAGCGAGCTGCAACAGACAACCACAATTTCCGCGGAGTCTGTCTTCTAGTACCAAACACCCACCCAGATGAACTGTCCCCAGAAGGCTGAATGGTAGGAGGGAGGCCCTTCCCCCTCTCCACCACTGCTAAGCAAGTAAGGATTGCGGAAACATCTGCAACCTCGTCCTCAGAGGAGGAAGAGATCACCGGCTGGCGAGCGCCAACTGCTTGGGGGCATGCCCCTTTCCTTTCTTACCACCCTGTCTCTTTTTAGGAGGCATCTCAATTCCTAGATAATAAATAATGAGAAAGGTTAAAGAAACCAATGATAACCCCTTAGACCAAGGCACAACAGCAATTACCAGATTAAAGGCAATAAAACTTCAAAATTAATGTCACACCAGCCCAGGTAGCTTAGGCTATTGGACAGTATAGAAATGAAGTAAAGAAATATGAGGGCAGCACAAAAATTATAAAGAAACTGGACGCCCAGGGCAAATAGGCCCAGGACACTATAAATACGACCACACCCAAATAGGGTACGAAATACAAGGCCACGAGGCCCGCATGCGCCACCGGCTGCGCCGCTCAGGAGCTCGGAGGGCAAAAGGCCATTTGGTTGACAAGCGGAGTCCCGCGCCAAATCAGGCTGGGCAGGCCTGCCCAAGTGCAACAGGCCATCCCAGAGAAGGGGGCACCTCCCACAGGCACGAACGCCAGAGCGCAGGAACGCATCTGCTACCACGCCCTGCACGGCGGCCCACCGGAAAAATGCCAAGGCCTAAACCTTCCTGGGGCGGGCCGGCAACAAGGATAGAAGGGGGACTGGCTGAGCCCAATGAAAATGGGCAGCAGCACCAGGCCGAAAAGGCCAAGCAGAAGGATCCAGCACCCATAGGTAAAGGGGGCTAGGTGCGAAATGGCGGCACACTAAATCTCAGTCCCAGGTTGACCCAGCCCAACTTCAAAACAGCCCTTGCGTGTAGCCAGGGGAGACCGCCTGTAGTTTTCCGCCCCGCCTCGCTCCAGGAAAAGCTAGTCACAGGCCCAAGCACCCAGGAAGGGCCCCCCCCCGAAGCTGTGGCAGAGAAAATCACTTTCAGCCCTCTGCCCTCACAAGGAAACCAAACAGCCATCTTCTGGGCTCAAGGCCTAAGGCATCCACCCGCAGGCCACGTGTTGGTGAGAGAAGGGCACAAGGATTTGCAGCTCTTCTTCCTTCCTTCTTTCTCCGCAGCTGCAAAAAGAAAGAGGTCGAGGGTGGGGTGGCCGGGTCTAATATCGACCTTGGTGCCCCACCCTCCTTGAACCTCATTGGAGGATGAGATCACCCCATAGTGGTCTCACTCTCCTTCCCTCCCACGCACAAAATTCTCCCCGCCCACAGCTTCGCGTGGTTGGGGAAAGGGAAATCTGAAAGGTTGATGGGTACGAGGCTTCTTGTAGAGATGCGAACTGCTATAGGAGCTGTGGCAGGGAGCCTTAGCCATCCATCTCACAAGGGGAGAGACATGTGTAGGCCAGTTTGGGTCTTTCCTGTCAAACTCTGCAAAAAATGTGCTGAGGAACACTTGTAGGATTTCACCCTCTGGGGTAAAGGAGACCAGTAAGAGACCTGGCAGACTCAAGCTTCTGATAAAAACAAAAGGGCTGGGGCAAACATTTTGCCATGTGCTCGAAGGGAACTTAAGACAAACATTGACAGGGATGGTCTCCCTGCATGGTTCTTCAGAGAGGCCAAGGAGCACAGCAGAAGCACAGCTGGGGTATTCTGGTGGGCCTATCACCCACCAAGGAGGCATCGCTTAAGGACAACCCACCCAAGTGCTGAGAGACATCCTGCTTCCTTGCTCTCTGCTGGTCGAAACTTTGCTTCTCTGTCTCCTTCTGCCTATATTCCTTCTTCCCTTCTGACTCTCCTGTCCCTCATCCGAAGAGAACCTTTTCAGGGAGTTGCTCCTGCATGTTCCTCCCGGTCCTCTCACCCTCTTTGCTGCCTCTCAGGAAAACCTCCATTTGCCCCTGTGTTTCCTTTTCCTCTCATACTGCTGTGGGGCAGCTACCAGGGAGTGTGATGGTCTAGTGGGGCACTGTGTTCCAGATGATGAAGTGAATGACCAGGTAAAGGGGATTGGCAAGACACCTTCCATTTTGGGCCGTAGCAAGGTTCTGCTCCACTACAAGAACCATTTTACTGTACATAGTACATTGGAATAGAAATACTACTCTGTTATTTATTTATTTATTTATTTATGATTATATTTACAACTCATCTTTACTCCAAGGAGCTCGAGGCAGTGTACATGGTTCTCCTACCCTCCATTTTATCCTCACAACTCTGTGAGGTAGCTTAGGCTGAGAGATAATGACTGGCCTAAGGTCTCCCAGTCAGCTTGATGGTTGAATGGAATTTGAACCTGGGTCTTCTAACCACTGCACTTCACTCACTCTATCTTCTTTTTCTAGTACTATTTCTACTACTACTACTACTATTACTATTAGTAGTAGTACTGGTGCTATTAGACTTTATCCCTTATTATTCTTGCTACTACTATTACTAAAAGTAGTAGTAGTAGTAAGGGATATACAGGGCTGGTGCTACCATTAGGCCAACTAGGCAGCTGCCTAGGGCGCAGGGCTAAAGGGGGCGCCAGAAACGCCTTGAAAAAAAATACAGCGCTCTCAAGTGGGAAGGGGGGGCCACTAAATATCTTATCTTGCCCAGGGCACCAAACTGCCTTGCACCGGTCCTGGGGATATATAATAATATGTAGCAGCTAAATATGTTGGGAACTGTGTTGACTGGCAAGCAAGAATATGCCACGTCTCTTGAAATAATTCCTTTAGTGTTCCTTAGAAAAGCTTTGAGGCAAGGTACGTGTGTGTGTGTGTGTGTGTGTGTGTTTAATGATACAAGACTGCAGACTATTACAAGTCTGAGACATCACTCACAATTAACACATTCTCATTAGAACTTGGTGATTGCTCCCTTTGGGTGGGCAGACAGGCAGGGAAGCAGGCAAGTGGCTGTCTTTAAAACTAATGACAAAGCTGCTTTGTTAATTAGCCGGCAGGGGGTGGCCAATTTCCTATCTGCCTATAAACCAGGCTCTGAGTGCATCATTTCTATGAAGCGTGCAGCCTCTGGTGTATCGGACATTTTAAGAGCCACGGTTTCTCGGATTGGGGACTTTCTTCCAGTAATCTAAGGCACTACTGCAGTTGCAGTTGCAAATGATTTTCCTCCTATTAAATCCCCAGTAAAAAGGCAAAGAATATTATTAGGGTCATATCAATGCTAGATTCTCCATGAAGCCATTTATTCTTTTCCCAGTACAGTGTCTCTTCATCTCTGCAGAAGTTAGTGGACACAGAAAAATATTAGTATACAGGGCTGATTGTTCTCTCCTCAGCCTTTTCTTTTCTTTTTCTGAATAAAAACCTAACACACTTACAGAACTAAAAAAGAATTTTATCCAGATACTCCAATTCCCTTTCACTGGCAGAACATGCAATCAGTTCCTTAGCTCTTTTGTACTCAGGTGCTATTTTTTCCACTGTTATAAAGGAACTCCTAAGATAACCTGAAATAATTGCACATCACATTTAAAGGTGGGGGAGGCAGAGGAGGATGCTGTATTTAAAATGACCAGTCAGAAGACCCAAAAGCAGATTCCTTGTCCGATTTGTGAGCTGCATTCTTTTCAGTTCCAAGTAAGCATCATTTCTGAAAAGAAAGGTTATCATTAAAGCCAAAGCATAAACCATTTGGGTGGAGAGGCGAAGGAGGAAAGCAAGCTGCTTAGTGATTTGGCTTTATCTGAGTTGAAAAGAGACTGAGGGCCAGAGAGTCCAGGCATTCTTCACTTTTTGTTGACCATCTGTGGATCTCCAGCAGAGAAGCTACTCTTAGGAAAGAGGAGCAGAAGGGTGCAGCCACCTCTACAAGAGAGGGGGAAACCCACCAAAAGCCACAGGAAATGTCATCAGTTAAAATTCATTAGTCCAGGAGGAGCTGCGTGTTGAGTGTGCACAGATGCTGCTATTATTACAAGCGTAACACCAGTAATTAGGCAGCAAAAAGAGGAGGACTTCGCAGCCTATCAGATATAATCTCTCTGTACTTGTATTAGCTCTGCTGTAACTTAACTTATGGTAGATTTCAGCTGCTTTGATGACAAGCAGAGCTGAGCTGAGACTTCTTACCTCATGTCATTTTCTGTTTGGGGTGTACATCAAAAAGGCGGCTCACTTTTTCTAGCATTCCTTGCAACTATGTTTGTGTTATTTCAGTGCTCATCTTCTCTGCAGCATTTTCCTCCTTCTGGTCTGCTCCCATTGCCTTCATCCTCATTTGCCCATACTGCTGTTTAATCCTACTAGCTATAGCGAGCCATGTTATTGGTTGATGACATCATATTTATATGCCTGACAAGACAATGTCATAACTGCATCTAACCGATGATGCCACCAATGCTCATAAACAAAATCAGAAGTGGCCACATTTAGCCAATAGGGTTAAAAAGCAGTGTGAACAAATGTGGCTGAAGATATTGGGAGCAAAGAAAAAGTGTAAACATGCATAAAGCAGAAAAAATGGGAGGAACAAAAGGATGCTGAACAGCAACAGCATAAAAACAAGGTGAGTGATTCCCGTCCACACCCAGTAATTTATTTGACTGCATCAAATGTGCTAGTTCCAAGGCAAATACCAAAATTAGAGGATATTTGGTGTAGCCCATGCCAGGAGAAATACTCCCTGCCTTGTTTAACGGGTTCCAGGCCTCTTGTTTCCTAATTAGGTTTAAGGCACATTAAAAAAAAAAAAATCAATGAAATTACTGCAGGGGAAGAAAAGTGCCAGGCTATTATAAGTGCATTTAGTTATGATAGATGTCAATACTTAGTCAAGAAAAAAAAAATTAAAGCCCAATTTATCCATATACATTTTCATGTGGCCTGTCAGAGCTGACAGATGGCTCGTCTTTTGGAGTGCATCTGCAATGTTAGAGACTGCTATCTGCAGGCAAGCTGCTATCTACAGGCAAGTGCTTTGCAGGAGAGGGGATGAAGAAGTAGACGCCAATAGCAGTGATGAAATAGGCCTCCGTTCAGTCAAGGAACAACACATTAGCTATCAAGACCAGTGTGGATGCTGTGGTTACAGCATTATCATTTTTCCTGTTAATCCCCAGGGAGACTGGCATGGACAGCCAGCGGAGAATACCCCTTGGCACAATTCAGTTCACTCTTTTTTCATTATATATATATATATATATATATATACACACACACACACACACATGTATATGTATGTATATAGTTTCCCAGTACAATCTTTCAAGACAGTTACAATACTTCAACTTAACACACACACTCACATAAAAGTGAGAGCCCTGACTCACAGATTCATCAGTTTATTTCCTATTTCCCATTAAGCTAGAAAGCTGAAAACTGGCATGGTTGTTGCTTATGGATCACTAATAAAAGCTATGTTATGAAAACTTTCTTAAACCTTCATCCTGCATCTTGAGGTGTTTTTCTTGCTCCAGGCTCACATTCTGTGGTGTAATTTACACATACATGGACCTAGAATCCTGACCTGGTAGGGTAGTAAACAATATTCCAGATTTCAGCCACCTACCTTTTAAAGTTTTCTTGCTATAACTAAACATGCCTGGGATATAAAATTACCCTGAAAAATCTGCATAACAATGCTGTATCTGGGGTGCTTCAGTATCCCCAGGCAGTGGGGGAACAATGGGAGCCATCTCCAAGTCATTTTAGTATCTTTCTATTGCCAGGAAGAGCAGACAACACCTCCTTCAAAAAGAAAAGAAATCCATTCTCTTTCCCACTCTTGTTTAGTTACTTCTGTTCCATTATCATATGTATCTATTACTATTTTATATTCTTTGGACAATAATCCTTTCTGTATATTTGAGCTCAATAACTTCTCTAAAGAGGTATGAGGTCTAGCCATGTCTATTCCCCTAGTTACTTTTTGAATATAACTTCTGATTTGGAAGTATTGGAAAAAGGGAAGGTGCAGATTAACATTTGAGCATGTTAAAATATAACTTTTTGGGAAATATAATCTTTGCATTTTTCCAACCCACTCACAAATCATGCAGAGTACTCCCCCAGTTCCCTTGCTGTCTTAAACCCCAAACCATTAAGTACTAGGGCAAGAGGGAAAATATCTGGTGCCAAACTATGTCTCTTTTCCCCTAAAATTTTGAGAAATGTGTCTCTGATTATATGTGTCTGTATCCCCCCTTTCTCCTGACATGTATACCACATCTATTATCCTAAGGGAGAATCAAACTGCACTGTAACCTATCTGTTCCCATAATAGGAGTAGGTACATGTGACATAGATTTTTCTTTTGGGGTAATCTGAAAACCCTACTGTTTGCTCTAGCTTTCTGAGTGTCCTACCATTGCCATGACAGTCAAGATAATGTTTCCAGACACCTTCCCATACTCCTGCCACTAATATTTTCCCCATCCCTGCCCAGTATGTTGCTTTTTCTGCCAAAATGCTGTGATAAAAGAACAAGACAAGTAATTAACAAAATAGCCACATGCAGCCAATTAACAGATGACAGATAAAGCCCCAACCTAAGAGAAGGCACACCCCAGGGGATGTGAAAAACATGCCAGACCAATGGCTAAACAGGCTTAAAATAAAAGATTGCATTATGGGTTGCAGCCAATGGTGGCTTTGTGCTAGCCGAAAGCATTTCTGTTCATGCAAGTTGGTGCTAGGGATAGGTGAGGAATTAGTTGGGTTCACATTTTAATGCAAGAATGCCCAATTTGCAGCTCCCAAGACTAAACACAGAATGGAATACAAGTCACTGATGAAATCGGTACATTTCTGAGGAGTGTGATGAGTTTCAGTGGGAAATGATGGGTGCCAAAAACATTTTCATATATTTGGAATGGGGGCACAAAGATAGCATCCATTTGAAAACTGCAGACAAAAATGCTTTTTTCAATGGAAAAAACACATATTTTAAAATGTGTACATTTAAGAAATGCATACAAATAATGTGTACATTTTTCAAAATGTGCACGAAACACATACAAATTTCAGTGTGGCAAAGAAAAAGGCTTGCAATCAAATGCGGACTGGAGTCAGGATGAGCTTGGTGGTGGAAAAACAAGAAGAAGCTTGGTAAGATTGAATTTGATAAATTGACCAATCCCTAGTTGGGACACCCAATGTTCAAGGATCTCCTTGACCCACTGCAGCCTCCCATGCCTCCTAAAAAGCAGCTCTTGCAGGTTAGGAGATTCTTCCTAACTTGCAGGAGTATGGGTCAGCTTGCTGTATGGTTTATGGCACAGAAATTGGGGGGTGGGGGACGGGGGAGGATCAGCATAAATAAGGTGCCTTGCCTTTCAGCAGTGTAAAGTCGCCATTGGGTACAACCCAATATTTTTAATAGCTGTTAGTGTGTGTGTTAGTGTGTCAACAAGATCTGCCATGGACGGCCTTCTCCCTGTCCCATCAGCCAGAGAAACCAGGCTGGTGGGGACTAGGTGCCTTTTCTGTGGCAGCCCCCAATTTATGGAACTCTCTCCCCAGTGACCTCCGCCATACCCCTTCCTTGATTAGCTTCCGCCGTGCATTAAAAATGTGGCTTTTCAGGCGGGAATATGGGGTGGGTTAGGATTTTTAAGTTTTGTACTGTTTTTAATTGTGTTTTACACTCTGTTTTTTCTTAAATTTTATTGGGCAGTACATCACTCAGAGTGGCCGGATGACTGGCTAGATGGGCGATTCAAAAATATAATAAATAAATAATAAATATATGATACCTGGTGCCTATTTTGTCTCCTGTACTGGTTGTGCCCAAGGAGGGTGCCCCTATTTCTCTGTATTTTTCTTATGCTACTGGAATGTGTGTCATTCCCTCTAGGCTAGGTTACTGAGGAACAAATGCTTTCCATAGAGAGCAGGGCAGTGAGGGCCTGACACACATTTTTTGATGTATTTAGTTCTAGTGGAGAAGAATTCTTAGCAGAGCTACCTTTAAAAGATAAGAAACAATTCTCCTCAAAATTACACTTTGATTGAAGTGCAAAAGTTCAAACCAAAACGAGCTAAATATATAGTAGAGAAAATAGCACATATTCCTTAGTAATGAAAAGTATAGCAATTTATCACATGCTACATCCATCTAGTTTGGGTTTCATTTTTTTTTCATAAAACTAAAAAAGGGGAGAAGGTATATTACATTGAAGCATAAAGAACTCCTGAAGGCTCATTGCAAACTCTGGCCCTGCATATGAAATGAAAAAGAAGAGGCAATGGATTTAAGTAACTGCAGACAATTGGTACTGTACATAATTGAAAATGCAAGATATCAATTAAGTTAATTGCAAGTAGCCACAGGTACCTTATCTTCACCCATATTAAAATGCTAACCAATTATTGCAAAGAAGTCGTGATAAGAAATGTACACAATAAAATTCTGAGTCCCTTCTCCCAACTGCAGCAGTCCCAATGAAAATTACATGTACACACACACACACACACACACACTGGTGCGCCTGCTATTAATTTAAATTAAAAGAAACCTTAGCCACACATCTAGTATGACTTTAAATAATAGTTCTGTAACTTTTGGAAAGTGCAAACACTTCCCCCAATTCTCACTTCTCTCTCTCTCTCTCTCTCTCTCTCTCTTTCTTTCTTGAAATGCCTGTGTTCATTGGCTTGAATGATTAAATCTTGTTAGGACATGTTAACTTGGTTAGTTGAGTATGTTTTGGTGCTGTTGGATTGCTTTTTCTGCCTCCCCCATCTTCTTTTAATTTCTTTGTTTTATTTATGTGACCTTGCTTAATTTATTGGATGCCTTTAACTTGTTTTTAACTTTTTTGTGTGAGCTGTTTTGTGCGCCATATGGTGGAAAGGCATGATAGAAATGGTTGTAATAAATACATGAAAAAAATAATGTTCTCAGATTCGATATACTGGAAATATCAAGTATCGGCTTATTTCAGCTCAAGTTATTGCTTCACTTTAGGGCTGACTTAAACTGGTTCAAAACTCATTCCCTTTTCTTGAGATACCCTTAGAATTATAGTTCTGTCTTGTATAAGATGGGGGAAACTATGGATCTTGAACAAAATTTTTAGCATTCTCACCAAATCACCAATCCTTGGCTGCTGATGGTGGTGGAAATGACTGTTAAAGGCTAAAAGAGATATTTTTTTGACTGCATAAAGGTTAAGGGGGCATTAGGCTTGCAGTGAGTGTTGTGGATTGATACTAAACCAAAAGGTCCAGCCTGTAGACATTTAGTCATGCTATAGTAACATACAGTGAATTCCTGTGCATGTTTACTCAAAAGTAATTCCCACTACATTAAGTGGGGATTACTCTGTAGTATTTTTTTAAAGGATTGTAGCATTAGATTTTCAGTTGGACATAGGTTACAATTCTATGCACACTTAGCCAACAGGACTTATTATTCCAAGTTAACATGGAGAGGAACAGGCTGTTGAGCTGAGCATGCCTAACTTTCTCTGTATCAGCCCTAGGGATGGGTTAGAAATTCCTTTCAGTTCATTTTTGAGGATAATTTATCCAATTTGCACCTCCCAGAACTGAACATGGACCCCAACACAATCTGCATTTTGAAGTCTGTATATTTCCAAACTTGCGATGAGATTCACGCAACAAAAAATGCAGTTTGAAAAATGCATACATTTGGAAAATACTCATGCAAAAGTGTGTACATTTTAAAAATGCACACAAGCTCACTTTAATCAATAGGAGAAAATGCATACCTTTCAAAAATGCACCGAAAAATATGCACACATTTTCATGTGAGAAAAACACAACGCTTGCAATCTAATATGGACATGTGTCAGAACGAACTTGGAGGTGGAAATCAGAGAACCTTGACAAGCTCAGGTTTTGGCAATTCGCACATCCCTAGCATACATGCTACGACCATACTGTAACAGATGCCTGGAGACAACATTTTTGCTTGTAAATTCCACTGTTCACAGAGCTCCTCTCCCCACACCCATAGCTATCCAATCAGTGAGCTGGGGAGAATCTCTCTTTCTCTCCTGTCTCACTTTGAAGCATGCCACATTCCTCTTGCTCAAAACAGGAAAGAATGCAAAAAGGGAACATGTTCTCAAATATGCCAATGAGATGATGATGATGATGATGATGATGATGATGATGGTGTGTTTCATAACAAAGAGCTCCTTCATCAGAGGCAATCTTCCAAACCCAAATTCTAGGAAGAGGCTAAGCCAGCTTCCAAATATGGTGGCTATCTCGTTACGCCATCAAGGTGTAATTTCTTATGGTCAATAGACCCGCATAAGGTGATCCTTCTGTTGGTGTGTGAGCAGAGTTGGGAGATTTATAATCCTATCTGTGTGCTAACAGACGCCTGAAATTCCACACACAGATCTTCCAGATCTCACCTCCCTACGCAGCGTGCAGCGTGTTGTGTCGGTGCCAATTTTGACCAGCCCAGTCTGCCCCTGTAATCAGACTTGCTTCCAGCTTCCCCGTTGCAGATTAATCCATGGAGTCAGGAAACACTCTGTAACACCACAGGTCTAATTCTACCTGTTTATTTACTTAGCAAGTAAAGTTCTACAGAGTATACATTTCCTAGTTACAGTCCATGTGCAGAGTATTAATGCATAGCAAGCATTACATCCAGTGGAGTAAGTTGAGCTTAACTCCACCTCAGCAAAGACGTTACATTGTTGCAGGAACAAAGTCTTAGCAAGAAGAACCAGAAGAAGAGAGAAATCAGCCCAGCTTCTCTCTAAGATGGCTTCAGACAGAAAAGTTAGCACGTCATCAGAACATACAAACCATGTGTCCAGCTCATGTTGTTCTCACAGTCCAGAATCAAGGATTCTAGTAAGACATAACAAAACCTGTTTACAGCCATTCTGTCCCTTTCATGTGTAAACAATGTGCTGCAGCTGGTAAAGTGATACATATCACAACACCTTCTTTGTTCTGAAATGTGTTGGGTTCATCAATACTTTTTTAAAAAATGGTTTATTGCATTTCTCTACTAGCCAAGGCAGTTTTCAAAAAAATCAGGAAAAAATCATAAATAAATGAAGACATAGTGAGACATTAAAAACAACCTTTAAAACTATAACAGTTAAAAAGGCAAACTAAAAAGGCATGTCTTGTCCCCTTTCCTGAATGCAATGTGAGCGGGACAAGTCATAGCTCCAGAGGGAGTGTGTGTGTTCCAGCGTTTCAATTTTTCCATTGGCACCTTTGAGCATACATTCTCCTTTTGCATTCCATCTTGCAGGTGTTTTGCACCAGCTGAAGCCCCTGAACTGTCAAAAACAACAGCCCTTTATAAAGTGTTCTGCCCCTCTGATTCTGTGTTTTATTATTGCACTGTCATTGTTACAGTAATTTTGTTTGTCCTTGCCTAATGTAAAGCATGATGTTCCTTAATTGGTTTCGATTATGGCTGCTGTTGTTCGGGTCGGAGGGGTGCAATCCTTGATGGAATTAGACTACAAACTGGGTAGATAATATACCATGTAGGTGACTTAGCACATATTATACCATTTAAAATTTAAATTTATTGTCTGCTGCAAAAGAGAAACATAGTAAAATTGTTTCTCCCATGATCATTCGCTCTTAGTTTGTTTAAAGAGAAGAGGAATCAGTAGGTAAATATGCAATTATATCCTCCTATTATGAGCTGGAGTGGTGTAAACAATTGATCTTCCTCATTTTGAAGGGTTTGTTCCAGCATTTTTTCTTCCAAATTCCTTTTCTCTGTATTATTGGTTCAGCAATTCTTTGCAAAGTTCAATGAGCTTCATTAGCTTATCTAAAGAAAATGGGACTGGTACTTTTGAGGCAGCCTCTCTGTGACTTTTCTAATTAAATTCCTTCCATCAGACGACAATATGCCCTTTTTGCTTGACAAACATTTGTTCTAATTTGGCCTTGGTAGGATTTTGCAGTTCTTTAACTAGCCATCCATACACACACACACACACACACACACCATCCCATTGAACAGCATCTTCTAGTCAGAGGGATCACACCGGATGACATTTACCCTCAACATGATTTCTTATTAAAATACTTCAGTGCTAGATAAATTTATCAGCTGAATGGAAGCTTTGTTCTATCCATGATGAAAAGTTTGTTTCCTCTCCACCAAAATAAATTTCTAAAGTTTCAATGCAATATCTGAAATTTAATGAATGTTGACATTCACATAGAAATGTTGATAATCCCAAAGAATGTGAATGTGTGAAAAATTAGAAATAACCTGGAGTATGCTGACAAGTCACCATATCTGATTCATTGCATTCATTGGCATATATTCCAGGGTGGGAAGAATATATACAGTGTGTGTGTGTGTGTGTGTGTGTGTGTGACATTCATAAAATTCAGGATTCATCAAATTTTGGAAATTTGTTGTAACATATTCATATCTAGAGGTTAGCTATTTAAACAGAAATAGCTTTAGGACCAAGACAAATGAATGCTGTATATTAGAGGTTGAATTCAATTAGGTAGAAAGAATACTCCAACATTTTCTACTAAGATATGACACCTCCAAAGTTCCTTCTTTTTAAAAAAACAAACAAACAAATGTGAGGCATTAAAAAGAAAAAACACACATAAGGGAACAGGAAGGTTGCTGAATGCATGGAGTAAGGAACATGAGGAATGTCCTTCAGGTCTGGCAAAAAGAACCATTGAGAGCTGTGGTTTCTCTCAGCATTTCTCAGACATTGTGAACTTGTTCCCCTTCTAAATTTACATCAAAGAACCCTTCATCCTTTCACAGCCACATGGGATGAGATTCTCACATACCCCAGCATGCAGTTTGCTGCTACATGTGAGGATCTATGGAATGGGATGAATGGATATTAAATGTTACTTCAGTGCCTACGTGGGTAACCCACTACCTGCAGACTGCATGTGGCCGTCAACTGCCGTCTTTGTGGCATTCTGAGCCCCAGGGTGCCTCATCCACGCCCCTGACAACCAGCTGATTTGACATCAGCTGGGTAACGCAGAACAGAGTGCTGTTTCCCTGCTGTGGTTACCAGCAGGGAAATGGTTATCTTCGTCAGGATTGCCGGGCTGAGGGAGGTTAAAGCCTCCCCCTCAGCAATCCTGTGCAGGATGTCCCTCCCTGCTGCAGTGCAGGAAACAATGAACTTGAGAAGGATTGCCGTGGGGGGATCAGGGAAGCTTTAACCTCAACCCCCGCCCCAGCGCTCCTCATCAAGTTTGCTGTTGGCAGCAGGGAAACACCGAACTCTGTCAGGATCTCTGGGAATGAGGTTAATTAGCAGCAGGGTTAATCAGCATCAAGGTTTGTCAGGATCACTGTGGGATGAGGTTAATTAGCAGTGGGGTGAGGTTAATTAGCAGCAGGAGCACTGGGGAGGGGACAAGGCTACTAGCAGTGGGGAAACCAACTATCTTGATCACAATCCCTGGGTGGGGGGAGGAAATGTGTGTGTAAGAGAGACTGAATGTGTGCGTCTTGACTCCATCAATTGATGCCCCACTCACCACCAGCCCAATCCAGTCATGTGGCCCCCAGTGGGTTCTGCAGTGGCCAATGTAGCCTCCAGCCCCAAAAGGGTTACCCACCCCTGCCTTAGCAGTTGTGCAGCAAGATTCCTGTCATCCCTACCACCTACATCCTCTTGTCTAAAAAGCGGGTGCACCCAACAGCTCTAAGTACTGAGCCAAAGGCCAGGAGCTGAGGCGCCTCACCTGCTGTTTGCAGCATTCCTGCTTGTGGTTGTGGACTTAAAGAGAGGAGGAAAGGGACTCGTGGCTGCTGTTTGTCTTCTGTTAGCACTGGATCCAAAATCCCAGCTCTTGTGATTCTCCCTCAGGTGTTTGTAACCCTTCCTCCTGCAGGAGGGTGCCTGTTGCATAATTTGACATCCTAATGGTTTAAGTCAGTGGTTCTCAACCTTTTTTGCCCCATGCACCTGTTGCACCAGATGTCAGAATGTCATCCCCCCCCCCGCTTTCCAAGATTGTCTTAATCTGTGCCATACAATAAAGTGTGATGTCCTGTAGATTATGTACAATCTGTAGAATTGTAATTTGTAGAAAGATCAGTATTCCCACAGTTTGAGTCTGTGGTCCCAATTCCCCCCCTGAAACCCTAAAATTCCCCCCCCCGGTTGAGAACCCCTGGTTTAAGTCATATGTTTCTAGCCTCAGATGCTGCTGTGGAGCAGAAGAATTCTGCAGAAGAACTTGAAGGATACTGAAGAAGTTAACTTTTGGAAAAGGCCTTGTAAAGGCATTTGCTTTACACTATATTTTCAACCACAGAGGCAAAGGGACACAAAGACTTATATCAATGCTACAGGCCAATTCTAGCCACTTGCCTGGTGCAATAGAGAAATTCATCCTGCCATAATTGACCTGAAAGTGGTGACTATATTTTTATGTCCTCCTAATGCCTTCCTTCCAGAATTGTACAAGTGTTTCAATGTGATAGAGCTGACATGAGTTTAAGGAACTCTGGGTTATAGATATTCATTTGGATTCTGAAAAAAAGTATGCTTTTGTCTGATCAGAACAAATATGATACGCACCAAGTTTCATTATTTGCAATGGCTGCTTTTAAAATTTGATGGAATTATGTATAATTATATTTATTAGTGGTGGAGATTATCTGATTTGACCCTTTATTGTGGACTTATTTCCCCTCCCCTACTGCTCTCCAGTTTTACGATTGGTTTTAAGCAAATAAAGACTGATTGACAATTATCTAGAATTATCAATTATCTACAATTATTATTCACATAGAATTATCTAGGATATGTGTGCACTGAAATGTCATAGTACATCTTTCTGGGCATTATTTCTTTCCTTATCCTCCCTCAAAAGAAGTTGTTCACTCTGTCTCTGCGTGGATCATGGCTCTGTGCTTCCTTCCAATATCTTTGGGTAGGAGGGTGAAGCATATCTATGGTTTTATTTCAAGAAAAAAATGTGCCTCAGCTATCAGAAGTTTACAAAAAGTGTTGTCACAATGTATCAGCTGATCAGCATCTCAGCTAGTGCAATCTGCAAAATAATAATAGTAATAATAATAATAATAATAATTATTATTATTATTATTATTATTTATTCAATTTATATCCCACCTATACACAAATGCCCTAGGCAGCATACAAGGTAATAATCAAACAAAACAAATATACAATAATAATATACAATTAAAACTAATACAATTAAGCAGAAAAACAAAACAAAACAAAATAAATAATGCATCTGACACCTCCCCTTCCCTAAATGGCAAAATTCACAACAGTGAGTGAAGATTTCCAACTCTCAGGTTACTCTGCTGCTGACTTCAGAATCACCATTCTTCAACAATGAGATTTTCAAGGGAAGCTCCAGTCCAGAGGAAAATGGCTGAACACATCAGCAAATTAATCAGCCAATAGAATTCTTCAGCAAACTTCATTCTATTCAATTCAGACTTAATCAAGATTGGGGGCATCTTTCATCTTATTTATTATTTTATTTATTCCCTGGACTTGGTAATGAGATAAATGAATGCCAATAAACTGAAGCTGAATATTGACAAGACACTGGGTAGGTAGTTTCCAGGTCTGGGAAGTTACAGTTGAACATATTCTGGATGGGGTTGCACTCCCCCTGAAGGAGCAGGTGTGCACCTTGGAGGGTTTCTCCTTGATCCAACATTGTCACCAGAGAACCAGCAGGCCTCAGCAGAGTGCCCTTTACCAGCTTCGGCTGGTTCACCAGCTTGGATAACCTTGCCATTGTGAGAGTGTTCTCTGTGGTGGCACCCCAAGGGAGATATGCTTGGCACAGATCTTGCTTTCTTTCTGGTGCCAAATCAAAATGTTCTGTTTTGACTAGGCTTTTTTAAAATGCTTTTTTTAAAAAAATTGATTCATTCATTTGCTTGTTTGGCTGAATACTTGCTATACCTCTTATTTTGTAATTTCAGGGCACAACCCCATGGAGGCAATTTTGCCTCTGTTCCCCTCTTTAAAATGCAAAAGGCAGCTAGCTGGGGCTCTGAACCCCTCTACCTGAGTTACCTTTTGGTGGCTGGGGAGGGGACTGGAGAAACCATAGGATACTGTGTATCCCAGGATCTCCTCTAACCTACCTTCCCCGCCCACCAGAATGCCCCCTTTCCTCCCTCTCCGACCTCTCTTAAGACTACGTTGCAATTGCAACTTGATAAGAGAAGCTTTCTGCAGTGGCTGGGACAGGGCAGGGGAGGGAGAGGGAAGATCCACAATTGGATCTCCATTTTTGTGCTTGTAGCTCTCTCTACAGATGTAGAGGAATGGATCTGCAGCATCCTGTGGCACCACAGATGCTGTCTAGGGTCCATAGGGTTGCTTTTTCCTTGTTGCTAATATCATAAATAGTATTCGTCCTTTTATAATGCTATGTAGATTTCCCTGGGATCCCTTGTGGTTAAAGGATGGTTGATAAAATTTAAAAAATAACTTTAAAATAAATTATAGAAAGTAATTGTGCATCTTCTTAAATTACCCTAGCAATCAAAATAGTATTATCACTAGTGGCCACTGTTATAAATGGGTCACGTTTTTGCTCTGCATAGGAATGTGACAGATTCACTGATACCATTTGCCTGTCATGGGCTTTTGGCACCGCTATTTACAAACTTATGTTCCTCTGTAGTCATGTAGATAGAGACATATATCAACTGGGGATAATGGTTCATGCATCTGACAAAGTGGGGTTTAGTCCACAAAAGCTTATATTGCAATAAATGTATTAGTATTTAAAGTGAAACAGAACCGTTTTGGAAAATCTTTCTGCTTTACCCAGGATAGTTTTGAATTAACAGCTGGATTATACAGTATTATTAAAAAATGGAGGATCAGCACATGTATGCTACTTTCTTGTTCTGACCAGGCAGAGCCCAATTTGAATATCTGCAAACTCTCTTCCTCCATAACATCTCAAGACTCTAGTCCTGTGCAGACATCCTGACTACAACATCCAGTCAAGCTTTCCCCACTCCTAATCCAGCCCCCCCCACCTGCTTTTTGTAACATCTTGTCTGATGAAGAGATCTGGAGATTTCACAAATTTCTGATCTTTGAGTTGGCCTAATACCTAATAAAGGTATTATACTATACTTTTTTGGGGGCGGGATTTTTCTTATGGCCAACACGGCTGCATTCCTTTTCTTTTTTTTTATAGACCTCTTTGTTGTTTTTGTTACTACAAACTAACATGGCTATCCTTATGGAATGTAAAGTAATCATATCTAGAATTCTTTTACAGCTATACTTGAATAATAATCGCAATGATTTTAAAACCATTTAAAGTGATAACATTAATAAAATCGATAGAAGAAGAACTAACGCAGTGTATTTCATCACTCTGTATGAAATACACTTAGGGCACAATCCTATGACCCTCTGACCTTGTCTGGGGGGGCCATAGGATGGGGCATAGAAGCTACCTTGGAAACAGTGCCATGGAGCACCCACCCACCCCCACCTCATAGCCGGTGTGGTTCTTTCTATGCCGGCTGGGAACTGAACATGGAAGACCATCTTTGGTTCCCCCTTGGGGGGGTGTTCCTGGGGGCAGGGAGGGGAGGAGTGAGGCACTGTCCTCTTACGATGAATCCAGATGGTGCCTCAGCCTCTCCTCCTTGGGAGGAGGTGTAAAACATCTAGATGGCCGATATCAGCCATCTAGATGTTTTTGAGGGCGAGGAGAGCACAGCGGCAAGCTTATCCGCCGCACTCCTGCCACACTCAGTAGGCTGCCCGTAATCCTCCAGGTTCAGAGGGTTGCGGGCACCCACGTAGGATGGGGCCACCAAACTTCAATAGTATATTGTATTGTAAGTCCCACTGAACTGTGTTATCACCCAACAATGTGTTTTGTGAATGGCAACAGTTAAGGTAATGATCACTGTCTGTACTTTTTGTATTTCAATTCCCTCTGACAACACAGTTTACATCTCCACCCAATCTGCTCAGCATGTGTATAGAAATCTGCCAATTTGAGGTTAACACTTCATGCATCTGATGAAGTGGGCAGTCTCCATGAAAGTTTTTGTTAGTCTTTAGGGTGCCACAAGACTCCTCATTCTTTCAATAGGATTAGTGTGGCTCATCACTGCCATGCTCGATGTGAGATCCCCTACGTGGTGAGGAACTCCTACACTTTGTGCAATCATTGATTCATTGATGGGATTTTATCATACTGTTTGATCATCATATGCAACAGTTCTTGTTTGGTGAGGAACTATCCATCTAGGCCAGGCCTGTACTACTTGTGATCCATCAAGCTGGACACAGCCCGCACAGCATTTGTAGAGTTCCAAAGGTGGCTCGATAAACCAACTCTTTTTGCTGCTTGCCTGGATCTACAACAACAGCAGTGTCTGGTGAACTGCATTTGGCTTGTTGTGTCCCAAGTTGCTCTGGCCTAGCTGAGGGTCTGAATGTTTACAGTGGGGCTATTGGCAGATATGCACAGTCAATGACACTGCAGTATTGTGTTTACTTTTGCCTCTCCTTTAACGCTCTACAGCAGGATTAACTTGCCAGCAGTGTAGTCTGTAAGTAATAGGTTGCAATAGTGGCTGAAATTGACAAGTGCTTAGCCAAGAGCATGGATTGAATGTAATTCATAGGGCTCCCAAGTTAATTTCCAACACCTATTTCATCAAGGCAGCTGGATAGATGCCTGCCAGCATCTCGCCATCTCCTCACTTTATTGGTAAATCCCTGTGTTGTCATCTTCTTTTTTTTACTATCATTGCCATGGTATTCTTTTCTTTCCCCCCCAAATGATGCATACTTTTTTTAAAGGCAAGCATTTCTTTTCTTGCATGTGCTCCACCCTGTTTCCATAACTCCAAATGGAGTTCAGTTGGTAGGCACATCTCTCATTTAGATTAGAGGCCCTTGCAGCTAACTTCAAGACCTTCAGATGTTATTGGAGTGCATTTTTCCATGTGGCTCTGTTTAAAGTGATGTTTCTTTAGGGACTGCTGGGTGAAATATGAAATTATCTGGGAGAGTAAATCTGAGATGTTGGACAGATGGTGAAGCATCATTGCATCTACAGAAATGCATTTCATTTTTATATAGGGGATGTTTTTTGCTCTGCTTCAGCTTGCAAAACAAAAGAAATACAGTTGCTCACTGTACATCATCATTATTATTTTTATAGATCAATAGTTAAGTCAATATAACCATAATAGATTTAAAGCAAATTAATTAAGAATCTGATTTGGTAAAAACGAGAACAAAACAAAAGGGCTATAAAAACTATTGGAAAGGAACAAAGGTTGCTACGGTGATCTCATAGTAATCTCAGCTTCACTAAAACATAATTTTGGAATGCAGTCTAAGGGTTGCTTTCCACATTATTTTTTTTAGGTGTACACCTATGTACTTTTAAGTATACACTTGAGAATGTGATATGTGAACAACAAATGCAAATGCATATATGGAAGTATATATCTCATACAAATGTACTCATTAGGAAGCAGGATTAGCTGTGTGCTCCCACTGAATATAGTTTTAGTAATGTGTGAAAAGGCCCTCATTTTTCAATTCAGGCTGATTCACATATAGTTTAAGCCAAACTGTATTGGTATTCACAAATAAGAAATTAAAAAACACACTGGTCAACATAAAACAGTGTGTTATGTTTTATCATGGATGACCCTCAACATAGTACCACACTGTGTAAGACAACACTATCCCTATTTTGGGGGGGCTTCAATTTTTTTGAGGCTCTGAGTATTTCAATATTTCTTCCCATCACCTACCACATGAATAATTTTATCACCATCACTCTGTTTAATATTATTTTCACATTGTTGAAGATTGTCTCCTAGCTCATTGCTTTGTTCATCTGCTAGTATACGGTAATTGATTCTAAATTTCTCAGAACAGACTTTTCTGATCAATTTTCTTTGTTGAAGTGTTGGAGAATTCTGACCCTCCCCCACGAATATTTGGCAAAATCCCCACCCCCCCAGTTTTGCCACCCACAAATAGGATAGATAATTTTGGGAGATCATTTTTTGCTCATCCAATTATAAAATGCTATCGAGAATTTCCTTCAGAATGTTTTCCCTCCGAGTGCAGGGGAACAGTGTAGGGGTAGTTGAAGGGCTGTCTCATCTTCTCTGCTTTGTAACATCTATAAAGTGTTCTCCAACCTTGGGTCCCAGATGTTTTTAGCCTACAACTCCCAGCATGCTGGGAGTTGTAGGCCAAAAACATCTGGGGACCCAAGGTTGGAGAACACTGATCTATAAGCTGCCATTGGGAGATGTTGTCTGGAGATATGGAGTGACATACACGCATCAGGCCTGTGGCTCACGCTGGCTCAGCTTGTCTGAGTGTGGAAAGCTAAGCAGGGTCAGGCCTGGTTATTACTTGGATGGGAGACCCCTCCTCTAGTTTCCTGCATTGAGCAGGGGGTTGGACTCGATAGCCTTGTAGGCCCCTTTCAACTCCATGATCTATGAATCTATGCCATCAAAATTTAGATGACACCCAGTTCTATTTCTCCTTTCCATCTGGGCCAAGTATATCATTATTGCTGCTGAATTACTTCTTCAAATCAGCAACAGGCTGGAAAAGTGTGAATATATTGAAATTCAGTCCAGACCAAGACAGAAATGTTTTTGCTGCATGGCCATGGAGGTGGATATGCTCTCCTGGATGACATCCCATTTCCCATAAAAAGCAAGTTGGGGATGCTTTTGATAATCCAGGTCTCTTTCTGGATGCTCAGGTGTTGCCAGAAGCATATTGTGAAGAGTTTGAGAAGGATCTCTGCCAAACTGGTGAATGGGCAACCAAATGGCAAATTAGATTCAATATAAGTGAAGTTATGTACATCATGACAAAAAATCCCACTGTCACATATACACTGATGAGGTCTGAACTGGTGACTAACCAAGAAAGTGATCTATCTTGCTGCTCTAATGAAGAAGCCAATGAAAATGTCAAGTCAATGTGTAGTGATGATGAAAAAAATGCATTCCATGCCAGGGATGATTAGGAAAGGGTTTGAAAATAACAATATCATAATGCCTTTATAGAAATGGACAGTGCAGCCACATTTGGAATACTGTGCAGCATTCTTGATGCCCCATCTCAAAAAGGATAGCATAGGAACTGGAACAGTAGCAGAAATGGGCAACCAAAACAAATCAATAGGTTGGAGCACCTTCTCCATACAGAACCACTGAAGTATTTGGGACTTCTTTAATTTAGAAAAATAAATGACTAAGGGAAGGATATGATAGAGCAGGCCTGCAGAATCTCACTCTGCCAGGACTTGAAGCATATCCTGATTGTGGCATAATGCATGACAATCTTCTTGTTTAAAATTGCTTTTATATTGATATATGTGTGTGTCTCTGTATGTTGTATGCTTATGTCTGTATGTATATGGTTTTTATAATGTATTTTGAAGTTTTTAATCTTTGTAAAGAGAGCTTTGGCTATTGGGTGGTATAGCAATCTAATAAATAAAATGAAATGAAGAATCCAGATGTTGTTGGATTTCAGTTCCTATCAGCCCCAGCCAGCATGGCCTATGGTCAGGGATGATGGGAGTTGGAGTCCAACAACATCTACTTCGGCTCGGTCTTCTCCCAAAAGAGGGTCTATGACCCCCCCCCCCGACAAACCTGAAGTGCAGACTGAAGGGGCAGGATTGCAGCTTGAGACTGATAGGCAAATGGTCAAGGAGCATCTGACTACTCTGAACGAGTTTAAATCTCCAGGGCCTGACGAGCTGCATCCTAGAGTAATAAAGGAATTGGCAGAAGAACTCTCAGAACCACTGTCTATTATCTTTGAGAAATCATGGAGGACAGGTGAAGTGCCAGATGACTGGAGGAGGGCAAATATTGTTCCCATCTTCAAAAAGGGGAAGAAGGAGGAACCTGGGAACTATAGGCCAGTCAGTCTGACATCAATCCCTGGGAAAATTTTGGAGCAGATTATAAAAAAGTTAGTCTGCAAGCACCTTGAAAACAATGCAGTGATTACTAGAAGCCAGCATGGATTTGTCAAGAACAAATCCTGCCAGACTAATCTGATCTCATTTTTTGATTGAGTAACCTCCCTTGTGGACTATGGGAATGTGGTGGCCATAATATATCTGGACTTCAGCAAAGCTTTCGACAAAGTGCCTCATGATATCCTGATTAGCAAGCTAGCTAAAAGTGGGCTAGATGGAACAACTATCAGGTGGATCCACAGTTGGCTACAGAATCGGACTCAAAGAGTGCTTATCAATGGTTCCTTCTCAAACAGGGGAGAGGTAATGAGAGAGGTACCACAGGGCTCGGTCCTGGGCCCAGTGCTCCTCAACATTTTTATTAATGACTTGGATGAGAAGGTGCAGGGAATGCTTTGCAGATGACACAAAGTTGGGTGGAACAGCTAATACTCTGGAAGACAGAAACAAAATTCAAAGAGATCTCGATAGGCTGGAGCGCTGGGCCAAAAACAACAGAATGAAATTTAATAGGGATAAATGCCAAGTGCTGCACCTAGGGAAAGGAAACCAAATGCAGAGTTACAGAATGAGGGACACTTGGCTCAACAATACTACAAGTGAGAAGGATCTTGGAATTGTGGTAGATCACAAACTGAATATGAGCCAGCAATGCGATGTGGCTGCAAAGAAGGCAAATGCTATTTTGGGCTGCATTAATAGAAGTATAGCTTCCAAATCACGTGAAGTGATAATTCCCCTTTACTCGGCACTGGTTATCCTCATCTTGAGTACTGCGTCCAGTTCTGGGCACCGCACTTTAGAAGGACGTAGACAAACTGGAGAGGGTTAAGAGGAGGGCAACAAGGATGATAAAGGGACTGGAAACAAGGCCCTATGAGGAGAGACTGAAAGAACTGGGCATGTTTAGCCTTACAGAAGAGGAGACTGAGGGGAGATATGATCGCACTCTTCCAGTACTTGAAGGGTTGTCACACAGAGGAGGGCCAGGATCTCTTCTCGATCATCCCAGTTTGCAGGACACGGAATAAGTCCTCTTGGTGTGGGGGGTGACAGTTCCCTGCGGGACGTATGGGTGAATTGCGCCACGATCTGGCCTAGCCCTCAAGGGAATACAGGTGTTAGGAGGGGTGGTAGATCCGGATTTCCAAGGGGAAATAAAAATCCTACTACATAATGTAGGCACGGAAGATGTGGTCCTATCAACTGGGCAGCGGATAGCTCAGTTGATTTGCAAAAAAATAAGCATTCCTGTCATCCAGGAAGTAGCTGGGCCAGGCACCTCCACCCAGAGAGGAAAAAAGGGGTTTGGGTCTTCAGGTGAGGATCTGATACCTGGCCAGAGGGTATGGGTAGAATACCCTAATCAGCCTAGGCAGGCTGGGGAAGTTCTCAGCAAGGGACCAGGGGCTACATACTGGGTTTTGGTGGCAGATGCCACATCCCCTGTTTGTTTAGACATGGCGAAGTTAAAATGCAATCAATCAATCAATCAATCAATGCCGTGTGTGAGAAGATATCATACTGATGTTTTGTTTTCCCTCTCCTGAGTAGATAAAGCACCTGGCGTACAACTGGAAAAGAAATGAAGACTGGGAGATAGTCATTTATGTTGTGATAGGTGTAAAAGGCATAGAGGAGAGAACTGTGTACAACAGGGGTGGAGTGTAATGGGAATCATGGAAGATGGCGAGGAGTACAGGAGTGTTGTACAGAGTTCTGCCTCTATGCTCTGGGTTTGCTTTAAGAAAGTAGGTTTGCTTTAAGAATAGGCAACCGGCCTTGGCTACTTGGCTGCTTGCCAAGCTGATGCAATCAAGAGCAACTCACCTGTGGGTGATCTGGCTGCTGGCCAGAGGGATGACACTGCAAACAGCACAGTGCTACCAATGGAGCACGAGATCTGCAACCCAAGAAGCTTGGTGCTTGAAGAGTATTTAAGAAGAGCAAGTGCAGATGGAGAGGTGTGGTGGTTGTTAGTGGCAGTTGGTCGGTTGCGTTTGGAGTGCTGAAGAACTGGAAGAAGCGAGGACGAGCAGAGGATGCTGTGCAGAGAGCCTTGCAGAAGCCCAACGTGGAAACCCAATACCCAGGCGGAGAGCTGCTGGACTTAGCATTCGGGTTGGTTGAGAACAGTGACTGTGCAGCTAAGGGGTGGGATTTCCATCAGGGAACTGGGGATAGCATTGTTGTACTTCTGGCTCAACTTTACAATAAACATGTTTGGCTTTGACTTCCTGGAGGAGTATTTATTATGGTCAGAAAATCATTCAAAGGACCTTTGCCAATCCCTTTTGGGGATCCTGTGGCAAAACACCATCCTTACTGTGCGATTCCTAGAGAGAAGGGCATCAGAGGAGCACTCTCTTGGTTGTTCAGCAAACACTGTGCCGTGGTCCAGAGAGCATTCAGACAGTGCCTCTTCTCCTTTCCATGATGGTGAAGCAGTTGTGGAGGAGAAGGGGCAAACCATTATTATATGAAAAATCATTATGGTTTTTAAAGAAATGCTTTGCCTTTTATGATATGCTCTTTATGACTGTGAGTCAGCTTGTGGCATGTCACGGACCAAAAAGCATAGCAATCAAATAATAAAGGAGCATTCAGTGGCAGTCTACCTATTTGCTGCCACTGTCATAGTCCTGTGTCTGTCTGGCATGACAACATCATAAATGCTCATCAGTAAAATAATGCAGGTTGCCTCAGCCAATTGAACTTAGAGAATATTTAGCGCAGGCCTAGTCTCCATCATCACACACTGAACATTTAGAACACAGAGATTTTTCTTCATCTTCTATGTACCAGGGGACATAGCCTTTGCCCAAATAGCAACAGCACTCAGCGACCGCTGCTTCTTGCTTCCGTGACTGAAGGGCTCTTTTTGTTGTTCTAGCAAGGCTGATGTACAAGAAACACACACACACACACCAAATATTTTCTATTGTACAAGATCATGTTGGAACCCATTACAGCTTAATGCAGTAGCTTTCATGGGTTTCTCACTTCAACCCATCATCTGTCTGACAATAACAGCAGGACAAACAAACTGATTGCCAGAACAATCCCAGGCCCAGAGGGTATAAGCCTGTTAATTGAAAGGCACACACTTCTTCAGACAAAGGGGGATTTTTTGTTTTCTGTGATGAAAACATTTGCTTGCTTGCAACTTCTATAATTCCTCTGTGTTGTTTTTTTTTTAACAAAAAAACACACACACCCCAAAACCAAAATCCCTGCAAGCTAAAGCAACTAGATTTGTACACATTTAGTAAGTCAATGTCTGCCAGAAGTGTTATTAGCTGAATCACAGATTGCTTCTTGCCAATGGCATTTATTTTCATAACCGGAAAGTGTTCCTTCTTGGCAAAAGAAAGGGGAAAGAAAAGGAAAGAACATTTTACCTGCAGTTATATTTGCGGTATGTACATTGGTGCATCCTTAAACAGCCATTGACATGCAGCTGGAACCTCTGTTTGGAGGCTGCCGCCACAGCAAGGTTAATTATGTTCACAGCCAGGGAATTATGAACTTTGGCAAGTTCACTAATAGAAACACATGCTTACACCCATCAGGGCCAGCCCCACCATTAGGCAAAGTGAGATGGTTGTCTCAGGCAGCAAATGCTGGGAGGCAGCAGCAAGGTTTTGGAGGAGCGCGTTGCATACTACATGGCTTGTCCTGTGCCTCCTAACCAAGCCTGTTGCCTTCACATGTGGTGGAGGATTTACTATCATCGGTATTGAAGAAAGATTCAACTACCTGTCTAGTTGGGTTTTGGACATGGAATGCGGGGGGGGGGGTATCTTATTCCTTGCCTCAAGCAGCAAAATGTCTTGGGCTGGCCCTGACACCCATGTTCACATGTCAGGAAGCCAAGGACCAAACACAGTTTCCATTTGCAGACAAGGGTGTACCAGTGCATTTGGTGCAAACACAGTTATGGGTAAAATGTGGAACCACTCTGTCACTGTAACAAAGTTACACATGCTCCCACCTTTATTACAAGGTAGTTTAGGCTGAGAGCCTTTTCCCTCTTGAATAACTAACTGTTGTTACCACCATGTTAATTATTCTAAATCTGGGTATGTGGAGTCCAGACCTATGGTATTCTTGAGGGGAGGGGAACAGACCTTACAGGTTCCTTTAAGTAACAAAGTAGTTTTAGGCACAAGAGGCCATTGCCTAACCTTTAGGCACAAGGGTTATAGCAAAGCTCATTACTCAACCCAAGGTTTCTAATTTAACTTATTTATCAAAGGATTCAGGCTAAAGAGAGAAATTAGCAATTGCATGAAAAGAAAAGAAACAGTGTTTACAATTACGGTTACAATTTTTTCTAAGTGAATTCAGCACTTACATGAAGAAAAGCATCCTTTACATCAGGAGTGGGAAACTTGGTGGTTTTTTTGCGGTTGAATTTTTTTTATTTCTATATAAAACAAACACATAATATCAAACATGTAACAATTAACAAAACAAAATAGACCTCCGATTTTCTTCTACAGCAAATATAGGTAACAATAATTTTTCTTACTCGATAATCAGAATGAGAAATCTCTTTCTTCCCATTGTCCCAAATTCACGTATTATTCCATAAATCCACAAACAAATCATTATTTTCCAGTCTCTGCAAAAAGTCAATTAGAGGTTTCCACTCAATAATAAACATGGATGTTGTCCTTTCTCTGATTAATGATGTGAGTTTGGCCATCTCTGCCAGCTCCAGCATCTTGACCAACCATTCTTCTGTCGTAGGCACTGCTGGACCTTTCCATTTCTGGGCATATAGTAGTCTCGCTGCCGTTGTCATGTATAAAAATAAAGTTCCATACCTTCCTTCTAGCTGACTGTCCATTATTCCCAATAGAAAAGCCTCTGGTTTCAATTGAAAAGTAATCTTTAAAATCTTTTGCATTAATAAATGAATTTCAACCCAATTTTTTTTAGCTTTCTTACATGTCCACCATATATGACAAAAGGTTCCTTCCTGTTGTTCACATTTCCAACATATATCTGATGTACCGTTATACATTCTAGCCAATTTCTCCTGAGACAAATAACAACGATACATCATCTTATAAAAATTCTCTTTAAGACAAGAGCATAATGTAAATTTCAAACCTTTTAACCACATATTTTCCCATTGTGTCATTAATATATTATAGCCAAAATTTGTGACCCTCCAGATGTTGTTAGACTGCAGATTCCATGAGCCCCACCCAGCATAGTCAATGGTGAGGGATGATGAGAGTTGCAGTCCAACAACAAGGACCACATGTTCTCCATCCCTGCTTTACATCTTTACATGCTTAGTCGTACTGGATTTCTCTGGAGACAAACAAGCAAAGAAAACGCATAGATCCTGAGCTTTTGCATGAATACACAAATAGAAGTTTTCTGCTTGAGTTCATCCCAGCCATGATCTGCAGGACTTACTTATTAAAGGATTCAAGTTAAAGGAGTAGGAGAAATCAACAATTGCATGAAAATAAAATCAACAGTTTTACAACTATAGTTATGAAATCTAGTGCCTGGGTTTGCCTGAGTTTGATCCCCCCCTCTACCAATCCCTTTTCCTAGGTGTCATGTTGTTTAGACTGTAGGCCCACAGGCAATAAATGGCTTATTTCCAGTGTTCATAGGCCACTCTGGGAGCCTTTTTGGTTGAAGAGTGGGCTTGAAAAATGCTATAAATAAATAAGTGGGGCATATGCTTCCAACCTCCCTCCCCAACACAAGAGCTGGGTTTAGGAGGGAGATGGAAGCTATGCAAATTGACCTGGCTGGGGTGAGGGGAAGCATTCCTTACCTTCTCAGGGCCTAGTGGCTGTGCTTGGTTTGGGCAGCTAACAGGAATGATGCAGTTTAGAAACACAGGCCTTGCAATGTCCTTGCTAGCAGTCCCTATGATGGATGGAGGGGACAAATTTGGTACGCACACATGCATGCATGCATGCACACACACACACACACACATACACCATCTCCTCGCCATCCCATTCAACAGACAAATCTGGAACGCAATGGTAGTGGTGAACTGGAACTAACCACAACGTAGGATACCATGCCATATGCATATTGCTTAAGTAACACTTCGGTTAAGGGTGTGCCCATTAACAGCTGCAATTTCCAAGCATTCTGGAGCTTGAGTGATCATGGAAAGCCCTTAACACAACTTGTTAAATCAAAAGGGTTTTGCTTTGTTAATTGGATATAAAGCAAAGCTGCTATAAGGAAATACATCTGTTCTATAAGCTGCAAGTACACCCTCCGAGTTATATCCACTACATCCAGTACAACTTAAAGCAGAAGCATTTTGTTCATCAGGGAATGTCTGTGTCTTTTCAACTAACGTCCTCAGGGCAGATGTATATAAACACAAGGGAACCCGCCAACCCAGCATGCAACCATTCAGTGGTGTGTCCTAGAAAGCCTATCTCAGTTCTGGACTGCAACCCAACAAACAAGCTTATGAACAGCAGGTGGTGGGTAGCTATTTCATGCCCTGGGAGGCAGGAAAAATGGTGGAACTTAAATATCTGAAGGATGGCTGTTCACAGGGCCGGTGCTACCATTAGGCCAACTAGGCAGCTGCCTAGGGTGCAGGGCTAAAGGGGGCGCCAGAAACGCCTTGGGGAAAAATACAGTGCTAAAATGCGTATTTTACCAAGTTTGTTTTACCAATCATATCTTGGCTTGTAGTAGACGGAATTTCACAATTCTAGATGGCTTAGAATAGATAGGAGGGAGGGATCAAGTGGGAGGGGGGCACTAAATATCTGATCTTGCCTAGGGCACCAAACTGCCTTGCACCAGCCCTGGCTGTTCATATAGTTTCATTCCTGCTAGATGTAACCTAACATCAAGTAGTGAAAAAAGAAGAATGCCAAGAAACCGCTGCTGTATAAAATATTTTATATAGGCTATTTACAAGGTCATCTTAAGTTTCACTACACATCTGCTGAGATTTCCTCTTCTGCTACAGCTCCAACTCAAAAAGCACATTTCCACAAAGCAGGCCTTTCTGGGACGATTCATGCCAGAGATTGCCGTGTTTAATATTGATGCTGATTTCATCTCTTCATTTTTTTATTAGCTTGTGCTATTCTTAATTAGCAATATTCAATCTCTGTCAAGGTAAGCAATTTGATATAACTTAATAAAGCAAAAGGTTCAGCTGGGAAAAGAGCAAAATTTATTCTGTTTTAATGTGGCCTAAAAGTAGCACTGCCATTTGCCTTTGCTTCATGTTCCATTTCGTTCTTAGTTGTATGTGAGTGGGGTACGGCGTCAGTATGTGTAACAGGGATAAGACAGAAATGTGACTATTGTATAGCAATGGTGTAGTCCACTCTTCCCCAACCTGACCATTAGCCATGCTGGCTAGGGCTGATGGGAGTTGTAGTCCAAACAATCTAAAAGGCATTGGGTTGGGGAATGTTGGTATAGTCCTGATTACACAAAATGTCCATCTTGCCTATAAACAAGCATTGGGTGAAAAAGGTTCTAATTTCCAGTTTAAACTAAATTGAAATGTCTGTTAACATCTACTCCATATTCAGTCTTGATGAAGTTTTCCCATCCTGGCAGACTGTTGTACAAATATTCCTGGAGATACAGACTGATTTGATAAGCAGATCAACAACTTTTTTTTCTTGCCCCTTTTGTGTTGCACAACTGGAAAACCTTTAACAAGTGATTTGCAGTTGGCAACATCTTGGAGAGTAAGTCTGCCATCACCCTGAGTTAACCAGTTTCATCCTATTATTATTATTTTATTATTTATTTATTTATTTATTTATTTCATTTATATTCCGCCCCACAGCCGAAGCTCTCTGGGCGGTTCACAATACTTTATGCATAAAAACAACAATAAAAACATACAAAATAGTTTAAAGAATTAAAAACCAAATTTAAAAACACAGTTTAAAATAACAGTACAAAAGAGCAGGGCTTCTTAATGAGAAATTGGGTGAGCCAACTCTTGCTTGTGAGCTGTAATCATTCTGGGAATTTTAGTTTGGTTTTCTGTGTTGCATTGTTTTTACCTCTCGCCGCTGGTTTTATTTTGATTTTTTTATGTGCTCTTTCTGTCATTGTTTTATAGTTTTCTATTTTATGTTTTTAATTTACCTGCATACTGCCTAGAGAACTTCAGTTATTGTGTGGGTCGAAAAGTGTTATCAATAAATAAATAAATTAGACAAGCAAAGCAGCACGCTACAGAGAGACAATATGTGAATACAACATCAGGCAGAGGCAATTAGCAATGAACTATGTGATTAGAAACACTGATCAAGATAAAGCCACATATCATACATTCTTGCAGATCACCGCAACTGAGAAAGTGAGGGCTCATTGATTGTGATATTACACTAGCAGAACTGCTAGACTTTGCACAGTCTGTGGAAATAGTTGAAGGGCAAGTGGCCAGCACTGAAAAGTCTGATCAATCCCTAGGAGAAAAGATCAATATGCAGCAGACTCAAAAAGGGAATAAAAGAAGAATATCTAGAACCTGGGATAAGACTAACGTAGAATCAGTCATGAAAGAAAAGTGCAGCTATCCCGATTAAAATGTCATGTCCTGTAAGCGACGAGGACTACAGTAATCTGGAGGAAAGAATCACTTTGCTAAAGTATGGAGACTGAAGCAAATGCCACAAAAGGGCACTGGGGACAAAGCCGAAGTTCCAAGTTAATTAAATCCACCAAGAATTAGGCAAGCAAAAAGGATGGGGTGGGTTTTTTTGTTTTTAATAAAAGCTAGCACTGGGCTGAACATTTTTTGGAGAATCTTTCTTCCCCCCCCCCCCAAAAAAAACCCATGGATTTGTCAGGCTCCCAGGTCCCAGCTGTCATGCCTGACCCAGGCCAGGATTACTTGGCAGATGAGAGTTTGGACACCGCAGAGTCCAACAACTCTGTGCATCACCCTGACACTGGCATGCACCTTCAGGGAAACCTGAGGACCTTACACACACACACACCCGAGTCTAAGGAGGAGGCTGTGCATCCACTCGGCCCTAGAGCATGCTGGCACCAAAAGGTGGAGGCGCAGGCTGCCATCCGGAGGCAAAGTGCACCCCTCAAGACCCACAGCAGCCGGGCCTCTAATGAATAAAGGATTCTATATGAGCAGCGCCCTCTTCATGAAGAGGACCTTTTACACAAGCCTGTGATGAACTTCAGCTGAGCCCTGGGTGGGGCTCTGGCTATATCAGCTCTCAGCTGGAGCTTAAGAACTGTTGGAAGCAACCCCTTGATTCAGCTTCTAGAACCCTGGACCCTTTTTTCTCTGGTCTTGCTCTGTGGTTGAACCTTTGTGCTACTGATCCTTTGGACCCCTGCTTGACTCTACTTCTTGGACTATGTTCTGGATCTGCCTGCTTATCTGTGTTTGGATCTTGGCTGTTCCTCAGCCTTCTTTCTGGGAACTCTTCCTCTTGCTTGGTAATACTGTGCCTTTGACCTTTGGCTCTTTATTGCCCATGTTTTTGCCCCTCAATTGCTTTAACGCTGAGACTGACCCAGCCAAAGCGGGACAGGATCTCAGTGGTGCATGAGGTGTCTATGTACTTGAAGGTAGGGTATCATCATCCAGAACCATATCCCAGTTGCAGATTAATGACTAATTTTTCCATCAAGGTTGGAATATGGAGATACAAGAGATTCAACTATGAGGTATCATTAGTAGCAAATGGCATTCATGTATAAGGAATCCAGGTTGAAATACCTTAGCAATGATATCATTGCAGGGCCAGCCCTCCCATGCGGGCAATGGATTGTGCCCCCCCCCCCATATCCATAGCCCAGAGGGCCACCCACTTTCATTGTGACCATATATGTGATGTAATGGTTAGAGTGCTGGAGACACCAGGGTTCAATTCACTGCTCTGCCCCAAAGCTTCCTGGGTGATCCTTGCCCAGGGGTGGAATTCAGAGTGGAGCCGGGAAGGCCTGGCCTACTTGGCTATTTTAAAGGCCCAGCCTATCTAGTTATCATTATCTTGGGG
The DNA here is from genome assembly GCA_021292165.1 of Shinisaurus crocodilurus. Taxonomy (NCBI): domain Eukaryota; kingdom Metazoa; phylum Chordata; class Lepidosauria; order Squamata; family Shinisauridae; genus Shinisaurus; species Shinisaurus crocodilurus. The sequence goes on along the minus strand of CM037878.1, from coordinate 148,586,470 downwards.
TTTCACAGGCCTGTGGCTTATGCTGGCTCAGCTTGTCTGAGTGTGGAAAGCTAAGCAGGGTCAAGCCTGGTTATTACTTGGATGGGAGACCCCTCCTCTAGTTTCCTGCATTGAGCAGGGGGTTGGACTCGATAGCCTTGTAGGCTCCTTCCAACTCTATGATCTGTGACTCTGTGACCATTTAACCTTTTACTTGTGTTAGATTAACAGACAAAAATGAAATATTTGGATATAAAATCTTGTTAACGTAGACAGGCTAAGAACAATACCATTTTATAAATGCTTAATTGCAAGATAATATGTTACATATATGTATGTTATATGTTCTGTGACTTGGTGTGTAGTCTGTGTAGTTACCTTCAAAAGGGTAACTTGTTTGCTCAGGACATATATTTCAACATGGAAAGACACAATTAATTCCCATTCCTTTGTTATATACTGATGTGATTTACATATTGTTTGCTGAATGTGATAGATACCATACCTAACTTTTCCAGGCTATTGAATGCTCTTGTGCTTTATCTCCCTACCTCTCTAATACTCCGATCCACAGTAAACTGGAGGTAAAGGGGGGGAAAATTCAGAAGAAAAGGCAGAACTGTTGAATTTCCAAGCAAAGCACCAAGTTTCCAAGAGAATCACTGTAGTAAGAATGCAAGGGGGGAAAGGCTCTTATATTTCATTTAATATAGTGAGACAGACACCTGGTTTTACATACATTTCAGTAAATAAATGGAATGGATTTTCTACCACTTTTTGGAAGGCAGCTAAGATATGGAATTGAGCACTGCCAATGAGATGGGGTGGTGGTACGTGCGCACGAACGCGCTTTGCAATCATGATGACTTGTATTAAATATACCAGCAAAACACCACATTATTAATACAGTGCAGTTTGTGAAGCAAATTTGTCAATTATGTAGTGCTAATGAATATTTGAAGATTCCAGCGTATCTTTGTCTGTACATATATTTGCAAGCATGTGATCATTTGCAGTCAGTCATTTCACAAAAGAGGAAGCGACGTACTGAGCATCTTTCAGGACCTTCACTGTATAATTCATTACAATTACTGTGAAGCAACACAAGCTTTACAACCACATTTTCAAAAATGTGCCACAATATTTGTTCCTAGCATGTTTGAAATACAGTGCCATCAGACCTTCTAAATATTGCCTACTGCCTTTAATAGTAATTTCAACCATACTCATATAACATCTGAAACATCTCCAGACATCAGATCAAAATATTTCTAATAGCCAATTCATAGTTTGCCCATAGAACTCAGTTCACACAAACTTATCTCTGTGTTGTGATCATTTATTTATTTACTTACACTTTTTTTTTTTACCCTGCTCCTCAGCCAAAAAAGGCTCTCAGAGCAGCTATTCAGATCATGGATCCTTTAACTCCTATTACTATCATTAGATGCATTGAAAGGAGTAGATGAATTTCCTCCTTTTGCTTCACTGAGACTGTGACATGGTTTGCATGATCACGGCACAGTTAACAAGCCATGGTAGCTTTTTTATACCTGACACATGTGCCAGCCATATTTATTTATTTATTTTATTTAATTATACCCCGGCTTTTTTCCTGAAAGGAACCCAAGGCGGCTTACATTATCCTCATCCTCCTCTCCATTTTATCCTCACAACAACCCTGTGAGGTAGGTTAGGCTGAGAGTCAGTGACTGGCCCAAAGTCAGCCAGTGAGTTTCATGGCCGAGCGGGGACTAGAACCCGGATCTCCCGAGTCCCAGTCCAACACTCTCACCACTACGCCACACAGCTTGCCATGTCATCCAGGTGGCATGGCTTCTTCGAGGAAGCAACAACCCTCAAATGATCCGTGGGCTGTTATTGGGTCATTTGAGGGTTGCTGCCCCCTCCCCCAACAAGTCATCATGCCTCCTGGGTTTGGATGACATGGCAAGCCACACCAGCAAGGGTAATTAGGGAAATACAGCTGGCATGCATGGCGGGGCACATAAGCCACCATGGCTTATTTCCCTCTCTGCGATCATGTGAACTGGCCCAATGTCATAGAATCATAGAAAAGTAGAGTTGGGGGGAGGAGCCTAGCCAGCTATGGAGCAGTAGCTTTCTGCAGAGCTCCCGGAATGATTTGATAACATCTGCAAAATACACAGGAAAGACAAATCGTGAGTTAAAATTCCTTCGCTGTTTGCTTTCTGGAAGGTATGCAGATGCAGAGTTAAAAAGGAAATAAAAAGAACAGTTTTCTTTTGCTGTGCTTTGCTCTGGATTGTTTATGAGCTCCAGACGGGTGAAAAAGTCCCTACCCCCTCTTTGGAAACGCGATCGGGTGCATCCCTCGGATAACAGTTTGAAAAGGCTAATTAGGATCCCTGACACGAGAGATACTGAGTTTTCTTATCAATTTGAGCAACAGGGTCCTGAAAAGAAGCTACGAGGTGGTGAAAGTTCCGAGACAGCGAGGGGGAAGGGCGGAAAAATGGCGGATTCAGCTGGCAAATTCCCTGCTGGTGCCAAGCCAAAGACAACATCTCCAGTTAAGCTTAAAGGGGCAGCACCAGATTGGGAGAAGCTTTTATTACAGTTTCAAAACTCTATGGAAACAGGCCAGCAGAAACATACAGAAGCAATTGAGAAATTTCAAAAACTGCATCAGGAGGATATGAAGCACACGAGAGAGTCCATGGATCGGATGGGGGTTCAAATTAAAGAGCTGCAAGTTAGAGTTGATAAGGTGGAAAAACTCCAGGCGAAGGATGAAAAAAGTTTTGAAAAGTATGAAACGAAATTTAATGAGATGGAAATACAGATGATCAACATGCAAGACAGGCAACGTCGTTCCAACATTCGGATCAGAGGCTTCCCCATGGAGATGGGGGAGACTGGATATAAGTTAAGAGGCAGTATTTTGGAATGGATGAATGAAGCTATCTCTGGAGAAACAAATCTTTGGGATGATATGGACATTGAGATTGTGCATAGAGTGGGAATATTAAGGCGTGGTATGACATCCAGAGATGTTGTAATGAAATTTGCAAATTTATACAAGAAGGATGTCTTCATGAAAGCGATCAGAAAGAAAGGTCAAGTAGCTTTTAAGGGAGCTACTCTGCAAATCTACAATGATCTCTGTCAGCAAACAATTAATTGGAGGCGAAGTGTTAAACCGTGTACAGCAGTCTTGATCAGAAAGGGATTACAATACAACTGGGGTTATCCAGTCTTTCTTACTTTTGTGTGGAACAGTAAGAGATACAAGATCTCATCATGCGACCAAGGCATGGGCCTGCTGGGAGAGTTGGGGCTTCATGATGATGCGGAGGGTCCAGAATTGATGGGTCAACTGGAAGAAGAAGGAGCAAGCGGAGGAATTGTATAAGAGGTTGTTTCAGCACGAGAAGAAAAAAGAAAGAGAAAATGTTTTATAAAGAAGTTATCCGGGAGGGAATGAGGGGCTGCTGTTCGGGCGGGTGATGGGTCCTTTCCCCCCCCCGGGATAGGTGGGTAGGTTTAGGGTGGGGCAAGTTGCCCTGGCTTAGCAGGGGGGATAGTTTAGATGAATGTGGGGGTGGGTTAATGGGTATGTTATTGTTTAGTATATTCACGTTTGGGGACCAAAAAAGGAAAAATGATGTTAATAGATGGATTATAAGTTAAGAATTTCAACTTTAAATGTTAAGGGGCTAGGTTCAGTTACTAAGAGGAGGCGAATAGAAGCACTTCTTAAGAAGGATAAGGCAGATATTATATTCTTGCAAGAAACGCACCAGGCAAGGAAAGGAGTCAATGAATTGAAATTGAGGTGGTCTAGAATATATGAGATAGCATGTGGATCATCTAAATCAAGAGGAGTAGCAATTATAATTTCAAAGAATTGTGGTTTTAATGTTCTAAAGGTGAAAAAGGATGATACAGGTAGATATATTATAATGTATGGGACCTTGGGAGGGAGAAGAATATGTTATAGTTAATGTTTATGCTCCCAATCAAAATCAAGGAGAATTTTATCAACATGTGTTTAAAGAAATGGGTAATTTTCAAAATCAAAGGGTTATTATGGCTGGGGACTTTAACATGGTATTGGATAGAAGAAAAGACAAATCCAATCCGACGAGAGAAGATCAGAGAAATAATTTAACGATCTTGAATAAGTTAATTAGTAAGGAAGGGTTGCTAGATGTTTGGAGAGGGGTCAAGGGGAATGAGGAAAGATATACATTTTACTCAACAGCAACTAAGAACTATTCTAGGATAGATTTTATATTTGTGTCCAGGACACTGTTTTCAAGGGTCTTGGGCACAGAGATAGAAGTGATAAAAGTTACAGATCATGCTTTGGTTAATATGGATTTGAAGATACATAAGGATTATAGAGAAGCGAAAAGATGGAGATTGAATTGTAATATTTTTCGTTTCAAACATTTAACAGAAAAAATAGAGAAGGAATTGAGGGAAATTTGGGAATTTAACCAAACAGAAGAATGTACTGAAGCGATAATATGGGATACAATGAAGAGTGTAATGAGAGGAATAGGATTGAGAGAGGCAATAAATTTGAGGAAACAACAAGAAGTTTTTTATCAAAAGCTAGAGGGGGAGATTAGGGATTTGGAAAAGAAGTATTTAGAGAAGAGGGATAAGAAGATTTTTGCAGAATTACAGGGTAAAAGGAAAGAATTGGAGAATAAAGAACTGGATAGGGTACAAAGGAATTTGATTTATACAAAAAGGGAGTATTTTGAGAATAGTAATAAAAATTCTAAAATGTTGGCTAGATTAGCACAAAAAAAAAAGAAAAAAGTTTAGTGGGGGTGATTAAAGACAAGAGGGGTAAAGAATATAATCTATTAAAGGATAAATTGAAAATTTTTTCATGAATATTACATGGAGTTATACAAGGCAGGAAAATGGTCGGAAGCTGAGAGTAGAAAATATATCGAGAAAAATTTAAAAATAAAAATCCAGGATGAAGATAGAGAGAAAATGGAGCAACCATTTACGGAAATTGAAATAGAAAATGCTATAAATAAATTGAAACAGGGGAAAACGCCAGGATTGGATGGTCTGGGGGCAGAATATTATAAAGTTTTTAAAAAATGTTAATTCCAAAGTTAAAACGATTGTTTAATGATATTTTACAGGGGGGAGAGATCCCCCCGTCATGGGAACAGTCCTTGACTATTTTAATCCCGAAACCAAGGAAGGATTTAGCAGAACCAGGTTCTTATAGACCAATATCATTAATTAATCAAGATGCTAAATTATTGACAGCAATTTTAGCTAGAAGAATGAATAGTTTTCTAAATAAGTATATAGGGACAGATCAATGCGGTTTCATTCAAGGAAGACAAATGGCAGACTTAACAAGAAGGGTTCTGAATATAATATATTTAATAAAGAAAAATAATTTGAAAGCGGGGGTTCTTGCATTGGATATTTTTAAAGCCTTTGATTGTGTGGAATGGCCTGCACTAAAGATGTTAATAAAAACTATAGGGTTTGGAGAAAAAATTATAGGTATTACTAATCAATTATATACTCATAATGTTACGTCGGTAATTGTAAATGATGGAATAACAGAAACTATTAGCCTAGGCCGGGGAACTAGACAGGGTTGTCCCCTTTCCCCTGTATTATTTGTGTTAGTTATGGAATTGTTAGCGAATGCGATAAGACAGGAGAAGAAATTACTGGGGATAGGGATAGAGGTCAAATGTAAGATAAACCTTTTTGCAGATGATATATTGTTAACATTAGAAAGGCCTATGGAAAATTGGGATTGGATAGAGAAACATTTAGATGAATTTAGAGAAGTAACAGGGTTAAAAGTTAATTGGGATAAATCGGAGATAATGACATTTAATTATAGTAAACTGGAGGAAAGAGGATTTAAACAAAGGAAAGTGGATATAAAGATAAAAAATATAATTAAATATTTAGGTATTGATATATTAAAAGATATGGATAAAATAGGGGAATGGAATTTTAAAAAACTAAAAGATGAAGTTAAAAATCAAATAGAGGATTATAAAAAATTGGGATTATCGTGGTTCGGTAGGATAGCTTTGATTAAAATGAAGATTTTACCGAAGTTTAATTTTCTATTTAGAATGATACCATATAAGATATCAGAGAAAGAAATCAAAGAGTGGCAAGTAATGTTAAATAGCTATTGCAATGGGGGGAAAAGATCAAGGATTACTAAGAATAGATGGTATAAAGCTCAAAAAATAGGGGGACTTGGTCTCCCTAATTTAAAATGGTATTATATAGCTAATCAACTTAGATATATTATGGATATTATTGCTAGAAAAGATTTTATGTGGTGGGAAATAGAAGCATTTGAATTGGGTAATAGGGTGGAGAAATTCTTATTTACAAAACAAGGACATATTATGACAAAAAGATTAGAAAATCCCTTTTTAAAAAATATGTTAGAAATTTGGGGTAGAAATAAGGAAATATTTTTACCAGGTATATCCCCGCTTACTCCAGTGGTGGTTATGGAAGATTTTCCCGAGAATGTTAGACATTTAGAACGATTTTTTAGAGGGAAAAGGTGATAAGCTTAATGGATTGGCTGGAAAAAATGGAGACAAGACAGCAAATAATTGATAGGGTTGGGGCAGGAAGAATTTCTTGGTTAAATTTAATTCAATTAGTACAATGGGGTAAGAAATGGAAGAGGAGACATGAGCATGAAAGGGATTTCACCGCATTTGAGCAGTTGGTAATGTCCAGAGAACTCGTAGAAGGAAATGCATCAGCTAGGGGTCTTACAAAGATGTTATATAAAATGTTGCAGAAATCAGAAGAGCAAGCAGAAAATCTTAAAATAGTTTGGGATACAGAGTTTGAAGAGGAAATATCAAAGAATGAGTGGAACAAGATTTGGGATAGGCGAATATTGAAAAATATGTCTATAAGAATTAAAGAGAATTTTTATAAGCTAATTTGGAGATGGTATTTGACTCCAGTGAGATTAAATAGAATAGATAATAAATGTTCTCCAATGAGTTGGCGAGGATGTCAGGAGTTGGGTACATATGCTCATATGTGGTGGAGTTGTAAAAATGTAATGGATTTTTGGAAAATGATTTTTGAGGAAATATCAGAAATTGTTGGAGCTGATTTAGAGGTTTGTCCCTAAACTAGCTTTGTTATCAATAACGGAAAAGGTGATTGGTCCTCAAAATGTTAAAGAATTAATTATAAACTTGTTAATGGCAGGTAGACTAATGATAGCAAGGAAATGGAAAATTCAGCAAGTTTTCACTATTACTGATTGGTATAAAGAAGTATGGGATATGGCTTTGAATGATATGTTGACTTGTAATATTAAATGCAAAAGGGGTCAATTAAAGAAAAATATTTTCAAGGATATTTGGGGTTTATTTTTGGAATATGTGTTTAAAAGGGGAAAGGGAGTTTACCCTGTCAAGATATGTTGTATTTTTGGAATAATGAACAATTATAGAGTTATTGGATTATTTGGTCCCATGGTGATGGGAGCACAATATTAGTTATATGTGTGTGTTATTTTTTTTTGTATTGTTTAAAAAATTTAAATAAAATTTTAAAAAAAAAGAAAAAGAAAAGTAGAGTTGGAAGGGGCCTACCAGGCCATCGAGTCCAACCCCCCACTCAATGCAGGAATCCAGGTCAAAGCATCCCCAACAGATGGCTGTCCAGCCGTACCTTGAATGCCTCCAAATTGGGAGAGCCCACCACCTCCCTCGGTAGTTGGTTGGTTCCATTGTCTTATTGCTCTGACAGTCAGGAAATTTTTCCTGATGTTTAGGTGTAATCTGGGTTCCTGTAACTTGAGCCCATTATTCCGTGTCCTGCAAACTGGGATGATCGAGAAGAGATCCTGGCCCTCCTCTGTGTGACAACCCTTCAAGTACTGGAAGAGTGCGATCATATCTCCCCTCAGTCTCCTCTTCTGAAGGCTAAACATGCCCAGTTCTTTCAGTCTCTCCTCATAGGGCCTTGTTTCCAGTCCCTTTATCATCCTTGTTGCCCTCCTCTAAACCCTCTCCAGTTTGTCTACGTCCTTCTTAAAGTGTGGTGCCCAGAACTGGACACAGTACTCAAGATGAGGCCTAACCAGTGGTGAGTAAAGGGGAATTATCACATCATGCGATGTGGAAGCTATACTTCTATTAATGCAGTCCAAAATAGCATTTGCCTTCTTTGCAGCCACATCGCATTGCTGGCTCATATTCAGTTTGTGATCTACAACAATTCCAAGATCCTTCTCACTTGTAGTATTGTTGAGCCAAGTGTCCCCCATTCTGTAACTCTGCATTTGGTTTCCTTTCCCTAGGTGCAGCACTTGGCATTTATCCCTATTAAATTTCATTCTGTTGTTTTCAGCCCAGCACTCCAGCCTATTGAGATCTCTTTGAATTTTGTTTCTGTCTTCCAGAGTATTAGCTGTTCCACCCAACTTTGTGTCATCTGCAAATTTGATAAGCATTCCCTGTACCTCCTGATCCAAGTCATTCATAAAAATGTTGAAGAGCACTGGGCCCAGGACCGAGCCCTGTGGTACCCCGCTCGTTACCTCTCCCCAGTTTGAGAAGGAACCATTGATAAGCACTCTTTGAGTCCGATTCTGTAGCCAACTGTGGATCCACCTGATAGTTGTTCCATCTAGCCCACTTTTAGCTAGCTTGCTAATCAGGATATCATGAGGCATTTTGTCGAAAGCTTTGCTGAAGCTTCATGTGTAAACAAACTATGATGAACTGTGTTGGCACAAAGGTGGGATGAAGTTCCTCTGAGTTATGGTGCACACAAACATGGATATAGATATCTAGACAATCATTGCAGCATCTGGGGGGAGCTGCATATTAGGCAAATATAGCCATTCTGGTCAGTTTTGTCCCTCTTCCATTGAGAGAAATATCTTACTTATATAAGGTAATATACATGGCAGTTATTTTCACAGATCATGTGCTATATAAATATGGCATCTCTTTTTCCCCCTTAGACTTCGGAATAAGTTTTGGGTTCATAAAGACTTCCACAATCTTTTATGCACTGAAATGAAAGGGAGGTTTGCCGCTGAATTAATATCAGCAGGAGAAAGCCATTAAATGAGCTCTACTTCACTTTACTTGATGCTTTTGAAACAAACCAAAAGACCCGATCTTGTTCTCTGTTGGAAATGACAATATCACACTTTTAGAGCTATGATTTTTTTCCCCTGTATTGAGTCAAATAAGTAGTAAGAATTGTCAAGGACTACAGGAATACAAATTTGCACACATGGATACAAGAATTTAAGGGCAAAAGACCCTGTGGAATACTTATAAATTCTAGGCTTAGAAATTCAGAAGTCTTTAGAGATGTACTGCAGGAAACCTTTGACTCCCTGGTAAAAAGGTTTTCATAGATTTCATAGATCATAGAGTTGGAAGGAGCCTACTACAAGGCTATGGAGTTCAACCCCCTGCTCAATGCAGGAAACTAGAGGAGGGGTCTCCCATCCAAGCAGGGCCGGTGCTACCATTAGGCCAACTAGGCGGCTGCCTAGGGCGCCGGGCTAAAGGGGGTGCCAGGAGCATAGGGCTGGAGGGAGGGAGGGAGGGCTCAAGTGGGAAGGGGGGGTGCTAAATATCTGATCTTGCCTAGGGCACCCAACTGCCTTGCACCGGTCCTGCATCCAAGTAATAACCAGGCTTGACCCTGCTTAGCTTTCCACGCTCAGACAAGCTGAGCCAGCGTCTCACCCTTGTCTACACAGTAATGGTACAAGTGACTCTTCCTGCTGCTGATACTGACTAGCTTACCTGGGACTAGAGCTGTACACAAATGGCCTCTCAAAATTCCCCACCCTATTTGTGGGCAGAGAAATTGGGGGGACAATTTCACTGAATTTTCCTCTGAGGGGAGGAGAAATACTCCAATAGGGGCAGGGCTCACCATGAGCTGTGGCAGTAGCATTTAGCTATCCTGGCTAATAGCCTTTCATATCTATTGAACAGAGGCTGTGTCTCAGTGGCAGAGCCCCTGCTTTGCATGCAGAAGGTCCCAAGTTCAATCCCTGGCATCTCTAGGTAGGGAAGGAAAAATAATAGTTTAAATCTGTTGGGAACACCTGAATAGGGCTACTGTTTGCACAGAATCAGTCATGTGCTCCCATCCAAAGCCTTTGGTACACTGGCAACAGTAAACATAAAATAAAACTCTACACACATATCTCCTGGCACTAATATCTTCTTCCAGCACTTGTGACTATGGGTGCTTCCAGATGGAAGGTTCCTAGTGCAAAAAGGCATTGTGCAGCTATTCCATCTTTATGGCCACAATGGATTTTTTTTTCTCTTCTGGTTAGAGAAAGGATGGAAGAAGCAGTGGGAAAACATGGGAAAGTTACAAATTGAAGACAACATCATCAGAACCTTCTATAAATTCTGTGCACGAGGCAGACCAACGGCACAATAAAAGCCTCACCTGGAAGTACCCTAAGTGTGTAATTCTCAACACTGAAGAATTTGGGCATTCCCAAAACAGTGCTAGTGCTATTGCCATTCCTGGATAAGGTCACAAACATTTTGGATCATAATAAGTATCCTTACATATGTCTATAGCAAATATTAGTGAAGAAATCCAGCTTCTAAAAACACCAACACAAATTGTCAACATCAGCTTAAAAAAAATATGCTTACCACATTAGCTCTCAGGTAGGGATGTGGAAATCAGCAAAATCCAAGCTCATTCAGCTTGTCCGAATTCCACCTTGAAACCCATTCCAACTCATGTCCATGCCAGATTGTGAGCTTTGTTTTTTCTTTTTGCATGAAAATGTGTGTGCATTTCCCCAAATCTTTGTATCAATTGTGCATATTTTTGAAATTTACTCATTCATTAAAGAGTGTTTGTGCAGATTTATCAAAAGTATGCTTTTTTTCATGCACATTTTTCAAATGCATGCATTTTTGAACACATCTTTTTGTTTGGCTTTGTGAATCACATTGCAAGCTCAGAAATGTATGGACCCCGGATTGCATTCAGTTTTGGGAGGTGCAGACTGGGTAAATTCTGGTCAAAACCAATCTGAAACAAATTTCTCATGCATCCCTACTTTCAGTCAAGCAATTCATCTCAGACACAGTGACCCTGGTATACTATAGGCCAATGTCTCAAGTATGCAGACATATGTCAAATTTTTCAGATGGCACCGAACTTGAAAATGGAATGTCATACTGAGCTTGTATACCTAACACCATGATCTTATACCTATTTACCTGGGAGTAAGTCCCACTGAGCTCAGTGAATAGTCATATATAGTTTTTGTGGTGTTAATCACCCTGAGATTCCCTGGCCATGCAAACAAGGTTTAATGATGATGTGCTCACCACTGCCTCCTTTTGAGAAACATCACTGGCCTTCTAGAAACTCTTCTAGATTCCTTCAAAGTTCTGCAGATTTTGCCTGAGTTGAAAGCTTAAGATTTCTATTTAGGTCTCATAGGTCTCATAGATCTTGGAGTTGGAAGGGGCCTACAAGGCTATCGAGTCCAACCCCCTGCTCAATGCAGGAAACTAGAGGAGGGGTCTCCCATCCAAGTAATAACCAGGTCTGCCCCTGCTAAGCTTTCCACACTCAGACAAGCTGAGCCAGCGTGAGCCACAGGCGACATCGATTAACAAGCTAGAGATGTAGAAAGGCCATCTGAGTCATACTTAAACTCTTTTTGCTTCCTTTAAAGTTTCTTCAACAATCAGCCCAAACAGGAACCTCCAGATTTGCTATTATTATTATTATTATTATTATTATTATTATTATTATTATTATTATTATCCCACCTTTACCCTAATACTGGGACTCAAGGCAGCATTACAACATTAAAACTTATACAATTTATTAAAACATAAATAGGAATATACAAAAGTTAAAAATATAATTAAAAATGCAATATAAACATCAAAAACTGGGAAGCTCTGGCCTATGATATGAACGCTCTAACTGGAGGTTGGCCTTTCACAAAAGTTCCATGGACTTTGAAGAAGCCCGAGTGCACGGTGAAAGGAAGAAACATGCTAAGCGAAAAGCACATTAAACGAATTCTTTACAGGACCATCTTCCATCTGGTAACCTGTGTCCTCACTGTGGGAAGCTGTGTGGATCTAGAATTGGCCTCCACTCCACAGTCACTTACGGACCCATCGCTAGAGTCTGCACACTTTTTTTACAATTTCCTCTTTATATAATTTTCTTTTTGTAATTTTATCCTGGAAGACGATCTTACTCGGTCACGAGTGATTGCCTACTACTAATATTAAAATTATATAAAATATCAAAGTTAAAACAACAATAACATATTATTATTATATTACTCTAGCAGTATTTCACTCTAGCAGAAATTCAGTGGCTGGCAATTCTAAGCTGAAACAACCTTGCCTATCCTATTGTGTTGACAATCCTTATGTACTCAGCATGTATCTATTGTCAATTGCCAACAGACCTCTTCATTACAAGGCTGGCTTCTAGGAGTAGGCATGACTCCACTTGTTGGGTTTCCTGTGTTAAGGCTCTGCATTCTACGCTACATCTGACACTATAAAGCACTTCTCTGGACTGCAGAAAACAAATGCCTTTGCCTTGGTGCTTGCTGGTTGCCCACTCAGTCTGCTAATTTGAAGACACGAGTTACCAGTTTCATTGAAAATGATGCCATCAAAGATCTGCTGTTCTCGCTTTCATGGCATCCAACAGCCGGTGCCCTCCACAAAAACGAAAAAGAGAGGGGGGAAAGAGTTTGGCTGTGTTTTATGTAAAGACTCAAGCTGTTAGTGCTGCAACGCCCATATTCAAAAAAGTTTTAAAAACCAAAGAATACATTCTCTTTTTAATATACCAAATGATGTTCCTCACCTATCCATGGGGAAAAAACACAGTGCGGAGCCCAAAGGGGCTGGGCTGGGCAAAAAGACATGCCTATGGTTTGCTGTTCTTGAAGATATATATATATAATATATATATATATATATATATATATATATATATATATATATATATATATATCCCTATCAGCTATAAGGGAAAGGTTTCAAAGAATTCTGGAAGCTTAAGGCGAGCTCAGTTTAGGTGTAAAAGTGGCTTTGCCCTCATGTAAGTTAGCTGGAAATATCTATCTATCTATCTATCTATCTATCTATCTATCTATCTATCTCAGTCTTCCCCAACTTGGTGCCCTCCAGTTGCTTTGGACTTTAACATCTGGAGGGCACTATATTGGGGAAGGCTGATCTATCTATGATTTTGTCTATTTCTTTCTTTCTCAAATTTATATGCTGCTTTCCACAGAGGCATCAAAGTTGTGAACATAAAATGGAATACCATCAAAACAACAATAAAATATATGAATAAAACAGCAGAATGATGTTGATGATGATGATGATGATGATGATGATGATGATTATGATGATGATGATGATAGTCGGCAGTAAAACTTCCCACTCTGCTGTGTGCTTCAGACCATAGTGGGCTGGGTCACACTTCAGGGAAAGCCTGAAGAGATGGGTCTTGAGGAGATGCCTAAATGTCAAAATGGGGGGGGGGGGCTGTCTAATGGCAGTTGGTAAAGTGTTCCAGAGGGTGGATTCTGCAACTATTACCTATCTATCTATCTATCTATCTATCTATCTATCTATCTATCTCAGCTCCCTTCATTTGACAGTGGTGATTCTCTTGTGCCTTCTGTTCTTCAAAGGGGCCCATGCACATGGGACAAATCAGTGCAACTAAGAGCCAGTGGAGGTGAAATACATTGTGTCCCCCCCCACTCTAGTATCCATGTCAGCATGCACCCTTCTCACCACCAGGAGAGGGTTTATAGGGATGTGTGAGAATTCTGTTTTGGGGGGGTGAAAATCTGATGGATTTTTCTGGTTCAGCGTCCCAGATTTCGTTCCATTTCTTCCCTGCTGGCATAGACTCGATATGTACAGAGTTGAGCCAGCATGCAGATTTCCGTGTTCTTTTCATGGTGACAATTTGCACATTTAAAAAAATTGGTCTTGAAATTTCAGCAAATTGTAATTTGCGCAAATTGTATTTTTTAAAAAGGTCTTTCAAAATGTGCGCACCCGCGCACTTACAGGGTCCCAAAATGAAAAGCCTTGCCTCATCAATGTCCTGGGCAGGGTCTCCTGTCAGAGTGCAGAATGGAAATACTGCAGAATTGGGATTAAATGAAACGAAATTCCCAGCATCACCCATCCCTAGGTACATGTGTCTCTAGTTCCACCACACAGCATAGACTCCTTCAAGCAGTCCATCATGGACACTGACTGAACTAGCCTAAGTGGGTGCAGGAGAAGCCATTGCTCCCCCACCCACTTAGGGTGGGGATCGTCTGAAGGATCGTCTCCTCCCATATGTACCTGCCCGGACACTAAGATCTTCTTCAGCAGTCCTTCTCCGAGAGCCCCTGCCAAAGGAAGTGAGGCAGGTGGCTACCAGGAGGAGGGCCTTTTCTGCTGTGGCACCCCGGTTGTGGAATGAACTCCCCAAAGAGGCTCGCCTGGCGCCTACATTGTGCTCTTTCCGGTGCCAGGTAAAGACCTTTCTATTCTCCCAGGCATTTTAATCATTTTAATCTTGTAGTTGTTTTTAACTCTGTTATTGTAATTTGAACTGCTGCTGCTAGCTTTGCTGTTTGTTTTTTAAGCTGTGGTTTTAAATCTTATATTTATATTATATTGTATTTTATGGTTTTAACTGTTGTAAACCACCCAGAGTGCTTCAGCTATTGGGCGGTATAAAAATGTATTAAACAAACAAACAAACAAACAAATTGCTCAGTTGTAGCCTTGCATGTATAAGGTTGCAGGCTTAATCTCTGGCACCTTCAGTTAACAAAGGATCCTATAGCAGCTGATGGGAAAGACCCCGCTTGAAATTCTGGAAAGCCACTGCCATTCAGTGTAGATCAGTGTTCTCCAACCTTGGGTCCCCAGATGTTTTTGGCCTACAACGCCCAGCATGCCCCACCCAGCATATCTGGCTGGGGCATGCTGGGAGTTGTAGGCCAAAAGCATCTGGGGACCCAAGGTTGGAGAACACTGGTGTAGATAATTCTGGGCTTGATTGAGAAATAGTATATTTGGTATAAGGCAGCTTCCTCTGTTCCTAAGAAATATGGAACTATATGCATTCTTTGTGGGTAATATATTCCTTTTAGCAGCAGTGACATTTACCAAACAGATCTGTTGAAAGTATTTCAGAGCTGCGTAAGGAACATGGGAAAGTGCTTCTTAGATAGTTTTGGCAATTTTGCATAGAAATTGCTGCAATAATGGGGCCTTTCATGTCATGGTCACTTGTACTCAGTTCATTTTCAAAGGTTGAGAAAGCAAAAATAAATGTGATGAGGCTTATCTTTGCAGCTCTGTCTACATCCAGGTAATGTGCAGCAGCCAAATAGATTCAGAATCATGTCCATGGAGTTAAGATAAATCTTAGTTCTCTAAGTCTGAGTTAACAGCCTAGTTCTCGCTAAGGTGGGAAAACTATGTCTGGGCTATACCACTTCAGAATGCAGGAATACACATTACTGAATACTTCCTACAAAAATATCTCCTGCACATCGAAAACTAGCTGTTACTGAGTCAGCTAGGCTAGGACTCTTGTCTGACATCTAGTTTTCTATGTGCAGGGAGTGCTTTGTGTGGAGGAACATTCAGTCATTGAGTCCCCACGTGCAGTCATAAGTGGTACAGTCCAGTGTACCACCTCAATGAGAACTAGGTTCTTTCTTTTTTGGGCTATTACATATGTCATTCTAGGTGCTATCCCCTGGAGAGAGCGGGACTAGTCACACCTCTGATGTCACTACACTATTGAACCAATAAGACAGGAGTGCTCAACCCATGGCCTGGGGCCCACATGCAGCCTCCTAGGCCTTAACTGTACCCCCCCATGAGTGCCCTGACACCCCCCAGTCACTGCTGCTGAATACCACCCCCTGCCAATTTCTCCTTCCCTCTCATACAGATCGTTCTTTGCCCGCCTCTGCTACCAGTGAAGAAAGAGTTATCTGTATCAGGATTGCTAGGGGAGGGGAATGGAGAGAAGGGTCTCCATTCCCTCTCCAGCAACCATGAACCAGATCATCTTAACTCGCTGCTGATAGCAAGGAGGAAAACGCGATCTGTTTCAGGATCACTGGGACGTGAGCATATGAGCATGTGTATATTTGCACATTGTATATGTGTATATTGGCCCCCAACCCCCGAGCCAGGATCTCATGAGGCCCTAGGGGCCAAAAAGACTGTGCACCCATGCCGTAGAGGATGATGCATGAAAAGGGCTAATGTTTGAAAATGGACATGTTGTATCTACAGGATGCCATGTAGAATTGTTTCATCCCCTCCCTGAGTAGGTTGCTCAGTAGTTGAACTGTGTGGTGTAGTGATGAGAGTGTCGGACTGGGACTCAGGAGATCCGGGTTCTAGTCTCCACTCAGCCATGAAGCTCACTGGGTGACTTTGGGCCAGTCACTGAATCTCAGCCTATCCTACCTCACAGGGTTGTTGTGAGGATAAAATGGAGAGGAGGAGGATTATGTAAGCTGCCTTGGGTTCCTTGGAGGAAAAAAGGTGGGATAGAAATAAATAAACAATTTTTGTACAGATAAGAACTCCCCCTCACCCCCTCAAATGTTAAACATTCACCCTTCATGTAATTGCATCCTATTGCTTCTTATCCCATCCTCAGTGGATGGATATTGTGAATTTATCCTCCTCCCTCATTTGCCTCATATCTCCAATCAGCAACTCGTTCTCCCAGAGGGCCACTTTGAAGAGCGGGTGCAGGCCCCGGCCTCCATCACCACTCCCTAATTTCAGATTATTGGCTGCCATCCAGCCCTCACTGACTCCAGTCTTTTATTCATTTAGGGACAGTGAGGGCCAACTCTTCCCTGTCATATTTTAGATATGCTATTATATCTCACAATTCTGCTTATATTAAGTAATTTAAAAAGTAACCACAGTAAATGCCCTTAAACTGCCCTGTTTTATGCATATCTACTCAGAAGTAAGTTTGTATTCAGTGGGGCTTACTTCCAGATAAGTGGGCACAGGATGGTTACATTATTATGTATTTGTTACATTTGTATGCCTCCGTCCCACCAGAAGGACTTCAGCCTTAATCATGGATACATTTATTTATTTATTTATTTAATATATTTGTTCACTGCCCATCAGCCGAAAGGATCCCTGGGTGGTTTACAAAGAGAAACAAGATAAAAACAATCATCTTAAAAACAAAAGAACATAAAATAAAATGCAGAACAATATAAAATCACACAATAAAACCAAGCAGCCAAAAAGAATCAGTCCAGAGGCACAGTAGAATAATAAAAATGAATTAAAAAATCAACCATTAAAATATTGGGCAAATAAAAAGTTTTTCACCTGGCACCTAAAAGAATACAGAGTGGGCGCCAGGAGCACCTCCTTGGGAAGCTGATTCCACAAATGGGGTGCCACAACTGAGAAGGCCCTTCCCCTAGTAGCCACCCTCCTAACTTCCTTTAGAGGGGGCTCTCTGAGAAGGACCTCCGAAGAGGATCTCAGGGTTCAGGCAGGCACGTATGGGACGAGGCGTTCCTTCAGATAACCTGGCCCCAAATCGTTTAGGGCTTTGAATGCCAATGTTAGCACTTTGAATCGGGCCCAGACTTCAATTGGTAACCAATGTAGTTCATAGAGGACTGGCATAATGTGTTCTTGTCGGCCAGTCCCCGTTAACAGCCTCGCTGCTCTATTTTGAACCAATTGAAGTCTCCAGACCGTTTTCAAAGGCAGCCCCACGTAGAGCGCGTTCTGCATTCTAGAGTAGGCTTTTGCCCATTGCTCTGAATCTTGACCTCCCCTCAACTGAACTTTGAAATGAAAACCCTAAATCTGGGTTGGATGTTGGGGGGCCCTATTTTACCCCTCATGACCAGATTTGGCCCAGAGGCAACTAGTTGCAAGTAGTTGTTTGTTTGTGATTTTTTTGTTTTTTTGTTTGAAGATGTTTTATCTTGTCTGTTTTGAATGCCACTTTGGGAGCAGTCGCTGAAAAGTGGTCTAGAAATCTTGCAAATAAAAATATCAGATCGTGATAAACCCCCAAAGCCAATTCAAAAGATTCAAGTGTAAGTAGCCTTGTACAGAAAGGAAAAGCGATGGTTATTCTAGGTTGGTCCTGATGAGGGAGCTGAGAAAAACAATCAGAATTCCAAATAATAAAAATTAGATGCTCTTCTCTGCAAGTAGAACAAAAGCTTCCCTCCCTCTCGCTCCCTCTCTCTTTTAGACATTGCCACAATATGATTATTTCTGAAGAATGTCGGTACAATGTAATTCACTTAGAGTAGAAATCCATTTACTAAAGGGACGTGGGAGGCTCCGGGACAAATCCAACCCCTATTTGAGAATTAAACTAAGTGAATAAAAGAGTGGTAGCAGTGGTACCCTACTGATCTAGTGTATGAGAAAGAATACTTATAGTATTGTTCCATTGATTACCTGATCCATATTGAAAAAGCAACATGAAAGTCTGAGTTCTACTTCCTTGATCGTTATAAAGAAGTCCTTGTAGTTTAGTCGGGGGGGACATCTTGTGTATCTCTTCTTCCAGCTGCTGCTGCTTTGGGAACAAGTCAATACTGATAACATGCATCCCTGAGGAAATAGGGCTTAATTTCTCTCTCTCCCTCTTCCCCCACTGTTTAGCTTTTTCAAAGTCAGAGCTTAAGACAGTGAAATATGTTGTTGAGAGAGAAACTTTTTGCACTGTCTGTAGACTTTACCCCACACTTAGGTAATCATTCAAGATCATGGATAGTCTTTATTATTTGGGACCTTTTATATATATAGAAAAGGCTGTACTTTACTGATTCTATTTAACTCATTACATGTTATGCCACCCTTCCACCACCAAAGTACTCCAGGTCAACATACAAAGCAACTCCAACCTTATACACACACACACACACACACACACACATGCACACACACACACAATTTTATTCAACAACAGCCCTGTGCCCACACAAATTGATGGGTATAATTTTATGATTCCTAAACAACAATAGATACTTTTGAGGTAGGTTTGGTCCCAAACAGGATGCAATATGGGAAATTCATGACTAAAATCCTCCCCACTTAAATGTATTAATAACACCCACAGACTCGGATCAGGACACCTTTCCCCCAGCACCATTTCTCCAATTAAAATCTTATCACCAAGCTGTTATTTGCCCCATAGAACAAAACATAAAAGGTACCCATACGATTCCTTTGCCCCACAGAGCAATTCTTAATTAGGAATTTTAATCCAGTGCAATAGCCCCAGTCCAGGTCACAAACAACCTTCTGCTGCTGCTCTTAACACCTTTTTAAAAAGTGACATGGCCCCAAAGGATTGTGATTGGCCTAAGACAGGGGTCCTCAAACTTTTTAAACAGGGGGCCAGTTCATTGTCCCTCAGATTGTTGGGGGCCCGGACTATAGTTTGAAAAAAATATGAACGAATGGATCAAGTTAAAAAAAAGGACCGGGGTCCTTTTTTTTTTTACTTGATTAGATGGAAAGTTATTCAATAACTTTCAATTAATAAATTAATTATAAATCATTTTGCTGTCTAAAATTGAAATACATTTTAAAAAGGAATAGAAAGGCTTGATTTGCACACTGCACATATCTTATTTGTAATGCAAAGAAACAGGAAAAAACAATACAAGGATCACAGCCTTAAAAGCACAAACAGAATAGAAAGGCTTGATTTGCACACTGCACACATATCTTATTTGTAGTGCAAAGAAACAGGAAAAAACAATACAAGGATCACAGCCTTAAAAGTACAAACACAGAGACTGGGGGGGGGGCCCTCCACGGAGCCACGACCCCTCCTGACTCTTCCATGGACCATAAGGGGGGCCGGCGTGTGCGGGGCGGGGGGGTGCTGTTTGAATTTCTGCACTCCCCCCCCGGATCTTGGGCATCGCCAGCTCCGGGTTCTGCCGCTTGGGGTGAGCGGGGCAGCGGCAGAGCCGAGTGTGGAGGCCAGAATATGGGGCGCAGTTCCCCCCCCACACACCACAGGGTTAGAGTGGCTAGCCCTGCAGGCATCAGGGCCAGAGGCGACTGAGAGGGGCTCCCCGGCGCTAGGCAGGGGAGCAATCCTTGCAACAGCTGCTCACAAATTACTTCGAGCATGTCGGCCTTGGATGAGCTGGCTCACTAATCACCTCGAGCATCTCGAGCCTCTTCTCTCCCGTCCACTACAAATTCGGACCCAAGTGAGTCACGAACAGCAAGATCTTTTGTGTTTGCTTTTGTGTTTCTTAATTGACTTAATTGACTTAATTACTAACTCTGAGTCTGAGGAAAACCCTCACTGCACTTATGCTAATTGCTAAATTCCTTGCTAAATTCCTAACACCTGATGATTTGAAAAGCAACAACAGCTGCATCTCTGGCTGGCTATACATTCAATCTACATTCCTACTTAGAAAAAGTATTTTGTTGTTATGTGGCAATTGCAATTCTTTGCTGTGCATACCTTTTTATACCTTTGTTTTTTACAGAGCAATTTTTAATAAACGTAGGTGGTATAATTTTTGATTTTAAGGTAACCTTTCTGCCATATGCATTGCTAACTAAGTTGGTTCTTTCTTTGTCCTTCAGGCTCCAGCCAGACTGCTGGTTATGCATTGCTAACTAAGTTGGTTCTTTCTTTGTCCTTCAGGCTCCAGCCAGACTGCTGGTGTTTTTTGCATTTCAATAAGCCATCTCAAATTCAATATGCCTAGCCAGACTGCTTCTCAAAGGTAAAACCTGTTTAACAGCTCTGGCTCGCAGATCTCTGTATGGGTGAGGAACTACTTTTAAGTTCACAAGAATCGTTAATGGGGGACTACGAACTGCTGTTAACATCACAAGAATTTAATTATGCTGAGTGATAAAGCGAGCAGCGCTTACTCGAAAAAAAAAAACTCGCGATTTTTGTAGCACATCCCTACGGCTGGCGCCCACCCCAGTGCGGAGCAGAGTGCAGCACCCACGGCTGGCGCTCCCCACTCGGGCGGCCGTGACTCACCGGGAGTATCAGATGCCGGCGTGGAAGTTCCTGAAGAGGAAGCAGTCGTCGCCCGTCTCCCAGCTGTAGTGCACCACGTTGGACGTGTCATTGTCATAGCTGTTGGCGGCCATCTTGTTGCCCGCCACGGCTGCGTCGTCATAGCCATAGTCGAGGCAGTTGGTGTGCTTCTGGGGCCTGCAGGTGGGCTTGGGCACCCGCTGCGTCCCCTCGCACCAGTGCATCGTGCTGAAGGCCGTTGCCGATAGGAGCAGCGCCAGCAGGTTGAGCGCCATGGCCAGCAGTGCCTGCGCCCAGTGGCCGCCCCCGCCCCCAGGGCCCTGCCGCGGCTCAGCCGGCGGTGGCCCTTGGCTCCCCTGTGCTACCTCCTTCATGCTGCCCGGCGCCCGGTTCTGCAGCAACTACCGCCCACCATGGCGTGGCACCTCAGGCACAGCCAGAGCCCACTGACCAGCCGCCGCCAGGAGGGGAGGAGGACGGGCGCTGTTCGCACCCCGCCACTGGCTCAGCTGCCCCATCTCCCCTTCCCCTCGCAAGAAGTCTCTAGATCAGCCGCCGGGCTGGATGAAAAGACCTGGTGGGCCAAATGTGGCCCGCAGGCCTTAGTTTGAGGACCCCTGGCCTAAGATGACCCTGTGGGCTTCATGACTGTGTAGGGATTTGAATGCCAGTCTCCCAGGGCAGGTGGATGCCTCTGTCTGCTACACCATGCTGACTTTCTATTCCATTCTTTCTTTGTGGCACTGTTTCATTTGGTAAAGCATTGGCTCCATATAGGGGTATGTGGTGTGTGTGTGTGTGTGTGTGTGTGTGTGTATGATAGTTTCATACTACTTTCCTTTCTCCTCACATACAAACTTTATGACACTTTTCCAATAGGATTAAGAGAACTGCGTTGCCTTGAGTGCTGCACTCGATAGCTAACAGAGCACAACCAAGGAAGTCCAATGAGACCCTTAACACTGAAGGTTTGAACAAGTGAGGGATCTCCTGATACCATATTCCCTCTGGCTGACTGAACTGCCTTCTACAGTGGTTAAAAGAGCATTTTGTAGAGCTGCAAGCTTTACTTGGATTAAAATAGGCCCTCACCACCTAATCAAATACATCTTTAGTTGATTAATTTGATGGAAGCAATTGTTATTGGTGGAGGCAAATTTTAACCAGTAGGGCTGAGACCGAAGGGAACACTTTATTATTATTTTTAGTCTATTTTGGTTTGCTGAACAGTGGCTGGGGCAGAAAATATTAAATATGGCCATTCATTCTAATAATTATTGGCAGATCTTGTTTATTAAATTGTAGGACAGTCTTCCATTTTGATTTTTGAGGTAGAAATTAGCTATTTCAGGGGAGGAGTAAAAATTATTCCTCAATAATGCTTTACTTTCAAGAATACTAATCTTTTTATGATCTTGTTTGGGTGTTTTCCTCAGTTGCTGCTGCTTTGGAACCATTTCCCCCTGGTTAGGACTTTTTTTTTTCTCCTTCCTGCATTAATCACATGGTCCCAAACAGTCAAGGATCACAAAAGCCATTCATATGTTTGGTGTATGTGGATAGCAAATGTATAAAGGGATAGCAGGATTGCACCGACTATCCATGCCCTGGTGGCCATGTGTTTGGTGTCAGTTTGCAGGGGGGATATGAGCACAGAGGTGTACGTATGTGGGCTTCCCTCAACATGAACAGGAACTGTGATTATTCAGGATTCCCATTCATGTAGGGTAAGCTATATGTGTACATTTGTACATACATAGATTCCCTCCACACTGATGGTGAAAGTGTGGCTGGTTGCACACACATTGTGATGCAGGGGTCATGGCATCCTAGTATCCACTCACACACATTTGTCACCCACATTTGAATAGGGCTGTAGTGATTGTTATCACATCACAATGTTATGCAGCTAATCAGAGAGCAAATGAAGAGAACTTGGAGTGTGGGTAATGCTTTCAGAAAAGGCAAACAGTTTCCAGTGCAAGTTGCATAAAAACTGTAAGAACATAAGAACAGCCCTGCTGGATCAGACCAAAGGCCTATCTAGTCCAGCATTATGTTCCCAGAGTGGCCAGCCAGATGCCTATGGGAAACCCACAAGTAGGACAATTGCATCCTCCCACTTGTGTTCCCCAGCAACTGGTACTCAGAGCCATGCTGCCTCTGATACTTACTAGACATAATATATAGCCTTCATGACTTTTAGGTAGCCATTTAGAGTCTTATCCTCCATGAATTTGTCTAATCCCCTGTTACAGCTGTCTAAGTTGGCACCCATCACTGCATCTTGTGGTAGCCAATTCCACAGTTTGACTATTCACTGTGTGAAAAAAGTACTTCCTTTTGTCTGTCCAGAATCTTCCACCATTCATTGAGACAGAGGTTGCTTTATGCCACACACACAAAAAAGTTTTCAAAAACAGTGAGTACTTCCAGTTTAGCCATATTACAAGTTTGCTTATTTTTCCTTCAGTGTCACAGAAAGGCCCCTATATTGAGGTTTGTTTACAATGAATTGTTTAATTTATCAAAGAAAGAGTTTAAAAGATGGTTGATCAACTAAACATATAGCTCTCGTATTTTAGCTATCAATTGAATAAGAGTTCCATGGTGTTTGAAGAATCCCATAAAACTCCTTGATTGTCCACAAAATAAATAGGTACAATTTTTGGATTCTTAGAAAACGACATATATATTTTTGAGATAAAGAATGAACTTCCATATGTTATCCATGTCCAAAGAAAAGCTGAACCCACTTATTTCTTTCTCAGTTAGTAACTTAGGCTGAAATCCTATGCGTGCTTACCTGGGAGTAAGCCCCATTTAACACAGCTGGACTTTCTTCTGGGTAAATATGCCTTTCTTTATATGCCTCTTCCCATGA
Source organism: Shinisaurus crocodilurus (assembly GCA_021292165.1). Taxonomy (NCBI): domain Eukaryota; kingdom Metazoa; phylum Chordata; class Lepidosauria; order Squamata; family Shinisauridae; genus Shinisaurus; species Shinisaurus crocodilurus. The sequence continues at coordinate 148,562,478 of CM037878.1, read as the reverse complement.
TTGAACTGTAAGTCAATAATATCAATAAAAACTAAATTAATCACAATGATACAATTTTTTTTGATGATACTCCTGTGTTGCACTTCATGTGTAATTCCAAAGTTGTTATTATTATTATTATTATTATTTACATTTATTAATCGCCCATCTGGCTGGCAACCGGCCACCCTGGGCGATGTATTTATTTATTATACTTCACCTAAAGTTTCAGGGTGAATCTGAAGTTCTTCCATGAGAGAAACAGTCTGAAGGATTTCAATAGTAGATAAAATAGTTTTGATAACTCTCAAAACCCCTTATGGCAGGGCTCTCCAACCTTGGGTCCCCAGATGTTGCTGGACTACAGCTCCCAGAATCCCTTTCCATTAGCCATGCTGGTTGGGTATGCTGGGAGCTGTAGGCCAGCAACATCTGGGGACCCAAGGTTGGAGAGCCCTGCCTTATGGGTTGTCTGTATGTGTTTGTGTGTGTGAGCTCCATACATCCCTTTGACGCCATATTACCAAGATGCTAGTGCTAGTCTGTATGTGTTTGAGACAAAAGAGAGAGCTGCCTCTCTGTGCTGGATTCACTCATACTTAGAGTAGGCCCATTGAAATCAATGGGACTTAGAATAGTCATGATTAACTTGCCTCTCCCATTCCCATAAAAAAGACACAAACAATATTAAAACACTGCAAAAACAAGCAAATGACCTCCAGTAATGCATCCAGTTTATAAATTTTATAGATTTTTAAAATTTTAAAATTTAATTTTTTTAAAAAAAATTATAAATTCAATTTTTAAAAAGAAATTAAACATTTTATTGTTTATAGATTGTGTGTGTGTATATAGAGAGATTTTAAAATATGAAACGTTTCAGTATAAAACACCAGCTTCAGTCACAAATAGAATCATAGAATCATAGAATCATAGAAAAGTAGAGTTGGAAGGGGCCTACAAGGCCATCGAGTCCAACCCCCTGCTCAATGCAGGAATCCAGGTCAAAGCATCTCTGACAGATGTCTGTCCAGCTGCACCTTGAATGCCTCCAGACTGGGAGAGCCCACCACCTCCCTAGGTAGTTGATTCCATTGTCTTATTGCTCTGACAGTCAGGAAATTTTTCCTGATGTTTAGGTGGAATCTAGGTTCCTGTAACTTGAGCCCATTATTCCGTGTCCTGCAAACTGGGATGAACGAGAAGAGATCTTTGCCCTCCTCTGTGTGACATCCCTTCAAATACTGGAAGAGTGCGATCATATCTCCCCTCAGTCTCCTCTTCTGAAGGCTAAACATGCCCAGTTCTTTCAGTCTCTCCTCATAGGGCCTTGTTTCCAGTCCCTTTATCATCCTTGTTGCCCTCCTCTGAACCCTCTCCAGTTTGTCTATGTCCTTCTTAAAGTGAGGTGCCCAGAACTGGACGCAGTACTCAAGATGAGGCCTAACCAGTGCCAAGTAAAGGGGAATTATCACTTCCCGCGATTTGGAAGCTATACTTCTATTAATACAGCCCAAAATTGCATTTGCCTTCTTTGCAGCCACATCGCATTGCTGGCTCATATTCAGTTTGTGATCTACCACAATTCCAAGATCCTTCTCACTTGTAGTATTGTTGAGCCAAGTGTCCCCCATTCTGTAACTCTGCATTTGGTTTCCTCTCCCTAGGTGCAGCACTTGGCATTTATCCCTATTAAATTTCATTCTGTTGTTTTCGGCCCAGCGCTCCAGCCTATCGAGGTCACTTTGAATTTTGTTTCTGTCTTCCAGAGTATTAGCTGTTCCACCCAACTTTGTGTCATCTGCAAATTTGATAAGCATTCCCTGTACCTCCTCATCCAAGTCATTAATAAAAATGTTGAAGAGCACCGGGCCCAGGACCGAGCCCTGTGGTACCCCGCTCGTTACCTCTCCCCAGTTTGAGAAGGAACCATTGATAAGCACTCTTTGAGTCCGATTCTGTAGCCAATTGTGGATCCACCTGATAGTTGTTCCATCTAGCCCACTCTTAGCTAGCTTACTAATCAGGATATCATGAGGCACTTTGTCGAAAGCTTTGCTGAAGTCCAGATATATAATGTCCACAGCATTCCCACAGTCCACAAGGGAGGTTACCCGATCAAAAAATGAGATCAGATTAGTCTGACAGGATTTGTTCTTGACAAATCCATGCTGGCTTCTAGTAATCACTGCATTGTTTTCAAGGTGCTTGTAGACTGTCTTCTTTATAATCTGCTCCAAAATCTTCCCGGGGATTGATGTCAGACTGACTGGCCTATAGTTCCCAGGTTCCTCCTTCTTGCCCTTTTTGAAGATGGGAACAACATTTGCCCTCCTCCAGTCGTCTGGCACTTCACCTGTCCTCCATGATTTCTCAAAGATAATAGACAGTGGTTCTGAGAGTTCTTCTGCCAGTTCCTTTATTACTCTAGGATGCAGCTCATCAGGCCCTGGAGATTTAAACTCATTCAGAGTAATCAGGTGCTCCTTGACCATTTGCCTATCAATCTCAAGCTGCAATTCTGCCCCTTCAGTCTGCACTTCAGGTTTGCCAGGGGGGTCATAGACCCCCTTTTGGGAGAAGACCGAGCCGAAGTAGGAATTGAACACTTCTGCCTTTTCTTTGTCTTCTGTTATCAATTTGCCATCCTCATCGCGTAGTTGAACCACCAGTTCTTTCTTCTGTCTTTTACTGTGCATGTATCTGAAGAAAGCTTTTTTGTTGCTTTTAGCATTCCTCGCTAACTTTAGCTCATTCTCAGCTTTAGCCTTCCTGACACTATTCCTGCAGTTCTGTGCTACCTGCCTGTACTCTTCCCCTGTAGCCTGTCCTTCCTTCCACTTCCTATACGTGTCCTTTTTTGTTTTCAGGTCATCTTTGAGTTTATTGTGAAGCCACATTGGCTTTTTCTGTTGCCCTCTGCCTTTTTTCCTTGTGGGAATTGTTTGCAATTGTGCCTTTAAAATTTCCTTCTTTAAAAACTCCCACCCCTCCTGGGCTCCCTTTCTCGTGAGAGTCACTTGCCATGGGATCTTACTAATCATTGTTCTGAGTTTGTTAAAATTGGCTTTCCTAAAATCCAGGGTACGTGTTTGGCTACACTCAGCTTTTGCTTCTGTTAGAATCAAGAACTCTAGTATAACATGGTCACTTTCCCCCAGAGTTCCCGAAACTGCCACTTTATCCACTAACTCGTCTCTGTTGGTTAGAATCAGGTCAAGGATAGCCGATCCTCTAGTTCCTTCCTCCACTTTCTGTAGGAGGAAGTTATCAGCAACACAGGTCAGGAATTTCTTGGAGGGGCCATGTTTGGCTGAATAAGTCTCCCAACAGATATCAGGGAAATTGAAGTCTCCCATTACTACCACATCGTGCCTCCTTGAAACAATGGCAATTTGCTTTTCAAAAGTTCCATCCTCATCTTCTCCTTGATTGGGTGGTCGGTAGTAGACTCCAACCGCCATGTTCGTTTTATTCTTTGCCCCCTTTATTTTAACCCAGATGCTCTCAATGGGGCTGCCAAGCTCCTCTTCCTGTATCTCTGTGCAGAGATACGTATTTTTAACATACAGTGCAACTCCACCTCCCTTTCTGTTGCTTCTGTTCCTTTTGAACAAGTTATACCCTTCAATTGCTGTATTCCAGTCATGGGAGTCATCCCACCAGGTTTCAGTTATCCCTATCAAGTCGTACTTGCCCTCATGTATCAAGAGTTCAAGTTCGTCTTGTTTATTGCCCATACTCTGGGCATTAGTATAGAGACATTGAAGACTATGTGCTTTATAGTCCGACTTTCCCCCTACATTTTGTGGTAGACTATCAATGGGCACCGCTGGAGCTGTTCTCTCCATTGTGGCATAGAGGCCTTCTTCCATTGGTACCCCCGAGTTTATGTCTCCCTCCCCTGTTGGATTCAGTTTAAAGCCCTCCTGATTAAGTTCCTCATGCTGTGGCCAAACACATTCTTCCCAGTCCTTGTGAGGTGCAACCCATCCTTTGCCAGCAGTCCATCTTCCAGGAAGTGTAGCCCGTGGTCCCAGAATCCAAATCCCTCACGTCGGCTCCACCTTCGTAGCCAGTCATTCACTCGGAGTATTTTTCTTTCCCTTTCTATGCCTCTTCCAAGTACTGGAAGGATGGATGAGAAAACTATCTGGGCCCCGAAGTTCTTGAGTTCCCTTCCCAGCTCTTCAAAGTCTGCCGTGATTTCTTTGTAACTCCGCTTGGCAGTATCATTTGTACCCACGTGGAAGAGAAGAAAGGGGTATGTGTCGGTGGGCTGCATGAGCCTCGGCAGCTGTTCTGTCACATCCTTAATCCGTGCCCCAGGGAGACAGCACACCTGGCGAGTCCATGGGTCTTCGCGACATACTTTGGCTTCGATCCCCCGCAGGAGGGAGTCTCCCACTACGAGTACTCTTCTCTTCCTCTTGCTGTAGGCCTTGGTTTGATTTCCTCCACTTGACTGACCCTCAGCCTCTTGCTCGCTGTCACGTTGGGTGCCCGGTAATCCGTCCTCTGCAGGCTGTCCTCTGCTCTCGTCCTCAAGTACATGGAAGCGGTTCCATAGCTCCACTGCTTCCACAGGCGCAGAGTGTCTTGTAGTTCTTCTGCTCCTAACAGTCACCCTTTTCCACGGAGTTCCCCCTGTGTTATTTTCCCTTGCCTCTGCAGTCTCTGACTCCGCCTCATCCTGCAGTTGCCCTTCTGGCTCCGGTACTGTGCTTTGGTGCTGTAGATCCACCGTTCTGTCTAAGAACTCCTCACTTTCTCTTATGCTCCTGAGGGTTGACACTTGCTGCTCCAGTCCTCTGACCTTTTCTTCCAACAGCGTGACCAGCTTGCACTTGTTGCACGTGTAGGCCATGTTGATCTCCGGCAGGAAAACAAACATTGCACACCCCTTGCAGGTCACCACCACTGCTGAGTCCTTTCCTTCCATAGTGCTCTGTTTCTGTCTTCCTAGAATATATATATATATGTGTGTGTGTGTGTGTGTGTGTGTGTGTTTTTTAGGGACCTCCCCCTTGACCTCCCCTGCCGAACTCCGCTGCCAAACTCCTGTTCGCTCGCTCTGTTCGCTCGCTCTCTGGGAGCCTGCTTGCCTTTTCACAGTCCCAAAAACAGTCCCAAAAACAGCTGGAGCCTCTCTCCTGTTGTGCCCCTGCTCAGCTGGGAGTCAGGAACAGAATGAGCTCCCAGGCCACGCCCTGCAATCAGCCCCACTTCCTGCAATCAATCAGCTGCAATCAGCCCCAGGTTGTATGTTACAATAGAAGTATGTTACAATACCACTCATATGCTGAGCCAGGACCAATCAGGACCAAGGCTAAATCTCAATGCAGGAACATGGATAACAATCAGCACCTGTATTGCACAGCCACTCAAGCTGCATTAATAAACATCATGGCTTCATCTCATCTTTTACATTGATATTGGGTTTCAGCTGATCAATAAACCACAGGCATCTGGTTGACCACACAAAATTCTCATCCATCCCTCTGCTTCCTGTCCTTGAGCAAAAACATTGCTTCCCTGTGCAATAGAGGAGGGCCTACATCCCTGTGACAGAGCACATGAATAAAGGTCTCGGGATCCCTCCTCAGCATTTCCACTTAAAATGGTCTCAGGCAGCAGCAGGTTTGGAAAGATCCCTGCCTGAAACCAGGGGGAAGCACTACCAGTCAGAGTAGGCAGTCATGGGATACATTGCATTTGCAATCAGGCATTGGGCTGGGACGGGGGCATAGATCAGTGGAAAGCTCATGCTTTGCATTCAGGAGATCCCAGGTTCAGACCCTTGTATCTCCAGTTAAATGCCTCTCAAGTAACAGGGGTGGGAAAAGACCTCTCTCTCTGCCTGAGACCTCAGAGAGTTGCTCCCAGTCACAGTATACATAATCAGTGGTCTGGCTCATTATAAGGCATATGTCATATGCTCTTGTACAGCTTCCATCTATTTCCACATGATTTGTGTAGGAAAACTTCCTCATGAATGGGGTCTGTAGCTCAGATGTCTGTTTGTCACTCTGCCACTTTTAATGGTGCCTCAGATATGCCACATCTTTGCTCCATGGGAGGGCTGCATTTTTGTTTATCTTCTTCCTACATTTCCTTCTCTCTTTCCAGGCCTTTTCCAGTTTCTTGGCATGTGATCTTGTAAAATGCCCTTTAGCTATGATTCCTGCTTTGTATATCCGATGAGAATTCATTACATTTGTAGATTCACCATAGCAATAATAAACTCTGCAGCATATGCTGTGACAATAGACTTTGCTGCTTGCGGTGCATTCCCAAACGTTGATGGTATTGTTACCGACGTACCTGTCTTTCACTGCTGTAGCTTTTCATTCTCCATACATTTTGTTCAATACACCAGGCTTTGTTTTTTCTGACAGCACCACTGCAATCCTAGTTTTTGGACATACAAATGGCACATTTGAATTAGATTATGAAGCAGCAATGTTAAAAATGTGCATATATTAGTCATTGGTTCTCACTCGTGCAATGTTTAACAAATGCTAATGCTGCATCTAAAAAGGAACATACCAGAAACTTTGACCATGGGAGTACATGTTCTGGTTATTATTACTTTCATTTATTTTTGTTGTTTTAGAACTGTCGATTTTAATAAATTGTGTTGTTACATTATGTTTTTAAAATCTGGCTCACTTTTTACATAGATTACTCAGAAATTGGTCCTCTAATAGTGGTGTGACTCATCTGGGAAAAAAATGATCTGAAACTTTAATCTAATGGCATACCCAGATAGAACTATCACAAGCTCCTGGTTTGTTGGTGGAACACCAGATGAGAAATGCAAGAACACCAAATGAGATACATAGCTATCTCTCCCTGAGATAGCTATGTATCTTGCTATTGAAGAAATAATAATAATAATAATCATCATCATCATCATAACAACAACAACAACAATAATAATAATTATACATCTCTCTATATAGATAGATAGATAGGTGACCATAATAATTTAAATATTACAATATTAACAACAAGGAAAAACTCTTTTACTTATCAATATCAAAAGTAGCTTCATTTCATTTCATTTCATTTATTTATTTATTTTATTTCTATACCGCCCTATAGCTGAAACTCTCTGGGCGGTTTACAACAATCAATTAAAAGTACGATAAAGCACAATATAAAATATATACAATAAAAACATTATAAAAATGTTAAACCAATGTTTAAAAAGTCACAAATAACTAAAAACAAGTCAATACAACACAACTTTTAAAAGAATTAACCACCCCACTGTGTACTATTTAGTTGTTAAAAGCCTCAACGTAGAGGGCAGTCTTAACCTGGTGCTGAAAAGATAGTAGGGTTGGCGCTAGGCGGGCCTCAGGGGGAGCTTGTTCCATAGTTGAGGGGCTACCACAGAAAAGGCCCTCCCCCTTGTTGCCACCCTCTAAGCCTCCCTCAGAGGTAGGAGTCAGAAGAAGGCCCCAGATGTTCATAAAAGAGATTAAAGGAGACTAGCTGATATTTCCCCCCAATTTTTTGTTTACCATCCCTCAATCTTCCAGACTCAATGAATTTTGTCAATTCTGCAATTTCCCAGATGTTCATTAACCCACCATTCCGTAAATGAGTGGCTGGATGTACATCTTCACTTTTGAGCTACCAAAATTCTTATTCTTATTATTTTAAATGTAGGAGTCAGATGTGTGAGCAAACCCTGGAGGATGAATTCAAAGTTGAGCACATGCACATATGTGAGAACAAGAGAACTTAAGAACGCTTGGTGGAAAAAGAAAGCTGAAGAAATTCAACAACTTGCAGAATCTCATGATGCACGGGGCTTTTTTAAGGCCACAAGGGCCATTTATGGACCAAAAACCTATGGTACAAACCCTTTACAATCAAAAGATGGCACCAAACTCTTAAAAGACAAAGAGTCTATTGCACTGCGTTGGAAAGAGCATTATTATGACCTTTTAAATCGTAAATCTAAGGTGGATAATGAGATTTTTTCGCAAATCCCACAAAAACAAATTAAAGAGGAACTTGCAATACTCCCCACTTTGGATGAAGTAAAAAAAAGCCATTAATCAAATGAAGAACAACAAAGCTAGTGGACCAGATGGGATTCCTGCTGAAATCTTTAAAGAAGGGGCCCCCGAACTTGTCCAACATCTTCATAAACTCATCGAAAAAATCTGGATAAGAGAAGGGATCCCAGAAGACTTCAGGGATGCCATAATTATCACCCTCTTTAAGAAGGGTGATAGAACAGACTATGGAAACTATCGGGGCATTTCTCTCTTAGCAACCGCAGGTAAAATATTTGCTAGGATTCTCGCAAACCGTCTTCTATCTATTTCAGAAGAGATCCTCCCTGAAACTCAATATGGTTTCCGCCCCTCTAGAGGGACAGTAGACATGATTTTTACTGCACGTCAGCTCCAAGAAAAATGCCGGGAGCAAAATCAACCCCTTTATATGGCATTTATCGATTTGGCTAAGGCCTTTGATACTGTAGACCATACAGCTCTCTGGACTATCCTTATGAAAATTGGATGCCCCAATAAATTTGTGAATATCTTGCGACTTCTCCATGACAACATGACAGCAACGGTTTTGGACAACAACGGCTCTCATGGTGCTCCATTTAAAGTGGGATCAGGTGTTAAACAGGGATGTGTTATCGCCCCAACATTATTTGCCATTTTCATCGCCATGGTTTTACATCTTGTCAAGGGGAAACTTCCCACTGGTGTGGGAATTATATATCGAACAGATGGAAAGCTTTTTAATCTCAGCAGGCTGAAAGCAAAAAGTAAGGTAATTACAACCTCCGTTGTGGAACTTCAGTATGCTGATGATAATGTGGTCTCCGCACATTCAGAGGATGATCTCCAAACTATCCTAAATGCTTTTGCAGAAGCATACGAAAAACTTGGTCTCTCACTTAACATCAAAAAAACCAAAGTGCTTCATCAGCAAGTGCAAGCTAACCCTTTGGTGATGCCATCTATCCAGCTTGGCGGGACAATACTGGAAAATGTCGATCATTTTCTCTATCTTGGCAGCTATCTTTCTGTTACAGCTAACATCGACAGTGAAATCCAGCATCGTTTGAGCTCCGCAAGTGCCACATTTTCTCGAATGAAACATAGAGTGTTCGAGGATCGGGATATTTGTAAGAAGACCAAAACACTAGTTTATGAAGCCATTGTATTACCAACTTTATTGTATGCCTGCGAAACATGGACTATCTATAAACGTCACTTCCACCTCCTTGAAAGGTTTCATCAACGTTGCCTCCGGAAAATCCTGCGAATTACTTGGGAAGATAGACAAACAAATGTCAGTGTACTGGAAGAAGCAAAGACTACTAGCATTGAAAAAATGATCCTTCAACGCCAACTTCAGTGGACCGGTCATGTTGTTCGAATGCCTGACTGCCGTCTCCCAAAGCAGTTACTTTACTCCCAACTCAAGGATGGAAAGCGGAATATCGGTGGTCAATATAAGAGGTTTAAAGATGTTCATAAGGCTAATCTAAAAAAATGCAATATAAACATCGAAAACTGGGAAGCTCTGGCCCATGAACGATCTAAATGGAGGTTGGCCTTTCACAAAGGTTCCATGGTCTTTGAAGAAGCCCGAGTGCAAGGTGAAAGGGAGAAACGTGCTAAGCGAAAAGCACGTCAAACGAATCCTTTACAGGACCATCTTCCATCTGGTAACCTGTGTCCTCACTGTGGGAAGCTGTGTGGATCTAGAATTGGCCTCCACAGTCACTTACGGACCCATCGCTAGAGTCTACACAATCTTCTTTAGAATTTCCTCCTTTTATCCCGGAAGACAATCTTACTCGGTCACGAGTGATAGCCTGATGATGATGACATATGTGTAAAAAAATGGTATTCAAATTGATAGCTATTCGAATTGGTGCATGTAGGCAGGGAAGCAAGTTTGACTAAACTTGGCAGTGATGTGATCAGCATATTTAGACATCTATAACACTAGTGCAATTTGTGCAAACGCTTACATAATTTCTGACCCACCCAGGCAAATGCAGATCACCAGCCATGTATGGTAGCCTGCCAAATGCTTCACAATTTCCCCACACCACCTACTTGTTTGCTTAACCAATCTTACAGTAGGGTGTATGAGAATTTTGTTTCAGTTCATTAAACATTAGAACTTGTTCTGTTTGCAACACTGAATGCGAGTGCAAGTACATTTTTCGGGCAAAGCTTGGATATTCCCAACCTTGTGATTTCATTTGCAGAATGCATTCGATAGAAAAATGTGCAGTTCAACATGCATTTGGGGGGGGGGGGAGAAAAGCATTTAGTCAATGCGGAAAGGTATGCATTTGGTTGCCAGTTTAAAAAACTGTGCACCAAAGTGCACACTTTGCACACCCAAACAACAATGAAAGCTTGCATTTAGGAACAGGAATGAGGTGAACTGACTTTCAAGTTGGAAATCTGGTCTGGTTGTGCTGCGTATGTGTGCCTGGTCAGTCTGTATAAGACCTCACTCATCCATGATCTGATTATGGATGAAGGAGCTGACCTGGCATGCATCACCAAGACCTGGGTGGGTGAGGTGGGTAGAGTTGATCTGACCCAGCTTTGTCCACTTGGGTACTCCATATAGCAGTAAGTCAGGCTGGAGAGCCAGAGTGGATGAGTCACCGTGATTCATAAAAGTTCAATCCTGCTCACCAGGAAATGTATCCATCCTGTGATGGACTATGAGAGCCTGTACCTTCTGCTGAGCCAAAGAGACAGATTGGGGATGGTTTGGGTGTACCGCCCACCCTACTGCTCAATGGCCACCCTGGCTGAGCTGGCTGAGGTGGTCTCGGGTGTGGTTTTGGAGAAACCTTGGTCTTGGGGGACTTCAATTTCCATGCTTAGGCTACCACAGCAGGACCTGCATGGGACTTCATGACCTCCATGACAACCATGTCTCCGTTTGTCACCAGTCCAACACATAGGGCGGGGCATACTCTTGATATGTTCTTTGCCTCAGGGCATGAGGGGAGGGGGTTGGATATTGGGGAGAGGTAGAAATCACCCTATTGTCTTGGTCGGACCACTTCCTGGTAAAGTTTGGTCTCACAGTGGCAGTCCCTCCCTGCAGAGGTGTGGGACCCATTAAGATGGTCCGCCCTTGAAAGTTTTTTTTTTTAACAACTCATTTTTATTATAAGATTTCAACAAAAGAAAAGAAAGAAAAAACATGGTTACATAGATTTGAATATATCAATTTCAATGCATACAAATGAAGTGTGTGTGTGTGTGTGTGTGTGTGTCTGTGTATGAATGAAAATACAGGTTTCTATGAACTATACATAAACTTCAACAAAAGGAGACCAAATATCCAAATAAGTATCCATTCACAGATGGTGTCTATACAGCAACCATTCAAATGTTGAAAGCATTGTAAGGTCTTCAGTCCATTGCATTATAGAGGGTGAGTGTTCACCCTTCCAATGTTGTAATTTCAAGCTTTTAGCTGTCAGAAGGGTGCAGAGAATCCATTTGTGCTGACCATGCTTTAACTTTCAGGAAGCAGGTAGATAATTTAAAAGTTCATGTACATCAGTAAATATTAAGGAATGTTCCAATTCAAAATGTATCCATATAATGACCTCCTTCCAAAAAGGGCATTGCCAAAACATATGCTTAAAAGAAGTATTAGCTGTGTTTACACCTCCAACAATGAGCCAACTTAGACAAAACCTTATTAAAGATACAAAACAAAAGTTTTTGCTGAATAAGACGCAACCTGAGATCCATAGATGTATCAGATACAGACACCAAGACGGAGATCCATTGATTAGGCAAAATGGGACAATCCAGTTCCCTATTCCATTCCTGCTTAAGACCCTGTATATCATATTTATTCACAGTAATAAGTATTTATAGATATGGATCATAGGTTGATTTGCCTGTTCCGCTCTTGGAGAATGAATGCTCTGGAGAATTTTCCAGTAGCCAGAGAAGGCAATTCTGTTGAGGCCTTTGTCACATTGAAAATGAAAAGGCACTCCTGCATGCCCTCTTCAGCATTGTGGACTTCAGATTACTCCCTGATTTACCGAGGACCTTCAGATGATGAAACAGGCTAGAAGATGGCTGGAACGCAAATGCTGCAAGACTTGTCATGAGGGTGACCAAATGTGCACGAGAGCATATAATTGTGCCCACTGCATGGTGATGATGGCGGCAAAGAAGACTTTGCTGCCTCCATTGCACCCTTGAATGGCCATCCAGCTGAGCTTTTCCTGACTAGTATGGGGACTGCTTTCAACTACTCCTCTGAATCCAGTATTAGAGCTCTCACATGCTCACTGTGATGAGTTTACCAAACACTTTGAGGACAAAATCACTCACCTTCATGCCGACTTGAACACCACTGTTCCTGCAGTGTCTGTTGAGGTGCCAAGTGTACTGTCTTGTCCTGTTTTGTGGGCTCAGTTTCAGTTTTTGGTGTCTGAGGATGTGGACATGACTCTTGTGTCTATGTGACCCACCACATGCTTCCTGAACCTTGCCCTTCATGGCTTCTTCAAGATAGCCATGGGGGACTGACCGGATGGATCAGTGGAGTAGTGAATGCATCACTGTGTGATGGTGTGGTCCCTGCTGCCTTGAAAAAATCCTACCTTGACCCAGAGATCCATGCCAACTATCATCTGCTCACAAACATCCCCTTTTTGGGTAATAATGTGCTCGTGGATGTAGTGGCATCTCAGCTGCAGGCACTCTTGGATGAAACTGATTATTTGTATCCTTTCTGGTCTGGTTTGGGATGGAATTGGCCTTGGTCACACCTTCAGGAGAGGGACAGCAGGAGTGTGACCCTGTTGCTTCTTCTTGATCTCTTGGTGGCTTTCGATACCATTGACCATGGTATCCTCCTAGACTGCCTTTGTGAGTTGGGAGTTGGGGACATTGTTCTACAGCAGTTTGGCTCTTACTTATGGGGTCAGTTCCAGAGAATAAGTTTGGGTGACTGTGTCTCGGCCCCCTGGCAGTTGAACTGTGGGGTGCCACAAGACACAGTTTTGTCCCTGAGTTGTGCAAATCAACAAGACAAGCATGCCAGAGTTCCTCGAATTCCATCTCAAAGCTCATTCCAACTCAAGTCAGTTTCAGATTGTGGGGTTTGTTTTTCTTTTCGCATGAAAATCCGTGCATATTTTTTTGCATATTTTTCCAAATGTATGCATCAATTGTGTGCATCTTTGAAATGTATGCATTCTTCTCCTGTTGATTAAAGCTTATGTGTGTGCATTTTTCAAAAGTATGCATTTTTTCATACACATTTTTCAAATATACGCATGCTGTCAAACACATTTTTGTAGCCTGCAAATCACATTGCAAGCTTGGAAATGTACAGACTTCAACTGCAGATTGTGTCCAAGTCTGTGTTCAGTCCAGAAGGTGCAAACTGGGTAAATCCATCCTGATCAAAAATGAACTGAAACTAATTTCTCATACATCCCTATAAGATGGTGTTGGGAGTGGTTATTAGGAGATTTGGGGAAAGGTGTCACCAGCTCTGTTTTTCTGTGATATCTGAATTGTGAGAGGCTGTGCACATTCTGAACCACTAACAGGATGCAGTGATGGGTTGGATGGGTTGGATGAGGGTTAATAAACTGAAGTTTAATCCAGATAAGGCAGAGACTTTGTGGGCACTGGGTTGTTTGTGGACATTGGGTTGTTTGCCTGTTCTGCATGGGGTTGCACTCCCTCTGAAGTAGCAGATATGTAGTTTAGGAGTGCTCCTGGATCCATCTTTGTCATTGGAGGCCCAGGTGACCACAGTGGCCCAGAGCACCCATTACCAAGTATGCCAACTGTGCCCATTCATGGATAGGGATAGCTTAGCCACGGTGATCCATATCATGGTAATTTCTTTTCTTTTTTTCTTTTTTTTTAAATATTTTATTAAATTTTAAAACAATACAAAGAAAATAACATACACACATAACTAATATTGTGCTCCCATCACCATGGGACCAAACAATCCAATAACTCTATAATTGTTCATTATTCCAAAAATACAATAAATCTTGACAGGGTAAACTCCCTTTCCCCCTTTTAAACACATATTCCAAAAATAAACCCCAAATATCTTGAAAATTATTTTTCTTTAATTGACCTCTTTTGCATTTAATATTACAAGTCAACATATCATTCAAAGCCATATCCCATACTTCCTTATACCATTCAGTAATAGTGAAAACTTGCTGGATTTTCCATTTCCTTGCTATCATTAGTCTACCTGCCGTTAACAAATTTATGATTAATTCTTTAACATTTTGAGAACCGATCACCTTTTCCGTTATTGTTAGCAAAGCTAGTTTAGGGCATACCTCTAAATCAACTCCAACAATTTCTGATATTTCCTCAAAAATCATTTTCCAAAAATCCATTACATTTTTACAACTCCACCACATATGAGCATATGTACCCAATTCCTGACATCCTCGCCAACACATTGGAGAACATTTATTATCTATTCTATTTAATCTCACTGGGGTCAGATACCATCTCCAAATTAGCTTATAAAAATTCTCTTTAATTCTTATAGACATATTTTTCAATATTCGCCTATCCCAAATCTTATTCCACTCATCCTTTGATATTTCCTCTTCAAACTCTGTATCCCAAACTATTTTAAGATTTTCTGCTTGCTCTTCTGATTTCTGCAACATTTTATATAACATCTTTGTAAGACCCCTAGCTGATGCATTTCCTTCTACAAGTTCTCTAGACATAACCACCTGCTCAAATGCAGTGAAATCCCTTTCATGCTCATGTCTCCTCTTCCATTTCTTACCCCATTGTACTAATTGAATTAAATTTAACCAAGAAATTCTTCCTGCCCCAACCCTATCAATTATTTGCTGTCTTGTCTCCATTTTTTCCAGCCAATCCATTAAAGTTATCACCTTTTTCTCTCTAAAAATTCGTTCAAAATGTCTAACATTCTCGGGAAAATCTTCCATAACCACCACTGGAGTAAGCGGGGATATACCTGGTAAAAATATTTCCTTATTTCTACCCCAAATTTCTAACATATTTTTTAAAAAGGGATTTTCTAATCTTTTTGTCATAATATGTCCTTGTTTTGTAAATAAGAATTTATCCACCCTATTACCCAATTCAAATGCTTCTATTTCCCACCACATAAAATCTTTTCTAACAATAATATCCATGATATATCTAAGTTGATTAGCTATATAATACCATTTTAAATTAGGGAGACCAAGTCCCCCTATTTTTTGAGCTTTATACCATCTATTCTTAGTAATCCTTGATTTTTTCCCCCCATTACAATAGCTATTTAACATTACTTGCCACTCTTTAATTTCTTTCTCTGATATCTTATATGGTATCATTCTAAATAAAAAATTAAAAAATTAAACTTCGATATCATGGTAATTTCATGATTAGATTACTGTAATGCACTCTATGTGGGGCTGCCCTTGCAGCTGGTTTGGAAGCTGCAGCTAGTGAAGAATGCAGGAGCTAAGATGCTCAGGAGCACCTAGCTATACACATATTACACCTGTATTAAAAAAGAACTGCACTGGCTGCCTATTAGTTACCAAGCCATGTTCCAGGTTTTGTTGCTTTCATTCAAAGCCCTAAGCAAGGACCAGGATAACTTGTAGACCACACTCCCCTATATACACCAAAATGACCTCTGAAATCTTCCTAGGAAGCCTAGTTGATCATCCCATGACCAATAGCTTGCCATCAAATTACAGCACGTGTAGTGGAATTGCAAAAGATCACTGTTATCTTGAGGTGCACAGAATTCCCCTTGCCATGTCTAGAGTGCTGTTTGGGCCTGTTTATGGAGTTGGGTAGCTATGCTACTTCCCACGGCTAATTTTGTTGACTCCATAACAGCTCAAGGCTGGTAGATAAGCCTCTGGCAGGACCTCAAGGTTAAGGCTATTTGTTGTCAGCCAGGGTAGCAGAAATGAGAGTTATCTTCTGGGCTGCCTGCCTGCCAATTGTTAGGGCCAGTCAGTGTTTTTCCAGTTTGAAACACTCTGGAAGGTTGGACTATTTCCAGAATGGGAGGGATCAATGGGATAGTATATGATTCCCTAGGATCCTCCCAAGGGGCAGAATCTCACCACAGGCTGATCCGGAACAGGTGCTGCGGAGCCAGGCTGTAATGGGGGTCATGTTAATTGCTGATCTTATCTTGAATTGATAAGATAAGATGCCAGGTTCCCAGCAGGCAGAAGAGAAGTATGCTTTAGTATCTTGCTTTATAATTTCTTCTCACTGCTATTCTGTATTATTTTGTTTCCCCCCTTAATTAGCTTCTCTTTAATAAATCTCCTTCCTTCACTCATTGCTGTGCTTATTGCCTCTGAATATCTTTAAAAGAACCATTGCCTATTGGCAAAACAGCATGTAGGCAGGCCTTCTCGGTAGGGGCACACACCCTGTGGAATGCTCTGCCATGTGTACTCGAAGAGGTGGAAACTGTGGCAAATTTTAGATGCCTCTTGAAGATACACCTGTTTACTCTCCCAAGTCCCAGTCTAGCATTCTAACCACTACACTACCCTGGCTCTCAATCCCATCCTATACAAGTTTACTCAGAGGGAAGCCCCATTGATCAATGAGACTTACTCCCAGGTAAGTTGGTAAGGCAAGGTAGTCATGGGATTATGCCAGTTTTAGATTGGATCCTGTGAATTGTGAAAAATCCTTCCGTGTCCTGTACATGGATCTTTTGCAGTGTTCTCCAACCTTGGGTCCCCAGATGTTTTTGGCCTCGTCATCACCAGGCGATCACTCGTGACCAAGTAAGATTGTCTTCCAGGATAAAAATTTACAAAAACGAAATTTTAAAAGGAGGAAATTCTAAAGAAAAATTGTGTAGACTCTAGTGATGGGTCCGTAAGTGACTGTGGAGGCCAATTCTAGATCCACACAGCTTCCCACAGTGAGGACACAGGTTACCAGATGGAAGATGGTCCTGTAAAGGATTCGTTTGACGTGCTTTTCGCTTAGCACGTTTCTCTCCTTTCACCTTGCACTCGGGCTTCTTCAAAGTCCATAGAACCTTTGTGAAAGGCCAACCTCCAGTTAGATCGTTCATAGGCCAGAGCTTCCCAGTTTTCGATGTTTATATTGCATTTTTTTAGATTAGCCTTAAGAACATCTTTAAACCTCTTATGCTGACCACCGATATTCCGCTTTCCATCCTTGAGTTGGGAATAAAGTAACTGCTTTGGGAGACAGCAGTCAGGCATTCGAACAACATGACCGGTCCACTGAAGTTGGCGTTGAAGGATCATTTTTTCAACGATAGTAGTCTTTGCTTCTTCCAGTACACTGACATTTGTTCGCCTATCTTCCCAAGTAATTCGCAGGATTTTCTGGAGGCAACGTTGATGAAATCTTTCAAGGAGGTGGAAGTGACGTTTATAGATAGTCCATGTTTCGCAGGCATACAATAAAGTTGGCAATACAATGGCTTCATAAACCAGTGTTTTGGTCTTCTTACAAATATCCCGATCCTCGAACACTCTATGTTTCATTTGAGAAAATGCAGCACTTGCGGAGCTCAAACGATGCTGGATTTCACTGTCGATGTTAGCTGTAACAGAAAGATAGCTGCCAAGATAGAGAAAATGATCGACATTTTCCAGTATTGTCCCGCCAAGCTGGATAGATGGCATCATCAAAGGGTTAACTTGCACTTGCTGATGAAGCACTTTGGTTTTTTTGATGTTAAGTGAGAGACCAAGTTTTTCGTATGCTTCTGCAAAAGCATTTAGGATAGTTTGGAGATCATCCTCTGAATGTGCGGAGACCACATTATCATGTTTTTGGCCTACAACTCCCAGCATGCCCCAGCCAACGTAGCTGGTTGGGGCATGCTGAGAGTTGTAGGCCAAAAACATCTGGGGACCCAAGGTTGGAGAACACTGATCTATTGTTCCCAGTGCAACATTTTGAAGGAGTATCTCCTGGTTAGCTCAAATAACTAAAGAATATCTACACATAATGAGACAGAGCTCTTCATTGATCGCATCCTCTTGAGATGATAATGGCTTTTGGCAGATAGAGCCCCAATACCAGCACAAGAAGTGTGACAAGCATTGACCAGATTAGTTAACTTATTAAATGCACTTGATTGCCAGTTTCAAGTCAGTTCTGTCCTGTTGTGCTGAGCCCTCAAGTCAAATCTCATCATTCACGGCTGCATCCTGTGGCTGGTGCTGGTTTTGCAGGCTGTTCTTTATCCTGCTGCAACTACATTCTGATCTGGATGGCCTGCTGTCTTGATTAGTAGATCAATTGATTGATAGCCATATCGGTCCCAAAGAATTTGGACATGAGATCGGCCACATGGTATATTTGTGGGGGGAGGGGGAAACAAATTGTTCAAAAACATTGCAAGCTTAATATTGGGGAACATGAGTGGGAGGGTGCTATTGCATTCATTTCCTATTTGTGGGGTTCCCACAGGCAGTTGGCTGGCCACTGTGTGAACAGAATGCTGGACTAGACAGGCCTTTGATCTGCTCCAGCAGGGCTCTTCTTATGTTCGTAGGACTCTGAATGGCAACCTAAAGCACTTCACAAACTGAACTCCAAGGCAAAATAAGTTGCCGGTTCTTCTCTCTGTTTTCTACCTTTACCTAGTGAGTCAATCCAAAATGTCAGATAGTTTTACAAGAGTTTTAATAAACATTATGCCATTTTACTTGAGGCATCTCCCAACACTATAATTGGAGACCATCAGAGGGAAACATGCATCTCTGGTCACAAGGAAATCTAACAAAGAGCCACCCCTTTCTTTAATCTGTAGAAATGGCTCAAAATCAGGTTGCAATCTTATACACATTTACCTGGGAGAAATTTCCATTGAACTTACTCCCATTGAACTCAGTGGGACTCGTGTCTGAGTAAACATGCATAGGACTGCACTGTCAGATATTACAATGATGTGCAGGAACAGGAAACGTGGCTCTTGAGCTTCTTGCTCCATCCATACACGTCACCATAATATTCAAAGCTACTCTAGGACTGCAGTGACTAGGGAATAAGCCCAACAGAAGAACACTGTGGGATATACTTCCAAGAACGCATGCATAGGATTATGCTGTAAAACCCATACGATCCAGTACAATGAATGCATATGAGACATTATTTTGCATTGTGCTGATCCTTCTCCTGCAGCATTGTAATTTCTTCTAAACATAACACTCCATCTATTTCTTCTGCTTCTATGCTGTTGTTATACTCCATTCATATTGTTGGACAGTGCTATTATAAGGTGGCCAGTTTCCAGGCTTCAGTCTGGGATCATTTTATACCATAATGCTATCTCAAGCTCCTTAATATATGTTCCAAGATGCACTGAGTGATAGTGTTTGCTAGACTATTATTTATGTTCTGGCATTAAGTTGGTGGACTAAGCAGTGGCTTATACCGTGTAAATATTGATTAAATGTAAGGTATGTCAGCTACTACTACTGAAGTCATTTAATGTGTGTTGCTGCTGCAATATAAGTTAGTGGTCAATCCGAACAAAAATGGGGGAGAGTCAGTGCTTTTTTTCTGGAGAAAAGGGTACCGGAACTCTTGGATTACATTTCCTCGGGAGTAGATGGCGATTAAATTGTAATGCAATTAATAGAAGAAAAGGTGCTGGAACTCAGTTCCGGTGAGTTCCACCAGAAAAAAAGCCCTGGGGAGAGTGATACGGAAATGACCAGCAAGAACAATGTGCCTCATATAATTAGGCATGGGACCTTAGTGGGTTCCACATCAGCAGCAAGATTAAGTAATTAAGCAAGGCCCACATTTAAAAATTAAAATAAAAATCATAGAATGTTTTTGATGCCCAAAAGACAAATAGTGCATTCCTATACATGCTTACTCAGAATGCCACTGAGTTCAGTAGGACTTTCTCCCAGGTAAGTGCAATCCTATGCACACTTTCCTGGGAGTAAGCCCCATTGAACACAGTCTGGGTAAACATGCATAGGATTGCTCTGTAAGGCTAGCGGTTCATAAAATAGGCTTTCACTGATTAATTAATACAAGGAATTAATACAAAAGTTAATTTAAGCCTCTCCTGATATTTCCTAATGAAAGCTTATCACCAAAGCATTCATTTCTACTTTGCTTCTTCAGCATTTCAGATTTCTGCTTCAGTTTGAAAAGTGGCTACATCAGATAAATCCCCGGGTGTATTTGGAACATTTAAGCCCATCTGAGCTGATCTTACTTCAGTTCTCCTGAGTGATGCTGCTTTTTTTTTTTTTTTTTAAGAAAGATAAAAAGATTCTTTTTAGTGTACAGAATGGAGCTCTCTCTCTTTTACTATAACAGATCATAAACATCAGTTTCTCATTTGCTGCAATAATTATGGCTCCCTCTTTAAAATTCCAGTACATACAAAAAAAATACTCATAAGTAAGGTTGTTTTTTTAATCAGTAAAACACTCTCTGTACCTCTCTTGTTGCGCCTCTAGCTTTGTTTGAAACATCCATGATCTCTTTCTTACACACCTAGTCCAAATGGCATATTGGGTTAATCCCAGGATCTGCCTTCTGCGAGAGAAAGGGATCTTCCATGAGAGGAAAGGCTCTGCTCGCAGAAGGCCCCTGACCCCTCTGCCTGATTTTTGGGGATCCCCCTCCCCCCACTCACCAAAGCTCACCCAATTCAGCAGGGTCTTCCGACACTGTAATATTTCCAGGGGGCTGAAGGGGCTGTTGTGCAAAGGAGGGGGCTGAGAAGTCCACTTCCATCAGTGAAGTTGATCTGGTGTAAATCTGGATCCAACCCAATCATGACAAGTTGTGCCCCCCCACAATCCAAATTAAATGTAGCTCACCAACTATTTATTTATGGCATTCTCCTGTTTTTGCTGCCTTCCTGGGATTGCAAGATTAGAGGGGTTTTCAAGCAAGTGCGGTGTTGTAGTTGTACATTTGGATATGTAGGCACTGAACACGACAGCCCTCATAGTCACGCCCCCAAGGAGAGTCCAAAATGCAAGCAGCTGTATTGATCCATATCAGCAAACCAGTTCTAGCAGTTTGCATCTTCACCAGGAGCAGGTCTTTTGTAAAGCTAATGGGTCTTCATTGCCCATTCAAGACCAAGCCACTCCAAAATACTTCTGCATTACAACAGGGAACAATATATTGTTGCTGGGGACATTCATCCCCCCCCCCCCCCCGGGTTGCAGCTAAGCTTCGCAGTGTTCTCCAACCTTGGGTCTCCAGATGTTTTTGGCCTACAACTGCCAGCATGCCCCAGCCAGCTATGCTGGCTGGGGCATGCTGGGAGTTGTAGGCCAAAAACATCTGGGGACTCAAGGTTGGAGAACACTGGCTTAGAGGGAAGAGGAAAATTGGGATGAGTGGCAGATGATGTCAGCATCCCTGCCTTTAAAAAAAAAAAGTGCCTATACATTCCTGTGAGTCCTGGCTCTGCTACATCACTGAGTATGCAAGTTGCAAGTTGTAGGAGTTGCAAGTTGTAGGAGACTGATTATAAGGCACAAGACAGGCATATCTGAGATATCTTCAACACCTGTTCTAATGGAACAGTGGTACTTAAATTGCACCGGCATTTTAAGGTGTGGGATTGCAGTGTATTTTATGGTATTAGGGGGCTTCAGTGCTTATCTTAGCGTGAGGAGGTGGCTGAGGGGTGTGTGTGCATGTGCTCTTTGTTTTAGAATGCTTACCCTGTTCTCTACTTTGTAGCCTACCTGTCTACTTGCGCTTTCTGGAAAGCCCTCTAGAGGACTTAACCATGACTTTTGCTTTTGGTTGTTAAAATTCCTTTGAGGAAGAAAAAGAGGAGGAGGAACTCACTCAGCTTTCAGGCACTCAGAAGTGGAAAGTGGCCCCAAGGGACAAAGCCATGGTTAAGTTCTCTAGAGGGTTTTTCAGGAAGCACAAACATCTGGAGAGGCTGCAAAGAACAGAAAAGAGAAAAGTTGCAAAAGAAAGAGTGCACACAGACCCCACTGCTACCTCCTTACTGAAGCCCTGACACTGAAAGATTTCTCCCAAAATTCTCAAAATCCCTGTGAAGTGCAGTGAAATGAAGAGGTTATGAAAGAGCTGATGGAATTTTGGTACAGCACAGATGGCCCCTAAACGACCCCTTCCAACTCCATTATTCTAATCCCCATCATGGCTTCCAGTATCCAATCAGGAGGTTCATGGGCAGACCAAGCAAGCCAATAAGAGAAGATATGCCCTCTGCTATGTCTACCTATGAATTTGAATGGTAGAACCAATGGAGGCTCCGTAAGATCCCTCTCACCTCCTGTCCCAGGCTATCAACCATATTGTTTATTCTTATACTTGTAAATTCAGTGCCACTTGTTTGACATTCAGCTGCCTATTTTCCATTTCCTCTGAGGAATGGAGAAAGGAGGACTATGAAGCAGAGAGGGAAGAGATTGGATCATTGTATGCAATCACATGTTGCCTAAATCTAGGGCTGACCCTTTGTTGCCTGAAGCAAAGGCCAAAATGGCATCCTTTCCATTTCACGTATAGAAGCTGGCACTTGAATCTTACCCCAACACTAGCGACAGGACAGCTGCTGCCATCACACCTGAAGGCAGCAGGCTAGTTTAAGGAGTGCATGATAGACCGTCCTCCAAAACAGGGGGGTGGCTGGGTGGCTGAGGAGGGATGGCAGGGGGGCTGCCACTGCTGCCCCCCAGGATCTGCCAACTGAGGCAGGTTGCTTTACTCTGCCTAATGGTAGGGCTGGCTCTGAAATCCCAAGCCCTGAAATTGCAAATTAGCTTTTGCTCTGCAAGTTGGGTTCTTGCTTTGTTCATTTAGAAATTTTGAAAGAGTGTCCTGGCTCCCCCAAAAAATGGCTGCTGTGGGAGTGTTTCCCATTCATAAAATGGCTGTGATGGTGGGTATGGCTGATAACAAAACGCTCATTTCCCAGAAGGCAAACTGGTGAGGTTAAGAGAAAAGTAACTTGCCCAGGAATCTAAATACAAGGCAGAGATGGAGTTTCAGCTCCAAAACACAAAACTACTCTTTTGAACCCAATTAAATTTGGTACTGGAGGGCAGCACTTTAACTGCCAGCATCCCAGTTAAAAAAAAATTTTTTTTTAACCATCTTAAGAACTAAAATAAAAATCAGGAGGGGCAGGGAGCCTGGCAGTTTGCCAAGAGAGGGGTCCACAGGCACCACAATGGAGCCCCTAGGATTAGATTAATGTCAGTCATCCCAGTACAACTATTTATTATTCCTTGCATGCATTCATTTGTTCAAAGTAGCAAAACCTGAAGACAAAGTTCTTGACTCATCTCAAGCTGAGGGACCATGTAAGCAGCATGCCATGGTGGTTATCTCAGACATGTGAGGCTGGGGCTGGTGACAATTCAGCTTGGATTGGGCTGGAAGTGTTTCAGGAGAGCATCATATGGTCTCCCTCCCTAACAACTGCCCAGGCATCCTTAGCAATGCTTGCTTCATACTTTGAAAGCTTTGATTTGGATATACAGACAGCCTTTATATGGTAATGATCAGTTGTAACAGAGAGACCAGGGGCTGAGCAATAGTTCACCCACACCACAGCCAGCTGTTTGGCAGATCTACAGGGAAGAAAGGACAGCAGATGTAAGAACAACCCAATCATTGTGCTCTGTGCCTGCTGTGGATTCACTATGAAGACAGAGTCAGATGTGGATCCAGGGTCACAAGGAAAAAGGAAGAATAAAGACAAGAATGTTAAAAAGGGATAACAAGATGATTCTAAAAAGCAGAAGAGATCCTGATTATTGCCCTCTGCATGTCAGCTGAATTGATTTGGCATCTAGATGGAGGGAAACCTTCGTATAGAACAGTGATGGCGAACCTATGGCACGAGTGCCACAGCTGGCACGCAGGGCCCTCTCTGTGGGCACTCGAGCCATTGGTCACCAGATCGCGAAAAGACTGTCCCCTTCTGCAAAACACTAATGATCTTGTTCTTTCTCACAGTGTGGAACAGAATGATTTTATTCTAGAATTCCTGTTACAGAATTCTTTTCTACATTGTTATCACATTTAAAAGATTTTGCACAGAGCATGGCTTGGATGTAAAGCCCTAATAGTTGACCTGAGTGCTGCATGTGTTGCTCTCAAACTAACGGAGTATGAGCCAAAGTTTGACAAATTATCAGCATGCATGCAATAGCAAAAATCACATTAATTGTGCAAAAGCATGCCCAATGCAAACTTTTACCTAATGCAGTGTTTGCAGTCCAAGACATAAAGTGTTTAAAATGTGTTAAGCACGTTTAGTTTTCTTGTTTATCTTGCTCATCCTAGTACAGGTTGACTTTTACTTTTACTAATCCGACTCCTGTAGAAGCAGGGAAAGGACCCGGGGTAAAGCTTGCCCCATACAATTTCAGTCTGGCATATAATCATATTACAAGTTGAGAATCGCTTATCCAAAAATACATGTGCCTAATTATTTAAAAAGTTTGTATAAATTCCCTTCAGGCTATGTGTACAATGTATTACTATAATAATTTTTTGAGTTGATTTTTTGTTCAACAAAAAACTGTTTGTATAATTGAAAGCTCTGTTATTGTGTTTTTCTTTTAAGACAAGATATGTTAATTAGTTTGGACAACTGTATGAGTTGTTTTTCTAAAACTAAAACCTTGGTATTCAGGTTTAATTGCAGTGTTGGCACTTTGAAATAAATAAGTTGGCTTTGTGTTGCAGTTTGGGCACTCGGGCTCAAAAAGGTTCGCCATCACTGGTATAGAATATAGCCTGGGAAAATGTGGAATCTACTCATGCTGGACTTCAAGATAAGAGCTTCATGAGGTCAGACACACTCTGATAGTTTCCTACTCACATGATTGCTTCTGTGGCAACCGCACACTAATGATGATATGCTTGGGCTGCGCTGCCAGTTGCACTATCCATGTAGGCGTCAAATGTGTCACTTTAACCTTTCCCGGGTATCTGTTGCAGTTTTTCTTTAATTGACTTCTTAGCCTTTTGGTCCTAACCGTATTTTAAGGTCATTATGCTTTGAACTTACCCAGTGCATGCCAAGTGTTTGAAAAGCTTCACATACGTTATCTCAGCAGCACTTACAATAGCGCAGCGAGTAGGCCATTGTCACTTGACACAGGCCAAATGGGCCGGAGTGCAAGATTGTATTCTGAATACAATCTTTTTCTTCTTCTTCATTTTTTACTGCTTTTTGTTTTGTTTGGGTGTAATTTACATTTTAAAAACTAATAATTTTTTTTAAAAAAAATGTATTCTGAACTCTGTTGATGATATATCTTGGTCTCAATTTATATCCTTTAATGATTTGTAGTTTAGATTAATTTGTATTATTAAGTTAGGTCCACTGGATGGTCATAGAAATACGTTTTGTGCTGTATGATTCCTGATGAAAACTTTGGTCAGCTGCTTGTGACCAGAATGCTTTGCTTCTTTTCTCTGCATTAGCAAATGTATTTGAGGAGTGAATCTAGTTTCAACCCAGAGAATGTTCTTATTGTTTTCCTGAATTATCTCAAATGCTCCTTGCAATGACCCAGGCCAGTTTCTGTCAACAACTGTTCTGATGTACATGTTATATATAAAGCCTGCTATTAGCACGAGAAGGAACGTTTTGTTTTTAATGTGCTTTCCCTTGAATGTAAGTGGGGGGAGGGAGTTTGGTGTGAATGGAGACTGAATGATTTTCCTTTGCAGGCAAAACCAGTGGATGGGGAGGAGGATGTGCTGAAGAGGACTAAGTTAAGAGAGACATTAAGGTCAAAGAAAGATGAACCAGAGCACTTAGCAAAAGGCCAAGGGGGGTTGAATACTTAAAGGAGAGGGTGAAGAGGAACTGTTGCAAATTCTGAAAGGTTGAAGCTTCATGATGGAGACATTGGGAACATATAAAAAAGGTGCCAGGTGTCTCAGCTCCATGCTGTGAAAAAACATCCTAGCACAGGAACCAGATTCCGGACTGGAACTATTTGTCATTTGCAACTTTTAATAACAAACAACTACAAAGGCTCTCCACTGCCTCCCCTTCTTTTGGAAAAGTATTAGACTTTTGCCAACCCAGTGGCAATTCAGAAGCAACACAGCATGGGCCTTCTCTATACCAGTGCACATTTCTTCTCTCCCCAACCATCTCTTCAACGTTACATTTAGATTTTGGACAAATCTGAGCTGCGTGAATGTAAGTATGAATGCACTTGCAATTTCTGAGGGAATTGGGTTTTAGTTCATTACATGTTGCTCAATGGAAGTGGGTCAGAGTCCCATACTGTTGAGAGGAGAGCTGAGAGAAGGAAAGCTGCAGGTCTGGCTCGCTGAGTGCGTTGGAGCCCCCTGCTAGGGTTGTGAGATCTGGGTTTTCTAAATCGCAAAGCAAGCTGGTGACACAGGTTAAGGTCCCATCTCGGAGTGGAATGATTTGTGACTGTGTTTTGCTACAAGCCTGGCTAGATTGGCATGGATAAGGAGCCCCATCCCATACGGTCATGAGGTTTGAGCTAACACACCACCTTCTCTGCTGTAGTGAGAAAATCTAAACTGTTACCATCAAATCTGATTGCGGTGTTCTTTGTGTTTCTGCATGATTCTTTGAATGCCTTTTGAGAATTCAGTGCCTGGGTCTATGTTCTGAAATTGTAAGAATTGTGAGAAGTCTTTGATGCCTTACTGAAAATCTGCCTTCTCTTCTTTGATTGTATTTTGTTGTTGCAAGTATTTCGTTCATCACTACATGGTGCAATTTCACTGTTTTGGCTTGAGCATCTGTTGAGGTTTTTTGTGGTTGAATTATGCTGGTGTTTTAGTTTGGAAAATAAAGTTATATTCCTTTCCTTTTAACTAGCATGTTTCTTATCTCCACTCCTAATAAGATCCTGGGAAAACTCAGCCTGATCACCGGAGCTTTTCTGGTTGGGTAAAAAGTGTACATCACACACGGGCCACGTATTTCAGGGGGCAGAGGTGAGAGGCCTGGCTGAGACATTTAGCAGACTGGTGAGAATATTGGCATGGCACAGGAGCAGGTGTGTGGCTTCTACTTCACCATATAAAAATGTCACATACAATACAGGCACAGCACATAGACAGCCACTTCATGCAATGTCCCCACTTTTCAGCGACAAGATCATGCAGGTTGGGTGTTTATCAGTGGAGGAGATCAGGGGGCTTGTTCCTCCAATATACAAAGACTCTTACCAGCATAGTAAGCCTGGACTGAAATACATTAGTTTGTCTAAGACTCATAGTAGGTTCAGTTCATGCTGTGGTCTGAACTGAAATCTGAACTGGAAATGTCCTGAGTCATGGTTCTTAGTTGACAATAAGCTGCACTCGGCAACACATGGTCTTACGTTGTCCCAGGAGTTGTGTCTCAGTCTAGTGGCCCTTTGTTGCTGGTGAGCTGCCACTTTACATTAGGTGTCTCTCTGTTAATGAGAACAACCCTAACACCCAAGGCCTGTAGGAGAGAACTACCAGAGTCAAGGATGGGCTTTGACATCAATCATACATTGAAGCAATTCTAGGTGGGAGCCATATAGGAAAACAAAGGCTCCGAAATGTCTTGGGCAAACTCAAAACATCCTCCTTGGGTGCCAAAATGGGCTGACTCTGGGGCCAGGATGTTCTGCACCTTCCTTCTTGTATAGTCCCAAGGCAATTTATGCTCAGGATAGGCTCTTAGGGCCATTTCACAGTATGCAAATTGATATCAAGTTTACTCTCAACAGGGGAGTGCAGCTAATCCTATTTATGTCAAAGGAGTACCTGTACAATAATCACATTTGCAAACACATGTTGCATTCACACTTTACCTTTTTAAGAGTAGACTTTTAGAATGGAACGTGTGAAATGGGTCTACATCAATGAGCATCTATGTGAGATAACCTTATCTACTTCTAAAGATTACCTTATCTACTTATAATTAATGGAAAGGGAAGTCAGAAGCCAGATCCTCATGGCAGTGTACCAGGACAAGCAACATAGGAAGTAAATGGGACTTGGTCTATGAAAACGACTTTAGGAACAGACAGGCCAAACCTGATGCAGTATTATTGTCAATCGGGATATCTCTATAGCAGAATTTTGCTTTTTGCTTTGATTTTATAATCAATGGGTTGAGCTGTACTCAACTGTGTCCAATTACCAGCAGAATGGACACTGCGGGCAGAACAGATTCTCTCCCTGCCACACATATGACCCCAAATCTGGTCTGTAAGGTTGGGGGACCCTCTGGAGCAGATTTGGAGTGGGAGGGGGTACAGTAGGGAGGGGAGGAAGGGGAAGTCCCATTGCACAAGTGGAAGTCCATTTGTGCAATGCTGGATGAAATCCAGTGACGAATCAGTACATTATAATCATTGCTAGTTATTGTCAACTGATCTGGCTTCTAATACGTAGCATACATAAATGACTGATTGGGGTTTTTAAAAGGAACTTTTATGCTGCCTTTCAGGGTTGGAGGTCCTGTGAAGGCTCTTCAAAACCTAGAAGACATGACATAGAAGGAAAAGGAATTGGGAGGGGGAGGGGGAACAGGCTCAGGCATGAGTTCTTAGTTACAAAGTTCTTATAATGACCAGCTAGAATATAAACAGTTCAAGGAGAAAGAGCCAAAAGTTGAGCCAGTGGAGTGGTCCTGCTTCCCTTCTTTTCCTCAGCTGCAGCCTGATGGAAAATGCTGTTAAAAAAATCTGAAATGCGATCATAGCTTTTTTAAATTTGAAAGTTATTCTTCATCAGCAAAATATGAGCATCCCACAAGCAGAAATTTATTCCCTTGGGAATGGAATGCTTCACTTGAACTAAAATACTATCAACATTTGAGCATTTGGAGCTAGTGCTGCACTGAAAATTTCTTCTCCCACATTTATTTATTTTTTTACTATTCTCATTCAATTTGATAGAAAAGAAATTGCTTTCGAAAAGTAATTCAAAGGAGAAGAAAATTTGGGAGAAATTATCTTGGGTTGGGTTTGGGGTTCTTGTGCTTACCTTACTTCGGAGGTGGCTGAGGAGTGTGCATGAGTGTCCTGTCTTTCATTGTACATTCATTTCTCCAGCAGCCTGTAGCCTCCTTGGCTTCCTGCACTTCAATTAAAGCCCAGGGGAAGACTGAGACATCATGAGTTAACTCCTCCCTTAGGGCTTTTTCAGATCAGAAAGCGCAAGCAGCCTGGGGGCTGCAGATCAGTGGAGAGATGTGTAATCCAAAGAAAACACACACAGCAGCACCCTCAGCCACCTCGCAGTGAGTAAGCTCAAAAACACCACCAAAATACATTCAAAATAAGCTATAAAATGCCCTGAGAATGAGGCAGAAAAATCAAAGCCTCTTTAATGAGGTTCCTTGCAGGAAGAAAGGTGGGGTATAAATATAATAAATAAATAAATAAATAAATAGGGAAGAAAACTTTCAGGAAATTGGAGGACAGATTTTGGCACAGCACTAGCTCCACTCCTTCCCTGGAGCTGGAACTGCCCCACTCACACCTGCAAAAAGAAAGTTGTGCTACAACCTCTGCCAATGGTGAGCCTTACCTGTGAGAAACTGTTGGAGAATTTCTCCTCCCACGGGAGAAATTCAGTGAAATTGTTTCCCCAGTTTCTCTGTCCACAAATAGGGTGGAGGATTTTGAGAGGCCATTTGTACACAGCTTTATTTGCAACAAATGCAAAATCCCCCCATCCTATTCTCTGCTTCATTTCATCTGAAGGGATGTGGCAGTCTTTTCAATGGGCCATGCCAATCTTGTTTTTCAGTTAGTTGTGCACCATGATACCTGCCTTAGGTTAATATTTATTAATTCATTATCCCCCCCCCAACAAGAATTATTAGTGTGATTCTTAATAATAATTATTTTTTAAATCTGGACAATTATCTTTGAAAGCAGCTATGCTGAAACTATTGTCTGTTCCTCTTTTTTTAAAGCCGTAAATGCACTATGTTAATGAGCCCAATGGAATTACACAGATGCCATGTTACAAAGTGACCAGAAAGAAAGAAAGAACAAAGAGAGAGAGAGAGAGAACAACCAGTCAAGGACAATTTTACTTAGATAAATGAGCTGGCTGTATCCACAGCCAGGAAAACAAATGAGCAGGGAGAGGACGGAAACAAATGA
This sequence comes from Shinisaurus crocodilurus, assembly GCA_021292165.1. Classification (NCBI taxonomy): domain Eukaryota; kingdom Metazoa; phylum Chordata; class Lepidosauria; order Squamata; family Shinisauridae; genus Shinisaurus; species Shinisaurus crocodilurus. The sequence goes on along the minus strand of CM037878.1, from coordinate 148,532,318 downwards.
GCAATAAAACAAAAACCCTACAGGGCAGATCTAAGTCTGTGATAAAGGGAACCGGTAGTATATTTTAAAAGCAGAACAGTTAGAGAACTGTTATATACATTCATAGAAACCAGTAGGTTGTTTTGCTATGAAACGGGAAGGTGTTGGTGTCGATAGTCAGGGGATCCCCACTGAACAGGAAACATGTTTTCATCAGTTCAACAACAGATGGTCCTTTCCAAAATCCTGCATTGTACATAAAAATGCAAAAGCTTATCTACATATGTATTCACGCAGAGAAAGGAATGATGGGTTTTTTAAAAAATATGTTGCTTTGCAAAGCACCATATTACATGTCGATGGCACATTATATTCATTTGTTTGTTCTGAAGGGTGCTTCAACACCGCCATGTAATAATTAGAGCTGTGCCCAAGTGGCCTCTCAAAATTCTCCACCTTATTTGTTGGTAGAGAAATTGGAGCACAATTTCACTGAATGTCTCCAGTGGGCATGGGCAGAAATTCTCCAGCGGTTTCTCACAGGTAGGGCTCGCCCTTGGTAGGAACACAGCCTCTTTCTTCCCCCCCCCCCGGGTTTGTTTGCGCGTTTGTTTTGTGTTGCCACTGCAGGTGGCAACAGCAGCAACTGTGTTGGCAGCCTGCCCCCCCCATTTTGCATCCTCCATGCCTAATCAAAATACACACAAATTTTCATGTGGCGAAACCCCCCCCCATGTTTGGAACAAGCTTCAAGGTGGAAAATGGGAGAACCTCAAGGAGATCCATTGTTGATGGATCCCTAGCTAGCATTCCTAGCTAGGATCATAGAGTTGGAAGGGGCTTGCAAGGCCATCGAGTCCAACCCCCTGCTCAATGCAGGAAACTAGAGGAGGGGTCTCCCATCCAAGTAATAACCAGGCCTGACCCTGCTTAGCTTTCCATACTCAGACAAGCTGAGCCAGCGTGAGCCACAGGCATCCCTTCCAGCTCCAGTCCCAACCTTCACATGTTGGTCAAAGGGACTAAAGGGAAGAGAGATTCTTTATGTGTTCCTTCATTAGACTTGGAAGCCTGATGTGCAGACTCAGTAGGGATGTAACCGCTCACCTCGAGCGGGCGTACCGGGCTAAAATCAGCCCCGTTCACGCCCGCCCTAGGCAAGCGTGCCTTACCGGGTCCTGGTGCCCGCTTGCCTCTCCACGGCAAGCCGCCCGCGCCAGTCCCGTTGCGTCACTACCGGCTGGCCAGAAGTGACGCGCCAGGGACCCTGCGCTGGCGTGCCAGGATCCCAATTCTATGTATTTTCCGTAGAAACCAGGGCAACAGGGCTGTTTCCCGATGCGTCACTTCTGGCCAGCTGGAAGTGATGCAACGGAACCAGCGCAGGTGGCTCAAGCGGTGCGGAGAATCGCTCCACGCCACTGAGAATCGAGCGGCAGGGGTCCACCGCAGAGAGGAGAGGCGGGGCGCCCCCCCCAGGTACGTGAACATCTCTAGGAGTTCATGATCGCATGAAGTGCATCTACGTGCAGCCAGCTGAACACACAAAGAATCTTCCTTTACACCTTTGGCCTCAGAAGTCAGGGGTAGAATTGAGAAGGATGTAATGGGTGGGGCTAGCATGTGTAGCCCCGCTTCCCCTGAACACATTATTTGAGTGCACGAGATCAAAACTTCTGGAGGTGGCTAGAGAATGATACCATTTGCACATTTCACTTCTGGTTTGGGCTTGACATCTACTCAGGGAGGAGGAAATGGTCCAGGAAAATGATTTAATCCATGTCACCATTAAAATTGTTGCTGACCTTTTGTTTAAACTTAAAGTGAATTTCAAAGCAAATTTGGGGTTTACTCATCAAGCAAAACTTCTGAAGAACTTTGAGAGATTCCAAAAGAGATCCAATAAGACTAAGAACATTTATTTGGGAGTTGTGTACATCTCTAGTTGTCATCCTTGCAAAAAGCTTTATTGGAATGGATTCCATCCACGTAACGTGCAGTGAGAAGTGGATTCATATTGAAGAAGCATGTAGGTGATATATGGCAGGTTAGTGTGAGGAGAAGGGACTTTAGTTCTGGAAACTTTCTGAATACATCCTCTTAGGAATTCAAAAACTGCAGGTATTTATTGAATGTAAAGAACACTAGTTGGATGCTGCAAATCTTTCTGACGGTTTTACTGAATTCTGGCATTGTCCATTTATTCTGCCCTATGTTCTGTGATGGTGTTTAAACTATTAACATTATTTCTTTAATATCAGTGATTCCTAAATATTGTTAAATAAATAACTTGTATTTTTCATGAATATTTATTTTTTACTTTTAAATGCCTCCCCTCAAGCCACATTCAGGTGTTCAGACTGAACATGTGAAGACACAGAATGTGTAGGGGGCCACGGCCGGGCATGCACTGGTCCCATCCTTAATTTCTCCATGTGTTCTGGCTCTACCTACTCCACTTCTGACCTTCACACGTTGAGTATGAAGTAGGGATGTGTGAGGATTTCGTCCGGGGGGTGGAAGTCCGGCAAACTCGCTAGGCTCAACCTCCTGAACTCCATCCCACCTACCTGCTTCCCCGGCTCGACTCGTGTTCTCCCGAGTCAAGCCAGGGAAGCGACTTCTGGGTTCCCGACGGAGCGCTTTTTCCATAGAAAATTGTCCTGTTTTGGAAGTTATGCAAATTGCGTCCGCTTTTAACGTATCTGACACCATTTTCTACGTTAAAAGTGCTCCACCGGGAACCCAGAAGTCCGCCAAGTGGCTCGGCCACCATCTGCTTTTGGCCTGGCTTGGCAGGCTCGACAGCAGCACTCGCCAAGTGTTCAGCTAGTCGGGTGGTGGGCAGGTCGCCCACCCACTAGTATGAAGGTCTGAAAGGAGATTCTAAGCAGGTTAAGCTTCCCTGTGATTGCTAAGCCCAACAACACAGAGTTTCTGGCCTTAATCCTCCCTCTGGCTCATAGGAAGACTCAGAGAGGGAGGAGGGTTCATCAAGTAACCCATCATCTGCTACTCTGAGTCCTTCCAGGTCAGAGGATGTGGCTTTACCAGACTTCTCAGAGGACATTCCTCCAGTGCAGTCCTCACCACCTCCACCCCATAGGAGCCAGCAGCTGCAAAACAGGACAATGGCCTTTTAAGAAGTAGACAGCTCCTCAGATTGGGGTAGTTAACTGGAGATCCAAACCTGCCAGCCTTCATACGTCCTCTGCATGTGGCTGAGACAACGGGTGGGTTCACATGACACAACAAGCTATCCTTGTAAGTTACCATGATTGGTGGTAACTTACAACAATGGTTCTGACTGACAATAATTGTTTCTGCTCATTATCGTGCTTTCGTTCCCACCCAGTCCTCCACCTCCAGGCATGCATCCCAGGGGCCATCGCTCCCTCTCTATGTAGGCAGACTGTTCGTGATTGGTCCGCTGAGTCCTCCCCTCTCCCTCCTCCTGCAGGAATCTTTAACCCTTTCTCACCCTCCCTGTAGCTGATCGATATCCCTTTTGTTGTCTGCTCCCATTGAAAAAAAGTGATTCCTGTGTAAGTTACCCTGTGCTTCTCTGCCTGTCACTTTTCCTGCTTTCGCCTGGCTGTTTCCATCACCGCAGAGAAGCATTCCCCACCCACCCACACTCCATTCCTGGCGCCTCTAGTATGAACTGAGGCTTGACTTTCTCCTAATTTAGCCTCCACTCCCCACCTTGCCGCCCATCACAAACACCTTTTACGCTTCCCCTTCTCCCTCCTCCCGTTGTTCCCATCTGGTTGTTAAGACAGATAATTTGGGTGTTAGGTTCCCTCTGAGGAGAGAGAGACTCACTAACCCCACACTCTTACGAAAGGTTGGGATCTTTGGCTGAGGTAAAACGCGCACTGCTGGGTGGAGTATGCGCGTTGCCCTTTTACACTTAAACAAACATAAACACACACACACTCCAGAAACAAAAGGGTTGTTTTATGAAAGAGGAAGTATAGAGAGTAGGTACAGCATCTTATGTGTTGGTAAAGCAAAACCATTGATTTCAGACAGCAAAATATCCTTATGCTATAGTTCAAACACAATCTATATTCTGGAGAGGAAAAAGAGTCCCTTTTGGCCCTGACTGCCTGGATAGGAGAAGGGGTGGAAGAAAGGCTTCCGTCTAAAGGGATAGAAAGAAGTTCTGGTTACTACCTGTTCGCTGAGGCTCTCTGCAGTGAATCTCCAGCTGTAGCTCCAGTGGAGGCAGAAGGTGCTTCGAGAGGTCTGTGTTCCAAGTCTAGTTGGACAACTTAGGATTACTCTCTTGGCTTCCACCCCCACCCCACCCCGCACACACTCACCACTGCTAAAACTCTGGTTTTTATACCCTTTCTCCTGCCTTCTTGGAGATATGAGAGCAGCGGGGTGGTCTCTGTCCCCCTGGTGCCCTGAATCTAATTATGGGCGCCGAGCCTGGCATCCATCTCATGGGGTGCTCGGCGAGTGCTCCCGCCACATAATCCGTCCCAAGCACCCCGCGAGCGCCAGCTGAGGTGCTCGCTGAGGCACTCACCGGACTTCCAGGTACCCGGTGCTATGTTTTTTACGTAAAAAACAGGGTGAACTACCTTAAAATGGCCACAATTTGCATAACCAGCACTATGTTTTTTATGTTAAAAACAGCATAAAATATGTTAGAATCTAACATATTTTATGCTGTTTTTAACATAAAAAACAAAGCGCCAGTTACACAAATCATGGCCATTTTAAGGTAGTTCACCCTGGTTTTTATGTTAAAAACGTAGCGCCAGGGACCCAGAAGTGTAGCACCGGAGACCCGGAAGTTCCTTTCCCCAGCTCGGCTTGCGAAGACGTGAGCTCAGCCGGGGAAAGGTAAGTTGCATGGAGCTCAGGGGGGGGGGGTCGAGGCAGGCTAGTTCGCCCTGCTTTCACACCACACCCACATACCGATTGAGCTCCGTGCACATCCCTACGATATCTGCTGATGGCCCTACTTGTTGTGTTTTGATGGCTCTTGATGGGTGTCATCAGGAAAACCTTTTGTTGGTCTGCCTACATGATGAGTTAGCCTCTCTTATGTGAGGAGTTTAGCCTGCCTACTTGATCAGTTGAAGCTTCTGGTTGAGTCTGCCCAGTGGGGGGGGGGGGAGCCATTTCTTTTCAGGAGAATCCTCCTGTGCCTTTGGCGATGTGCATGCATATTAAATCACTGCAGGCCTCCATCCCTTGCCCATTCATGTCTTTCCATACAAACCTTCAGTCATGACCTGTGCTGCAGCTCCGGTTGTTGAAGGAGGCCCCTTTCTCCTGAATCCTCACTTACCCAAGTTATTGGGGCCGTGCTGTGGACTTCCTTCTGAGCTATAGTCACAACCCAATGATCATAACTATATCCATCATAACATGGTCTACCGTACAGGTGATGATTATTGACACATTATACACCCTCCCCCACACTGCCTGGCGCCCCTTGTCCAAGCAGCATCTTTTGATCCTTCCCCCTCCCTCTCTGTGCCACCTGTGGTGTAACCCCACAATTCAGTTCCCTGGTGTATGTCTTCTTTAGTATATTTAGTGAGTATAGAATGTTGAACTGAGTGGGTGTGGTTTGTGATGTCTTGGAAAGGGTGGGGGGAGGAGTATATAAGGAGTGTTTGAGTGATGTCAGAGTTAGTCGAGTTAAGAAGGGGAGAGTCGGGTTAGTGTGTTATGGGAGAGTGTTTGGAGTGTGGGGAGAGTTAGGTTAGTTGGATTATTCGTGTCTTGTCAGGAGTTTTAAGAGGAATCAGTGATTGTATGAGGAGTGAAAGTATTTAGAATTGTAGGGACTTAGGTTAATTATAAAGTGTTTGGGGTAGGCTGGTTTTAAGTTATTTTCTGGAACTAAGATTGTGAGAATTAAAATAAACTTATTTTTATTTTGTTTGCTACCCAAATCCTACGTGTCAGCTTGGCGTTATTAACCTGCATTACTTTCAGATCTACACACACACCTTTGTACCCTCAGTATCATAAATTTAAAAATAGATCCTTAATAACCTGTATTAATCTTTTCCCTCATTAGTAGGGGAAAGGTTTCATTTGACCCTCCCCTCAGGTTTTTAAGTGTTGATGCTTGGCCTGAGAAGGGTTTATGCGCCTGGTCCTAAAGTGTAAGGGACCGTATCGTTGCACCGCCTGGCACCAAAGCTGCTCTCGCTCTCCCCTCTTCCTCCTGCCTTCGCTCCCATCTTGGCTGGGAGACAGATGAAAGTTATTTACACCTTTCCCCCTTCCATGACTAGCTCTGCACCTCTTTTACTTCTCCCCCCCCCCTCACATCTATGCATGGCAGAGAACCTGCTATCTCTAGCAGTTCTCCCATCTGTCCTGCCTCCCACCTGTGCTACAAGTCTGAACTAGATCTTTTCCACACTTTCCCTACCCCAAAGCTTTTCTAGCTCCTGAAGCCACAGTTTAGCCTACTCTTCTTCTATTAAAAGCATACTCTAGTTTGGGGGGGAGATACAGTTTTTGGAATTCTGATTCTAAAAGTAAAAAACATCCTACAATTAAAAGTGAAGCAAGCAGCAACATGTGTGTTGCTTGGCAGACATCGGAAATAGAGATCGGATGACTGGAGCGGCTGCTTGTTCTGCCGCTCTTGTCATGTGACTCTGTAGGAGTCTTGTACCACCAACGATAAATCTGCTCTCCCTGGTTCAGACGGCACAACAAACAATTTGTTGTAACAACAAACCTAGAACAACAAACCGTTGTTTCTTATTGTTGTTTCTGAGGACAAACAGACCATTGTGACTCACAACAACCTGGGTTCGGACGACACGACAAGTAACAGTTGTCTGTTATTGTTGTTTGCTTGTCGTGTTATCTGAACCCAGTCAATAGCTCTTCCTGAGTGAAGTCTAGCCAGCATAGATCTCTCCAGGGTCCTGAAAGGTCTGGCCTGTATAGCCAGTCTTGACTTTGCCTCCCCTTCTGGTAGGTGCAACTGCTTCAGATTGGATGCCCTGGGAACTTTGATTTGAGCTAGACAGGACAGGTAGGTTCCAAGTGCCTTTATCTGAAGATGCTTAGAATCCCCCTTCAAATTTTCACACAGAATACACAAAGGTCGGGAGTGGAGTGGGCAGGGGTGGCACACATGGAGACATTGGGGGCAGGGCACATGTACACCCTTGGCCCCTGACACACCTTGTGCCCTCATGCGTTCAAGCTTGAATAGGGCTTCAGGGGATCTTTTTTCATTGGAGCTTCATTGAATATTCTGCAATTCTAACTTTCGGGTAGAAACTAGCATTTTTTTCCCTATACAGTAGAAACTTTTGCCCTGATACATATCGTTTTCCAGTCTACTGTCACACATGTCTTCGTTACATCCCATTTGGACTACTGTAATGTGTTTCCCATGGGGTTGCCTTCAAAAACTGTTCAGAAACTTCAGCTAGTCCAGAATGCTGTGGCCAAACTATTGACTGGGGCTGGTTACATGGAGAAAGTGAGACCCTTGTTACAATAGCTTTGCTGGCCACTGGCCTGTTTCCTGGGCAGAATTCAAAGGACTGGTTATGACCTATAAACCCTGGGACCAGGCTACCTGGTCCCAAGCTACCGGGCTACCACCTTCTCCCATAGGAGCCTGCCCAGGTCCTACGTTTTTTTTTAGGAGCGGCCCTTCTTTTGAGACTGCCACCTTCAGAGGCATGTCTGGTGGTGACACAAAAGAGGGCCTTCTCGGTGGTCGCTCCCTGGCTGTAGAACTCCCTACCAAGAGAGGCTAGGTTTCCTCCCTCTTTGCTGTCCTTCTGCCAGCAGGGAGATACCTTTTTATTAGAGTAGGCTTTTGGTATGTAAGCAGATCTGTTGGGCTGCATGTTGTTTTTATTCTGTTATTGTTCTGTTTTTAATTGTGTTTGTTTTATTATTGTTTTTATCAAGTTTTGTTGTGATTGTAAGCCACCCAGAGCGCCATTCTCTTGATAGAAAGGCAAGGGTACTAATCAAATAAATAATAAAGCTGAGACCTTTCTCAGGCCTCCACTGGGGCCTTTCACAGAGTGCCACTACCATCAGAAATTAAGTGGGTGGAAAAAAGGAGAGAGGGCTTTTCCTTCAGTAGCACTCTAGCTGTTAAATTCCTTCCCCAGGGAAGTTTGCCTGGTACTTACTGTGGCATGACCTCACAATTCAGTTCCCTCAGCCTAGTGTATGTCAGCATTAGTATGTTTAGTGAGCATAGAATGTTGAAAGAGGGGGTGTGGTTAGTGATGTCATAGAAAGGGTGGGGGAGGAGTATATAAGGGGGATTGAGTGATGTCAGTTATTATTATTATGCTGGTTCTTGTAGTCTTGTCTTGTCTGTTGGTGGTTGGGGTAGGCAGGTTTGAAGGTTTCTTCTGGAACTAAGATTTTGGGAATTAAAATAAACTTATTCTTATTTTGTTTGCTACCCAATTCCTATATGTCAGCTTGGCGTCATTAACCTACATTACTGTTGAAACCACCACCCCCCACACACACACCTTTATACCCACAGTAGAATACATTTAAAATAGAACCTTGTTAAACTTTATTGATCTTTCCCCTCATATGTAGGGAAAGGGTTTCATTTGACCCTCCCCTCAGGGTTTTAGGTGTTTGTGCTTAGCCTGAGAAGGGTTTATGTGACTGGGCCTAGAGAGAAAGGACTGTGTATCGTTGTATTTTAGCTGCCAGGTTAAGGCATTTTTATTCTCTCTGGCATTTTAAGCAAAATGAACTATTTGAGGAGAGAAAGGGAGTGAAAGCTATTTAAAAACAAAACAAAACACTGTAATTGACTTCTCCATTTTCTGCTGAATTTGGAAAGCACGTCTCTTAAAATGGTATTTTTGTACAATTTTAATTATATACAAACTATATTTTATTGTAAACTTTTATTGTGAATGTCCCTGGGATATACTGTATGAAGTATGGTATACAAATACCTTAAATTATATATATATGATTGCATTTTTAAAATGTATTTGAAGGCATTTTACAAACGCTGATAATAGTATTATGGACTAAGCTTTCAAATGCATCCAACCATCTATTGGCCGTGGATAAAGCTTATTATTGGGTGCTTGTATCAAAGTGACAAGCAATCAAATTGCAGAGGCAGTAATGCTGTCAGCCTTAAACCCAAATAAGATGATTGGGCAAAGCCACTGCTCTCTTAGATAAATGGTTTCATTTTTTTCTCTCCCCCTTTGCATACTCAGGTGCAATACTTTAACTATGTGCTCTGGAGTAGTCCCATTGGACCTAATGGAACGACTGGGGGTTATGTGTTTTGAGAATTAGAGCTCCAGGAATGGAATACCCTATCAGCTCACATTCAGAAGGGAATTTCATGATCTAAAGTACAAGAAAACCTCTTTGATGTGCTAAAGGCTTGTTGGTAAGACATTACCTACCTGAAGCGACTAAAATATTTGCATTGTTAATGAACCTGGTTAGTCTGTAAGATCAGTTTTATAAGCTACTTTAAATCAGTGGTGGGTTATTTTTTTTTTCCTTTTAAAATTTTGCTTCCTGAGAGAAGCCTTGTGGGATTTGACAGTTTGAATTCTATTTCACCAACAGAGTTGTGCCCAGCCCCCACCACCACCACCACCACAGTATCACATGGCCTGGGCTCTTAGAAAGTTCTAGAAACATGTTCTTGTATTCTAAATTTAATTCTCGGAGATGTTCTCTGGAAACATCCTAAACCTTTATAAGATTATGAACCATGCATATAACTGTGCATTTAAACTGACAGTGTGTTGTATTTGATAGCATGTTAGATGCAACCCAAGCATATCTTGGCTCAAATTGCTGTTCAGCCATCTAAATTTTACTGGGTGGCTTTAGGTTTGTACCTGCCCAATCTTACTCTCAGTGATGTGAAGATAAAATGGGATAACGCTAATTTATACTGCCTTGACTTTCTCAGTGGGCGGGTTGGACATAAACCCAATATTTAAACATACATTTTGTTCAAATCAATTTTTCAAAGAATATGAATGTCGCAAATTCCTGGCTTTGGAATAATAATGTAGAACATTTGGAAACAGTTTATGGTGGGCAACAGTTACACCAACATTCTAAAGAAGTGTTTCTTAGCACAAATTCATGTTACTACATACCAACAGTTAATTAGGCCTGGTCTCTATAAGCATATGACAGCCATTACCTTTAATCAGACAGATTATTACTATAAGGCAGCTTCCACCAACCTGGTGCCCTCCAGATGTTTTGGACTTTGACTCCCAGCAACCCCAGCAAACATGACCAATGGTCAGGAGTGCCTGAAGTTGCAGTCCAAAACATCTGCTAGAGCACACAGGTTGTGGGGAGGCTGCTATAAAGAGATGAATATGAACCTGCTACTCAGTATTTTATTAACAGATCTTATCCAATGCTACACTAATAGTTTTGGTTTCTCTTGACAGCTTGCTTTTTGACAGCTGTCAAGACAAACCAAAGTGAAAAATAGCATTGACTGGGTTTGCATGACATGACAACCCATCATGGGTGACAAGCCATGGTTGGTTGTTGTGTCATTTGAACCTGGACCTTTTCTTGCAGGCCTGCCTGCATATGTCCCTGAGAAAAAACCCACAGTGAGCCCTTAAAAAAAAAAAAAATAAACTTTAAAAGGAGCCAGAGTTTTGACAGCTAGGTGACAGCTCCCTTAAAACCAAAACTGACAGCTCCCTTAAAAAGGGGGTGGCTCACAATTTTCCACCTTCCTGAGCACCTAGAATCTTGGGAAAAGGTGGGAAAATGAGAGGACCCTCAGAGGAGCCTGGTCCAAAAACAAAAACAAAAAACCTTTGTATCTAGTGGCCAACCCCTTTTCATAAGCATAGATCACTCACAGTTTTGGTTTCTCTTGACAGCTTACTTTTTGACAGCTGTCAAGACAAACCAAAGTGAAAAATAAAGCTCTTGGCAGCCTCTCTGGGTCAATGCCCATTAGGGGTGCCAGCTGCACTTTAACAGCAGACACACACACCCCTGGGCATTGCCAAGTTGAGGCAGGCAAGTGTGCACTTGCACAAATGCACACCTGCTCAAGTCTGACAAAAAGAAAAAAGAAAGAAAAAGAAAATTGCACACATTTGGGAGGCTTTTTTTTTTTTTTAAGAGATGATGAACCAGTGACAGCTCTTCCAATATGCAACTTGGGCACTTTGAAGGGGCTGTCACTAGTTGTCAAATTGGAGATCACTTATTGCAACATCTGAAAAGGGGAGGGTAAAAGTAGCAAAAAATCTGCAGTGAGTGCAAAAGGGCTTGTGATCACAGTGGAGGAAGGGCAGACAAGTTGGTCCTGCTGCAGGGTCCCTGTGGGAGGACCAAGGGGGAAGAAGGGGGAGGAGGGGGCGAACAACCCATGGTGAACCCAATGGTCTGTTGGGCGCACCATGGGTTGTTTGCACAACAACCACCCCACCATGGCTTACTGCCAGGGTGGGTTGGCATAATGTGTGAATGCACATTGTCTAGTTTTCTGCCTCATCATGCCTCTCCTGTGGAACACCATAGAAAGTACAGCATCCCACAGTTTTCACAAAATGGCAGAGGGGCACCAAACTTCCCAGTCCCACCCTTCAACATCCTCCCAGTCACTTTTCCAGTCCTGAACTTGCTCCACATAGTTCCTCCTTCCATAAGGCTTTGCTGAGATTTTAATCCAAGTCAGACATCTCTTCCACAACTGAATCTGATCCATCAACCTTTTAATGGAGCTTTTCTTCCCAGAGTAGCTGGAATTGTAAAAGGTTTCACCTCCACAAGCACAGTCTAATATATACAGCAAAAGTTCTCGTGTGTGTGTGTGGTGTATGTGTATGTGGTGAGTTTGTACATTCCTGATTTGAAACATCCACTGGCATGCCCAATGGGATTAGAGGCATTTACCTTCTCTTATAGTGCAATACTAAGAGGCTAATGCTTGATGGACAGAGGGCTCCAATCTAGGAGCCGTATGTTTATCCAAAGCCCTGCCGGCAAGGGCAGGAGCAAGATGGAGGCCTTTACAAACTCTCCATCTTCTGTTTAAAATATTTTAAGCTTCCCAGTCCATCTAGCTGGCTCACCAGGGAGTGGGCAGGGACAGCAATGGAGAGGCTTTTGGACTGAGCGGATCCAGACCTCCAGACCTCTGCTCCTCCCTGCCCACCACCCTATCCCAATACCCTTTTCCTGGCATTTGGATTCTGCAGCATTTCCTTGCCAGTTTAGGTTCCATTTATCTGAACTTAGGAAAGAAGAAACCAAGAGCCTCAACACCAACATATCATTTGCGATCATCCAGCATCGGTAATAGATTCAGATGATTATGTCAGATGATTCATCCCATGGCATACCAGGCGCCTCTGTTTGCAGCCTGACAAGAAGATTAGGGAGATTTCTATTGGCTGCATATACGGTAATCAGCTCCTGGAAGAAGCCTAAGGATTCCTGCTTGTGCAAAACACCTGAAGAATTCTGATAGACACCATGAGGCATTTATTTATTTATTTATTTATTTATTATTTCATACCCCACCTTTCCACCAAGGAAATGGTGCTCAAGGTGGCTAACTATAATAAGACCCAAAGTTTAAAATAAAACAATAACAATAAAAACTTGGTTAAAACCGCCATGTCCCTTCCTTGATTAGCTTCTGCCAGGCATTAAAAACGTGGCTTTTCAGGCAGGAATATGGGGTGGGTTAGGATTTTTAAGTTTTGTACTGTTTTTAATTGTGTTTTATACTGTGTGTGTGTGTGTGTGTGTGTTTCCCCCCCCCCTCTTGTGTTTTATTGGACTGTACATCGCTCAGAGTGGCCGGATGTCTGGCCAGATGGGCGATTCATAAATATAATAAATAATAAATAAATAATAATAAAATAAACACATTAAAATACAATTTAAAAAGAACAAAATAATTTTTAAAAATAGCACTCAAGCCAACAGACCAGCTTACATGCCAAAGGCCTACTTGAATAAACATGTCCTTAGTGAAATTTCATGAAACTTAAATAAAATTGGTGAAATGTGTTACTCTCAGTATGTGAATAGCACCTCCAGATTTTATTTTCATAACTAACAGGAAAGTGAAATATGTGGTAAGCTCTTTGAATTTGTCTGCATTCAATATTTTGTATTGTTTCTTGAACACCTGAGAACTCCTCAACTTTAGAAATAGAAAGGTGCTTTAAAGTAGAAATGGGGAAGGAAATTGGTGGTTTTGAATTCCAAATCAGAATCACCTGATCTGCACCTCCTGAACTAACGTGTGGATCAAACATGGGTCCACTTCAGAATCTGCCCTCTGAACAGATTCCATGATGCGGTAGTCTGAGGGCTGAATCTCAACTTCTTCTTTACAGATACCAGCTGCCTGGAGTGCAAACTGGAAAGGAATAATGAATGTTCTCTCATTTGTAGATTGCCCCAACCTACCTACTTCTGTCTTCACTTCAGTCTTCTCGCAGTGCTCTTTCCACTTTCTCTGCACCCCATTTCCACTTTATTTCACAGATGTATAGAGTTTCACAGGGAAAGCTAATTGAAGAATACATTTTGCAAAAATGGTCCTTCACCTTTCTTTGGTTCCTAAGGAAAAGGCTATTGAGAGCTGTTAATACCATATTAAAATCAAAATCTTACATTAACCCGGTGCCATCATTTCCACAGGGTGAAGGAGGTCAACTAGGTGGGCTCTAAATTGCCCTGCAAGCTGCTTTTCTCCATAGGGGGTAAAGAGCCAAGAGTCCCCATATATTTCCTCCCAAAAAGCAGGAATTGAAAAAGTAAAACAGTTAACTATCCTTCTGTGTGTGTGTGTGTGTGTGTGTGTGTGTCACACACACACCATCCTCTGCTCAAACTGATACCACCTGCAACTGCTTTGCATGAAAAAAGACAGCCCTTGGGGGGGGGGGAGAAACACTCTCAGAACTATACATAACATCAGGGGAGGCTAGTGCCTCCTGTGTCAGTGGGGTTCCTTATCCATTGCAGCTTTTATTTTGAGCTTTCCAGAAGTTATCCATGGTGCTGTGCTCCATTCCCAAAATAGGTTCATCACCATGGAGCACCATGGATAGCTCCTATAAAGCTCAGAATAAAAGCTGCATGGATAAGGAGCCCCGCTGACATAGGAGGCACCAGCCTCCCCTGTATAACATGTAGTTTGGCTCTCACTGGTAAAGATTAACGCCAAAGGTGTCCTTAATGCTGCTGTGATGTGAGATCATATCCACTGAATAATGTAAAGGTAGTATACCTGTAGAATTACAAAAGACTGGGCCCTGGTTCATCAGACACTTCTCGGGATGATGTCAATGGTCACATGGTAGAGAAGCAAGTATGCACTCTTGCTATCAGTTGCATATGTAACATGATGAGAAAATGCCACGCAGAAGTCTGTACAATATGGCTGTCTGATTTGTGTAATTCTTCCCCCTGAAAAAGAATGGGGTGTGTGGAAAGGCTCTCTCAAGGACAGGCTGTGCATGGAGTACCCAACCCACTTCACATCTTCCTTTTTGTGCACAGTGGAGGGAAGTGATACATGTCTGCTTCAATACAGCAGTTGGTATTGAACCTCTTTTGGCTCGAGGGTGGAATTCAAGTGGTGGGTGGGGCTGAAGGCAAAAAGGGGGAGGAGCCAAAGGCAAAGGCAGGAAGGTCCAAAGTACCAAAATCACAAGTGTATTTTAGCCTAAAGCTCTTACCGCCAGTAACTAAGCCTTAGGAGAAGCATCTCAACTTTTTAGAATGGGGGGAATACATGCAAAGGCCTGGAAACCACCAACTGACTGGCAGTCAGGGGGAATAGTGTGGGGCTGGGGGAAGGGGTGGCCATATGGGGAACCTTGGAGGGCTGCAATAAGAGCCCAGGCAGGCTGGATTTGGCCCATGGGCCTGAGGTTTAGCACCCCTGAATTAAAAGTTGCAGGGATAACTGGCAACGTAGAAGGCTGCCTTACAACATCAGGTCAGACTATTAGTCCCTCTAGCCAAGCCCCTTCTACTCTGACTGGCCGTAGCTCTCCAGGAACTCAGGCAGAGGTCTTTCCCATCAACTGCTATCTGATCTGTTGTTGTTTTTAACTGGACATGGCAGGAATTGAATTTAGGCATTCAACATACAAAGCGTGTACTCTGCAACTGAGATACAGCCATTTCCCTCTTTCTGCTAGAGCTGAGCAGGAATTTCTCAGAAGACAGTTTTCTGAGAAATTGTTTGAGATTTTTCTTTTGCTCACCCACTCAAGAAAGGAGGTCACTTTGCAGAATTTTCTCTGAATATTCTCCACCATTTTTTGGTGGCTAGCGCCATTTCCCCTACTCTGTATCCCAGAATAATGCTAGACCTGGGACATCATGGAGGATGCAAAAGGGTGGCCATCTGTCACATAGCTCACTTGTAGTGGCAGCAAAAAACAAAATGCCTTAGGAAAAAAATAAAGAAGCTGTGCTATTGCTCATGGCAAGTCCTGGCCACTAACAAATTGTGAGAGAACTTCTCTGCCACCTGGAGAAATTTGGTGAAATGCCCCCCCCCGCCCCAGTTTCTCTGTCCACAGAATTTCAAGAGGTCACTGCTTTACTTTCCACCACAAGATGTGCAAAAAGGAAACACACACACATCTCCCCAAGGAATCACACTAGTGTAACAAGTAACCAAGTCAGTCACTCAATTTATGTGGTATTATAGGTGCCACAGTAGTGGTGGCTATGTTATGGCCCCTCTGTATTCCGCCATGATAAGGGGTGATGGCCACCCACGGGTTATTCTAACTTTTATAAAATCAAAAGGTGTGATCAATCTTTCTGATATTTTCAGGTGCCAGAAATAAGTGTTCACTTTGCACACCCTGAAAATTCCAGGAACAGTGGTGAAATTTTAAGGGAGAAAGAACAGTTTAAGGCCAGAATGAATGAATGAATGAATGAATACATCCTTCTGTCAAAAGGGACTTTCACAAATGTATTGGCAACCTGTTTTAGTCACAATTTCTGAAGAGGCCAAAGGGTTCCCACCTAAAATACTGATGGGTTTCTATTCTTCTTGTATTGGAATTGGTGGGAAAATATTTTTCTTCAAAGTTCCTTTTCATTTAGTTTTTAAAATAAACTTTTTTACATGTAATGATAGTCAAAAGGACTAACAATAAGACCAGGCATGCTCAGAAACTCTGTGTCTCTCTCCCCCATAGGGATGTGTGAGAATTCCATTTTGGGGGTGAAATCTTGTCGGATTTTACCAGTTCAGTCCTGGCAGATTTTGTTCCATTCTCCCCCCCCCGCCCCCGATACATAGATACAGGATCCCAGCCTAAATGAAATAGAGGTCTGGGGAAGTTAGCATTTTTGGAAAGCAGTAATAACTGAAACACAAATGCAGACCATCCTCACTTAGGGGTAAAATGGACCACTTCAGCACAGGGAGAGGAAAATGTAGTTCCCAAAACACAGTTGCTCTCACCTACTGGTATTAGAACCATGGTAGCCTTCCCCAAAGTGGTACCCTCCAAATGTGTGGGATTGCAACTCCCATCATTGTGGGAGTTGCAGTCCAACATACCTGGAGGGCACCAAGTTGGGGAAGGGTGCTCTAAAAAGAGAGAAATAGGCAGCCCTAAGTCATTTGTCATCAGTTTTCCATAACCCTACGTCACCTCTGCATATCATATTTTCCATCCTGTCCACATGGTTTATCTGCTTTGGGAGAATTAAAATTTCACTTGCACTTTCTGCCTCCTTAGGGGGGATGTGGTGTTAAGGTTTGTGAGCCTTAGCTCACAACAATTTCCTTGTTTTTTTTATGCTTGGTGGAAAATTGTAGAGCCTTAACCTTTTTGTGTGTGTGTAAAGTTAAACCATAGTTTTTGTTTTGTTTTGTTTATTGAAATTTCTTTAAGATGTTCCAGCTTGGGCTCTCATACCTGAATGCACTAATGTGGATCTACATGTTCCAGAGAATCACAGTGAATGAATGTTTCTTTGTGGCAAAACCCATGTGCCTTTGGGAAGCCTGCCAGAGTGAACTGTACTAGGCTAGCCTTATCCATGATTCACTACTTTGCTATGGAAGGGTTTGCTTGCTTGTTTTTGGTGGTAGATCAAACAGTCATCTCCTTCTAAATATGGATAAAATTGGAGGGAAATTAAACTGGAGCCATATCACTGATGCTTTGAATTTCACAAAGTGTTATATTTGAAAGAGTGGAAACATAACAATCGAATTTTAAATCTAAAATGTTCTATAGCTTTCATTGTTGGGTCTCATGGATATTTGGAATTAAAATATATCAAGCCACAAAGGTGACTTAAAGCCACTGAAAATGACTAGAAAGAAATTGATATTATTTTGAAATGACAGCTCTTCACAGGGGTAGGCCCTTTGATCAGGCTTGGCATCAGTACCTGGCAACCTTTAGGTAGCTGCTTGGGTGGCTGGGCCTGGAAGCTACCATTTTAATATTCTACAATGCCCCAGAGCAATGCTACATCAGAGACACGGTGGGAAATTAAAATGGCAGCTTGCAGAGTGGTGATGCTGTCCACCACTGTCACCATCACCAGGTAAGCCCACAGGGACCCAAATGTAGGAGGGGCCACCAGATGGCACTTTGGGAAGGTCCCCCTCAAAGCTGGAGTCAGCCTTGCCTTTGGCATTTTAGAGAAGACAACATGTGTCCCCACCCCATGTATGTTTCAGACCACATATGATTATTCCTCAGGAGCACCTATGACTCTGTAGATTACAATACATTAAAAAACTCACAACAAATGCTGTTAAAATAAACTGTTTATTGTACTTTGGTATTGAAAGAGCAGACCCTTGAACCTTCTTTTGACTTGGTCTCTCCCCCCCCCCCCCACACACACATACAAATAAGCCCTGAAATTCACCTGGATTCATTTTGCTCCTTCCTCTTCTCTCTTGTTCTTAAATATCAGGTATGCTACACACATGCGCGTACACATATCTTTCCACAGAAATTGTATTGGCAAAAATATGATTATTTTGTATGCATTTTCCTTCTAAATGAAAGCTTTGCTCTCTTTAGCCTGAAGTATAACTGGCTCCTCATTCAGGCTTGAGGAATTAAAAGATGTGCTTGAAACGCAGCACCTTTAGCACAAGCTGCTTTGGGAGCCAGTAAACCAATTTCCCCTGCCCTGATTGGTCTCTCGAGGAGCACAGCATGGCTGCAGCCATTTATAGATGCCAAAACTGTCATGACAAAAGCAATTAATATGGTAACGAGAGAGTTTAGAATCCAAAACATTGTGTCCCAAGGGGCTTGTCTCATAAGCTGTGGAAAACATTAGGAAAAGTTACAATCTGCATTTTGTCTTCCAAACACCGATTTCTTCAAACCATAATTATTTATCTCTGGCATATGCAGAAGCCGGCATGGAGCACAGGCAAAAGCATGTGAAATTCAGGGCATCTTTGATTTCAGGGAAGGGAACTGAGTATCCTCTGGGACTTAGGAAATAACAGTCTTCACACCCAAACCACTGAAAACATAATAAAGAGAAAAGCTTTGGGTTCCATGTTGCACCCACACTTTGAAGAAAGAGGCAACACAGAGAGATTGAATAAACTAGGGCCACAACTTTATTTAACCAATAACAAATGAGAAATAACAGGTGGGTGACCTCCTCCAAGCCAAGTTAAAGGACGAGAAGACCCTGCCTCAGGCTGGAGACAGACCTGACCCTGTGTCTGGCCCAGCTGGCCACCTCTTTGGTGTTGCGGAAGGCCCTGCTGAATCACCACCCTGATTGGCAGATACAAAGAGCATTTCACCCTGAAAATCCTGCACTCAGCACCAGTGTTTCCACATGGGAAAGATACCTGCACTTTATCAGAAATGAGTATACAAGTTAGTCCCAAAATATACATTACTTCAAATCTGTGTCTAGGAGTTCTGTCTTTTTAATTTTTTTACTCTAGAGTAGGCACAGGGCCCTCAATCCAGATCTTAAAAGCCCCTCTGCTAGGGTTCCAATCTAGATTGGGGCCCTGCACCTACCCTAGAGTAAAAATGATAAAAAGATAAAGCTACTAGACACACAGATACATCTGTTTTGGCCCTTACTGTGAAGAAATCTGACTTTGTCAGAACCTGCCCACCCACAGCTTTTTTTGTTTATGAACCTGGAGGCCTACAGTGCGATCTGTGCATGTTTACTCAAGAGCAAGTCCCACTGTGTTCAGTGGGTCCCCCCCCTCTGCCCCTGACTGAGGAAAGCAAGCATAGGATTGCAGCTCTAATCTCTAATAGTGGGTTGGTGAGGGCCACACGCCAGGCCTGGGCTAGAAGGTGGGGCTAGAGCTCGCATTTCCCTCACCCCACTTCTCACATACCCCCCCCCTCTCTCTCTCTCTCACACACACACACACACACACACACACACACTAATGAGAAGGACACACATGGGATGTGGAGGGTTTGGCAGGCTGGCAGGACTGTAATTTATAAGAGGAGGGTGGCACGCAGGGGTGACCCTCCCCATGCATCATACTTCCCAGCACAATCGCACTCCAGCCAGCCAGCCAGCAAAACAGCTGTTTGGTAGGCCAATGGGAGTGCTATTTACAAGGGGGAGGCAGCAAAATTTGGCGGGGCAGGGGGAATTTGGGAGCGGGTGTCTTGTGGGTTGCCCACATGTGCTCTAGGCTAATATGAGGATTTTTTTTAAAAGACCAAAAAAAACCCAACACTATTTATCTTTATGGTATATTGTAGAGTGGTCATATAACCAGGAAGTCATGTTGGTCTCTTGGGTAATTAGATGATTTCATGAGATAAGGTACACTGTTCTTGTGATGGGCTAGAACAGAAGCTGTTTAGATCTCCTGGGGAAACCACTAATTATGCAGCCTTTATAGCAGGTACATAAAAATATGCTAATTGATCATTACTTTTTAATTATTTATATGCATTAGATATATGCACACAATAAACTGTTACATTTCCTGACTCTGTCATGTCATAAACATGAACGCTAGAGAAGTGAAAACCGCCAAAGTAATTTCCTGAAGCTGCAATTGAACTTAACAATATCACTTCCATATTTGTAGTTGTTTTTTCATGAAACATTCGTCTTAGCTAAACAGTGGTGGAATTCTCACATTTGACAACCGAGTAGCAGTATCATTTATGAAAGCAGCTCAGTATTTAAGGATACCTCATAGGTAATATAACAGTTTCTTCGCTGTGAAAAAAATGTCTGCGTAGGAAAATGCAGCACCATTTCATGTGAAGTACAGTAAGAGCGTCTATTCCATAACTGAGAAGATGATGCAACTTATGAAGTAAATCTCGAGGGCAAATCTACACTAAGAACATATACAGTTGCATCCAGTTGTGACTTTGCAGTAGAGCACTTCAGCTCATGCATGGCTGGGCACCTGATTTTTTCCTGATCCCACCATTGAGTGCTTGGCAACTCAGTGCTCTCCAAATGATTGGACTACAGCTCCCACAATCCCTGGCCATTAGCCTTGCTGGCTGAGGCTGATGGGAGTTGTACATCAAACATCTGTAGGGCACCAGGTTGCCTACCTGTGACCTAGTGGAAAAGCAAAGGGGGAAGAACCCACACAAACTCACAAGCAATGATAGCTCCATCACACCACCTTCAGCTTTTGGGGGAGGGGGATTTACCATCGGCCACCAGCCTAAGATTAAGGCCTTGAAAGTAGAATGGTAGTAGAATGCTTTTTCTCTAGAAGTGCTGAAATTACAAAGGAGCTTCCACCTTATCCAGGGAGAAAATGTAAGCCACTTGCTTTTATATCGAATGACTCTGCACTTCTTCCCTCCCGGCACCTCCCCCTTTCTCAGGGCTTCTTCTGGGCCTTTGTTGCTCGCCTGACTCCCTCTTGTTTAAAGAAAGAGGGGAGTAGCTTGCTGAAGCCGGCCTGTAATGCAGAACAGGCAAAGTAACTTCCATCAGCAATGGTCAGATAGTAAATCATGGGAGGAGAAGCTCTTGAGGGGAGCTAGTGGACTTGTTGTCTGAGGCAGCTATACATCTCTTGATGCTGATAAGAATGTATGTCCTCAAATGCTATCAGGACCGCTACATAACAGGTCCTGATAGGGCGGCCACTTATAAATTGCCCCTAAAAAGGACACCCATTTGCATAAAATGTGCACATGTTAATGGATATGTGTAGATGCAAACTTAGAAATAATTATAATTTAGATAGAAAAACATCTTGCCATGTTGTGGAAGACTGCGACCATTTGACCGATGTGCCTTGCTCAGTCTGCTGCCCAGGTGCTGTTGATGGGCCACTTCAAGGCCTCTGCTTTCACTTCTGGTGGTTCTATGTCTTTAAACAGGACTTGGGCTGGACAGCCCTTTAAATAGAAGACAGGTTTCTGGCAGTCCTTCAAATAGAGGCTGCCTGTAAAGCCCTACTACACAAGGTTTTTCTCCCACAGTGATCATCTACATCACGATCTCTGTGTAGGGTGAAGCACTATACATGATCTTAAAGGGCCAATTTGTTACCCATATGGTATTCTACTTTCTCTGTACAGTGCTTCTTCATTTATTCTCCCAAGTTGGAGGGGGGGAAATCCACAGAAGACTTTTCTCCCCTTCAGATAAAGCCAAATGTAGACTTCTGTTATTCTATCAAAGAAAGACAAGTATATAATTAGGATGTTAATTTCCTTTCCCACAGAAAAGGAGTTGGTTTCCATGAGACAATGATATAATCATGTTACCCTTCCAAAGGAGAAGAAGTTTTAAGCAAAATATATTACAGATATAAATTGTTTCTGCAGCTGAATCACAAATCAGTGCTATGTTTTGTGCAGAAGCAAGCAGTACGTGAGGAGATTCAGGAGAAAATGGTAGAGGAAGATTGAACCACGTTATGATGATCGTAAACACTTTTACCACAGGTCCACACTTAAGTGACAGTACCATGGCTGATATTATGTCATGGTCTAAGATTGAAGTACATCCCAGTTTAAGTACTAATTTATTGGTACAACAAGCAGGGGTACTACATAGCAGGGTTGCAGAACCTCTTTTAGCCCGAGGGCTAAATTCCATTTCTAAGAAACTCTAGGGTACCACATTCCAGAAGGGGGCAGGGCCAAAAGCAGAAGGGGTGGTGCCAAAATAACAAAAATACCACCATATTTTAGCTTAAAGATCTTACTGCCAATAACTAACCCTTTGGAGAGGTGTTTCAACCTTTTTAGAATAGGGGAAACTGCACAAAGCCAGGAAACTACCCCAGCAGGTGGAGCCAGGGGGAGGGGGCATAGCCCTCTGGGGAACCCCTTAGGGTTGTATTGGGATCCCCGGGGGGATTTGGGCACTGGGCCTCAGGTTCTGCACCCCTGCCATATAGGGAGGGCATTGCTTCAAACTTACACTGCAGAACAGAAGATATGTGATTATCCTCAGGACATCTCTATTTCTGACCAACTCATTGGTTGAGTACACTGACAGTGCAATCCTATACATGTCTATTCAGAAGTAAGTGTCATTGAGTTCAGTGTGACTTCTTTCCAAGTAAGTGTGCACAGGATTTTATTTATTTATTTATTTCTATACCACCTAATAGCTGAAGCTCTCTGGGTGGTTTACAACAGTTGTGGGCTTAGTGATGAATCCACAAAATATAGGAGGCATTATTTGCAAGATAGATTCATATCGCTGTGCATTGCATGGACATTTATTATCTGTAAGTGGCTTAACTGTGCATCATGTTCCCAATTCAAAAGAAGTCATCTCTCTAAGCCTTAAAATACAGATCTGAATCATTGTTATGCAGCCTTGCATTATTTATGGCACAATGAGCTTAGCTATGCAAGAGCCTGCAAATTCAGTTGCTTCTTTAATCTTTTTCATGTTGTTGTTTGCAGAGTCACTAAGGGAGCAATCCTATGGCTGCTAGACAGAGTCTAGATGGCCAGAGGAAAAGTCGGAGTCCCAGCTCCGACCTCAGAAACACGCTCCGAGGTTGGAGCTGGGACTCTGAGTTCGGAACACCCTCCCTCTGCCCTCACAGCCGGCGTGGAAAGAACCATGTGGGCTGTGGCTCTGAGGCTGGAAGACCAACCTCAGAAGAGCCGACATGTGGTGAGCATTCTGGGGGGCAGGGAGGGAGGAGAGAGGCTCCGCTGGGATACGAGATATCTTGGCGGTGCCTTAGCCTGTCCACCTTGCGAGCAGGAGCAAAAGGCTTCTTAGATGGCTGAAATCGGCCATCTAAGTCTTTTGTAGGGCAGGAGAAGCATGGAGGCAACCTTCACCTCTGTCCTCCTCCCACCCTCAATAGGATGCCCATAATCCTCCGAGTTCAGAGGGTTATGGACAGCCACATTGGATTGCGTCATAATAATATTATCAAACTGGCTGTGTCTTTGGCACATTTATCCACAACAGTAGCTAAGTGGGTTTTGTTTGAAGGGGGGGGGGAATCACTGATATACATGGCACCCCAAGCCTGTATCATGTCCCCACTGCTCATGGCATGCCCCATTCCCAATCTATGAAAGATGCATTAAATAAGGATGTTGATATTGTAGGGTTAATTCTATACTGTGGTGATCCACTTGACTAGAGAGTAGAACTGTATGTTTCCAACAGCTGAGACCCAAGTATGCAGCTGATTAAAAAAAATAAATGCCACCATCAAAATCATCCATTAAGAGTTATGAATAAGCAAACTGATGGAGAATTCTCAAATGGATAAGAGAAGAATGAAAATCCTGGGCTGCTGGATCACTTACCTCAAAAGGGATCAAGAACCAGGAGGAGCCCAAAGTAAGAATAATCAGACATTCTTCTTCTTACTTTGCAGGATGTAGTTATATGATGGATGAATATGCAACATGCAGTATATACAAGTTGCAGGAGTTGCATTCCCTTTCAGTGTTCAAGTCGCTTAGGACATATGTATATCGTGACTACTGGGAACATTGTACTGAACACAACCTTCTCTCCTACTCTTGAAAAATAATAAAGATTTAAGCTGCATAAACATGAGCGACAGAAGAGCACTTCTCTGCTTGATGTAGTGCACAATCTGCATGCACATCATGCGCCTGGCAAGCTACCAGTAATTGCTGATGCACCCTTTGGATAGAGTAGACACAATCTGTATGTGACTAAAGCCAACAGATTGCATATGACTGGGAAGAGGGTGGGGAGGGGAGGAACTCATGAAAGGAATGGTTTCTTTAAATTTCAAAATGCCTCCTACCTACTGGTAATTTCTAACAATGGCTAAGGCTGAAAAATTGGAGCAGCCACTTCCCTCAATCCCCCCACCAGCCTGGGGCAATGAGCAGAGTGTTGGACTTGGACAGCCTATGTCCAGATATAGCTGCTCAGCCATAAACAATGGAGGCTGGTGTGGCTCCAGTGTCACGTGGGGCAGTGTATCCACTCTGGGTCTTAGTCTGAACTTCAAAGGAGCTATCCATGGTGCTGAACCTAGTTTGGGCTAGGATTCAACACCATGGGTAGCTCCTTTAAAGTTCAGACTACAATCCAGAGTGGATACACTGCCCCACGTGACACTGGAGCCACACCAGCCTCCACTGGCCATGAAGATAAATAGGTGGTGACAGCCCCTTCACTCCCATTCTCAGGCTAACCTACCTCACAAGGTTTGTGGTGAAGGATAATCCCTATAAATATAGGAAAGTTGTAGCTGCGTTGTTTATTGTGGAGAAGGTTTCCATTTCCCACATACAAGAAAACAGTGGATCTTAAAGGTTTGGGAGGTCCCTGTTATTCAGAAGCTGACTTTTTTGGTGAATATAGCTAGACCAGATGAATATGAAAACTAATTTTTTGGAAGGGTGGCACCCATTCATTATTTATTTAAATAACCCTCTTTGATCTCACAGGCATTGATGCACAAATCTGTTTATTTGTGTAATTCTAAATCTCCTGAGATGCACAGCATACCTTGTAGTGCGTGTGTGTGTGTGTGTGTGTGTGTGTGTGTGTATTATATAAAGAGATCCCTAGTGCCTTGTATTCTAATGGGGAGTATCTATCTATGCTGCCTGTCCATGCATCATGGGGTCCACCACTGTTTTCATTCCATGTGTGGCCAGCCCCACCAATTCCATGGCACAAGCGGCACCCCACCACTTGAGCAACAGAGATTTAGCGCTTCTGGGAGCAAGCTTTGAAACAAGCAGAATCACTCATTTCTGGGGCAG
Source organism: Shinisaurus crocodilurus (assembly GCA_021292165.1). Taxonomy (NCBI): domain Eukaryota; kingdom Metazoa; phylum Chordata; class Lepidosauria; order Squamata; family Shinisauridae; genus Shinisaurus; species Shinisaurus crocodilurus. The sequence goes on along the minus strand of CM037878.1, from coordinate 148,507,110 downwards.
GTTGGTGGAGCTGCCTTATGCAAGTTCAGAATTGTTTTTAAATATATGTGTGTGTCTCTGTGTGCTGTATGTTTATATGTTTGTTTGTATATGGTTTTTATAATGTATTTCTAAGGTTTTTATCTTTGTAAACTGCCCAGAGAGCAGTCGGCGATTGGGCGGTATAGAAATGTAAGAAATGAAATGAAATGAAAGTTCCACCGGCATGCCCTGTTCTAGAAATGAACGTTTCCATGCATGGCCCCTGGAAGCGCTATATCTCTGGAAAAGAATTGGCTGGGCTGGACTCACATGGTGGTTACTGCTGGGTTCTGCCCATTGGTTTTTTGTTTTTTTAAAAAATACATTAGAAATGGAATAATCCAGTCAGGAATTCTGGCCTAAGGTTGGAACTAGCTTGATGCTCTACTTGCTAGGAGCTCTCTTCTGGTGCAGAAAGGAAGGTAGGTTTATACAAAATGGACAGTTTTGCCATACTTAGCAGCTTTGACTTCTACTCTTGTTTGGTAACACAGCAGTATATATTTCTTGCTACATTATTTATCTATTATTTACATTTATATACCGTCTTATTTGCTAAGAAGCCATCAAGGTGATGTAAAACAATTTAAGACAATAGAACCTTAAAACAATTTTTTTTAAACCAACATTAAAAATAGTAAAGACATTAAAGCATTAAAACTGCACATTTTAAAAGGCTAAATTGAAAAGATGTCCCTTCACACCCTTTCTAAAAGCAAGGAGGATGGGGGCCAATCATAGTTCTTCAAGGATCCAAGCATTCCATTGTTTGTGGGCTACACAGGAGAAAGCCCTTTGACACGTGCACAACAAACAAGCCTCTGCAGGTAATGGTTCCCCCAGAAGGGCTTATCCTGCAGATCTTAATACCTGGGCAGGTTCATAGTGAGACAGGCAGTCCCTCAGAGTCTTGGTGCCCACCAAAGTGCCCTACCTCTCACTTAAAATAATAACTTAAAATAATAATAATAATAATAATAATAATAATAATAATAATAATAATAATAACAACAACAACAACAACAACAACAACAACAACACATTTTCTTTCTGGCAGCTGGGACTGCTGCTGTGAAATAGGATTCTGTTGGTGCTGCAAACTGTGGGTTCAAAAGAGTTGTTCAGTGGGTTGGGGCTCAGGCCCCATCTCTGCCTTGTACTCATGTCTTTAGAGCAGGATATTTGTCCTTTGCCACACCTCCTATGGCAGCCATTTTGTGGTGTTGCCCAGAACAGTTTCTCAAATTTCCAAATGTGCCCACAGCCCAAAGAGGTTGCCTACCCTTGCCTTAGATAGATTTATTTATTTATTTACAACATTTATATACTGCTCCACATCTAAACAGATGGACTTTCTATCATTTAGTCTTCATTTTCTATCTGCTCTCCACCACTTCCTGCTTCTCCACACCTTGTCAAGTTTGGCAACCCACAGCCCTGGCCAAACCCTGACCCTTGTATGACACTGTGAGCTGCTTGGAAGAAATATATGGGGTATCAGTGTGATGAATTGCATTTGTAAGCTGCACATACCTTCCTGTTTATAGTCATCATGGGTTCCATTGTGACTCAGGATACTACCAAACATCAAAATGCCTTGGTGCCACTTCCATCTAACTAGTGTTGGGTGTTGCTGCTGGCATATATTGGGGATGCAGCGGGACAAGGATCCTGCAGGTGCCTGTGCCTTGTAGGTCTGTGTGCATGGGTATTTTGCTAGTTATTTTATATAATACAGTGATCCTGCAGCAAAAGGATGGTCCCTGCTGAATACCTCTTATGGGCCAAGAAACATCAAGGTCAACACAAGGAGATAATACAGCATGGTTTGACAGACAGTCTTACCAGGAAGGAGGGCTTTCTTCTTTGGGAAAAATGGCCTTTCTAGATCCCATAGGACTGTTCCTCCTTGAACAAAAAAATCAATTGTTCTACCAAAGAGTTGCAAGCATTACACAACTACTCCACAGAGGTTGTTTGGGCTTAGCTGCATGTCATGCAATTTCAGAGGTATGCTTAAGGAAAGAATTGCAAAAGACTTCAGCAAGATTTGTGCCGGCTGTGAGTTTGTCAAGAGGCCAACCAGCCAGTATCATTTACAGCTACAGTAATACCAGCCAGACTCCTGGAAATTGGGAAAAAGCTGACAACTGGATGACAGGGACTTTGGTTGCAGTTCACTATTCCCAGATACATATTTATGTGACTTTTTGAACCAGAGTGTTCGACATTACCTGAACAATCGGTTTCGCTTACAGTAATCCAGATGGGCACAATAGACAACAATTTGTCAGGACAAACTACCGTATATGTTCTTTATGGACAGCTATAACATCTACCAATTTGCAACCTGCTGAAATTACCCTCCAATGGCAGGTGAGGGGCACAGGATGTAACCCTCCTAAGTCTCCAAAAACAAGAAAGCCTCTTTCCAGATTGCCTCAGAGAACAATTTGACAAAAATAGGCCACCACAGTTTAACACAGATTCACAAGTTGCAGAAGAGTTCTGTTATAAAATGTGACTCAGAAACGGTGTTCCTAGAAATCCTGGTGGTGTTCCTTGGAAGCTGATCTGGAGTTCTTCCATGTTAGTGGTGTAGAAACATGTCTAAAAATTAGGTTATCCATTATTACTGATCTCTTCCTGCAATGGCAAACAGCCAGAAAACTGATGTATTTTTGCAAGACAGAGAAATGGACACCAAGACATAAAAATTCAGAACTGGATACTGAGGCCTGCAGATACTGCAAATTAAGTAAACTTCTGTATGTTTGCTTGTTCTGATTTACTCCATAATTTTCTCTGTTTCTGCTCATCATGCAGAAGAGCAAAGGCCTCCATGTACAGTATGGAAGCTCCATTCCCTAGCCGCTGGAAATCCTATTTTGCAGGATTCTGAGATTTCAGTAAGCATTGTCCACAGTCATTCGAGCCTGTGTTTTCAATCCTAAAGGCTAGAAACATTTTATAAAATCTGAGATTCTCAGGATGCTGAATGTTGGGCACAGCAAGTTAGTGCATTTGGGTGTAGCTGCAGAGTGACCACTAGTCCTAACAGGCCTGGCCAGTGGCATGAACCAGAATCATCCTGGATCTGGGGTCTCCAACATGGTGCCTGTGACCACTGTCTCCACAGATACCTTCTTTTGCACCTGCCAGGTTCCCCGCTCCTTCCATTTTTTTGGGGGGGGGGTGATTTTTAAAACAGTTTTAAATTTTAAAAGAGCAGCTGGGAGGCTGGCATGCAGCAAAGCAAAGTGTCGGCCTCCAACACCATCTTTATTTCCAAGAAGGCTGCTGGGCCTCACACGGTAAGCTGGGGTGGAAGTGAACATCCTGGGAGCTCAAGGGGGTGCTAGGGAGCACAGGGAGGGGTGTCTGTGCAATCTGTTTTTTACATATTTTTTAATGTGGTGTGTCTGTTGCCTGGGTCCTTTGGTGTGTGGCATGTATGGGTTTTGCCTAGTTTTGCTTTGTGCATGTGTGGAATGGGTATGTGTTTGGTGTGTGTGTGTGTGTGTGTGTGTGTGTGTGCATCACCAGCTTGCCTTCTGTGAAACAGGCATATTGTTGTGCTTTGTGAGAGAAATATGTGATTTGGCATTTGGAGTTCAGACTGTTGGAAAGCCTGGTGTGACTTAACAGTGGAGTTGCCTTATATAAAGAAAGCATGGTAACACCACATTTAGTATTAGGGAGAATAAACACAAGCTAGAGCCAATTTAGAAAAGGTTCAAATCAGTTTCCTTTTTTAGTGCCTTTTTATACACATCGTCAAAGAAGCCTGTCTAACACTGTTTAACTACAAGCACCCCCCAAAGCCGGGTTCATGAGTGTAAGTAAGCGAAGGCATGGGATATAGTTACTTGCTTATCTCAGGAAGAGAGCACATGTTGCTTGTTGCAGAGGCAAAGAGGAAGATAAAGTGGAGGGAGTAGGAGAAAGTAACTGATCAAGTTACAGGACAACAAGGGGGATGAACACAAGACAAGTGACTGTTGATACAACATGTTCTCTATCACCCCCTAGTGTCTGGAAGCATGTGGAGTTCTTCCTATTATCCAACACAGGCTGGATCCACACCTAAGACTTATTGCAGTACTGCACAATTTCTGTGACTTGCGAGGCACACAGTGCTCTCACTTTTCTGTCCTGGTTGTGTTTCTCTTACGTTCTCGTTCTTCTGTTCTTCCGTAATTTCCTGGACTACTGTTATCATGGCTTTTTTCATTATTGTGGTTCACTATCACAGTACGTGGCTAGTGTGTGCTAACTTGGCGCTGTCGTTGCCTGTCCAAGGTGTGGCCACGAAAGTGTTGTAACTGGAGTTAGCCAATTGTTTTTGAGGGACGGGGGAAATGCAGCATCTCATATTTCATATTTCATAGAGTTGGAAGGAGCCTACAAGGCTATCGAGTCCAACACCCTGCTTAATGCAGGAAACTAGAGGAGGGGTCTCCCATCCAAGTAATAACCAGGCTTGACCCTGCTTAGCTTTCCACACTCAGACAAGCTGAGCCAGCATAAGCCACAAGCCTCCCAAAGTTGTATCAGGGCTTTGGCAAAGCAGAGATTGCTTTCTCACCTCCCCACCCCACCACCCCACCCCGCTTCTCTCTCTTGCAAAGTGAACTAGAGAGAAAGTGCTTCCCCCTCCCCTCCCTTTTGAAAAAACAACAACCAGTTTTGAATGCCACTTTGAACCCCCTGCCCAAAGAACAACAAGCTGTAAATGAGCCAAAATGCACGTCTACTCAGAAGTAAATCACATTATCTTCAATGGCCTTACTCAGAAGTAAATCACATTGATTTCAATGGAGCTTGTGCTTGGGAAACTTAGTACAGGAGGAAGACTGTTTGGGGAAATTGGTTTTGGGTGGAGGGGAAAGGGCATGCTGATCCTCACCCCAGAGGAGGAGGACGGGGGTGGCGGCAGCAGCAGCACCCCCTGGTCGCTTCCCTTCTCCTTCTGCTTTTGTTTTGTATGGGGGCGGGGCAGGAAAAGCTTTTTGTTTTTTCCTTTTCTTAAAAACAATCTTGCTCCTGTGCAGGTTTGCACCTTCACGGAACCAACCCCCCTTTCTCTTAAAGACCCCCCCCCAAGAATAAGGAGGTGTAAATTAGCCAAAAGGCATGTCTACTCTGAAGTAAATCACATTCTCTTCAATGGCCTTACTCCCAGGTAAATCACATTGATTTCAAAGGAACTTGTGCTTTGGAAACTTAGAACAGGAGGAAGACTGCTTTGAGGAAAACAATCTCACTCCTGCGCTCGTTTGCACCTTTGCATAGATGACTGATCCCCCCCCCCAAATCCTTCCTCTTAAAGGGCCATTTCCCCTGTGTGTTCAAGACAACACCCCCAGTACAACTGCTATGGAGTTAGGTGCGGGGAGGGAAAACAGGATGACTGCAGTACATTTAATGAGCGAGTGCCCTGTGAGTAGTGACTGTAGAACGTGAATATAGCAGTACTGTAATGCTAACTTGATGATATACCATGTAATGTAGCTCCGGCCACAGACCCTACCTCTGGCCTTGCACCCAGTTTCTTCAGCAAGTTATTTGTGTCTGAGCCTTCTCAGTTTGCCTTCCATGAAATGGGTGTTGAAGCAGAACATAGATGTTGGAGCAGTTCAAAGGAGTGTGTGTTTTTCCCATATTATTATTTATTATCACATTTCTAGTATCCCTCCTTTTTTCCTCATGCAAGGAACCCAAGGAGGCTTACATGATCCTCCACCTCTCCATTTTATCCTCACAACACCCCTGTGAGGAAGGTTAGGCTGAGAGTCAGTTACTGGCCCAAAGTAACACGGTGAGCTTCATGGCAGTGACTAGAACCCAGAGCCCCAGTCGAACACTAACCACTCCCAGACGACCAAATGGGTGTTATGTGGCTGGCCACACCCACGATGACAGCCATTTTGTGAATGGGCAAGCCCTCCATGGCAGCAATTTTGTGCGCATGCCACAGAAATACCCTCTCCAAGGTCTAAATGTGCCCACCAGCACAAAAAGGTTGGGTACCCCTGTCCTAGCTCATATCTCCAAATTCTTTACAGCAGATAGAGTTTCCATGGCAGGTATAGAAGGAGCTGATCAGCAGACAAATTGAGGTGTAAAAGATCCCTGAGGTTAAGGAATTTCAAAACACTATTCATAAAATATTGAATAGTTTAACAAAAGAGGATTAAGAATATGTAGTGGTGGAGAAGACATAACACTCCTATCCGTGGATTGGACAAATGCAAGACTCCTGGGTCTCGCATTGTGAAGGTCAGAAACAAGGGGAGGTTCGGGCACTGGCAAAATCACTCAGTCCATGGTTTTGCATTCCTGATGTGAAAACCAAATATTATTTCAGAAAAGGGTCGGGAACAGGCAGCAGGTTTGCGAATATTAGCATTGGATCCATTGAAAAAAGAGCAGCGACTGGATGCATGAAGTGATACACAAGCGGGTCAGTTACAGATACTGAAGTCCAGGGCCGGTGCAAGGCAGTTTGGTGCAGTTTGGTGCCCTAGGCAAGATCAGATATTTAGCGCTCCCCCTTCCCACTTGAGCCCTCTCTCCCTATTTCTGGTGTCCCCTTTAGCCCTGTGCCTTAGGCAGCTGCCTAGTTGGCCTAATGGTAGCACCAGCCCTGACAAAGACCCAGATCTTCGTTATACCACTCAGAAATGTATGGGCAGTGCATGGCTCATGGGCTGTGTTTGGCCCTCGTAAGCCTTCCATGTGTGTACAAATTAACCACCACCACTGCTGCCAAATCCCCTGCCAATGATGGGGAAGAAGGCATGCAGGAAGAGTTATCCTCTCTATGCCTTCTTCCCCCTGTGGATCAAGTCACCCCAGCCCAGCAAATGGTTGCTTGGTGAGCTGTGAGGAGAGCAATCTTTTCCTGCTGTGGCGGAGAGGGATCTACCTTTTCCATCCCAGCAGGCAGATCCTTTGAAAGCCAGGACCCTACTGGGTGTCACAGGTGTGATCCCCGCTTTCAAAGGGATATCAGTGTGTGTGTATATGTTTGTGTATATCTGCCTGGGTGGGAGAAAAGTGTGTGTTTGTGTGTGTTTGAGAGTGGGTGGGCAAGGTTGAAAGCTGCACATCTGCATGCATGCAAGCAGCCGATACCCCCTCGGGGACAAAAAGGTTGCAACCACCCCTGGCTTGTGGTTTAGAGTGGGGGCCACAATCTCTAGTTAAGCACTTCTAGTCCCACTGATTTCAATTGGAGGCTAACGTGTAAATGTGTCTAAGTTTCCCTGGATCATGTCCATAATGTACAATTAAGCCAATTCTGGATAGTCATATTCACACGTGACGTACAAGAGCGGTTGTGATCTGCAGTGCAAAAAAGTATATGCCTACGTGTCTCTTTCCCAAAAATGCAACATGCTCACATGTGGGACAGTGAGATTTTCTGCGGAAATAAAGGGACAGGTTTAATGCACATCTCCATAAAAGTGTTGTCTATAGGTCAGGTCTGCACAACTTGTAGCCTGCCAAGCCAAACGTGGCTGAACAACTGTGCACTGAAGCATATCAGCTGGTTAACAAGAAGCAGGACAGGGGGTCATTGAGTGCCTGGTAGGCCGTCAAGGTGGGGGAGGGGGCTGTGTTTGACTTGGTGGATCACAAGTTGTGCAAGCCTCCCATATGTTGTTCAGTCACCACTGAAAACATGCAACTTATGTTTTAACAGAAGCCCCATCAAAATATAGAATAGCAGCATGCCCTTCCACCCAAAAGTAATTCTGAAGATAGCACAGGGGGCATAAGTTTTCACTGAACCTGAGTATGGTAGAGAAACATGGGTTTCCGCATACTGATATTTTGCAATTTACATAGTACGCAGAGCAAAAATCAAAATTGTACCACCTTTCCAGTGCCCTATCAATAATTATGCCCTCAGGAATATTTACAGGAGGCAGAACTGTGAGTGCCCTGTGTGCTGCCTATTGTAGGCAGAGCAGTGCCAGCTCGCCAGTCATCTGCTTTCTGTTGTCCTTCGGTCTCTGGCAAACAAGCCATATCACCTGAATTCCAAGGAAGCACCTCAGCTCTCAGTCATCCAGGCCGTTTGTCTTTTTTCATCTTACTGCATCACACTGAACTGAACTGAACCTCCATCATTGTAAACATTTCAAAGAAAAGTCTGTTTTAAAGTGGGCTGACATCAGTGTCAGGGCAAAAGTACCACATCAATATTACACAAGCCCTGTTCTCGAATAGGAAAGAAATGATTTGGAGGGGCTGCAAATTGCAGAAGTATTTCTTTTCTAATGTAAAATCCAGAGCTTTGCAAAACCAGCCAGCATGATTCCTAATTGGTGGTTGTTTACTACACCTGGGATTTGTTGATACAAAAACGAGGATGTGGAATTATTTACCCAGGGTCACTGCAACTGGTGTTTTCTAAAGTGATACTGTCGCAAGTGAATTGGTGATTGGCTTCTACAGGGGGGAAAAATTAATACTGTAATCTATCACCAAAGTCTTATTACTTTATTATAACTCTCCCCGCTTCATTTTTATTAAGTGCCCAGGGCTACCACTAAACTATGCTAGCTCCAAAATTTACACTACCACCAAATTGCTACCCATTTATGTACAATTCCCTAGTGCATTACATTTGTGTAGCAAACTCACTGGTGATCCATCCATAGAGTAGCAAGGAGAAAAGGTTCTGCAAACAGCTTCCCCCTTCTCTTTTGTAAATTGCTTCTCTTTAAAAAATAATAATAAATCTTCAGATGCCAGGCTAATCCACATCCCCACCCACAGTTCTTTTTCTGCCATCTATGACTTCATATTCACTTCAGTGAATATGAAACTGGCTACAAGACACAGTCTACTGCAGTAACCTAAGCCAGATATATGTAACCTTTAATAAGATTTTTAAAAATAAACTTAACTTTTAAAAACAAGCAAGAAAGTTGAACATAGGTGGTGAAACTTTAAGTAAACTTAAAACTCTGATGTCTGCTTTCCTTAGGGAAAAACAGCTGGGGGGTATTTCGCAGCAGGGAGAGAAGCTATTTGACCCCTTTCCCCATCTATTGCCTTCCCTCTGCAATCCACCTCCTCCCACTTTCACCCCTCTCCAGGGCTCCAGATGCAAGATTACCCCAGGTCATTGTTACTGAAAAAGGGGGCAGTCAGCATATCAGATAATAACAGTAATAGTTAGTATTTGCATAGCTATTTGGAAAGCTCAAAGTGCTTCACAAGCATTAGCCAGCTGTGAAACTGCAACAACCCTGTAAGGTAAATTGCTGTCCTTATTGCCATATTGCCACCAGAGCTGGACTGGGAGACTGAGGTTGAGACTGAGAGAGCGGGGCCTCCTGGAGAGTTCTTGGCAGCAATGGAACTGGACTGAAGACCCATAGCTCAGGTCCTGAGGCTGCACTCCTACACCAGCCTTCCACAACCTGGCGCCCTCCAGATGAGATGGACTGCAACTCCCATTACCTCCAGCATTGGGCATGCTGGCTGGGGATGATGGGATTTGCCATCCATCACATCTGGAGGGTGCCAGGTTGGACGAAGGCTGTCCTGTGCCTACTTACCTGGGAGTAAGCCCATTGAGTTAGCCCAGGGGTTCTCAACCAGGGGGGAATTCCCCCCAAGGGGGGATTTTAGGGTTTCGGGGGGGGGGTAAGTGGGGCCACAGACTCAAACTGTTGGAATACTGACCTTTCTACAAATTACAATTCTACAGATTGTACATAATCTACAGGACATCACACCTTCTTGTATGGCACAGATTAAGTCAGACAATCTTGGAAAGGGGAGAATGGCATTCTGACATGTGGTGAAAAGGGTGCATGGGGCAAGAAAGGTTGAGAACCACTGAGTTAGCCATTTCACTACAACCCACTGCTCTTCTATCAGCTGTAACTGATAAAAGACACCCTTTCCAATCATTTAGGTGCTGTGTATTATTAAGTATCATCCTTTGGTTAACAAGACTTCCTAATACCTTCAAGCACACAGTCCTGTATTTGGCTTTGGTCCCCATGGCTCCTGTTCAGTGTTGGCCATGCCGGCACCTCCTTCCCTCCCCCTCCCCCCCCCCCCATTCTCTTTCTTTGGAGCTCTTTGTCTTCTTTCTTCTCTCAGCTTTTCTGTATCCAGCGGGTTTACTCTTAGGCCATTTCCCTCCCATTTTCTTCTATGTCATAAAAGAGGGCATCAGTGTTAGGAATCAATAAAACAAATACATTAAAATGGAATGAATTAATAAAAGGGGTCACTGTCATACTCAAAATCATGCTGGTTTCTGGAAATGTTTTACCCACTATTGTTACAGGAAACAGCAAAGGAGGAGAAGAAAGAAAATGTATGTTGGCATGGGGCTGCACTTTCTTTCTTAAAAGGGCAGCAAATAATAGTAAATAGAATGAGACCGGTTTTCCAGCAAGAAGGTCATTTCCACCCCTTGCTCCCCCCATCCCCCGAAGTCTGTGGTACAGTAAGTCATTCACAGGCTATAGTGCAGGGGCTTCCAAACTTCCTATGTTCAGGAAACCCCATCCACATTAAACTGCAGGCAGAGGAACCCACACAAGGATGCCAGGAATCACCACACATTGGACAGGTGCTCTGGGGTAGTGCTGTAGAACATACCTCAATTCGTGCCATGCACCAGCCAGGCCTGCTGGGCCTCACAGTCATTCCATGGGCACTTAGGCCCAAAATAGATTTTACTTTAAATCAGTATCTAGCACCTATGTCTTCCCCTTACATTCTCTAGAGTAGGTGCATGGGCCCAATCCAGACTGGGATCCTAGTGTGAGGGCTAGGGGGGGCGTGTTCATATCTAAATCGGCAGCCCTGCACCTACCAGTTCCTGGGGAACATGGGCAGGGTGGTGGTGCTGCACTCATGTCCTGCTTCTGGGATCCTGTGGGCAGCTGGCTGGCCACTGTGTGAACAGAATGCTGGACTAGATGGACCTTTGGTCTGATTCAGCATGACTCTTCTTTCTTATTTATTTATTTACTATATTTATACCCCGCCTTTTTTCCTACAAGGAACCCAAGGTGGCTTACATAATCCACCTCCTCTCCCTTTTATCCCCACAACAACCCTGTGAGGTAGGTTAGTGCGAGAGTCAGTGACTGGCCCAAAGTCACCCAGTGAGTTTCATGGCCGAGCGGGGGCTAGAACCCGGATCTCCTGAGTCCCAGTCCAACACACTCACCACTACTAGAGTAAAAAAATTTAAAGATGTAGCTGTTAGATACGGATTTAAAGTAATCTCTATTTTGACACTTAAGGTGTGCCTTAGAATACATCTAACATTCCACCGTAGCTGCGATTTGCCAGGGAAACCTCTCTTACAGGGAAATTTATTTCTCAGCACTTTCTCATTATGAACCTCTAATAAACTCCTGAAGAACCGCAGGATTCCCTAGATCACAGTTTGAAAATCACTTGTATACAACAGTCATCTGGGTTGAAACCTACTAAATAAACCCAGGGCCAGGGTTAATGTGGACTGCAGCCTCAGATGGTGCTCAGAGGGTTAATAGTGGTGCACTGGCCATTATATAATGCCACAGACAGCCCAGCGCTGGGGTCATGGGGCAAATGGCGAAGACTCTCTCAGGTGGCATGGCTGAGGAGTGGCTCACGTGCAAAGGCAGCTTGTGGCTTTTAGATGTTTCAACGGATAAATCTATTTATTTAAAATATTTTGGGGGCCACCTTTCAGGACAGGAGCCTGCCCAAGGTGGCAACCAACAATAACACATATAATGAAAACCGTTGCAGAAATAAAAGCAGTAAAAGCACAATAAAAACAGCAAGAGCAGCAAACCTTAAAAACAAACAAATACTACCAGCGGCATCAATTTGGAGTTTAAACTAGGGATGTATGGATTTGCTTAAATCTGTTCTGTCTGCATTTTGCAGCTTGTCAGGCACCTTTCATTCCATAATCTGGTCATTATTGGATTTTTTTTACATCTGTGTTTGTGTGCACTTGTGCAAATTTGCACTTTCAAAAATATGCAAATCCCCCCCCCCCCATGTGTATTTTCATGCTTTAGCCTATGGCGGGGAAGTGCATTTTCGGTCTGTGTTTTTTCATTTTTTGTATTTTTCTACAACTATGTAATTTTCATAAAATTCTGGAAAGTAAAAAAGGGGGGGCACAAATTCCATGCGACTCAGGAAAAGCAGGTCTGCTGCCGGATCCGTGGGTCAGATTCATAGAAATCCGAACTCATTTGAATCTGAACTGATTTGTGTATTTCTCTCACATCCCTAGCTTGAACTACACCCAATGTCCATGGCTGGCAACTTCACTTTCTCATCTCATAAGGAACACAGACCTTTGTAGCAGATCACTATTCTTCCCCTACAATGAGGGCCTGCCACAAAATGAGTGGAGTGCTCCTGTCCAGGATTCCAGCCAGATAGCCATGCCTTCTTTCAGGATACTCCATTGCATCCCCCACCACCCCATTTTCCTCCAACATTCAGAATATTCATGCAGCATTCCATCCTTAGTCCTCACTGAGTACGTGGATGGTATAATATGGCTACATAAGGACCAGCACTTGGAGAATAGGTTTTCTATTAGAATATATAGGATGATGATTTGCAAATAGAAATCAGATGCTATCATCCATGCTGAGGTGTGAATTCACTGGCTGATCCTTTCCACAAATCATGCTGCAAATTGGCATCTGAGCAAGAATGTAAGCCTGGGTCTCCCTAGGCCGGCCTTTAGGGGTGGGCGACCTACCCGGCACTCGACCTGTGGCACGCAAGCTGAGCTGAGCGCGAGCACTGGCTGAGGTGCTTGCCGGAATTCCAGGTCCCCGGCTCTACGTTGTTTACGTAGAAAATAGTGTAAAATACATTTAAAACGGCCACAATTTGTGCAAATTAGACTGTGACTTGCACAAATTACGGAAATCGCTGCCATTTTTAACATATCTTACACCATTTTCTACGTAAACAACGTAGCACCAGAAACCGGAAGTCGCTTCCCCTGGCTCGGCTCACGAGAATGCGAGTTGAGCTGGGGAAGCAGGTAGGGCAAGCAGAGCTCGGGTGCCCGAGGCTGGTGAATACTAGACCAAGTTCACTGTCCTATACTGTGGTCCTGAATTGGCTTTCATGATTGGATTGGAAAGAGAATGGTTTCAGCTAGGATCCAGCACTACCTTCTAGATTTCATGCACTTAGCATTCCTTGATGAACTGGGAAGAACAGATGGAGCGTTTCCATTGTGTTTTACAACATTAAAACCACCATACGGTTGGAAAACCTTCCTCTTACTTCTGTACATAGGCTTTCCAATAAATCCCTTAGATGTCTTTTAGTCACAGTGTAAAAGAGTTGCTTCTCCTTGATCAGTTCCCAGATGGCTGGAGGAGAATTTAAATTAGAGCTGTGCATGAATGGCCTCTCAAAATTCTCCACCCTATTTGTGGGTAGAGAAATTAAGGGGACAATTTCTCCTGGGGGAGGAGAAATTCTCCAACAGTTTCTCACAGGTAGGGCACACCATTGGCAGGGTTGTAGCACAACTTTATTGTTTCCTAAGGGGTGTTTGTTTGTTTTCTGTTGCCACTGCAAGTAGCAACACCAGCAACTGTGTTGGCAGCCTGGCCCCCATTTTGCATCTCTCGTACCTAGCATTGTTCCAGGGCATTGTTGGGGAGAAAGGGAAGGCAGCCACCACCAAAAGAGATGGTGAAGAAAAATTGGAAAAAATTCAAAGCGGCCTCTTATTTCTAGCAGGGTAAGAAAAGAAAAATCTTAGAACTTTTCTGAGAAAAATGTCTTCCGGGAAATTTTGGCTCAGTTCTAGTTGTCATTCTTCAGGGTTCGGCACCTTCCCCAGGGTCTTTCACATGTTAAATTTCTGAGGGGTTATTGTGGATATATCTTGTCTCTGATGCATTAGCCCAGCTACAGGGAAGAGGTGGAGGTCGCTCTGTGCTGAAATCTGTCCTCCAATTTCCTGAAAAATTTCTTCCCCCATGAAAGAGGTTTCTATATATTCTACCTCATTCTCAGGGCATTTTGTAATTTGTTTTGACTTGCTTTTGGTGGTGTTTTTGAGCTTAATTTTTGAGCCTTATCTAATTACTAAAAGGTGGCTTTGCTGGTTTTTCTTTCTATTGCCCCACAGCCTCCCAGGCTGCCTGCACTTCTTAATTTAAAACAGTGTTCTCCAACCTTGGGTCCCCAGATGTTTTTGGCCTACAACTTCCAGCATGCCCCTGTGAGTTGTAGGCCAAAAACATCTGGGGACCCAAGGTTGGAGAACACTGATCTAAAAGATCCGTATGGGAGGAATTACCTCATGATGTCTTTCCCTGGGCTTTAATTGCCATGCAGGAAGCCGAGGAGGCTACAGATTGCTGGAGAGATGATTGTGCAATGAGAGACAGGACAGCTGTGCACAGTCCTTGGCCCCCTTATAAGTAAGGTAAGCACAAGAACCCGAAACCCAACCCATGAGAATTTCTCCAACATTTTCTTCTGTTTTGAATTTCTTTTTGAAAGCAATTTCTTTTCTGTCAAATTGAATAAGAATGGTAAAAAAATAAAATTTAAAAAAGGAGAAATTTCCCCCAGAGCACTAATTTAAATGACCCAGCCATGTGCCAGGGTGGGCAGTTGTAGGGGTCATGTGGGAAAGACCCGTGTGATCACCCCCTACCCACATTATTAGCATTAGGGGGCAAGCCTATGCATGTTTAGACAGAAAAAAGTCCTACAAGTGCCATCTTTCCCCAACCAGCCACGGAGGCTGGAGAATGTTAGCAGTTATAGGACTTTTTTCTGTATAAACGTGCATAGGATTGTGCAAACATTCTCCCTGCTTGACACATTCTGCTCCCACACAGATGAATGTCTAAAGGGCACTTAATCCCCCCCCCCATAACCTTTCCTTCATGTGAAAACAAGCACCTGAGGGAAAATGTTTGAATCCTCATCTGCTAGTTTTCCATGGGCAGGGACATAACACGGATTTAAGATCTTTACACTGGTTGCTGATTTGTTTCCGGGCAAAATATAAAGTGCTGGTTCCTACCTTTAAAGCCCTTCATGGTCTAGGTCCAAGGTACCTTAGGGAGCGCCTTCTCCCCTATGTTCCACCACGCCACTTACAGTCCTCTGAGCGCAATGTGTTGCAGCTGCCTAATGTGAAACTGGCAGCTGTACGTCAGAGGACCTTTTCTTTTGCTGCCCCATAGTTGTGGAATAATTTGCCAATTGAAATGCGTCTATATTGACTTTTTTCAATGTTTTTAAGCAGGCGCTGAAGACCTTACTATTTCGGCAAGTCTTCCTTTCATAGTGTTTTATCACACTTGGAATTTTATTAATTTTAATGGAATTTTAATGGAATTTTCATCTTGTTTTTATGCTTAATGGTATTTGTTATGTTTTTATTGTATATCTGTTTGGTGTAAATTGGTTATATTATGATCTTGTATGCCGCCTAAGGTATTTGAATATAGGTGGGATATAAATTGAATAAATTTTAAAAATAATAATAATATTTTATATTATTATTATCATTATTATTATTATTATTATTATTATTATTATTATATACCGCCCAACAGCCGAAGCTTCCTGATATGACAGACCATTTTAAACAGTTGTCATCTGCCTACAATCTGATCCGGTATGGTCATAGGAACCTTGTACAATGTGATTTATCTACACATGGAGACTGTTCCAGACCAAACTTCAGAGGAAACCCTCTTCAGTCTTGAGGGAAAGGAGCATATCATTGTGGAAGCTGAAGTGTGAATGACATTTTGTATAGCGAAGCTGCATGTTGCTTTTGCTTCTGGCACTTCCATTATGAAGTGATGATCTCTAGCCCAAAGTTAATGAGAAAGAAGAAGAGTGACAAGGAAAATGTAGAAACATCTAGGTAATGTGTGCTGCAGATTAATGCCAAGTGGCAATGTAGAGGTGGAACCTGTGGAAGTTTCCTTCTCTCATTTGTGAGTGGATGTTCATCTGAGTACACAGTCCCAAATGGAGTAGCTGTTGTTAGTGCATGCTCAGAAGTTAATTACTTTAACCTTTACTCTTGAGTGAAATGGAACTGTCCTTGATAGCTGAAAGTGAAATGTTAAAATTAGGGAGGGGAGGTTCCATCATTTTTTATGTCTCTGTTTTTTGTTATTTCAGTATTAAACTTGGTTCATCCTGAACTTTGAGAATTTTTCCAACTTTAAAGTTGATCCACCCCAAACTTTGAGAATTATTTTTTAATGTTTGCATGAAAATTTGTATGCATTTGGTATGCTATTTTACCCAATATACAGATTTTTTGCAAGCAAAAAATATTTTTCCTAATATGCTATATTTTTGAACATTATTCTCATTAATATACACATTTTACTCATTAATATACACATGTATTCACTGAACAATACTTTGGCTCCTGGGCAATCTGGGCTTGTGAATGTCATATACTGAAATCTGTTCGGCTGGAGTGGGGGCAGGGGTCGTATGCATGCTGCATCTTAGTCTGGCTCGGGGCCTGCTGCCAGCAGGTTTCCCTGGAGGTTACCGAGAAGATTCCCATGTGCTTACACTTGTGTATGGGACCAGTGCATAGGGGATGAGGTGCCTTCTGACCAGGACCGGTGCAGGGCAGTTTGGCGCCCTAGGCTGGCTTATATTTAGCGCGCCACCCTCTCGTGCGGGGGGGGGAGGGCTCTGGAGCAAAGCAGCCGGGAAATGCCTACTTGCCCAGCGCCCCCCCGCCCCCCCCACCCGCCCGCCTCCTCCTCCAGCAGCTGCTTTCCCCGCTGCCTACAGGTCGCTGCTGCCGCCACCGTGCGCACTCCTGACCCAGCCTAGCTCCGGGTGCAGAGGAAAGCCTAGCGCGACCGCGAGCCCGCCCGGCGCCCGCAATCCCCCCCCCCTCACAGACCTGGTGGTTGCGGACCGGTGCCTTTGTCGGCAAGGCAGCCAGGTGGGGCAGGAGCACGCCGGCGGCGAGGAAGGAGCGCAGCATTTCTGCGCCCTCTTCCGCCACGTGCCCTAGGCAGCCACCTGGGTCTGCCTAGCAGTAGCGCCGGCCCTGCTTCTGACCATTCATGGCTTGAGGCTTTGGTCTAGTAAATGCACTGCTCTGCCACGTCCCCAGGATAAAATTCCTAAGCAGCATTGTGAGAAAGTGCATGTTTGAAGCACTGTAAACCAATTTAGAATTATTGGAAAAAAGCAATCTTTTCCCCCAAGAGTTTGACAGCAACACTCACAATTTGCGAGCCAATTATGAGATTTGAGCCAAGGGGTGTTCGCAGGTCACTAGCATAATTTTCTGTGGTCATGGTGGCTGAGAAAAGTGGGAACTTGTTGTTTTACTACATTATTTAGAAAAATACATTTTCTATACATAAAATACATAATCACAGGATTATTGCCATACTCTGATCTCTCTAGTATGCCTAGCAAGTGATCTTGCTATGCCTTTGAACTGAAATTCCAAAATGACCAGGCTGGAGCAACTTTATTTTGACAATTAATACCAATTAATTAGACGTGATAAAGGGAAATTAGTCTTGATACCAGTAAAGTGAACCTGTGACATTAGCTGCCTTAGGCCACTGCTCCAATTACTGTGCTTGAATTTTAAGAAGTGCCTATAATAATTTTATGACAGCCAATAGCTTACATGGCTACAAAGGTTAGCCAATAAACCTCATCTTGTGTTTCAGAGAAAATGATGTAAGTCAGTAAAGATTCATTTAAGGTATGTCACCGGGTGTGTGCGTGTCATCCTCAAGCATCAAATATGTTTGGAATCTGGGAAGCCCATCATAACTAGAGACTAAATTGGCTGGGGATGGTGGGAGTTGTAGTCCAGCACATATGACAGGCATCAGGTTGGGGAAAGCTGTCTTAGAGTCTGCCTTTCCCTGTATGAACCCAATGCCAGTTAAGAATCTTCTAAGATCTTCCACTTACTATCCATGGGTTAGATTTACATAGAGGGAATGATTCTATAGCCCCTAGACTTTGACTGAGGGGCCATATGATAGTTTGGATTCCCAGCTCCAAGGTCAGAGGCAGCACTCTACCCTCAGAGCTGGGAACTGGAATTCCAACCTACCTCCCCCATCCCTTGCAGCCAGGGCCGGTGCTACCATTAGGCCAACTAGGCAGCTGCCTAGGGCACAGGGCTAAAGGGGGCGCCAGAAATGCCTTGAAAAAAAATACAGCGCTCTCAAGTGGGAAGGGGGGGCGCTAAGTATCTGATCTTGCCTAGGGCACCAAACTGCCTTGCTCCGGTCCTGCTTGCAGCCAGCATGGATAGAACTACCATGACTGCTCTCCGAGGTTGGGAAAGCAACCACAGAGAGGGGCGTTAGTGAGCGGCAGGGAAGGGAAGAGACTGTAGCAGCCAGGATACGAGGTATCCTGAAGCTGCTTCAGCCTCCTTCCCTCCCCCTCCGAAACATCATTGCTAGATGGCCGGAAATGGCTGTCTAGCAAAAATGCAGAACAGGAAGAGCAGGGAGGCGATAATCACCTCCGCTTCTCCTCCCACTCTGCATTGGATGAGCATGAGCCTCCAAGTTCAAGAGCTTACGCTAATCTCCATAGGACTGCATCCTAAATTAGCTGCATTTATGTCCCACTGAAATTAATGTCAATAGTTTGTAATGACTGGATTTACTAAGGCCTGTGGCTCATGCTGGCTCAGCTTGTCTGAGTGTGGAAACTAAGCAGGGTCAGGCCTGGTTATTACTTGGATGGGAGACCCCTCCTCTAGTTTCCTGCATTGAGCAGGGAGTTGGACTCGATGGCCTTGTAGGCCTCTTCCAACTCTATAATTTATGAATCTAAATTAGTGCAGCTAGTCTGGACCCAGCCCATTCTTTCAGAACTTATACTGGGTACAGCTCCACAGAGGCAAGGCATGGCATTCTGGCAAGGAGCTGATTTCTTTCAGAATTATCTGAGTCATCCTGCCAGCCAAGTCAGCTTGAAAAGGAGAGGGCTGCAGTCTCTGTACCTGGGGGTGTGGCTGTGGCACAATTTAACTAGAGATTTATTTATTTTTTATTGCAGTTTTATGTAAACTGCTTCTAGTCTGGGAAAGAGAGTTTATAAATATTAGAAATAAAATAAATATGCAGTGCACAAATTGGAAGCCCAAGGGAAAAGGGTGGGTGGGTGGAAGTCGTGGAACTTTCTAGTCCTTCTGATTGAGCAGATATGTTAATGCAGGCCATGCTCAGGAGTTACAGTTTGTGTTCCCTACTTGCCTTTCCTCATTATTTCCAATCTTGCCATCTATCATACATTTGTACTGAGCAACTCATCTCTCCTTATTCCACTGTACCACTCCGTGCATAAAAATCCAGATCCTGTTTCTTAAAAGAAAAAGAAAAAATCTTAAAAATTGCATTCAAATAGCGCATGTAATCTGAATTCATTTGTACAAGATAATATTAGGATGTACCAAAAAAAGGCCTTGACTTGGAGCAGCTCATCTCACTTTGGAGGCTTAGACTAATCTCACACCTCATCACTGACGCCTAAACTACACACTACATTAAATATGTAGCATGCAGCTGATCCTCACTTTCTTTCCTTTTTAACCTCAGAGTAAGTGTGTGGGGCCCCAGTCTGGATCAGAACCACTGTGCATGGGTAGGGGAGGATTGAACTCCTCTACCCAATTTGCCCCCACCCCCCAAGTGAAGGCTAAAAAGAGAGAAAAGGTCTCAGTTGGTACCAATGGAATCCCTCCCCCGTTTTAAAGCCCTTGCTTAAGACAGTTTGAAGCCACTGATGAAGGCCTCACATTGAAATGCCTTTAGCCAATTTTGTAACCATTTTAGACATTTTGATCTATCAGGGTTTTATTATTATTATTTGTTACATCTTGTATTAGAGAATTCTGTACAGAATTTCTATATTCTCCCTTAGGGTTGGGTAACCAGCCTGGAACTCAATTTGCGGCGTGGGAGCAGAGTGCTCCTGCCATGCGAGCCGAGCGCGAGCGCCAGTTGAGGTGCTTCCCGGACTTCCGGGTCCCCAGCTTACATAGAAAATGGCCGTAATTTGGCTGTAATTTGCACAAATTTGGCTGTAATTTGCACAAATTAGGCTGTTTTCTATGTAAACAATGTAGCGCTGGAACCCGAAAGTCGCTTTCCCCAGCTCGGCTCGCGAGAATGCGAGTCGAGCCGGGGAAAAGGTAAGGTGAGCGGAGCTTGGTGGGTTGAGCCCAGTGAGTTTGCCAGACTTCCACCCCCTCCTGCCTCCTTTTGCTTTTGTTTCCCTGGAAAGGGCCATGCACATTGATGTATATACAAAATTAACATCCAAGCTCTGTGCACATCCTCCCACCAGGGCCGGCGCTACCGCTAGGCCAACTAGGCGGTTGCCTAGGGCGCGCGGCTGAAGAGGGCGCGGAAACGCTGCGCTCCTCTTCGCTGTCGCTGCGCCGCCCCCGCCAGGCCTCCGCCGCCGCTGCGCCGCCCCGCCAGGCCTCCGCCTCCCCCGCCAGGCCTCCGCCTCCCCACCCTCCTGCCTGCCGCCGCCGCGCCTCCCCCCGCCCACCCGCTCGCTCGCCCGCCCGCTCGCCCGCCGCTGCTGCCTCCCCCCGCCCTCCGCCCTCCGCCCTCCCGCTCGCTCGCTGCCACTGCGCCTCCCACTGCCATCGCCACCCTCCCAACCCCCCCGTCACCCCCCCAACCCCTCCCGTCACCTACCTTCGTCGCGTCGCTTCCGGAGCCCCGCCCGCGTTGTTTTGGCGGGAGGAACCAGGGCAACAGGGCTTAAACAGCCCTGTTGCCATGGTTTCCCCGGGCAAAAAACAGCGCGGGGGTCCCGTCGCGTCACTTCAGGAGCAGCAGCAGCCGCAGCCGCCGCCGCCGCCACAGCCAGGGCGGGGGGGGGAAGGTAGGTTGGTGGTGGCGGCGCAGGGTTGTTGTTTTTTTGCTTTGGAGAGGGGGGGCGCTAAATATTTTTTCGCCTGGGGCGCCAAACTGCCCTGCACCGGTCCTGCCTCCCACATAATGTGGGGCCCTGCCCTCCTTGTCCTGGACAGCCAGGGGAAAAGTGCAGGAGGGGCTTGATCAGGGCTGGCACAAGACCTCTCTCCACCTGAGGCAGGAGAACACGCTACTGCTGCTGCTGCCCCCACTGCCACCATGGGGGAAGAGGAGCATGAACCACTAGCTGGGGTGGGGAGAGAAGCATGGGCCACTGCTGCATGGGGAAGAAGCGCAACCCAGTGTACTGGGAATTGCGGAAGATAATCGAGGAGTACAGGAGTGTTGTACAGAGTTCTTCCTCTATGCTCTGGGCTTGATTTAAGAAACTAAAATGTAGGTGTTATCAGCTAATGGCCTTGGCTAATTTACTGGTATGTGACCTGGCTACTTGCCAGCCTGATGCAATGATCAGCAACTTACCGGCATGTGACTTGGCTGCCACCCAGGACAGCACAGGTGTTATCATTTAAACATGAGGTCTGCAGCCCATGGAGTTTGATGCTAGAATGGTATATAAGACTAGCAAATGCAGCCTGTTGGTGTGGGGTTGGGTGGTGTGGGGTGTGTGGCTGAAATGTGCTGAGAAGGAAGAGAGAGATCCAGAAACCGTTTGGCTGCCAGCCTGAAGAAGGACAAAGAACCAGCCGGAGCCCTGACACGGACAGAGGACTGCAGCAAGGACACAACTGATACTGGAGGTAGAGCTTCTTGACGGGTTGGTTGGTGATATTGTGGTTGCTGCCTGTCCAAGGACTGGGGGTCTTACTGGGGGACTTGGGATTGTTGTACTCTGTATAATAAGGATCTTAACTTGCAATAAAAGATGTTTGGCTTGATCCTCCTGGATTTATTATGGCATGAGAATTAATTAAAGAACCCCTGCCAAGCCCTTTGGGAAAACATTTGGCAGAACACCCACTACCGTGGTGGGGGGAAAGGTTGCGACCCGCTACCTCACCAGGGCGGGGAAGAAGCATGAGTTGCTACCACGCCAGGAGGATGAAAAGCATGAATTGCTACCATGCCAGTGTGTGTGTGAAGGATCGCAAGTCACTACCATGTGCATGGGGGGAAGAAACGTGAGCCGCTGCCATTGCACTGGGGAAGAGGAGCAGGAGCTGCACTGCCATGCGTGGGTGTGTGTGGAAAAGGAGCCTCCTCACTTCCCCCTGCCTACCTGCCAGCTGCCTCCACCTGCCTTCCCATCAATAGCTCGCTCTGAGGGGTCCTTTGTCAGAGCGAGGCATTAGCGGCCCGGGAGACCAGCTGTGTCGTGGCAGCAGAGGAGATCCCCGCCAATGCCTCACTCTCACAAAGGACCCCTCAAACAAAGTGAGGGGTGGAGCAGCTGCCACCGTCTGCCTGTGCCTCACTTTGAGCAAGGCATCAGGGTAGGCAGCACTCTGGGGAGCCACTGGGAACTCTCTTGCTACAGCCAGCATGGCTTTTCAGATGGGCTGCATGCCCATACCATACTCAGAAGAAGGCATAAGGTGGTGATGGTGGCAGCTGCTCTGGAGAACCACAACAATTGCTTTCCTGCTGCGGCATTTGCCACAGCAGGAGAGTGGCTAGTGGCGCCCCCCCCCCCAGCGGCCACCCACCATATGCCTCACTTTCAGAGGCAAAGGGCAGTGGTGGCGTCAAGACCCATGACCCTCCCAGCAGCAGGTTGTGCAGGATTCTGCCAGCCTTCCAGATCTACTACCTGAGGCAGAGGATTCACCCCACCTCATGGGAGGGCTGGCCCTGAGCTTGATTCAGGCTGTGGACTAGGGATGTTTGAGCTCATCCAAACTTCACTTTGAAGCTCGGTTCAGCTCGGTCCCATTTTTGCTTGCAACCTGACTTTTGGTTCGTTTGAATGGAAAAAGTGTGGATTTCAAATGGGGAAAGTGCATGTTTCTGTGCACATTTTTCAAAAGTTCATGCTTTCCCCCCATTTGCTAAAACATGAAAATGCGTATTTTGGGGGGAAATGTTCTTCAAAGTACACATTTTAAAAAAAACAACAGTTGTGTTTTTTTAAATGTGATTGCAAGTTCAGGAATGTGCAAACATTTTTCAAAAAAAATGTGTGCCTGTTTGGGATGGCAAGCAGGGCAAGTCTGGATTAAGCACAAACTGAAAAATTAGATTCTCATACATCTGACTAAGTGGAGCTCCACCTACTTGGGGTTGCTGCTGGCAGCCACCCACTGATCAGGCAGCATTTAACGATAATGATGTTGTGCAATGTCACAAGTTGTAGGCCTCTGGCTCACGCTGGCTCAGCTTGTCTGAGCGTGGAAAGCTAAGCAGGGTCAGGCCTGGTTATTACTTGGATGGGAGGCCCCTCCTCTAGTTTCCTGCATTGAGCAGGGGGTTGGACTCGATGGCCCTGTAGGCCCCTTCCAACTCTATGATCCTATGAATCTATAAGTTGTGCTTGCTTACAAGCAACCGGCATGGGTCAACTCGCAGGAGGATTCCTCTAGCAATACAGTAAGGCTCAGATGCTTCATAAGGCAATACAATGTGGGGTATCTTTGCTGGTCCCAGGCACTCCATCCTCCCCACCTGGATTTGGGCCTGAAAGCCCAAGGAAAAGTGTGGGTGCATGGAGGGTAGGTTGCAGGCAAGCCCAATTTGTGACATTGCACAACATCATCACTGGTCATGGGGCATATCTGTTAAGGCACCACTCTTAGCTTTCACTTTCCTGGCTTTGTGGAGCTTGAGCCAACATGAGATAGCCTTAACCCAGGTCTTAAACTGGCAGGTACATTATCTTTGAATAAGAATTGGGCCTCAGTGTGAGCTGTACGGGGTGGGGATGTCCACAAACCTGGGGGGGGTGCCCCGCCCTGCCTCGCCTCTCCACGGTGCCCCCCCGCCTCTCGATCCTCAGCGGCATGGAGCGATTCTCCACGCCGCTTGAGCCGGCCGTGCCGCCCACGCCGGTCCCATCGCAGGCGGCACGGGCGGCTCGCCACGGAGAGGTAAGCGGCCGCTGGAAGCCGGTAAGTCCCGCTCGCCCCTTGTGGGTGTGAGCGGGGCCAATTTCGGCTCCGCTATGCCCGCTTGAGGCGAGTGGATACATCCCTAGGGGGGATTCAGACCAACCTTCCTCAAGCAATTGTCCAGCTTAATATAAAGGAAATGTGGGCGATATTGGCAGCAAAGGAGTTTAATGGAAAACATGATGATCACAGTACAGCTGAACAAGTTCAAAGCGTGCTGGAATCCTGCACTTCTTGGGACCCACCAAACTGAATGCAAGCCAACACCAGACATTGATTGTGGTCTGCCAGGATCTTGATAACCCTCCTTGCTTTTGCAGTCCTAGACAGGCAGCAAAAACAAGAGTTTTATCAAGATCTTAGTGGGCCAGAATTTGTGCAGGCCTGCAATATGGTAATTTCTCATCAGGCCAGAAAACAGCTTGAGCACCTTAGGTTGTGAGTCAGGCCAACTGGTCTCAGCACACAGTGCCTTCTGTGGAGAAAATTAAAGAAAACACTGTCAAGTTAATCTGGAATGGATCCTAAGTGGATCCAACACACACTGCTTTATATATAAGCCCTATTTCCCAGATCCCCATAATACAGATGAACTACAACTGTCACAATGAGTGTGGAGACCCCCACCAGGCAGTTCTGGTGAATGTGTCTCAAAAAGTGATGTAATTAACCTTTTGCAGTTCACCTGTAGAGATTCAAACGAGGGAAATCTTCCATGTCGCAGTCGCCACAGAACTATGGCGCTATCTTGTGCGCTTCTGAGCTGAGACAGCTTCCTGCCAAATAGTTCCGAAGAAATTCTGACAGCTGTTGGTGTTTTCCAAAGGTAGATGCAGACTCTCTTTAGTGCAAGAAACAAACAGAACAGAGAAGCAAAAGATAAAGAGGACAGAATGAAAGTTGATATCTGTAATAATGACACTGGGATATTATGAAGTCTGGCCTGAGGTTCCCTTTTAACTGCACACCCTTGTTTTCCGCCCCCTTCGAGAGAGAGAAATCAAAGCCTTAAACTATGAAGGATGTTTCTTTTGCATGACTACTGATAACCTTTGCGGAGATTTTTAAGTTATCTCAGCCACGAAATATTTTGCAGCAAAATGACAACTTTCAATGAATAGATAGTAGCTTGCAGTGAAAACTTAACATTCTTGAGTAATGCATTGCTTAGTGGAGTTGAGTGTTAAGGTATTATTTTTTTAAAAAAAAAGGATTCTAAGAGAATATTTTACAGCTATTAAAAGTAGTTGTTTGTTTGTTTTTTAAAAAAAGGAATATAAGAGTAAGACTTGATTTCAAAAACATATAAAGAGTCTTGGTCTGTTCCCCAAGAATTATTTATTTATTTATTATATTTATGCCCCGCCTTTTTTCCTGCAAGGAACCCAAGGCGGCTTACATAATCCTCCTCCTCTGTAAGTTTGTAAGTTTTGGATTCCCACCAATTCACCATACCATTTTATTCTCACAACAACCCTGTGAGGTAGGTTACCTGAATGTTAACTGATCACCCTGAAAGTGCCTGAAATCCCTCCAGATGTTGTGCATACTGTGGTTGTTTGAGTAATAGGGTGTTTTGTCCTCTCTCTGTTGCTTCCCTCTGCCCTCTCCAGCTTTAATTCTAAGGACAGCATTCTCTTTTAATAATGCTGCAGATATGGTTCTGCATCAATCTCTCTGAAAATCTCAGTCAAACCCAGCAACAATGCAATGAAAAGGAAGGGTCTGTTTCCTTACATCTGTACACTTTTCCTTGCGTAAATCTGACCTCAGAGCTTAGGTGATTTCACTGAATCCCTCTTTCCTTCCGAGCCCTTGCCCACCAAATTTTCTATGTGAATTATAGCAGCTGCCCTTTGCTACAACATGCTTCCACTGTGTCACTTCTCTTTGAGTCTTGTTTGGTTTTGCAGTAAAGCAGCCTTTTGGAGGTGGGGGTGGCTGAAACCCAGGCTAGGGCAGACTTGTTGACAAATGTTTTCCTACTAAAATGTCTACTAGAAGATGCATGTGCTAGGAATGGAAAAATGTTGAGGATGTGCAAATCTATAAAGTGGTATGGAGATGGTATCTAACTCCAGTAAGATTAAATCGGATAGATAATAACTGCTCCGCATTGTGCTGGAGAGGGTGTAATGAAAAAGGTACATACTATGCCTACATGTGGTGGCGCTGGAAAAATGTTCTGGAATTTTGGCAGAAAGTGTTTGCAGAAATATCAGACATAATTGGAATGGAATTAGAGGTCTGCCCAAAATTAGCATTGTTAACAATAACAGAAAAAGTAGTTTGTTTTAAAAATACTAAAGAATTGATTGTGAATTTGTTAACAGCAGCTAAATTAATGATAGCTAGGAAATGGAAAGTTCAACATGTCTTTTCAGTTACCAAGTGGTATAAAGAGGTATGGGATATCACGTTAAACGATAAATTAACCTGGAAAATGCCAAAAAGGACAATTGGAGAAAAACACTTTTGTGAGCATTTGGGGTAAATTTCTGGATTATGTGTTGGGGAAGGGGAATGAACCTTGTCAAGATTTGTTACATTTCTGGAATATAGAATAATATCTGATATATTTTGGGAAATATAACTTGGTCCCAAGAGGTGGGGGGTACAGAATGTTTAAGTCGTATTTCTTTTTATTTTGTTATTAGTTGTTAAGACTGGAAAAATTCAATAAAACTTATTTTTTTAACCTTTTTTTAAAAAAAGGTTAACCTTTTTTAACCTTTGCAAATCAGCAAAGGTTGAGTTCATCGAGGTTCTCTGTTTTCCACCTCAAAGCTCATTCCAGTCCACGTCAATATCAGATTGTGAGAGGGGTTTTTTTCACGTGAAAATTTGTGTGTATTTTCATGCAGTTTTCAAATATCTGCACCAATTGTGCACATCTTTGAAATGTATGCATTTTCTCCCATTGATTAAAGCATGCTTGTGCACATTTTAACATTTATGAATTTTTTCATGCACATTTTTAAAATGTACAAATTTTTTGAATGCATTTTTTGTTATTAAATGAATCACATCTCAAGCTCAGGAACATATGGACTTCAACCGCAGATTGCATTGAGGTCCCTGTTTGGGTCTTGGATGTGCAAATTGGCTAAAATTCTGGTAAAAAAATGAACTGGAATAAATTTCTCGTATATCCCTAAAAATATAAAGGATGAGATGTTATAAACATTGGTTCAAATGTAGCTACAACCTCATAAAGCATTGTCTTTTGAACAAAACTAATTAGATGATGTACGTTTTGGATTCCCACCAATTCACCATACCAATTCATTGCTGTACCCAAAGATTTAGCACCCTACTTGAGGTGGCAGGAGGTCTTGTACCAGCCCTGATCAAGCTCCTCCAACACTTTTTCCCTGGCCTGCTTGTGGGAATACAAATATATGCATTCCCATATGACATACAGCCTAATCTTGAAGTTTATTGATCATCACCAGTATGCACTATTTTCAGGAGTATGGTGTGCAATTCTGGTTGTTCCATCTCAAAAAGTATATCAGAGAGTTTGGAAAGGTGTAGAAAAGGGCTACCAAAATTATCATGGGGCTGAAGGACCCTCTCTGTGAGAAAAGGTATTTCAGGCTTTTTAGTTTCGAAACAAAGACATTGTTGTTGATGTGAAGAAAAGCAGAGTTTCCTGTGTCCTTCCTGACCACACACATGTAAATAAGTGTAATCCCAGCCAGAGGCTGAGAATCTCCTGTGAATGTACATAGTTTCCCTTGATGGCTCTGGGTCCCCTCAGAATCTACAATGTATTCACATGCAAATGTCCCCCAAGCACTCTAGGTATGGTCAGGAATTGACCCTTTTGACACCTAGGAGCAACCCCCCTCCCCTGCCTAGCCCAGACGAAATTAACCTTGATTAGCCAAGTGACAGTCGGGCTATCGAGGAGAGGGGCGGGAGAAAATCGATACAGTCAGCCATGGCTTCTGGGTTTTGTTGTTATTCTGGATGCGAAGGAGTGCGGAGTGGGGCTATGGCTGAGGCAAGCCCCAAGAAGAGCAACCCTCAGGCCAACCTGTAAGTGCCTGGGTATTCTAGTGTGAGAATTAGTTCTGTTATTTTGTAGCTCTGTTTGCAACAAAGTATCTCTATTCTTTCGATTCCCTTCCCTTTTCTCCCAACCGATTTGTAACTGACTAACCTAAATAAACTCTCCCTTTTATTTCACCCTACACAGAGTGTGTGTATTTTCTCTGTGGCTTAGTGCTTGATCCAGTGTCTCAGACCAGGGGCCAGGCAGCGAGTGTGTGATTTGGCGGCGACAGACTCAAGGCTGGCAGTTTGTAGCCTTTGATCTCTTGTCCAGAATCAAAGGACGGGTCCCTAGTCCTTCATCATCATCATCATCATCATCATCATCATCATCATCATCATCAACATGACAGAGGTATTCACATTATTGTGTGGAGGAAGTGGATAGACAGACATTTTTCTCACCCATATAACACTTGACCTCGGGGTAACCCATTAAAATGGAAAGGCAGTAGATGCAGGACAGACACCAGCAAGTACTTCTTCACATATTCCATCATTGATGTCTAGAATTCACTACACCAAGATGAGGGGACATCTGCTGGACGAGATTACTTTAGAAGGGATTGGAAACATTCATGGAGGACAGATCGATCAGTGGGCTAAGCAGGAGGAGTAAATTGAACTTCCATGTTCATAAGAGGCAGCCTGACTCTGAATACCAGTTGTTGGGGGAACACAGTGGGGCAGGCCTATTGTATTTGTGCCCTGCATGTGAGCTTCCTGGACTTCCTTGTTGACACTTGTTCAGCTCTTCTGTGGGACTGCTCCTGGAATTTTTCCCCCCCTCCCTGCAGACCTTCCAACTTCAGCCATCTGTGATTTCAGCACTGTTGTTTTGCCTTCTTGTTCCCTGGACAGCCGACACTTTCTGCTACGGGGACCTTTCAGATCTCAGCCATGCTCTAGCTTCAGCTTCTTCTCCTGGTTTCTTCTTCAGCTTCAAGCTTCAGATTGACTGCAACTACATACTCCTCGGACACTGAATTCCAGTTGCTTAGGGGCACACAGACAGTGGCCTTTCTGCAGTGCATGTGAGCTTCCTGGAAGCATCTGGTAGCCTGTCCTTGATTGACCCTTGCTCTCCCAAAAAGATAAAGGAACTCCTTATTAAGGAGACAGGAAGTAATCCCTGCCTCTGACAAAGAATAGTCACACTCAAAACACATTAGAAATAGTACTTTAAAAATGCAGTCCTTTTGTACATAAACAACACAATTTTCTTCACCAACTTTTGAGGTTCATTTCCTGTTTTTGGTTTGTGTGAAGGGAGAAAGGGGGGTACCTGAACTCCTGGCCGTGTCGGCAGGGACAAGATGTTGCTCAGATTGAACACCAATCCAGCAAGGTAAGCTGCCACTACCCCTTATGTACAACTCACCCTGAGCCAGGGGACTCTCAGACCTTACAGGGCAACCCTAAATTGCTTATGAAACAAGGGCCCAAGCCAGCACCCTCTATTTCAAAGCCCTAGGCCCGAAACCTTAAACAGTACCAATAACCAAGAGGAAGGCTCTGCACTTTGTACCAACAGCAACTGGAATAAAACACACACATTCAGTTACGATAGGTAGTAAGTTTATTTACAAAAAGAGAAAGGGTAAAGGGAATAACTAGAGATGGCGGTTGTACCTCGGGGGGGGCTCATCTCGCCTCTCCTCTTCTCAGCGAGCAGCCCCCCCCCGAAGCCCAGATTCTCCATGGTGCAGAGCGATTCTCCGCCCACTCTCCATGCCGCTCGGGCAGCTGCAGCGGCAGCGCAGGGTGTAGCGGACGGGACCCTTCGCTCCAAAGCCCACACCCTTAAGGGTACTTCGCTCTCACCAAGTGCCACCTTGTATTGGTCACTTCAGACTTTAAGCTGTCTTTTAAAGTTGCGTTAGCCGATTACGTGTCTTAGGTCTGATATGTAGCTGTTCACCCACATTTGTTTGTCTTTATTAAGCAGTTTGTTTTATTTGATTACTTGAAGTAGGGTGCCCCTCTGTTAATTCACTTCTTACTTTCCTGTCACCAGTCAGACTCTGGAGAATTAGAACTTTGAATAAAAAGGTTGATTTATTGTTCTAACAAAGTCTCTAAACTGATATTCAACTCAGGAACAGATAACTTGGAATTTTCAACAGTTACATTCAAACTTGTTCTTTGCTTAGATTCAGGTTAAAGGCAGGCAGATGTTAAAGGCAGTGCTCTTTGTATCAATTTGGCTTGGTTACTTGAAAGTTACAGTATCAGACTAGGGAACTTAACTGTCCCTCACACTAGTCCAGAGTTTCTCCTTCTTCCTCAGACAGAAGGTCCTTCACTCCCTAAGTGGAGACTCCTGTGAATTGTTCTATACTAACACCTTCACGTTTGCTTTCTCACAACTTAGTTACTAGATTTCCTGTCTGAACTCTTCTCCTCAGTACCACCTTTCCCTACCTACTCTACTAACCTCCCACTCCCTCTCTCACTCCAACCCACTCTCTTCCCCAACTGACAACCAACTCCCCTTAACTGTCAACTCCCTGGGGTTCTATGCTCTTGGCTTCAACCAATCAGAGCCTCTGGAATATTCAGGTTGGCCCCTCCCTGGGCTTCTGCCTGTCACTCCGCCACACAGGGTTCCTTCGTGTCACGCCAAAACCGCAGCGCGCGGTTCCACCACATCAGTGCAGGGTCCTGTCAGCATCACTCATGGTAGCTGGAAATGATGTGGTGGGAGCCCGCGTGGCGCGGCGGCTTGAGCGGCAAAACGAGTGGGCGGGAAGGTAGGCCCGTGAATATCGGGGGGGCTGCGAGCGGGGCCGATTTCAGCCTCATTCTAGGCCAGCCCCCCGATATTCGCGGTAACATCTCTAGGAATAACATACAAGGGAACCAGAACAATGTTTGGAAACAATACT
Source organism: Shinisaurus crocodilurus (assembly GCA_021292165.1). NCBI lineage: Eukaryota > Metazoa > Chordata > Lepidosauria > Squamata > Shinisauridae > Shinisaurus > Shinisaurus crocodilurus. The sequence goes on along the minus strand of CM037878.1, from coordinate 148,476,111 downwards.
TACAGGGCAAAACAACAAAACTGACTAAACCTGTCAATACATACCAGCAGCATGTGTCTTCAGTAGAACAGGATCTCAGAAAGTGAACCCTACAAAGCAAGCGCTGGACAGGACAACATGAAAGCAAGTAAAGACACAGGCATCTTCCCCCACCCCAATTTTATACCCAAAAGCCTTTAGCAAATCTGAGGTGATCCCGATTAGCCAATCATGAGCTAGCTGGAAACTACCCAAGTTTTCTGTGGAGCTAAAAGTTCTCACCAACAGTCAGCTAAACTCGTTCAGCCCAATTAGTGAGGATTCTGCTATGACCTTGAAGCCAGGGATGGCATGAGATAACATATCCAGGTAGCCTAATGAATATGTGCAGGCTCAACTTCATGGAATAGAACCGTTTAGGCTGCTAAAGCACAGAAGAAAAAATGGATTTCCTAACAGTTTGCAATAGGCGAGGCCTTCCTTTTTTTCTGCACTCTTTAGGGCCACCCCTACCATTAGGTAGAGTGAGGCAACTGCCTCAGGTGGCAGATGCCAAGGGACTTGAAGTAGTACAGAGATGTGTGTGCCCCACGTAGCCTGCCCTGCACCCTCGTATGTTAGCCTTTTTCCTCAGGTATGGTGGAGAATGTCTCCAGTGTTGAAGTAAGATTCAACTGCTAGTCTGGTTGGCTTCTGGAATGGGGAGAGGCACCATGTTATCCTTTGCCTCAGACAACAAAATGCCTTAAGCCTGTTGTTGCTTGTTCGTGTCAGCGTAAGCAGCAGAGTGCGTTTGCGTGGGGAGATTTAAGATCCTGTCTCTGTGTGCTAGCCGAACACAAAAATTCCACACACAGATCTTCCAGACCTCCCCCCTTTCCGCAGCGTGCTTTGTAACCTGACCTGCTTCCAGCTTCTCCATTTGCAGATTAATTCATGGAGTCAGGAAACACTCTGTAACACCACAGGTCTAATTCTACCTGTTTATTCACTTAGCAAGTAAAGTTCTACAGAGTATACATTTCCTAGTTATAGTCCATGTGCAGAGTATAAATGCATAGCAAGCATTACATCCAGTGGAATAAGTTGAGCTTCACTCCACCTCAGCAAAGGCGTTACATTGTTGCAGTGACAAAGCCCAGCAAGAAGAACAAAGGAGAAGAGAGAAAGCAGTCCTGCCTCTCTCGAAGATGGCTTCAGACAGAAAACAAGTTAGCACGTCATCAGAACATACAAACCATGTGACTAGCTCATACAGTTCTCACAGTCCAGAAACCACAGTTTCTAGTAAGACATAATAAACCTGTTTACCTCGCCATTCTGTCCCTACCATGTGTAAACAATGTGCTGCAGCTGGTAATGTGATACATATCACAACATCCCCCTTACAAGCTGAGTACATCTTGTTTCACATTTGCTAAATGAGGCCTAGCACCGTCATTAGCTTCCTGTGTCTTACTACAGGCAATGGTTTTGTGAAAAGATCTGCCACCATGTCCCCTGTTGCACAGTATTTGAGTGTTACCCACCCTTTCTGCACACAGTCCTTTACATGAGAGTAACGAACATCAATGTGCTTGGTTCTTGGCCTACATTTTTCATTTTGAGCCATGCTTATGCAAGCCTAGTTGTCTTCAAAAATTGTAACAGCCTTGTCTACTGGTATTTGCAAATCAGTAAACAGTTGTTTGAACCATTCAATCTCATTGCATGCTTGAGATAAACTGATGAATTCAGATTCTGCACTAGATACAGCCACACAAGATTGTTTTCGTGTATACCAGTCAATTAAACTTTTATCATACATGATCACAGTCCCACTTGTGGACTTTCTATCTGTTGCAGACCCCCAATCAGCATCAGTGTACACACAAAAACCTCCCTCTGTGTGTGATGACAATTTCAGTTTGCAATTCATGGAACCTTTTAAATATCTTAACACACGTTTCACAGCTAGCCAATCATACATAGAAGGATTTTGGGTTTTCCTGCTAAGCATTGCTGATGTCTGGCCTACTCACATTTGCCAAATATAGCAGGCTTCCAATAACACTTTGATATTTCCCAATATCTTCAAATTCAGTGTTATCTCTGTGTTTCTGATATTCAAGAGTCATTGGAGTGGTAACTGGGTTACAATTCTCCAATCCATGAATTTCCAGCAATTTCTGAATTTTTCCACTTTGTTCAACCAAGAAAGAACCTTCCTCATCCTGGGATAATTGCATTCCAAGATAGTGTTGTACCAAACCTAGATCTTTCAGTTCAAAGTGTGCTTGCAATTCTTTTGCAATTTTGTCTTTTTGACTTACTGATTCTGTTATCAGCAATATATCATCAACAAAGACTAGCAAATACACCCAATGTCCCAATTCTGTGTGACATGTGTACAGACAGTGATCAGCCTTGCTTTGTTTGAATCCCAAACTAATCAAAACTCTGTCTAATTTTGGTTCCAGCACCTAGCTGCTTGCTTCAGCCCATATATGGATTTGTGCAAACGACATACAAGACTGGGATTTTCTACAAAACCTTTTGGTTGCATCATGTAGATTTCCTCTTGTAATTCACCATATATGAAAGCAGTTTTTACATCAAAATGAAATGCCATCATTTTTCTTTGTGCTGCCAATTTCAACAACAATCTTACAGTTGCATACCTTGTTGTTGGTGCAAACACGGAATCAAAATCTATCCCATGTTTTTGTGCAAACCCTCTTGCCACGAGTCTTGCCCTGTACCTTTCCACCTGCCCCTGGTGATTCGTTTTCACCTTGTACACCCATTTACAGGTGATGGCTTTGCGCCCTACAGGTAAAGACACCAGACTCCATGTTTTGTTGACATGCATTGCATTGATTTCATCCTGCATGGCCTCAAACCAATCATTTCTCACTGCTGGTTGCATGCCCTGGATTTCCTCAAAACTTTGAGGTTCTAAAGCTATTTTGAGAGCTTTATGTACAACAGTTTTGCCACTTTGGAATTCATCCTGCTATCTAACAGGTGTTTTACGTTCTCGGGTTGAACGCCTTAGAGATTGTTCACCTCCCTCCTGTTCCCCAGATATCTGCCCAGTGGTTTGTTCTGTTTCAGAAACTTCCTGCTATGTTTTAGCCATTGAATGCATTGGCAATTCCACCAGCTGTTTCTCATCATGTGTTTGCTCGTGAAAAATCACATCTCTGCTTAGAATTACCTTTCTGTGTTGTGGTGACCACAACCTGTAACCTTTTGTTTGTGCATCATACCCCAGCAGAAAACATTCAAAGCTTCTGGGAGACAGCTTTGTTCTGTTTTGAGCCTGTATATGAACAAAACATTTGCACCCAAAAATTCGTATGTGTGCTACCTTTGGCTTCCTCCCATGAAACATTTCATATGGAGTTTTCCCAGTTGTGGTGTTAGGTAATCTGTTCAGCAGATAATTTGCATTTGAAAGTGCATCCCCCCAGAAATGGTTTCCCACCTTTGAGTCAGCTAATTGAGCCCTCATCATTTCCTGGAGTGTTCTGTTCCTTTTTTCAGCTACACCATTTTGAAACGGGGAGTTTGGGGCTGTAATTTTGTGCCCAATGTCTACACTTTCCAAGAATTTCTTGAATTTTGTACTCATGTACTCTCCCCCACCATCTGTGAGCAGTTCACCTATGGGGTATTGTTTAAATCTGTTACCAGCCCATTTCACAAATGATTCATTCAAATCTCTCTTGTACCTGAGACTTATGCTTCAGAAGATAAACAAATCCAAATCGAGAAAAATCATCAATGAGAGTCATGTAGTACCTATTTCCCCCATAGCTTTCCTCAAATGGCCCAGCAACATCAGATGTATCAGCTCAAATATTCTTGTGCTCACTCTTTTGCTGTGTTTCTGAATGTTAGTTCTGTGCGACTTTGCCTGACTGCATACTTCACATTCCACATAATTTCAACAAGGTTTCATTTTCATGCCCTCACACAGACCCGGCATCTTCTCAATGCTTCTGTAATTAGCATGCGCAAAACGTTTGTGGAATAAATGTAAACAATTATCATGTGGTTTACAATTTGCATACTTCACACTCTCATCATGTGTTACAAATGGATTTATAACTGTGGGTGCACTGTCCCTTCACGTGGAATCACACATTTGCTGTCTGAAAAACACATTTCATAGCCATTTTGAGCTAATTGGGAAATACTTATCAGATTTGTGTCCAGTTCCGGAACAAACAATGCTCTCTGTTGACCCAAAGTAGCAAATTCAATTGTTCCTGCTGCTGAAACATCTATTCGTTTCCCGTCAGCTAATTCCACATGCTGACCTGTACATCCATTTTCTTCCAGAGATTGAAATACGTTCCTGGAGTTAGTCATGTGATGAGAAGCTCCAGAGTTCAAAACCCAAAAACCATTAGAAACCCCCACCCTTGCAATCAAACTTTTGCCCGTTTTAACTGCCTCTTCAGGTGTGCTTGTAGTTTCCTTTTTGTTTTTTTTCTTTCTCTGTTTATTTGTACAATCCCGTTTCAGATGAGATGTAGATCCACAATTAAAGCATTTTTTTCACTTTTAACGCAGTGGCTTGGGTAACTCCTTGCTTGTTGCTGCTGCTGCCTTGGCTGTTGACCACATCAGCCGAGCTGTCTGCAAATTTACGGCCAGAATTGTTTTTCTTTCCTCGGCGCTTTTCCCCACTCAGAAAGAAGTTTGCCTGACACATATTCCATTGTCAGATTTTGATCTGGCTGCCCTTCCATCAATGTTACAATTGTGTCGTATGATGGATCCAGACTTGATAACAAAATAGAGACTTGATTCAATGGATCAATAGTCATCCCTTGATTTCTCAGTCTGTTAAACAAATCCCGAATAGTACTCAAATGTTCTGGCATAGAGCCACCTGGTTGCAAGCTCAATTTGTACAGCTTACGTGCTAGCAGAATTCTACTGCCCGCTGTTTGCATTTGATACATATTCTGTAATACATTCCAGATCTCTTTTGCAGTGTTTTGAAACTGGATAAATGGCACTTGTGAGCTTTCAACAGATAAACAAAGAATTGCTTTTGCTTTATCGTCTCGCTCCTTCCATTCTTTGTATGCCTGATCCCCCACTGCAATTGGATCCTGTGTTACTACAGTCCAGAGTCCCGCATGGGTTAAATAATGCTGCATTTGGAAATTCCACAGCACATAGTTCTGACCAGACAACTTTTCCACGATTTGTGGATTCAGGGATTGTGCAGCCACCATTTCTCTGACTGGGGGATTTTCTCCCTCCTCCTCAGAAATATCGGCTTCGCTTTCTCCCTCCAAGGCCTTGAAACGGGCCTTCAAGCTTTCTATGTCAGTTAGTCGAAATCTCCCCCTGTCTTCCCCCTCCTTACCGGTCGACGGGCCAGGAGATATTTCTTCCTCTTCTTTGATGTCTTTGATGTCTTCCTCCTCTGGCATTAATCACTGCATTCACCGGAGTCGAAGCTACTGCCAAGCAGGTCCCGTCGCGTGGTCTGGGCCCACAACCTTGTTGTTGCTTGTTCGTGTCAGCGTAAGCAGCAGAGTGCATGTGCGTGGGGAGATTTAAGATCCTGTCTCTGTGTGCTAGCCGAACTCAGACATTCCACACACAGATCTTCCAGACCTCCCCCCTTTCCGCAGTGTGCTTTGTAATCTGACCTGCTTCCAGCTTCTCCGTTTGCAGATTAATTCATGGAGTCAGGAAACACTCTGTAACACCACAGGTCTAATTCTACCTGTTTATTCACTTAGCAAGTAAAGTTCTACAGAGTATACATTTCCTAGTTACAGTCCATATGCAGAGTGCAAATGCATAGCAAGCATTACATCCAGTGGAGTAAGTTGAGCTTCACTCCACCTCAGCAAAGGCGTTACATTGTTGCAGTAACAAAAGCCCAGCAAGAAGAACAAAGAAGAAGAGAGAAAGCAGTCCTGCCTCTCTCTAAGATGGCTTCAGACAGAAAAAATAAGCTAGCACGTCATCAGAACATACAAACCATGTGACTAGCTCATACAGTTCTCACAGTCCAGAAACCACAGTTTCTAGTAAGACATAATAAACCTGTTTACCTCGCCATTCTGTCCCTACCATGTGTAAACAATGTGCTGCAGCTGGTAATGTGATACATATCACAACAAAGCCAGCCCTGGCACTCTTGAAAATGACCCAGACTCCCTGGCAAGCATGTATGGATTCCTTAGCAAAAAAAATAGCCATGGAAAGTTTCTCCAAATGTATACATTTTGAAAATGACTTGGGTTAAAAATACCTAGGATAGGATCATATTTTTGATACGACAGTGAAGAGTTCCCCCCCCCCCCAAATACGTTTACAGGTCACTTACAGACTTGAATGTGATCAGCAAATTACAGGGAAAACCAACCTAAAATCAGTATCAAGACATTCTTCAAGCAGACATGGTTCAGGTCCGGTTAGCACGTAGCTAAGTTAATTGCATTTTTTTCTCTTATACAGAATAAAATCTCAAATTAAATCATGGATGTTACATAGAAAATCCAAATTTCATTAGATCTCCAAAGACAAAATCATGTCTTATGAATTTACTGCATGAATTCAATTGCTTTTATCCAATTAAATGACATCAAAGAAATGCTTCTGAGTTTTCGGTAGCTTTCCTTTTTAAAAAAACAACAACATAAGCTTTGTTTGATCTTAGTGTAGGAGATCTTGAGTTCCTCTCCCTAACATGACAGCAAAACTCTGATGGGCTTCTTTTACCATTTTTTAAAAATGTGCTGAAGATGTCATGCCTTAAAAGGGGGCGGGAAATGGTATCATGCAGGGATTTAAATGTTGCCTTTTTCCCCATCCTTTCCCCCCTATCCTGTAGAGCATGAAGGACAAGTGTGCTGAAGAAAGTGTCTTAAATGTTTGTGCATAACATTTACTTTGCATATACAATATGCACATATTATTTTTTAGACTAGAAGATGGTATAAACAGCGTTTCCTTCCTTTCCTGATGATCCATGCTTTTAGGATGTCTTAAGATAAGGCTGAACAATCTGATTAATATCTAGGATGAAATCTTAACCAGAGTAATGCAGCTGACATCCAAGAGGTTTCTCAGAGTGAAGGGTGTGTGTGTTTGTGTGTGTGTTTTTAAGATTGCAGCCTTAATAAGCCACAGCAAACCAGAAAGTCATAACAGCTCCTGACGGGACAGTATTTGAAATATTGTTCTATTAACACAGCCCAGGAACAGCACCCTACATGTTCAGTTCTCTCCAGGCCTCCATAATCTATGTTGAAACACATTGCATATGATGTGATGACATTTTATGGTGCGTTCCCTGCTCCTGAGCCAAATCATTGGTGGCGGCTGACTGGGCCTGGAAGCAATGGGTTGTATCCAATGATAATCTAACTTAAGTTCCATTCATTTCAACGGGTCTACTCTAAGTAGGACTAACATTGGATACAACCCAATGAGTGTCCCAAAGCATTATTGGGGATATCAGAAGACTCCCAAGAGATACGGGCAGTACAGTTACCAGAGGCAGTCCAGTGGCAGCCGTAATGTTCAGCATAGTGCTCATTTCCGGATGAAACAAAATCTCTGCATGTGTAACTCCACTGGCTTACAGTCACATTCATATTTTGTTACTCTCACCTGTCTCACCCTTCCTCTCCCCAGCCTCCACAGTCTACATTTATTTAGATTGCAATCTCCTTGCAGCAGGGACCTATCTTTTATTTATTTATTTATTTATTTATTTATTTATTTATTTATTTATTTCATTTCATTTATATACCGCCCAACAGCAGAAGCTCTCTGAGCGGTTTACTACAATTCACATAAACACTGGCTTCCCTGTGGCCCTGCCTCCCCCCCCATCTTCCAGCATTGGGCGGGGGGCAGTCCAGCTGGACCAGGCCCTGATGTTCCCTTTGCCTGCTCCTGCCTCCTTTTGCTTTTCCATGCACACTGATATATATACAAAATTAACATCCAATTACCACAGTCAGGTGACGTACTGATATTTTTGAGGACCCAAAGCTTAGAATACGTCTAATATTGGTGAAGATTTACAGTTGCATGGAGCAGCAGCTGTTATCAAGTGACAAGCATTATTGCAACAGAATAGGAATAGGTGCTACAGTAACAGATCAGGGTAATTGCTTCAATTTCTTTTGTTGTTAGTATTGTTGCTTCAAACCAGGAATTTAAATGACAGGACGGGTGAGGAGGTTGAAGTGCCAGCTCCCCCAGGAGCTGCCAATTCAAGGAGCTCCAGGCGCTTGTAGGCTCCTTCCAACTGTATGATCTATGAAATCTTGAAGCAGTGGTTCCTGGAGCCTCCATGTGCCCCTCACCTTTCCTGGTGGCTTTCTTGAGAGCTGTCACTTCAAGGTCCCAGAAGCTTCAAGAAGCAGTGGTTCCCAGATGTGCTACAGTGGTGAAGAGGGAGCTGCTCTGGGTGTGTGTGTGTGTGTGTGTGTGTCTGTCTGTCTGTCTGTATGGTGTGTGTGTGTGTGTGTGTGTGTCCGTGTCCAGGGAGGCATGTCAGGGACTGCATCCCGTAGTATGCTTGCCTGGAACCAATGCAGCCCTGGGCTGAAAAATGTTCCGTGCCCCTGCTTTAAACAGGGATACAATTTGTGCTGCATCCATAGCAGCTTTCACCATAAGCATCTTCACAGATCAGCAATCGCTTGTGGCCTCGGAGGGATATGACTTTTAATGTGGTGGTGTGAATTAAAAACAAGCAAACAAACAAACCCAGCAGCAACCATGAGCTGTGACTGATTCCATCTGGACAACCCAGTAATGGTGAGACTAATAAAATAATAATAATAAAAATAATAATATTGATCTACTGTAAATAAATAAATAACATCCATCCCTACTGTAAATGCCACTGGGCTGCAGTGAATTCTTAATTACAGATCTCATTCAGCTAATAGTCTGAGGAACTAGGACTGAGCCGAAATGACTTTATCTCATTTTGTGTTTGTTTTTGTGAGCAAAGAAAAGTGTTTCCTTTTCTCAGCTTTGCTTGGCGTTTGTTAAGAACAGATTCACATGGACCAGTGATGTCCTCCTTAGCATATCTTTCCTTATTTTACTTTGCCCTCACACACAGAGTTTGGCTTAGTTTGCCTTCACTGCTGGTTAGTCTGTTTGACTTTGCCAACCCACACAGGGTGCAATTGTCACTGCAGGAAGATATCTGTATAGGGCAGTGTTCTCCAACCTAAGGTCCGCAGATATTTTTGGCCTACAACTCCCAGCATGCCCCAGCCAGCGTCAAAAACATCTGGGAACCCAAGGTTGGAGAACACTGGTATAGGGCTTAATAGAGCCTTCTTCTTTCTCTCCCTTTCTAGATGGCTCAACTGGCCATTAATGCAAGGGGAGGCAGATGTACACATTTCCTACACCCTTCTAGCTATCCCTCTAATACCCAAGACTCCAGCCTCTAACTGCCCCATCCTGGCCTCCTGAAGTCAAGGCAAGAATCGCAGTAAACACCTTTTATTGCAGTAATTCCGCTAATGAGCAAACAGCTTTCACAGAGGCAATGAATGTCCACAGAAACAGGGTGAGAATGAGTCCCAGGTTCTAAGTCCAGCCAGCCAGAACATGAACAGAGTGCAACACAGCAAATGCTGCTCACCAAGTATGTCCCACAGTTCCAAAGAAGGAGGGAGGCTGTCCAGGATGGTGGTGTGTTGTCTCCTACGAGGGCTACTGGGAAGTGCAAAGGTTTATATACAAGGAATCACTATCTGACATTTGGTCTTGGCAGGGAAACCAGCCCCTCAACTGGTGGCTATGCCTGACTGGGCATTTCTATGCTGCCCTCTTTTGCTGACAACAGACCAAAGGGGCCACCCCTGAAACACCGTCTCCCACAGAGCCCTCCTCCTGCTGCTCTGTTGCCAGGGATAATGTCCCTGACTGATAAGCAGGAGCCTCCATCAAGGTTGAGTCTTCCAGCTGAGGAGAATTGTCCATATCAGTCTCCAGCATCTCACCCTGCCCCCCTTTTGGGAGGCCTGACAGAACTGAACCGTCAGGTCTCTGATTCCCCACAGCTGGGCCTGATTCTACCACCCTCCCCCCCCCCCCGTCAGAATCCGTGTCTGAAATTGAAGCTCCCTCCGAACTGGGGCAAGGCCCCACAATAACTTGCAAGCCGGGGTCTCAGCAAGGAGTGTGATGGTTGGATGCATACACATCCAAGAAATGGTTGGGGAGCTGCAGTATGCCTGTAGGGGCAGTGTCCACACCCAGTACCCTCAGGCAGCAACTGAGGCCCAATGCCCCTACAAAGCCCTCTGTTGATGCTAGTCTTGGGCCCCTGGGCCTGTGAGCTACTGCCCACTTTAATTATGCAGAATACCACAGTGTAATATTGGGGTTAAGGTAAGGAAAACAGTGGTGGCTAACAACTGCCTGCTGTAGATTGTAACACTGCTGTTGCTGACTCCAGCCACCCCAATGTAGGAGGGGGCCATCAGAGGGCACTTTGCTGGTGGCCCCCCAAAACCTAGAGCTGATCCTGTATGGATGTGCCCATGGGGAAAGGAAGGAAAAGAGCTCCATTTAGCCCTAGGCCAACCAATACCCTCCCACAAATGGATATGCCCAAATGGATTATGCCCTAAGTTGCTAACCCTTGTTTGCTCCAAAAACAACTGATGCCGCTCGACTAGACAAAAGTGACTGCTGTTGGAACAAGTGGCAAATGGGTTCCTCAAATCAGGGGTGGGGAACCTGTGCCCACCCCCAGATGATGTTGGACTTCAACAACTCCCATCAGCTCCAGACAGCATGTTGAGGGATGATGGAAGCTGTGGTCTGACAATTTATTTATTTAATAGATTTGTATAGCACTGAACATATTTAAAAATATCTCTTAAGTGGATATCTCTAGTAACTCTAAGCAGAACCTCTGGGGGAGGGCACAGGACCCTCACCACTGCCTTAAAAAAGATTGTCTGTCACTGTTGTGGAAGAGGGTGTTGAGGTAGGGCAGCAGTGTGGCTCCTCTTCCTTCCTGTCTGAGAGCACAGCACAGGAACAAGACAATAAGCCTGTGGCTCACGCTGGCTCAGCTTGTCTGAGTGTGGAAAGCTAAGCAGGGTCAGGCCTGGTTATTACTTGGATGGGAGACCCCTCCTCTAGTTTCCTGCATTGAGCAGGGGGTTGGACTCGATGGCCTTGTAGGCCCCTTCCAACTCTATGATCTATGAATCTATAAGCCTGCCAGTCTTTGAAAGCAGCTTTTGCCTGCTGGAAGTTGAGAATGTGGGTAGACTGTAGCCCCCACCCACCTCAGAATTCATACAAACACACAGACTCCCTTCCAGGTGGTAGAAAGATGGATGAATTGACCCAGTAACAATACAGTCTAGGCTTTGCATCTCATACCTTCTGGTCTGATCAGCTGGGACAAGGCAGTTGAATTGAGACAGAGGGGAAGAAATCACTTCCATGAATCTACCAGTTCCTTGGTTCTCCATTTATCGAGTTCACACAGCCTCGAGGCATGGCCGGATTAAGATAGGGGCTGTGGGAGCGGCCGCTCCAGGCCCTTAACAGATAATCGGCCCGCAATTATAGGGACACGCGGCGATTTTTCCCCCTTTGGAGTTAGCTCTGATCGTTATCATTCAGCATAATTAATGATTTTTTCAAGATTAGAAAGGTGTTCTAAGCACATCTGCATTACAGGCTTGAGGCAAGACCTAGCAAGAACTGTTGTTCTCAAATTAGCATTTCAGTATCTTTGCATTTCAATCACTGTTACTACATTTCTTTGTGAGAACGTCTAGCACATGGGGGGCTTGCTAGGGTCTGTAATATTCAGATTTAGAAGGGACCTCTCTCTCCAGCCTCGAGCAAAAGATCTTTCTGATTCGCAGCTCAATTGTCCAAATGCTAGTTTAACACACACACACACAAAAAAGCAACAAGAACAACGCAATTATTCTTGGTCAAGCAAAGCTTCCTGCCTTTTTGTTGTGGCTGCTTTTTTTTTTTTTTAATAAATAATTTGGGGGAAATTGGGAAGACCCTTACTGATGAGCTGCAGGAGTTTTTGAGTTTTTGCTCCGGCTGGTCCTGATGGCCCTCCTCTGCACAGGTAAGTTTCAAAAGTTTGACTCTTTTGATCTGCAAGTTCTCCTTCTCCTTCTCCTTCTTTTCTGTAAAAGGGCTTTCCCTCTTTTGTGAGCCAAACTGAACGTAAGGGCTGTGTGTTTGTGGGTGTGGGTGTCTGCCTTTTGGGGGTGTTGATCCTCCTGCCGCCTGCAAAATGTCACCTGCTTGGCTAATACTGTGTGTGTGTGTGTGTGTGTGTGTGTGTGTGCACGTGCGCTTTCATGGGGAATTGTGTGGCATTTTAAGTTTTATTTTGAAAAACCCCAGAGAACAGAGTTCTCTCTGTGTGTGTGTGTGTGTACGTGTGTGTGTGTGTGCTTGGCTAATACTGTGTGTGTGTGTGTGTGTGTGTGTGCACGTGCGCTTTCATGGGGAATTGTGTGGCATTTTAAGTTTTATTTTGAAAAACCCCAGAGAACAGAGTTCACCAAATATCCCTCTTGGATATTTTGGACTACAGTTCTCATTTGCCTCAGGCAGCATGGCCAGTGGCTGGGGAAGATGGGAGCTGGGGCCCCAAACATTTGGAAGGGCCCCGGTTGGGGAAGACTGCCCTAGAGGTTAAAAAACGTGGAGGTACTTATCATCAACGATATGTGATGAATGGTTTTATTGAGTTAACAAGCTTATTGTTTACAAAAAAAGAAATATTTTCAATATGTTTCTGTTTTGGCACTTTAATGGTAATTAAAATATTTAATTTGTTTTAATATAAAATTGCGTCTTCATTTTATTTATTTCCATAAAAAGGCCCACCAAAATCCTCAGCACCAGGCCCATAATGCTCTTAATCCGGCCCTGCCTCGAGGGGGTTCTTGAATGCTACCTCTGCAGCTGAGTGGTTTTCAGAGGTCTCATTGACTGGAAGGGTCCCAACCTGGAGTTTCATACTTATCTGCTTTACTAAAAAATGACAATGAACTGTGCCTTTGTCTCTTGCAGGAATAAAAAAATGAAAGTGAGTGCCACTCTTTTCTGCCAAGGCAAGCCTAATTGCTTTATTAGGCTTTGGAGTCTGGAAGTTCCTTGTATTCAGGGTCTTTTTTATTTGAGGATGTGCAAAGGCTAGGGGGGGGGGGGAATGTGCCGGCCCTTTATCTTTTCTCAGCTTTGCTGTGATCATGGATGATGTTTACAGCAAGAATTTATTCCCACCAAACAACCACAAGAATTTATTCCCACCAAAGCAGCAATTCTGTGCTTCCCCCCCACTCCTCCTCCTCCTCTGTCAAAGCACAAAAAACGCTTGACTAAAAAAAGTAATATCCGTGCAATGTGTGGATTACGTATGATCAGATGACCCTGTGAGGGATTGAGGCCTACACAGGCTTGAGTTAGCTTGAAGCCTGTAAGCCCAAACATCTCCTGATGGGAGTGTTGTAAAAATTCAGTAACTAATGAGTTAAAAGTAATGAAATGCTTCTCTCTGTAACTTTTTGCTGCTTAGACTAACCCCTGTTCCAGTAATGAAGACAGAGAAGTGAAACTGAGGAATGTTGCCTTCTTGCTTATCTCACTGTGCTGTTTTAGCAAGGAAAGGGGGGGTAGAGAGTTGGAGAAGGCAGGGTGGCCTGACTAACCTTTGTTCCAGTTGCTTAGTGAGCATGTCTAAAGATTTCTGTTTCTCTCCCTACTGTATTTTTCCATTCACAGCTAGAAGTTTCTGTTATTGAGACGCATGTGTGGGACTGCGTCAGAAGATACTGTATAAATTGATAAGATTTCAGCATCCATGTTGAGATGCGGCTTTGCAGTGCTATACTCCCGCATCTCCCTATTCTATAGAATAAACAATGGTGGACCACTGCCAGACTTTTTATCCTGCCTAATGTGCATGAATTTAGGCTTGTAACATCGAGCCTCGTGCGGGCAGAACGGGGCCGAGATCGGCCCCACTCATGCCCGTGTGAGGCCTTACCTTGTCTTTGGGGCGGCTCGCTGCTCTGTGGCAAGCCGCCCACGTGGCCCGTTCCGTTCCGTCGCGTCACTTCTGGGACTGGAAATGACACGACGGAACCCTGCGCAGGCACGCTGGACCCCTGTGGCACGTTCTGCACTTGCGCAGGGTTCCGTCGCGTCATTTCTGGTCTCAGAAGTGACGAATGGGACTGGGGAAGTTCGATCGAGCGGCACAGAGAACCTGTTAGGCAGTCTTTCACCCTCATCTTTCCAGGGGCTACTCAAACTACCTGTGTTTCCTGAAGGAAGGCAAAAGAGAAGAAGCCAAGGGCAGGACGCTGATGTTGCGAGCTCCTGAGGAAACCACCTGTGAGGCAATTCTTCTTAATCTTTTATAATGTTCTTTTAAAAACATTAATATTTTAAATTGAACTTGTAATTTTGGTGCCTTGGCATAAAGGTGGTATATAACTGCAATACATAAATGATTGAATGAATACAATGCTCAGAAACTCTAGCTAAAGCAGTGTTCTCCAACCTTGGGTCCCCAATGTTTTTGGCCTACAACTCCCAGCATGCCCCAGCCAGCGTATCCAGAGTTGTAGGCCAAAAACATCTGGGGACCCAAGGTTGGAGAACACTGAGCTAGAGGGATCAATTCATAGAGAGATTTATTGTTATTTATTACATTTTTTAATCCCACAGTCCCTTCAGAAGCTAAGGGCAGCCTGTATGGCCCCCGCCTCATTTTATTTTTACTACTACTTTGTGAAATAGAGATAGTGACTGACCCCAAGTTTCCCATCATATTCTAAATCCAACACTGCCTCCATTATGTCACACTGACTCTGATACGAATGGTTTTTTCCCTTACCTGGGGAACAAAGAAATTGCAACTGTAAGTCAAACAAAACAGGTGAACCCATAAGAAGAGGTGATATCAGATTATCTCCCTAGAGAATGTGAAAGTCTGGAAAAGCTCAGGGTTGTTTTCCTGCTTGTAACTTTTATTTTATGAATACGTTTCCACCCACTATGATTGAAAGCTAGGCTGTGTAGGATGGCAATGAATCCTCAAGGCCTCATGAAACACAACTCATATTCTCTGTATCATTTGCCTCCCTTGTCTCCACTGATATTTGGTTTAAATGAGTTGATATTCTCCTTCCAGTCAATTTGGATTAGTAGTCGGGTGGAACATTAAAAAAAGAAGAAACTGAATCAGCAAAACTGTACAAATGGTGACTATGGAAAACAGACTGCTTGAAAACTACATAACCTAACACTGTTCTCCAACCTTGGGTCCCCAATGTTTTTGGCCTACAACTCCCAGCATGACCCAGCCAGCTATGCTGGGAGTTGTAGGCCAAAAACATCTGGGGACCCAAGGTTGGAGAACACTGAAACATGTTCAGCCCTATTGCTTGCATATTGACTTGGAAGTAAGTCCCATTGTTCCATGCAACTTACTCCCAAGTAAGTGTGCATAAGATTGTACCACTGACTAATAAATCACTAGGTTACTTTGTTAATTTACATCCACTAGTATGGCTAACAAATAGCAATGATTTTAACATACACATACTTAATGTTTCCGTAAATGTATCCAATCTATTCTCACTGGGAGGATTGCATGAAAAGCACAATCTATATATATAAAAGAAGAAGTCCTGACTGACTGACTGATTGACTGACTCATCAACGCCCAGCTCAAACCGTGAACTGCAGCTGGGGCCTACACGGGTGGGGGGGGACTGGGATTTCATTTTTGGGTAGTCCCGGCGGGAGTAGAGCAGGGATTTCATTGTGTGGTCTCGGGGGGGCAGGGATTTCATTGTTGTGTAGTCCTGGGGTGGGGAGCAGGGATTTCATTGTTGTGTAGTCCCGGGGGGGAGCTGGGATTTTATTGTGTAGAATCATAGAAAAGTAGAGTTGGAAGGGGCCTACCAGGCCATCGAGTCCAACCCCCTGCTCAATGCAGGAATCCAGGTCAAAGCATCCCTGACAGATGGCTGTCCAGCTGCACCTTGAATGCCTCCAGAGTGGGAGAGCCCACCACCTCCCTAGGTAGTTGGTTCCATTGTCTTATTGCTCTAACAGTCAGGAAATTTTTCCTGATGTTTAGGTGGAATCTAGGTTCCTGTAACTTGAGCCCATTATTCCGTGTCCTGCAAACTGGGATGATTGAGAGGAGATCCTGGCCCTCTTCTGTGTGACAACCCTTTAAGTACTGGAAGAGTGCTATCATATCTCCCCTCAGTCTCCTCTTCTGAAGGCTAAACATGCCCAGTTCTTTCAGTCTCTCCTCATAGGGTCTTGTTTCCAGTCCCTTTATCATCCTTGTTGCCCGCCTCTGAACCCTCTCCAGTTTGTCTACGTCCTTCTTAAAGTGTGGTGCCCAGAACTGGACGCAGTACTCAAGATGAGGCCTAACCAGTGCCGAGTAAAGGGGAATTATCACTTCACGCAATTTGGAAGCTATACTTCTATTAATGCAGCCCAAAATAGCATTTGCCTTCTTTGCAGCCACATCGTGTAGTCCTGGGGGGGGGGGGGGAGCAGGGATTTCATTGTGTAGTCCCGGGAGGGGGGACAGAAATTTCATTGTGTAGTCCCGGGGGGGGGGGGAGCTGGGATTTCATTGTTGTGTAGTCCCGGGGAGCAGGTAATCCTGGGGGAACTGGGATATCATTGTGCAGTCCCGGGGGAGATGGTAGTCCCAGGGGAGCTGGGATTCCATTATGTAGTCCTGGGGGACCTTTCCTATGGAGCGATTCAAAACAGCGGTCAGCTACCTTAAGGAATTTCGAACAAATAGTGCCTATAGGAAAATGATGATCTGTGCAACGCCGGGTAAAAAAAAGCTAGTTACGTATAAGCGAAAGATTGCGGGCACAATCCATTTTCTCCATTGAAATAATGGGAACAACACAAGAGTTCATTCATTTCAGTAAGGCTTGTACAGGATTGCTTCCTGGTGGATTTCTGAATTGTAATTGCTTTTTAAAATGCTATGTGTTTGAAAAGAATGTTCAGTTCCTCCAATTTGCTGTAGACTTGCCTGCATCGGGTAAAAAATATTCAATATCTTGCACTCAAAATCTTTCATCTTTCTAGCGTTTGATTTACAGCTACTAAATAATTTGCCAAGTGTAATTTGTAATTAAGTGCTTCTCATTCATATGCAAACACTAATGAATATCTGTCATCATTCTGCTGTTGTTAATATTCTCATCATTGCTATTCTGGAATATCTTTAAAGATCAGACCAATTTTTCAATAGGTCAGTATTCCTTTTATTGCTTAACTAACTCATATATTTCGTTTCCCATTGCATGAATACTTCTTTTCTTTTTTGTTATTTAATTTAATAATGGTACTAGAAGCATATGAAGCCAACATCTTCGCAACTAAGCTGCACGGAATAATTGCAACATATGGCACATATGGAAAATCATATAAAATAGCAGCCTTATCCTACGTTTACTCAGAAGGATGCCCCAACTGAACTGTGTGGGACTTGCTCTTAAATGCATGTGCATGGGATTACAGTCTTTTTTTTTTTTAAGCCAGGGTTTTGAATAGGAACATGCAGACCAGCATAACTCTGTCATTGAGGCTCTCTGAATTCCACCTAGAAGCTTGTTCTGATTCATGTTCACATCAGATTTGCACGAGCTTCATTTTTTCTTTTTTCTTTTGTAACTTTGTGTGCATTTTCATGCACATTTCCCCAAATGTACACATCAATCATTTGCATTTTTGAAATATGTGCATTTTCCTCCCTTTGTTTAAAGTGTCTTTGTGCATATTTTTCAAATGTACACATTTTTCGAACATATTCTTTTTTGTTTGGTGAATGATATCACAAGGTCAGATATGTGGGACTTTGGAACACAGATTGCATTTGGGTCTGCGTTCGGTTCTGGGAGGTGCAAACTGGGTAAATTCTGGCCAAGAATAAACTAACTGAAATGTGTTTTGCATACATTCCTATTTTTTAAGCTGTGTTGTTTCTTCTTCTTCTTCTTCTTCTTCTTCTTCTTCTTCTTCTTCTTCTTCTTCTTCTTCTTCTTCTTCTTCTTCTTCTTCTTCTTCTTCTTCTCCTCGTCCTCCTCCTCCTCCTTTCCCTGACCCCTTCAGAGACTCCCATAACCACTTTCAGGAAAGAGATGTTTCTTCATTTTCTATATTTTTACCACACTTTTCAGCCAAAAATTTTATTCCCAAGTTGATCACAGCAATTAAAATTAATTACAAAAAAACCTAAATGAGCTACTCAAGGCTGCTGTGGTGGGGATTGTTCATAAATCAAAATATGTCACAGATCATGCTCTATACACAAGGCAAAGAGTCTAGCACTGTGTTCTCCAACCTTGGGTCCCCAGATGTTTTTGGCCTACAACTCCCAGCATGCCCCAGCCAGCATAAAGGTTGGAGAACACTGGTCTAGAGACACGCAATGGAAGAGGAATGGAAGGAGAAAGTATATGAAGGAGATCAGGTTGACAATGCCAGAACAAAGAAGCAAGTTGTTAAGTCATTTACATCCATTTGGGTCCAATTTGATCTTCCATTGCTGGTGTTCTTGCTGAGAAAGAGATAGTGTGCAATCCTATGTCCCTTGTCTGAAGGGACATAGGAAGAGGCACAGAGAGCACTGCGACCTCAGAAATCCTTTCCGAGGTTGCAGCACCACGGAGCGCCCGCCCCACCTTGTAGCCTGTGCGGTTCTTTCCGCACCAGAGGGAAACCGAGCACGGAAGACTGTGCTCGGTCTCCCCATGTGGGGTCATTCCTGAGACTGGGGAGGGGAGGATCGAGGCTCCGCCAGATTCTAAGGAATCCAGGCAGCACCTCAGCTTCTCCTCCTTATGAGGAGAGGAAAAATGTCTAGAGGGCTGAAATTAGCCCTCTAGATGTTTTTCAGGGTGTGGAGAGCACGGAGGATATCCTATCTTCAAATTCTTTGAGGAAAATTCTCTGTCTCCCCCGCTGTCCAAAGAATGCAGCACTGAGATTGGAAGCTGGAGTCCCTTCTATAGAAACCTTAGCTTGGATATATACATTTAACTTTTGGGTCCGTGTACACATGTGCCTAATCCCTACAAGCTATCTAGCATTGATGTTGACTGACAATTACACCTGTCTATGGATGAAGAAGTTAAATGATAAAGCCAGTCAAATTGGATTGTCTTTAATCCAGGTAAAACAATATAATTTTATAGAAGTGAGGCGACAAATTAAGAACAGACTTTTGGACATTGACTTTCAGCTGGCACGGTCAGAGGCAAACTGTGAATGCTCACCACTGAAGTGGGGTATAGATCCAAGACCAGACTATGTTTCAGCGAAATACCTTCAGGTTTTATCCATAGTTAAATTCAGGAAAGCGTACACTGCTGCTCGTTTTAATTGTCTTCCATCTGCAGTTATGGAAGGACGTTTTAAAAAACTTCCACTTGAATTAAGACTGTGTCCTTGTCAGTCAGGACAGGTCGAAACAGTGGAACATATTTTATTGGACTGTAGTTTTTATAAAGACATTAGGGCCCATTTTATAACCCCATTAGTAACTTTGTTGCCTGAAAGGTCAAAAGTATTTTACATTTCACATCTTCTGGCTGGCACAAATATGGTTGAAATTGTACAAACAGCAAAATATTTTGCTGCAGTTATTAAGAAAAGATCACAGATAGTTCATGGCTGTTAGCAACACTTTGGAAAATAAACTGTATGGGCACAGGTTTTATGTTGTGTATATGTATATTTTTTAATTAACTATTTTAACGAGTACCCATATTGTTTTGCTGTTATAATTTACAATCCTATTTTATTGTTTTAATAACAACTTTTTAACAATAATTGTTTGTTTGTTTGTTTTTTAAAAATCATTTTTATGTATTATTCACTGTTATGTATTATTCACTGTTTTAATAATAATTTTAACAATGGTGTCTTAATGCTTGTTTTGAGTATTGTTGTGTGGAAAAGGTCTATGGACCAAATAAACACTGATTGATTGATTGATTTCCTATCCTCTGTGCTCCTCCCACCCTGCACAGGACACCCACAATTCTCTGGGTTTGGAGTGTTGCAGGCACCCTCATAAGATTGTCCTGTAAGGGCCCTTGGATCCTCTGGATGTGAAAAATGCCAGAGTATCCTTCCTGTAGATGCTTTGTGAATTCTGATATGAACTGCCCTGATCAACAACTCCCAGACTACCAGAATTTAGTTATCTGTCAGTCAGATTCCACACTTGCAATGGAGTTTTCAGCTCAAAAAACATATCCAAAATGCATTAAAATATGTACTTTGAGATTAAAGAAAAAAGTTTGGAAATGTGTATTAGGAAAAAAAAACCCATTAAAAGGTGTCTATTTAATTATGTATTTAAATGTGGGTGCTTTTCTACATATTTTTTTTTAAGCCACAGATTAGTGTGGAAACAGGATGGAAATCCATGGATCCATCCATCCCTAGTCCCCTGGCTTATACAGTCACAGAGCAATTGACAGATGGAAGCATTATGATCTGGTGACACTAGCAACTCAAAGGTTCCCCATGATAATGACAATCAAGAAAGAACAGGAGGCAGGCTGAGGCTTGATGGCTGCTAGTTCTCGACAGGAGAAAACAGAGCTCAGGCAGTGAATCAGAGGCCTGTGAGGAGGACAATGCTCTATAAATATTGCTGGGGTGATGGGTTTCTGAATCCAAGAGTATCTACATTGGAAAATGACTATAGGCACAATCCAGTCAAGGTTAAACACTTTGAAGTCCCATTGATTTCAGTGGGAAAGATTAGCACTGCAATCCCATGCAAACCTCTCCGGGAGTAAGCCTCATTGGACCCAGTGGGGCTTACTGCTGAGTAGACATGTATAGGATTGTGTTGGCTTAAGGATGCACAACAACCCTCCCATCAAAGTTCACAGACATTAAAAGTACTTCATGCTGGCTTGATTGTGCCATATATCCCATGAGATCCTGGCTACATATTCTACTCACCACATGAAAAGCAACCATGTATCAAACAGAGGCTCTAATTGTTGAGGATTCTGAAAATGGGAGGGGATCCTAGTCACTGGTTGCCTCTCTCCATCTATGGTTTATCTCTGCTCATCCCTCCACAACAGTTAATCCTCCCTACTTGTCCCCCTTCCATTGTCTAGGGACAATTAACTGTTAGGCAGATATAAGGTGCACATAGATAAACAGTGGATGGGGAAAGGCAGGAAGTCCCCTCTGGTTTTCTGTGCCTTTCCTTGGGGGAATCTACAAAATTCTCAACAGTCAAAACCTGGCTTTCATGTGACTACTCTTCACATGGTGAGTGTAACATGTAGCCAAGGTCTTACTTTGCTCCACTTGTAATGCTAGATTCCTTGCAGGAAAAAAGGCAGGGTATAAATATAATAAATAAATTTAAAAGAGGAAGGAAGCTGTGCTGGTCCGTGAGTAATGCTGTATTTAAAAGATTGGTGTATCTCAGACCTGTCCAATGTGGAGGTCAAATGCATCAGATGAGCCATCTAGTATGACCCATCAAGAGCTTGATAAGCCTGTTCTGTCCTGTCTACCTGGGACAGCAAAAATGCAGGGGAGGTGGGAGATTGTCAAGTCACAAATCATGCAGATCTAGCATCCCTTGTCAGTTAATCCATGTACTTTGTATTGGCCTATAAGAAGGGATAGTCATTTCCCCCCATTGAGTGATTTTCACCTATAGTCACCAAGTTGGAGGCATCCAGTAGAATCAGGTTATTGGGAGGATCTGATGGAGTGCCACTGTGACTTACTTTAGGAATCTGTATCTGGGGAAGGGTTCTAGTGCAGTGGAAGAGCAGCATATGCTTTGCAGGCAGAAGGTCCCAGGCTCATCTTCTAGCATCTGCTGGTAGGACTGGGAAAGACTCCTGTTTGAGACCCTCAGTGTAAATACTGAGCTAGATGGACCAATGGTCTGACTCAATGTAAGGCAGCTTCCTATGCTGCCTTTACTGAGTGGTGGGAATCAAAAGGTGTATTGGGAAACAATTGGTTGTGCATATCCATTTGAAGGTTGGAGACAGATGGCAATCTTTCAGAGAACTGAAGGTAGTATCATAGAATCACTATTGTTGCTGTGTAAACACTCATTTTGTTTGACCCGCTAGCATGTCTAGTTAAATAGGTTTCCAGGCAGCACTACAAAAAGCTGCATAACCTAGTTGACTGGAAACAACTGTGAGATGACAACAACAACAACAAAAGAGTGCACACACCACACAACCAATTACCTGTCACACCAGTTTTAACTCTCTTGTGGAAAAAACCAACCAACCAACAAATGACCCTTTGGTCTGTTTTCAGTCTCAGTGACAAAGTCCATGGTAAGGAAATGGACCTAAAAAATTCCTCCACAGACTACATGAGGCCGTCACATATGAGAATTCAAGCTTGCTACCACCTATTCGGTCCATAACAGTTTAATCAGTATTTCACATAAGTCCCAAACTAATTTTTGATACACCCCTGCCCCCCCCCACAGTAGGGTCCTGATCCAGACAAGCCCCCTGCACCTACTCTACAGTAAAACGGGGGGGGGGGAGATGTAGCTGCTAGATACAGATTTAAAGTAATGTCTGGTTTGACCCTCCTATTCTTAAAGTAATCAGAGGAATGACTGGCTAAAGCTATCAGCCATATCTAATCTGGTGAACCACAGCCAAGGCCAAAGGTAGTTGCCCCTGTATTTAAAATGTCCCAATGTTAGATGCATACCAATCTAACTTGAAAAGGTTTCTTTATTTCTTTCCTCTTGAGAAAACTGTCCAAGATAGTATATCTTGTATTTCCAGATCAATAATGAACTCTAGTTGTAAAGCAGGGGTAGAATTTAGCCAAACATTTGTAAATCTTTAAATGCACGCAACAATATGGAACAATTTCAGGCTTTCTTGCTTACTTACGTTGGGCAGCAAAATTAAATAGAAACATGTTTCTAAGTGCTTTGAGAAAAAAGAAATTGAGGTGGAAAAGCTTTTGAAAGCTAGATATTAAATACATGCAATATTACACAGTGTTTCTTATTCTGTGCCCAAAATCCCAACTGAAGTGTATATATCAGCTTGCAGTGTTGTGAACAGCTTGGATCCAATGTATCTTAAAGAGCACATCTTCCCAACAGAGAAAGGGCTGCAGCTGAATGATGGAGCACCTGATTTGCATGCCGAGGTCCCAGAATGAAAAGGCACAGGTAGCCAATGGTGGGAAAGACCTCAAACTGAGACCCTGGAGAGCTGCTGTCAGTCAGATTAGGCAAGATCTTGCCTAGAATTTGTTCTTGTTGTTTGTTTAAATTTGTTTTTAGATATATGTTTCTCTCTGTGTGTGTTGTTGTATGTTTGTATGTATATGGTTTTCATAATGTATTTTTAAGATTTTACTCTTTGTAAACGACCCAGAGAACAGTATATATTGGGTGGTATAGAAATGTAATAAATGAAATGAAGATCTGTCACACACACACACATACATGCATACACAGATACACAATCCCCATCTGTATGATGGGGGATAATAATACTGACTCATCTTACAGGGTTTCTGTGAGGCAAGGTTTTTTTTTTCTTTTTTATTGTGAATTTCACCCAAAAAACAACAACAACAAACTAAAATAAACAGATGAACACAATAAACAAACACAGGGGGACCCTGGAATTAACAATTACTGATATGTAAATATCCAAATATCAGCGTGAATCCAAATGTATCGATTATACATAAGTTTCAACAAAGGCAGCCCAGATATCTGTATATCTGTCCATTCGAGAGTGGCGTCTGTATGTCATCCGCTCAAATATTGAAAGCAATGTTAAGTCTTCGATCCATTGCATTATAGGAGGTGAGATTTTATCTTTCCAGTGTTGTAGTATCAGTCTTTTAGCTGTCAGATGGCACAGAATATCCATTTACATTGGCCAAACTTTAAGTTCCAAGAAACAGGTAGATAATTTAAAAGAACATGTACACATCAGAAAATATCAAAGAGTGTTCTAATACAAAGTGTATCCATATTATAATAACTTGCACCCAAAAAGAAGCAACTACTGGACATTGCCAGAATATATGATTAAAAGAAGCATTAGCAGTATTACGCCTCCAGCTGTTAGTCAACTTAGACAAACCCTTATTAACAAGACGTTGTGGCATCCAATAAATGCAAAACATGTTTTTGTTGAAGAAAGATATAGACTCTAAAGCGGCAATATTTATAGACATAGATTGTAGGTCGATGTAACTGCTTAGCCTCAATAAGTATTTCCAATAACTTAGGAGACTGTGAAGCTGTAAATGCTGCAAGGCCAAACCTAGTTTCTATTAACTGTAAATATTGTGACTCAGCTGCCACAGGCAAATCATATTTGACACCCAAATCAGAAAATGACAAAAACTCATCATCTTCCCCCACTAATTGATCCAAAGTAAAAATCCACTTGTCGATCCAAGTCTGCCACAGAAACATTTTAAACTGATTTTTAAGTCTGGATTTTGCCATAAAGTCAATTTACCATGTGAAAATGCGTCAAAAGGTAATTGATGTGATATTGTCTGCCACATGTCTTGAGCTACCCTGACAGTAGGAGGAACCCTATCCATTTTAATATGCTGGGAGCCTAATGCCATCCACTTGAACAGGGGATCCAGACAGGAGGATTCCAAAACTGACCAGGGTGGAAAATCTAATCTAAGTGCAAAGGACCAAACTTTAGCACAAGTCAGCAAATACGCCTGATGATATAACACAAGATCTGGAAAGTCAAATCCACCTTCCTTAATAAGAAGTTGCATCCTTTTCAAAAATATTTGTCTTGGAGAGGAACACCCCAAAAATTTACAGAACAAAGAATTAATTTTTTGAAAATATTTGCCAGGTATATATAAAGGAGTCCCACATAACAAGTAAATAATCCTAGGTATAATATTCATCTTCAGTGTATTAACCTTTCCCCACAAGCTTAACTTAAGTGGTGTCCATCTGTCTATGTCCTGTGATATCTCATTAATCAGCTTATTCAAATTTAGCTTAATCATTTGAGATATGTATCTAGGCTTGAGTATTCCCAAGTAAGTAATAGACTTACCATCAGGCACCATCAAAATTGCCAAATGGCTAATACACTATGAGAAATAGTATCTCCAATTGGCATCAATTCGGACTTTGACCAGTTAATTGAATAACCAGACAATTTACCAAATGCATTAATCAACTGCATCAAAGCAGGAATGGACACGTGGAGTTGCAAAATAATTTATTTATTTATTTATTATATTTATACCCCGCCTTTTTTCCTGCAAGGAACCCAAGGCGGCTTACATAATCCTCCTCCTCCTCTCCATTTTATCCTCACAACAACCCTGTGAGGTAGGTTAGGCTGAGAGTCCGTGGCTGGCCCAAAGTCACCTAGTGAGTTTCATGGCCGAGCGGGGGCTAGAACCCGGATCTCCCGAGTCCCAGTCCAACACTCTCAAATCCTCTGCGTAAAGGATAATTTTGAATTCTAAACAATTATTAACAAAACCTTGAATACTGGTGTTCTGTCTAATAGCATACACCAGAGGTTCCAAACATAAGTTGAATATCAATGGAGAAAGCAGGCATCCCTGTCTAGTCCCTCTCCCAAGTGGGAAAGAAAGGTGAGGAATCTATACATGGAGATTAACCTGGGGGGAAAATGCATCCATATCATGCTCCGCCATTTTTCTATCCCCGCTGTGCTGTATAGATCCGAATAATACCTTAAAATTTGTAGATTTATTTTTGCAGGAGAGGGGTATATCATATCATTCTCATCTTTAATTGTGGTGATTATATTTCAGTTTTTCTGCTGTTTAAGACAGTGTGCCAAAATCTTACTCGGATGTTCCCTGTTCTCCCAATAAGCCTGTCATATACAGGTTAAAGCAAATTCTGCCTGCTGTGAAAAAAATATTATTCAACTTGTATTTAACATTCTGTAACTCTTGATAGAGCTGTGTGGATGGAGAACTTGCAAACTGAGTTATAAGCACTTTCAGCTCCTCGTTTAATGATGTTTGTTGCATTATTTTTTTAAAAAAGAAATTCTTATATGAAGCATAGGCAATGATTCAACCCGTGTAAAAGGCTTGCTGGCCTCCCACTCAATAGCATGAGAATCAACGGTACCCTCATTATTTTCAAAATACTCGCAAAGCTCAGCAAGAATCTGATTTTTAAACATCTCATTATTAAGAAGTGAAACATTAAGGCACCAAAGACCTGGGGGGCCAAGGCAAATCTGACTCCAAACAGACTGGGGCAACTCCAAACAGACTGGGGCATGGCCTGAAATTACCAATGTTTCAATTTTACAAGTGTTATCAATGATGTAGAGACAAAGAAATAGCCTAATTGAAAGCAGTTCCAAAGGACTGGTGAAATAAAAAGTATAATCACACTCACCAGGATGCAAAATTCTGCAAGCATCCAACAGACCAAATTCAGACATATAACACTGAAGTGTAAGTCTCACTGCTATTTGGCACTTGGCGGGAGGCATACTCCAATCCAACAGGATCTAGGATCTCGTTCAAGTCACCCCGCCACACACACAATAAGTGTTCATAGGCAATTTCAACCAATCTGCTAAAGCAATCATGAAACATAGTCGGAGAATCATTATTTGGTCCATACACATTGATCATAGCAATAACTTTATCCATGTATTTCCCAACTAAAATTTAAAAAGTGACCGTCAGGATCATTTATCACCTGTTGAATTAGAAAAGAGAGTCACTTGTGGTTTAAAATCACAACCCCCTTGAACTGTGTTGATGTATCTGTTACATAAATCTCCCCAACCCAATCTTTTCTCAACAAATGATCATCAGGCTTCATCAAGTGGGTTTCTTGTCGAAAAGCAACATGCATTCAACTCTTTTAATGTTGAAAGCAGCCTCTTCTGCTTATTTAAATTGTGTAGCCCTTTGACATTCCAGGAAATCACATTAAACATTGAAAACAACGTAACATATTTATAGCCCCTCCATCTTCAGTGGACCGGTCATGTTGTTCGAATGCCTGACTGCCGTCTCCCAAAGCAGTTACTTTATTCCCAACTCAAGGATGGAAAGCGGAATATCGGTGGTCATTATAAGAGGTTTAAAGTTGTTCATAAGCCTAATTTAAAAAAATGCAATATAAACATCGAAAACTGGGAAGCTCTGGCCCATGAACGATCTAAATGGAGCTTAGTCTCTCACAAAGGTTCCATGGACTTTGAAAAAGCCCGAGTGCAAGGTGAAAGGGAGAAATGTGCTAAGTGAAAAGCACATCAAACGAATCCTTTACAGGACCATCTTCCATCTGGTAACCTGTGTCCTCACTGTGGGAAGCTGTGTGGATCTAGAATTGGTCTCCACAGTCACTTACGGACCCATCGCTAGAGTCTACACAATTTTCTTTAGAATTTCCTCCTTTTAAAATCTCCTTTTTGTAAATTTTTATCCTGGAAGACAATCTTACTCGGTCACGAGTGATCGCCTGATGATGATGACATACCAATCATATAAATTTTACACAAATTACCTGCCCAAGATTGATACAATGTATAAGTCATCATTATAATACATTTCAGTATATGAGTCTCCACACAACTCATAGGGTTGTGCACTTACCCCAGCACTTGACTCACGGGGAGCTCGGCGAGCACGCCCAGTGCTATCCGCCCCGAGCACCCTGCAAGCATCAGCTGATGCACTCGCCGAGGCGCTCGGCGGACTTCTGGGTCTCTGGCGCTACATTATTTACATGAGAACCAGTGTGGCGTAGTGGTGAGAGTGTTGGACTGGGACTCGGGAGATCCGGGTTCTAGTCCCCGCTCAGCCATGAAACTCACTGGTTGACTTTGGGCCAGTCACTGACTCTCAGCCTAACCTACCTCACGGGATTGTTGTGAGGATAAAATGGAGAGGAGGAGGATTATGTAAGCCACCTTGGGTTCTTTGCAGGAAAAAAAGGCGGGGTATAAATATAATAAATAAATAAAGCAGGGAAAACTTCCTTAAAATGGCCGCGATTTGCATAAGCAGCGCTTTGTTTTTTATGTTAAAAAATATATAAAATACGTTAGAATATAAGGTATTCTAATATAAGGTATTCTAATATAAGGTAAGGCACTCTTTTCTTTTTAGTGTTTTTTAGAGTTGTTTGTTTTTAAAAAATGTTTTCATGTTACTGGTAAGGCACCTTGAGTATATAACAATTGGAGGATGTAGGGATATGTGTGTGTTTGTTTGCAAAATTTTGAATTTTAGTCAGGAAGGGTGGTGGCTGAAAGAGATATGGGTGTGTGAAGAAGAAAAGGTCTTGGGGAAGTCTATGCAGGAGGCCATGGAGGCCGCAGTTACAGTGGAATCTCATACATGTCTACGTCAGAAGTAAGTCCAATTGAATTTGTGGGGCTTAAGTAGGTATAGAATTGCAGCCTTACTGACCTTTCAATAAAGGAACATCAGCGTGCTAACACTAGGGCCCATAAAATCTGGCTTTAGAGGAAAAAGAGACTTCTTGAATGGGAATGATAATCCTCTCTTTCTAGAAATCCACAGGCAGTGAAATTCCAGACAGTAAACATGGTGGTAGAAACCTTGGACTACTCTTAATTCATGTGCCCCTTTTACAAGGGAGTCATAGCAGAACTAGACATCTGGTGGCATTCCATGTTCATTTCTAACATGCAGCAGGGCATTTGCAGGGGAGCAGCAATGGCTTCCTCTTCACCCAGCTGCTGATTTTACTCTGCAATCCTCTCCTCCTGATGCTTTTCCCTGGATTGGCTTGGGACTGGGGTGGGGACGGGACGGGCAGAGGCGTTGCAGAAGCAAAGCAGTGGGCAGGGGAAACCAACTCTCCCATAGGATGTCATTGACAGACATCAAATATCTGGTAAATGTTTTGCAAACATTTTGATACTAAAAAAGAGGAACTGCATCACCAAAAAAAGAGGATATGCATCTATATGGATAGGTACAAATTTAGAATGACTATAATTATAAACAGACATCCTATACATCTCACCATAGTAGGGAAGGCTGTGACCAGGTGACCTGTGTGTCTGCTCAGTCTGCTGTCCAGGTGCTAACCATGGATGGAAAACATCAAGTTCCCTCCCTGCTCTCCCTGCTTCTGGTTCTTTATCTTTAAAGCAGACTTGGACTGGGCAGCCCATCAAATAGAGGACACCTTCAAATAGAGGACAGTCCTCTGACAGCTCTTCAAAATACTGATCTCTGTGAAGTAGGACACCAGGCCACCCTATGAGCATTAAGGAAATCTCTGGAGAAAACACAGAGGGGAATTTCAAGGGAAATTGTTAAGAGCAAATTAGTTTCCGGTCCAGGATGATGGCACAGTGCAGTTCAGGCCTAGTGCTGTCCTCTGACACTGTTTTACAACCCTGTCCTTTAAAAGTGAAGTATCCCCCCCCCCCCTGACACTATTAAAAAGAGAGGACTCCTTCAAATGAAATCCTGTTTCAATGTTCATCCTGCACTGAAATTTTTATGTCCAAATTTTGATCCCTAGAATGTCCACATGGTTTCTCTAACTGAAATGCTGACAAGCCCCACACCATAAGAGGAGCAGCAGACACAGCCAGAACATAAAATGTACCTTTCTCCAGCAGAAATGTGAATCCATAAATCACTGTTATGACAAACAACCTTCCTTTTTAGTTATATTCATCTGCAACTCATAAACACATTCTCAGTAAGAAAAAGAAAGAACAGCTTGGATCTTAGTGCTTCTCTTCCCCTATCCCCCGCATCATACCATTTGATATCTGTACTGAATCTTCTTTTCAATTGGTTTCCTTTGTGATTGTTTGGCTTCATGTTTTCTATAGTTTATTAGGCTAAAAGGTACTGTGCTACATCTATATTGGGCATGTTGTGTAGCTAGCTGGCTTGGAAGCTGAATTTCATCTTAAATGGAGAAAGCCAAAAAAAAATTAAAAAAAAAGGCAAGAAAGAAAGAAAAGCAGCGGAAAATGGAGGTAGAGGAGAAGAGAGAAAGCCATTTATATTTCTCAAGTGGCTAATGTTGTCTGAGTTCTTGTAGAAGAGAGGCGCTCTCTCTCTTCAGATAAATGTTGGCAGCTGTGCCATCTGCAGTATGAGATACCTGCTTTGGAAAAATACAGGCGGTCTTGGCTTTCTAATGCCGGAATATCTTTCAACCATTTGCCTTATTTATACAGAAATATAGGAATGAGCATATTTACCCTTGTTTCATGTTCTTTTTGTGTGCATGTAAAAAAAAAGCACCACCCATTTTCAGTGACTTTCACTGAAAAAAGATGACTTTCACTCCCTGCAAAAGATGGCACCAATTTGCATAACATTTGCATATGCTAATTTATATGCATTTATTTATTTATTTATTTATTTAAAAATCTTTTTATTTAGAATTATTTTAAGATGCAAATTAAGAAAGTAGAAATACTTAAGTACAAATACTCAGCATAGTGTGGAAGACTGACCAGATGACCTGTGTGACTGCCTGTTCAGTTTGCTGTTCAGGTGCTAACTGTGAATAGGCAACAGTTTTTACAGCTCATTATCCTTAAATTGGAATTTGATAGGATATCCCCTAAAACAGAAGACTGTTTTCTGAAAACTCTTCACACAGAGGACTGACCTCTGTAAAGTAGGCCACCAGGCCACCCTACAAACACATATACTTTGTATGGATGCTGTTCTACTCTCACCTTTTGACTTCTTCTCCTTTGCCCTCACTGCCCCTCAGCCTCGTTTGCCCATTGCCAGTTAATTCAGCAATGTCACAGTGCTATGCCTGATATGATGACATCAAAGGCATCATTATGAGTATACATAATCATGTGGGTCTCCACTGCCAATCAGATTATGTGGGCAAATGAGGCTGAGGTCTGTGAGGGCAAAGTAGAAGGAAAAGGGTGTCCAGAAGTAGCAGGTGAGGGAAACAAAGGGCACTAAATAGCTTGGGAACAATGCAAGCATTCAGTGAGGGTTTTTCTTCCTTTCAACAATTGCTTCAGCAGCATCAGATGTGTTACTTTCAAAGTGTGTATTGAAATAAGCAAATTTTCAGTGCAGCACTAGTGAAATGCACCTTATTCTCGTTGTATTTTGTTTACATTCAGCACATTCAAAGGGTCTTCTTTAATGCTCAGTTGCAGTTTTTGCTCTCAGGAATTTTAACTAATGGAACCTTGTCAGTGCACTGAATCTCCTTTGGCTTTGTCAGTGTGCTTGGTCATTATATTAACCAAACTGATTTAGATTCTTGTTTATTTACTGGATCATTCTTAGTAGTACAGAAAAAAAGGGGCAGCAGCCAGGAGAAAGAAGAAGAAAATAGACATCATTAGAAGGTGTCGGTGTGTGTGTGTGTTGTGTGTATGCCCGCATGTCGGCACACAGGCGTGGGGAGCATAATTTGTTTTTTTTTATTTCTCCCATAATTGAAAAAAGCTTTAGATTTCTGTGCTACCCAAGTAGGGAGGATTAAAAAGAAGAAGAATTTGTACCTGCTTATGTGAACAGTAACTATGTATTCTGTGTGAGATGAAAACACTTTGCCATACTCTGACGGAGCCCTGTTAGTCATTTCATCACGTTCAACAGAACTGATCCTCCTTGCTGCACTCAGTACTAATAAAACCAGATAATGGCATTTATTCTGTCACAAACGTTACAGTTTCAAAGCCCTGATTGCAGGCTATGGGAAATCTGTGCCTAACCACCTCTTAAGGAAATATGGGGACTTCAGTATGTTATACTACTAGGATATATCATGTTAAAGATCAGTATTCTAATATGTAAGGTTTTCTGAAAGGGAAAGATGAGAAAACATTTGAAAAACCAGAATATATCTATCTATCTATCTATCTATCTATCTATCTATCTATCTGCCTAATGGACCAACAGTGTATGCTTGTTTCCCAGATTCCCACATCCTCCAAGCAATTGTTTGTTTTAAGATCAAATAAGCTAGGAATGTAATTTCCAGACTTTCCTGGGGCAAATTCATGTTGCAAGAGAACTACTACATATGCTGCAGGAAGGAAATACATTAGTTATTTAGGTATTTCCCAGGAAGGAAGCTGCCTGCTGCCTCTCTGCATAATCCGCTGCTCTGGCCTTGCCTTTTTCAGATCATCTTCCATTGGGAGAAGGGCCACAGAGCACATATTTTGCATGCAGAAGGTCCCAGGTTCAGTCGCAAGTAGATGGCATCAAGGACTGGGGAGGAATAATTCTGCACATCTCTGCATCGGTATGATTGGATCATTCAATCATTCTTATTTAGAGAAGCTGCATAGTTATTTGCCCTCAGAGGAGTCTGTGTGCTGTGTCTTTGCATGAGTTGCTACTATGTGTAGATGCTAGTGGCAACAGTGGTGGTGCTCCAGCAGTGGTGCGAATGAAAGAGGGAGGTTTGGCCCCTGACACTGGTATGCTGTGTAGACCTACAGTGGCCCTACAGAAATATAGTTTCCCCAATGGCTCTTGACATTCCAGATCACAGATATGGAAAAGCCCACATTTTAAACTGTTGTACCAGCAAGAGTAATTTTGCTGATGGAAAGATGCACATTTGAAATGATATCAGTACTTTCTCTGTGATGTTCCTGGCCCTCTTGAATGGGCTGGGGCATCTTTAAATGCAGATGAAGAGGCACTTATCTCCATCTGGGCCCACTGGTTGTTGTGTGTGGCTAGTTGCACATGACTAGATCTGGACTGAAGCTAAATTGAGGTTTTTTACAATGCTAATGTTGGTATTTACTATCTAATACAGCTTAGATTGGTGCCAATGCAGAGATAAGAAATCTAACCTTGTTTCCTCCAAGCTCTGAAGCTGCATGATACTCATACACTAAAATATGAGGTTAATTATAGATTCAGTGGTAATCAACTGAATTAATAGGAGCAACACAACTTCATTTTCACAGACACCTCCGACTATCCCTGTAAGTAAATATTGAGAGGATATTCTGTCTCACATAATGGATTGGAATTGTTACATGGAAGACCATGATACTGGTAGACCTAATCAATGCTGGTTGCTAATTTAAGATATTCTTCAATAGACTGCAATAGACTTACAGGGGGAATAATATGTTCTCCTACCTATTCAGTCTAATTGCTATTGAAGTCTGGGGAAAAAGTGATGCTTACTTGCACACCACAGCCAAGGATCAAAGAAATGCATTTTCATTATAGAGCACCTCTATTTTGCTTCAATATATAAGATGTCTCTATTTGATTCATGGCATACTAATTAAGGATGGGCGAATTTCATTCTGGAAGCCTCTGAAGTCCTACATTTTGACTTTGAAATTTGCTAATGGAGTTAAAACCTTCCGGGGTTTGTGCTTTGTGTAAAACTGGGAGTGTATTCCAAAGTGGCTGCGGAGCAGTAACAGCATTCATGGCTTCCTGATCCTTGAAGTCAGATAAAATCAAGCTAATAAGTCCAGGTATTTTACAGCCAGATTTTACCTCCCATGGCAACTGGATCATTGTTCCACAATGTCATTTTTTTCTGTGGTCAGCAGAAGGCAGAAGAAGGACAAAGGAGAAGCAGGACCAGCATCTTCCTAACCGTAGATTTATTATCCACTGAACAATGTTATAGAATACTGTGCTTTTAACCCTTTCCCATAACACTCAAGCAGTTGAGTGTTATGGGAAATCTGGGGAGAGCCTATGTGCAATAGGGGACAGGGATTGATTTCCATTCACCCCTTCATCTGATATGCCCCCCACCCTATTCCTCCTCCTGCCATGCATTGGGCATCATATTTGTATAGTATCCTACATGTTTGGGGTTCTATATGTATAAGACCCCAAGAAGGACTACATGTGATTATCAGATGGGGACGAGGCAGGCTCACTAGAGACAGCAGGGCAGAGCAATCCCAACCATCCACTTAGCATTTGTTACAAATGCCTCCATAGGACTTCCAGTTCCCATCCAAAGTTCCAGGTGAGTTCTGTTTCCCCTAGTCCAGTCCAGTCTCCCTGGCTCAATTCTGACCAGCAGTAGACTGTATATGTGACAATGGATTAGGAAGTGTGGCTTCTGTTCCCTTTAAGCTACTTGACACATTTGGAAGGGGGGGGGGGAGAAAGACATTTCATCTGTCACTTAAAAAAAAGAATCTTCTGATGGAATCCTTAAAACACACACACACACACACACACACACACACACACACACCAATAATCCCCCAATGATCTCATCCAGCACTCTGCAGGCAGCATCCAGACTGGCCATACTCCATGGAATGCCCATGAGAGGATGTCATGACTTTATGGCATCCCACAGGCATTTCAGGAATTGTAGGAGGCTTAGAAGTGCCGGGACTGACAAAAAGCTGTAAAGAGAGGAAACAAAGTTTAAAGGAAGAGCATACCACTTGGCCACCGTGTAATGCTTTTTTGCAATATCTCCCACCCCCCTGTGAAAGATTTCACTGAATTTCTCATACCCAACTCTTTTTTCAGAGGACGTTTCCTTTCAGCCATCCCACACATGAACAGACAGGGGAAGGGGGGGGAGAATATAGGCACGCCACACGGCCATAAGATATACTGTGCCCAGGAGGTTTCCATGTTCTATTAAATTAGAAACTCCATCCAAAAAGGAGAAAAGGTTGTCTGCAGTACTTATTCTTGGTCAACCTATGCTGGTTCCTAGCAATCAATGCATTCTTTATGTATATTTTAATTTCATTTATTTAAAATAAATTTTAGGCTGCAGCGTACAAAGTAACAACCAAATGAAGTGGATACAGTAAAACCAAGAAGTACATATTCAATACAAATCCATAAAAATTGAATTATTTTCTAGATTGCTTAATCATCTGTTCTAGAATTTTAGCTGACTAGTCTGTAGATTCCAGAATGCACTTTCCCCCCTTTCTGAAGATCTGTGAACATAGGTAGGTGATGTGAAACCTTCAAATTCAAGGGCAGAATGCCTTCTGATACCAGCTATTGAGGAGCAGGAGAGGGTTATTGTCTTCTTGTCCTGCTTGTGAGCTTCCTGGCCTGGAGACATGTGGTTGGCCACTGTGAGAAACAGGATGCTGGAATAGATGCCACCAGCAGGGTGTTTCTTACATTCTTATGTATATTACCTGAATATGAACAACCAGTGCAAGATGATTCATAGCTAAGTTTGTGAATTGACTTGAATTATATTGCTTAGAAAGACATAGAAACACCATGTCAGGCCATTGGTCCATCTATTCCAGAATTATCTGCTCTAACTGCCAGCAGCTTCTCAGGCAATGGTCTTTCCCAAACCTAAAATCCATCTAATCTGAGTTACTGGAGATTTAACCTGGAACCTTATGCATACAATGCATGCATGTGGTCTACCACTGTATAGCCCTTAGCTATGAAAGTTCTATATTTGTTGTTGTATCTGAAATGGCCCATTGACACATGCAAGTCACCACCTGATGCTGCTTTCATGTGGTGCACATGAATGTGCAAATCAGATCTTGGGACAATTAGGAAATAAGACATGGGGAAAGTTTGTTTGTTTGTTTGATTGATTGATTACCACTGAGTGCACCAGTGGTATACCTGTGCCAAAATCTGTCCTCCATTTCCCCCAAACTTTTCTTCTCCCATGAAAAGAGGATTCTATTTTTCTGTCTCATTCTCAGGGTGCCTTAGAATTTCTTTTAGTGGTTTCTGAGTTTACCTTATTGTTTTGAGGTGGCCAAGGGTGCTGTGTGCATTTTTCTTTCTATTGCACCTCTCTCTATCACTCTGCAGCCTCCCCAGCTGCCCACACTTCCTGATCTAAAAAAGTCCCATGGGAGGAATTACCTCAGGACATCATCCCCTGGGCTTTAATTAAAGTGAGAAATTATAGTTCTCATCCATCTTCCCTTGGACATAATTTACCATACCATATGGACACAATTCTTATGAGTATGATGGAGCTGTACAAAGGACTGGGACTGTCAACAGGAATCAGACACTCTTAAAACACAGAGTGAAGAATCCTGAACCCATGCATCCTTTTACACCCAATTGCTGTTACAAAATTACAAACCTGGTATTTGCAACCTTCACAGCAATTACAATTTAGTATTAAAGGTAGGCTTGCTGCCCCTCACAGAGAGAAAGTACCCCATAGCTGCTGCTCATTTGTATAGTTCATTCAAATTAAGGCTAGTGCAAATATTACCATTACATAGTACTGCCAGAAAGTAACATAGGAAGAGGAATTGTTCCTTTGATCAGCTGAAATAGACCAAGCTCTGCCTTTTATGTTTCTCAGTGTGTATACTCCACATTTTCTTTTAATCCCTCTGTGTTGTTTTCTTTAATATTCCCTCATTCCACCCATTTCATTTAATTATATTATTATTTTGTTCTCCATGCCCATTTCTTTCATTCTGCATGTATTTGTTTTGTTTTTGCTATTCATCCCATAATACACCCTTCTCCTTTTTAAAATTTTATTCCATTGCCCCCCTGGAATCAAGGCCCATGGCCAAATCAAACATTACTTTAAATGTGTGTCCAGCTGCTACATCTTTCTTTTCTTTTCATAGATTTCATAGATCATAGAGTTGGAAGGGGCCTGCAAGGTCCAACCCCCTGCTCAATGCAGGAAACTAGAGGAGGGGTCTACCATCCAAGTAATAACCAGGTCTGACCCTACTTAGCTTTCCATGTGTGTCCTTCCAGATGGCATTGGACCAGAAGTCCCATCATCGCCCAGGGTGGCCGGGTGACCGGCCAGATGGGCGATTAATAAATATAAGAAATAAAATAAATAAATCTCTGACCATTGGCTATGCTGGCTTAGGCTGATGGGAGTTGAACAACTTCTGGAGGATTACCCAAGTCTTAGGTGCTGGACACACTTTTTGTTGCAGGTCCCACATATATCTCTGAACCCCAAGTGCTGGGAACAAACGTACCAGGGTTGTTGCCCATACTCTTGCTTGTAAGCTCCCAGAAGCATCTGGCCGGCCACTGTCAGAAAGAGAATGGCTAAATTGAACTTGGTCTGATCTAGCAAGGCAAGTCTTATGTTCTTATGCTTGTGATGTACTACTCAGAAGCAGGACAATTCACTTTAACTATCAAACAGAATGGCAGCATTATCTTACACAATAGGAGAAAGATGTCAATTGCATATCCTGCTTGAGAGGTCCCAGAGCATCTGGCTGACCATGGTTGGAAACAGATTGCTAGACTAACTGGGCCTTGGCCTGATACAGCAAGGCCATTGTCATGTACTCAACCTTTGATTTTCCTTCTCAAGTACAAGAAGTGAAATCAAAGGTTAAGTAGATAAGAATGCATTCTTATTACCTAGGAATACCAGATTTTTCAATGGGCAATTTTTGGACACAAATGGTGGTACTTTCATTATGGCATAGTTGTCTGAATGAAGTTGCCACATACTGCATTTATTCTGGAGCAATCTAGTGACACAATTGGTAGTTGCTTATGGGGGGAAAGAAAAAAAATATGGGCACACACAACACACTTCATTCTTCATGATTCTTAAGCAACCAGAAACTTTCCTGCTTACTCAAAGTCAGGAAAAAATAAATCAAACAAGGAAAGGAACCCTTTCATCTGCTAGATCTCTTTCAAACAAATGAAGTCAAGACTCCAGTTCACCTCTGACATGCCAGGATTGTCTCATCCTGGAAGACAACTTATGTTAACACAAATAAGCAAGACATCTAAAAATGGAGCAATATAGATACACAGACTTCCAGACCCATTGTGTGTTTAGTGGGGGTGGGGGGGGGATAGTCTTGTCACACATGCCTCTTCCTCACCTCTCTCTGTTATCTTGCATATTGCAGATTTTAATTTGCAAAACCAGGGCCAGAGGCCTTTTAATGTGTATGAATCTCAGGAATGCACCATTTACACTTATAGGTTCTACAATGCCTTGCAGAAGTATTCACCCCCCTTTGACTTTTCCAGATTTTGTTGTGTTATAACCTGGAATTGAATGGATTTAATTGGCATTGTTAACACTTGATGTACACAAGATACTCAACACTGTGAAGGTGCAAAATATTTTTATTGTGGCACAAAAGTTAAGTGAACGAAAACAAACTGGCACTTCTTGGTTGCAGAAGTATTCACACACACCCCCGAGTCAATACTTGGTAGAAGCACCTTTGGCAGCAATGACAGCTGCGAGTCTTCTTGGGTAAGTCTCTATCAGCTTTGTGCATCTAGATCCTGCAGTGTTTGCCCATTCTTCCTGGCAAAATTGCTCCAGCTCTGTCAGGTTGGATGGGGACCGTTGGTGAACAGCAACATTCAAGTCTTGCCACAGATTCTCAATTGGGTTGAGGTCTTGGCTTTTACTGGGCCATTCTAAGACTTTCAGTGTTTTTAAACCACTCCAGTGTTACTTTGGCGGTGTGTTGAGGCCGTAGGAGTGTGCGCGGAACTCGATCGGGGGTGGAAGCGGAGCGAACTCACCCCACTCACCCCCCAAGCTCCGCACGACTTACACTTTCCCCAGCTCGGTACAACTCCCCACAAGAGGAGCCAGGGAAAGCAACTTCCAGGTCCCCGTCGCATCATTTCCGGGGCCCCAGCACTGCATTTTTAACGTAAAAACCAAGGTAACCCACCTTAAAATGGCCACGATTTGCTAGTCGCGGCTGTTTTAAGGTAGTTTACCTTGGGTTTTACGTAAAAAACGCCGTGCCGGAGCCCCGGAAATGACGCGACAGGGACCTGGAAGTGACATGATGGGCACCTGGAAGTCCGCTGAGTGCCTCAGCGGCTGCCGCAACACAGATTGCATGGTGGGGGTGCTCACCGAGCGCACAGTGAGTCAGGTAAGGGGAATTCGCACACCCCTAGTGAGGGTCATTGTCCGGCTAGAAGGTGAACCTCCACTCCAGTCCCAGGTCCCTTGCAGACTGAAACAAGTTTTCCTCTTGAATTGACCTGTATTGGGCTCCATCCATCTTGCCCTCAATCCTACCAGTTTCCCAGCCCCTGCTGAGGAAAAGCATGACTGCCACCACCATGCTTCATCGTGTGGATGGTTTTCTCAGTGCAATGAGCACTCTTGGTTTTGTGCCACACACAGCGTTTTGTGGCAAGGCTAAAAAGTTCCATTTTGGTATCATCAGACTAGAGAACCTTTTCCCACATGTTTGCTGTGTCTCCCACATGCCTTTTTGCAAACGCCAAACAGGCTTTGATATGGGTTTCTTTCAGCAATGGCTTTCTTCTCACCACTCTTCCATAAAGTCCAGCTTTGTGGAGTGTCCGGGTGATAGTTGTCCTATGGACGGTTTCTCCCATCTCAGCTGTGGATCTCTCCAGCTCCTTCAGAGTTTCCATTGGCCTCTTGGTTGCTTCTCTGACTAATGCCCTCCTTACCCAGTCACTGAGTTTTGGTGGATGGCCTTCTTTCCATTTTGTAATAATGGATTTAATGGTACTCCAGGGGATGTTCATAGTTTGGGATCATTATTATTTTATAACCCAACCCTGATTGGTGCTTCTGTACAACTTTATCCCAGAGTTGTTTTGATAGCTCCTTGGTCTTCATGATGCCATTTGTTTAGACATGCTCTCCAATAAACTCTGGGGCCTTACAGAAACAGGTGCATTTAATCTGAGATAATGTGGCACTGGAATTGCACACAGGTGGACTTCATTCCACTACTTATAGTGGGTTGCACCAGAGCTTATTTAGGCATGTCACAGCACAGGAGGTGAATACTTATGCAACCAACAAGTGCCGGTTTGTTTTTGTTTACTTAACTTTTGTGCCACATTAAAAATATTTTGCACCTTCACAGTGTTGTGTTCATCAAGTGGTAACAATGCCAATTAACTCCATTTCAATTCCAGGTTGTAAGACAACAAAATGTGGAAAAGTAAAAGGGGGGTGAATACTTCTGCAAGGCACTGTAATCTTAGGGTTGGGGAGGTCACAGACTAGCCCCTTCACATGTTAAAAGAATGTGTGAGGGGGTCACAGAGCCATGCTAGCCAACCTGGACATCTTCCGTGGCTGTGCGCAAAGACCATGCCTCTCACTGGGTGCGTGTTCTGCAAGCATGAGAAAGGGCCTTATCTACATACTCACATACATGCCCACAGCTCCTCCATGAAAGGGGGACCCTGCTAGGACAAGGTTTCCCCCCTCTCATAGAGGAGCTCTTTGTGCATATGTTGGTACATGTGAAAGGCTCCTTCTCAGCTGAGGCTCAGGACCTGCCAGAGCCAGAAGGCCTGGAGGAGCCGGGACCTTCAGTAATGCCCACCCGGGACCGACCCCTCCAGGGGGAGGGGGGATCCACTTCAAAGTCAGAAAAAGAGAGACACCCCCACAAGCCCCTGGGAGCAACATAGACTTCAGAGGCAGGTCAGACTCATTGAGCCCAGGAGAGGTGCTCAGTTCTGTGTAGAACTCCCAAGGATCCCCTGGTCATT
This sequence comes from Shinisaurus crocodilurus, assembly GCA_021292165.1. Lineage (NCBI taxonomy): Eukaryota > Metazoa > Chordata > Lepidosauria > Squamata > Shinisauridae > Shinisaurus > Shinisaurus crocodilurus. Next base: position 148,435,572 of record CM037878.1, on the reverse strand, counting down.
GTCCTTGGTCTGCTAGTCAAGCCTGAGCCGGAGCCCCATTGAAACATCAACATTGATGGGGCTTACTTCCAAGTAGGGATGGGCAAATATGTCACTTCACTTTTCCCCAAATTTGATTTTTTTTTAAAAAACAAAAACAAAAATCCAAGTTCTTTCTCTCTCAAATATGAACTTTGTTGATTTTGAGGGAATTAACAAAACTGAACTGAAACATTCTCATTCACCTGCCCCAGCTAAATTCAGTAGTGGACAGCTATATTTCCTGGATGGAGAGGGCCAGGATGAACCTGCCTGCCATACAGCTGTTAAAGAGGAGGAGCCTGTCAGGAAAAAAGAGGTGGCAACCCTAACAAAGTGTGAACATGGATGAATACACAAGGATTCAAACCCAGATGTTTAAGAGAAAAGCACTCGAAACCTTAGTCCTGGATGGACAAATCTTTCAATTTCTCCCACATTCATTTCTTTTTTAAAAAATCTCAAGTTCTTCTTGTTCCAGATAAATTCTTATCCAAACCGAATTGAAACTAAATTCTCACCCTTCCCTACGTTCCAGATAAACACAAATAGGACCAGGTTGCAAAGCTTCTGACACACAGACAAACCTTGCCTGACAAAACAGCGTACTTTGGAATACCAGATGCTGGGGCAAACAACAGGGGAAGACCATTACCTGCATGCCCTGCTAAGCTTGTGAGCTTCCAGAGGCATCTAATTGGCTGTGTGCTTGGAAACAGGATGTGCTGAACTACATGGACCTTTGGTCTGCTGATCCAGCACGGAGCTGCTTATGTTCTTACCCTCTGATTTTACTGCTGGAATACAAGGTCTTTATTACTGAGGATTACCAGATTTTTCAAACAGTGTTATTTGGACACAAGTCTGTTAGGAAAAAAAAAAAGTCATGAACACTAACCTGCAGGGTGAAAGTTTTGCATCAGATAGTAAAATATGAAACAGCTTCTAAAGGGGCTAGCCATGTTAGTCTGTTGCAGCAAAAACAACAAAGAGCTTTGTTGCACCTGAATTCACAAATTTATTATGTGAAATTTATTATGGCATAAGCTTTTGTGGTCTAGAGTCCATTTCATCAGATGAAGTGGTCTCTAGTTCACGAAAGCTTATGACATAATAAGCTTGCCCATCTTTAATGCTGGGTGGGCAACATGTGCCTTGCAGATTTTTTTTACTCTAACTCCCATCAGCCCCAGCCAGCATACCCAATGATCAGGAATCCTGGGAGCTGTAGTCCAAGGCAGTTGGAGGGCATATTGGGGAAGGCTGCTGTGTGTTCACCAGCTTTGTGTGCATAGATGGAGGTCAAGAACAAGAGCAGTAGACACAATCCTGCTCCCCCCTTCCATCCATTCTGCATACATGGATTCCTCCAACTATGTGAAAATAACATCCCTCCACCCCAAATCCCAATCAGGAACATCGGAAGGATTACTGAGATAAAACACTTTGAATGCTCAAAATGTACAACAAAAATTCATGGTTGCAATATTATAGCATACAGCTTATTATCTAACGGAGCAATTTCATTTTTCAGACTGGGGTATGACAAAATAATAGTAACATTTATTCTATTTCTACAAACCAATTCACCCATACTCGTTTACTGGCTTCTGGATATACACAAAGAAGTATACATGTTTACTGACTCCAGAAACCATTCCCCCCCCCCCCAAACTCCAGTTTTGGAAACTAATGTCTGACTGAAGGGGGGGTTGGGCGGGAGGCGGAGAGGAGGGAACACATAATTCTGGCTTCACCAGAATAATTCTATTCTAGCCAGTTTTCTACAGCTTATGAACAGTGCTTTCAAAACATGAACAGTCTATACATTTTATAACACATTTAAACATAGCAACCCTTTCTTTAAGCAAGAGGTAAGCGCCATTTCATACATTACACAGAGACAAGCTCAGATTTGCCAATAAACACAGCCGGGTGACCGGCCAGATGGGCAATTAACAAATATAAATAAATAAATAAACAAACAAACAAAAAAGCAGCAGGAAATTGTAATCTTTCTGATGTGTGCACCTATGTTTGCAAGCTCCTGTTCCTTGAATTTGCACTTTACATTTTGGGCGTGCACTCACTCAAAAGCAAACTCAGAAACTGCAAAGAAACCCTAAAATCTTCAGGCTTCTTAACTTCAAACACGTTAAGAACTCCATCATTGCTTTTATAATGAGCCTGCACACTAGAACACTTAAAAGAAACATAAAACCTTTTATACGTTGGGGTGGCCATTGAGAAGAATGGAGACTCAATGTAGATGGAAAAGGTGGGAATGGGGATGTTGTTGTGTTTTTTTTTGCTGTGTGTGTGTGTGTGTGTGTGTGTGTGTGTGTGTTTACCACACACATACACAAAACTCCCTGCATGAAGGTGCAGAAATGATTGTATTATGGATCCTGCTTGGGGTAAGATTCTTAGGAGCAATCTAGAAATAGGAATACTGAAGGGATTAGATCTTTGCAAATCCCAGTGCAAACTAAACTGATCTGCACCTCCTGGATTAAGTTGAGGAAGATCAGCACTTAGTTTTCCACACCAGATGTTGAATTTCCTGAATGTTCTGATGTGATTATTGGCTCAAAAAACATATCAAAATACATTTAGGGAATGATCTATGTGTTGTGATATGTATCACTTCACCAGCTGCAGCACACTGTTTACACATGGAAGGGACAGAATGGCTGTAAACAGGTTTGTTATGTCTTTCTGGATTCCCGTGTTTTTCGCATGGGAACCTGAACTCTGAGAGCAATATGAGCTAGTCACATGGTTTGTATGTTCTGATGACGTGCTAACTTGTTTTCTGTCTGAAGCCATCTTTGAGAGAAGCAGGACTGCTTTCTCTCTTCTTGTTGTTCTTCTTGCTGGACTTTGTTACTGCAACAATGTAACGTCTTTGCTGAGGTAGAGTGAAGCTCAACTTATTCCACTGGATGTAATGCTTGCTATGCATTTATACTCTGCACATGGACTGTAACTAGGAAATGTATACTCTGTAGAACTTTACTTGCTAAGTGAATAAACAGGTAGAATTAGACCTGTGGTGTTCCAGAGTGTTTCCTGACTCCATGGATTAATCTGCAACGGGGAAGCTGGAAGCAGTCTGACAACAAGGCTGACTGGGCTGGAGAAACTGGCACAACACGCTGCACGCTGCGCGCGGGGGGGGAGGTGAGATCTGGAAGATCTGTGTGTGGAATTTCAGGCCTCTGCTAGCACACAGAGACAGGATTATAAATCTCCCAACTCGCACACACTCTGCTCAAAGCTAAAACCAACACTATGGCTCCTAGACATTGTCTGAGGGCCATAGGATAATTTGGATTCCCAGCTCTGAGGTCAGAGACAGTGGTTTGACCCTGGAGCTGGGAATCGGCACTCTACCCCCTCTCCCACCCCCTTGCAGCCAGGACAGAAAGAACTGCACTGGCAGTTCTCAGGTCACTTTTCTGGGGTTGGGAAAGCAACTTCAGAGAGGGGCAAAAGGGTGGAGGGTGGAGACTGGAGAGGACAGGATATGAGATATCCTGAAGCTGCTTCAGCCTCCTTCTCTCCCCCTTTGAAATGCTGTCGTCAGACAGCCTAAAATGGCCATCTAGCAAAAATGTAGAGCAGGAGGAGCGTGGAGGCAAAGATCGCCTGTCTGTCGTTCCTCCCGCTCTGCATTGGATGAGCATGAGCCTCTGAGTTTGGAGGCTTATGGTCATCTCCATAGGATTGCACCCTTAGAAATTTATATTGTATGAGAAAACACTTTTAAAATATGTATATAGTGTGGGTTGTTGTTGAACCGTGGGTTGTTGTTGAAAAATGTGGGTTATCTTATTGTCTGAACCCAGCTGTGCTAACAAGCCATGACTTGCTAACCACGAACAACCTCTGAAAAGAACCCATAGCTTGTTGTTGGGTTGTGAACTGTGGGTTGTGAACTGTGGGTTCACCACAGTTTGTTACCTTGGCTGGGTTCAGACAACACAATATCCTGCATTTCAACAACAATGCACAATTCAACGACAACCCACATTGAACCCTTGAGTGTGGGTTATCATTTTGTCTGAACCCAGTCAAAGTCTGTTGGCATCCTTACCCCATGCTCAACTGGTATATATGTAAATAAGCACCATTCATAACTCCCTCTTTGATGGAAACTGGCCCTCTAACAGCTGCCAGGAGAAAGGGCACATTGTGACATGATGCAAGAAAACAAGGTGCATATTTTATTCACTAGAAAAGGTTATGTGCATAAAACAACAGGGGATAGCAATACAGTTTTAAAATATCTAGCATATAAATTCATATTGGACTTGAGACCACTTAGGAATGTAGATGAAGTGCAAGAGAATATCTCCTGAACAAGTGATCTGTAAAAAAAATATCTTTGAGCTCAGAAAAGAACTGTATATACTTATATTTTTATGGTAGAAAAACTGAGCACAGCATCATAGACAATTAGATAATCACTTGGAGTGATTATGCATGAAACAAATGCATTAACTGGGATTTGAACAAGGATATGTTCCATGTAGAAGCAAAACGACACATGGTTTATGAGGATTACTCAGAGTGTTTGTGCTCAAATATACTTTTAAAACAAATCTCTGTTTTAATTTGCAACAGTAAGTGGTCCCTAGGATAGTAGCCTGATTTAATTTTCAACATGAAACCAACACTTCATTTAAAGCAGGGGTAGGCAACTTCTGGACCTCTAGATGTTGTTTGACTGCAACTCCCATCATTCCTCACATTGGTTATGTATGTTGGCTGGGGCTTATGGGAGTTGCAGTCCCAGCAACATCTGGAGGGCCTCCAGCTGTCCACCCATGATGTAAAATGGAGCAGTACCAAATATTCCCCTCCCCCTGTGGAAATGAATGAGGGACTTTCAGGAGAGTGAACAAATTTTAAGAATTTCAGGATGTGCTGGCCAAGGTTTTTTTTCCTTGCTTCTTCTTTTTTATCCAATCTCAGCAAAAGTCTTGCCATTTCTTCAAGGGGTGGCCTAACCACTCTCAGCAGCCTGGCTGTACAGGCAGTCCCCAGGTTACGAACGAGTTCCATTCTTAAGAATGTATTTAAGTCAGATTTGTATGTAAGTCGGAACAGCATAGCGTTCTATACGTTAAAATAGGCATTTACACAAATTGTGTAAATTATGCAAATTGTGTAGTATACTACGCTATGTACTCTACGTAAACAAAGTAGCACCGGGGGACCTAGAACTCCGTTCTTAAGTATGGGTTGTCTATAAGTCGGATGTTCTTAACTCAGGGACTGCCTGTATTCTCAGGACAGAAGTAGCTTGGAGAGGGGTGCTAAACCATCATGGGGTTGCATCATTCCCTGGGTCATTGTGTCCCAGAAACATGGCTGGGCTGTTGAGAGTAGCCAAACTGCCATTCAAGCAGCAGCAAGACTTTTTGTTGTTGCTGTTTGTTAAAAAATGAAAAAGAAAAACCCTTAACCATCCACCTCATTTCTAAAGTTGAAATCCCTCCCCTTAAAAAAAAAAAAGACCTCATAAAATTTGGCCAATGTTAAGATTTAATCCGACCATTGAGGATGCATTTTTGCCCCACCCCAAAATGCACAAAGTTCAACTGGGCTGAATACTTTAGTCCGGCACTAATTTCAAGCATGGCTCACAAAATGGGGGAGATTTGAGGGTTTGTTTGCTATTCATGATTCAAAGATACCAGGGGGCAAGCCAGGATGTGGGTGGCGTAGCAGGATAAGATGGCTGAATACATAAGTAGTATTGGGAAATCTCAGGGCAAACAGGTAGAGGAAAGGCAGAATGGTCAGGAGTAGTGGGCGGATATGGATTCAGGGAAAGTCAGCAAGGCAAAGGAAACAGAACAAGAACTTTTAAGATGAGGTGCAACCCTGAACATGACCAACCTTTAAGCAGCCTCTCCCTGCTTCCTTCAACAGGGCTGCAGGCTCTTTTTAGACTGTTTGCCTGTTTTAGGGGGCAATCCAATGCATGTTTAGACAGAAAAATGTCCTACAACTCCCAACATCCCCCTGCCAGCCATGTTTTCTGTCTAACATGCATAGGATTGCACCCTTAATCTACTTTGTAATTAAATGATTATTGAAGAAATCCTCCTCCTCATCCAGCCAAAGCTAAGTGCATTTACATCTCCATTGACTTTGAAGGGAGAGTTACAGTAATACCTTGGATTGAGAGCATAATTCGTTCTGGAAACATGCTTGTAATCCAAAACACTCTTATATCAAAGCGAGTCTCTGGCGGGCGTGAGCGGGGCTGATTTCGGCCCGCTATGCCCGCTCGAGACGAGCAGTTACATCCCTAAAAAAAATGCAAGACCTTGCTCGTTTATCAAGTCAAAATTTTAATTTTTCTTTTGCTTGTCTTGCAAAACGCTCTCAGACCAAGTTACTTGCAATCCAAGGTATATACTGTAATTATTCACTTACAGAGAAATCCTATACATGTCTACTCAGAAGTAAGCCCTATTGAATTCAAGGGCACTTACTCCCAGGCATGTGTGTATAGGATTGCAGCCTTAAATATCTCCCTGTAAAATAACTGTGACTAAAAAGTGACTGGATTATTATCATCTTCAGTAGTAGCAGCAGCAGCAGTAGTATCATCATCACCTGCCTTTGATTTATTTTTAGAGAAACAGTATAAATGTTTCAGTACACATGAATCTAGTATACCTCCTCCAAGAACTTTTTGAATTCTGATGTCTGAGCTTCAGCAAACAAAGCCTCAGACAGAGTGACCTTGCACTTTTCAGTTTAGAAAAGGAAAAACAGCTGCTGAGTAGATGAATTAGAAGGTGGGGTGCCCTGGTCTAGATTTTAACGAAAACCATTGATCTTTACAAATTATAGGGACTTGACAACAGGAATACATCAAAGTCCAGAGGCACAATGCAGGAAATTCATTTCACTCATTCTTTTTGTCTCTCCTTCTTCCTGGCTTTCTTCTTGTCTAATGATGTTGTTTGGTTGTTCTTCCAAATAAATGCCAGTTCCAGCACTCAGGACCAGCGCCAAGGGTAGGCATGGTTGGGCACCTGCTGAGGGCCCACACCCCAGCAGTGGCCCACTGACAAGAGCCCCCTGGTCCCGCTGCTCTTCACCATCACATCCTCCTGGTTTGCCTGCCTTTCATTTTGGCTCAGACAACAGTGGTGGTGAGAAGGAGGCACAGGAGATACCACTCCCTGCTTCCTCACTGGCTCTTTCTCTGTCAAGCAAGCACATGGTAGCAACGAAGAGGACGAGGATAAGGAGCAGTAGCAGCTGGTGACAATCACAGTGCGAAGGTACACTCACTGAGGCACTACCAGTACTAACAAAATGGTGCCTGGGATTAGCCATTCTGGTATATTTAAGCCTAGAGATGCAAAAAAAGAAAAGAAAAAGAGTGACAGAAATTAGTTTAATCCTGTTACCATTCCTATCACTCTCCTCATGATGTTGGCAAATCTGACAAGCACCAGCTTCGTCTTAACAGTTGATGCTTGCCTCCTAGCCTAGACTATAGTGGGGCTGCAATGGATCTCTCTTCCTAGCAAGAAACACAGATCATTCATTTCCCATATGCATGGGGTTGTCCCTCCAATGCATGACTGACAAACTCAAGGTCACTTTTCACTCACCCCTCCCAGCACGATATTCTGCTGCATGAGCAGGCAGCATGTGCATGCCAATGGCACCTGCACTTACTGCTCCAGTGAGAGCAATTGAAAAGCCACTCTGTGAGCAGTGTGCTCAAGGCATGCAGATTTCTGCCCATGGTGCCAGTCTTTAAACAGCTGTCTTTTGCACTTGGTCCTGTTCAACTGGAACTCAGCACACACATAGAAATTACTGTGATAGCCAAGGTGGTTGTGAGCACTGGCCCTCCAAGACTTAAAATAATCAAGGGCTCATTGGACCAATAGTTGTGAATGTTCTCACTAAATATATATATTTTTAAAAACCCAACCCTATCTATAATAACTGATTGCTATTAATTTAGTTTATTTTTCTTTTAACTTTTTTTATTATAGAAACATAAAGTCAGATTACAGAAAACCACAGAACATACACACACACACACACAAAGTAGACAAGAATTACTCCATAATAGGAAAATAAAATGTTTGGTCAAATACTGTGTTGATGATATGTACTATTCCAGAACATTGCAAACAAAGCCTATCTTTTAATAAATTGATTTATTAAATTTATTAATACATGTGTCCATTACCATTAGTTGATCTTCTATAGTGGGTCAGTTTTGTTCAGATTGCAAGAATCCACACTCTACCATACTATTCAGAAATTGATGGAACAACTGTTGGTTGCTACACACATTTTAGAAGCCTTAAGGTTACAACAACTTCAAGGTGAGCGTTTAATGTCTTCATCTACAGTTTTTAAAGAAACATTATATCAGCAGACGCAGTCCCACTCTTCCTCCCCCCCCACCTTTCCAGTTAAAAGGGCTCATACTTTCAATCAGGGCCGGCGCTACCGCTAGGCAAACTAGGCGGTTGCCTAGGGCGCGTGGCTGAAGAGGGCACAGAAACGCTGCGCTCCTCTTCACTGCCGCCGCCGTGCTGCCCCCGCCGGGCCTCTCTCCCCGCCGCCCTGCCCGACAAAGCCGCCGAAGCCACCTCCCCCCTCCCCCCGCGCCTCCCGCCCGCCACCTACCTTCTCCGCGTCGCTTCCGGAGCCCCGCCCATGTTGTTTTGGCGGGAGGAACCAGGGCAACAGGGCTTAAACAGCCCTGTTGCCCTGGTTTCCCCGGCAAAAAACAGAGCGCGGGGGTCCCGTTGCATCACTTCCTCTTCGGAGGCGGCGGCAGCCAGGGCAGGGGAACTGTTACTAACTTCGGCGGAGAGAAAAGTGTGTGTATATATTTCTTGATTCAGGCAGGCATTTGTTGTACAGGTCTCTTTGCCTCGGAGCAGGGAATGTTTGGTTAAATGCAAAGTGGAAAGATTATATTTAACGATCCACACAACTTTCTTCTGCTACAATTAATACTTTTAAAAAAACAAACCTCTGGAACTTCCCCCGGGGAAGGTAGGTAGTTAGCTGGTGGTGGCGGCGGCATGGGAGGAGGGGTTGCAGAGCAGGGCTGCTTTGCTCTGGGGCCCCCCCACGGCACGAGAGGGGGGGCGCAAATTTTATTTCGCCTAGGGCGCCAAACTGCCCTGCACCGGTCCTGCTTTCAATACCAAATCCAGGACTGTAAATTTGTAGAAATCACATAGACATCTAGCATCATATATATGGCCTATCTATCTATCTATCTATCTATCTATCTATCCATCTATCTCCCCAGTCTTTTGGCTTCTATTGTTTGGCTGCAGTTAGTGGGATATGTTACCTCATGATGTCTTCCCCTAGGCTTTAATTGAAATGTGGAAAGCTGGGGAAGCTGCAGACCACAGAGAGATTATTGTACAATGATAGACAGAACACACTCACACACCCCTCGGCAACTAAGGTAAGCACAAGAACCCCACACTCCACTCATGAGGATGTCACGAAAGTTTTTCCAAAAGGGTTTCCAAAAAGCAATCTCTTTTCCATCAAACTGAATGAGAATGGTTGGGGGGGGGGAATGCAGAAGACATTTTCAGAACAGCACTACGCTGGCCTCTGATGTAGGTGTGCACCCTTCCACTAGAAGGGCCAATGAGAGTAAACATGGAACGTGCAACATGCCTGTCCTGAGAGAGTGCAGTCATGCATTGCCTGCCCGGAAAGCAGGGTTTCAATCTTTATCTCCCAATATGTTTGTCTGAGTACTAAATAGGAAGATAAGCAATTCCTTCATTTGTCTATTCCCCCCAACTCCTTGCTGCTGCAGTTTACAACCACGAAGACCAGCAGAAGACCTGCGAATAAGTAACCACCCTGTTTGCCATGGCAGGTTGGATTTCAAATGTATGGGTAGATTGGCTTCCTGTCTTCCGGAAGGCTCTTCAGGCTGGCTAGTCCTCTTAATACTTCCCTCACTACTTTTCAGTCTTTCTATCAAACACACACACACACACAGTATTGAAATACCTTAACTGGAATATTCTTAACTAAATATATTTAGGATTGGCTATAGGAGATGTTTAATTTAGACATGTTTGCTAGGCTGAACCGCACAATGTTTTCAAAAGTAACTTGTGAGCAAGCCTGTGAACTGCAACTAGGGTTGCAGGAGAAATTCATTTGGTTTGCATTTGGATGCGGGCTTACCGAATTTTGCACTTTTGAACTAATATGCAAATCAAAATTCAGTTATCCTTCAGAATTCAGTTATCCTTCTCCAAACTTTGCGATTGAATTCTCCAGTCAAAAAATGTATATACAGCTGCATCTATTCAGGAAATGCACCCAAGGAAATGCATATATTAGTGAAAATAATATTAAAAATGAATTATGTTAGGAAATTTCTTGTATATTAAGCAATGTATTAGAAGAAATATGCACAAAAATGCATATGAATTTTCATGTAAACTTTTTTTTTTTTAATTCTCAAGGTTCAGGATGACCCCAATTTAAGATTGGAAAAATGAGAAACTGAGAGAATCTGAAATTGGCAGATGTGTCCATCCCTAGCTGCACCCTGTCTCAAGATACTATAAAACTCAAGATGCTCTGATTATTTATTTCTGGAAAGAAAAGCTTAAATGACAAGCTTTCAGAAACAACTTCTGAAGTGATAGAGATGCATGTATTTTGTAAGCAATTCAGCTGTCTACAAACTTTTCTTTTAAAAAAATTGTATCTAGGCTGGAGAAGTTCCCATAGCATACTTGTCAAGCTATCATAATCATAGAATCTCTCAATTTTTTTTAAAAAAATGTGATTCTGTTTGAAAGCCTTGACTCCCAGCTATTGCTTCTAATGTTTTCGGTGCCAGTATGAAGACCTCCTTCTTAAACATTCTGCACCATTCCCTTGTGAATCAATTTGCAGGCTGTAAGCAAGTAAATACTTGGCCTGCTATGTGATAAGGGGAGCAGATTGAGTTCCTTAGGCCTATCTACACCACAGATGTATACTGGTTTAATATTCATTCCCTTTCCCCAGGGAAATGTGGGTTTGTTTGTGAGAGGGTGGGGGAAACTAGGGATATCTGGGGGGGGGGGATTTTTTTTGCACTCAATCAAAACTAAAATTGATTCTTTGGGGAAAGCCATGACAGTTAAACTGATATAAAGATGATCTAATCTACATATGTAGCTAAAGTTGAACTACATCTGTAGCGCTTTGGAACACTCCTAGATATTTTGGCGGCTGTGCTTTTTGTTGTTTGCTATAGCTGGTTATTATATTGTTTTTAGTGTACGCACAGATCTCCTTCGGGAGGAAGAGCAGGATATAAATTATGTTAAACAAACAAACCCTTTAAGGTGGCGACCCTAAGTATATTTACTAGGAAGTTAGCCCCACTCATTCTTAGGAGGCCCAGGCTACCAATCTCTCACTTGGTTGTTCCACCCCTCAATGTTCTTAATTTTTCAGTATCCTTTTTTCTTATATAATCACTTGGTGAAAGATTTGTTTAATGTTGTATGTTAACACAGAACAATTGTGTAAAGCAAACAAAATTCAACAAAATGTGGAGTGTCTGTCAACGAACCTTACAGTGGGCAGATTCGCACGACACAATAAGCCACTCTGCAAAGCAAACTACACAGTGTCGCTTATGAGCCACCCTACCCCTTATGTGCCCGACAGACAATCAGGCACATCGTGGGTAGCAAGTCCCCTTCCTCCCCCTCTTACCCCCTCAGTCCTCCCACAGGTCACCATGGGAGGAATGAGATCCCCCCCTTGCAGTCACAAGCCCTTTCAGGCTCGCCAAAGCTTTTCCCCCTTTTTACCTCCCCTCCCGAGATCACGAAAGCTTCCATGATCCCTGGGTGGGCAACCACGAGCAGCCCCTTCAAAGTGCCCCAGTGGCACCTTGGAGGGACTGCCAGTGGCTGCCCAGCATTTATTATTATTATTATTATTATTATTATTATTATTATTATTATTATTATTCAGATATCCACGATCCGCCAGATGTTTGGACCGGATTTTTGGAACCCCACTGCTCGGGTACAACCCAGTACCTAAGAGTCAGTGAGGTATCGTCTGATTATGCAACTAGTACCTAGTAGTGCTACTCTTTGTAACTGTTCTATCGTGATCTTATCAATGCCAATTGCACGCAAGTGTTTTTTCAACCTTTTTAGGATTGCTCCGAACATTCCAATCACTACTGGAATCACTGTCGTTCTTTTCTCCCAGAGACGCTGTACTTCAATGTTCAAATCCTGACATTTCGTGATCTTTTCAATCTATGATGATGATGATGATGATGATGATTATCTCTATCATCATCATCATCATCATCATCATTATTATTATTATTATTAGCACACAGGCGAAGAAAAAAATCTGACTTGCACTGTGACTTCATCATCAAGTCAGATTTTTCCCCTCCCCCTATTTCCCCTCCCCCCATGCACATAAAAGGTATTAAACTAATATGGGCTTCAAGGAGAGGAATACCAAGAGGTGTGCAGCTTACTTTTTGCCTATTTTAATAAATTAAATTGAATGTGGTAAGAAGAGCAAGTTGACACTTTAAAAGTAAAGTTTCAGTAATGATGATATACCCAGAATGAATGTTGTTTTAAATGTAATCTGTATCATCCTCAATCTCGTAGTGTGACAGAGAAATCCCTTTTGGATACATCTTGATACTTAGACCATCTATAAATTCAAAAATAACCCTAAGATTGCCAGGAGAACATGCTGGATTACAACTGCCCAGGAAACAACAAGTGTACTCCCTGCCCCTCCAGACACTTCTTGTCACACACACAACACTTCCTACTCTTACAGAAGCACAGCTAAGAGCAACCCTGGAGATTAATCAACTAAAGTTGAAGCTGATTAATTGTTGATTAATATAGCTCCATAAAAGTTCAGGGTCTACATTTGCTCTCGCAATTTGACCACTCCACTTTCTCTCGAGAAACTCCCACTTGATCTTTTGAGGAACTATTTTATTCCCCAGAACTTAGGCAATCAGGCAGGATGCATAACCATTAAACACATTCCTCTTTTTAATTGTTGTTTAACTATAAGTAACTAAAAACAATTCTACCATACTATTTGCAAATAACTATGTTTCCTCCTCTCCCTTCACCTCAGTCCTTAAAAGCTAAATGTTGTTGTTGTTGTTTTAAGGATGCAGCTGACAGTTCTAATAAAATGATTGTAGAAATATAGCTGAAGATGAGGATTTCCTTGCAAACTCATCCATTTTAATATCAGCACATACTCTGGATACCTGGCACTGCTCTGAAAGTTACAGGTTCATCAACCACTCATATAAGAAAGGTAAACTGGGGATAGACTCCCCCGCCCCGCCCAGTATCAGTGCCTGTTTCTAAACACACATCTTAACTAGGGATGCTTTCCCATCCAGATTTACTCTGTAGCTTTTGGAGTGCTGGATTATCTGATTTTACTGACAGAAAAGCACCCATCTGGTAGAACACCTTCATGCTTCCCTCTCCATGTCAGGCTGAACTACTGCAGCGAGGAGGCTGCTCGCTCAGGGAGATTTACAGCGCTCTCATGGGCAAAAGAACACGTGAGGGGAGTCACAGACTCCATAGGCTAGCCATGCTTCCCACCATCGTGTATGCCACCATGGCCATTCCTCAAGACACCATCGCCCAGAAATGCTTCCCCGCTGTCTGTGCATATGGCTTGAGGAAAGGGCTCAATGTGTGTAGTGATTCATGTGCATAGATCTCCTACATGCAAGGTGGTCAGGTGAGCATCCATCATGGTGTGGAGGAGCTCCACACGCATGCCTCAGTACACATGGAGATCCCTTTCACACGCCGTCCAAATGTAGACAGTGGGGAAGCATGGCTGTGATGTGCATTAGCAGTGGGGGACAGGGCAAGCCCATGTGGTGCTGTGAGTGTGATGCATTTTTTCAATAATGGGGGGAGGAATGTGTGAACCACTTTCTCATGTAGGCTCTCAGTGCAATTTAGAATACTGCTCAAACAGGATTCTAAAGCCTGCAGGGAGACCACATAAGTACAGCAGCTTTCCCATTGCAGATATTCAGCCCCAATATGTGTAGGGCTATGGGGCTGGGCCATAAGAAATGCAGTGGAGGGACAGGGCCAACCAGTCCATCCACACTCTCCCCCCTCACACAATGGGGGAGCCCATGATGAAAGGAAGTGGCCAAACAGGGCTGTAGTCTCAAAAATACATCATCTCAAAACTTTAAAATGCATATCTGTAGCACTTTTTGATGGTTCTATATACTTTTGAAAATGAAGAATTCCAGTAATGATTCCTGCAGCTGTGCCCTCCTTTACATTTACTATTCACTTAAAACAAGACAACAATCTAAATCAAGCATTATCAAATCTCAATTTAGACTTTTCAATGGAAGGAAAAAAGTTGAAAGATGACTCAGCCATGAGTAAGCAGTATGGAAAAGTGTTGCCAACCACTATAATTTAAAACCAATTAAAGGGACAGGGGAGATGGGGGGAAAGAAATGCAGAATATGTAAAATAAATCTATTTAATAGTGAAGAAACCACCCTAAAGCTAGTTTTACTTGGGCTGGAGCCCAAGGTGAACCTGCTAATCTTGGTAATTCAGGAAAAAGGAAGTGATGTGTCACTCAGTGCCCCTACTTCCTGAGGCACGATGAGGATTGTGAAGGATTGAGGCCTACACAGGCTTAAGTTTGTTGAAGGCCCAAACACTTCCCTAAATTAGTTGAAGCCTGAAGGCCCAAACACTTCAGGATGGGAGGGGGGGAGTTTGAGAGTTTTAGTTCACCCAATAGAAGTTAAGAATTATATCTCCTGTTCAAAGTCACATGGAATGACGGAGGCTGGAGCAGGCCGAGGGAACATCAGGGCCTGCTCCAGTTGGACTGCCCCCCCCCCCAGGGCTAACTGACATCTACAGCCCTGTGGGGAAGAAGGAACGACGGAGGCTGGAGCAGGCCGAGGGAACATCAGGGCCTGCTCCAGTTGGACTGCCCCCCCCCACAGGGCTAACTGACATCTACAGCCCTGTGGGGAAGAAGGAACGACGGAGGCTGGAGCAGGCCGAGGGAACATCAGGGCCTGCTCCAGTTGGACTGCCCCCCCCCCAGGGCTAACTGACATCTACAGCCCTGTGGGGAAGAAGGAACGACGGAGGCTGGAGCAGGCCGAGGGAACATCAGGGCCTGCTCCAGTTGGACTGCCCCCCCCCCCCACAGGGCTAACTGACATCTACAGCCCTGTGGGGAAGAAGGAATGATGGAGGCTGGAGCAGGCCGAGGGAACATCAGGGCCTGCTCCAGTTGGACTGCCCCCCCCCAGGGCTAACTGACATCTACAGCCCTGTGGGGAAGAAGGAACGACGGAGGCTGGAGCAGGCCGAGGGAACATCAGGGCCTGCTCCAGTTGGACTGCCCCCCCCCCCAGGGCTAACTGACATCTACAGCCCTGTGGGGAAGAAGGAACGACGGAGGCTGGAGCAGGCCGAGGGAACATCAGGGCCTGCTCCAGTTGGACTGCCCCCCCCCAGGGCTAACTGACATCTACAGCCCTGTGGGGAAGAAGGAACGACGGAGGCTGGAGCAGGCCGAGGGAACATCAGGGCCTGCTCCAGTTGGACTGCCCCCCCCCCACAGGGCTAACTGACATCTACAGCCCTGTGGGGAAGAAGGAATGATGGAGGCTGGAGCAGGCCGAGGGAACATCAGGGCCTGCTCCAGTTGGACTGCCCCCCCCCAGGGCTAACTGACATCTACAGCCCTGTGGGGAAGAAGGAACGACGGAGGCTGGAGCAGGCCGAGGGAACATCAGGGCCTGCTCCAGTTGGACTGCCCCCCCCCCAGGGCTAACTGACATCTACAGCCCTGTGGGGAAGAAGGAACGACGGAGGCTGGAGCAGGCCGAGGGAACATCAGGGCCTGCTCCAGTTGGACTGCCCCCCCCCCCCCCACAGGGCTAACTGACATCTACAGCCCTGTGGGGAAGAAGAAGGAGGCTGGAGCTTCTTGAGACACAGAGAATTACATAAGTAATATTCCCCCTTCTTCCCTCCCCATTCCTTTTTCCTTGTGTGTCGTGTCTTTTTAGATTGTAAGCCTGCGGGCAGGGACTGTATTGTTAATTGTTGTAAACCGCCCAGAGAGCTTCGGCTATTGGGCGGTATAAAAATTAAATAAATAAATAAATAAATAATAATGCTTATAACCTTCCAATCCTGGGAAGGCTATATATGTGTGGGGTGTGGTCAGCAGACTGCAGAGAGAGAGATACTGACTGCAGAGAGATACTGACTGCAGAGGAGAGAGGTAGTCTGAAGATAAGCTAGAGAACCTTGTATTATTTGTTTGTTTGATTTTATCATACTTGCTTTTGAATTATAACCACTCTATTAAGTAAATACCCTAATATTATAAGTAAAGTGTTGTTGTGTACCCTGGTTTGTTGGAGTGACTTATTCACCACGTCTAAAGCCTACACCCATGCTACTGGAAACAGGCAAAGGATTTGATCTCCTGGAGAGGGAGAGGCTTTGAGAAGAGGCAGAGATCTTCCAAAGGCAGGTTGAGGGGTCCCTGCAGTAGCGGAACCTTGACAAGGATAAAACAATGCCCTGGTTGTGTGGTTTCCAGAGGCATATGATAGGCCACTATTGAAAAAAGGATGCTGGCCTGGATAAAACCTTTGGTCTGACCCAGCAAGACTCTTATATTCTTAACAGTAATTGTGAGGAGGGCACATGAGAGAGATGATCTTCAAGGCATTCTGGGCATAAGGAGCAGTGGCAATCCTGCTTGGATCTCACCAAAACCAACTTACTTTCTATTACATGTGAACTTCTGGCGATCCTACTGTAAACACAGTAGGAGTTTCTCTTTTCTCGGATGTAGGCCCAATATCTGTTAAACTCATCCACATTCTACAGTTTGTGAGCATGGACTTTTTAAAATAATGTCTCCATGTGGTAACTAAGGTCACAATTTTTGACATAACCGCTTTGCAGTTATATACTCAAAGATGTAATATGTAGATGCCAGGGTACCCAAAGAAGTGCCCTATTCTATATATTGCCATTCCAAGCTTTGAGATGGTCAGAGGAGGTTCTGTTCCAGGCACCACTACTGTCTGAGGTGGGAGAGATGGTGTTGCAGGGTAGGGTCTTTACTCTGGGGGGTACCTCACTGTGGAAACCCTATACTGAATAGTCCATCAGGCTGGGAATGGTGAAAAAGATGTTTAAACTAGAGCTGAGCTGAAATTAATAAGAAGACATCTTTCTGAAAAAATTACTGAGATTTTTCTTTGACCTGGCTCACACATAATGACAGCCCAGTTTTGTTTTGTTTTTAAACCTAGGTTGTCGTGAACAAGCCAGTGTGCTCATTCATGCTTCTCAATCACTCCTGCTTGGCTTCTCCTGCCAGTGGGAGTGGCTTAACAACCCAGGGATGCTCCATCCATGGGTTGTTTAATATTTTTTTTAAATTTTATTTAGTACTTTTTCCATGGGTTGTTTAATTTAACATCCAAATCTGGAACTCTGGCTTGTCTCTCCCCCAAAAAGCCAGAGATAGAACCGTTCCAACGGTGGTTTGTTGGGGAAGAGAGAAGCCAGGGTTCCAGAATTGGATGTTATACTAAACAACCCAGTGACAGGGCATTCCGGGATTGTCAGCCACTCCTGCTGGCAGCAGACACAATCAACCCTGGATTGTCTTTTTGTGTGAACTACTTTTCCCAGACTCCCTCCCTCCCCCCCCCTCTCTCTCAACCCACTTTCCCCAAGAAATGCTTCTCCTGTGACTTGTGCGTGGGGGGGGGGGGAGACTACATTAATTTTGAGCCCTCATGCCTTCCCCCAAACCATCATGCTCCCCCTAAGACCTGACTTTTGCACAGATGGTATGTTTTCACAATTCTGGTAAGGAGCTCAAACCTTGAATATGTAGAATTTATTTGCATTGCCACACGGGGAACTGTGGACAGCTGTTCTGTGCATTTGGTTGGCTCAAACCACATATTAGAAAAGAGAAATGAGACACTGTTGGTTATCTATCATCATTGGTAGGGAGCATCCTACGTGTGTCGTGATTCTTTCACATACCTTGAATATAGATACCTAATTGAAGGACTAACTTAATTCACAATTTAGGAATTTACATAAATGGAAAACACTGGCAAGGCCAGGCTGGGATCAAGGGCCATCATATCAAAGGTGGCCACTTATGAATTGCCAAAAGAGGACATGCATAACCAAAAATGAGGACAAAAGAGGACACTGGTTAGCATAAAAACTGCATATGATAATGTATATGTATAGATGCAAATTTAGAAATTATTCTTACCATTTAAATAGATACAGTACATCTCACCATAGTGTGGAAGACGGTGGCCTGGTGACCAGTGAGCCTGCCTGTTCAGCCTTGCTGTCCAGGTGCTAATGGATGAAGTGCAACTTCAAGGCCCAGTTCGTCCTTCTGATGGTTCTTTATCTTTATACTGGACTTGGACTGGATAGTTCTTCAGTTAGAGGACACCTTCAAAACAGGGAACAGTCGACTGCCACCACTCCAAATAGAGGACTGTCCTGTGTAAAAGAGGAGACTTGGCCACCCTATGTCCAAATCTAGACCCTTCAACTCAGAGTCTCTGCAATCAGAGGTCTGACTTGGAGCTCATACTGAAGCAAGCAGAAGGTACTGTTCTTTGATAAAACAAAGGCAGACAGTCAGGCTTCTCCTTTTATTTGTACTAAAAACCTAGCCAATGCAGAGGCTTTACACTTCCTGCCAATTGCTAGGGCTGATGGTGTATGCTCCTATTCCCTTTTGAACCTTTTCCTCCCCACCATGAGAATCCCACACACACACACACAGACACACACTGCTGGATGAACGGTGTTTAGATTCTGGCAGTAGTTTCTTGGGTCCAGCTTCATCGGACTAAACTTCTGCTGTGAATCTCTTCAGAAAAATGGAATAGGCATGGAAAGCCTACAGTGTTCCTTGCTCACTGCAGGCTGAGGCTTGGTCCACCATCGAAGGCTAATTCTGACATCAACCCACATCAGACTTCCAGGCCTCACCTGGCCTAGGTAGGGGTCTCCAGTCTGAAAATGACCCAGACCCAGTATATTATTTCAAAACTGGAGCTCCATGGAAGAAAGACAGGATATAAATGGAATAAATAATAAATAGATTTGCATTCTTGTACTCAAACTCAGTTATGTACAAGTAAATGAGTTGAATACATTGCATGCATTTGGCTTTAGTCTAAACCAGAGGTGGGCAAATTTTGGCCCTTAAGATGTTTTGGTTTACAGTTCCCATCACTCCTAGCCAGCATAGCCACTGGTGAGGCATGATGGGAGCTATAGGCAAAAACATCTAGTAGTCTAAACCCAATATTGGAATTGTTTAGCATGGAACAGCATGGTTTGCTCAGCACAAGGGGAGATATGGATAAGTACAGAGAAAGGGATGCAGGCAGGTGAAGACCACCTCAGCTGGACCACCTCAGCTGGACTTCCCCTCCTTCCCCCACAGCGCCTTCTACCATCAACTGCCCTGTGGGAAAGATCCTTATGTGTTGTTCTATTTTAATATTGTTTAATGTGATTGTATTAATGTATCTTTATATTACTGGTAAACTACCTTGGGAGGATTTGTATCCTGAAATGAGAGATATCATTACATGAACTAAATAAATAATAAATACAAGTAACAGGGTCATGTGAGTAAGAAGACATGAGTTATGTTACACAAATATGTCATTTGCATTTCACTGATATTATCCCAGTAATGCTTATAGCAACCAAGTAAGGTAGGACAATCTTACTCTCTCCGTATTGCAGGGGCTGAGAGATAGTAGGTTCCCTTAGGATCAGTCTAGACCAGTGTTCTCCAACCTTGGGTCCCCAGATGTTTTTGGCCTACAACTCCCAGCATGCCCCAGCCAGCTACACTGGCTGGGGCATGCTGGGAGTTGTAGGCCAAAAACATCTGGGGACCCAAGGTTGGAGAACACTGGTCTAGATGATACAGTAAAAATGCATGTGTCCTGCCTAAAATGGCAGTCACATATCTAGTTGCCCCTCCACTCACTAGCAATTAGGGAACCATGTCACTTAACACATTGCCATGCTGTGAGCATCCCCACTCACACTTCCTGTTATTGGCTAATGTACAATAAACGTTGCACCACACATTTCCCTAATAAGATGTTATAGCAACAGTAGGGAAGAACTAGATCTGTGGCTGCCATTTTCATGGCAAATGAACATTTACAGCAATTTCTCATTTGAGCCTCCTGAGTTGATGGCAGAGGCAAGATTTAAACTAGTGTCAAAAGCTGCAATCCTATATCCACTTACTTGGGAGTAAGCCCCATTGAACTCCATGGGACTTACTTCTGAGTGGTCTTGGACAGGATTGCGCTGGACGCCACTTTGCTGCTGAAAGGGAGCTATGAAGTCCACAGGCTTTCGGAATAATAGACCTTTTGTCACCCCTGAATGGTTTTAAATGTATCTGGACTACCTTGAAAGCAATATGCTTGCTGTATTTTAACACACATGACCCCCTGCACGCATTGAATGAACATGCAGAGGGAGTCATGGGACTGCACAGGCTAGCTCTACCTACTGCTGTCGCCATGCATTGCCACTCCACTCCCCCATTGAATATCCATTTGATGTTAATTGGGGGGGGGGATATATCCATGTACATCTGCAAATGTGGAGAATTCCTTCTGAGACCTTTGTCACAGGAGCATGGTGGTGTTTGAGCAGTGACAGCAGTAGGCAGGGGTAGCCCACATGACCCAATATCCGTCTCCACACATTCATTCCATGAGTGAAGGGAGTTTCGTGTACTCCCTGTCTGGTTGGGCTTCTCAAGAATCTGTTACTTAGAGGAGATAACTGGTTCTGTCAACTTTTGTGTGCAAAGAGCCCCAGAAGATGAACAGCACTGGTTTCATTCTAGGAAGGAGCGGAAATGTTTAAGATGGCTATTACTCTAGATCAAGGCTCTCCAACCTTGGGTCCCCAGATGTTGCTGGATTACAGCTCCCAGAATCCCTTGCCATTAGCCATGCTGACTGGGTATGCTGGGAGCTGTAGGCCAGCAACATCTGGGGACCCAAGGTTGGAAAGCCCTGCTCTAGAGTAATGAAAATGGGTTTATTAGGAACCAAGAATAAAAGAAGGGGCTTTTCATTGTATGTACCCCAGACGCTGGCCTTGCAAACCACACTTTTTCCATTATTTGGTGTAGTTTATTGCACTTGAATTACCTTTTATTTCCCCCCTGCTGTGATGACACTTCAAAATGAATGCTCGCATCCCCCGATTTCCATAAGCATGGTCGGAATTCATCAGGGAGCCGTCATTCCAATTCTTTCCCTCCTCCTTTCATTTTGAGTGACAAGTGTAATAATAATGAGCTCAGGAGAAGACATAATCTTTAAAATTAGACGAGGAGTGGATAAAAGGGAATGGGTTGTATTAGCGAACGAAGAAATTACATTTCCATCAAGACAAAATTAGACACTTTCAGAAAATGCTTGGACAAAGCTGGAGTGGGGGGGGGGATACCACACCAGCTTTTCAGAAGATTAGAAACAGAAAATGAGACAGCCCGTTGCCTTTGCTTGGTGAAAATTATGTGCCAAGAGTATGTGATGTTTAAACCAGGAAGGTTTGGGATTGGGGGGGAGGCGGTGGCTGACTCTCTCCGTTATCTGTAGACAGGTATGCTGATTCTTTGGCTGTCAGAAGTGCGCGAAAATAGCAGGGGTTAAATCGCAAACAGTAACGTGAAGACCTAGTCTAAGCACCAACTTGATGTTTTGTATCGAATGCTGACAGGTACCTAAGATTTCTGTCTCTTTCTCCCCACGCCCCCCCTCTTTTTTTTAACAAAGCAGGTTGAGCCTGTCATAGTAATAAGTATTTCTGAATTGAGATGGACTGTGTAAAGGGATGCACACGCATTAGATTATAATTATTCCTAGGAAGATTCACAGGAAAGCTACATGGAGAGACCCCTTCAAAGAAAGCAGTGGCTAAAGCTAGTTAGGGTTAGGTGCACCCTATCTCTTCTCTTGTAAAAATAAAAAAATGGGGAGGGATGTCCAAAAAGGTAACAACAGCTAGTTCTGCAGACTTTAGCAGCTGATAACGCTTATCTTCATGCCAGGAAAAGCTTTACCTGCTGATGTGAGCAGATCAAGTTGATCTTAAATTGGCAATCCTCATGTGTACCCAGTCCTTGCTGTTCAACATAACTCCCAGTTTCCCCACCCCTTGAAAATGGAACCAAATGAACCCATTTCCGAAGGAAAGTTTCTGTTTTCTAGTACCTGTCTGTCCCTATTGTGCCTTCCCATGAGATTTTGGGAATGTTTTTTTAAAAAAATATCTGTAACAGTTGCCATTCTACAGGTTTATAGTGATCATTCCTAGGACTCTAGAAGTCAAATCAAGGGGCATGAAGATGCATCTTGATTCTAGCCTATAGGCATGTAAACACACACACACACATTGGCAGTGCTGGAGGAAGAGCCTTCTGCAATGTGAGCGCTCAAGACAAAGAGCCTTGGTTGTTACAAAGCAACGCAATAAAATAGGGGTGTAACAAGTACACAGGACTGTTTTTATCTGTAGACGCTGAAGTGAATCTTTGATTCCAGCTCCCATCAGGCCCAGCCAGCATGGCCAATGGTCAGGGATGATGGGAACTGCAGTCCAGCAACATCTGGAAGGCCGCGGGTTTCCCCACCCCTGGGTTAAAGTCTCTTTTATTTCAAAAGTCAGGACAGTTTCACTCGTATTCAGCCCAGCAAGGGGAGAGTTGAGACAATGAACAAAGGGGCAAGAAGATCCTCACTTGGGGAGAAACTGTAGCTCAGTAGTAGCGAACGTACTTTGCACACAGTCAGAAGGTCTCAAGTTCAATTCCCGGCATCAGGTAACAAGTGATGGGAAAGAGACCCTAGAGAGCTGATGGCCTCACAGTAGAGCAGAGGTACAGAACCTTTTTCAGTCCGAGGGCCAAATTCCATTTCAGAGAAGCTCTCGGGGGCAGCATTCCAGTGGTGGGTGGGGACAGAAGAAAAAGGGGTGGGGTCAAAGCACCAGCAGATTTTAGCTTAAAGTCCTTACTGCCAGTAACTCAGCCTTAGCAGAGGCATTTCTACCTCTTATAGTGGGGTGGGGACTGCACAAAAGCTGGGAAACCACCAAACAATCAGTGGTTGGAGGAAAGAGGGTTGGGCAGTGGAAGGGGGCATATCCATCTGAGGAACCCTGGAGGGCCATGTTCGGACCATCTGAGGGCCGGATTTGGCCCTCAGGCCTGAGGTTCTGCACTCTCGCAGTGGACAAAACTGAGCTAGATAGACAAATAGTTCTGACCTGATAGAACGTAGCTTCCTATGTTCCCTTCCACAAAAGCAAGGGAAGCGTCATATGTCAGAGGCTGTAGTCAGAATTCAGCAGCCTGAACAGACGCAACCTCTCTCTCTCATGCACTCAGTGCGTCACATCCAGCTGAGGCTTTGCCAGTTGCTTATTCCCTGCAGTAAGCAATATTCAGAGATGAGAAAGAGTAGATGGAGGTGAGCAGAAATGAAGCCAGATGCAGAACTGTAAGGAACAGACCACACAAAGCTGGGAGAGGGAGATCCCAGCTTTACTGGGGCCTGGAGATCCATTACCATGAGGCTGGAGGGGGTGGATTGGAGGAAGCTAAATTGTGGATCATGCTTGAAGATATCTGCAGAAACTTATTTCCCTGTATCTATGTACCTGTTGTCCAGATTTTGTGAGATTTGCTAGAAGCAATCAGAAGCAGCGTTATAGCAGAACAAGCAACATTCTGAACAGGGAGCTGCTGGTTCAGACCCCTTTTTTTAAAAAAACAGTGTGTGCTTCTACAATTAATCTAGGACTTGAGAGTTTGAGAGATTGACATATTCGTGCTTCCTTATGTGACATGTTCTCTCAAGAGCTACCAGATCAGAGTTCTGTGTGCATAGGCAGGAGGGAGGGACAGCTTTGTGGGAGGTTCAAAGTACCATAATTATACCAGGGACTTTCATTCCAGAGGCACTGGGAGCCAATGCAGCTTGTAGGACAGTATTCTCCAACCTTGGGTCCCCAGATGTTTTTGGCCTACAACTCCCAGCATGCCCCAGCCAGCTATGCTGCCCGGGGCATGCTGGGAGTTGTAGGCCAAAAACATCTGGGGACCCAAGGTTGAAGAACACTGTTGTAGGATTTATATATGTGAGCAAATGTCTTATTTCACAAGTGTCCTACAGATGTTTCTGAGAATGTTTCTTTCTTGTGAACAGGAGGGTTCTTTGCACTCTTGTCCTGCTTGTGGACTTCCTGTAGGCATCCGGTTTGCCACTGTGGGAACAGAATGCAAGACTAAATAGGCCTTTGGTCTGATCCAGCATGATGCAATCCTATCAACTGTACACTTGGTGATCGGAAGCCCCTGAACTCGGAGGCTTCCAATCATCCAATGCAGGGCAGGAGGATCAACAAGGGAAAACTTCGACTCCCCATCCTTCCGCCCTACAATTTTCACTAGATGGGCTTTTCAGCCCTTCTAAAGAGGGTGCTTCGGGGTGGGGGGGAGAAGGTTGGAAGAGGCTCAGGATAACTTGTACACTGTCCCCGCCCACCAGAACGCTTTTCTGACCTCCAAGGTCAGCCAACGTGGTTCTTTCCACAACAGCTATGAAGGGGAGGAGGGTTGGAGCTTGACTCTGGCTTTCCAGGGTGGAGCGCTGTCTTGGACCTCGGAGTGGGGAATCTGAACAATCCTATGGTCCCTGGGATGTTTGCCCAGAGACCATAGGATTGTTCACTAAATGATTCATCTGAGAAAAAATATCTTCAAGTCCACTTTTAGAAAAGAGTGTGAACTACCCTCACTTATCTCATTAAATGAGATTTACACACACACACACACACACACACACACACACACAATGACCAGCTATTTTTCAGTGTGCATAACCCTATGGATATTTATTTATTTATTTATTTATACATACATACATACATACATACATGACCAGTGACTGTGGCAGAAGCTAAAAGATGTTTCAGCATGCTAACACTAATCAAAAACTGCAAGCATTCTTCTATGGGCAAGGATATTTAAGACATCTAGCTATTCTGTCTTGTGAGCATGAACTTGCAAGGGAAATTAACTTTGTGTAGATAAATCCCCAATTTTTGCAATAAAAAAGGCCAGAAAAATAAAGCATTAAAGTGAATTGGTGTATTTATAAAATGTTTGTAGCCATGTTGGCCTATTAGAATAATAAGAATTAAAAATTTTCATCAGGATAATATAAAGTTACAAAATAGCAAGCTTTGTAGGACTCTTCTTCATGCTAGATGTTATGTTGATGAGAAGGCACATTTATTTATTTATTTCATTTTTATACCGCCCAATAGCCGAAGCTCTCTGGGCGCTTTACAGCAATTAACAAGACAGTCCCTGCCTGCAGGCTTACAATATAAAAAGACACGACACACAAGGAAAAAGGAATGGGGAGGGAAGAAGGGGGAATATTAATGAATACTCCTGGCAGGGCTGGTGGAATGGCTCCCTCCTCTCAGCCTGCTGGAATGGCTGCTGGTGGCGGCAGTTGAGGGAGGATATGTGTTATGTTGAAGAGAAGGGGCTATGTGTTTTGGGGAATGGTAGGAAAAAACTCAGAGAGGGCTATGGTGAAATTTCAGAAATGTAGAAAATGTAATTTCAGAATTAAAATAGACTTTCTTTCATGACTTATGAAACTGTATGTACTGGATGGGATCACGGTGCGTGTGTGGAAGGGGCCCATGTTACAAATTTGTACTGGGTCCATAAGCATGATGCTTGGGCCCTGCCTATATATCCGAAGCCAGTTAGCTACAATTTGGCTTTAAAATCCTAGCGCACACACCATCAGCACAGGGAAGAAAATCCTGTTGCTTTCTCCCCCTTGTCTTCTGGCTTGAAAACAGAGGCACCGGAGACATGGAACACCCAAGTCCTATGAGGAAAGGTTGAAGAAGTTTGGTATATTTTGCATGGAGAACAGACAATTAAGGACTATCACAAAGATGATGGAGAAAATTTGTTTCATGTTGCTCTAGAGGGTAGGACCCAAACCAACAGTTAGCACCTGGACAGCAGGCTGAACAGGCAGGTACACAGGTCACAGTTTTCCACACTATAGGGAGATTTACCATATTTCTATTTAAAGTATAATAATTATTTCTATATTTGCATCTATACATATAGATTAGCATATGCAAATCACTGTCCTCTTTCATCCTCTTTTTTGGTGAGGCATTTCCCCTTTTTTGGCAATTCATATAAGTGGCCTGCCTAGAGATGCTGTGTGGCAGTGGATTTTCTGCATCAGCAGGGGTTTGAACTAGGTGATCCTTGAGACACCTTCCAGTTATATCATTCTATGATTCTAAGTTTTATATGTGTTGGCATCGGGGACTTGGGGACTTAAATTGGGAACCTCAGGATCTGGGTTCTAGCCTTTTGAACCACTTACAATTCTGTATGCTCAGAGATCTCTTCAGAAGGTAATGGGGGCAGGGTTGCAACACTGACCACTGCAATTGGCATTTAGCACAAGGCCTCATGATTGGCTAGTCCTGGTATATGTACTACTACTAGGAGTCTGAACTTCTATCTTTGTCTGGTCAACAGAGTGGTCCTTTCTGCAGTCCAGACCAGGTACCCCAAGCTGGAGAGCATATTCTCCATGTCTAGATTTGGATATAGCCACCTTGGCCTAGCCCTGACACCCTTTTTCTGCCCACAGGATGGAATACTGAATTTCATCTCTCTGCGCTAATGAGTTATGTTTACCGACTCTAACAAGTTACTTAATTCTAGCCTGCAGTTCTGTTTTTGTTTATTGTTTAAAAGAAGGGATGCTTCCCCTTAGGTTACAGATAATTTTTTCCTTGTCAAGGGGTACAAGTATTTGTTCCTCCTCCTATCGTTTAGAAAGCGATTTCCCTGAGAAACACTGGTATGATTATGATAGCCCTTTGTTAATGATGCTACTAACGATCTGATTTTGACGGAATTTTTTCACGTAATAAGGCAGGTAACCAATTCTGCAGCTACACATTTCACTTCTATTTGAGAAATACTCCAGAATGATTGAGACCTTTGGCAAGCTGAAGTGACAGCACCCTGTCATTCTCCAGAAACACTTAATCTGTTACAGAGGAAGGAGCTTACTTTCTTGTCTCTACAAAACATTGTTTTCAGAAAACTATATGGAACCAAAGGCAATGGATTCCCAAAGATTTTTACCACTGGGGTGCACAAACAGAAATGTGTGTGAATGGGGAGGGGGCTGAGGGGGCAGGATCCCATCTGCATATTATTATGCTTGCCCTGAAGTTTTGCACTGAGCTGTACTCTACCACCTCAGGTCTCTTATCACCTGATGGTGCTGCAGGTATCAATCTGGCCTGACGCAGAAAACGCGTCATCTTGTACCTCCCCAGTATGAACTACAGATGCTCCCTCAAAGTGCTTCCCTCTGGGTAATTTTTGCACATGTGTGACTCAAGACACAAACAATGGGAGTGAGAAGCTGAGGTGGGAACTCTTGCCAAATCCTCAGTGGATGTTCATACTGGGGAGTGTGCAGAGGAAAGTGGTTGAACCTGCATAATGGGATATATTAGGATTAAGGGCTATGATGACCATCTGGAAAGGACCTGGAGGCTGGATTGAGCTCCTAGGATATCACTTGTTGCCTATAAGCCATCCAGAACAGGTGCAAGTTGGAGATGGGGCTGTCTGAGTTGCTTTATTTTCAACCAGTGAATGGACCCAGCTTCGCATGGTTTGGGAATCTGGGATAGCCCTTTGTTTCATACAATGAAGGCTTCAAGCAAACGTACACAGCTGTCAGAGTTGGACACGCTGTGCCCGGCCTGTCTGAGCGAAACCATGCCCACTGGCATGACTAGGCACAGCCCCAACCATTTTGCACCCCTAAAGCCCCCTAAGTCTGTCCACTCAATTTCCCTGAGGGGGGCTGCCCCACAGCAGGGGCCAGGGGGGCAGGCATATATAACTCTGTCCCTCGGCCTACCAATCACCCCTGGCTACAGTCTGTATCAACTGCAAATCTGTGTGATGGTTAGGGACAGCCCCTACTGGCTGAAAATGTTAGTGCAGGCTTCAACCACATGGATGTATTTAAATCAATTAAAATTAATGAATGCATTTAAAAACAAAATAACTTCGAGGTGCATACCCCTGGGATCTGCTTAGTACGCATGCCAAATTTCATGTTTCTAGGTTCCATCTAGAAACATGTGTCAGTGCTATGGCACTGACACATGTGCACATCCTCTTTTATTATTATAGAAGGAAATATATCAACACATTCATTTGAAGGGAAGTGCGTAAAAATTATCCCACATCAGAAGCGATGATGGTTTCAGAGAGAAGGGCCAGGCTAGCGGGAGCATTCAAGTTGCTCCCTAGAAAGCCCTGCACTTGGAGGAACAACTTTACTGAAATGTTCCCTGCTCAGTCTGGTGACCAACAGTGGTATGTATGTTCTGCAGTCCACTTTGATGAATTCAGGGATAGCCAGGTACTGAGGGTGGAGCATTCCACACACCCAAATCCACCTGATGATAAACCCGCAACATCTAGTCCAGTGTTCTCCAACCTTGGGTCCCCAGATATTTTTGGCCTACAACTCCCAGCATGCCCCAGCCAGCATAGCTGGCTGGGGCATGCTGGGAGTTGTAGGCCAAAAACATCTGGGGACCCAAGGTTGGAGAACACTGGACTAGACATTTGTTTGTATATGCTGGTGTCATGGTATTGGACCCTGAGCTGGGGTAGCCTAG
The DNA here is from genome assembly GCA_021292165.1 of Shinisaurus crocodilurus. Classification (NCBI taxonomy): domain Eukaryota; kingdom Metazoa; phylum Chordata; class Lepidosauria; order Squamata; family Shinisauridae; genus Shinisaurus; species Shinisaurus crocodilurus. Next base: position 148,406,557 of record CM037878.1, on the reverse strand, counting down.
AACTATGCTCGGATATTCATTATGAATAACGTTTGCAATGTCAGTTTCATTTGCTTCTAACAAAAATTGGAGTTTCTGTTTTTTTCTCACTTAGCCTTTTCCTTCTCTTTCACTTTTATTCCCTGGATAATTTTAGAACGGAGGCAAGAATTACTTTCAAGGCAGAATCGTTATTATTTGCATAGTACAGACTTTCATTTAGTTAAGAATGCACATTTTTATTACAATTCCCTTGAAAAATCAACAGTTTAGACTGAGGGATGGAAAATATCTCATGAAAGTTTGGTTAAAGCCAACTTTCCAACAAGTCACACATGGAGAGAAAAGTGTGGAGTTCACAGAACTCAACATTCTAGAGGCTATCCTGTGGCTATCCTTTTAAACCTAATAAATCATCATCATCATCATCATCATCATCATCATCATCTTAGTCTATATTGCTTTAAAAGCACTGGTACTCCAGTCCAGAGCTGGAGAAAAGCCCTTAAAACATGGGTGGTGGGGAAGCTATTTTTCTCTTAAGGGTTGCTTTCTTTGGGGGGTATCTTTCAGCGGCAGCAAGCTGGCAGTGGGTGGGGCAGGCACCAGCTGTGGGTGGAGCCAGAACCACCTATTTTCTTTCTTTCCCTCCCTACTCAGTGGGCTGCTGGAGGAGGGACTAACTGGTCCTGGTATGAGGGATTTAGAAATTAGGCTGAGGGCCGCATGCCAGTCTAGGGCTGCATGCTGCTCATCCCTGCCTTAAGATGTACATAAAGGTACTTTTTTTTTCAGGGTAGGTAGATGCTGGCCCCGTACATCCCATCTTAAGCTTGTGGAGAAGCACTTTGATTTCTCATCCTGGTCAGTGACTGTAGCACACCTTCCGCCGATCTGGTGGCCAGGGGTGTGAGCTGTGTCCCAAGACGTCCCTTATTCAGATATCACCTCAGCCATGACCAACACCACATGGACTTGATAAAGCTATTCTTTCTAAAAATGGGCAAATTCTCCCCAGCTCTCATGGAATTGACTCAGACATAAGTTAAGGTACTTTCCCTCCCTCCCACGCTGCTGCTCAATAAATAAATAAATAAATCAGGAAATAGATTATCTTATTTCTAAAGCAATCCAGCCAACAATCTCCCCCTATATACACCAAATCAACTCCTGAGATCTTTGGAGGAGGCTTTATTGGTTGTTCCACAACCAGCAGTGTGTCTCCAGGGTAGCAGCAAATAAGCGGGCTTTCTCAATAGTGGCACCCACCCTCTGGAACACTCTCCCACATGTGGTCTGAGAGGCAGAAACTGTGGCAAGGTTTAGACATCTCTTAAAGACCTTTCTGTTTACTCAGGCTTTTCCTGACTTGTACTTACACTGCTCCGTTTTACTGTTCTTTTTGTAACACTCTTAGGATGCAATCCTATGCATGGTTGGATAGAAAAAAGTCCTACAACTCCTAGCATTCACCAGCCAGCCATGCTGGGAGTTGTAGGAATTTTTTTTCTGTAAAAACATTGCACCTTTAATGTATTAATTTCTATTGTTTTATATTGTTTTCATATTGCATTTTATGTATTTTTATGTAAACTGCTTAGTGATCTTAAGGTATCATCAAGCGGATTACAACAAATAGCTTAAATAAATTAATAAATCTGACATAAGAAATATGCCACCTTTCCCATAAGCCCCATGCCCCTCCCTCCCACCCACCCACCCACCCACCCACTCACTCACTCACTCACTCACCCTCTTCCACCTACATACCCACCTATTGCTCCTCTAAAAACTTTCTCAACTTCATCCCCATCCCACTTCTAGGCTGGCACAGTGGCAGCACTGGTCCAGAAAGCAAAGGAAGGGAAGGGAGGGAGGTCTTTCCCACATCTCCTCTCTTGTAGCAGGGTCATGGAAGGGACGGGAGGAAGGCCCCTGCTCCTCCCCATTCAGGTGCCTAGTGTACTAGCACTAAGCAGTGTGCCAGGTCTCTAGTAGCCTCTGGAATCATACTTTATTTATTTATTTATTTATTATATTTATACCCCGCCTTTTTTCCTGCAAGGAACCCAAGGCGGCTTACATAATCCTCCTGCTCCTCCTCTCCATTTTATCCTCACAACAACCCTGTGAGGTAGGTTAGGCTGAGAGTCAGTGACTGGCCCAAAGTCACCCGGTGAGTTTCATGGCCGAGCGGGGACGAGAACCCGGATCTCCCGAGTCCCAGCCCAACACTCTCACCACTACGCCACACTGGCTCTCATACTCTATGATCAGTCATCTGTCAGGGATGCTGTCAGGGATGCTTTGACCCGGATTCCTGCATTGAGCAGGGGGTTGGACTCGATGGCCTTGTAGGCCCCTTCCAACTCTACTTTTCTATGATTCTATGATTCTATGATACAGTCAGTTTCCATGACCTATGCTAATTCAAATTAATGGTTGCAGGAAAAATATCTAAATATCAATTAACTAAGCCAGGCTAGCATGAAATTGGGGGATTCCTCTAGGGCAGCCTTTCCCAACCTGGTGCCCGCCAGATGCTTTGGACTTCAGCTCCCATCAGCTCCAGCCAGCCAACTCCAACTTCTGCATAGTTTAATCGATCTTATAGTATTTTCCAAGTGAGTTATGCTCCAATTTTAAATGCTTCAAAAAAATGTATTACTTGTAGATATACACAAGAATGATTGTGTATGTGTGAGTGTTGATGCAGATGACAGGGTGGAGAAAAAAGAAGAAACAACAGGAATATCCATACTGAATCTTTTGTTCTTGTACAGTTCATTCATCTTTTCAAGAGCTGTGCCTAGTGCTCTTTTTTTTTTTTACACAAGAACACTTCATGCTATTTTTGCATGCTGAAACATTTTCTATGGTTTGGCTCTTCATGTGAATAAGACCTGTCTGCATGCATCGACATTGACACTAGCTGGATGATACAGGAATACTATAAAAAGCTGAATTAAAGCAGATGGAAGGGATTCTGTTGGTATATTGGGGATGCTGGACAATTCGAAGAAGAAGAAGAAGAAGAAGAAGAAGAAGAAGAAGAAGAAGAAGAAGAAGAAGAAGAAGAAGAAGAAGAAGAAGAAGCAGCTTCTTGAAATGAAGTTCACGTCTACCACACTGTTTTCTTGCCTATTCCTGAAAAGTTAGATATTTTTTTATATAACCTGGGTAGGTGTGGAAGAAGAGAAGCTGTCAGGAAGTTAACATCTAATATCCTTCCACAAACACACAAGTTTGCCTCCCCATTTGATGGTGACAAAAGGGGTAATTGTACTTTGGGATGGTTGGGGTAGGGTGAACGGTGAGACACTCACCAGCATTCCTTCTGGCCCCTCCAAGCTGCCAGTGGCCATTCCGAAATCCCCATAATGTCTTGGAAAAATGCTACATCATCACACAGCATCATTTGGGGGAGCATTATGGGGAAAGAGCCAGTCCCCACTGGCAGCTGCTGTAAAATGGATTGACATTCTTTACCAGATTTGTTTGTTTTCAACATCTTTATCTCACCTTTTCATCAAAAGATATACAGAAATAAAACAATATATCAAAACTATCAGTTAAAAGTAACAAAATTATAAAAACAAGCCAAGAACAATTTAAAGACAGCACCAGTTATAAACCTGTTGTAAAAAGGCCTATATTATAGCAATTTCAGCATATAAACAGAATCGTGAATCCTTTCTGGCAAGTTGAATTTGAAATATTCATATCAGTAGTTATTGGGGACCAACTGGGCTTGGAAAGGAAGGGCATATTATGTTGCAGAGCAGTGTTTAGGCTCTATGACCTCCCTTGGGACTTCTACGCTTCTGTTTCTGGGAAACTTGGAATATCCCATGCTCTCCATCTGGGCTATGTCAGAAAACCTCCTGAATGATTTGCAAAGTTCCAGATGCAAACAAGCTCCACCTGCATTACACAGCTGGTTCCAAAATAGTTTGGCCCTACTTGTTACCAACCTGTTGCACTTGTAGGCTGATGAAACAAAGTGGTGGGCGGAACCCACCTTTTCCTGACATCCTGAAGAACTGCTGCCCATCATAGTCAATAATACTAGGTTGCACTGCAGCTTTGTATGCTCACTTGTAATAACTTTCAATACCACCAGAGAACAATATCTATTCTAAAAAAAAATGCAGCAGAAATTCCTAGGGCATATACACATCAAAATATGTGCATACCATTTAGAATCTTCCTTTCTTAATTTAGCACTTAAAATAAAATAGATCTCACTAGATCTGGAGAGAATACTAAAAAAATGTCTGTTCCTTTCATATACCGATCTATGCATGGCTAGGAATTTGGCTGATCATTGCTGGATCTTTACATATGAAATTAGAATTTTAGGCAGAATAATGTCTTTTATACACTCTGTACCTTTAAACCTTGGAATTCTGCCCCTCTCCATTTTTCCTCCTGTGTGTTCAGCATTTCGATTCAGACAGTTTGTTATCAGAAAGGAGAAGAAATCCCATCCTCAAGCTCCGAGCAGGCACTAGGATCAGATGTGTTCTCTCAGCTAAATGTTATAAAATATTTAAAACACATTTGATACCTTTCCTTGCAGAATGCCTTCACACAAGGTTTGACATCTGATCTCACTGAACTGACTAACAATCACTTTCATTCTTTATCAATGAAAAATATGCCTGTCTTTACGTCATGTGGCCTTGCTTAATTCATTTAGATGTTAATCTCACCACAATTGGAGGGATTGGAATACATTACTATTATTTTAAAAACCAAGCCAAAGATAAACAAGAGAAGAAAATGTTCACTACAATATAAAATACCGTAGACTAAAAACTGTTCCATTTTGGATTATCCTTGGCCACTGAAAGCCAGATAAACAAGAAGATATCACCACACTTCCAAAATACGCTCAGTCTTGTGGCTGATTTGCATGCATCAGGCTGTTAGGCAGTTTTTGTATTGTTCCTAAATGGGGCTGCCATTTTTTCTTGATAGGACTTTGAAGAAATGAATGGAAAAGAAGAAAAGGGGGGGAATTAAAGGAGAAGAAACTGGGGTAGAGAGGAAGAAGCAAAGAGGAAGTGCAGCAGCAGAAGAACTGAGGTAAGACAGAGTAACCATTCAAAGAGTTAGAGAAAATCACTCCATATACATTTGAAAGTGTTAGGGATATCTTGCTGTTTCTATGCGACACTTTCCTTATCACAAACATACATTCAACATATTGCTAAGGTGTATTGAGGGACAAACAAAAAGCCTTTTTTTAAAATAATAATTTTAAAGATTCTTAGGTTGACTGAATCAATGTTCTAGGTAGGGCAAGGCAACCATCACACACACACACACACACACACACACACAATCACTTGATCTCTCATGTGTGGTTATTCAGGTCCCATTCACACATGCATGTACATTACTTGCTTCTTACACTTTTTGCTGCACTTAATGAATGGCACCTGATCATGTGAACTGACCATTAAGTTGACTGTGTCCGAGACACTTAACACTTTATGCGTGGGGTAGCCCTGTGTCCTCTTTTACGGTGACAGTCCTATATTTGAGGGGCTGCCAGAGGACCATCCTCTGTTTGAAAAGTGCCCTCTATTTGAATGGAAGGGCTGGCCTGTTCAATTCTGGTTTAAAGATGAAGAACCATAACAGCAGTTAGCATCTGGACAGCAAACTGGACAGGCAGGCACACAGGTCACCTGGTCACAGTCTTCCACACTATGTACCATATTTCTTTCTTTCTTTTATTTATTTATATTTTTTTCTAACAATATATAAAACAACTAAAATAACATACATACAACTTATATAGTGCTCCCATCACCACGGGACCAAATGATACATTCTATCTCTATAAGCAATTGTTATTCATTATTCCAAAAATACAACATATCTTGACATGGCATGCTCCCTTTCCCCTTATTTAACACAAAATCCAAAAATAATCCCCAAATATCCTTAAAATTATTTTTCTTAAGTTGTCCCTTTTTACATTTGATACTACAAGTCAAAATATCATTTAAAGCCATATCCCACACTTCTTTCTTTCTTTTAATAAATTTTATTTAGTTATTATAAACAAAACTGTAAAACAAAAACATATAACTACAGTAAATCATAAGTTGCACTCCCCCACCCGCCTAGGGACCAACTAATATACTTCCACCCCGCTGATCAATTAAATTCTACATTCCAAAAATATAACATATCCTGACAAGGCATACACCCCTTCCCCTTTTAGTAATACATAGTCTAATAATTGATTCCATATATCCATAACATTGTTCTTCTTTAACTGTCCCCTTTTGCATTTGATACTACAAGTTAGTTTATCATTTAGGGCTATATCCCAAACTTCCTTATTATGTACCGTATTTCTATTTAAATTATAGTAATTACTTCTAAATGTACATCTGCGTTTCTGCAAATTTTATGCAAAACGGTGTCCTCTTTTGTTTGGCAACCCTATTTATAAAGCAGCCGTGCTTAATACAGCAGCACAACCAGATTATAACACGGTTTCATACATGGTCGCAGAGTGTGATGCATGTTCCTAAAGAGGCAGTGTACATACACCGGGGACCCATAGGCAACCAGGGCTCTCCAGCACTTTTACACAGGAGCACTTTCAGGACTCAGCTGGGACTGTTGCTGGCAGTCATGCCTAGATCTATGCATGGAGGGTATGGAGAATGTAGAAGCAATAGGAATATAGAACCTGAAATATGGTCAGCCCTACTATTAGGCAGAATGATGTAACAGCCTCAGGTGGCAGATGCATGGGGGCTTCCCTTGGCCATTCCTCCTGAGCCCGCTGGCTATTTCCCTCTGTTGCAGACAGAGCTCTGTGCACCACACAGCCTGTCCTGCACCCCCTAAATTAGCCTGCTGCCCTCAGCTGTGGTGGAAGCCGCTGTTCTTTTGCCAGTACTGAAGAATATTCAATCACCAGTCAATGGATTGGGGTTGGAGGCGTGCCATCTTGTCTTTTGCCTGGGGCAGCAAAACATGTTGGGCCAGCCCTGGCCTTAAATGCTACAGGTACTGCTCAGTTCACCAAGCAAGGCCAGGCTCTTAATACTCATACCAGGCCTGGCCAATCCAGGGGCTTCATGCTGCCTGCCAATCAAACTGGCCAATGTTGCACACATTTGTTGTTTTCTGTGCCTGAAGAAGGCTTTGAGACTTGAGCACATACTGAGCCAGGAAGCTCGCTAAGACATTCCAGTCTCCCGTCCAATTCAAACTCAGATTCCCTGTGTTTGCTGCATCACCAGAAAGCACCAATATAACATGTAAACAGCTGTGAATTGGCACTGGAGGAGATTAAAGTTCTGCCCACACTGATTAATTGGGCTCTGAGGAGTGGCAGCACTGGCATGGGAAGCAGTCACGTCATCCACCCACTCTGGCCACTTACACATCGCCAAAATAAATAAAATGCATCACCCAAAGAAGGGACAAACAAGGACACAGATTGGCATAAAATCTGCATGAAATAAATTTATTTATTTTATTTATTTATTACTTTTCTATACTGCCCACTAGCCGAAGCTCTCCGGGCAGTTCACAACAATTGGGACTTAAGCCAGTCATGAGTAACTTAAGTGCAGTAGAGTTCATGGGCCTACTGTAAATATGACTATGTCTGGGTCCAGCTCTATATTCACTAGGTGCAGATGGTTTGGACGAAGTTATAACAATCCCAAGAAAAATGTTATTTCCCTTAAACCCCTTTGCTCTCTCTCTGGCTCAGACTACGCATTCTTCAAAGCTATGTGTGGTTGGCTTATGTACCTCAGTATATGTGTGCATACTGAGGTACATAAGCCAACCACACACATAGCTTTGAAGAATGCGTAGTATTCAGTATATGTGTGCATAAACACGGGATTGTTTCGTAACAGAAGGTTATAACTTACACTGGTTTTCATACATGCAATTATCAGAGAGAGTTAATGTGGATAAAAGAATGTATGCTATAGAACAGGATAAGTCTGAATTCGAAATACAATTGTGTACAGGTGATGATCACGTAATTGCAAAAATGTATAAATTTCTGCTGAAGTTTGGGACAGAAGAAGAACAAGTTAAGGACTGTATGATTAAATAGGCAAGGAACTTAGCAGAGATGGCGAAATTGACTTGTTTAATTAGAGAAAAAAATCTATCTTCATTTAAGAAAGACTGGAAACCTCTGGTGGACTTCTTGAGGAGGAGGGAAAGTGACTTAATAACTTTGGGTTTTGATTTTTGAATATTGGTAAGGTGATAGAAATTCTTTCTGTGAAAATAGAGGAAACTTAGATTGGATAAGGATTGGTAATGTTTGTCAGACAATGAGGCGGAAGCCAAATTTGATTTGTTGTTGTTTTTGAAAATTCAATTAAAAAAAAAAAAAAAGTATATGTGTGCATATAGCCCTGATTTGGATCAGGACCATGGCACTCTGGGAGGGAGGATTTAAGCTTCCCACCCACCCCCATTTTCATCCCAACATCCACCCCCACGCCTGGGGGGGGGGTCTAAAAAAAAGAAGAAGAAAATCCCCATAGTAATAGATGGAGATTTTTATTTTATTTTTTAACCCTCCCATGTTGGGGGGGGGGTGGAATTTGGGGATGAAAGCAGGGCAGAAGGTTCAATCCTTCCTCCTGGAGCACCATGGTCCTGATCTGAATTGGGGCCACCCATGCTTATACTGAGGTAAATAAGCCAATCATGCATAGCTCTGCTATGCATGATTTGAAGAACGTGTTGTTTGGCCCTCTCTTTTTTTCTCTCTGAATCTCCTTTTCCCTCTCTCTTCACCCTGACACAAAAACTGTAAGACAGCATGCTGTCTATCAGTGAAAAAAAAAAAAAGAGCAGCCAAATATTTATGCAAATAAAGGCACAATCCTTAGCATATTTAGACAGAAAAAATGCCTATAACTCCCAGCATGCCTCAGCTAGCCCTAAGAGTTTACTTCTTCCACCTGTCTTGTAAACCTCAGTTCAGTGCTCTTGCCTCTTTGATGTTTTCTGTTCTGATAACCATGAGTTTAAGTTCTTGATTATCTGCAAATTATACATTTTAGCTAAAGAATTATGATGATTCCTTTCAATGAGTGCAAGTTGCTAGTCTTGCCCTGAGATGTAATGAATTCCCAGGAATACTAATTGCTAACCACCTATTTTTCCACACCATTTATTTGCATTTGAACAAAAGATTCTAGCTCACCAAGAAGTCATGTGATTAGTATTTATGCAAAGTTCTTCCCCCCCTTTAAAAATAAAAAATAAAATAAAAAATCCATATACGAAAAAATAGGCACACTTATTAAATATGCTGTCAAAGTTTCTATGACCTTTGTTTTCTAACAAAGCAAAATACAGAGCAAAATTATATGATTGGAATAGAGGGGTTGCAATTAAAATCTAGTATCATTTTGTATTAGAAAGAAAACAGCTATTTCATTCCTGTAGAATTTAACAGGTTTATACAATTAAAATGAATGTGCAAAGACCAATTAAAGGATAAGAAAGATCTATGTTTTGAGTGGGTTGGAATTAGTTTGTAAATTCTTGTGGATGGCGAGGGCAGGTAAAGAATTTATAAAAGCATTTATATGCCAAACACAATGGCAGTTTGGTTCCTATGCCAATACAATCTAAAAATTCCATGTCAAGCCAGCCCAAACTGCTCCCCAAAAATAACGAAAGTGCTCAGAAATAAATGATTAAATGTGCTTATTGCTTGTTTCCTGAATTTGCTCCATTTTCACGTTTTTCCTTTAATCTGTTGTGTTGCCAGATTACTGCTGCAATTTGCAGAAAACAACCGCGAGCATAGAGGCACCCAATAATGACTGTCTCTTTGGAGAGATACTACATAGCAGTGTTCTCCAACCTTGGGTCCCCAGATGTTTTTGGCCTACAACTCCCAGCATGTCCCAGCCAGCATAGCTGGCTGGGGCATGCTGGAAGTTGTAGGCCAAAAACATCTGGGGACCCAAGGTTGGAGAACACTGCTACAGAGAATTCATGCTGGTGTAGGAGTGGTGGTGGTGGTGCTGCTGCTGCAACAACAGGCCCTGCCCTAACCTATGATCTTCAGTTGGTTTTGTAAACAGACCCCAAGCTTGTACAAACTGTGTGCATGTAGGCTTAATCTGTCCAATCAGGAAGCCTCCTTTATACAGGGCCTCCAATGGTGTGTGTACACACCACACGTGTGCAGGTACCTCCACGCATTCGTTCTGTTCATGTGTCTAGCTGAACATGCATTAATTGGGGTGTGGCGGTTAAGTAACTTTACCTCCCACCCTGGCTGAGGTGAGCTGTCATGGCTTGGGATGTGGTTGAGCAACCACTGTGGATTCTCCCCACACCTTCATATGATTGCTCTGCTCCATTGTTTTAAAGCTACAGTTCATCAAAGATATATTTTTTTTATTGAAATGCCTATTCTAAAAAACAAAAACCATGCAAATGTTCATATGCCTTATAGAATTGTAAAATCTTTCCCTTCCTTCTTAGTTCCTTATTATGTAATGCCTTTGGGGAAATGAAGATGGTGGGTGGCGGAAGCTGCGGCCAGCACAGAGCTTTGGCTTGCTCCTCAGTGCGCCAGTGCCACTGCCAACAGTCACAACGGAACAGGCACAAGAGGGACTTCAGTCAGAAGTGAGCCCTTGAGGGGGAGGAGGGGGGAGGCAAAGTGGAAGCTGTCCTAATCTTTACTGGGAGGAGATTCCACAGCTTCCGAGGAGCAGCCACTAGAAATGTCCACTTCAAGCTATCACTGTTTGTACTTCCCACTAATATTGCACAGACAATAGAGCCCGTTGACTGGCCCTCATTAGGTGGGAGTGGGAGAATAGAAGACAGGGTGTGGACTTATACAATTCAGACCATTGGTCCATATAGCCACTAGATGGGAGTGCAGAACCTCAGGCCTGGGAGCAAAATTCAGCCTGTTGGGGCTCCCCAGAAGGCCATATCCCATTTCCTCAACCACTGATCATTTGGCAGTTTCCCCCCATTTTAAAAGGCTGAAATGCCTCTCCTAAGGCTTAGTTATTGACAGTAAGGACTTAAGTTAAATATGCTTGTATTTTTGGCCCTCCCCTTTTGCCTTTGGCCCCACCCACCACTGGAATGCGGTCCCCAAAAGCTTATCTGAAATGGAACTCGGCCCTCTAATCTAGCGGATCTCCAACATTTCAGACAGGAGTCTTCCCCATTCCCTGTTTGGAGATGCTGAGAATTGAACTTAAGACCTTTTGCATGCAAGGGATGTGATTTGTCACTGAACGATGTTCCTTCCCCATGGTAAGGGAGTTCATGGTCATTCAAGGCTTACAAGAAGGATTCTGCCAGCAGTAGCTTCCACAGTCACTGCAACCTGTGTGAGCTGGTTACCCTAAGGGAACAATGGATGGGGTTGCACTCCCCTTGAAGGAGAAGGTTTGTAGCTTGGGGGTCCTCCTGGAGCCATCTTTGTCACTTGAGGCTCAAGTGGCCTCAGTGGCAAGGAGTGCCTTCTACCAGCTCTGGCTGGTGGCCCAGCTATGCCCCTATCTGGACAGGGATAGCCTGGTCTCAGTAATCTACGCTCTGGTAATCTCTAAACTAGACTACTGCAATGCACTCTACATGGGGCTGCTTTTGAAGCCTGTTCAGAATTTATTTATACAATAAAATCTACATAAAAACCAACAATAAAAACATACAATATAGTTAAAAAGATTAAAACCAAATTTAAAAGCACAGTATAAAATGACAATACAAAAAGTTAATAAAACTAAGCCTACAGGTGACAATCCCCCCCGCTATAAGCAGGCAGACTTATTATGGGGACCAGAAGGTCCGAGCACATTACACCAGTTCTGGCCCGTTTGCACGGGCTGCCAATATGCTTCCGAGCCGAATTCAAGGTGCTGGTTCTAACCTATAAAGCCCTACATGGTTTAGGACCACAATACCTGACAGAAAGTCTCTCCCAACTGCAATCTACCCGGACACTACGCTCTACATCTGGGGCCCTCCTCTGACTGCCGCCTCCAAGGGAGGCTCAGTTGGTGGCAACAAGGAGGAGGGCCTTCTCAGTGGTAGCCCCCCAATTATAGAATAAGCTCCCCACTGAGGCCCGCCTGGCGCCAACCTTACTATCTTTTTGGCACCAAGTTAAGACTTCCCTCCCTCTATGCCAAGGTATTCAATAGTTAAGAGCTCAAAATAGCACATGGGGCGGGGCGGGGGGGATTGTCACCTGTAGGCTTAGTTTTATTAACTTTTTGTATTGTCATTTTAAACTGTGCTTTTAAATTTGGTTTTAATCTTTTTAACTATATTGTATGTTTTTATTGTTGGTTTTTATGTAGATTTTATTGTATAAATTGTTGTGAACCACCCAGAGAGCTTCGGCTGTGGGGCGGTATAGAAATGAAATAGATAATGATGATGATGATGATGATGATGATGATGATGATGATGATGATGATGATGACAACACGACTAACAAGCAGGGGAACCGGCTAAATTTTACAGATTAGCCATACAGTCCTATTACGGGAAGAACATAGTGGGGACTCACTATGCAGAGCAGCATTGTAAAGAGAATGATGATAAGAGACTTAGAGAGTAACTTATTAAATAATCACACACTCCCACGTGCTTACCTTAATAATAATGCTTACCACCAATAATAATACAACTTCACAAGGTAATGAGACCTTCATTGGAACACCTGAACAATCAATTTGACAAACAGCACACACATACACAAAACAACCAACAACCCTGGTTTCATTTCAATAATAATTTTTAAAAACCCTGCAAGCCCAGGTCACTGTTGGCTCCTTTGGGGGATAAAAAATAGCTGACTTTGTTTAGGGAGCTTAATTGGTTGTGTGCTGGCTATTAGCCTTTTTAGAGAAACTGTCTGTGACACACTTAGACTGCTATTGTGTCTCAGTTGATATTATAATGATAAATGAGACCTGATTACATAGCATTTTCAATAGCATTAATTTACATATTTGTGGAAATCTGTTGGGATTGGGTTTTTATAGCTTCTGTAATTTGTAGGCTTTTGACATTGCTTTGGGAGAACTTGTCTAATTGCCTTTTCCTCCTGATCAGAGCGGTGGATGATTTGAAACTGACATTGCCATGGTCGTTATGCTATACCTTTGCTAGACAGAACTCTAAAAAGAATGCAGTAGTCAAGGAGAGTACAAGAGAAAGAGACTGAGCATTATGTCTGAACAAAATTCCTCAAGCAATGCCTCTACAACTGCCAGCTAGTCAGGCCTGGCAGCAGCAACATTGTCAAGCAACTGCTCAGGGCCTAACACCTGTGCAGGGCCCAGTGATGCTGACACCTGTTCTGAACCCTTCTGCCCTTCCATCCACTGGGGCCCAGTCTTACTGACTGGCAGCAGTGGGTGGCTGGGAAGCTGCCATTTTAAATTATGCACAGTGTGTCAGAGCAATGCTCCATCAGGGCATTGTGGGTAGTTACAAGGGTGGGTGACTTGGAACCAGCCACTGCAGATCATGGTTCTGCTGCCTGCCATGTCCATAGAAAAGCTAATGATGCTAGGGGGCATCAGAAGGCACTTTGCTGGGAGCTGCTCACATACCCTCCAACATTTCACAGATGAAAATAGGGACACACGTGTGAAAGTGTAAGAGGTATGGTTAAGCAACATGAAGGTGTGATCAAGAGGGTGTGGCCAGGCAACATGAGGGTGTGGCCAAGGGTATGGTCAGGCAACTAAAGGGCATGGTCAAGTACAAAAGTTATTAGAGGAAACACACAAAATCTTATATATTATAATTACATTATTATCTTATATATTATTTTATAATATTTTATAAGTGGCTTTTGTAATATTGTTTTTACCTTACTTAAACCCTTAATTGTTGATATCTGCTGTTTTCCATGGGGAGGGGGTCAATGCTCTTCTTCTTTTAAAATTGTCAAGATTGGCACAAATTCGACAGGTGAAGCTTACCCACCCCACACCCCCAAACATGGAGTTTCAGAGAGAAGGGGACGTTTCTTACATTTCCTTCTGACACTGTTAACTCACCAGTTAGAGGCAAGGAGTCAGCTCTGTTAGGAAATAAAATCTTTGGCAATATAAAGATAGGAATCATGTGATAAATTCCCTCATTCACCTCTCTGTTGGTCCAGGCTTTCACCCAGCTAATCCCTTTCGCACAGCAGCGTGCAGCAGAGGTAGCAGGTAGAACATGCGCACGCACACACACATCCTCGCCTGGCCCTCCCAGCTTAGCAGCGTCTGTTCCCTCCCTGCTTACTGGGGCTGTTCGAACCTAAGCAGAGCTACTCTTAAAGGGGTCATGGGCAAAATTGCAGCTAAGCTAAAACTGCAAGCTTAGCTGCAGTTTTGCCCATGGCCCCTTTAAGTAGCTTGCAATTGCCGGAGGCAGGGGGATTTGGGACGCTGCATGACAAAGTGAGAAGCCGTGATGGCTTAAGGGTTTTTGTGATCCCGGTATTTGGGGGCAATTGGAGACTAATCTGGAGCTGGTTCTGTAGTTGAGCAATAAGGACTGGCAACTGCTCTGGTGTTTGTTTGTTTATTTAATTTATTTAAAATACTTCTTGGACACTACACATGGAGGCCTGGTCAGTCCTATCAATCTCCACCATCACCAGGTATGACATGAGAATTCACCTTAGGGCACCTCAAACACTCACCAGCAGCTGCAGTGTATACATGGGCTGATTGGTAGTTGCAGCCATGTTTTTCAAAGAAGATTGTCTACCATTGAAGAATTCTGTATAAGCTATATAAAGAACACAGGGTTCCTATCAGAAAAACCAACAGCAACAACAAACATATTTGCACAAATTTCAGGGACCAAAAATATAATTTAAAAAAGGGTGACAAACAAGTGACGGTCACTCCAAAGTGCCCTTTGGGCTTTGGTGAAGGGGCAGTCACTGGCGGCAGCATGGGCAAGATTGTAGACAGCAGCAGGTGTTTTCGCTGCTCTTACCGAGTGGCTCAGTAGCGAATCCCAGCAACCCATGATGAAATTGCTCTCCCGGGTTCGTATATGACATGACAACCTATCAGGGTTCAAACAACCCCTAGAACAATCCATGGGTTGTCAGGGTGGCTTGTTCATAAAAAAATAAGCCACCCTGCGCAAAGCGGTCCAGGTTCATATGACATGACAACCTATCGTGGCTAGCTGCCAACTATGGGTTGCCATGCCATGCAAACCAGGTCAAGAAGTAAAACCCCGTCAAAATTCAAATTTCTTTTACCACCTCAAAGTTCGGTCTATCACTTTCCCATTTCCAAATGTGAGCTTTTTGTTGTTCATATGGGGAAAATGCCCATTTGGAAGCACATTTTTTTAATGCATGCACCCAAATGTGTAATTTTGCCCATTGATTAAATTTGCCAGGCTGGGGAATTTTTGTCATCAGCTTCTGAGAAGACCAGCAGCAGCCTGAGAAGATTGTTGGAGCAGCACCTCCCACACATTCCTTGGTGCTATTTACGACCTGAGCGCTCCAAAGGAAGACAGAAAAGGAAAAACCCAGGCCAGGGAGCTTCTGCCATCAGCGGCTTGAGAGAACTGTCTTCTGGTGTTTATTTGTCTGTTGTGGTAACATTCACTTGTTTGTTTCTATAATCATTGTAAACTGCCTTTAGTGCCTTGGCAGAAAAGTGGTATAGAAATGTATTAAATGAATAAAATTAAATAAATAAAATGCACCCCCCCCCCAAATGTGCATGTTTAAAGTGCACATTTTTCTAATGAATGCATTTTGCAAACGCGATCACAAGCTCAGGATATGTGAAGGTTTTGTCCAAAAAATGTGCTCCTGTTTGCATTCATGGGTGCGAACAGGACAAATTCTGATGTTTAATGAACTGAAACAAAATTCTCATACATCCCTACGGCGGGCACTGCATAAGAAGTATGCATGACTTTATCAGAGGGAGAGATGAGACAGCAATGACTCTTCCACCAGCTTGGTTAGGACTAAATATCATTTTGCTTCCCATCTCCCAGAAATCTTCCCTGCGGCGGCCATTCTATCAGGTCTTCATGCAACATTATGAAAGAGTTGGTATCTGAACTGGTTTTTCCTTCTCGCTTCTTCACCCTTCCCCCCCTTCTTTTCTAGTAGACTGTAAGTGTAAGCCATTATTTTAAACTATAAACCACCCAGTGTGCATTGGCAGAAAGGCAGTATATAACTGCAGCAAATAAAGCAATAGAATAGTAACTGAAAAACATGATATTATGTGAAGGTAAATACAATGCAATGCTGATTTTTCAACATTTCTTATATTGACATACACTTAAAAATTGTAAATATGACATTTCTAAAGCTTCAAAATATGTTACCCTTGGAGTTGCCAAAAACTAAAAAACTCTTGTGCAGTAGCTTGGACAGAAAAGATGAATGCTTGCATTTAGAGATACTATTGATTGAGTGGAGTAGGCTGCTGGTAGAAATCAGTAGGCATAAAGCTTCTGTATTGTGGACACATTAGGCACACAGATAGGGATGATCTTGGGAAAGCAACTGTATTGGGAATAGTAGCAGATAATTGTGGTGCCCAATGAGTTGCAAGAGGATGCACAGTCATTATGCAGCAGGTCTCTGTTAGAACAATTTTTAAAGCACCCCTAGTGAGTGGACGGACACACAAAGTAGCTTCAAAGCTTCTGCTATGTTGAATTTGTAGTTTCATTTATTTTTCTTCCTGCAGGAGTGCAGCATCACAACATAAAAACGTCAAACCCTCTGTAAAAATCCCAACTCTTCAGAAAAACACACACAAACACAAAAACCCAAACCCTATCATTTTATATATTATTTACACAGGAGTGCAGTAGCACTGCTACACAATATAACGTCAACAACAAAAATCTTTCAACAATAAAGCATTTTAGCATTTTTAAGCAAACAAGCACAGTCACTTTGGATAGTGTCCTATCCAAAAGAGCATTTTGGATAGGACACTCGAGAATAACCCTGGATTCTGACATTATGAGTTTCACTCTGGTAAACATCACTCCCTCTTGTAGTAAAAAACGGGGTAACTGTGAAATAAGAGGGAGGTATCAGCATGCTGAAGGGAACCTCAATGTTTGCATAAGTACAATAAATAATTGAAAAAAGAAAAAACCTGAGGGTGCAAGAAGAGAAAGAAAAACCCCAGCTCCCCAACACAGTCCAATGAGAAATGAGCATGCTCAATAACCCACAGAATATTGAAGGTCAGTTGGAAAGCCAGAAAACTGGGTGGTGTGGCATGGCATGCAATGTTCTGGAGGACAGCAGCCATAGGTAGCTGTCTGGAACTCTGAATAGGACCATTCCTGTTAGAGGTGGGGACACTGCAATATTTCTTGCAGGTTCCAGTTGTTTCAAGTAATACAAAAACCACAAATCAGGTGAAAATATTGAAAGAAGAGGATTTCGTAAGGAACCCTGTGTAGAAACCTTATTAGGTGTGTATTTGCATCTACCTTTTCAAATAGCACTGGGGTACTACCACATTAACGTCTGTAGTTAAGACACTTCACTTTTAAGCTGTGCGTACTGACCAGGAACGGTGCAGGGCTGTTTGGCGCCCTAGGCCAAATTATATTTAGCGCCCCCCTTCTCGTGCCGTGGGGGGGGCTCCGGAGCAAAGCAGCCCTGCTTTGCAACCCCCCCCATGCCGACGCCGACGCCGCCACCGCCGCCACCGCCGCCACCCCACCACCACCTACCTTCCCCCCGCCCCCGCTGCTGGCTGCTGCTGCTGCTGCTGCTGCTGCTGCTGGCTGCTGCTGCTGCCGCCGCCACCGCCTCCTCCTCCTCCTCCGACACGACGGGACCCCCACGCTTTTTTTTTTTGCCGGGGAAACCAGGGCAACAGGGCTGTTTAAGCCCTGTTGCCCTGGTTCCTCCTCCCGCCAAAACAACGCAGGCGGGTCTCCAGAAACGACGGGAAGCAGGAACCGTAGGTAGGTGGCGGGGAGGCGCGGTGGAGGCAGCAGGCAGGGCAGGAGCGCGCCGGAGGCGAGGAAGGGGCGCAGAAACGCTGCCCCCTCTTCCGCCACGCGCCCTCGGCAGCCGCCTGGGTCTGCCTAGCGGTAGCGCCGGCCCTGGTACTGACACTTCAGTGGGGAACAAACTACTGCTGCCCCTCTCCCCATGCTGAGAAGAGAAGCAGGGGAAGTACTATTGTTACTCCGAAAGAATCCGCTGCATTGTCTCCTTCAAAAACAGCCCAGGAGAAACAGCAGTACATGTCTTCTGGATATTCAAGAATTAATTTAACACCAAACTACTACTTGTCCAATGTATATTATACTGAGGTAAGAGCACATCTAGCAATAGTTCCAGTAGCAGGGGGATGAACATACCCATTGCCAGCAAGCATGCTGCAGGTTTCTAGAACATTTAGAAATAATTCTAGATGCACAATAGGGAAACTTCTTCCTTTTACATGAAGAAACAGAAAGGCTTTTAACTAGGGCTGCAGCTCTTCCCCTCCTCAGGCTCCTTCTTCTTCCTCCTTGCTAGATTAGTAACATGGGGAATCCCAGCCAACTAGGGATCACATAAAGAATAGTCAGACATTGCATTGCTATGTAGCCAGTCTGAGTTGGCTATGTGGGCATCACGTTTGAAAGCATTTGCAAGTGAGAGCAAGTAAGAGCAATGCAAATGAACAGGAAAACCGTTTCACAAGGTGTGCCAGGAAAAAAAATAATAATCAGAAAATGAACATGTTTTTCAGAAATGCTTGCAAAAATCTCTGAGTAGTCAGCTCAGCAGAAATCTTAGCACAGGATCAACATTACTCAAAGGATTTAAAAAAAAAAAATCACCAGTATTAATTGCAGTTGTTTCTGACACAGGTAGAGTCAAGGTGATGCCATGAGTGACTCTCTTAATCCTTATTGATACTTGGGAGGAAGTTCATCCTCGCCAGCACCAGTGATATCACAGTTTTTCAGGAGGGTTGCATGGCCCAGTGCCACCCTTCAAGGTACTAATTCCCTTTCTTGTCAGTGTGCAGCGACAGTAATGCCATCTGCTCAAAAGCAACTCACCTGCATGGGAGGGAAATGGAGAAAAACAAATTTCATTCAAGCCCAGCAAGGCTGAAATATCCTCTCACTGATTAACTATAATGGTAGGGTAAAGATGCGAACCCAATTTCAGGAGAGTCGGGATGCGCCTGATTAAATGATAAAGGGCATATACAAATGGAGCCATAATCCCTACTTCACAAATCACACTTCAGCACTCTTATTCATTGCAACCAATCATTTTTATATCTCTGTTGCAGTCTATTTGCTTGCATTATCAATAATCTGGCTTAGCCTCTTATCACCCTGTTGCATTCCCTTTAAAGTCTATTGCTTTAAATTACTGGTCTGGTCTTGCAATTTGGTTTAACTCAGTGTCTTATATTATGTTCTCACTCTTATCAGTGGAATGCTAAGACTGTGTCATTTCCAAGAGCAATCTCTCCGCCCTAAGATCTCCACTGCTAATGGAGCCACATGGCCAGATAGGCATTTATTTTATTTCTGGAATCTTCAAATGCTTCTTGACCGCAGCCAATTGTGTTTCAGATTTAAGTTTAGCACAGATCAAAAGTTTTCATCCCATACCGATTCTCTTTTATCATCTGCAATTTCAAATAGTCCTATATAATGCTATTGATTGCAGGGTTCACAGCAGGTGAAACAGGCCTTCTTAAGAAAGGTGTAAGCAGTTGCTAGGGCAAGTGTGCAACTGCCCCCCCAATTTGAAATCATATTTTGGGTATATTTTGATAGGATTAGTGTGGTAGCGCTAAGTTCGTTTTTGGGTCAAATTCAAGCTGCTGGTATCAACTTTTTCACTGGGCTCTGCTTGTGGAATTTCCTCCCAAAGGAGAGGATCCAGAGCTGGCCCTACCATTAGGCAAAGTGATACAAACATATCTGGCACCTGATTCTGGGTATCATTGAAGGGCAGCAAATTATTAGTTAATGTTTTGTATCTTTACTGCCAGGGAGGTAGAGAGGTGTTTGTAGGGTGACCACTCATGCATCGCCAAAAAAGAGGAATGCAACACCAAAAAGGGAGGACAAAAGAGGACCCCAATTTGCATAACCTTTGCATATGCTGATTATGTATAGGTGCAAATTTAGAAGTTATTATTATAATTTCAGAAGAAACACAGTACATCTCACCGTACTGCTTACCCTTACCCTCAGTATCTGGTATTTGGAAGTATACTGCCTCTGCACATGCAAGTTCTCTTTAACTATCATGGCTGGGCTCCTCAACCTTTTTGGGTTGGTGGGCGCATTTGGCATTTTGAGAGTGTCATGGGTGCACTCACAAAATGGCTGCCATGGGGGGTTGGATAGGGGTGGGTGAACTGCCCACCCCCCGACTTGCCAGGCACTTGGCGGATTTCCGGGTGCCCGGTGCTGCATTTTTTACATAAATACCAGGGTAAACTACCTTAAAACTGCTACGAATAGCGAATCGTGGCCATTTTAAAGTAGTTTTCCATTGTATTTACGTCAAAAATGCCGTGCCGGGGACCCAGAAGTACCTTTCTCTAGCTGCTCTTGCGAGGATTTGTGCCAAGCCAGGGAAAGGTAAGTCGCACGGAGCTCAGGGGGTCGAGCGGGGCGAGTTCGCCCCACTTCCACCCCCCCAATCGAGATCTGCACACATCCTTATCATGATCAAAATATAATGAATGGTAATATTGCATCCATTCATTGGGTTCAATAGTACACACAGGGGCTGTGTAAGCATTTTCTAGTAAGCCTGATATTGTGCGCCAGAAGAGGCAGATGTCCCTATCATGAGAGGCCTTTATTAAGATTTGCCAAGCTTGTTTTTCGGCTTGCTGTTTTTCCCCTCTTATCAGGAGTTTATACTTTTGCCTAAGGGCAATATATTCCTCAGTCATAAGGCCTGAGTTGGAATCCCTGTATTTGCAATAAGCTCTCTTCAGCTGGCTTTTCGCCTGTTTGCACTCTCTATCGAGCCAGCTAACGGATGGTAGAGTTCTTCTTGAGACATCATCATTCTTAACCTTAATTCTTAATTGGTCTTGCAATCAAATTATTAAATAAATTCATGACCTCAGCAGCAGAAGTGGTGATGGAAGAGGCTGCTGTGCGGGAGCTCTGCGTTCGTTTCTGCTTTCTTTTACTCTAAATATTATGTTGCTTTTAAATTAGCAGCTGAATTCCCCAGATTGAATACTTCAGACTGGATCAGATTGCAGTTGTTATTTTAGATTTTAGCCTTATGAGTGTTTTTAACTGTTTTTGCTTTTGTTTTTGCTTCGAAGGCCTTGTGTTTGCAGTCTCGCAGTCTTATCAGACTTATGCCCTAACAGTGGAGTTTTTAGCAGTGTGGGAGTGCATTTACCTTGGAAACTTTTATTTGCTACTTGTGGCTGAACTTGGTTCTATTTTGGCAGTTTGTCAAACTCTACCAATTTTATTTTTATTTTTCTATTTTTGTGTTTTATTGATGAGAGAGATCCGTGCACATCCCTAGTTGGCCATTCATATAGTGGCTGTCATTGAGGGCCATGGTCAGTTACAAAACATACAGTCCCTACGCTGGCTGGCTCAGCTTGTCTGAGCGTGGAAAGCTAAGCAGGGTCAGGCCTGGTTATTACTTGGATGGGAGACCCCTCCTCTAGTTTCCTGCATAGAGCAGGGGGTTGGACTCGATGGCCTTGTAGGCCCCTTCCAACTCTATGATCTATGAATTCTATGAAAGGCAAGCTCGTGAGGCTAAAAGAAAAGTAATTTCCCCAAGAACCTAAGTACAAGGCAGAGGTGGGGGTCTGAGCTCCAAAACACAAAACCACCCTTTTGAATCCAAATACAGATGTTGCTGGAAGGCAGCACTTCACCCTGCAGCATGCCAACCTCCCCGTTAACACTTTTATTTAATTAAACAAAATCTGAGGAAATAAAATAAAAACCATGAAGGGCAGGAAAACTCATGTGTGCCAAGAGAGGGGCCCATGGGCACCACATTGGAGACCCCAGCTGATCAGGGCTATATAGCCCAAGTTCTTAGATGTATATATATATATATATATATATTTATAATCCCAGATTGAAAAGGAAAGATGCAGGTTCCTGAGGGATGAGAGGGTCAGTCCTTTTTAAAGCCCTGCCATGTTACATCCTCAGCCGGGTTAAGTTATCTCATAGAGGACATCAGGAATGTGCTTTAGCTCAATAGAAGCAGAGCACATGCTGTGTATGCAGAATGTCCCAGGTTCAATCCCTGGCATCTCCACATAGGGCTGGGAAAGACTCCTCTCTGAAACCCTGGAGAGCCACTACCAGTCAATCCTGAGCTATGTTCCTATTTTTTTCAGTATGTATGTGTTATTGGTAAAGTGTTCTTCAGTTTTTCGGAAGTGGCTGCAAAGCACATAGCTTGCTAATGGCAAAATGCACATATGGGGTAGGAAGAATGTGAAAGGCAGCCTACATTTTTCAAAGCAGACTCTTTAGCTAGGTTTCCCCCTCTATTTTCATGGTGAATAAATAAACTATGCATAATATCCATCCCACCCCTTGTGGACAAGAGCTGCTTTGTTTTGCATCTAGTTTACCACCACCAGGTTTTTTTTCTAGCAGAGTTTAACATTTCTCCTGGTGCTGTGAAAATGTGTGCGATAAAACCTACACACAGAATGCTCGGCACCACATGTGTTAAGGCAGCAAGAGGAAACAAATACGAGTATTGCTATTCTTGACTTCTTTTATGTTGGCCTTGCTGCTTTCCATTTCATGAGCGCAACTCCTCATCTTTACTATAATTGTGGGCAAGGCTGAATTAAACGTTTTTAAAAACATGCCCAAGAGATAGATATACATGCATTGAAATGGACCCTATAGGCCTTGAAACTCATACCCTATTGAAGCTGTTTGCACCGGGGAAAAGAGAGGACCAACATGCCAGTAGGTAATAATAACACACTGTAAGAATCGAAGGGGGGGGGTGTATTTCGTGAAGGCTAACAAGGCAATGGGGAAGGAAGCAGAGGTTTTAGGGCTGCCAATTTTCATTCTAAACATCATTTTAGTTAAGTTATTTGCATTTATATTATCACATGTTTTTCTATGTTGCCTCCTGTCACCAGTTCTCTAGAAAAACATAGATATTTCTGTTGGGACTAGAAGATATTAAATTGTCCAAAAACTGTATGGTTCTGATAAGTGATATATAAAGGAAGGATCCCCCCGCCATAGCAAATAAAGAGAGTCAATTAATACCCCGTTCGCCCATGACATGATTCAAGGGAGGGCATCTCAAATTAATTGTTCTGTTTCTGACAGAGGTGGGGTTTGGGAGTGCCAATCACCTGGAAGCTATGGTGGTTGTTTAGCTGGCATGACAACCAAGCCGAGCCCCACATGAAGTGTCTGTCCCCTTCCACTTATTTGCTGCTCTGCGCACCTCACCTTTGGTGTGGAGAAAGCAGGGATGTTGAAGAGTCCTTGGTCTCAAGTCACGAGTCGAGTCACGAGTCTTTGGACCCGAGTCTCGAGTCCGAGTCCGGGTCCTTGGTCCAAAATGGTGACTCACGAGTCACGAGTCACAAGTCACTCCCAAAGCTGACTCCACGAGTCCCTATTAAAATCAATGGGGGTTTTCCCCAACAAAATAAGGCTACTTCAGATGTGTGGTTTAAATAAATTCTAGGCACAAGTGTGCCTTTTTATTTCAAAACTCTGCAACTGATTTTGGCAAGAACAGACCAGGCAGAAAAACCCAAAATAACCAGGCAGGCAGAGGAGGCAGGGAACCCCAAAGCAGGCAGGCAGAGGCCTTTGTCTTGGACAATTCAAACTGTGGAACTGGGTAAGAAGAGACCAGGCAGGCAGAGGAGGCTGGGAACACCAGACAGGCAGGGAGAGGCAGCCAAACCCAAAATGTCTGAAAGGTTGCATTTTAGAAAAATGAGTTTAAAAAATAAACTTGCTGTACTTCCTAAAACTTATCCATGTTGCATTTGAGGAACATGATTTTTAAATGTTTGGCCCCCATTCTGGAACGGTGAGATCTCATCACAATTCCACCCTCACTGAACACCCGCTCCACTGGTGATGAACTTGCTGGAACCAGAAACACACTCAGAGCAGCCACACAGAGTAATCTCAGGTCCTTCTTCTGCCTCTCCCAAGTACGCAACACATCAATCAAAATAAATCTTGACACGCTATTGGGGCTGCACTCCTGGTAGCCGTCCATAGTGGCCGAGCAGCGGCACACCTCGCTTCCATGTGCTCTTCGCCGGCAATCACGCTCCTCTCCACTCCTTCTGGCACAGCCCAGGGATGTTGACGAGTCCTTGGTCTCGAGTCCCGAGTCGAGTCTCAAGTCCCATTAAAAATATTGGGACTCGAGTCCGAGTCGAGTCAGAGGGGGGACTCAGTCCGACTCACGAGTCGAGTCCTCGAGTCCGAGTCCCCATCCCTGGGAGAAAGTGGATAGAAGTTTTTCTTCCTCTCATTCTAGAAGCTGGGGTTATCCACTAAAGCTAAATGGTGGCACATTTGGGACAAACAAAATGAAGTATTTCTTTGCATAGTGCATAGTTAAACTGTGGAATTCACTGCCACAAGATGTAGCGATGGCTGCCAACTTGGAGTATCTAGTTTCCCTTCTCAAGGCATTATATTACTGATAAGGCTATCAATGGATTAGTCATGATGGCTACATAGCACCTCCAGGATTGGATACTAGTTGAATACTAGTTGCTGGGGAACACGAGTGGGAGAATACTGTTACCCTCATGTCCTGCTTGAGAGCTTTCCAGAGCATCTGGTTGGTCACTGTGAGAAACGGGATGCTGGACCAGATAGGCCTTTCCAGTAGGGCTCTTTTTATGGTCTTAACCTAGCACAGAGAGGAAGGCATGAACACCTTCTCTTACAAGAAGATGCAAGCCCAGTCCCTATATACAAACCCAGGTTGCTTAAGTGTATACAGGGAGTTGGTTTGCATGAAGATGTCCTTCCTTTTGTCTGTTAGACTTATGGGTTGAATAAGGCAATCTGGAAGTAATTTTTAACAGCCAAATTCAGAGCACAAGCCTTTTATGGGCACAAATTGTGTCAGTCTTCAGAATAAACTCATGAGAAGCTGCCCATTACAAGTCTCTGACCACCAAGGGCTATTCCTGTTGTTCCAATAGGAGCACAGTCTAGTTTTACAGCCTGATGCTATAAATGTTCATTCAAAAGCTACTCCCACTTCTTTCAATGGGGCTTTGCTCTCAAGGAAGTGGCCAGAATACTGCTGCCTTATAGCATAATCCTAGGCATGATCACTCAGAAGTATGTCCCATGGAATTCAAAAGGGTTTACTCCCAAGTACCGTAAGTGTACAATTGAATCACACTATTAGATTTAGGTAAATTCAGTAATAAGTTGCCAAGGAGGGCCACTGGTATTGATTATGCTTTGTTAAAAGACTCAGAAGGCCTATTTTTTTTTTAATTATGGAGAAAGGGTATGCCTAAAATGTAAATGTATTCTGGGACAAAATATTTCAACCTTTATTCTTTTTAAAAAATTCATGGTTAGAGGTTAATAAATATTTTTCCTTCCCACAATTCATATATCTTGCATTTGAGCACATATATCCAGTATTAAACACTGCAGCTCCATGTTTTAAAGCAATCTACAACACTGAGTCCATCACATCTTGTGGCAGCAAATTGATTATGCATTGTGTGAAGATCATGTAACTGAGGAATAATTGTGAAATGCTGCTCCTTGCTAGAAGAAGAGGTAGCAGCAGCAGCGCCAGTGCTAGGATGACTTTCCAGAATTATATTATTATATAATATCTTATATATTATAATTATTACATTATTATATTGTATATTATTTTATAATATTTTATAAGTGGCTTTTGTAATATTGTTTTTACCTTACTTAAACCCATAATTGTTGATATCTGGTGTTTTTCATGGGGAGGGGTCAATGCTTGCAGGGCAATCTCTTTCTTTTTGTTTTAAAATTGTCAGGATTGGCACAAATTCAACAGGTGAAGCTTACCCACCCACCTCACACCCCCAAACATGGAGCTTCAGAGAGAAGGGTAAGTTTCTTGCATTTCCCTCTGACATTGTACCTCACCTGTTAGAGGTACATAATCAGTTCTGTTAGGAAATAAAATCTTTGGCAATATAAAGATAGGAATCATGTGATAAATTCCCTCATTCACCTCTCCCTCAGTCCAGGCCAGCGGGTGCAGCATCCACCTCCTTTTCAGCAGGTAGAGCATGTGTGTGCGCATGCGTTTGCACACATACACCCTTGCAGCATCTGTCTGTGGAGCCTAAAAAGAGCTACTCTTAAAGGGGCCATGCCATGGGCAGAATGGGCAGCTACGCTTGCAGTTTTAGCTTAGCTGCAATTTTGCCTATGGCATGGCCCCTTTAAGAGCAGTTTATAGTAGCCTGCAGTTGCAGGTGGCAGGGGAATTCAGGACTCTGCATGACAAAGTGAGAAGCTGTGATGGCTTAAGGGTTTTCATGAGGGTCCTGTTGGAGACCATGTGAATTTGTACTCCTGTTCTAATGTTTAGCTAGGCCTGACTAGAGAATCTTGCATTCTTGTTTTCTGCTTTCTGTAAAATTGTTTCTTGCTCTCTTGCTGTTCTGTGAAACTGCTTGCTAAAGTTGCAAAGAAATCTGAATTGAAATGTAAGAGAGAGAAAAGTGAAGTTACAGGCAGTTTTGATGGCTGCTGTAGATGGGAGGGGGAAGAGGCCGGAGAATGGCAAAGTGTGTACAAAGGGCATGCACTGATAAGAGAATTGCAAAAGGAATGTGAGAGAAGTAAAGCGAAAGGCGGAGGGAAGGGGGAAGGGGGGTTGCTAGCATCAGACTGATGCGTGTACTTTCCAAAGAACAGGACAAGATAGAATTGTACTGATAGACAAGGAACAGGAGGAAATGTATGTACCAGGAAGGCCAGAGGAAGTCAGTGAAGGCGTGTGAAAGAGGTCATGATAAGAATGTTTTTCTACGCAACTGTATGTAAAATGACTGCATGTGATGCAAACCTGTATCTGATTCCATGCTGTATAAAAGATCCAGGAAGAACTTGAAAGGGGGCTCTTGATTTGAGTCACAGACTCCTAGAGCCTACTTAAGGCCTTAAATAAAGTTGGTTTCCCTTCTCCAAATCAGTGTGTTTATTGGGCAGGGCATACACACTGAGGCCCGAATCACTTTGCCGGGAGAGGACACCTTTTTGGTGCCGGCAACAGTCCCAGCATTTTCGGGGCAATTGGAGACTGCTGTCGCGGCACATAAAACAGCAATTATGAGCACTTTGTGAAAGCACTTTGCAGCATTTGCACTCCACACAAGGGGTATACTGCTATTCTTGGTTGTCAGTGCTGAGCAGCAACTGAGGGAAGTCTGACGATGTGGCACCCACCAACGTCCCACCTGCCAAACCAGGAGAGGAAAGGTACTTTGACCACCCTTGCCGGATCATCTACCCTACTGCCAGAAAAAGGGAGACAACAATGCTCCCCAACACAGCCCAAGCCTGATATCGCTCACCACTGCTGCCACTTGACATACTACTCTAGCTAGGCCTTAGCATGGGCCTACCAGACCTGAAAGTGCAGCACGAATGCTCTGCTGTTGCTGTGCTTCTGCTGAAGAGTCCAAGGAGCACTTCTAGAGCCCCCTTTAAAGGCTGGGCCTCAACTCCTGGGTGTTTCTGCACCCATTAGTTGCTGCAATTTCATCTCACTCTTTCTAGTAGGCAGAGATTCTTGTTTAAGAGCATCCTAATTGCAAAGAATAAAGCATTTTCCACTGAATCAGATTGGCCAAACTTGTATTATCTTTTCTTTCTGACTTGCCAGTGAACAGCCAGATTGCAAATCTCTCAGTGTATTAATTATCAAAAATAATTAGAAAATTCCTGTAGTGACTAATTTTGTCGACAGACTGTTTACAAACACAACATTTTGACAGTCAAAATTTGTGCTGTGTAGATAAATTGAAAAAAAATCTTGGGTTGTTTTTTTTACTCCCCTTTCCTTTATGAAAAGCAGACTTAACACTAATATTGCATATTCTAAATATTATGATAAGAATATAGAATTTCAAATTCATGGTCTTCATAGGGTCTTTCTAAGATTAACATCAACTTTTATTAGCATTCATGACAGGAAAGCTTGATCTCTCATACATATGGAGAAACAGACACAATTAAAATAAAATCTACCTAAAATTCTATCAGTTCCCCAGTGAAGTCAAACACCCAAAGACTTGAGCCATTTCACATATTACGGAGTGATAAATCTGGGTTTATCATCAAGTGATATTCAGTAGGAAACTTCAGTCAATCCTGGTTCTCTTGATTCTTGTTTGTGTATGATACATTTATTTGCATACATATATCAGTGACATTCACACGTTATAGTTTTAGGTGTACACTTTAAAAAAAACCTAGGTGTACATAAATTTTTTTAAACATTAAGCAGTCCCCTTGGTTTTGGCAAAAGCAATGTATTCTCAAGTAAATGGCTTGAGGAAAGTGTTATTGTCTGAGCAGCAGTAAAATGTCTGATAGCCAGATCTCAGCTGTAGAAAGAGCTCCCTCCACTTGAAGTCTGGCTCTCTAAAGTTTGGGAGATACATAACAGTGCAATTCCATATATGTCTACTCAAAAGTAAGTTCCACTGATTTCAGTGAGGCTTAGTCCCAGGTAAGTGGATATAGTATTCCAGCCTTAATGCATGAAAATTAACATTTTATTCATTACATACTCCAAGGTTTACGGTATCAGGTTATTGTTCAAATGGTGTAAACTGCTATGACCAATTTAGAGGCATGGAGAGACTTGCCAACAGTGACTGGAGAATCGATGATGATACCAAAATTCAATTGGGGTGTGCGTGTGAGGGATTGATATATAAATGTCAGTATTATGAAGTCCATCCCATGTGAAGTCAAAGTCAGACCCTCTGAAATTTGGCCATAGGTCTGCATAGCCTTATCACTACCATCTTCTTCCAGCAGCTTTCTGAGACTCATGGCTCTTTTAGACCAAGTGACTAAAGAGCAAATGGCACTGCAGGGGAATTCAGGACTGTAGTCCTGAGTGTGTATCATAATCAGAACCACATATCCTTCCCAGGAGTTCTGTAATGCCTTCTGACTCTGCCACTTGTGGCACTTACACTACAAGTTGGTCATTCATGACCTAATTCCAGGTGTACCACAACCAAAACTGTAGCTCCTTTAGATGTCTGCTACAGAACTAATGTGCTTTTGAGCTGAGAGACCCACTGGTCTGATACTGCCTCTACTTTGCCAAAATTCACCTACATGTTCAGAATTCCATTTATGCTCATCTTAGCATTTATAGTACAGGAATGCTGGAATGGTGTCCGTCCCCCCACCCCCCCGGCTGCAGAGACAACAATGAGCTGAATTGATTAGTATTGCCTTCAGTCTCAATTGTCACCACTTTAAGGAAATATAAATCACCCCTCAAAATAGTGACTAGAGTTTGTGTCTTTAAAAAATCATGGCACACATTTCCATTAGCATGTTGTGGGCAATTTCAAGTGTAGCCCTTTCCCATCCCCCCCCTACTTTTGAAGGGTTTTGATCTTTCATTTTGTGTTATGCTCTATCACAGACTTCCCCAACCTGGTGGCCTGCAGATATTTTGGATGGCAACTCCCATCAGCTCCAACCAATATGGCCAATTGGTCAGATATGATGAGAGCTGTAGTCCAAAACACCTGGAGGGTACCAGGCTAGGAAAGACTGCTCTAGGGCTATGCCTAGGGAGGGATGAATCTCACAAATCCAGTTTCTCTCAATTTCACCATTTCCACATCAGTTTGCAACTTCTTTAAAAAAAAAAAAAAAAAGGCCTTCATGAAACCTTATATTCATTTTCATGTGCATTTCTCCTTATACACATTGTTTTCCTTTATATATTGCTTTTTGTATGCATTTTCACTAATATACAGATTTGTTTGTGTGCACTTATATATGCATTTTTGTACACTTTTTTTTTTTTTTGGCTTGGAGAACTGCATCACAAAATTCTGAGAAGTGCATACAGTCAGGCGATCACTCGTGACCAAGTAAGATTGTCTTCCAGGATAAAAATTTACAAAAAGGTGATTTTAAAAGGAGGAAAAATCTAAAGAAAATTGTGTAGACTCTAGCGATGGGTCCGTAAGTGACTGTGGAGGCCAATTCTAGATCCACACAGCTTCCCACAGTGAGGACACAGGTTACCAGATGGAAGATGGTCCTGTAAAGGATTCATTTGACGTGCTTTTCGCTTAGCACGTTTCTCCCTTTCACCTTGCACTCGGGCTTCTTCAATTTTGTGAATTTCTTCACAAAATTCTGAGAAGTGCATACAGTATAATACAAAAGGATAACTGTTTCTGGTTTGTATAATGATCTGGGAAGTTCAAATTTGGTAAGTTCTTACCAAAATGTGAAACAAACAAAATTATCTCCCATCTCTATCCCATCTTCAATTATTGAAGTCTTTGCCTATAGACATGTTTTTGTGAAGTGGTGCCTTTGGGCGTGTGTGTGTATGAAATGTTGGAAATTCTCCCCTGCTTACCTTTTTAAAGGGTTATTCAAACACAAGTCACTGCTTGCTTGATTGGCATCTGCTTCAAAAACGTCTTCCTGGGAATGTGATCTAAGTCAACAGGGGATCATGTCATTCAGATGATATACATGGCATATCTTCTATTGCAATTTGAACAATGTCACTGCCTCACCCTCTTTGTGCATCTTCTGAAACAGCAGTTGCAGTTTTCCTAAAATCCAGAAGTGAAAGGTTAACCCAGAGGAATCTCATTTATGGTCTATTATATGCAGATGAGAGCTTCTTCAATACTGCTTTCACCTTTTAAGTTGCCTTTGTAATATATCTCCCATTGCTCTTAGGCACTTGTGATCTTCAAATTTATATGAACTCAATTATTGTCTTGTTCGAGAAAATTACAAATGTTTTAGTTAAACTCAATACATCAGTTGCTTTCACTTCTGTATTTAATTAGGTCTTCGCAGATAGTATAAATGTACTTTCCCTTTACTGTGTGTGTGCTGATCTTTGGATGTGATCCAGGCAAAGTTCAGTATTTTTCAGTCTCACAGATGTCAGTGTAGGAAAGTTAAGTATTCTTCAATTCCTTCCATTAAATCAATTGAAATCAAAAGTGCTTAGCTGTTGGTTGAGTTGTAGGCTCTGTTTTTCACAGCTTCTTCTGCTTTTCCACTTGCTTGAGAAAATAAAATGTTATGATTTTGTATTAATATATCTTTACAGTATATCAATGTAAAGGCCTGATTTAGACTTCTGCAGGTAATGGCACATGACAAGTAAGGGCCTGTACCACAGGCAATGGCCATCACATGAGCACCTTGGAAGAATTCCTGTGTCTGGGTCATGCTCACTTGGAGGCACTATTTGTGTGAGCCAGCTGTTTAGCTAGCTGTAATTATTTCTGTCATTGCAATAGCAGCTTCCCAAGCCATTTCAATCATGCAAATTGCAGATGCTGAGTATACAGCCAACACCTAGTCTAGCCTTCTTTCTGTCATGCTAGCTTTGTATCAGAATGAAGTTTGTTTTTGCATAAAGGAGATTTAAAAGATCACATTCCCTACTTTCAGCCTGAACTGAAGCGGTACAGTCTAGCCACATATAGCAGCCTGCTTATTGTATGTTTTATCACTCAGGCCAAACTTGATGTTACTTTAGTAGCAACCGCATCTGTTTCACACACACACACACACACACACACACAGCATGGGCAGGGGGAGTTTTTCACTGGAACCGCAGTGTGCAGGGAGGCGAAGTTTAACCCCTCTATTCCCAGCAGTGATCTTGACAAAAATCCTCCCCTGCACACAACAATTTGAGCTAAGAACTCAAGCCTTCTGCCTAGGTAGACAAATCTGTCAGCTTTCTCCCCCACTCATTTTTTTTAAAATGCTCAACTTTTAGTTTTTCTATTTTGAATCATAAAATTTACTACCTCCTTTTCATTATACAATAATCCCAAAGCAGGGTGCAAAACCAGTAAAGCACAGTAAAATCATACTGTGCTTTTAATGATTTAATGTTTTAAATAATTAAAACACATATAAATAACTGTTTACAAGACGCAAGCCTGGGTGAACAAATAGGTGTTTAGTTGGGGACAAAAAAGGTCCTTTCCATCCCCTTTATGAGGAAATTTTCAAGTTTTGGTAAGTTATCAAAA
Organism: Shinisaurus crocodilurus; assembly: GCA_021292165.1. Lineage (NCBI taxonomy): Eukaryota > Metazoa > Chordata > Lepidosauria > Squamata > Shinisauridae > Shinisaurus > Shinisaurus crocodilurus. The sequence goes on along the minus strand of CM037878.1, from coordinate 148,374,239 downwards.
ATTGGACTGAATAAAATTTCCCCTACACTCAGGGCCGGCGCTACCGCTAGGCCAACTAGGCTGTTGCCTAGGGCACGTAGCGGAAGAGGGCGCAGAACGCTGCACTCCTCTTTGCTGCCGGCGCGCTCCTGCCCTGCCCGCCCGCCCGCCCGCCTCACCGAGAAAGCCAGGTCAGTGCGGGGGATTGCGCCCGGATTAGTGGTGGGGCCGAGCCTGGGCGCCTCCCCCCACCTCGCCTCGCTTCGCCTCTGCGCTGCCTCCCACCGCGCCGCCTCCCCCCCACCTCGCCTCGCTTCGCCTCGGCGCCGCCTCCCCCCCCGACACCTACCTTCTCCGCGCTGTTTCCGGAGCCCCGCCCGCGCTCTGTTTTGACGGGAGGAACCAGGGCAACAGGGCTTAAACAGCCCTGTTGCTCTGGTTTCCCCCGGCCAAAAACAGAGCACGTGGGTCCCTTTTCAGAGGAGGCGTGGGAAGGTAGGTGGGGGCGGCAGCATGCGGGGGGCGTCCGGTGGCGGCGGCGGCAGCAGGAGGTTGCAGAGCAGGGCTGCTTTCCGGAGCCCCCCCCCCACGGCACGAGAGGGGGGGCGCTAAATATAATTTAGCCTAGGGCGCCAAACTGCCCTGCACCGGTCCTGCCTACACTGGTCAGATAAAGGTTGCTTTGATGGCTAGATCTTGCCCAAGAGCTTTCAGCTGACCATCCCTGGTCATATATGGCAATCAAAAAATATTTGCATTCATAAGAGGTTCAAATATATCAAGTAGGGCTGCAATTTTATCCACACCAACCTGGGAGTAAGTCCCACTGAACTTAACAGAACTTGCTTCTGAGTAGACATGCACATGGGCTCCCACAATTAGTTTCATTGAAATCCCTTGGTCCAACTTCTATGCAAGTTAAAGGCCACAATCCAGAAAAAGTTAAGGACCTTGAATATATATAATGAGCCTTTGAAGATCCCTCCCCTGCAAGCTGAATCATTTCAGTTTGTACTACCCTTCCATTTTCCATGTTTGAATTAAAGTTGGAAGCCCTTGTCACCTTGTTAGTGAAAACGTGTGTGGGAAGTTCTTGCTTTAATGGGATCAAAACCAGAGGATAGACTAAAAACATTTCATTCAGCTTGGATAAGTGTTGGTAAATATTAACAATGTAAGTTGACGGCATCATATTCTCCATACTATTCAGAAATGCTTTAATTTTAGGTGTGCTCATTTCCCTGCAGTGATAAACAAATATAATTCATGACAGCAATTAAATGTATTTGTCATAGCAACGCAGTTGTTTAAGTGACTACGAGGCCCACTGAAAATAAGCAGTGCCACCCATAAAATGGTATTGCAATTCTACAACTATGGACTAAAACAGTGATGTCACTGAAGTCCCTATTTAATTATTGAGTTAATTAGATTCCTCTAGAAGATGAGAATAATAGCTGGAGGCCAACTTGGTGTTCTCTTGATAGTCCTCACACTGACATGCAAGAGACAGTTTTAATTTTCAGACCAAAAAAACCAAACAAACCTAGGAACGCCCTTGGCATTTCTCATATACTGTTCCTTTTGTACCAACTGCCAGCAGCTTATTCTGATTAACAAGGTATCAATCTACATCTTCCCTGTTCTGGACTCTTGAATTAAAGAAATTGTTGTTTTTTTGAACAGGAAAGGATAGAATACTGAATAAGTCTTATGGAGCAAATGAAGGCCTCTGGTGAGACATTGCTCCATATGACTCCTAATTTGGAATGGATGCCAATTGTGATTCAGAGCAGGGACTTTTTGATGTGGCACCACACTTGTGGAATGCCCACCCATTCACCAAGCTCAGTCCTTAAGAAGTTAGAAAAAATGATTCAGATAGTTTTGTTCAGCTAGGCATGTAGATTGGGCTGGTTCTAATTCTTCCTGCTGCTGTATATTTTTAAAGATGTTTATACACACACACACACACGTTCCCTAATATAGCTTGAGGTTACATGTGCATGGAAATAGGTTTCTTCCACATGAATGCCCCTAACTAGATGGGGACTTGTGTGTATAAATGGGTGCAATGAGCATAATTTCCTAGCATGACTCAAGCCAGAGTTGTGTGGAAGCATCATCATTGTTATCATAACTGGCTAAACAAACTGGGCATTGTACAAAGACAGAAAAGACATAAAGAAATACAATTAAAATTGAAAGACTAAAAACTGGTAGAGGAAGGCCGAAGGCCAATTAACCGGTGTAACTGAGAAAAATTAGTCATAATACCTCGTAGGGGGGCGGGTAGGATTAGTTGAATGAATATTGGCTGGTAAGCATTCCATAGATAAGGTGCTATGAGAGAAAAGGGGCTATGGAGGAAAATAAAGAGAAATCAGAGATGAAAGATAAGCAGGAGTTAGAAATCAAAGTAGACCTATCGGGATTGGTTATAAAAGGTCCTGGATTGAAAGGAATATTACCTGATGGTATGAACAGATGAGACAATTAATAGGACCAGCCAATAAGTAAAAGTAGACCCAGTAGAAGAAAGACAAATCAGCCTGTGGTGATTAAAGAAAATAACAACAACACATTTACAACAGCAGATGGTTGGGCCTGTTTCAGCTTTAAAAAACAGAAATTCTGCCTATCAGCTCTTTGGGCAGGAGACTGAGTAATGGATCACCAATGATTGGTGGAATTACTGAACACCTGATGACTTGTGGAGAGCTTGAATGTGTGCGTAGATTTGTGCTTGCTTGTTCAAACATGCAAGTTACCACCAGGCCCATAGCCAGCCTAAAAGTTTTGGGGCACCAAAAAGTAGGGCACAGGGGAGTTCTTCTTGTTTGCAGGCCGTTTAAAAACAAAATTGTAAACTTTTAAAAAATTATTTGTTTGTTAAAACAATTGGGGGCAGAAAAAAATTAGGGGGGGCAAGCCCCCCCTAGCCCACCCCCGGCTACAGGCCTGGTCACCACTTGATAACTATAGTCTTCTGGGAGGCTGTGCCTAAAGATGTGTCTTTAATGGAGCAGTATGCTCACTCACAGGCACCCAGTTTGAAGCCACAGTTGGTAAATAAAGACCTGAGCCTCCTGCTTCTCTTTGACTCAAGAGAGGGAAAAAATGGATTACAAGCTGGCCATGAACACTAGGCCTCCACAACTTCTAACTACCAAGGAGGGTCCACTTATGAATCACCAAAAAAGAGGAAATGCATCAAACAGAGGAAACAAACCAAAACAAAAGAGGACAAAAGAGGTCAGTGATTTGCATAATATTTGCACATGCTAATTATATGTATAGATGCACATTTAGAAATAATTATTACAATTTAAAGAGAAATGCAGTATATCATAATGTGTTAAACTCTGACCAGTGGCTTATGCTGGCTCAGCTTGTCTGAGTGTGGAAAGGTAAGCAGGGTCAGGCCTAGTTATTGCTTGGATGGGAGACCCCTCCTCTAGTTTCCTGCATTGAGCAGGGAGTTGGACTCGATGGCCTTGCAAGCCCCTTCCAACTCTATGATCTATGAAAGTCTAAGTGACCTGTGTGCCTGCCTGCTCCCCAGGTGCTAACTTATGGTTCATTATCTTTGGAATAGAATTGGACAAGGCAGCCCTTCAAACTGAGGGTGCCTTACAGAGGATGGTCTTCTGGCAGCCCTTCAAAATAGAGGACTATCCTCTGTAAAAGAGGACAGCTGGCCACCATAACAGCCTACTAGTCAAAGTTTGTGGTGTTCAATGTGCTTGACAATCACTCTGCTTTATCGTCCCAGCCCAAAACAAGAGGTTTCGTAAACCCCTGCTAGGCCTTCATACCTGGGTTGTTTTCTGCTTTCTGGGTCACAATTTATGCTGGCCTGATACATATCCTGATGGCTCTAAATCAGGGGTTCTCAACCAGGGGGGGAATTTTAGCATTTCAGGGGGGGAATTGGGGCCACACACTCAAACTGTTGGAATACTGATCTTTCTACAAATTACAATTCTACAGATTGTACATAATCTACAGGACATCACACCTTATTGTATGGCATAGATTAAGTCAGACAATCTTGGAAACGGGAGAATGACATTCTGACATATGGTGAAAAGGGTGCATGGGGCAAAAAAGGTTGAGAACCACTGCTCTAAATGACTCGTTGAGCCCTTGTGGTTAAAGCCTTTGAATGTTTGATTTCCAGGATAAATCAGCTAGAATTGTGAAACTGATTTAATGCAGAACACTAGACACCCCCTCCCCCACACACACATAAACAACAACAATTTGACCACACAGATGGTATGTCCGGGCACTAACCAGCACAGCATTACTGTTCATCCAATGTGTAAAACCATTTCAGTCCCTTTACCCTGTTTAGGAGAAAGTCTTCAGTTTTAAGCTGGCAATTTTAAAGGCTTCTGTTTTAAGTCTTTTTAATGTACAGTAAAGGCCTTTTGTTTCATGTTTATGCTTTTGTTGAAAACTGTGCTGTTTTTTTAAAAAAAGTATTTTAAAATTCTGATATAGACAATTCAGCCCCCACCGCACCACAAACACACACTTTTTAAAGGAGTCTTTAATGCATTCCAGCAAAGGAAGAAAGACTAGATGCTAATAATGCTGGAGATTATGGCAGAGACTCCTTTCAATTTCACTGAACAAATACAAGTTTTGTCAATCAAATTAAAACCTGTATTTTTAAATTGTATTGTGACAAAATCAATTGTTTTTGCAATATGCTAATGCACTGTAGCAGCATGGAATGAACAAAGGGCCAAACAGTAGGATTTTTTTTTCTTTGAAAAGAACTAATTCACACCTGTTAGCAGCTGTGAAATAGGCTTAGACATAATGCTAGGCATGGAATTTAAATACAATGCCACCTATTTCATGCAGTGTCATTTATATATCATTCCTTCTAAAGTGATTAATTTAATTTAAATAAAATATGGCACCAGCACTTGGAGCATTATTTGATGAAGCTGACAGCAGCAGAACGACTCGTAAAACAGGTCCGGGGTAGGGAGCTAAGCCACAATATTGTGGGACTAGAAAACTCAGTTTCCATCTGATTTCCAAAGGGATAAACATATGGAAAATCAGTGTTCCGACTTATGTGGAGAGCCTCCACGGATTGAGGAGGCTCTCCTCTTCAGGTGGTCACCCTTCATGAGTAGACAGTGACATGTGCGACGAACAGGCCTGTGGCTCACGTCACGTTATGTAGAAAGCATGGAAAGCTAAGCAGGGTCAAGCCTGGTTATTACTTGGATGGGAGACCCCTCCTCTAGTTTCCTGCATTGAGCAGGGGGTTGGACTTGATGGCCTTGTAGGCCCCTTTCAAATCTATGATCTATGAAATCTATGAAGGAGAGGGGCATGGCTGGAGCGTTCCCTCTCATCATGTGTTTGGCCTGTTCAGGTACAGAACGCCTGAAGAGGACTATGGAATGCCCCATAGCACTAACCAAGCAGGGAACTGGTATTATTTTGAGGGCTAGAATAATGACTTCATCTCCTGGAAGTCGCGGCCACCTCTACATACTAAGGAATTGAGCTTAATCATGCTTGCTTACTGGAATGTCAGTCAGAGTCCAAAACTCACAATATGACAGGGTAAACAAAACAAGTCCATTAAGATATTACTTGGAGGGTGCCACCTAGGACAGGATCTTTTATTTGGTCCAACGAGGGATGAGTTCAGAGAACTACAATGGGCCTCGTAAGACTTCTGGAGGCTGTTGGAGGTCTGCAGGAACCTGGCCTTTGTAGCTTGCTCTTGCCCCCTTCCCTTTGGTTTTTGCGCACTGGCCTTAGAAAGGGGTGTAGCTCAGAATCAACGTACCCTGCAGGTATGGAACATGCCCAGATCAGTAGGTATTTTAGGGCTAGTGTAGGAGTGCAGAACCTGAGGCTTGGGGACCAAATCTGGCCCACCCGGGGGCCAAATCCAACCCTCTGGGGTTCCTGAGATGCCAGCGCGCCCCTTTCCCCTGGCCCCACCTTCTTTTCCCCTAAGCACCAATCGTTTGGTGGTCTCCTGGCATTTGTGCATGTTTTCCTCATTCTAAAAGGTTCAAATGGCCCTTCTGGGGTTTAGTTACTGGCAGTAACAGCTTGCAGCTAAAATATGCTGGTATTTTTTGGTATTGGCCTCACCCTTTTGCCTTTGCCCCACACACCACTGGAATGTGCCCCCCTCCAGCTTCTGCGAAATGGAATTTGGACCTCAGGCTGAATGATGTTTCACACTCTTGGGCTGGAGCCACTTACGGAGCAGCCAGCAACTTGTTCTGCTCTGCTGAGACAAAGAGGAGCATGGCGGTCCCAGCGACACCATTACCGGGCATGGCAAAACTGAATTAGATGTGGTTCGGGGGAGCAGCAGATGCTCTTCCATAATCTGATGGTACACAGAAGGCGCTTGCCGCCTTTCTCCTGACTCTACTTATCATTCCCTAATTCTTTTTCTGCTCACATTTTGCGACTGAAACAGCCTCTCAGTCTGCTCTCAGAGCAAGTCATCCATATTCCTACCGGAAAAATGTTCAAAGGGATGAATTAATATATAGAAGAAAATAGTGTATAGTATGCTGGGAAGAACTTAAAAACAAATAAGTTACACAACGTTGCAGAATGTGCAGTGCCTGCCTATGTGTTTTTACTCAGAAGTAAGTTTGACTGTGTTCATTGGGGCTTATTCTTAGGTATGTGGACACAGAATTTCAGTCTTAAAGTGCTAAGTGTGTCGAGAGGCCTCAAGACCTAGGCACATATTGCCAGTTGCGGCATTCATACTATGGCTGAGGTTCTGCCTGTCTGACACCCTCCACTTGGGGCTGCTTACCAGAGGAAAGGCAAAGCAACAGGCCCCATTTGTGATCCTGAAGATGTGAAGGCAAGTAGGCTGCACTGTGAGATCAAGGGAAAGCAAGCAAACCAGTTAACGTGGCCCCTCTGGCGATGCCCACCACTGCCACCAAGTGAACGTCTTTCAGTTTTCCTGGCTGCCTTCAGTAACCAGCCCTTCGTTCTCTGTATTTTTCTTTTTACTATCCCAGCCAGCTCAATGGGTGTAGAATGAGAAGCTGTGGCATGAACATCAAGGCATAAGGTTAACCAAGAACAAATGTAGTCTTTACTAAAATTTTTGAAGAGCTTTTTGAAATAGTTATTGTAATGATAGCAGATTTTTTGAAAAAGTTTTAGCAGTTAACCGTAAGAACAATTATGATATGAAGATGATATGAAGAACACATCCATCTAAACAGATCCATCTTAACCTTGCCATCTAAACCGTAGGCAAGACCTAGCAATAAAGCAATTTCTTTCTGCTCATCCTACTCCATTGGCAATGCAGTTTCTGGCCTTACTTTCAGCTCAGCTTTTTTTTTGTCCCTGGAGTCTGAGTCCTCTACTCTCTGTCTTGGCTTCTTTCTTCTGATTTCTAGCTCTAGAAATCCTCTCTGCCTGCTTTCCAGCTTCACTTATGTACTTTTCTAATTCCCCTCCCAATGTCTTAGCTAAGCAGAAGGGCAGTAGAGCTTTGCTAATTCTCTGTTTCCCATAGTAACCAGGTTTTCCCGCCCAACTCCTTTCCCCTCCCCGCACTTAGGTGTCAGCTGACCCATTGTACCTTCTATGACCTAACTGGAACCTCTGGCAAGAACAACTTCTAATTTCCAAATAATCTAATGCCTAAACAGAAGGCAACCATGTTATAAATAAGAAGAAATACCATATGGCTGAACAGTATCATTCCTTCGCAGAAGACATGACGAGGTAAACTGAGGACCAATCCAGACCTAATCTGGGGTCCAGATTCATTTTCCAGATAAACAGGTATCAAAGAAATTAATCCAGTTACTCCAGATTATTTCTGGAGAGTCCCATATAATTAATAGTTGTCACTTGTTCCTCAGAATAATTTGCAAATATATATCCATTGGAAAAATATGTACCGGTAAATGTTTGCTAAATACCTGGTACATGTAGAACCACGAGATACCTAGAGGTGACTTCTACTAACTCTGGCTGGTATTGCCTGCTACACCATTACCTAGAGATGTTGGTCCTGACCTCAGTCATTCATGCTCATTGGATTACTTTCATGTGCTCTGTGTGGGGCTACCTTTGAAGCTGGTTGAGAAATGTCAACTGGACCGGATTATAAAAATGTGGCCACCAGAATATTATCTGGGGCTAGCTGTTTAGATGGCATTGCTCTTATTTTAAGACATCTTCACTGGCTACCAGTTTGTTTTCCAGGCTCAATTCCAAGTGCTGGTGCTGACCTTTAAAGCCCTCTATGGTTATTGCCTCGTCTCATATGAACATGTTTACTCAGAAGTAAATCCCATGGTGTTCAACGGGTTGCAGCCTTAGTTAGGACTGCAGCCATAGTAATAATCCCTCTGCAACTCCATAGGTTTTTAATGGGAATTTGAGGTTTTTAATGGGAATTTGAGTGTTTGCTCTTTGCAGCCACTAATGTCATAGGCAGTCGTAGAGCATCTGTTTTGTTCTCAATTTCCATTTGTGGTACAAATATAAAGCCTTAAATTTGACTGTGAAATGTAAACTGGTACCTGTTGAAAAGAAACAGTCAATTTTTTTAAAATTATTATTTTTTTGCAGGAACAGCCATAATTTTGTGCTTACCATGTCTGTCTTGATATACTACCATGTCACCATAACTCAGTGATGACTGGAAGACTTGTCAGAGAGGTTTGTTTTGTTTTTTTATTCAAAATGCCTGTGATTTGAACTACACCATCTGTGTGACAAAGGCAGAATGAAAAGCAGAAAAGAACCTTGATATACATTTATAGATCTGTTGATTTCCTACGATGTGCACTGCTAATCTCCAAAGACTTGGCAAAATATAAAGACGTGGGTGGTTTACCAGGTTACACTGAGGCATAACAGCTCTTTTTCACAACTTACAGTGAACATGACATCCCTTTTTATGACTCCATTGATTTCCGCTCTGCAATGAACATATACAACAGCAATTTACATAAACTCGCACACCGAATTCCTTTCAATGAATTCATGGGGGGGAATTAGTTCAGATGGAAAGGGAAAATGACGCCTTAAACTTTCTCCGCACGATGAAGGATTCAAAGTCAGAGGTTGAGGAGAAAGGGAGGTTGAAAGTCAGAGGCTGAGCAAGGACTGAGAGGAGCAAAGAGAAAGAACAGTGATCTCTGAACAGCTTGTTCTCTCTCTCTCTTTCTCTCTCCCCCCCCCCTGGAAGATGATGCCAATAGGGCAGTGGCAACAGCAAGATGGAAGAGGGAGCCCACTCAGGAAGGGGGACCCACTGAGAGCATCTAGCATAGCCTGCCCCAAGAACCTGGAACTGGTGTTGCTAGAGCATACAGGGAGGGGTTGTACTTGTAGGAGACAAGTATTTGGGTGGGAAGGGGCTTAATTCTTCTCCCATCCACTGCTCTCCCCCCACCCCAGTCACTTTTTTCCACTTGGCCAGATTCCCAGGCATGTTTCCTAGACAAGTGGGGGAGAAGCAGTCAGGGGATGGGGTGGTAAAAGAACAGCAGTGGGGAGGGACAGCTTGAGGGCAATTTGTGCAGGCATCTAAGTTCTGAATGCAGCTAGGGATATTGGGCAAGTTCATCCCAGCCTTGTTGAGTGGCATCCAAGTGATTTCTGCCCCTTGGGATGCCACCTGTACAGGTGTAAGAAGGCCTTCCCATGTCATCCCCTCCCAGAGCCTCAAAACTGGGTGAGCTGAATTAGCTTCGAAAGCTATTGGTATCTTTCACCCAGGTCCCACAGCACTGAGCGGCAAGCCTCAGGCACCACCTATCACCATAAAGGTGCCTCAGGGCGCTCAACAATACCCAACCCCACCTGAACTTTCCTGCACATACCTGTCACAGGTGAGTGATAACACTCTGCTTAGTCATTCAGCACCCACCTGCTCAAGATTACATCAAGCAGGCCCCTCTGCAGATAAGACAAAAATATGTGATTACCCAAATCAGAAAGATGGATACTATTGTGCCTGTAAAGCTCCACATAGGAACGGGTGATATCCCTGTGAGCAATTATCCCTTCCCCTTGTTTCAGGAGCCCAATGCAAATCTCCCGATTAACCAGTGTGGCGTAGTGGTTAGAGTGTTGGACTGGGACTCAGGAGATCCGGGTTCTAGTCCCCACTCGGCCATGAAACTCACCGGGTGACTTTGGGCCAGTCACTGACTCTCAGCCTAACCTACCTCACAGGGTTGTTGTGAGGATAAAATGGAGAGGAGGAGGAGGATTATGTAAGCCGCTTTGGGTTCCTTGCAGGAAAAAAGGCGGGGTATAAATATAATAAATACATTTTAAAAAAATAAACCATATTATTTATTAGCATGATTTAAACCTGCAAGGGGCTCCCCAACCCCTTGCATACATGGGGAATTAGATGAGACCAGAGGACCATGCCCAGCCATTGCCATGAGATCGTCTCAAAATCTGCCAATGCCTGCAAACTAAGGGCTTTGCCCTTCAACAACCCAAGATCATTCCCTCCCAGGTTCAGAAGCAGAACCTGCGGAGGGAGGCACACCAAACCTTTGCTGGAACAGGGTGGGAAGGAGGTGCCCCTACTGCACTGAATGGTGTCAAACTGGCTGAGCCTGAGCTGGGATGCGCACAGTTTGAGCTTGGAGCCCTCCAACTGCCCAGAACACCATGCTGTGACCACAGATGAGTACCCACATGGGCTCCCTTCCTTTTCAGTGATCTAACAGAAAGAGAAACGAGAGAACTTATGAGAAAGGTCAGGACAAAATGTTCTGACCAGTCTCTGACGATGGCTGTAATGATGAAAGGCCTCAGAATGCCAGTGGCCCACAGCTTGAACCCGTTTGCCATAAAGCCTAAGGAAAAAGCCATGGAAGCCGACCCAATCTGAAAGGAGTGAGTAAAAAAGAGAAATGCTCCAAGACTCAGGGCGTGCAATGCTGCTGACTTTGCCACCACCCAAAATTGGTGCTTGGTAAGAAGCAATCCTTCCTGATGGAAAAAAAGGACTCCAGGCTTGTCACCCCTAACCTCCATGAATGTTCATAATGCCAAGACTGGACAAATCTCTTCTACCAGAGAAGGGAATAAGGGCACCACAGATGCTTTACTCATTTGATTGGTTTTTTACTTCTGAAACCAGAAATGCATACCCATCCCGATAAATTGAAGGTCTTGAAATTCAACTGCCCTCCCCCAGATTTTTCACCCGTGGAAGCAGCCACTAAAAGGCCCCCCAAAAGGCCATCAAAACCATGGCATGGAACAGAGTGGCCTCAAAGGAAGAATTGCAAATAACTGACCACTGGCTCCGTAGTGGGGGTGGGTGATCCACCCACCACTCAAATTGCGGCGTGCGAGTCAAGTGCTGCCACCGCGTGAGCTGAATTGAGCCGAGCCGAAAGCGAGCGCCAGCTGAGGTGCTCGCCAGACTTTCGGGTCCCCTGCGCTATGTTGTTTACATATTAAATGGTGTAAGATAAGTTAAAAATGGCTGTGATTTGCGCAAGTTACGCAAATCACAGCTGTTTTTAATGTATCTTATGCCATTTTCTTCATAAACAATGTAGCACCAGAACCCAGAAGTTTCTTCCGTGGCTCAGCTCATGAGATCGTGAGCTGAGCCGGGGAAACAGGTAGGGTGAGCAAAGCTCGGGGGGTCATGCCCAGCGAGTTCACAGGATTTCCACCCCCACCCCCCAATCGAGCTCTGCGCACATCACTACTCTGGAGACCGAACAAAATATCGGGAGAAGTGGGAAGCCGCCCATCCAGGATGGCCAACTGAGCCCTACCCCAACCCTGAATCATCCTCACTCTGAAATCAAAGGAATGGTCTAGTACCCCCTTAATCTTAGCCCAAAAAGCCATTCCTGCAAGCTTACCTCTAATAATATTAGTCAAAACTCCATGATGCTTTGAGAGTACACAAAACTCCACTACATGTTCTACAGGGATAGGCCATTCCTGGTGTAGTTGGCTGACTGTGCTGAAACCAGAAAACGCCCTACCTAACAGCACAAATAATTATCAATGGCGATATGACAAAACTGTGTGGAATACATAGAGGAACAAGACAGGGTTGCCCATTATCACCTTTGTTGTTTATTCTTGTGCTTGAAATATTGAACAGAGATATAAGACAAGATGATAGAATTGGAGGCATAAAAATTAAAAAAGAGTCTTATAAGTTGAGAGCTTTACCGGATGATTTGGTGTTAATTTTGGAAGATCCTCTGATGGGAATTGAAACGTTAATGGCTAAATTGAAGGAGTTTGGTGCTGTAGCCGGTTTTAAGGTTAATAAATTAAAGACAAAGATATTAACAAAAAAATATGAAAATTCAAGACCAAATAAAATTGTCAAATAAATCAGGTTTTAAGATTGAAAAGAAAGTAAAATATCTGGGTATCACTTTAACAAATAGGAATTGTATGTTGTTTCAAAATAATTATGTAAAGTCTTGGAATGAAATTAAAAAAGATTTAATAAGATAGGATAAAGCTCAATTGTCACTTATGGGGAGAATAGCCACAATTAAGATGAATGTATTACCTAGAATGTTATTTTTGCTTCAGACTATTCCTATTGTGACATCACAAATACCATTTAAATAATGGCAGAAGGATATATCCAGATTTATATGGTAAGGAAAAAAACCACGGGTTTTACAGGATGCAAAAGAAAGAGGGGGGCTGGGTCTACCTGATCTGAAGTTATATTTTGCAGCTTGTTGTTTAGTATGGATCAAAGAATGGATTCTGTTGAAAAATAGTCGATTATTAGACTTAGAGGGATATGATTTGAGATTTGAATGGCATGGGTACATGTGGTATGATAAAGTTAAAGTGAATGCAGAATTTAAAAAGCACTGTGTTAGACGTGCCATTTTGAAAATTTGGAATAAATATAAACCTAGGTTTTGTCAGAGAGTACCACTGTGGTTATCAGCACAAGAAGCCCATCATAGAAGAGAAAAGTTAAGTAAATACAATTGGTTGACATATCATGATTTGTTGAAATTCTCCCAAGATGAATGTAAAATAAAATCAAGAGAAGAACTGATAAAAGAAGGTCATACATGTCAATGGTTTTCCTATTTACAGATTGTAGAAAGGTTTAAAGTTGATAAAAGGTTGTATGATTTTGAACAAAGTGTATCTGACTTTGAAAAGGAATTATGTCTAAATGATGAACATCTTATTTCAAAACTGTATAAGCTTTTGTTGAAATTTGAACCTGAGGAAGAGCAAGTGAAGGAATGCATGATAAAATGGGCTCAAAATTTTGGCTATAATATATTATGACACAATGGGAAAATATGTGGTTAAAAGGTTTGAAATTTACATTATGTTCTAGTCTTAAAGAGATTTTTTATAAGATGGTGTATCGTTGGTATTTGTCTCGGGAGTCGGGAGAAATTGGCTAGAATGTATAATGGTGCATCAGATATATGTTGGAAATGTGAACAATGGGAAGGAACCTTTTATCATATGTGACAACTGGGTTGCTCCCCCTAATCTTACAAGATAATTACCAAACAAAATGGTGGAACACCATAGATAACAAATTGCACTCATATGGTCTCTCTCCTGAATATTTGCTAAATTTAGGATTGGAGAAAGCAAAAGATATTATTAAACAACGGATCTGGGATATAGAACTTCAAAATGACTTAAGTCAAAGCATATATATTTACCACTCCCCTCGAGATATACAGAATAGAAGGCCTGCGGCTTACTTAAGTTCTCTTACCTATTATAAATATAGATGGGCATTTACTAGGGCTCGCTATAATGCTCTCCCCTCAAAGTTTCTAGAAGGCAGATATCAAAATATACCAGTTGATCAGAGGCTGTGCCCATGTGACTCAGGGGAGACAGAGACAATTACACATGTCCTTTTATACTGCTCGTTCTACTTAGATGCCCGGTCAAACTTGATCCATCCCTTGTTACATGATTTTCCAGGTAACACTGATGAATTTTACACCATGCATTTACTTGTAGACAGAGACCCTTCTATAACCTATAAAGTTGCCAAATTTTGCTTTCTGGCTACAAGAACACGCCATACACTTATAACTTCTTAGGCCTTGTCTGAAACTGTGAGAAAGGGCCAAAATCTGTTCTGTCTTCCTTATATTTAATTATGATTTTATACTGATGTCTTGTTTTTATTGTATGCCATCCTGATATGGTTTACTGAAGGACAGCCTAAAACTTGGTATTGTACAAATTTTGTGTATCTATTGTCTGTTGACTTACTGTTTATGCTGGTCTTGGACCGTAATAAAGATTTGATTTGATTTGATTTGATCATATGTGGTGGACATGTAAGAAAGCTAAAAAAAATTGGGTAGAAATTCATTTATTAATGCAAAAGATTTTAAAGATTACTTTTCAATTGAAACCAGAGGCTTTTCTGTTGGGAATAATGGACAGTCAGCTAGAAGGAAGGTATGGAACTTTATTTTTATACATGACAATGGCAGCGAGACTACTATATGCACAGAAATGGAAAGGTCCAGCAGTGCCTATGACAGAAGAATGGTTGGTCAAGATGCTGGAGCTGGCAGAGATGGCCAAACTCACATCATTAATCAGAGAAAGGACAACATCCACGTTTATTGTTGAGTGGAAATCTCTAATTGACTTTTTGCAGAGACTGGAAAATAATGATTTGTTTGTTTGTGGGTTCATGGAATAATAAGTGAATATGGGACAACAGGAAGAAAGAGATTTCTCATTCTGATTATCGAGTAAGAAAAATTATTGTTACCTATATTTGCTGTAGAAGAAAATCGGAAGTCTATTTTGTTTTGTTAATTTTTATATGTTTGATATTATGTGTTTGTTTCACATAGAAATATATATATTTAAAAAAACCCAAAAACTATAAGAACAGTGCAAATCCATCGCTTTCTCATGGTCCAATTTTATTCCCCACAACAAGGAGGGTGCCATTCTAGCCTCCCTGGGAAGGGAGTTCCAGAGTGTTGGAGCAACCACCGAGATGGTCCTCTGCCGTGTTCCTGCCAGGCATTCCTGGGATGGTGGCGGAACAGTTCCCTGCCCCAAAGAGCTTACAATCTAAAACATAATATAGAGGTGACAAACGGTAGGAAGGGGTAAACCGGGGAGGAATATGCAATTATTTCAGTCAAACATAACTTTCAGCCTACTTTCCTCACATTGTGCAGGAAACTCCTTGTTTTAAAGATCTCACTCGCACTTTAAAAATGGATCCCTCCATGGTGGCTTTGTTCTCATTAGTAGTTTGCCAAAGAAATAATAATATTTAACATTTAGACATCTCTGAGTGTGCAAAGTAGTTCACAGGCCCACCCTGCAAGCTCCTATTTTCTCCACTCAGAAAAAATATGTGGGCTCTATTGTACTTTATTAAAAAACAAGAACAACAACACTGTGATTGAACAATAATGCCAAAATTGAATGATGATGTTTGTTGCTGCTATTTGAGGTAGTTGGGATTTTTTCTTTCTTTCTCTTGAGGAGGGTGCATTTTCTGCTAACTCCCTTCTAATGCTGTTTTAAAAAAACAATCCAAAATCCCTGTAGAATAATCCTAATCATTACTGCTCCATTGCACTTCAGCATGTGTTAGAAAAATACTTTCACATGGGGTACACCGGTAGTGCCAAGTAAAGTTTACCACTGCTCTGAAAACAGAATAACAATGCAATCCTATGTACCGATGCATCCAAACCTTGACAGGGGCTCTCCGCGCCCCGACTCGATTCTCCGCAGGGGCGGCCCCCCGACTCAATCTTCTGAGCAGGCACCGAGAAGTTCTCCGCGCCACTCGATCCACTTTCTCCGGTCCCGTCGTGTCACTTCCGGGACCGGAAATGACGCGACGGGACCCTGCGCAGGTGCAGAACGCGCCACAGGTGTCCAGCGCGCCTGCGCAGGGTCCCGTCCCGTCATTTCCGAACCGGAGTGGGCCGCGCGGGCAGCTCGCCGCGGAGAGACAAGCCGCCCCGAAGACAAAGGTAAGGCCTCACCGGGCGTGAGCGGGGACGATTTCAGCCCCGTTTTGCCCGGGCGAGGCTCGATGTTACACAACGCTAATCCTATGCATGTGTACTCAGAAGTAAGTCTTATTATGTTCAATGGGACTTACTCACAGGAAAGTGTATATTTTAAAGCAATCTACAGCACTGACCATCACATCTTGTGGCAGTAAATTGATTATGCATTGTGTGAAGAAGTATCATGTAACTGAGGGATAATTGTTGTGAAATGCTGCTCCTTGCTAGAAGAAGAGGTAGCGGCAGCAGCACCAGTGCTAGGATGACTTTTCCAGAATTATATTATTATATAATATCTTATATATTATAATTATTACATTATTATATTATATATTATTTTATAATTTATATATGTAGAAGAAAGTGTCCTAACTGACTGACTGATAAACGCCTAGCTCAAACCGTTTAATCTAGGAACGTGAAATTTTGAAGGAACATAGTTTTTTATGACGTAGACACCCGCTAAAGAAGGATTTTTGGAAATTCCATCCCTAAGGGGGTGAAAAAAGGGGGCAAAATCGCTCCACAATCATATCTAGTGGAAGACCGCCAACCTGGTCTTCTGCGCGGGTTCAATACTAAGGGGGTAGCGAGTCCTGGGGGCGGGCCTTCTCCGAGGTCCCCCAGCGACTATCACCCTTAGCCTAGAACAAAGGGATAACTTATAGCCACAAAAGTATCTTTTATAAAACAAGTTTATTTACAAAATGACCGTCACAAACCCAGACACACGCCAGCAATACAGCTTATCAGTACAGCACAAAGTAGCAAGCAAGAAATCTCAAGGACACCGTGATTTCAGGGCTCTCAGCTAGTTAGTTCAGCTCGGGCTCCAGCAGAGGCCCGGTCAACCGCATGCTGCTAGCTGGGTTCCCGGCGGAGGTCCGGTCTACCCAAGCGGCTAGCTGGGTTCCCGGCGGAGGTCCGGTCTACCCAAGCGGCTAGTGAGTGATTTCAGCTTGGTTGCCCGGGGGTCCGGTCAACCCAAGCGGCCAGTGATTTCAGCTTGGTTTCCCGGGGGTCCGGTCAACCCAAGCGGCCAGTGATTTCAGCTAGCTGGAGCACGCCGGGTGCTGCTACCCGGGGTTGCCGATCCCTTCGTTCCCTTACCCCAAGCATGGGGCAAGACTGCTGATCAGGTCCAACAACTCAGTTCCCTTGCGCAGGGTGTTTTATACCTTGGGTTTCAGGTAGCCCCTCCCTCTGCAATCAGGTGGGTGGCCAATCAGGTGGGTTGCCACCCTCCTCAGGTGGGCGGCCAATCAGGTGGGTTGCCACCCTCCTCAGGTGGGTGGGGTCCCCTTGAAGCCACCTGCTTAATGGTCCCATCCTGTGGTGTTGAATGGCCCTTTCTTATGGGTGCCGAAATGTCTGCTCTCGCAAGGTATTCAAGTCTTATGTAGATGGGGCTGATATACGAGAGCATTGACGAACCTGGGGATGCTTCCTGCCTTCCCCCCTGGGGTGATTCTATGCAGATGTTGTTTGTCCCTGTTGGTCTCTGTGGAGACTGGCTGTCTCTGCCCCCTGGGTCTCCTTCCCCCCTCCTTGGTGAGTGTGTGTGTGTCAGAAAGGGGTTTTAGGTTGGCTTTCTCCACATATCTCCTATGGGCAAAACAACAGGGCAGCAGTTATGCAAATCGGCCTCACCTCAGAATTGCTGCAGGAGCCAATAGGAGCAGTTATGCAAATAGCCCATACAACACTTAGAATGTTCGTATGAATTCCTGCAGGGGCCAATAGGGCTGGGTATGCAAATCTTCCCTAGGCCATTTAGAATGTTCTCTGAGGGGGTGAAAAGGGAGGGAAACTTTTTAAATAACTGCCTGACTGAATGACTGCTGTGTGCGGGACGTCGTCACATAGGCTCCATCACATTTTGACGGATCCACCCCAAACTTGGCACGCATACTCTTCATCACCCAAGGACAAAGACTGGTGGGTTCAAATCTCAAAAAATCCCTCGCTGCGCCTGTATCGCCCAAAATAGATGAGAGCCAATGGCATCACTTGGAATGTTCGCAGGGGCCATTCAGGAATGGTTATGCAAATCGCTCTAACGACATATAGAATGTTCGTATGAACTGCCGCCACAGGGGCCAATCAGGAGCGGACAAGCAAATCTCTCCTGCGTCAAAACAGAATGTTCATATGAACCACAGCCGGGGCGGAGCTGGGATTTCATTGTGCAGTCCCGGGGGGGGGGGGCTCTCATTGTTGTGTAGTCCCAGGGGGGGAGCTGGGATTTCATTGTTGTGTAGTCCTGGGGGGTGGGAAGCTGGAATTTCATTGTGCAGTCCCGGGGGGGAGCAGGGATTTCATTGTGCTGTCCCGGGGGGGGGGGGAGCTGGGATTTCATTGTTGTGTAGTCCTGGGGGGGGGAGAAGCTAGGATTTCATTGCGTAGTCCAGGGGGGGATCAGGGATTTCATTGTGCAGTACCGGGGGGGAGCAGGGAGCAGGGATTTCATTGTGCAGTCCTGGGGGGGGGGACACAGGGATTTCATGGTGTAGTCCCGGGGGGTCATGGATTTCATGGTGTAGTCCCAGGGGGTCAGGGATTTCATTGTGTAGTCCCGGGGAGGAACAGGGATTTCACTGTGTAGTCCTAGGGGAGCTGGGATTTCATTGTGTAGTCCCGGGGGGGGGGGGGATTTCATTGTGTAAGCCAGGGAGGGAAGCAGGGATTTCATTGTGTAGCTCCAGGGGAGCAGGTAGTCCCAGGGGAGCTGGGATATAATTGTGCAGTCCCGGGGGAGCTGGAAGTCCCGGGGGAGCTGGAAATCCTGGGGGAGCTAGGATTCCATTATGTAGTCCCGGGGGACCTTTCCTATGGAGCGATTCAAAACAGCGGTCAGCGACCTTAAGGAATTTCGAACGAATAGTGCCTATAGGAAAATGATGAACTGTGCAAACTTGGCACGGTCACTCTTCATCATCACGCGAGCAAAGCCGCGGGCAAAAGCTAGTATTTTATAAGTGGCTTTTGTAATATTTTTTTAACCTTATTTAAACCCTTAATTGTTGATATTAATTGTTGATGTTGGTGTTTTCCATGGGGGGGGGAGTCAGTGCTTGCAGGGAAATCTCTTTTTGTTTTAAAATGGTCAGGATTGGCACAAATTCAACAGGTGACGCTTACCCAACCACCCTACACCCCCAAATATGGAGCTTCAGAGAGAAGGAGAAGTTTCTTGCAGTTCCTTCTGACACTGTTATCTCACCTGTTAGAGGCACAGAGTCATCTCTCTTAGGAAACAAAATCTTTGGCAATATAAAGATAGGAATCATATGATAAATTCCCTCATTTACCTCTCCCTCGGTCCAGGCCAGCAGGTGCAGCCTCCACCTCCTTTTCTTTTTACCCAGCATAGGCAGCAGGTAGAGCATGTGTGCGCACACACATCCCTCCCTGCTTAAGGGGTCATGGGCAAAATTGTAGCTAAGCTGTTTTAGCTTAGCTGCAATGATGCCCATGGCCCTTTGTGAAGGATTGAAGCCTACACAGGCCTGAGTTAGTTGAAGCCTGTAGGCCCAAACATCTCCTGATGGGAGGGGGGCATTTGTGAGTTTCATTTTCCCCTCAGGGAGTTGTTTCATTTCTCCAGTTTGAGGTCACACAATTGTAATCTTCTTAGGTCTGGGGGAGGGGGGGTAGTGTATATAAAGAGTGGATCTGGAGCTGCAGGAGGTAGCAGAGGGAGAGAGTGAAATTGGAGAGAGAGTGAAGCAGACAGAGAAGCAGGGTCTGAATTTCACTGAAGAATGCAGAACAGCCAGAGATAGGCTGGGAAAGGAATCTCTTAACTGAGGCTTACAGGTGACAGTGTAGCTAGGTTAGAGAACCTTGCGTTATTGTTCCTTTTATTTCCCTTATACTTGCTTTTTGTAATCTTACAGCTCTATTTGTGTAATTACCCTAAGTTAATGTGATTCTACTTTACCAATATTTACTACAGTAAACAGTTATTGTTAATAGCAAGTTGTTGGAGTGTCTTTTACACCACGCCTAAGGCCTAATCCCACATTACTGGGAACAGGAGGCAGGGATGTTGAAGAGTCCTTGGTCTCGAGTCACGAGTCGAGTCACGAGTCTTTGGACCCGAGTCTCGAGTCCGAGTCCAAGTCCTTGGTCCAAAATGGTGACTCACGAGTCACGAGTCACTCCCAAAGCTGACTCCACGAGTCCCTATTAAAATCAATGGGGTTCTTCCCCAACAAAATAAGGCTACTTCAGATGTGTGGCTTAAATAAATTCTAGGCACAAGTATGCCTTTTTATCTCAAAACTCTGCCACTGATTTTGACAAGAACAGACCAGGCAGACAAACCCAAAATAACCAGGCAGGTAGAGGAGGCGGGGAACCCCAAAGCAGGCAGGCAGAGGCATTTGTCTTGGACAATTCAAACTGTGGAACTGGTTAAGAAGAGACCAGGCAGGCAGAGGAGGCAGGGAACCCCAAACAGGCAGGCAGAGGCAGCCAAACCCAAAATGTCTGAAAGGTTGCATTTTAGAAAAATGATTTTAAAAAATAAACTTGGATTGTTACTGCAACTGGGTCCAGGCAGCACCTGCAGGTGGCATCAAGCAGGGATGTTGACGAGTCCTTGGTCTCGAGTCCCAAGTCGAGTCTCGAGTCCCATTAAAAATATTGGGACTCGAGTCCGAGTCGAGTCAGAGGGGGGACTCAGTCCGACTCACGAGTCGAGTCCTCAAGTCCGAGTCCCCATCCCTGACAGGAGGTAAAAAGGCAGAGAATTGGCATCCTGAGACAGGAGGGGCTCTTAAAGAGGCAGAGATCTTTAAGGAGCTGATCAAGGTGTCCTGGTACAGGTGGAACCTTGACACCCTTTTAAGAGCAGCTTAAAGCTTGCGGGAGGCAGGGGAATTCAGGACTCTGCATAACAAAGTGAAAAACCGTGATGGCTTAAAGGTTTTCGTGATGGTCGGTCCTGGCATTTTCGGGGCAGTTGGAGACTATGCTATGTTCTTCAGCGTGCTTTCAAAGCAAGCAACATTTTCGTTCCCAGAGTCTCAATTTGACAAACTCATCCCCCACCACTTTTATTGGTGTTGGGAAACCATAAAATTAGGTCTCCTGCTGTATAGGCCTTCACTTGGGCCACAGATTGCATTACATGTGTAGTGGGCGGGGCACAAACCTTATCCTTCACAATGGGAAAAGGATCATCAGTCAGGTAAATATGTGAACTGGCTCTATGTCCAATTGCCACAACTGCCACTCCATTCCCCACCTTTGCCTCTGTGTTAGCAACTTGGGATGTCAGAATGTGTATGTCATCAGAATGGTTATGGTCCAACAGCTGCCAGTTTATGATTCTTAGTTTAAACAATGTGACTATTTCAGTTGAACTAGCAGCTTGGTATGTTGTTTGCCATAAGCTTCCTTATGACAAACTAATTTGCAAGAATTCCCTCTACCTCCTGAAAAATGAAAATATGAGAGGGTTGTCAAGGACTGAAAGTGTTAAGTTGTCCTTGTGGCAGAAAGAGTCAAGAAGTTAGCCTGGCGCTGTGCACCTGGGAGTGTACGAGGCTAATTAGCTCAAGGACAAATTCCTAGGCAGGGAGCCACTTATCTGTGAGCTGCGTTATTCTTCTGTTGGCTCTGTGGGTCACTGATCAGCAGCCAGTGTTTCAGCTCTCAGCTCTGTCTTGTTGCTTTATGGAAGACTGTGCCTGTTGCATGGGGCTCTATGCAACTGCTCTATAAATATTTCTGCTATGCTTAAAAGCCTCAGTAAAGGACTTTGCTGAAGAACATCTGAGTCTTCTTGTCATCTCTGCACATGCTCTAGGGCAGCCATATCTGACAGGTTATGGGCCCAGGACGTTTGGGGACTTCTGGAGCTGTTCCTGAGCGTGTGCAGAGGGCTGCCAACGTTGCTGTGTTGCTGCAGTCTTGTGGAGCCGGTTGGGGTGCAGAGAGAGGAGCTGAGTCGCAGCCAAGCATCTATGCTGAGTGGTGCCCTGGCGACTGCTCTCCATTGTTCCTGGAAAGCTGGCTCACAAGTTGGAGCAT
Source organism: Shinisaurus crocodilurus (assembly GCA_021292165.1). NCBI lineage: Eukaryota > Metazoa > Chordata > Lepidosauria > Squamata > Shinisauridae > Shinisaurus > Shinisaurus crocodilurus. The sequence continues at coordinate 148,352,145 of CM037878.1, read as the reverse complement.
GATGATTCATGGCAGCTGGATACTGAGAGCGTAGAGCTGGAGGAGTCACAGCCTGAGGATCTCGGTGCAGTTGGGGGTGAATCTGAAGAGGAAAGTTCAGAAGAGAGTAAGCCCCCGGCACAGCCGCCTGCACAGCCTTCTCTGCCTCAACCCAAGCAGGTTTCGACCATCACGAAAACCTTTAAGCCATCATGGTTTTTCACTTTGTTATGCAGAGTGTCAGGTGTCAGATTTCGTGACAATGGCGGCACCTCAACAGGCTGGTATGTTTATGGAGCGGTTGACTGACCATAATTATTTATCTTGGCAGTTCAAGATGAAGATGCTGCTGAAGAAGGAGGAAATGTGGCAGCTTGCTATTGACAATCCTCCTGCTGTTCCTACTGCAGCGGAGCAAAGGCTTTTGGATAAAGCACATGCTCTTTTAGTGTTGGCTTTGGAAGACAATCAATTACTTCATGTCAGTATGCTGGAAAATGCCAGAGATTGTTGGGACACTTTAAGACGTGTGCATGTGAGGACTACTGCAGGTAGCAAAATAGCCTTGGCCAGACAGCTATACAACAAGAAGCTGGTGGCAGGAGAATAAGTGTGTGATCATTTGCAGGCTATTAAAGTGCTTTTGTTGCAACTTGCTGAAAGAGGTCAGACCTATACAGAAATCCACCAGGTCCAGATTGTGCTTTCTTCTCTGGATGAATCCTGGGACGTTTTGGTTGCTAGCCTGGAGTCTATGCCTGAAAATGACCTCACAATGGAGTATTTGGCTGGACGGCTTCTGGAAGCTGAAGCAAGAAGGACGGCGAAAGACTTGGAGAAACACTCTGAGCAAAGTGTATCTTCCGACTGCAGCAGCCAGCCTGGAGCAGCAGGAATGCAGAGGTCAAAAGGATCGTTTCAGCGGGCAGCGGCTGATGAATGCGTGGAACGGGCCATGGCCGTGAGGAAGTGTTATCGTTGTGGGAAAGCAGGCCACATTCGCCAAAATTGTTATGTGAAACTACAAGGAGAAGTAGCTTCAAAGCAACAAAACAAAAGGCAGCAGAAAATTCCCACTCATTTTGTTTCAGCAGCTGTTGGACAGGGTGAAAGTCTTGTCTCTGAAACTTGGATTTTGGATAGTGGCAGTTCCCGCACTATATCAAACACTCCTGAGGCATTTACAACCTTGGAAACAGCTTCCACAGAAAAGGGCTGTAAAACCATAACGTTGCATCAAGCCCCGATTGTTGGGGAGGGAAGCTGTCAGGTGACCTGTTTGGGAGTCACACTGCAGAAAGTCCTGTGTGTTCCTTCTCTTGACTATTCTCTTTTGTCTGTTTCATGTCTTGTGGGGAATGGTTTTGATGTTTGTTTTACACAGGAGGGCTGCAATGTGTTAAAAGGTGGTAAAGTCATTGCCAAAGGGCAGCTATCTAATGGGCTGTATGTGCTAAATGCGCAGGACACTGTGAATGAGAGCGTCACTGCTCAAACAGGGGTAAACAATAATTCTTTACATGGCCATTGTGTGCATCTTTTACACAGAAGGATGGGGCACTCAAACTTCAAAGTAATACAAAGAATGCCAAGTGTGTGTACAGGAGTGTCTTTAAAGGGTTGCAAAAGGTATCTTGATTGTGCAGTCTGTAAAGCTGCTAAGTCACGCATCCAGCCTATCAGGAAAAAATCTGACAGGCAAACTAAGGAAATTTTTGAATTAGTCCATGCTGATGTGTGTGGACCTTTTCCTGCCAGTGAAGGTGGTGCCCGGTATGCATTTCTTATCTTAGATGATAAAACGAAATTTTCTTGGGTTTATTTATTAAAACAAAAGGCTGAAGTTTTTTCTATCTTTAAGGACTGGGTAGCGTATGCTGAAAGACGCTTCCAGCGGCAGGTGGTGCAATTAGTCAGACGGCGGAGGCGAGTTCATGAGTCAGGAATTTAAACGTTATCTGGAGTCTAAGGGCATTATACACAGATTGACAGATGGTTATGCTCCATATCAAAATGGCAGTGCTGAGAGAAGATTGGGTGTAATTCAACAAATAAAAGATTGCTTTCTTGCAGATGCTGGTTTGGAGCATGAGTCTAGGTTCTGGGGTGAAAGTTTTCTAACTGCAAACTATTTATGTAATAGAACCTGGTCTGCAGCAATCAATGATGTGCCATACACAAGGTTATTTGGACAGCCTTCCAAATTTGGGACATCTCAGGGTGTGGGGAAGCTATGCATATGTACACATCCCTAAAACTCAAAGAAGGAAGGGTGAGCCGAAAAGCCAGCGGCTTCGTTTTGTCGGCTATTCTGGTACAGGCAGATCCTGGCGTTTTTTCTGTGGCCAAGGCCGTGTGATAGTTTCTCAGAATGCAGACTTTGCTGAGGAGGGGTGGAACAGAGTTCATGCAAATCCTGGTGTTTTATTACCTCTCAGTTCAACCCAGCCTGCTTCAGAGCAGGAAAGGGAAGAACGGGAAGGCTCACAAGCACAGGCAGGTTTAAAGGAGGAGAGGGAGGGAGAGAGCCAAGAAAAGGAAAGTGATGCAGAAATGTCTGTTCCTCGTAGATCCCAAAGAAGCAATAAGGGAATTCCACCAGAGCGTCTTGTAATAACTGGGGCTAGGGTATGTAATGTGGTTTTTTCAGAACCAGAGAGTTTTGAACAAGTTAAGCAACTGCCTAAAGAGGATTCACAAGTGAAAGGTATTAACTATGATGAATCTTTTGCACCCACTGCTAAGAGTGAAAGCATGAGATTGGTTCTCTCTATAGCTGCAATGAAGGGTTTGTTAGTTCATCATTTTGACATCACTACAGCATATCTTAATGCTGAGCTTAATGAGGAAATCATCATGCGCCCAGCTCCTGGTTTTGAAGAGGGGGCTGGGGTGGCATGGAAGCTGCACAAGGCAGTTTATGGTTTGAAGCAAGCTGCTCGTGCCTGGAATTCATGCCTGAATAATTGGCTAGGTTTGTTAAACTTCAAACGCAGCATTGCTGACCCATGTTTGTATACAAAGGGGACTGGTGATCAATTCATGATAGTGCTTGTTTTTGTGGATGATATTCTTTGTGCAGGGAGTTCCACAGGTCAGATCCAACAATTTGCTGAACACCTCAGCCAGAAATTTCAGGTGAAATCTCTTGGAGAAGTATCTCATTATTTAGGCAGGGATGTTGAAGAGTCCTTGGTTTCGAGTCACGAGTCGAGTCACGAGTCCTTGGACTCGAGTCCGAGTCCTTGGTCCAAAATGGTGACTCCCAAGTCCCGAGTCATTCCCAAAGCTGACTCCACGAGTCCGTATTAAAATCAATGGGGTTTTCCCCCAACAAAATGGGGCTTAAATGTGTGGCTTAAATACCTAAATTCTAGGTACAAGTGTGCCTTTTTATTTCAAAACTCTGCCACTGATTTTGACAAGAACAGACCAGGCAGACAAACCCAAAATAACCAGGCAGGCAGAAGAGACAGGGAACCCCAAAACAGGCAGGCAGAGAGGCATTTGTCTTGGACAATTCAAACTGTGGAACTGGTTAAGAAGAGACCAGGCAGGCAGAGGAGGCAGGGAACCCCAAACAGGCAGACAGAGGCAGCCAAACCCAAAATGTCTGAAAGGTTGCATTTTAGGAAAATGATTTTAAAAAATAAACTTGCTGTACTTCCTATCCATGTTGCATTTGAGGAACATGATTTTTTCTAAATGTTTGCCCCCCATTCTGGAACGGTGAGGTCTCATCACAATTTCACCCTCACTCTTCGCCGGCGATCACACTCCTCTCCACTCCTTCTGGCGCAGCCCAGGGATGTTGAAGAGTCCTTGGTCTCGAGTCCCGAGTCGAGTCTCGAGTCCCATTAAAAATATTGGGACTCGAGTCCGAGTTGAGTCAGAGGGGGGACTCAGTCCGACTCACGAGTCGAGTCCCCGAGTCCGAGTCCCCATCCCTGTATTTAGGTGTGCAGATTCACAGAAAGGCAAATGGTGATGTTCTACTAAGTCAGAGACAAAAAATATTGCAAATGTTGGAGCGTTATGGGATGCAAGATTGTAAATCTGCACAGACTCCCATGACAACTGATTTTCTCAAGTCTGCTAACACAGGAGGGGAGTTCCAGGATAAAGAGGTCTATCAGTCATTGATAGGGAGCTTACTTTACATTTCACAGTGGTCCAGACCTGATCTGGCATCAAGTGTGGGTATTCTGAGCAGGTTTGTGTCACAACCCACTGTACCAGCATGTGGCTATAAAATACTTTAATGTCCGTGATCATGTTCAAACAGGAGTCACTAAATTAACCTATTGCCAGTCAGAACATAATCTTGCAGATCTTTTTACAAAAGCTCTTCCTGGGCCAAAGTTCCAAGAGTTATGTTCAAAACTTGGTATGGTGTTCTGTAACTTGTAAATATTGTAATGACTGTATATTGTATGATTTCTTTCTGCCCACTACGGAAAAGGAGGGGTGTCAAGGACTGAAAGTGTTAAGTTGTCCTTGTGGCAGAAAGAGTCAAGAAGTTAGCCTGGCGCTGTGCACCTGTGAGTGTACAAGGCTAATTAGCTCAAGGACAAATTCCTAGGCAGGGAGCTGCTTATCTGTGAGCTGCGTTATTCTTCTGTTGGCTCTGTGGGTCACTGGTCAGCAGCCAGTGTTTCAGCTCTCAGCTCTCTGTCTTGTTGCTTTATGGAAGACTGTGCCTGTTGCATGGGGCTCTATGCAACTGCTCTGTAAATATTTCTGCTATGCTTAAAAGCCTCAGTAAAGGACTTTGCTGAAGAACATCTGAGTCTTCTTGTCATCTCTGCACATGCTCTAGGGCAGCCATATCTGACAAGGGTGTGTTATGCAGTGGACAAAGTATTGGACTTACTTGTACTTATGTTTAAATCCTTGTTCTTCAACTCCTCCTATGTACAATGAAAACAATGAGAGCCAGTGTGGCGTAGTGGTGAGAGTGTTGGACTGGGACTCGGGAGATCCGGGTTCTAGTCCCCGCTCAGCCATGAAACTCACTGGGTTACTTTGGCCAGTCACTGACTCTCAGCCTAACCTACCTCACAAGGTTGTTGTGAGGATAAAATGGAGAGGAGGATTATGTAAACTGCCTTGGGTTCCTTGCAGGAAAAAAGGCGGGGTATAAATATAATAAAATAAATAAATAAATATAGAATTCAAAGTCATTTGACAATCTTTGTTAACTTTTAGAGCTGATATAGGGGTTATCAAGAAATCTCTTAATTTCCCCACCCTGCCCAAATGAGAAACATTTGGATCAGAGGCTTCTATAAGTCCTGTCTGGAATGTTGAGGTTTTTCTGTCTATTTTGATGTAAGTTGATTATACAATAGCATGACAGTTTGAAACTTTATCAAGTATTATGTCATTCAGTTTGAATTCATTAAAAAAATGAAAAAAAATGAAAGAAGAATATTCTTTAACGCCCTACTTTGATGGGTCGTTGTGACGCTGAATGAAATATACTGTGTAAAGCTCTTCAGACATCATAAATGTGATGTCTATGGAAACGATCACCAATAACTACCTGTTCAAACATAACAATCCATGTCTGATAAACCATGGAAATGAGCTGTGTGGCTGTGGCTCTCTCCTTGCCGCTTGTGTGCCTGGCTTCAGCAAAGCTACCCTAGTTTCTTAAACCAGTTTCCTGTGACTAAATCCTAATTTCATATCCTGGTTTGGAGGGAGCAATTCAACCAGCTTCCCAGTTTGGAAGCCATGGGAAATAGTAGTTTCAGAAACTAGGATAGCTTTACTGATACTGGAGGGAACTCATGGGTATACGGCTTGTTGCTGGACCAATAAAACATGATTAGGGCTGTAATCCTATACATATTTACCTGGGAGTAAGTCCCATTGAACTCTATGGGACTTACTTCTGAGGAGACATACACAGGATTGTACTGTTAATCGGACCTGGAACGTTATGTCTGAACCAGGCCAATGCTTGATGGCTTTGTGAACCCAATGCTTTGTCTTTGCAAACTGCAATTAAAAAATGAAGGGGGGAAAAGATGTCATCAGTAACATGAGGAACCAGTAGAAGCCATTCAAGTTCTCTCCGTTCTCCCCTGCCCAGACCCTTCAAAGCTTTTCCCCTGAAGCACAACAATCTTCAAAGTCTTTGCTCTGGAGCATGTTCACTTTCAAAGCTTTCTCCAATCAGAATGCTTTGAAGACAAAGCTATTTCCAACGCCTAGTCATCTTCAAAGCTTGCCCCTCCATCGTCTGCTTTAAGTTTAAAAAATAATAATCATCTATTCCTATTACAATGATGGTAATTGTGGACAAGGGGGCCTTTGGGGAAAAATATTTTCTCCACCCAGTTAGTCAGTTCCCCAATGAATGGAGACACATGAAGACATTCTGTAGGAGACTCTATCTCAATTTGGTGTGGGTGGGTTTAGAAATACCAATTTTAAAACAGAGAGCAAAATGTAATTTTACCACAGCATTTATATTAAAGCTGTCAACTGAAGACCTTCTAGTTGATAAAGCATCCAGCTCTTAATTGATCGACCAAGCCAATTTACATATGCAGATTTGGAGCACCACAATGAAAATTATTGTGCTTCTTTTAGGTTTGTGAATGAAGGCAACAGTCTTTTTTTACAACAATATTTTTGTAAAAAACACACACACAAAACCCCTCATCATTCAGTGTTTAGAAAAGGGAAAGGCATCTTTATACTTAATCTGCCAAGCCAGACAATGTTCTGACAATCATGCTTTGAGGTTTAATTGGTGATTTCTGAGGGCATTTCTATGCTACAAACCTATATTATTGCTTTTCTATCACTTTAACGGTTATGGTTTCCCCTCAGATAATCCCTCCCACCATTTATAAAACTACGCTTCCCAGGATTCCCTGGGAAGAGAGAATAGCTATTAAAACTTGAAGCTGTCAATATTATGGTTCAATTTCCTTCAATCTGTCAAAGTTCTGAAGCAATTCTTTTTAAACACACTGGTTCGTTGATCACAACCAACCCTAGGATACAAGCAACTAGGTTGATTTGAAGCAGAAATATATTCATTTTGTGTCAATAATGTAAGAGTGGATTCACCTGTCCAGTTCATGTGGTGATATGATTGTGTTCCTTGCTTAACAAATGGAGACTTCATTCTTCAGTGGAGAGTGCTGTTTGCTATTGGTGATAAAGCTGTCAGCTTTATCAGGCATGCACTGGAAGATTCAAGTGGCCAAGCTATCACAGGATAATTGCAATAATTCCATGAAAATCCTTCTCTTATGGTAATGCATGTTCATCACCTGATGACTGCAATATCAAATGATGTCTTCCCTGTAGATCAGGTCCATCACAGATCTAACACTATGATCAGAACTTTCCTATCATATCAAATGCAGCAGAGTCACTTCTAGGGATGAGATGAGAAATTGAGTAGGAACCCAAGCAAAAGCGAGCATCCCTATTTGACTCCTCATGAGTAGGTGGGAGTCAAGCAGGACCTTGTGTGGACCTTCTCCACTGTGAAAATTGACACGAATAGCATCACATTCCCAATGGGGTTGCTGGGACTCATATGGAGCAAAAAAAACCAAACAAACCTGGGCTCATCATCCATCCTTAAGTCTGATTCAGTTCATCATTTAGCTGCCAGTCATCAAGCGTATAGTAAATGCTGCAGCAAAATAAACTGATGTGTGTTGTGTGCATATGTGAACTGACCCTGAACCTACTTTAAGTCAAACATAGGTCTGTTTCCTGATTCATTTTGGTGTCAAAATACTCCTAAGTAAGCTCAACACCTCTACCCAGTAGCTGTAGCACCAAGTCATATCATAACATGTGGACGGTAGCCCTACTCAGAAATTCCCTCCATGAACACATGAAGAGAGAGGGCCTGTGGCTCACGCTGGCTCAGTTTGTCTGAGCGTGGAAAGCTAAGCAGGGTCAGGCCTGGTTATTACTTGGATGGGAGACCCCTCTTCTAGTTTCCTGCATTGAGCAGGGGGTTGGACTCGATGGCCTTGTAGGCCCCTTCCAACTCTATGATCTATGAATCGTCGTCCCCACCAACCACCATCCCATCATCTCTGTATTGGGCAGAAGGTCTGAGGGAAGAGCCTACATGTGTTCCTCTGATGGATGTAAGCTGCCCATTTAGACCATCTACAGAACATTCCGAGGTCAGGAGGGTGGAGTTGGTGATGTTGGGGGCCAGAGGGTGTAGCACTGCTTCTCTCCACGCATGAAGGGAATTATTAAATAGAGCAAAGGCGTAGGGTTGCCAAATCACAACCTACCTGCATCATTAACAGTTCCACAGATGGGAAAGAGTGTGCAATGGCACTGATCTGAGTTGTCCTCCAGGCAATTTCTGCCTGTACTTTAAGAATAAGTTCCAAAATTCCTTTGTAAAGTTTTCCATTTAGTCAAAGCTGGCAGTTTCACGAAGAACTGGATTTCCCACATGTGGCCAGATGAGTCTGAGGCCAATTCCATCAGGCTTTTGATGGTTTATGCTACATAGTAATTAGATTTCAAAATTCTATTTAATGAATGAATGAAAGCATGAATTGTTTCAGGTATTTCAACAATGCTGATGCAAGGGAGAAGAGGCGGAGCTACAAATTGTAAAGTCTGCAGCTCAAAATAGTTCCTCAGCCACGAACTCATAAGGTGGTCTTAGGCAAACCACACTCTCTCAGCCTCCTTCTGCAATATGGAGTTAATAATACTGCCCTATCTTACAGGGTTGTTGTCAACAAAGATAATATATGTGAAGTGCTTTGAACACTCTGAAGTGCTATATAAATGCTAAGAATTATTTCTTGCTTCTCAGAGCAAAATGTTCAGAGCTTATGACAACTAGAAGTATGATTAAACATGAAGAGTGTGAAAAAGACATCCATCGTTTAAAAGAACAACAACACAATAAGAAGAGAAACAGAATAGCAGCTCATCAGACCACAGGAAGTTGCCTTATACTGAGGTCAGATAATTGGTCAGCAGCTCTCCAGAGTTTCAGGCAGAGTTTCAGTTTTCCAGCCCTTCCTACAGATGCTGGGGATTTAACCTATGACCTTCAGCATGCAATGTATGTACCATTGAGCTGTGGCCTCTCCTTCTACTTGTTCAGGTGTGATTAGGGTGACCAGACACAATGCAGGACAAGACTGTTTCTTTCCTTTTTCTTTGCTGCTTTTGTCCATTCTGCCATACTCTAAAGGTTTGCAGTTGGTGAGTGTTTTGGTTGCTTTGCACAACTGTACTTTTCTCGGTGTGATTCCCCCATTTGTTTCACACAGTTGGGCAATCTTCCATAAGTAGTAAAAAAAACACCACCCTTCATTTTCTACCCAGTTCATTACTCTTTTTTATTTTTATGGCATTGTTGTTGTTTTGGGCTGCTCTGTACAATTGTGCCTTTCTCTGCACAATAATCTCTCTATGGTTTGTGTAATTGCTCAGTTTTCTATGTGATTTTCTAACAAAAATGTTAAGAGGAAGATCTATGAGCATGACACATGAACAAAATCTCTGCCTATAGAGGCAGGAGTAAACAATGAGAATGGTAAAATCCTGTGATAGAATACAAAACTGAGGTCAGCTGAATGAGTGTAAGAAGCCAGCTCGCACTATAAACTAGGTAGATGACACTCTCGAGGAGTGCCGTTCAGTCTGCAAGGCTTGTGCTTGGAATGCAGCTCTGGTGGGGCAGGAAGCAAGCCGCTGATCAAGCCTCATTGCTGGGATTGCAGGTTTGAGATGCTCCTCCCCACCACTCCTGCACTTAATACCCTTCTTTTGTGCTTGTAGTGCAGCACAGTGTCTGGAACATAGATTTCAGATATCATAGAGTTGGAAGGGGCCTACAAGGCCATCGAGTCCAACCCCCTGCTCAGTGCAGGAAACTAGAGGAGGGGTCTCCCATCCAAGTAATAACCAGGCCTGACCCTGCTTAGCTTTCCACACTTTCCAGACAAGCTGAGCCAGCGTAAGCCACAAGCCTGTATATCTTCCTTGGGCACACATGTACAGGGCTCTCATAGTCCTTTTTTGGCATTTTAGAAACAGAGTGAGTGAGTGAGTGGCTGACTGTGTGATCAGTTATTTGCCACAGGCCTTAACACTGGGGAAGTATCCAACTGTGTCATTCCATTAGTACAAACTAATGGAAACTAGGTTCCGAACTATGCGCAAGAGGAGAATCCAACTAGAGTTGTTTGTACAAGTGCGGTTGCACAAGCAGTTGCAGATTATGCTTGTGCAACCTGTTGTTCAAACAGTTGTGCATAACTCTTGTGCAAACAGTTGCACACTCCACTTGTGCAACTGCTTGCACAAGCATAATGGGCAACTGCTTGTGCAATAGAAAGATTCAGAGGAGCTAGTTTGCAGAATCACACCACTGGATACTGCTCCTGGGATGTTAACCATAAAATCCTTGGTTCAAAGATCACCTTTGCTATGAATTCACTAAGCAGCATTAAACAAGTCACTATCTCTCAAACTCAGCCCTTGTCCTACTTGCAATATGAGGCCAATAATTCTGTCATACTTTACGGCAGTTGTGGGCAACTTGTGGCCCTCCAGATATTCTGGCCTACAACTCCCATCCTCCCTCACCATTGGCCATCCTCGCTACAGCTTATTGGATTTGTCGGCCGAAACATCTGGAGAGCTACAAGTTGCCCACCCCTGCATTACATGGTTGTTGTAAGAGTTAGTTAATGTACATGAAGCATTTGAATGCTATGCAAATAATAAGTACGGTATTATTTCTCATGTAAGACAAAAAGATTTTACAGAGAATATACCTACAGCAGAGATGTAGGTATATCATGCTGGCTGGAGCATGATGGGAGTTGTAGGCCTTTTTTTCGGTCTAAATGTGCATAGGACTGCTCCTTAAGTGACTCACAAAACTAGTTCTCATCACTTTGCCATTGATTGCTCATGCTTTATTTTGTCTGTGATTATATTTTGTCAGTGGCTAACTGGTCTTTTTTTCTTTTTTTAAGGCTGGGGTCCCCACCAATGGGCTCATGTTGCAGCGGAGTGTGCCTTACATTGCTTACAATATTGACACAGAACTAATGTCACCAGCAGAGAAGGTGGAATAAGGACAGTGAGAAATCGAGAGGCATGAGCAGTGATGCAACAATTAGCCTTCAGCTAACATCACAATGCTAGAAGAAGAACTTAGATCTCTCTATGATCAATTCACCAGCCTCATGCTAAGTTACATGATGTTTTATTTTTTGATAGTTTAAGTAATCCCAGCTGTTCATATTGCCATAAGCAGTAGGGGAGTGCTGACTGCTGAAGTACCTGCTCATCATATTAGTCAGTAGAAAATTGCCCTCCTTTACACATCTGCTATATCATTGCATTTTGAGTAAGCAAACACTAAAGGGTTATTATGACATAGCCTTTAACTGATACACTGCACCTCGTGTCTCCAGTTGCTGCTAACACAAGATCCCATTATTAAAGCACTGCAGTACTTATGGATTAAGCATATTGTGATTGACTTTGGCTCTGTATTGGCTCCTGCCTGTAGCAAGCAGTGATCATGTGAAAGTTTGGAAGGAATGCCAGCTTCCGTTCATACCAACATAGGGTGTTATCCAAACCAGCTGTTGTTATTAATTTCATCGGCTCTAAAGGAAGACACAGTTTTCGCAGTCTGAAAGGATTCAAAAATGGATAATTATGCCCATTTAGTGATGTTTAATTTCTGTTTACTTACAAATGGGAGGTTTATCCATATGTCAATGGCGTAATGTAGCCAGAATGAAAGCTGGCGTTGTCCAGTGAATAAAATTATGGACTTGAACCAAGGAGATTCAAATCCCTCTTCAGCTCTTCAATAATACTGTGCCTTTCAGTGAGCTACAACCTCACAGGCTCAATTTATTGACTGTAAAATGGGAATATTTACAACCATTTTCACAGGGTTGCTGTGAAGATGAATAAGATTAGTTATGCATATCCTTCACATGTTAAACGTCCTATCCAATACTACACAGGATCCAATTTGCACACATAGCTGTTCACAAACAAGGACTGCCCCCTCCATTTTAGTATTGGGGAAAGCTCTACGGTTGTATGCTATTGTTATCTGCATACACGAAAGACACTTGGAGCAACCAAGAGTCTTGTTGCACCTTAAAGACTAACACATTTATTCTGGCACAAGCCTTTGTGGACTATGCAAACATTTCAATTTATTTCAGTGATATTTTTGTCTTCCTGAACACTGGTTCTTTATATCTGAGCACTTTTCACCAAAAGCAAATATGCAAGTTTTGCCATGATGTGATTTTTGCCATTTCTTTTGTGAATCATTTCACATCATATGTGAATTGGCTTCATTGTGCATTGTTCCCTATTCTCTAGAGCCCTCTTATTTCCCCTTTAAAAGCACAGTATAGTCATGGTTGTACATTGCATACACTATTGGATTTATTGTGCATCATTCCCAATTCCAGAGCATCATCTCTCTAGCCCAGTGTTCTCCAGCCTTGGGTCCCCAGATGTTTTTGGCCTACAACTCCCAGCATGCCCCAGCCAGCGTATGGCTGGGGCATGCTGGGAGTTGTTGGCCAAAAACATCTGGGGACCCAAGGTTGGAGAACACTGCTCTAGCCAGTATGGCCATTGTTGCACATCACACGAACAATTAACTCATTGTATGACAGGTTGTGCATTTGAGTTACCACTTTTCCCCACCAAGCCAATGAAGCCATTCACAATATTCCTGCTGCTGGTCTCTCCAAAAACAAATATGTGATTTTCACTTTAACAGTAGAAGACTACGGATATTTGTAGCATCCTTATCTGATGCATGAAGCTTCATCTATGCATCAAACCCATGTACACCACAGTAACTGAAGCATGCCTTTAAAAGTGTTATAGAAATAGTAAATGAGATTGATGTCAGGACTCTTAAGAGTTCATATACATGAATTTATGTCAAAGGAACAACTGGAAAACAAAGACCCTATAACAGAAACCATTTTGCCATCATAACTAGACCAGTCCCTGCTTTTGTGATATGCATCTTTTCTGGGAGGTTTGCTTATCACGTCATGTAAACATCTGGTCAACTAATCTGATGTTTTGTTGTCCTTGTTGAGCATGTCTACTATTTCCAAATTGTAATCTTTTAATCTCAGGGTCTGTTATGTCTAATCTTCCCAGCTATTTTATCTCTCAGCTTCCAAAAAAGAAATCAGAACACCTACGCAAAACAAGAAGGGAAAGAAGTAGTGTGTGTGTGTGTGTGTGCAGACCCGGCGCTACCGCTAGGCAGACCCGGGCGGCTGCCTAGGGCGCGTGGCGGAAGAGGGCGCAGCGTTTCTGCGCCCCTTCCTCGCCTCCGGCGCGCTCCTGCCCCGCCTGCCGCCTCCGCCGCGCCTCCCCACCCACCTGCCAGCCGCTGCCGCCGCCGCTGCACCTCCCCCCCGTGCGCGCACCCGCCCGCCAGCCACCTACCTACCTTCCCGTCGTTTCTGGAGCCCCGCCGGCGTTGTTTTGGCGGGAGGAGGAACCAGGGCAACAGGGCTTAAACAGCCCTGTTGCCCTGGTTTCCCCGGCAAAAAAAAAAAAGCGTGGGGGTCCCGTCGCGTCGGAGGAGGCGGCAGCGGCGGCAGCGGCAGCAGCAGCAGCAGCAGCAGCAGCCAGCAGCCAGCAGCCAGCAGCCAGCAGCGGGGGGCGGGGGGAAGGTAGGTGGTGGTGGGGCGGCAGCGGCACGGGGGGGGGGGTTTGCAGAGCAGGGCTGCTTTGCTCCGGAGCCCCCCCACGGCACGAGAGGGGGGGCGCTAAATATAATTTGGCCTAGAGCGCCAAACAGCCCTGCACCGTTCCTGTGTGTGTGTGTGTGTGTGTGTGTGTATCTATCTATCTATCTATATCTATCTATCTATCTATCTATCTATCTATCTATTCCTATATATGCAAACCTGCTTGCATCTTGGAACTACCCCTAGTTCATTTCTCTCTGCTTGTAAATATTTCTCTACCACCTCTGCCAAGGTGTGACTTGCATGAGAAACACGCCTGTGCTCTCTGCTATCTTAAAATTGCTCTGAGCCGCACAACGCGAGAAGGTTGCAAGTAATCTACAATTACTGGTTTTATTTTTGGGGGTTTTTTTGCTGTAGTATCACGCTATGGACAAGGCACAGTTGCATATTCATTCAGCTGAGAGAATGAGCTCTGACATCCCCTCACACGTTCTTTGGTCTGATGAAATATTGTCTGGCTTCGTCAAGGTGCACAGAGCTGGGAGAGTTTCCTCCGAGGTGCACAATGGCTGGAATCGTTCTTAATAAATCTCGTGCTGAAAACTTGCCAGTAAGAGAGATGAGAAAGCAGCAGCAAGAGAAATGGACTAGGCTGCTGCATCCTTTCTTTTCTTTTTACAATTTCAGGAGGCTGGCATTAAATTCTAAAGTATCACAGCAAAACCTTTTGATTGTTCCCACAAAACAAATATTTTCTCTTGTTCTGGATTATGCTTTCATTGTTGCATTCAGCGCGGCTTTTTAAAGATTTGTTTTGCCATCAAGGGTGGCTCTTTTAACTATGAACCTCCCAAACTAGTATCTCCTCAAAACAGGTGCCAGTGTTTTGTGCCAGTTTTCTGCTGTTTTGTGCCACAAATCCCAAATTTTGTGCCACCACCCATAAGTGTGTACTAATACATCAAATGTGGGTTTGTAGTTAACACACATATTGTCAAATCACCTTCAAACCCATGCAAAAATTTTGCGCCAGTTTTGTGCCACAAATCCTGAGTTTTGTGCCGCAACCAAGAGTGAGAAAATGACATACCCGTAGGTGGGGCCTGGTGAATGCTAAAAAATACAGCAGTCTCATATCACTTCCAAATGTATGCTGAAGTTTTGTCCTAGTTTTGTGCCTCAAATCCCGAGCTTGTGTCACCACCAGCTTGGCGAATGCTAAAAATCCACATTCTCATATCATCTTCAAACCTGTCCCAACATTTTTGTGCTAGTTTTGTGCTGTTTAATGCAACAAATGCCAAGCATCATGCCACTATCAAAAGAGTGAAAATGACATAACCAAAGGTGGGATCATGAGGAACACACACACAAAAATCAACATTTTCATATCACCTCTGAACCTATGTCAAAGCTTTGTCCTGTGTTTCTGCTGTTTTGTGCCACAAATCCCGAGTTTTGTGCTGCCACACATAAATGTATACTGAATACATCAAATTTCTGAGCTAAGCTGTCCCAGATGATGTTGTAAACTTTCCTCTTAGGGGAGTTGCTCCAGCCCCTTGATCATTAGACCCACCGCAACTGTGTGCCCCTAGCCAAAATTTCAGGTGAACACTTAAACTGACCAGTGTCTAAATGTATCCAAACACTCAGTTCTATTAATGTCAGAGAATTTGCTACACAAAATGTAAAACTGATGGTGAACTGGAAGCCATCTCACCCCTCTACCCTTCACTCCAGACAGACATCTGAACTCACAACTTCATTCCAGGTCTGACATGAGCCCTGGAAGGAGCAGGGGGTGCTTGCAGAGTGAGATGCGGGCATGCACTCTCTACAGCAGTGTTCTCCAACCTTGGGTCCCCAGATGTTTTTGGCCTACAACTCCCAGCATGCCCCAGCCAGTGTAGCTGGCTGGGGCATGCTGGGAGTTGTAGGCCAAAAACATCTGGGGACCCAAGGTTGGAGAACACTGCTCTACAGTACTCTACACGGGGGTGGGGTTTAAAAAAAGAGGGAGGTAGAGCTTTCTTCCTTTACTTTTCTAGGTGGGGCACTAGGAATCTGGCAAGGAATCATGCTGCCATGCAAGAGGTGTTGTGGCTCAAAGCTTTGCAAGACACTCTGGATATGATGGATGGGCACTCAGTCTGCTCATGCTCCAGGACATTCTCTTCTCCAGGTAATTTTCAAAGGAAAGTCTCAACTGATGTGCATGAGAGAGAAAGATAGAGAGCTCACAATTTGAAGCAGTGGATGGGGATAGTGAGAGAGAAGGAATCCCCAGGGATTACTCAAAAGTGTGAAAGAGAAATAGTGGGTGCTCGCTGGAGAGAGAGAGAGAGTGCGCATGTACATGCATGGAATGTCTGACCTAGTGGAAACCTGCTTTTGAGCATGTGCAGAGTATATTTCGTTCCCAGCCATACCTAGTCCAGCCCTCAGGTATCTGAGATAAAAGTTCAGGACTTTGAATTCCCAGGGCCATCTTTTCTGGGCACCTCCTTCAGATTTGTGTGCTTTGCTGGTTTTAAAAAAACTAAAACTCTAAGAGAAGAGCGCCCACGATCTTTGAATTGTTTAAATATAAACAAGAAAAATAGTCAAGAAGAAAGAAAAAGGAGAATCCTCTTACTGGTACATTGTGCTAAACACAATGCTGAAACCTGCTTTGCACAATTTCTGCAGACCAGCTGAGGATGTGGAAAATCACCACCACCACCACACACACTTTTGCAACCCTGAGAATGCAGCTGAGAAAGTGTGTAGGGGCTCTCTGATCAGCCCTGTATGAATGCTGTACAAAGATTGTGGATTTGTATACATGTACATTTATTCACATGTATTGGAGTTTAATTGTGTTCATTCAAGAGTTTTCTGGATGACAGCTCATTATCTTTTTGCCCATCTAAGGACATTCCTTCACCTTGAAAAACAGAATACTGTATCACTCAAGTAGCAGCTGCACATTATGAAGGATACCAAGCATTTTGCAGTAATTTGAGGAATAACAAGGGGGATCTCCCCTTTCCAGGTTATGGTATGAGGAGAAGGCTAACATAATGTCCTGGATTTTTAAGAAATAGCTGATTTTGCTTCATTGGACTTGTTGAGAAGACTATTGAAAAAAAAATGCTAACCTACCACTCTTAAAACAAGGTAAGATGTCTTATTATGAAATGCAAATGCCAAATGTTTAATGCTTGGGCACTTTGGAGGGGCTGGCACTGGCTGTCAACTCAGAGATCACAAAAAGCAATCACTGGGGGGAAAACGGGAGGGAAGCCACAGCAAGCAAAAAAAAGGGCTCACAGTTGACAAGGGGAGAGGGAGACCAGATGGTCCTGCTGCAGAGTCTCCTGGGGTACCTGTGGGAGGACCGAGGAGAAGAAGAGGGGGACAACCCACGGTGAGTCCAATCGTCTGTCAGGCACACCGTAGGTTGTTTCACGAACAACCCACCCTGTGTAGCTTATTTGCAGGGTGGGTTGTCATGTCATGCAAATTCGCCCTCTATGTGCCATATACACTGGTTGCTCATCTCCACACATGTACAGTTACTCACATATAATGGAGCATACATATGTAAACATGTATGGGGTTGGGATACTAAGATTGGGTGATAAATCTCATATGTGAAGTTGACCTGTGGACCCCAAGAGCCTTTGGTGCTGTAAGTGCCTTTAAAATACTCTTTTACACTGAAAGGAATGGGAAGATAGGGAATTTGATGTGGCACATGTAGGGATGCCAGCTTTTCTTGGCTGAGTCCTTGTGCCTTCAACAGCTGACTCCAGACAAACATTTTAAAATGTGAAACTCTCCCCTTATTCACGAGGGACAAAGACCCATTGAACTCAGCAAGACTTAAATAAACAGGCAGCACAAAAGCTGGAATTTGCAGCACATAACAGCACAAAACTTTGGTACAGGTTCAGAGGTGATATGAGAATGTGGGTTTTTTCTCTGTGTTAGCTCCCACATTTGATGTATCAGTACACACTTGTGGGTGTGGCACAAAACACAGGATCTGTTGCACTGAACAGCACAAAATTAGCACAAACCTTTGCATCGGTTCAGAGGGGACATGAGAAAGTGGATTTTAACCATTCACCAGGCCCCACCTAAGGCGATGTCATTTTCATGTTTTTGGTGGTGGCACAAAACTTAGGATTTGTGGCACAAAACCGCACAAAGCTAGTACAAGCATTGCCACATGTCTGGAGGTGGTATGACAACGTTGGTTTTTTGGTGTGTTAACTAAGAACCCACATTTGATGTATCAGTACACACTTGTGGGCTGATGGCACAAAATTCAGGATTTGTGGCACAAAACTGTACAAACCCAGCACAAACCTTTGGTATATGTTTGGAGGAGATACTAGTTTGGGGGGTTCGTAGTTAAGGATCAAGGCTTATGGAGAGAATCCTGTCATAAGAACATATGAACTCACTTGTTCAATCTGACCAAAGTCTATTCAGTCCACCATTCCGACATTGTCTCAGCAGATAATTCTAGAAACTCACAAGCAGGCTTCCGGCTATGGTTTTTCTCCAGCATCTAGTATTTAGAAATATACTATCTTCTGCAATTAATGCTGTACAAGGCAGAGTAAGTGGACATACACACCCAACTTCTAGGATTGCCAGGTCTCAAGGTTTCTCCCAAATTTTCAAGGTTTAACTTCCTTCCTCGGGTCTCCAGGGAAGGCGTTAAATCTCAGGGTCAGAAAGCAGAAGCCAGGAGTCACCCAATTTCTCTAGCATATATTTTTTCCCATCCCAGTATTTTTCTCTCTTTTCTTGTGATGCTGAGGGGTGAACACCAATAAATAAGGAATATGGTTTGGAAACACGGGGAAAGAGGACCATATTTCTGAACTGGAGCTGAGAGCTAAGAGACCATTACAAAATGAGACTCTATCCTGTTCACCAACAGGAATACCCTCCAGTCTCAGGCTTTAGCTATTCTACCATCGTCCCAATAGTTCATATAAATAAACCAAGCAAGCTGAACAGGGCCTGCCCCTATCATGAGGCACCCACTGGGGCACCACTGAAGGGCTGCAAATTATCTACATCATTATTATTCATTATATATATTTTTATCCTGCCCTTCTTTCTTCCAAGGAGCATAGCACGGCATCTCTCTCCCCCACCCCCATTTTGTCCTCACGAGCAACTTTGTAGGGTAGGTTAGGCTGAGGGAGAAGGAGGGAGGGAGAGAGAGAGTGACTAGCTCAAGGTAGCCTAATGAGATTTTGCACTGGGTTCTCCCTGACCCAAGTCCTATGCTACACTAGTTCACAATTTTAATTAGTTTATTTTTATATCAGAATTCTCCAAGGGCCACCGGGGACTTTTTCCTTGGGCAGTGCTGTGCAGTGTGCCAGCATCAGAGAAGGTGCTTCCAAATCGCGTGAAGTGATCATTCCCCTTTACTCGGCACTGGTTAGGCCTCATCTTGAGCACTGCGTCCAGTCCTGGGCACCACACTTTAAGAAGGACATAGACAAACTGGAGAGGGTTCAGAGGAGGGCAACAAGGATGATAAAGGGACTGGAAACAAGGCCCTATGAGGAGAGACTGAAAGAAGTGGGCATGTTTAGCCTTCAGAAGAGGAGACTGAGGGGAGATATGACAGCACTCTTCCAGTACTTGAAGGGATGTCACACGGAGGAGGGCCAGGATCTCTTCTCGATCATCCCAGTTTGCAGGACACGGAATAATGGGCTCAAGTTACAGGAACCCAGATTCCACCTAAACATCAGGAAAATTTCCTGACTGTCAGAGCAATAAGACAATGGAACCAACTACCTAGGGAGGTGGTGGGCTCTCCCACTCTGGGCATTCAAAGTGCAGCTGGACAGACATCTGTCAGAAATGCTTTGACCTGGATTCCTGAATTGAGCAGGGGGTTGGACTCGATGGCCTTGTAGGCCCCTTCCAACTCTACTTTTCTATGATTCTAAGGCAGGGAGCGGGAGACCTCCCTCCTTCCCTTTCAATAAGGCCAGTCTGCTGTCGCTGCTGCTGCTGCTACTGATGGAATATGTAACATTGCCTGCTTAAATCAACGAGGTAATGTAACCACTAGTTACAGTGGGAGGAAAGGCTTAATTGAACAATCCCCTCCTCCCTACTTCCTCCTGCCTCTCTGTGCCACCCCCTTCCTTTCCAACATGATGGGCACACGCATATGAATAAACGGACTGTAAGTAAAACTAATAAATGTCTTTATTAGTTTTAAACCTTGTATGGATAATCCGTTTCCTTTTAAGAGCCTTTTTAGCAGGGTTTAGCAACCCACGTGGTGATAACCAGTTTCAATAACTAGGCTGTGCATAAGGGGGAAAAGTCTGCTTCATCTAAACCAGTATAGGACTGACTCCTTCGCACATCCTCCAACAGCTACTCCACCCAGTAAATTGGGTTTAAAAGGAAGTGGGAGGGTGCTATTTGACGGGGATTTTAATCTGAGCCCCCCAAAAAAGTAAATGGGGCTCTTAATGCTTACCCCTTTGTTGAGGATTCTCAAACTCTTATCTGAACCCTGGATGCACAAGTTTCATTGATGTCTCTAGGTTTAAAGAAGAAGGGAATTTGATTTGATGGATAAAAGGTGGGTGGCTTTTTCAAAGCATTAGCCATGACACGGCAGAAGGTAGAAAAGAAAAATGGATGAAGAGAGCAAAACAGATATTTTAGAAATGAAAAATCATCTCTGTGTACACCCTTTGATTTATGCCACCAGTCTTCTAATATAAGAATAATACTTCAGTGAGAATCAGCCAGAAACTAATGGCTCTTTCACACAGCACAAAATTATAAAAGCAACATGAGGTTGCCTGAATTTAAGTTCATGATTTTGTATTAGGTAAACACACAGCAAGCGAGCTACTGGAAGATAGGTGAGTGATGGACTTTGTTATTGAGTCACTGTCTTGCAGTGTGTTTAACAACACACAGAATAACAACAGCAGCCAAATAGCTTATTTTATTAATCCCAGGCAAATTTTACATTATCTGAAAGCACATTTATTGACGTGAGCTTCTTTTGTCACTGAGAGTTTGCATCTATCTATATAATCCAGTCCCCAACATGATGTCACACTCTAGCATGACCAAAGACACAGAACCCAACATGTGTGACTATGGACATAGTTAATTCCCAGTGGCTGTGATTTTCAGCATGAACCTGATAAACCCCTGGGCCTTTCAACCTGCTATACCTAGATTGCTAGGTTAACACCTTAATCCTAAATGCATTGAGATTCAGCGGGAATTAGTCCCACTGAAATAAATAGGACAGACATCTGTGTAATTACATTCAGGCTTGAAGCTAGATAGGGATTCACAAAACAGTCAGGATCCTAAAAGGATGCAACTTGTTCCTGTCCTATATTCATACACACACACACACACACACACACTCATAGAAAACACCTTTTGAAACAGGGAAACTTCAAAAACAGTTTGAAATATGGCACGTCTGTCTGTCCTTCAAAGGAAAAGAAAGTAAAAACAAAACAAAAAATCTTGAGTGTCCAAGGCTTTGGGCTCTCTGAAAATAGCTCTTTGGATCGCAGATCCAAGTAGGAGGGCAAAGCCTATGGCTCAATAGCACAGCACATAAGGTCTAAGGATAAAAAACCAAAATAAAATCCTGGCATGCATAAGATCCAAGGATTAAAAAAAACCAGAATAAAATCCTGGCATCTCAAGTTATCTCAGAGAAGTTATCTCAGAGAAGAGACCTATGAAAGACTTGACAGAGGCATTGCATGGGGATTTAAAAAGAGTAGGACGGGGCGGGGACCAATAATAGCACTTGCTTTCTAGCTAGATCAGCTGTTTTGCTAAGGCTGCACCCATTTGCTGCTATGAAGGCACAGGGACTGAGGAGGCCCCAGCATGCAAGCAAAGGGAGAGGGCCCACCTGAGGAGATACCGAGGGCTCTTCTAAATCAGTTGCAGTACTTAACAACCATCAATACCTTTCTCTATGAGTGGTCTCATTAGTTGAGGGAGGGAGTGGGATATCAGAAGACACCCAGAGACAAATGTGTTATTAAGACTTGGGGAATGTTTTGTTCTGTGCCGGCTCCAGGTTTGGGGATCACTTGGGCAAGTTAGTTGCCCTCAGTGGGCCCCTCTCCCATTAAGCCCGATCTGTGTAGCCACTGAGAAGGAAAGGATATCTTGGGGGATGGACAGTTTGGGGGAAGGGATCATTACCCCACCTCCCAATTTTCCAAAAAACCCTAGGAAAAAATTGGGGAAAAGGCACTTCAGAATAATTTTATCCTTACATTCATCTAAACTTGGCAGACACTATGTCAAATCTGGGAGACTGCCAGCCCAGCATGATCCTGAGAAAAAAGTTCCACTGCTTTCACCGTGTCATACTCCCATGTATGTGTGCATCGGATTGCAGCCTGTAATGTATCTGACACATTAGGCCTGCTGTAAGGTGCTTCCATATGTCATCAATGCAAATACAAAATCCAATTCTTCTGGATGCAAAATAGATACTTTTTGCTTCACTCGCTTTTTAGAAATCTCCATGGAGCAAGTTGCAAGCGTGAGGAAGGAATTTTAAAAGTGGTAGTATCTACTTGACCGATTTTTTCCCTCGAGTCATCAGCCCTGCCTGAAATGTAGGGATGAGCCAACATCTCCCTCTTTGCCTTAAAAATCTTCTGGGTTTTCCTAGCAATCCTTGTCAGTATTTGCAAATTGATGGGGGATATTGCAAGCACTTGAAAGGAATGATCACAAACCTAGATGGAAGGCCTTCCTCTCCCCACTGGCAAACAATCAAACAAAAATGCTTTTACCTGTATTGGGGAGGTGGGGGGGATAACCAGGATTTAAGGAAGCTCAACACACCATCCTGGCCTACCAGACTTGAAAGACATGACATTCTGAGCAGATTCAGAACTTTCTTCCTTCCTTTCTAACATTTATATAATGCTCTTCATCCATTTCAGATTCCAGGATGGTGTACAAAAAAATATACATCATGAATTATACAACAGTACAATAACAACCATGGATATAATACAGCAATTCAAACCATTATACAGGCTAAGGCTTAGCCAGAAATGCCTGGATAAATAGAAATGTTTTAGCCTGGCACCTAAAGGATTGCAACATGTATGCCAGGCAAGCCTCTTTACGGAGAGCGTTCCAAAACTAGGGTGCCACCACCAGAAAAGCCCTCTCCCTTGTGAATAAATAATGCATTTCCAATAGAGAAGGGCTTCAGTAGAAGATGTTAAGACACCGTCCCGCTTTTATGGGGAGAAGCTCTCCTTCCAGTATTGGGGTCCCAAGACATTTATGGCTTTAAAGGAAAGTACTGGCAGTGGCACCTTTAATTGGGATCAGAGGGTAAATGAGGTTCTGCGCGGGTTCAATGCTAAGGGGGTAGCGAGTCCTGGGACGGGCCTTCTCCGAGGTCCCCAGCGCCTCACCCTTAGCCCAGAACAAAGGGATAACTTATAGCCACAAAAGTATCTTTTAGAAAACAAGTTTATTTACAAAATTACCTTCACAAACTCAGACCCATGCCAGCAATACAGCTTATCAGTACGGTACAAAGTAGCAAGCAAGAAGTCTCAAGGACACCGTGATTTCAGGGCTCTCAGCTAGTTAGTTCAGCTCGGGTCCCGGCAGAGGCCCGGTCAACCGCACGCGGCTAGCTGGGTTCCCGGCAGAGGCCCTGGTCTACCCAAGCGGCTAGCTGGGTTCCCGGCGGAGGCCCGGTCTACCCAAGCGGCTAGCTGGGTTCCCGGCGGAAGCCCGGTCTACCCAAGCGGCTAGCTGGGTTCCCGGCGGGGGCCCGGTCTACCCAAGCGGCTTGTGAGTGATTTCAGCTTGGTTTCCCGGGGGTCCGGTCAACCCAAGCGGCTTGTGAGTGATTTCAGCTTGGTTTCCCGGGGGTCCGGTCAACCCAAGTGGCCAGTGATTCCAGCTAGCTGGAGCGCGCCGGGTGCTGCTACCCGGGGTTTGCCGATCCTTCGTTCTCTTACCCCAGGCATGGGCAAGATTGCTGAACAGCTTCCAGTTCCCTTGCGCAGGGTGTTTTATACCTTGGTGTTTCAGGTAGCCCCTCCCTCCGTGATCAGGTGACCTTTTGGGTCAGGTGGGGTGACGCCCTCCCCCCATGGGATGGGGTCCCTTTGAAGCCACTTGCTTAATGGTCCCATCCTATGGTGTTGAGTGGCCATTTCTTAGGGGTGCCAAAGTGTCTGCTCTGGAGAGGTATTCAAGTCTTATGTAGATGGGGCTGATAGGCGAGAGCATTGACAAACCTGGTGATGCTTCCTGCCTTCCCCCCGGGGTGATTCTATGCAGATGTTGTTTGTCCCCTTTGGCATCTGTGGAGACTGGCTGTCTCCCCCCCCCCCCGGGTCTCCTTCCCCCCTCCTTGGTGAGTGTGTGAGTGTGAGGGGGCTTAGGTTGGCTTTCTCCACAGGTTCTTTTAAAATTAGTGTAATTTGAGTAAACTTGGTTGTACAGACCACAATTCGGGCAGTCATTTTCTGTATGAATTGAAGCTTCTGAGTGATCTTCAAGGGTCACCCCATGTATAATGTATTTTAGTATTCCAACTGGGAGTTAACAGAGCATGGATCACTGTGGCTAGACTATCCCTGTTCAGGAATTCCCACAGCTGGCAAACCAGCTGTAGTGGAAACAATTGTTATTTCGAGGAGTTAGTGGTGCACAGCCACTGCTCTTTCTCATGTCTAGACTTCTGGTTGGGCCTGTTGCTTTTAGTGGTTAGCTAAGCTGCTTCTTCCCGTTAGTTCCCAGGGCCAATTATCTGTTTGAAACTGTATAGCTTGAAAGACTAGTAGATAAGCCTCTGGCAAGATCTCAAGGTTAGCCAGAGTAGCTGGGATGGAGTTATCTATGCTGGGTTATTGCCAAACATTCTCAGAGTCATTGGACTAGCTCCAGATAGGGGTGGGATTATCACGAGTATAATAGTATATATGAATCCCGGATTCACTCCCAGGATGGGGATCTTGACACAGGCCAATCCGGAAAGGTGCTGTGCAATGCCAGAGGCTGGTATGGGAGTCACACGTCCATTGTCATATTTTGATTCTGGGATCCCATGACAACTGTAAGGATGTAAGTCAGGGGTCCTCAAACTTTTTAAACAGGGGGCCAGTTCATTGTCCCTCAGACTGTTGGGGGGCCGGACTATAGTTTGAAAAAAATATGAACGAATGGATCAAGTAAAAAAAAAGGACCCGGGTCCTTTTTTTTTACTTGATAGGGGTGAATTTTTTTCCCCTTAAATGGAAAGTTATTTTATTTATTTATTCATTTCATTTTTATACCGCCCAATAGCCGAAGCTCTCTGGGCAGTTTACAGCAATTAACAAGACAGTCCCTGCCCGCAGGCTTACAATCTAAAAAGACACGACACACAAGGAAAAAGGAATGAGGAGGGAAGAAGAGGGAATATTAATGAATATTCCTGGCAGGGCTGGTGGTATTTACATACAGTATTTTTCCATGTATAAGACTATACTTTTTCCTAAAATCGTTAGACTAAAAATTGAGGGTCGTCTTATACACGGAAGTAAGCCGAGGAGAGAACCGTGCGGTTGCAAAACTGCCCAGTGGGGGGCGTCTTATACATGGGGGCGTCTTATTCACGGAAAAATACGGTATATAGTTGCACAATTGTTTCATGCCTAACATGAATATACTTTTGTTTTTGCCATCACACAAATGAGCATACGCAAAGTAGCATTTTTGAAACATTAGAAATCTGACTTAGCTACATCAGCTCATACATAAGAGGTAAAACACCACCACTAATTTTTCCATGTTATGGAAAAGAATTAAAGGAATCGGCGCTTGAAGCGAAAGAGTTAAAAAAGAGTCTGCTTCCGCCGATCGGCCGCCGGGCCGGATAAAAAGGCAAGGTGGGCCGGATGTGGCCCGCGGGCCTTAGTTTGAAGACCCCTGATGTAAGTGCTCTGTAGCGTTCAGCTTTCTTCTGCTTTAACCACTCTGTTAATTTGCTTCTGTTTAATGAAATCTTTAGCCTTCAACCATTAGTGTGTTCATTGCATTCTGAATCTTAAAAAGAGCCATTGCCTATTGGCAACACAGCAGCGGAAACTGGTAAAAGGCACTCTCTGCCACTGTGGCAGGCACTGCACAAGTGTTCAAGTCAGAACACTCAAAAAGGCCCAAGCACTTCCAGGGTGGACCGGGGAGCACCCATTCCTTACCTCAGCATCTCTCAGTCATGCTGGTGGCGGTGGTGGAGGGAGGTGCTGCCATTGAAGCTGGTGTCAAAGAGATGTCAATGTGGAGGCATGCAGGATAGGCCTAGAGTTGAATGAGGTAGCACAGGCCCTCCCTGGTTGCACCTCTAGTCTGAAATGATGCAACCTAGACACAGATTGACTCCCACGTGAGCAACAGGCTCCTGTTTACGCTTGTTATGTCAAAGTGGTTGGCTGATGTCAGTGAAATGCATTGGTTCAGCGCCAGCTAATATGGATTAAATGGGCTACGGCTTTTAACTTTTTGTTAAAAGGTACTCTTGATATCTTATTCCTACATAATGTTGATATCATCCTTGACACACTTTAGATTACAATTAATTTTCAATATGGTTTAATGACATGAGATTTAACATCCCACTGATCTGAATGTCAGACTTTTTTCTTTTACAAGTTCATTGTCCGTTCCCCCCCCCCCCTTCAGCTTTCATTTCTCTGGGAGACTACAAGAAAAGGGGTGGGTGGGTTAGAGGTATTAAAAAGTACACAGTTCGAAAGAACTAGGTCTGGGTAAATGGTTTGGAAAAAATCCAAATCTCATCACGCATGAAAAGTGGAGAACACAGAAATAATGCAAGAAAATAATTTTTCATGCTATTTTAGCCATACTGTATGTCCAGATTTATCGGAAAGCCAAACCCAAAGTTTCTTGGGTGATTGAGCATTTCCTCTAGCTTTGACTTGAGCTTGCCTTCATGCCAGTATGCAATGACATAAAATGTCACATGTGATGGATATGGGTTTCTGAAAAACACAGAAAGAGCATTATGAAGCTTTTGTGATTTTGATGTGTTTGACCTAAAATTGTGACATTCCAAGAATATCCACAAACCCCTCTGATTTTAGAAAGGTAAAGTGATTTTTAAAAAGTAGGGTTGCTAGTCAAGTTCTCTACCTCATGAGTTGTTTCTAGTTTTCTAAGATGAGGTCCAGAAGTCATAAATCTATAATGAACACTAGGGCTATTATAACTACAAATGGGGTCACAATTTGAAAGAAAAAGGTGAGAGAATAATATTTATTAAAATTGTAATGAATTCACAACTTACCATAGAACATCATTCATAAAATATGTAAAATATAATATAGACCTTATTGACCTTGACTATAAATGCAATCAGTTATCAATAGACAAAATATTCAGTTTTGAGTTAACCATTCATCTTTCTTAGTGGTTTGTATTTGCTAAAAAGACATATCACTTAAATATTAAGTCTACAGTTTAGTGAGGCCATAGACAAAGGGCAATGAGATGCCCTGTGGCAAAATGAAGACTGTGGTAAAGGATTCAATCAATTAACCAAGAAGAAGACATCATTGTGCATTGTTGTCATGACTGAACCCTCATGCCATTTTTGTGTGTGTGTGTTTTTTAAAGTTGCACCTGTTGTTTGTGGCCAGACTTGCTAATAGAACTATTATCAAGCCTTCTGGGAAATCAAAGCAGACTTTGCATCAGAAGACATGTGTACCCTCTGATGGTGTGGACTACTGTATTAGGCCTTCAGGCTGCTTTTGTTTTTTGGCTCTCCATTTCTCCTTGCCTTCTGGAACAACATTTATCTGTTTGGCCCACCTGGTTTGCATCCCTACCTGTTGAGCCTTTCTGGAAAACTGGAATGGTCCATCTGAATGGTTCATGGAGGCCTGGTCTTGACTTGGAAGCATAGAGGTCCTGGGGTTTAATTTCGTAAAGGCTGCTGGCTTTGCCTTGGGATTTGCTTGTGGTTCTGGTCCATAGCCTTCCTTCTTGTGTGTTCAGCTTGGGCCCTATACAATAACACTGTGGAGTTTCCAGTCTATGGATGCCAATATGAAAGACAATTATGCCTGAATTACCTTCAAGTGAGGAACATGAAACATTCTATAAAATGAATATGAAGAAATCCTTTTCATGGAGAATTGTGGACCTTTGTGAATGAAAGGGGAGTCCATACAAATGGTCAATTAATCAGTTGATTGAAGATCTCATCATTGGGGGCAGAATTACTACAGAGGTTCAAACTACACATTACATTAATTGCTGAATGTGTACCTCCCTCTCTTGTTTTTGTTTATTCAAAACTAAGCTCATGGGATCAGGATCTGGACCACCACACACAGGGAAGAGAGGTTTAAACCTTACCCCCAAGCAGCTTCCCTCCCCAAGTCCCTCCACTATGTGCAGCAGTTAAAGAAATGTGTCCCCCCCCTTTTTTTCCTTTTTAATGCCATGCATGAGGCAGATTTTGGAAGGGCAGTGGGTGGGGGAAGTTTAAACCTCTCCTTCCCATGTAGGTGGTCCTAATCTGAGTTTGAGCCCTATGTACTTTCTTTGAGTAACCAAAAAAAGAGAAGGAGCTACACACGATGCAATCAATATAAGTTGTAGTTTGAGCTTGAGTTTAATCTAAACAGACATTTTGGGTTAATTTCAAGGTTCCTTCCCAGGCAAACAGCCAACAGAAGCAAAAAGGAATGTTGACAGGACTAGTATAAATTCCCAGTAGGGACACATGCCCAGATGGTGGACATGTTTTGCCTAAATCAAAATTTTGAAGCAAAGTTTGAGGGCCTTCAGGCAAAATATCCAAATAATTTTGAGGAAAGCATACAATTACAAAACATGCAACATTTCTCAGTGGAAGGTCAACTTGTGGTGTACAAGTTGCCACCAGGTTTCACTGAAATTTGAGGCAAAGTTTGAGGCTCACGTTGGGGAGAAGCATCTGAGGCACATTGAAAGAAGCAAAACAAAACACATTTCTAAGGGGTGGTGGAGGGGGGTAAATATGTCTGGTTTCAATGTATTATATGTAGCCCATGATAGAATGCCTCATACTTACTGTGACACAACACATGGTATATGCAGGACATTTAGTGTTCTAATATCTGCACTGGTATATTTTCAATTCAAACTGAATTTAAGGAATGCTAAAATACTACAAAGAAAAGGTAACTGATATAGATTTTTGTATTTTTTAAAAATTATTCTAATCTAATTCCAGTTAAGGGTTGAAAGCTCCGAATGACACTCCCTGGGTACGAGACTCTCATATGAAGAACAGAATACTTCATATGCATATTAAATATGATGAAGAAGTTGAGGCAAGGGAGAATAACAAGATGGAAGAAACACATCTCATAAAACAGTATTCTTATTTCACCAGCTCATCCGTTCCCTCTTCACTTGAAAGCAATTAAATTTTGAACGTGACATCTTAGAATGTTCTCTGATGAATTCCTTAAATGGCAATTTGGTGAGTGCAGAGTCCAATCTCCAGGGTTACAACAGGGGGCTAGTTCTAATAAGGGCTGTGCCTAAGCTAGGCTTTTCCCACTCAAGGCCTTGGCTGTTTATGTGTCTTTCAGTCATATCAGCCACTTTAACACAATTGTTCACACCACAGGATCAATGGAACTATGAAAAAGAAAACAAAAATGCTTTCCTGTTTCACAGACCATCAGCAGGTTTCTGATTTGGCATCTGTACATACTATGACCCTGTTCAGCATGTATTACCAACTTGATGCTTTATTTATGCTTTTCACAGAGTGTGTGGTAGCTAGAGTGTTGGACAAGGATCAGAAAAATTCAGGTTCAAATCTCCACTTCACCATGAAGCTCACTGAAATCTTGGGTCAGTCACTGTTTCTCAGCCTAACTTACTTCATAGGCCTGTTGAGAGGATAAAAGGAGAATGATGTACACTACCTTGAACTTCTTGGAGGAAAAGTGGGCTGAAATAGTTAAATAAATAAGGGTGCAATCCTATGCATATTTACACAGGTAAAGTCCTACAACTCCCAGCATTCCCCAGCCAGCCATGCTGGCTGGGAATGCTGGGAGTTGTAGGAAATTTTCCTGTGTAAATGTGCATAGGATTGCACCTTAGATTGCTTTGGAGTAAGGACAATCTAGCCAAACCTAAGCATTTCTAAATCCCATAGACTTCAATGGGAAAGGTAAGCATGTGCTCTCAGCTGCTCTCCACTGAAGTCAAAAGGGTCTGAAACTATTTAAGTGTGGGTGTATCATGTCCTTGGTTTGTAAAAGTTTTTTTTAATGGTTTTGAGAGTGTTTAAATCTGTATGGTGATAACCATACATAAAATTTATTTATTTATTATTATATTTATACCCCACCTTTTTTCCTGCAAGGAACCCAAGGTGGCTTACATAATCCTCCTCCTCCTCTCCATTTTATCCTCACAACAACCCTGTGAGGTAGGTTAGGCTGAGAGTCAGTGACTGGCCCAAAGTCACCCAGTGAGTTTCATGGCCGAGCGGGGACTAGAACCCGGATCTCTCGAGTCCCAGTCCAAAACTTTCACCACTATGCCACACTGGCTCTCACGCCACAGAAGATTGATCGACTTACTTGCAAGTGCTAGGTAGGATCTCAAAACCTGGAAAACTCTTAGGAAGTGTTTGCCATGATCCTAAGAGCTACTGTGGGCTAGTCTGAGGACTTTGAGATAATCTACTCAGATTTTAGAGTTTATTTTCTCTGAATAGCAGGTACCAATGATGTATCACAAACTGCTTTTCCAACTCTCCTCAGGTTCAAAATCTCTTGCTCTCTCTCTGTGTGTATGTGCGTGTGTGTGTGCTTTTCCAGAAATACAACTCCAAACCACAGGAACCCACCTCTTGATCCAATCTGAGATGCAACAGTCCTATTTATTTATTTATTATATTTATATCCCGCCTTTTTTCCAGCAAGGAATCCAAGGTGGCTTACATGGTCGTCCTCCTCTTCTCCCTTTGATCCTCACAACAACCCTGTGAGGTTGTCATTATATACCCATTAGCCTCGTATCTCTTCATACTAAACACAATATGAAAATCATTCCTTAGAATGTACTTGCCCAGGTCTCTTGGTGTTTTTTGTTTTCATTTTTTTTTTACAATCCCTGCAGTACAAAACTCCTTAACTGGACTTCTGTCATAACCACATCATTATTTCATTCTCAGCTCCTGTTTCTTATCTTGTCTAACAGCTTGTCTTACAAGTTGTCATTTTAGATTTTTCATCTGTAATTGCTTTGTTTATATGAACTTGTCTTCTCATAATGGATGTGTAGCCTGTCAAGTCTGCTTAACCTGGCCCTCAAAAATGATACTGCTTGATATCTCTGGTCATACGTTGGCTTCTTCCAGACTTGAGCTTGTATAATGTGTGAAATTTTAATAGACAGCATTGTGTAATGGAGATCTACTGAACTCCTGATGTTACTAAATATGATGTCTATTACAGCAATATAGTTATTTATTCTTATGCATAAGAGAAGACTGGGAGGGCCCATAGCCTCTTGGAAGAGCACACACTTTGCATATAAAAGGTCCTGACTCAATTCCTGGCATTTTTATTCAGTTATTTAAAATATTTTTAGCCAACATACATTAGGGAAAATAGCATACAAAGAAGAAATATATTAGGAAAATGTGCTTGCAAACAATGTGTATATTAGGGAAAATTGTATACAAGTTTATATACAAAAATGCATACAAATTTTCATGCAGAGTTTTAAAGAAAATCACAAACTGATGCAGAAACAGGACAGAACAAATTTGTGTTTGAAAAAATGCAAACGTTACATAAAGGAAAACAGATTCATCCATGTTTAGTTCTGGGCAGTGCTCAACTATGATAAAGTGTGAATTGCCATGTGGTGTTTCAGAGGGATTCCTCCTAAACTTAGTGAAAAATCAATATTTTTAGTTCTAAGGCTATTGGGGTCAATTCTACCCCACTGGAAAAACTGATACAACAGAAAAAGCCATGCACATAAGATGCAATGAATGGGTCAAAGTGACTCTGCCAAATATGGTTTAAAGTTATCAGTTACTCTTAATGTCTACAGATGCCAAGTGTTTTTTACAAATTTACCCAATTTGTATCTCCTGAGCCTCTTAGCATGTTGAGACAGAGTTGCGTTCTGCATTTTTGCAAGCTTTCCAATGCTGCTCATTTTGGGAAAAATGTGCACCAAAAATTGTGCATCTTAGGGAAAGGTGCATATATTTGAGAAATGTGCACACAAAACAGCATTTCAGAAATTTAAAGTACATGAAAAAAATGTGCACATTATGAAAAATATGCACAAAAATGTATACATTTCCATATGGAGTTTTTTAAAAACAAAAAACAAAATGCAAGCCCATGTGGAAATGGGAGAGAAAAAGTTTGACCTAAAACAGTGTACAATCCTGTCCATCTCTAGTTGTTGTTACCAGTAATTGTACTGTTTTACTTCTGCAACTTTTATAATTATGTTACATGTATGTTTGCTTGTTTTTAAACTGAATGTTGTTTTATTTTTTAAAGAAAAACGTGCGGGGGCAGTTAGGCCCCACATATAATTCATATAGGAATTTTACTTTACATTGACTGGGTTCACACGACATGACAACCCATTGTGGGTGACAAGCCATGGTGGGCTGTCGGGTTGTGCTAACCTGCACCATTTCCCACAGGGTAGCTTATTTGAAGGCAACAAGCCACTCTGACAACCCATAGATTATTCTAGGGGTTGTTGTTCCCACAATGGGTTGCTGTGTCATCTGAATCCAGGCAAAACTCCTTTGCTGCTCTTGCTGAGTTCACCTGGGGTATCACCAGTGCCACCCACCGCACAAGTGCCCAAGTGGCACTTTGGGGCCACTGGCACTGGATCCCTGCCCCCTGCCACAATCTCTAGCCCTTTTGTGCTTGCCGTGGTGGGGTGTAGCCCATTTTTTCCTTCTTTTTGGTGATTGCAGAAAGCAATCTCTGATCTGACAGCTAGTGACATCCCTTTCAAAGTGCCCAAACGGCACATTGGAAGGGTTGTCACTGGTCTGTCACTCCCTTTTTAAAAATAAATAAAAATTGTGCCACAGATGTGTGCAATGTTTATTATTATTATTATTATTATTATTATTATTATTATTATTATTATTATTAGTTGGACTTCCACAAGTGTGCACTTGCGCACTTTTGCAGGTCTGAAATGGCCTGCCTTGCCTGGGCAATGTCCAGGGGGGTGTCTGTTATCAAAGTGCAGAAGGCACCCCTCATGGGCATTGACTCAGAGAGGCTGCCAAGAGCTTTATTTTTGAGTTTGTTTTCTCTTTACAGCTAAGGGGACAAGAGAATCAACCAGAAAATACAAATGTAAAGAAATTGATTTTTAAGCGGTTTTTTAATGGGTGTGGTCAAAAAGAACCATGGTTGTGTCTGTAAGCAAGAAATTATAATTGTCGGGTAAAACCAATTCGAAAGGACAAAGACAAGTAATTGATGGCAATATTTTGAGCTTGGAGACAAGTAGCTGAAGATGAGAGGGTGTAAGCCTATGCCAATTTATCATGTTATAACTTCTGATCAAGCAGCCATATTGATCCTTTCTCATTTACCTCCACAACCCCATTGGCCAGTTCAGGAGCACATTTTGAATGCTGGATATCTTGAGTGTCCTGTGAGACCAAAATTAGAACCCTTTGTGGATCATATGGATTATATGAGATGGGGAGATCATATAAATAAATCTGGTTTAATCAGGAGCAGGGATGAACGATTCTGTCAGTTTTCCTTTCTCCCACATTCATTAAAAAAAATATTTAGTTCTGCTGTCCTGCTTATGAAGAAAGTTGTGAATTTTGGTGTGTGTCTACACACACACACACACACACACACACACACGACACACACACAAGCA
The DNA here is from genome assembly GCA_021292165.1 of Shinisaurus crocodilurus. Taxonomy (NCBI): domain Eukaryota; kingdom Metazoa; phylum Chordata; class Lepidosauria; order Squamata; family Shinisauridae; genus Shinisaurus; species Shinisaurus crocodilurus. The sequence goes on along the minus strand of CM037878.1, from coordinate 148,318,417 downwards.
AATGAAATTTACACCTACTGGCCAAATTGAATAGGTACAGCTATTCCCAGCATGTTGTACCTGCCTGCCATGTAGCAGTTAAATATTAGGAGCCTGTCAGAAAAAAGAGGTGCTGGCAACCATAATTCAGCACCACAAACATAGTTGAATACATGGGGATTCAAAAGACTTTTAAGAGCTAAGTCCTTAAAGCCCTCTGTCTGAATCAACAAACCTGTCAGTTTTGTTTTCTCTCACATTAGAATGTTTTAACTCTCCAGTTCTTTCCATCCAATTTATGAAGACATTTGTGAATTTTGGTAAGTTATTATATTTTTAAAAAAATTGAATGAAATTCTCACTCATCCCTCATGTGGAGATGTGCTAATATAAAATCCCATGGAGGCAGATTTGGATGTACAACGTGCTAGAACTGATCCTCTTATGACCTGGTGTGGTAAACTACTCTGTATGCACACACAAGTACTGACTTAGGTACTTGTGCCGTCCCAGGCACAAAAACCACAAGGGCAGTTATGCCAGTGCTCACTTTCTCTCGTAGTTCAGCAACAGCATTGCCATCTAGAGCTACTAGTCAGGTAAGCTAGAACAACCTTGCAAGTGGCTTTCCTGATGGCAAGAAGCCAAAGGGAGGTTGTTTTCCTGGCAAGGGAACAAGCCAGATGGCTTTGCTTTACACATAGTACCTAAAATGCCACAGATCATGCACACCATTTTGCACACTTGTGTGGGCCATTTGTTCCTTGGTGAGGTTCATTTGAAGTATTAACTGTGAGAGCACATTAGAGGACAACTGTGCTTTTCCAGTATATCCTTTACCAAAAGAACAAGCATCCTTACAAGTTTTAGGTCAGAACATGCATGCTAATGCAGACAAGTATAGCATAGAGTTGGCACAGAGAACTTTCAGCAATGTGTAGTATTTGACTATGATCAGTATTGTGAGAACAGGGAGATTAGAAATACTCAAGTATCCCTGTTTCACCTTGATGATTTGGTGGCGTTGTCAAGCATCTGGCAGACTGCAATACATAGCTGACAGATTGCATTCACTTTGGTGGGCAACTTCTTCTGTGGAGCTCAAGTCAAGGTTTTAACATTTATTTCTTTAATTTATATCCCAGCATCCTCTCATGAAACTCCTCAGCAAGACATCCCTGTGGCAAAGAGAAAATGTAGCCCAGCTGTGAGTTCATGGGATTCACCATCTGCTGAATACAGTGGTAGATACTTTTCTCCCATATTCAGAATGTTAACATCTGAAGTTCTTCCTGTCCCAGATATGAAAGAAATTTGTGAAATTTGGTAAATTCCTATCAAAAACAAACTGAAACGAAATTCTCACCAATCTGTGCACTAGTCAAATTCAGTAAGTAAAGCTATTCCCAGAATGGAGAGGACCATGATGTACCTGTTGGTGTTGGAGTGGAAAAATGGTTTGTGTGCTAACAACTTGCACTGCAAGCTAAATGAAGTTTTTGCTGTTTATATACAGCAGCAGAGTATATATATATATATATATATATTTATGTAGCAGTTAGTTTTAGTTTTTTTTAGCATTTTTTAATTTAGCATTTTATTTGGGACTCAGGAATTACTTTGTAGCTAAAACAGTTTTATTTTAACTGTTTTATTAACTTATTACAAAGTATTATTATAGGCTATTTTACATTTTATATAGAGAGTTTATTGTGCATGTGCAAAGTATAAAGCTTTGAAGGTATATTTAGCTTAGCAAAAAGTAAGTGCAAGCATGTGCTGCTTAGAATTATATAAGCAGCACAAAAACTTGCTGCAAAATAATCTTAACAAAAACATTACAACAAACCTGCTTTATACCATACACTAACAGTACCTGCCTGCCATACAGCTGTTAGAGATGTGGAGCCTGTTAGGAAAAAAGAGGTGGCAACCCTAATTCAGCGCTAACGTGGTTGAATACACAGGGATTCAAACCCGGACTTCTAAACGCACAGCACTCAAAGCCCTGGGCTGGGATGGATGAATCTGTCCATTTATTTTCTCTTGCATTCAAATGTTTTTAATCTCAAGGCTTTCCCCCCCATATCGAATAAGAATATGTGAATATATACCGTATATATATATATATATATATATAATTAAAAACAAACCAAAACTAAATTCCCACCTATCCCTAGTGGGGATAGTTTGTGAACCAACAAGGCAAATGCATCCTGGCAGCCTTGCATTGTAGCCAGTCAGGCTACACACACACACCTAATGCGCTCCCAGGCTGGCAGCAAGAATGTGGGGGGGAGAACGGTATTGAGCACTGATTGAGTCTATATATATGGCTGAAGGACTCTGTCCAGTGTGCTGGATCACAACTTTTGCTGGCCTGTTCTAAAGGTCATTCATTTTGCATCACTTATCCCTATGGAGGGAATGGCTGGAAAGCACTATGTATTCCTGTGGTGAATGCCATACATTATTTATTTATTCATTACATTTCTGTACTGCCCAATAGCCGAAGTTCTCTGGGAAGTTCACAACAGTTAAAAAACATAAAATACAGCACAATAAAATATAACATAAAAGTTTAAACGTTTAAAACTAAAGCATAAAATAAAAATAAAGGCCAAAATAAAACCCAGCAGCAGTACAAAGATTTAAAATGCAGGAACAGATTTAAAACAACGGAAACTGAAAGACTAAAATGCCTGGGAAAATGATAAAGTCTTCACCTGGTGCCGAAAAGACCACAATGTAGGGGCCAGGTGAGGGTGATCAATGAGAGGATGCCATGAAGAATTCATACCCTGAAAGTCCTGGGAATACCACAGATGATAAATGTGCTGTAATTTTAAGGGTGGGATCAGGTATTTCTGATCCAATGGGAGACGATTACACTCCCAGCTTAGCTGTATCAGCCCATATACACCACAGATAATGCACATACAACTACAGTGGGTGGAAGATCAGGGCAAAGAGTAGAAAATAGGAAAGGTGCCAATGCCTCATAAATCTGCAGTAAAAACACAGACTTAATATGTTTCACAAGGCTTTAATCAGACATTTACTCAGCTCTAATAGGATGCTTTTTAAAAAAATACTCAACATGCATATTCCCGATATATGGGCAGAGACCATCTCAGTTAAAAAGCTTTCATTAATGCTGCATTTATTTTTAGCTGGCACTGCTATTTTAAAAATAGATTTGATGGTATGCTGGCATCTGTTTGGAATTGTAATGTTTAGGGCCATATATACATGGCAAGGGCAAGGGGTCAGTTTTTAAGAGGATGGCATCCCAAAACATAATGGCAGGAATGGGATTTTCAGTATCAAATGTGTGTTATAAATCAGTCTTCTACATTTGTGTCGTAGATAGAGAGATAGAGACTCGGCTTTTAATATTGTATTTTTCTTCTTGTTTGGTAAGCTATCCAAGGAACATGTGTTGATGGGTGGCTAATAGTAGTAGTGGTAGCAGTAGGAAAATAATAATAATAATAATAATAATAATAATAATAATAGTAGTAGTAGTAGTAGTAGTAGTTGTTGTTGTTGTTTCCTGGGGCGGCAGACTCTGGCCTCATCCATCTGCCAGAGAACCAAGGGCAAGTGGGAGGCTGCACCCCCTGCCTCCCAGGAGTAACATCACAGCAAGGGGGAGACCAACTTGGCCTCATACATCAGCTGGAGAGGGAGCACCTGCAGGGAGGTTGTTTTGCCCTTCCCTGCCAAAAAAAGAAAAGAAGAAAAAAGAAAGAAAAACCTTTAAGAACCTTTTTAACTAAGAACTGGTGCCTGAGTTTTGCATTCTTCCTCCTCCCTCCCAATCCCTTTTCCTTTTGTGTCATGTCTTTTAGATTGTGAGCCTGAGAGCAGGGACTGTCTTATTATTAATCTTTGTAAGCCACTCTGAGAGTCTTTTCTGGCTGAAGAGCGGGGTATAAATGCAAGGAATAAATAAATAAATAAGATAAGATAATAGCAGCAATAATGCATTATTTATTTTGGAGATTGTAAGTAATCCATGAGTTCTGAAATATCATATAGCATAGTAATCCTATACCCACTTATGTAAGAGTAAGCCTCGTTGAATTCAATGGGGCTTATTTCTGACTAAACATGTATAGGATTGCGTTGAGAACCACCAGCATTTTAGGAAGCAGAACAGCTGAGTTCCATTCTGAAGAGATTGGGAAGAACCTGTAGTGGATTAAAACTGCTTCAGCCAATCTCCAGAGTACATTGCAGAGTTCTGAATTCTAGCCCTGTCGCCTCTTATGTGAGGTGAAACTAGAGCTATGTGGACTCCTTGGAGGCCACTGGAATGCAGTAGATACTTGGTCTAGTCTGAAATAGGAATAGGTGAGAATTTTGTTCTGTTTGTTTTTTTTGTATAAGAACTTACCAAATTTCACAAATTTCTTCATTAACGGGATGGAAAGACCTTGAGGGGTTTTTGTTTCATTTTTAAAGGAATGTGGGAGAAAGTGAAACTGACAGCTTCATCCATCTTTAGCTCTGGAAATTATGCTACCTCAATCAGAGCCCAAGCCCTGGTTTGGCTGGAATGGTGGACTTTGCCCCATCATCCCATCTTCTTTTCTGCCAAAATATGGCAAGATGCATTAGTACATGTAAAATGTGATAAAAAATATTGGGCTCATGCAGAAAATATGTATTAGATGTTTGGGGATTAAAGACACTGTCTAGGATGACACAACAGTTGTGAATTATTTACAAATGTGGAAACAGAACCAGTATGATTCTGAAGGGCAAAGTCAGAGCTAGCAACCTCTGCATGCCTGAGAAATATGCTCCCTTGGCTCCTGCCTGGCATTTGGGTTAGAGTTAAACAGGAGTCAGTCCTCCAGTCATGAATACCTTTATTGATTCTGGCCTTAGAGTAAAAGGAAACTCAAGCGGGGTCAGAAAGTTTCTAGCATCTCAGCCACAGAGCAGGCGATTAAAGCCTTGTCTCTCACCTTAAGTGTTCCAATTTGGCCTTGTGAGGTTTAACACCTCACCTCAAGTCTCCAGTGGCTTTGAAATGACTTCACAAACACACCTCCAAGTTTAACAAAGAAGGCAAAAAGAGGACAAATAAAAGGAAAAAATACTTATATGCCAGAACGAGCTACTCCACAGAGATTAAAAACAAGCCAGAGCTGGAAGAAAATATTGCAAAAGCACATTCTGTTGTTGTTTTCCTCAGCAAGTAACTAAAGCTGAGGCCTACCTCTGGAGTGCTCACCAGTGTCCAGATAAAACACTATCATCCTTTACCGTAATGAACTCTGCACTGACAAGTCTGTTATGACAAATTTTGTTTTTCTGGCTGTAACTTCAAAACTCGGTGAGATTTGGAGCCCCATTTAAAGACATCTCTGGTCCTGTCTCCTCGCCTCTGTGACAAGTTCTCTTGGTTCTCATCTGGGTCACTAAATGGAGATCCCATGATAGGGAAAACTGACACCCCATTCATCTTGCTTTGCATGAGTGCTCCTTCTGTCAGGAGAACCACATAACAATGTTAGTTTTATATACTCTCAAGAAATACAGACCCAAATCAGCTGCCAGGAATCAAGTAAAGAAACAGCACAAAAGTGAGAAGAGGAAGAAGAAGAAAGAAATTGGAATTTTAGATGACAACAGGCAAGCAAAAGAAAGTGTGTGTGTGTGTGATGTAAAATAATAATTTTATCTTCCCCCTTTAGCAAAATTAGGCACATCAAGCATATTATATAGCAGGGCATATAGAATGTACTTTTCAATGAATAAAAAGGCTGAGAGAGCTTATCACATTAATCCTCACAACCATACTGTGATCATTAGTGAATGCACTTCACAGATTTGGGGCCTGGGTGTGACTAACTTCCCATGTTCCCAAAGTGGTGGTGTTAGAATTATGCTAACTCCACAGATCTGATATTAAAAATAGCAACCTTCAGAAACCAGCAAGATAGCATGTCAATGCTCCCAGATCATTCGGTCACTCACCTTAAAGTCATCATACTTTAATGAAAAAGGTTTCAAAGGAGATTCACTAAAAATACAGAGTTGGAATTCATTAGGAAACTTGATACTGTGGAACTCAAGCATAACAAGCTTTGCCACTACATAAAGGAATTATCCCACTTTACATACTTTCATGCTACATTCCCTGCCTAATTTGGCCACTTTGGGGGAGTGGATCAGACCTACTCTGATTGGACCTTGAATCCATGTGTGTAGTGCACGTACCTTTGATATATCTGTTGTCATATCTTGTGTTTCTTGACACACACACACAAGCCACGGAAAAGGCTTGAGACCACCCTGTTTGCCCCTAATAATATTCTCAGTTCCTCTTGATAACCTGGGCATGAAACCCTTCTCGGGTAAGTAAAAAAAACAAATTATCTAGGAAGTCTCTTTTGTAAACCATAGGTGCAAATAAATAACCTTTCTAGACAAAACTCTTATTGAAATAATGTAATTTATTGCAGAGAAGAAGACAAGAATAGTGTAAAGGAAATGAAGTATTTCTAAATCTAGCTGGAAAGCAAACTTTATTTGCCCTTGGAACAAATAAAGAAACAAGGCACATGAGGATTCTATGAGTTAGAAACCTGTTTTCTACAACCGGGATCTGAGGTCTGAGAGGCCCAAGCACACGTTAGGCAGAAATTAAATATGAGGAAATTTACCTAATTGCCAACTTCCCATATGAAGCTCCAATCTGAATTATGAATCTCCTGCACACTAGAGTCCCACACTTTAATAATGAAAAGCTCCAAAAGGGTATCCGTTTGCCAAGTGACATCGGCCAGCCAATATTGTTTCACAGGACGAGAGGTCTGTCTTATGAAAAGCTGATCAAGGAAACATTGCTAATATTTCAAGTAGTCATACTAAGGTGTGCTGGTTAGAGAATACTGTTGCGCGTGTATAGGTGAGATAAAGAAGAGCCAGACACCGAGTATATGGTTTCAAATCAGGGCCACATTTATTGAATTGAAGATCCGAGAAGGGTGAAGCGTGGTACTAACCTAGCCCGGCCATTGGCCGGGTAAAAACCCATATTTGGCGAATACATCCTAACCGAACCGGAGGTGGGATGGCCCGCCACCGGCCAGTTGCCCTCCATGTGGAGCTGGAGGGCCTTACAATCGTCGCCTTACTTTGGCGCCTCAAGGCAGCCAATGTAGGTGAGAAAGGTAAAGGAGACCGAGGGCGGGAACCCAGGTGCCTAAATAAGCCCTTTTCCTGAGTCCCCGCCCTAGCTGAGTCATTGGCTCAGTCTCAGTGACCAACCTGACCTGTTACCCGACTCTCCTCTCCTCCCCCACGCGCAAACCTTCTCCCCGGCCCCAGGTGAGGGGCCAGTGGAAGTCTGTTCTTGTCTCTAGTAACAAACTTAGTATATGGGCAAGATCCAATGGGGTGTTTACACCCCCACCAATTCTTTTATGCCCCACCAATTCTGTTGCATTAGCAGGGGGCCCTTCCAGCACAAACTGAAAAGAGTGGAAACTGTCATTTGTGGGAGCTCTGCCGGCCTGCTGCCTTCTAGAAACAAGCGTTTCCACTCATTTCAGGACTTCTCCCAGGAAGCACTAAATCTCCCTTCTTGTGTAACTGGTGGGTCTCGCTTGTGCAATGGAATTGGTGGGACCTACCGCTTGTGGAAGGGAATCAGCAGGGGTGTAAGTACTGCGTTGGATTCTGCCCTTTGAATGACCTCTTGTTCTTTGCTCTTAGGAGATGCTGACTCAGCCAGAGCACAAAGTGGGAGGGGGGAAAGGATGTGAGATGGTTTTGTTTCAAATTAAACCAGACTCAATTATGTTCATTGAAAGGAAACGGGATGGTATTATGTCCACCTGAAATGAAGTGGGATCCCACTCCATTTCAAGCACTAGACTCAACCCAAAAGCAAAGGTAGCCATCTTGGCCATAAGCAAAAGTCCAAAATCCATATTAGTGTCATGCCTTTATTAGGTCAACCAAAAGATCACCAAAAATATGCAACCTTTTAAGATCTCCAGATCGCTTCCTCAGGCAAGATGTTACAAAAGCGGGGGGGGGGGGGAGGGAAAAAAAGCCTGACTTGATGTTAAAGTCATGGTGTCTGCACTATCACAATCTTTAAGTGGGATGGGGGAGAAAGGGTCTGCAGACATTCAAATAAGGCTCTAGCAGGTGATATGATGGTTTCAGGTTTCATCTGGAGCTGCCCCTAGGGCTGCTGGGATGCCATCTTGTTGTAACATCAGGCCAGATGAAGAGATCTGAAGATCTCGAAAGCTTGCACATTTTTGTGATCTTTTGGGTAGCCTAATAAAGGTATTACACTAATATCTCCCTAAACGCACACACACACACACACACACACACACATTTTTTTTTTGCTTAAAAAACTTATGCCTGGTAAAGAATATGTAATTTTTGAAAGCTTCTTTACAATATTCTTAAAAGGTATCATTTCACTTGTTATGTGTACATCTCTAGTTCTCTCTAGAGGCTCTTTCCCTTGCTTTCAGCATTGTTCTTTCAGGATATAACTACTCATATAAACAACCCATTGTTTAGCTGAAGTTCCTAAAATTGGTTGAGAATCCTAATGCTTGATATAACAAATAATGTTTAGACTAACTTTTACTTAAGCCAAATGTATCTTACAGTGAAAACATGATTTTTCACTAGGAATGACTGAAAAGGTGTTCAGCTATGGGCCGCAATGTAATTTCCTCTGCTGGTACAGTAATGTCCATAAACCGGCAGCATTTCATGTTATTCCATTTGGATTCCCAAGGAGTGGCTAAAAGGCTTTTTTTTTTTTTTTTTTTTTAAGAGGAAGGTAGTGAAATTTTAATCATGTGTGTTAAGAGTGACAATGGTCTACCCTGCACGATACCTATAGCTCAATACTGGATACCTAGGTGGCCCCCTACAGTTATTTTTTAATAAAGAATATATTACTTTAAGTAATACCTAAATGATATGCTAGTCAAATTAAAGATGGCATTTGTCATGTATACAAGTGAGGTGACTCATGCACATAATTGGAAAAAAATCTCACTGTCATAGCAGAGACTTTTATTTGCCGCTTCATCATAATATAGTGCATAAGAAAACGAGGGTAAAACTGCCTCAACCCTGATGAAGTCTGAAACTAATAAACAGGATATAAACCAAATCTAGTCAACTGTGAATGCTTATTAAAGATGAGTTTAAAAGGGATTGTAAAGCTACTGGCCTAAAAGAAGGCCAATAAAAAGAACATTAATTGAAAAAGATAGAATGACAAATTACATTATATATACACATGCACACACGCGCACGCGCACACACACACACACACACACATGAGACACACAGGCAGATTTAAAATTTCCCAAGTCTTGTTTAGCTGTTTTTGAAATGCTTCATAAAAGGAAAATGCTCTCCTACTGTTATTTATCCCCATGTACATTTTACTGTAATTTTGTCTCACCTCACCCCCATCCTATTATTGATGTCAGCAGAGGGAGATTGCATAAAGCACAGTCCCCTTTATATGAAGGGATAAGTTACAAATTCACTCCGCCAATCTTAACCCCAACGGAAGTGAGTTACTATTGCTTGGCAACATGTAACAGCCCCCCCTCCCAATTTCACCTCCGCCCTGCTCTTGAAAGCAAAGGAATTGAATTTCGCAACACAGTTTTTCACAATAGAGACCTGTTTAGTTTAGATGAAATATAGGTTAAAGTGTAATCTTTTGGTAATCTGATGGATAAAGCTCCACAAGACGCATGGCTAGGAGCAGGCTGCAAAACAGAAAATGTGAAATTCTTTTTCACGTTTTTCAAGTGAGTCCAGAGACTGATAGGGATCCAAAATGGGGACCTGGAGTGGTGGAAGATGCAGGTTTAAAGCCCCATTCAGCCATGAAATGCCCGTGGTGGTGTTCAGCCACTCACTGCTCCTCAGCCTAACCTTCCTCAAAGGGCTGTTGCGATGTAAATTGAATCCATGTATACCACCTCCTAGAGCAGGGCTCTGTAATGTTGGGTTCAACTCCCCAGAAGTTGCTGGACTACAGCTCCCAGAATCCCTTGCCATTAGCCATGCTGGCTGGGTATGCTGGGAGCTGTAGGCCAGCAACATCTGGGGACCCAAGGTTGGAGAGTCCTATCCTAGAGCTTTATGGAGGAAGAGCGGGATGCAACTGCCGGCACATAAACCAAGCATTTTCTGGTTCGAAGCTGCAGAAAAGTACACTGTATCTCACAATGAACTCGGTATGAACTCTGCTGTCATAATGCTTGATTTCCTTAATGTTTCCCAGTTGTCATTCTAATGGTGATATCACAGTGTTGTGTAAACTAAAAAAGACAGCATTATCATTACACAGAGTGCATTAAATATTAAGAGTAGTTCATTGAAAGATGAATCTGAGGAACAATTCACACATCAATTCAATTATCTATCTACCTATAGGCAGTATTTGAAATAGGAACACAACTGCTGATTCCACCCTCATCCACCCACCCCGAAGCATATAAGACCTATGTTTTTGGTATAGTGCAGAGCCAATGAATAGTTTATGGTCATAGAACTAAGTTGGCAAATGTGAATTGGGCAGAGGGCCACACTAGAATATACCAATGTCTACAAAATCTAAGGTGTGTGCTTACTACATACTCTTAAAACATGATTATACTTAGTCCCCACATGCAACACACATACATGTGCATTGGCTTATGTATATCACAAGTGGTGCAAGCTCTCAGAACAGAAATGTATGTCCACACAGTTTTGGGCCGGAGGAGATTTTTGCTAAAATGGACAGACTTTCACTTTGCCATCTTTCGAGAACAGGGATTTGAACCTAGAATACTCACCTCCAAACCCAACACTGCAACCCAAGCATGCAAAAAGTTATTCCCCCCCCCCCTGCACTCCATGCCAAATGCAGCCTGCCGGCCATGTGTTGTGGTCTGCCAGTTGCTTCACAATCTGCATCACTGCCCCTTTTACGCATTGCCAGGAATACTACAGGCCAGCATTCATGACTGGAGGCGGGTCATGTTCAGTTCAGAAGTTGCGCGTGCTGTAGCTATTGCTCCATATCAGTTCTTGTGTTCTGTTATCTGCATGCATGAATGTGCACCCACACATGCTGCCCTTCTTTCAGAGAAATATGTGAGAGAGCAGACATAAATATCTGCAGAGTGCTAAATGGGCACAACATCAAATACATATGGGTTACTGAAGGCAAATAAACCCTTTGCAGGTAATACACCTGCATTCCAGATACAGCCCCACAGGAAATCCCCTAGCAATTACCTCTTAAGGCTGTGAAGATGGGAGACTACATCTCTGCAAACCTGACCCTCTGCCGGTGACATTACTCTGAATAGAACATCAACCTACTATCACGGCAGACCTAGATGATGGTAGCTTGTTGCAGCTGCTAACTCTGGTGATGACTTTCAGAGCCAGTCGAATGGCCAGCCCTATCATTGGGGGAAGTGAGACAGTCACCTCAGGCAGCTGATTTTGCATGTCTTGAAAGGGCAGCACATTGTTATTTATTTATTATATTTATACCCCACCTTTTTTCCTGCAAGGAACCCAAGGCGGCTTACATAATCCTCCTCCTCCTCTCCATTTTATCCTCACAACAACCCTGTGAGGTAGGTTATGCTGAGAGTCAGTGACTGGCCCAAAGTCACCCAGTGAGTTTCATGGCTGAGTGGGGACTTGAACCTGGATCTCCTGAGTCCCAGTCCAATGGTAGTTTTACTCCCAGGGAGTGGTGCTCAATTTATTATTGTTTATTATTTTTTTATTCCCAAGGATTGTATATTCTGCCTCGGGTACCTAAATAACTTGGCTAGCCTTGAGTACTAGCACCTTGACTTGTCTAGGGATGCAGAGAGAACAATATTTGCTGTTCTGCCTCAGGCATCAAACTGTCCTGAGCCAGAGTCCCACCCACACAATATATCCTCATCATTCCTCTGGGAGATTCTTCCTTCAGCAGCTATGAGATGGCGGGCGGCTCTAAGATGACCTATATATTAAGGAAAGAACTAGGCGTTGCAAGAAACATGCTGTCACTGCCCTGTGCCTCTTTCTATCCTCTTCCTGATAATGTCTTGTATAGCCTTCCCCAATCAGGTGCCCTCCAGATGTTTTGGACTAAGTCTCATCAGCCCCAGCCAGCATGACCAATAGCCAGGAATGCTGGGAGTTGAGGGGCACCAGGTTGGGGAAAGCTGGTCTAGCATAACTCAATCTGTGATGTGATGTGATCAGGTTCTTCGTTACCCTATCCTTGGCTCCATCAGCCAGTGATACAATGCAGAGATGGGGCAGGATTCAACATAATGATGCCACATCACATGTTATGTTAGATCAGGGCTCTCCAACCTTGGGTCTCCAGATGTTGCTGGCCTACAGCTCCCAGTATGCTGGCTGGGTATGCTGGGAACTGTAGGCCAGCAACATCTGGGGACCCAAGGTTGGAGAGCCCTGTGTTAGATGTTATTAGGAAGAGGGAAGAAAGAGATCCAGACGGGTGGCAACTTTGTGTCTCTCATAATGTCTTGTGCTGCCCATCTAGTGCAAATATGAAGACTGCTTGCTTGCCCTTTCATGCTTTTATGAGAAGAGAAGAGGAAGAGGGAGGAGGAGACACATCTAGGCAAAGATGAGAGGGAGAAGTAGCGTGCATTTGTACCACTGTCTTACATCAGGCCTGAGAAAAGGACTCTCAGTTCCCCATGTTTCACTGCTCCCCACACATGCCACTCCAGCGTTAAGGAAGGACAGAGGGCCAAATAGGACAAGACACCATTCTAGTAATTAGCGATGGCAGGAATGGCTTTTAATGTAAACAGCAGGCACAGGAGCCTTGATCTGGATCAGGACCCTGGTGAGAGCTAGGTTTACATTAAACCTTTGACCCTCACTGTGATCCTGATTGAAATTGGGCATTCCGTGCTTGCTACTTGCATTAGAAGAAAAGCTTCATTTGCACAAATGGGACCCTTTCTTTCAGTGCAAATAGCAACTAGTGAGGGGCTAATCCCTATCAGAATACAGTGTGGGGTGGGGGGCAGAGGCTTAATCCTCTTCTATGTCCCCACCCCACCCCACCCCGATTCCAAAAAGCGATTGCATGAATAGCATCTCATCTTGTATGGCTCAGAGTGGCCTCCATTCTGTTTGGGTCCTTGAAACTTCCATTCTAATCCAGGAATTACTCAGGCTGTCACTGGTGGTGGCTGGAAAAATCACCTTCCGTAATGTAGTAGGTGTAATGGTCTGTGAGAACTTATGGACCATCTGACAAAAAGGGCTTGAATCACAGATCCGAGGCATCTTTTGTTCTTTGTGAGAGAGTGGGGCTTTCACTTTCAGGGTGACAGTAACGTCCGGCAGAGTCTCTAAAACGCATTGATGCATCTCACGTGCATTTTTTCTCACAGCTATCCTGAAGCAGCAACTCTGTGAAGAATTCACCTATCTGAAGTGTGTGTAATCTGACATTGCCTGTTCCATGACCAGGTTCCAAAGAGTCTAATTGTTTTTTTTTTTTTTTTTATGTTTTCCTTAAATATCAGCATGCCAGACCACATGCCAAACTGCTTTTGAAACTGCACAAACCACTTGCGTGAGCCTATCAAGCTCTGCAGATGCCATTTTATATCTCCACAGAATATCGTTCAAAGGTATTTATCAGGATAGGCTCAAAAGTGTAATTAAGGTTTATACTTGATAAATATATTTGAATAATATCCACCTCAAGTTCAATCCACATACATCTCACTCTCTCTTTCTTTCTTTTTATTAAAGCCAGTGGGGTGACACTGCAAGTAATATATCAAAGGGCACAAATGGGTTTTAGAAATTTTATGAATTCTACCAGGCGTGGCCTGCAACCTCATTTCAGAAGTAATGTGCAAAAAGCATGAAGATGTAAGACTTGGACATCAGATTTATATGTAGGAGATACATATATAAATGCACAGCTGCCAACTCTCATCATGTAATTTGTGTATGATGACAATTATATTTTAAAGGCCCAGCTGCTGCGTTATTGTGCAAAGTGGGAACCTCAATTTCCATTTAAACAAAACAGTTTGTGGTCATTGTGAAATCTTGCAAATATGTATCTAGAAAGTACTCTAAAAGCTCAAAGACTAGGAAGAACTATATTAAAATAAACCTACTCTGTGTGTGTGTGTGTGTGTGTGTGTATGTGTATACCAGTTTTTTTACCCGGCGTTGCACGGGTCATCATTTCCCTATAGGCACTATTTGTTCAAAATTCCTTAAGGTAGCTGACCGCTGTTTTGAATCGCTCCATAGGAAAGGTCCCCCGGGACTATATGATGGAATCCTAGCTCCCCCGGGAATCCCAGCTCCCCTGGGACTGCACAATGAAATCCCAGTTCCCCCAGGACAACCTGCTCCCCCAGGACTACACAGTGAAATCCCTGTGTCCCGTCCCCCCCGGGACTGCACAATGAAATATCTGCTTCCCCCACTGGACTACACAATGAAATCCCTGCTTCCCCGGGACTGCACAATGAAATCCCTGCTCCCCCAGGACTACACAGTGAAATCCCTGCTCCCCTGGGACTACACAGTGAAATCCCTGTTCCCTCCACCGGGACTGCACAATGAAATCCCTGCTCCCTCCCCCCCGGGACTGCACAATGAAATCCCAGCTTCCCCCCCCCCTGGGACTACAGAACAATGAAATCCCAGCTCCCCCCACTGGGACTACACAATAAAATCTCTGCCCCCCCCAGGGCTACACAATCAAATCTCAGCTTCCCCCCCAGGACTACACGACAATGAAATCCCTGCTTCCCTCCCCCCGAGACTACACAATGAAATCCCAGCTCCCTGCCCCCCGGGATTACATGACAATGAAATCCCTGCTCCCCCCCGGGACTACACAACAATGAAAGCCCTGCCCCCCCCGGGACCACACAATGAAATCCCTGCTCCTCCCTGAGACTACACAATGAAATCCCTGCTCTCCCCCCGGGACTACCCAACAATGAAATCCCAGCTCCCCCCACCCCCCCGTGTAGGCCCCAGCTGCAGTTCATATGAACATTCTGTTTTGGTGGTGTAGGAGAGATTTGCATATCCGCTCCTGATTGGGCCCTTGTGGCAGTTCATAAATATCTGACAGAATTATCTGATCTTAAAGAAAAATCAGGTTAATCCTGAGAGTCTACAGGTGATGAAGAGTGACCGTGCCAAGTTTGGGGTAGATCCGTCAAAACGTGATGGAGCCCATGCAACAACGCCCCCCACACAACAGTCATTCAGTCATTTAAAAAGTTTTCCTCCCTTTTCACCCCCTCAGAGAACGTTCTAAATGACTGAGGGGAGATTTGCATACCCAGCCCTATTGGCCCCTGCAGGAATTCATACGAACAGTCTAAGTCGTATGGGCTATTTGCATAACTGCTCCTATTGGCTCCTGCAGCAATTATGAGGTGAGGCTGATATGCATAACTGCTCCCCTGTTGTTTTGCCCATAGGAGATGTGAGAGTGGGGCGAATTTTGCCCCCTTTTTTCACCCCCATAGGGACGGAATTTCCAAAAATCCTTCCTTAGTGGGGCTCTACGTCATAAAAACTATGTTCCTTCAAAATTTCACGTTCCTGGATTAAATGGTTTGAGCTGGGCGTTGATGAGTCAGTCAGTCAGTCAGAACGTATATATGTGTGTGTGTGTGTGTGTGTGTGTGCGCGCGCGCGCTTTGGGTTGAGCTGAAATGACTCATAATTATTATTTTTTTGTGAACATTTCCAGCAGTGCTGAAAAATGCATCCACTTTCTAGTGATTTTTCAGCACTTCTTGCAGAAATATTCACTTTGCCCTCATACTCAGTTGTAAACACTTGTCCTTACTGACATGATCACATAGTCATTTCCAGTTAACTAGATAGTATAGTGGTGTCATCCCATTCAATGTGTGATCCTTGACTGTGTGAGATCATCCATCTCTGCTAATCTGGGAAGGAGGAAGATACAGTAGCCAGGGGACAAGGGAGTGAAGCAGCAGCAGCCAGTTTTCAGGAAAAAATTCTAGGCCACTTTATTACATTTGTTAAATTGGTCATTACCAATTTCCTTTCCACTTTCTCCCCCCAAAATCGTTATGGAGTATATCTGGCACAATTCTGATTAACATTATTGGACAATTATCATTTGAGATGGATTTTGGTATACCAAATCTTGTGTTAAAAGACGTATTTTGAGAGTTATGTCAATAAGGATAAAGGAAAACTTTTATAAATTGATTTGGAGATGGTATTTAACTCCAGTAAGATTAAACCGAATAGCTAAGAATTGTGTTGGAGAGGATGTCAAGAATTAGGTACATATGCTCATATGTGGTGGTGGGGTTGTAAAAATGTACTGGAATTTTGGCAAAAGGTTTTTTTGGAAATTTTGGAAATTATTGGTATTAATTTGGAGGTCTGTCCAAAATTAGCACTGCTATCAATAACGGAGATAGTTATGTGTTCACAAAATACGAAGGAATTAATTGTAAATTTGTTAACACGGCTAGGTTAATGATTGCAAGGAAGTGGAAGGTTCAGCATGAATTTCTAATTATTGATTGGTATAAGGAGATATGGGATATAGCTCTTAATGATAAATTGACTTGTAGTATAAAATGTAAAAAGGGACAGCTAAAGATAAATAATTTTAAGGATATTTGGGGTCAGTTCCTAGATTGTGTTAATAAAGGGGAAAGGGAATATGCCTTATCAGGATATGTTATATTTTTGGAATACAGAACAGTAATTGTTTATTGGGATGGAAGCATATCAATTGGTCCCTAGGAGGGTGTGGGGAGCACTGTATGATTTATTGTATGTAGTTTTAGTTTAAATTTTGTGTTTTGTTATATTTTGTTTTGGAAAAATTAAATAATTTTTTTTAAAAAAAATGCATAAAAGATCTGCCCAGAGGTAGTAAGAAGGCAGATAACATAAGTCTACTGCAGGTATCAACTGTATGCTGAGTAAATAGAAGATCATTTGAGAGCCATATTTAAGCTATTCTGAGCTCTTTGGAGGTGGGGAATAAGTGTAAGTATTACTTAATAATTTCAGTCTTTAAGAAGACTCACTGAAACACACTGACTGACCATGATGTTGTATTGCCAATGCAGATGCAGATAATTACCACACTCCAGAGCTCAGGGGAGGCTGGTGACTCCTATTTTGGAGGGGCTCCTAATCCACTGTAGGTTTTATGTGGAGCTTTATAGGAGCTCTCCATGGTGCTGAACTCCATCCCAAAATTAGATTCGCCACCATGGAGCACCATGGATAGCTCCTATTAAACTCCAAATAAAACCTGCAATGGATTACGAGCCCCCTCAGGAGTCGCCAAGCTAAAAATAAATTACCTGAGCATCCATGATACTTTTATAGAAGAGGATAGGGAGCCATCTTTACACATCTAAAACTTTGGTTTCTGCCCTATGGACCTGATCAAGTTGGTCATGCACAGAGATGTGAAGGCTTGGTGAAAACTCCAGGAGGAAAACAGAAAACATTCCCCCCCACCCCATTTTTTTAAAAAAAAAATCTCTGGGAAAAACAGAAAAGATGGGCTGTGGGTCAATTTTTTTCCATACCCTCCCCTATTTTTTTCTGAGGGTTTTCCTTCACATGTCTACTCATGCATAAGTCATTTGAAATCAATGGAGCTCAGGTAAGTTTTGAGTAAGTTTCTCTGGATCAGGGCCAATCAGTTTAAATTGATGGCTTAAATTTATTCTAATTAGAGAAAACTGTCAGAAAAGGTGAACAATGACAAGAATTCGCCAGGGAAGCCATAGAATCTCTTTCACTGGAAGTTTTAAAAATAGACTGGATAAACAGCTGTCAGGAATAGTTATAGAAATGCTGTTCTCATGCAAGGATTTTGGCTAGATGTCTTTGGGTTGCCCTCCACCTTGATAACAAAGATCAAGTAGATTTTTAAAAAGAAAAAGAAAAAAAGAAGTTGGAAATATTTGTATAAAATTAGCAACTGGCTATCAATCTCAAATCTAGAGACCATGAGCCCAAACCAGCTCCACTCATCTGCAACTATTCAGTTTGTAAAACAGCTACTGGCTTGGGTGGGCATCCCTCCCTGCCTGCATTAAAGGATGCATCCAGCCATTTCAGTGGGCCTGGGTAAGCATCATCACGCAGATGCATCTAGATATGTACCTGCATTGTATCACCTTTGCCCTCATAATCCTGCTGGTGCAGGTGCCTCTTATTGGATTGGAGCCCTGATCTGCTTCTTTATTGTGATGTGTGACAGGGATATATTTTACTGGAAATTGAAAGTAATGCATTGATCATCACTGCATTTCAGTCTGGTTTTTCCATTTCTGTTGTTTTCAAAGACAGATGTTTTAAATATGGGCAAACCAAAGAAGTAAATCCTTATTGGTAACAGTTCACGGAGAGCGGAATCAGCCCACTGACTTTCTGCTGACCACATTTCTCACAAATATTAGGAAATGGACACACAGAAACACACAAACCTGAGAAAGTATTTTTAAAAATGATAGATGTGCCCTACACTGCAGTGGTGGTGGTGGTGATGGTGGTGGCAAATTTTTCTACTACCATTCAATCAAAGCAATGCCATGCAGCGGAGCTTTTCCAAGTGGTGCAGGGACTTCTTTACATTGGGCCCCAGGGTAACCATTTAGAATTCTCAGCAGCCCACTGTCAAGTTTTTGCTATGGACTTTGTAGTAAAAACTGCATGCATTCACTCCAGTTTGGGACTAAACTGCACATTACACTTAATAAGTCCCTTGTTTTTCTTTAATTAATTACAACTATGGAGCAGGGAGGATGTTACTGGGATTGAGGAGGGGAGATTTACCTCTCCCCACCCCCGGCTGCGACCCCTCCAAAAAATCAGCAATTTTGGGGGTGGGGGTCACAGCTGGGGAGGGAAGAGTTAAACCTCCCCTCCTCATGTGCTGCAATCCTGCTAACTATCCCCTCACCCAGTGCAATCCCTCCCATTCCACTCTCCCACCACTCTCTCCAGTATTCACTCAGCTGCTCCTCTGTGCTGTCCACCACCCTTTAGCGAACTGTGGCTGCCACCATATGCACACGTACCCGGAAGTAAGCTCCACTGAATAAAGTGTGACTTAGTTCTGGGTCAACAGTCATAGGATTGCACTGGATGTGGCCTTCAGTGTCTCAGTGCCATCTGCTGAAGTCTCTTCTCAGGATATGGGAAGGGAAAGGGCTATGCTCTGTTCCAACAGGGAATAGAAATGGGTCATTTCCTGTTTGGCTGAAGCACGGCCCCTTCCCTTCTCAGAGCCTGGGAAGAGGCTTCAGAACCACATGGGGACTTCGAAGTCCCACAGGAGAGTTCTGTGGTGCCTAGAATGGTTGCCCCTATCTACCATATAACATGGCCAACTTGACAACTGGGGATGAAAAAGCAAAACAAAAACATTTTGCATGCGCTGGGCATTGCAACCTTTAATATGTTGCTTTCTGTGCTAGTCTGAGTGTTGTCTTAAAAATAATACCTTCCTTTTGCAATTATTTTAAAGTTCAACCTTAGTTTTACTGGACCAGAAAATGGCTGGAGGCTCTCTGAAGATTTTTATGGCCCTGAAATGGCAACCTTTGAAGCAAAAAACACAACTCACAAAAATGTGGTGCAGTGCTGCTCTGAGGGCAGAACTAGACTATAATCCTGGGGCTGCTGTTGAAAATGGTAACACATAGTGGAGGACAACATATTAACTATAGCCATCATGCTGCATGTTTCTCTACCCCATTGCCATTATTGGCGTCTGCTGGGCGGGAAGTGGGAAATGAGGAGACTCAAGTCATATTTTCCCATAACTACACAGTATGTGTTTGCTGTTTTTGGTGGCAACTCAGTGAGCTTCTGGTTGTCAGATGATATAAGTATAGACACCTTAAAATGACAATACTTCCTCTTCTTTATGTTGGTTCTTAGGAACTGGATAGAGTCCCCACCGAATGTCACAGAAAGCAAAATGTCGAGGTGAATTTTGAGGTTTCTGCTCCATTAAACACCAGAGGAATTTAAAGGGAAGCAAAGAATTTCAAGCTAGAAACATTTCTCAATGGTAGAGGTTATTTGCACACAGGGAAATTCTGGGATTCACAGGGAAAACAAATGCTGGTTTTTAGTCAAGCTGTGCTGTGGGCATTATCATCTGCCTCTCACCAACACTGGGTGTCTTGTTGGCACCCAGGACTGGTGGGAAACTCTCCATGTGGTGGGCAAAGTTTATAAAAGCTGGGACTAGAGATGCTACTGAGTGAGTCCAAAGCAAAATTTGTGAGGAAAAATTAGAGGGTTGTATGATCCAATGATAGTCTAACTTAAGTCCTATTCATTTCAATGAGTCTACTCTAAGTAGAACTATTATTGGCTACAAACCACAATTTCTTGCTCCAAAGAAATATCTAAGGAGTTAAAATGGAAGCAAAAATACTTTTGATATGGCTAGCAACAATTTTCAGTGGAGTGGGCTTAGGGTTTAAAGGGAAGCAAAAATTCTTCTGATACGGCTACCAAAATTTCTTTGTAGGGTGGGACAGCTTAAACCTGTCTAACATTTCTTTTAAAACAGTGACTTTATTAGCTCCCCTAGCTTCTCATTATGAATACAGGAAGTAAAGTTGTGAAATTAAGATATGTTGTGTGTATGTACGTGTGTGTTGAAGAAGCCTTCCTATCCACCGAATAGGCAGTATGTATTTATTTCCCAGCTGCTACTGTTTCATTGTTTATCTTCAGATTAACAAATGTTGCAACTGAGAACAATGGTCAAATCAATGTCAGCTATCCAGGCATGATCACATCCTCCCCTGATCATGTGCTGAAAGCCAACACTACCCTTTCAATGGATGCATGAGCAGCTGATACATTTTCTATCTTTCTGACATATTCATGGCAACAACGGAGGTGTGATGGATATTTGCTGGAATCTGAAACCCAGCTAGCATCCCAGATTCACCTGTGCAAATTTTGGGCCATGTTTACAGGAACAGTGATTTCATTTTTAACAACCTCCATTGACAAAATTGAACTGCTGTTCTGTTTATATTGAGAGATAGCAGGAGCTCAAGTCACTTCACAAATGGAAATCCATCACTTATGAGCCATTACAGTTCCAACTAACCCCACAGAGCTTTTGTATTAACTGATGGCACCTCAGAAGCCAATATTTTCAATGGAATCAGTTTATACAGTCAAGTATGAGTAGCTATTAAGGACAGAGTCACAAATGTATATTCATCACTTGATGACTGCAGCATCCAGGGATGAAATGCATGTGTAAACTGTAGAGTATGGATCTGAATTCACACCCCTTTACCACATATAAATATTATATCTATATGTAGATATAGATATATGATATTAAGGCCTGCCATCAGACTTTAGTCTGATCTAAAGCTAAAAGTACATAGCCTTGCTTGCTGAAAGGCATATGGGATGCTGACGGTTTCTCTCAAGCACACAAATTGCTGTAAACAAAGTGTGCTATATGTTGCAGATTGTATCAAGCAGATACAATATTTCTGTATCTGAAATAATCTCAGCACAGTGCTAAAATAATCTCAGCACAGAAATATTCTGTGCTGAGATTATTTTAGGGGTTCTATAGTTTCCATTCCTAAAAGCGGCCTTAGAATTATGTTCAATAAATAAATAAAATATGTTGGGGGGGGGTTGTTTTTGCAAGAGCTACTATCCTTTCAATAGGTAGTGAAACTACTGGCTAATAAACTCAGACATTTCCTGAAAATAACACTCATTTAGAAGTTGCTACCAGGATGGTAAACAGAGGTTCAATTTTAAAACTAAAATTAAATTGAATGTAGTATGTGTGCATTTCTTGCTCTCCATCAGCCCTCCAGGCATGTTGGACTACAACTTCCAGAAACCCTAGCCAGCAATGCCTATGCGGGCTGGATGATGTGAGCTATAGCCCAAAACCTCTGAAGGGAGCAGATTGGGGAAGCCTGCTCCAGGTTATGCTAACTGGTCAAGAGAACTTGCTAATCATCTTCTCTTCCTCAATCCTTGTTTCCTAAAGCACATGGATATAATTTCAATATGTGACCTGAAACCTGAACCATATGATACAAACCAGGATACAGTCATGCCTTGGATTGAGAGCATAATTCGTTCCGGAAACGTGCTTGTAATCCAAAACACTCTTATATCAAAACGAAATCCCCCAAAAAAATTTGTACAGAGATTTTTAATTTAAGCCGTTCTACAGTACTTGTATTGCAAGACGTCGCTTGTATATCAAGTAAAAAAAAATTAAATAAATATTTAAAAATTTGCTTGTCTTGCAAAACACTCTCAAACCGTTACTTACAATCCAAGGTATTACCATATAACCATAAGCTTGTGTGAGAAACAAACAAACAAAAAGTGTGCATTGTATTCTTCCACTATGTAACCCTCTAAATAAAGCTCACTAACATCTGAAGTGTGTGTTTATTCATCCATAAAGAGAGAACCATGCTCTGTAGGTCAGGGCAGTTTAGGACAGTAGACCATAAAAGAACATACCCCTATCTTTTTCCAGCTTCAATCAGCCATGACAGATCTACTACCATAGACACGAATTTTCATTTTACTTCACATCACCTCAAATACAAACATTTTCAATGATATTTGTTCCATTTCTGGTCATTAACAGTCAGTGCTGTCTGGCCCAAGTCAAGGCGAACAATACCCAAGACCAACCAAGTTATTTTTGCACTTGAGGCAGAAACCCCCCACAGGAACCACTCTCCCTCTCCCTGGCAGTAAAAATACAATAATAATAAAGTAAATAACTAACAATTTTCTGTCCTTTCATGATACCCAAAGTCTGGTGCCTGAGGTGACCATCTCACTCTGCCTAATGTATAAGCATATGTAAACCTGGTCCAATTGTATAAGAATCCACATGTGCATGTGTGAACTGGCCCTATATAACTGACATATGAAGTGAAAATACTGTATACAGACTAGTTAGAAAGATAGAACTTACATATCTCCCCATGTTATCTCAGACACAATGCTTTCCACGGGAGTCAATTCACATGCTCAGCTACTGGTCTAGCATAATGGCTAAGAGTGTAAGCTAGGATGTTCTAGGCTCACCACAGCCATGAACTCACTCCTGGTCTCGGGCAACCATTATCCACCTCGGATCTTCACTTGCAAGCTGCAATGCAGGGAAAATAAAACTGATCTAACTTACAGGGCTGTTGTAAGGACTACTGTAATCTCATGTAGGAAAGGTGTGAGAATTCAAAACGGGGTCCCCACATATGGAACACTCACACACACACACTCAAATTTGTGACCCCATTTCAAGTGGGTCCACCTCTTATTTAAGCAGGGCACAACTCAAACTGTGGAGAGACCTTGCAGGGCCTTTCCTTGTCTGCAAATTACTCACAGAGCATGCCATTTCCAGCCAGGGGATCATGGGGCTTGTAGTCAAGCCCCATGATTTGGTGGGAAATGCTGTGAGGAATGTATCATTTGTCCCAGGAAAAGACTCTTCACAGCCTCTCCAAGCCTGCTTTCCCACCATCCACCTGTTATACCCCAAGGTAAGGATGTTTTCTTGGAGGACTGCCATAGAGGGAGATAAAAAGAAAAGGTGAGGAGGCTTGGAGAAGGGTTCAGTTTTGGGATGAGCAAGAGGGGTACTTGCCCATCCTTAAATATTTATGAAGAACCCTGAATGATAGAAATTGCTGCATTAAAGCTATTATTATTTTTATTATCAAGTAATACCATCCCTACAACCAACCACCTCCTCCAGCAGTAATACTTACCATCCATCCCTATCCAAAGAGCCATTGTCCATTATAGAAAGAATGGTTCATTCCTTTACAGTGACAGGAACACAATCTTATACACACACATGTTATGGTCCAAATTCACCTTAGCTGTAAATCCACTGAAAATAAAGATACAGCAGATTTTACCCCCATCCTATTTTAGTAGTTCTGAGCCTTCTGACCTTAATTAAAATAGAGTTCCCAAATGAATGTATTCCATAAAGAGATACTTTATGTACCTGAATAATGTATATACTTTTCCCTATCCTTTTGGGGGGGGGGGGGAGGGCAGTATCTTCAAAGTCAAATATATCACACAGTGTAATGGAAATAAACCAAATATTATAAAATATGCCTCTGGGTTGTAAAACAGAGATTGGTGAAACCTGAGAAATTTCACTAACAGTATCAAAATTATTTTATCTCCCCTCTGAATTGCGATAGTTGCGCCCTCCCTCCACAAAAGTTCCTCCAGATTTGAATGTTGCTTTAAATGACATCCTGTGGCAATTTACTGATGTTTTCAAACATCTTGAGCAATACCGCAAATCTCACCAAAAAAATATTTTCATGCCCCTTAAAATTCCTGCAGGTGCTTTGCCTGAGATGGACCCTCTACTTGGCCACTGCATTTTGGTTTGGGTGCATTTTGGTGGTAATTATAGAAAATACTGGGCATGTGGAGCTATCATGTATGTATGCGCTTTACTGTTGACTTTAATGGAGGATGAAGGAATTTTTTGTGCAATGCCATGGACTTGGATCCTAAGATAACATAAGGAAGTCTGCAGGAGGAAGGTTTGCTGTCCCATGCTCCTCCTGAAGTGACCTGCATCCCCGTAAAAGCCACTTATACTGTTTTAACTGTATATTTTATATTTTATCATGTTGTACATCGCCCAGAGTGGCCGGTTTGCTGGCCAGATGGGCGATTCATAAATACAATAAATAAATAAATAAACCAGGGAGAGGACTTCAGAACAATGTGGAATGGGGTTAAAGGGGCTGCAGGAAGGAATTGCCCTAAATTGGTCTTGGATCCTTAGATAAGTTAACTTAAGGAAGTTCACAGAAGGAAAATTTCCCAACCCCTCCCTTCCCCTTAGGATTCCATAAGTCTCCAGGGACAGATCATCACCTCTGTGGAGAGGAATGGCAGCTGGCAATCTAAACTTCACAAGGAAGTGGTCTGACCATGGCAACGGGATCACAGAGAACGCCCCCAGCCTTATTCCAGACCTCCAGCCTCCCACTTGCTTGAAAATGCCCGCCCAAGAGTATGTTCTGCGGAATGTTTAAGGTCGACATTCATATGAATGGTTTCAAAGAGCTTGTGTGTGTGTGTGTATATGTGTGTGTGTGTGTGTGTGTGTGTGTATGAAAGATAGAAAGACTAACAATAGACTAATTTCAAAATATATTTCATGCTAAACTTTTCAATTTCTGCCTTCATCAGTAGCTGCGATGTTAAATGGATACCAAGTATGGCAGTTTGGAATGCTGAGAGATTAAAATCCCTAGGAAGAAAAAACAACAACACAGCGGTCGGTGTGAGTGGTATAAAGCTTATTAATTGTCCTCCATATGGACTAAGAGTTCTGAGTCTGTAGATCTAGAAGTGGCCATGGTCAGACCACTTTCCTTTCTGTCAAGATATCCGTGTCCTTTGTTTGTTTAAATGGAAGCAAGTGTAACTCTGAGACACTATGTGCAGTGAGTTAAAACGTCTTGCAACAGGCTGCACTAGTTGTTGTTTTTTAGTAAGAATTGGAAATTTGTGGTTACGGAATCTTGTTCTTAGTTCCGCTGTAGTTTCTCCTACATACTGAATACGACATTCTTTCTTTCTATTCTTTTCTTTTATATTCAATTAAATAAATCACATTAGTGGAAGTGCAATTTAATGACTGTCTAATGAAATAAGTTTTGTTGGTAACTGTGCTCTTAAAAGAAGTGGTTTCTTGAAGGTAACTGCAGGTAATGAAATGGGCTGATTTACATTAGTGTGAACCTGGGTTGCAAATATCTTGTTTGTGCTGTTTTAACTAGTAATTTACGTAAATTGGGTGTTTTTCTGAATGTGATATGTGGTGGAGAATTAATGGCTTCTGTTAAGCAAGCATAATAGGATATAAGAGGGTAACTATCTTTCATTACCTGGTGGTAGTTAGGGGCATAATATTTCACAGAATTTGGAATTATAGAGTGTGTGTGTGTGTGTGTATACACACACACACACAGAGAGAGAGAGAGAGAGAGAGAGAGAGAGAGAGAGAGAGATTCCAAATCCTATGACTAAAATAAGGTATGCGAATCTGCATTAGTTTACATGCATGCTTATCGATGCTTTATTATAGCTATTCAGTTTATGGCTGATGGTTTAGGAATGTCTGTATTCCAGTCCCCGTCCCCCCCATATGTCATCTACTGAAGAAAGATGTTTGGAGGATACATAGATATGTGGAGAGGTATTATGTGTGTAAAGGGCAGGGAAAGAGGGCCCGATCCTCTTGCAGAAAACAAAATATTAGAACTGT
This sequence comes from Shinisaurus crocodilurus, assembly GCA_021292165.1. Lineage (NCBI taxonomy): Eukaryota > Metazoa > Chordata > Lepidosauria > Squamata > Shinisauridae > Shinisaurus > Shinisaurus crocodilurus. The sequence continues at coordinate 148,292,010 of CM037878.1, read as the reverse complement.
TACAGAACTCACGTAGCATAGTTCTTGTGCTAACGTTTGCAGAACAATGCTAGAAGCTATTTTCCTTCCATGAGCAGTTCTCTGCATCCAACACTATGAAAGTGAATCACAATAAACCAGATAGGGCTGGCTTACACATTTTGGATGCCTCGTGAAGGCTTCTATAAACAACTCCATATGGCATGTCAGACCATACGGCAAGCCATTTAAATGCATTGGCTCACTATGCAGGCAGGCCACCACATACAAAATCTAAGACTTCTAATGATGTAATGAAAATTGCCTCACCATCATGGCGAGCCACTGGACATGAATGTGTCAGCATAACCATTTTAATATATTGGGCTCTATACAGATGCTTTCATATGCAGGAGTGCACGTACTAGCAAAACTTGATTTTGTCGAAGTTCTCCAAATTCTGCTTCAAAGCTTCTTCCGTCTCGTGTCTGTATCAGATTGATATCTTTGTGTATTTTTTCTTTTCGGATGAAAATTTGTGCATATTTTTCACAATGTATGCATCAATTGTGCACATCTTTGCAATGTATGCATTCTTCTATCATTGATTACAGTGTGTTTGTGAGCATTTTTCAAAAGTATGTATTTTTTCATGTACATTTTCCAAATGTCCATATGCTGTTGAACACATTTCTTTTGGTCTGTGAATCACATTGCAAGCCTCCTTCCAATCAATCACTCCTCATGCAGAGATGCATCAAAATTATCTGCCTGCAGAGGAGGCTACATATTGCCCATCTGTGTGAGTTGCTGCTCTGGGTCCAGAACAGTGACTCATGCAGACTTATAGGGAAGTCATTTCTATGCCTATGTTTCCTCTTCAGGGAGGAGAGAGCTGGGGTCACTAGCATCAGAAACACACCAAACTGCAGTCACATCACAGAGATACATATAAATTGAGACTAATGGAGATCATGTTTACTTGCTATTGACAGAGAAGATTAATTTGTAATATTTTTTCTGCCTTATCTATTCACCAAAATGAAAGCCTTGCCTCCTGTGAGAGGATATCAGTAATCCTAAAGTCTCCTTTCAATGGTAGGTTAGTGTGGCATAACCCCACAATTCAGTTCCTTGGTGTATGTCTGCATTAGTATGTTTAGTGAGTATAGAATGTTGAACTGAGTGGGTGTGGTTTGTGATGTCTTGGAAAGGGTGGGGGGAGGAGTATATAAGGAATGTTGAGTGATGTCAGAGTTAGTGTGTGTTGGGAGTTGGGGAGTTAGGTTAGTTGGGTCGTTGTCTTTTCCTTCTTACAGTTATTCATGTCTTGTCTGTCAGGAGTTGAGAGAAATCAGTGCTTGTCTGAAGAGTGAAAGTATTTAGAGTTATAGGGACTTAGGTTAATTACAAAGTGTTTGGTGTAGGCAGGTTTAAAGTTATTTTCTGGAACCAAGATTTTGAGAATTAAAATAAACTTATTTTTATTTTGTTTGCTACCCAAATCCTATGTGTCAGCTTGGTGTTATTAACCTGCATTACGGTTAAATCTACACACACACCTTTGTACCCACAGTATCATAGATTTAAAATAGATCTTTAATAACCTGTATTAATCTTTTCCCACATTGGTAGGGGAAAGTTTTCATTTGACCCTCCCCTCAGGTTTTTAAGTGTTGGTGCTTAGCCTGAGAAGGGTTTATGCGTCTGGTCCTAGTGTGAAGGGACTGTGTCTTCGCAGTTAGGAAGGTCAGTCTTCCCTATGATATGGGGAAATAAATATAACAGATAGCAGTGATTTAAACCTCGTAAAGCTCATTCGGCATTTGTCTAGCATATGTAACTATTGCACCTTATCACTTTTGGTTGTGGCAGTGTGTGTGTGTGTGTGTGCGCGCACGCACACACCTCCAAATCCTACCCAAAGGCAAGCTCATGGCTCTGTATGGATATGATGTGGAGGATTATGTGACAAAATCACCTCAAAATCACCTTTTCTTTCCACATTATTTTAGCTATCACCTGTTAAAGCTTCACTGATGTACAGTTTTATTAAAGATGTTCATGACCAGTTGCTAAGCACAGCAAGGGCTGATATTTTATGATCTCTCTATTTGGCTTCTGGTTTGGGGGCCTCACTGCTTCAGGGTTTGCTTGTATTTTCTTAATTTCCCTGCTCATGAGATTTGATAGATAGATAGATAGATAGATAGATAGATGTACATAATGGTATCAGACTCCAGATGCTTTTGTTTAAATGGACTTCATATCAATTACTGGTTAACAAAGGATTTTAACTTACATATACACTATTTTTCATTTCCCCCCTAACCTTTATCTAGTGACAGAATATATATTTACTTATTACATTATATCTCCACTTCCTCTAAGCAACTCAAGACAGCATGTATTGTTCTTTCCCCATCCCATTTTATTCTGTGAAGTAGGTTAGACTGAGGTCAGTTTTAACCGTTGTCAGTGTGGGATGGATGGAACCCTTAAACCAGCCTTCCTGAAGCTGGTGCACTCCAGATGGCCATGCTGGCTAGGAATCATGGGAGTTGCAATTCAACACATCTGGAGGGCACCAGTTTGGGGAAGGCTGCTTTAAACCAGGGGTAGGCAACCTTTGTGGGTCTGTTGGCACATCTGGAAATTTGAGAAACTTCCCTGGGCACCATCACAAAATGGCTGCCATGGGAGGCATGGCTAGACACAAAGGCTAGAGACTTTCATAGGAAATGAAGACTGCAGCTGCTAGAGGCCCTCACTTTGTTTTGAAGTGATCCCAGCTGCAGGCACGAGAATGTGTTAAAAAACATTTAAGTGGGTGGGGTAGGACACCTTGACAGGCACCAAGAAAGCTGTCAGGGCACTCAGTGGTGCTCATGGGCACCTGATTGCCTACACCTGCTATAAACCATGCTCAAGCACAGTCCTCCTTGCTGTTTTTCCCTTTCCTTGTACTACTCACTTAACACTGAAATAAGATGATAGCTTTTCATAAATTTACACATGTCACCTTAAGCAAACCTGAAACTTCAATGCACATAAATCTTACCTTGCACTACCAGCTATTCCCAAATGAGAAATTCCAGGACCTCAGTCCTCCCAGATGGGTAAACAGACTCCTTCATCATTCTGGCCAGAGATGCTGAATTAAAAGACCTATCTAAAACACACACACACACACCTTGAAACATTGGCCTGTTTTGCAAAAAATAGCTTGTTTTAGATGTTGCTATTTTTGAAATTGATGGAGGTGCACTGGAGGCAAAATTGAGTGCATCTCTCACTCACGCGGCAAAGCATATGCTCATCCTATCTCTGATGGTGAGTGGAAGCAATGAAGCTGTGATGGACTAACTCTCCTTACACAGGAAACTGTTTTAATGAAGATGTCCTTGGGACCAAAAGACAAGTGTCTAAGTTCTAGCTGCAGTTAAGGAGGGCCGATTGGCAGAAATGCAAGAGCTTCATTCACTTTTCGAATACCACCATCTAAATAGGCTGATCTACAATGAGTAAATGATTCATATGCATGAGGCCTTCTGATTTCCACTCGGCATGATTCCATTTATTTATTTATTTATTTATTTGGAATTGCACAAGGTATCGTCTTGGGAGGCACTAAGATATTCTACTAAGCCATAATTTCTGAAAGAAATATTTGCCGTGTGAGAGGGATTCGGGTGGTGGTGGGTGGGTTAAGGTTTCACAGAAGTTCTCTTTTGCTCACATTAGTCGCCCGTTCTTCACTGCTTGTTTACAGTCTAGGGAAACACAGGTCAGGCTCCCTGCCACTATTTTGCCCCTCCAGCTGAGCCAGAGTGGCAGCAGGAACCATTCATTGCCAGCACTCTAACTGACCTTCATGATGTCATCATGACCCCAAATCTGATTGGCTAGCTGGCATCATCATAACACGAAATAAGTTAGGGCAATGCTTCCTTCTTCTTTATCCTTGTGATGTTGTCCCATAGACAAGTCTGATTAGATATAAGAGCTGTATGCAGTTCAAAGAATGCGTGGGGACATAAAGTGTGGAGGAGATGGAGAGGTGCATGTCAGTCCCACCTCCAGTGTCTCTGGCTCCACCCCTGACATTCCTGCATCGAGTGGGAAGGTCTGAAGGGAGAATCTAGGTACGTGTGATTGAATGTGCTTAGAATCCACCCACCCCACTACATGGGGATTCATGTTATGGAGCAGACCTTCCCTAATATATTTACCTGATAATCATACTATTGCTATTGCATTTGATTCACTCTAGAGATGGGCATACTCCCACCATCTCGATTCAGAATGGGCTCATTCTTTACAAATGTCTTCAGAGAATCCTTGCACTGTCAGACATCACCCATTTCTAAATGCTTCAATGCCAGCTCTCCACTACTCCCAGCCTTTCCTGCAGCCAGTTTCCACCCCCTCACCTTGCAACCCTCCTTTCCCTAAAGTCATACCTTCTACTCTCTCTCTCTCTCTTTCTCTCTCTCCCTGTGTGTGTGTGTGTGTGTGTGTGTGTGTGATTCTCAATGAGCCTTCATTAGGCCTGAAAGCCCAACCAACCAGACATTCCCAGAGCAACAGTATCTGGGAACTGTGGGTTGCCAGGGACAGGGTTCTTGTCCATATTAAAGGCCCACAAGCTATGGCAAACTACAGTTCTAAGAGATGTTTATGCTAGGAAATTCTGGCTACAAAGGCTTTCAGGGTCAGGGCTAAATTTACCTCATAAATGAAAAATGTGCTCGATTTGCTGCGTTTTTTTAATCTGCTGTTATTTGCAGGACTCTGATTCATTTTTGCATCATTATCTTGTCGATTATCTTGTTAGCCACTTTGAGTATCATGATAGGAAGGTGAGCAATAAATTTTAAACTTTTTTAAATGAAGGCCTGAAAAGCAGCTCTCACCTTTACCCCCTCCCACCCCTTCCCAACTGTTGCTGCCAGAACTTAAGTTTTTGGAAAAGGTAAAGGAAGAAGCACTGAATTTGACTTATTTATGAGCCGAGCTAAAGTTTAAAGGAATTTTGACTCAGATCATAAAACCTTCTTTCCCAATTTGGGAGGGGCAATTCATTTCCAGAACTCTTCCTTTTAAAACCTAGCAACATGACTAATTGAAATACAAAAGCATAAAAGCTGTATTACAAAGGCACCCCTTGTTGTATGTGAAGCATCATTAATAGTTGGGCCTGTTATTTGCTGAATCTGTAAAGCAACGGGAAAGCAAACTAATGAATTCTGAAAAGTATGAAAGCCTTCTGTCATTAAACAAAAGATATTTAAATGAAACTAAGAGCTCTCATTGCATCCTGTGAATCCAAACATTTACTGAAGTCTATAAGTTTCAGCAGTAATTCTGAAAAAGGCATTTAATAAATTCATTTATTGAGTGGTTGATGCCAGGGGAGTTAGATTCTATAATAGGTTTCCTGTTGCTTTTAGAGATTTCATAGATTTCATTTAGAGTTGGAAGGAGCCTACAAGGCTGTCGAGTCCAACCCCCTGCTCAATGCAGCAAACTAGAGGAGGGGTCTCCCATCCAAGTAATAACCAGGCCTGACCCTGCTTAGCTTTCCACAATCAGACAAGCTGAGCCAGCCTAAGCCACAAGCTTGTATATCTTCCTTGGGCACACATGTACAGGGCTCTCATAGTCCTTTTTTGTCATTTTAGAAACAGAGTGAGTGAGTGAGTGACTGTGTGATCAGTTATTTGGGGGGGAAAGTCAAATGCAATGTAGGAGGATTCTAAGTCACCTCCCAGGTTGATCCCCTGACCTCTCTGCCTAGCAGATAAAAGTGGAACAGACTACTATGGACTCAGCTCCAGAGGACTGCAGGCTTATGAAATGAGCACATTGATGGCTCAAGAAAATGAGCTACACCACTGGTGATGACCTCCAGATGGCTCTCACAAGCCAGCTTCCTATGTTTAGGCAATAGTGTGATTTTCTTCTTGGACAGTGACCAGATCCACATGCTGCACAGCTTATTCTCTTGATGCCTATTCTCAGGAAGATTCTGTGAATTTAATATGACAGATATATATATATATATATATATATATATATTAAATTACAGGTAGTGATAACAAAAGTTATAATAAGCAAGGAACAACTGAGATAAAATGAAAATATATATATAAAGATTGAACTTTTAAAAAATAAATAAAATAAACAAGCCAAATTAAACAATGAGAAGATTGGTGATGGAAGCTTAATATTGTACTACAACAGATGCCTGGCATTTGCCTGGCATATGAAGAGCTAAGGTCTTTAAACCAATAATACCTTTAATATGCATCTGCATATCTTTATTGTGCTACATGATGCCAGCTTTACTGCTGATGACCTGGGGATAAAAGTCAATATAACAGTTAGTGTTTATTTATAACAGCTGTGTTATATGAAAAACTACTGAGATTAGAGATTACAACACATCTGTTGGTCTGGCCTATGATGTTTTATAAATATAAGACAAATATCATCCCATTGGCAAACACGTTTGCCTACATTCCTGTTCAGGAAGGTTGGTAATCAGGGTTGGTGGGGTTAGAAACTGTCTAGAATAGGGCAACTTGTGGCCTCCAGATTATTGGCGTACAACTCTTATCATTCCTAGCCAGCATAGCCAATGGTGAAGGATGCTGGGAGTTGTAGGCCAAAAAATCTGGAGGGTCACAAGTTGCCTACCCCTGGGTCTAGAACACAGAAAAGGATGAGACTGGCTGCAGTGCTGGCTGAATAGACCCATCTGAGGAGACATTAGATACAGCAAGATCTAAGATGCTCTGTCCATTTGTGATTTATGAACACCTTTGAATAGCTTATCTCCATGAACATCCATTATCCATGCTAAAAAGTATTAGTTGAGAGAGAGAGAGAGAGAGAGAGAGAGAGAGAGACCAAAGTGACTCTGACTATTCAAGAGGTGTGGTCTAATTTGTATTGTTTATTCGTGAACTAGCAACATGCTCAGCAAACCGTGCTCTATACAAACGTAGCTTTAAAGGTGGACTGATGGTATAACATTCCTTTCCTAGCTAACTTTATCCCACTCCTTTCTCTTGTCCTCTGCTTCCTCTAGCCAAGTGGTGGACAACTTGTGGCCTTCTTTCTTATGTTTGGCCTACAACTCCCCTCACTATTGGGCATGCCAGCTAGGGCTGACAGAAGTTGTAGGCCAAAACATCCAGAAGGCCACAAGATGCCCACCCCTGCTCTAGCACTTGGGATCCTTGCCTTTCTTTTTCAAGAGACTACCAGTCCGAGTTAGTCAGTTGCAACAAAAACAACAAAGAATCTTATGGCACCTTAAAGACTAACCACAGAAAGACCCTTCATCATTTCTGCATACTTGTCTTGCCTTGTATGTATGTTACCTCAGAACCTTGACTCCTTCCCCTCACCTCTTCATTTCCATCCATCTGTATCCCATCTCTGTGGCCACATCATTAGCAAGGTCCCCCCACCCCACATTCCCAAAGTCCAGCAATCCTTGGCATTTCTAGACTGAAGCTGTGCCAGGTTATTCCTAACCTCTGTATGCCCACATTGATCCTTGCTCCCAGGCTATTAAGCAGGGCAGTCCTTCTTATGTTATTGTATCGCTCGCTACACATGCAAATATATTTGAGCCAAGGATGCAATTCATAATAGGCTGCTAATGATGTCCCTCGCTGAGGCAAAAAACACAAAGTGAGTGTCCGTCTGTTGAAGGGAGTTTAGCCCCGCAGCGGACACATTTACAGAAAGCTCCTTTGAGAGACATTTCCGTTAAATTAAAGAAGAGAGCAAGATAAAAGAACTAAGAAAAGTTATAGAGAGAAAACGCCTTGAAGAGTAGTTTTTTTCTAACAAAGAGAAGTTCCGAAGTGACTTGCCACAATGGCGGTCGAAGAGGAACCCCTCCAGGCATGCTCAGTAGGCTGTTGGGGGAGGGGTTCCCGCCAAAACAGCCTTAGCTATAGAAGTTTCCCGAAGGACCTCTGTGCAGGCGCAGAGCCCATGTGTGTGAAGCACAGTGACCACGAAGAAGAAGCAGTGGTATTCCCCCATATAGTTTCTAGGGGGAAAGGGCATTTAGGAGGCTCACTCCCCAAACACAGTTTAATACTGTGCCCTCCCACAGAAGCTTTCCAATGCTACTTCTCTACCTGGGATGGCAAAGCAGTTCAGGAAAAGAAGAAAGACAGACAAACTTGCAAATATCTTGACATCAATATGAATATTTTTATTACCATAATAAGTAGACCAGCTCAGTTTGATTATGTTTTAATTAAAAACAAATTATTCCAGATTGTTCTTTTCAGGTGTGGTGTTTTTTCTTTCATTATTTGCCCCAAATCACAAAACCCTTTAAAGAAAAAGAAATACAAAGCAGTCCTGTGGCTTAAGTCTAACGTTACATAAGCGGACTTCTGTCCATGTGTAGAGACTTCCCCTTGCTCTCCTCCCCACCTCCATCAGCCCCCCACACACATCTCCGACACCTGCTCCGGAGGGTTGGGAGATCCTCCAGAGCAGATTTGGGAGGTGCACAGGGGGCTGCAGAGGGGAGGGGGAAACCACCAGAAGTTTCCTTTCTGCTGGTGGACAGTCAGGGCTGGACAGAATCCCATCTATTTACTCATAGATAAATCTCAGAGTGTTCGATAGGGCTTACTCCCAGGTAAGTCTGCATTCAGATACTGGAATACATGATGATGGAACACATTTCCACTAATATGTGGGGTACAATCCATATTGCTTCTAATTTAAACTCAGGAATTTCTTAGCATCTTTTCTAAAAGAGGCAGACTAATACTAAGCCTGTGTACTCAGAGGCGAGTCCCACTCACTTATTTTTTATTTTTTAATTTATTATATTTATACCCCGCCTTTTTTCCTGCAAGGAACCCAAGGCGGCTTACATAATCCTCCTCCTCTCCATTTTATCCTCACAACAACCCTGTGAGGTAGGCGAGGCTGAGAGTCAGCAACTGGCCAAAAGTCACCCAGTGAGTTTCATGGCCGAGTGGGGACTAGAACCCGGATCCCCCGAGTCCCAGTCCAACACTCTCACCACTACGCCACACTGGCTCTATGTGGAACTTACTCATAAACAAGTGTCCATAGCATAGCAGTGTTGGACCCTGATCCTGTTCATGGTTACTTGGGGTTTATTCCCAAGTGAGTGTGCACTGAACTCAGCAAGACTAACTTTTGAGAAAGCAGCATTTATAGAACCATAGAGTTGGAAGGGTGAAGGCACATTCATTTTTGGATTCAAATGGAGGCACACTTCACTCTTACCAATAAGGGGGGGAGAGAATGGTTGGGGTCGCAGCATTTGAGGCTGCAAAGATGGAATCTGTTCGGTCACTCGGATGGAAGACCACTGAGAGGCCCATGTAAGAGCAGGATGTGTCAAATAAATAAGTATCACACACACAGCACACACACACACACTAACTACCTTGAAAGTCTACGCAAATAAAAGTTAATTTAAAAGAACAGGGAGCTCATGTTGAATCCAATACTTTAATAAAATTAATTGAAATCTACATGTACCAGCAATAGTCGAGCCTGTTATAATTCTGTCATCTTTTGAGATCTGACATCATTCAAATCACATTCCAGGTTTTTTTCCCTGCTGGAGGGGGCAGGGAAAGGTCAAATTGGGATTGCTTTTCAAACATAATATTTGATTGTTTGAATTGAAATCAGTATGAGGGCTTGGTAGTTCAATCTCTTATTTGCTAATCCCCTCAAGTGGTAGTTATTAGAAAGTGGGGGAGAAGGAAGACAATCTGGATTTCTTGGATTAGCTGCCTCTCACAATCTGGTGGTTGTGCATTTGGAGTTTACACACAGCAGAAGACCAGTTCCTCAATTGCTTCAAACATTTATCAAATCCCAATTTAATATCAGAAACAAGTTACTTCCTATCCAACTCATTTATTTGGAAGAACTATTTACTTTCTCTCAGGGCTACAACTAGATAATAGAAAATCCTACCGGTGGTGAATAAGAAATTTAATACTGTTATGAATTGTAAAGAGTGTCTACAACTGCAACTCAGTAAACAGGTGTATAATTATTGATATATTGTGCATACATTTGAATATTATGGGCATTCAACCATTTTATCTGGTCTCATCACGATATACTTTTAAATCCCTATTTTTAGCACCTCTTCTGCAGACCTGCATTTTAAGCATGCCATTTTCATAATCACTTGCATTACATCTCTAACCTCTGTAACTGCCCAAGGGCATAAGATATATATTCAGTAAAGAAAAATCAATTTGGCCTCAGTGACTCTCTTGTAGGCCATATAAACTATTCACTCATACAGAAGCAGCAGTGTCCTTAAAGAGAGATGAATAATGACACAGACAATGAGCAGCCAAAGGAAACGATTCTATTACTAAAAGCATCTGCTCCTCACTGTGCCATCCACCCCCAGCCTCCATAGTTGTACCATTTCATGGCACAGGACCTGTTCATGCCCTTACACTCCCTCAGTTGTGGTGAGGGCTTCACATCACTGGGTACTGCTGCAGCCTGCAGCTTGGATTGTAGGGCTCTAGGTCAGATCTTCAGCAGGGGTCTAAATTGGTCAGTTTTCACAGGGAAGCTAGACAGGAATAGACCAGTACCATGGAAAGCTCCAAGTCATGCTGTGCTGGAAAGCCAGATAGGGCTGTGTGTGTCTGTGTAGTAGGTGATCACTCGTGACCGAGTAAGATTGTCTTCCAGGATAAAATTACAAAAAGAAAATTATAAAAGGAGGAAATTCTAAAAAATTGTGTAGACTCTAGCGATGGGCCCGTAAGTGACTGTGGAGGCCAATTCTAGATCCACACAGCTTCCCACAGTGAGGACACAGGTTACCAGACGGAAGATGGTCCTGTAAAGGATTCGTTTGACGTGCTTTTCGCTTAGCACGTTTCTCCCTTTCACCTTGCACTCGGGCTTCTTCAAAGTCCATGGAACCTTTGTGAAAGGCCAACCTCCATTTAGATCGTTCATGGGCCAGAGCTTTCCAGTTTTTGATGTTTATATTGCATTTTTTTAGATTAGTCTTAAGAGCATCTTTAAACCTTTTATACTGACCACCGATATTCCACTTTCCATCCTTGAGTTGAGAATAAAGTAACTGCTTTGGGAGACGGCAGTCAGACATTCGAACAACATGACCGGTCCATTGAAGTTGGCATTGAAGGATCATTTTTTCAACGCTAGTAGTCTTTGCTTCTTCCAGTACACTGACATTTGTTTGCCTATCTTCCCAAGTAATTCGCAGGATTTTCCGGAGGCAACATTGATGAAATATTTCAAGGAGGTGGAAATGACGTTTATAGATAGTCCATGTTTCGCAGGCATACAATAAAGTTGGTAATACAATGGCTTCATAAACCAGCGTTTTGGTCTTCTTACAGATATCCCGATCCTCGAACACTCTGTTTCATTCGAGAAAATGCGGCACTTGCAGAGCTCAAACGATGCTGGATTTCACTGTCAATGTTAGCTGTAACAGAAAGATAGCTGCCAAGATAGAGAAAATGATCGACATTTTCCAGTATTGCCCCGCCAAGCTAGATAGATGGCATCACCAAAGGGTTAACTTGCACTTGCTGATGAAGCACTTGCTGATGAAGCACTTTGGTTTTTTTGATGTTAAGTGAGAGACCAAGTTTTTCGTATGCTTCTGCAAAAGCATTTAGGATAGTTTGGAGATCATCCTCTGAATGTGCGGAGATCACATTATCATCAGCATACTAAAGTTCCACAATGGAGGTTGTAATTACCTTACTTTTTGCTTTCAGCCTACTGAGATTTAAAAAATCTGTGTCTGTGTATTGCTCCAATAAGGTGCAGATCAAGAGTAAGCCTTAAATTAGTGTTTAGCACCCTTTAGGCTGGGTGGCCCCAACCTCACACTGACTGAGGTTTTGTCCCTTAAAGGGGCCTGGCCTGTTCAAGGTGTGATGATGTCTGAGTGGCTGTGGCATGCTAATGTCCTCAGGGCCAGAGTCCTCAGAGTCTGAAATGGCCATGTGGCCTCCTCTGGATGCAAGGGAGCCAACCCACAGGATGAGTCTGGGAAACTGGGTCCTGGAGAGGTGGAAGCCTTGTGGTGCCTTTCCATGACTGCATCCTCTCACTGAACCATTAACTCTGAAGTCTCTTTTTCTGAGGACAAAAGCTCGGGGTCCTCTGAGGATGAGGATCCAGTGTCCTGGTCCATGACACTAGCACTTTCATGCAAATGTAACAATCATATCTGTACTTCCCTTGCTTAGGAATTGTTCACACTGTTGGTGGCAATCATGGCTACAGTCCTGGCCATGTGCCATCTACGGTGCTCTCTTGTGAGTTTCAGCCTTATGTACTATGAATGTAACTGATTTTGATGACTGTACCTGCAGTTTATAGGGGTGCCATTGCTTGGCCCATAGCTCAATTGCAGATCACATGCTTTGTGTGGGGTGAAAGGTCCCAGGTCCAGTCTCTGTATTCTCTGTTCAAAGGCTCTCTGTTAGCAGGACTGGGAAAGAAGACCTGTGCCGAAGACCTTGGAAGAATCAAAGCAGATGAAGCTGCCATGCAGTACTCTGCTAACACAGAGCTGTATTTTGTTATTCATTGATTCGAAGAGAGAAACCCTTCAGTAACAACAGGCACCATGGCCTCCATTTGCTGCATGAAATTGTGTGACAACACAACAGCGACTTGCCCACTTTGGATTAAGGCTTTATATGTCATGCACAAAATCTGCTTTACCTCTCATTTGCTGCATATTAACCTCCATTACCATTACCATATGGAACCATTTGAAAGCTCGAAATATCCCCCCCCCCCCTAAAGACTCATATGGCTGGTATTTTTTTTGATTATCCTACTGGCTTGAACAGAAGGGTTTCATACACAATAAAATGTGCTGACTGCTGAGTGCTCTTCTTCATACCTGTTCTACCATTTATATCTGAAAAGCCAAGAATCATGGGTGGCATCTGTTTTTTGGTATTACACGGGTCCAGCTCCACTGCCTGCATGAACAATTCATTCCACCAACTTATATTCTCCCTTAAGTCCATAACTACACAGCTGAAGTTAATCCTTCAAACATCCGGCTCTATGGCGACATGCATTTATTTTTTCACTATTATTTATTTATTTTATTTATTATTATTGTTTGGCTTCTCTCTCTCTTTAGGTCTTTGTTTGGGTCCTGGTGTCTCACATCTCTTCAGAACTTTTCTGTCTTATTGCAGCTCCTAGTTAGTACTAACAAACCTGGATTTGCTTCTCTTGCCTAGGCCAACAACGCTTCCAGCCAAGGAAGCAGGAAAAGGTACAAACAGTGCTGAACCTTCCAAACCTGTTTTCAGGACAGTAACCTTAAGGTTTGAGGGAGGCTCTTCTTCTCTAATCAGATGAGGGGACATAGCTAGACTTGTATAAGTAATCAGAGGGAAAACACAGACTTTTCTTCCTTCCTTCCTTCTCCTCTCAGCCAGGGCCCATGTAGAATACACTGTTCCAAGGCCAGGAAATCAGGGGTGGGGGAAGCCCCAGCTGCAACCCCGTTAACATTTTTTTAAAAATGGATGCTAAATTGTACGTAGATAGTTATGGAAACTTATTTCCCTATACCTATGTTATCCAGATCTTGTGAGATTTGCTGGAGCCCATCAGAAACTACATCTTAGACAGAAGCAGCAGCATTGTGAACGGTAAGTTGCTGGCCCAGGCCCTTCTCTCAAACAGAAGGTGAGTGCTTGTGCACTTGAATTAGGACTTGCAGCTTGAGAGGCAAGAGACATCTGTGTTTGCCTGTGTAATATGTTCTGTCAAGAACTATCAGTCCCAGAGTTCCTTGTGCACAGGCAAGAGGGTGGGATAGCTGGCGGTAGAGACAAAGCACCATAATAATCAGGGACATTGATCCTAGTCAGTGTTGGTGGTAGGAGTTGCAGGCCCAAAATATATACGAGCAAATGTCTAGGTCACACCCACACCATACAGCCATGTCTACCTAATAAATACAAATCATGAGACTGTATGTATGGGATGGGATCGTGCTATGTGTGTGTGCGGGGGGGTGGGGTTGTCCTGGGTGCCACCAAAATGATGTTTGGGCCCTGCTCTTGGCCACTTGAAAAGAATGTTTCATGTTAAAACAAGATTTTTCATAATTGTATTATTTGTTGGGTTATTTATAGTTTGGATAAATAATTTTTCCTCTGCCCTTTTGAAACTGGGTTATAATTGTTACCTTTTTCTTTAAGTATGTATTGTTTTTATTAAATGTATTATTCCACTGAAGATATTTGATTACAGATTAATACAATTTCAGTTAAAAAGGTGAGAAATAGATAGATGCAATCCTGTACATGTCTACATAGAAATAAGCCCCACTGAGTTCAATGGGATTTACTCCCAGGCAAGTGTTCTATAACTGCAGCCTAAGGGAGTGACCCTGTGGCCCCCAGACAGCATCTGAGGGGGCCAAAGGATTTTTTGGATTCCCAGGTCCAAGGTTGGAGACTGCGCTCTGGCCTCGGACCTGGGGATCAGAGCTCCAACCCCCCCTCCTTCCCCTGTATTCTGCAGCTGCTCCAGCCTCCTCCCCTCCCCCTCCGAGATGCTCCAGCTAGATGGGCGGAAAAAACCCGTCTAGTGAAAATGCAGAGCAGGAGGATGGGGAGGGGGAAATCACCTGCGCCTCTCCCCCTGCTCTGTATAGGATGCCCATAAGCCTCCAAATTCAGGGTCATATGGGCATCCCAATAGGATTGCGCTCTAAAAGACTTTAAAAGCTTCAAAGAACTGGGAAGTCTTAGCCTGCCATCAACAAGGTAGCAGCGTGGACTCCAGGCAAGCTTCCCCCAGGAGACCATGCCAGAGCTGTGGGGTAGCCACCAAAAAGCCCTCTCTCTGGTTGCCATTCTCTGAGCCTCAGAATGAAGGAGCACTTGAAGAAGGGCTTCTGTGAATGATCCTAAAATACAATAAATAAAATAGTTGGGATACCAGCCACATGAGCCTCTAGTGACAGTGATAGATGCAGGAGCATCCCCAAGTTATGTACCTGATCTTTCAGGGGAAGCGCAGTCTGCTCTTGAACCGGTTATTCTTAAAGGTACCAAGCATGCTTTTAAAAATACATTTTTAGTGTAACATGTAGTTTGACCCTAAAAGAAACTTCCAGTTGCTTGAAGATTTTCTGTACTATACATGTATAGCATTGCATTTGGCCTCACAGAAGCCAGTCGCTGACCTAGTTGCCGTGAATGTCACAGATATTCTTCTTTTCTCTCCCCACCCACCCCTTAGTGAAGTCTGTGTATTACTAAGAATGACTGGATAATTGAGAATCAATACAAGCCCATTCAAACACCATGTCTGAGTAACACAATATAAACTGTAACATTGTACTTTCTGTTCAGGAGAGCCATGATCCTTTTTCTGAACTGTTCCACCTTTAATTGCATTTTTCATGAAACATGCATTTACTTTCTTTGATATATTTTAGGAATTATTTTTGTATGCAGGAGCCAGTTCCCACATACAAAATAGATCTGCATAACATTTAAGAACACCATATATATTATCAATTAACTTTCAAAAGTGCAGAATTCACATAAGTAGAGACCTGATGGTTCCCCAGTCACCATTTATTTATTTATTATATTTATACCCCGCCTTTTTTCCTGCAAGGAACCCAAGGCGGCTTACATAATCCTCCTCCTCTCCATTTTATCCTCACAACAACCCTGTGAGGTAGATTAGGCTGAGAGTCAGTGACTGGTCCAAAGTCACCCAGTGAGTTTCATGGCCGAGTGGGGACTAGAACCTGGATCTCCCAAGTCCCAGTCCAACACTCTCACCACTACGCCACACTGGCATTTACATATTCTTTGTAGGCAGACATAATTAAAAAATGTGAATGCCATTTGGGAATTGGTTCCTGAGGACAAATGTAATATTTGCAGTAGCCCTCAGATTTTATGTACTAAATACATTCCATGAATTGTTAAGACTGGGCAAAGCAATTCCGTTGAATTCTGAAAGGTCTGCACTTGGAACACTTTTATTATTGTTTATTTATTTAAAGTATTTTAATTCATTTTTTGGGCTTCATACAAACAAGAGCAAAGGAAGATTCAAAGATATAATAGCCACCTTAGCAAGCATGCAGACCATTTTGAGAAGTTGCCCTGATTACGATCTCAGTTAAAGGTAGCATTGAGGAAGAAGCCAGGTCTTCAAAGCTCAGCTAAATCAACCTGAAGTAGAAGCAGGAGATAGCAGAGAGCTGAAAACACAATGGCTACTTTTCTTAGACCAGATGCATAATATCTCATTTAATTTGATATTTTATGGTTCATTTAATATGTTCAGGTATATATTTATCTTTGAGGGGGGGTTGGTTGCATATATGTGAGATTTTTTTCAAAGAGATATCTTAGAACAACAACTTCAAATGGACTTTCTTAGTGAGAAAAAGGAAAGAATTAACTCAAAGTTTACAACTCTGTTATCACAAAGGAATATCTAGTTTTCATGACACAACTTGACACAAAATGTATTATTGACCATTAGCTGATGAACAAAACATTAAGTACACTTTCAACCCTGAATGATAGATTGACCACCCAACACACTTCAGATAAACTTCTGACCTTGAACATTAGAGTTTTATAGCTCAAATAACCCTTTGACCCTGAGTGATAGGGCTTTAACTCAACATTCTTTAGAAATTATCCAGACTACCTCATGTCTTCATTTTTTATATGTTACTCAGAATTCATTATAAATTTGCTCTGTGTCCTTGTGTCTTCCCCCAATGCAATCACTACCTCCTTCTTATTCTGTTCTCTAAAATTTTAATTATTTCTCGTTAAGCTTTCCCATTAGCCCATGACTTGCCTTTTTAAAATAAGATATATTCTGTTCTTTGTCTAGAGATGAATCAGTACAGTTCTCAGTAGACATTCCCAGCAATTCCAGTAAAGCTAAATCAACCATTCTTTTAAAATCTTGGACACCATTCTGATACATTCCTTAGGAGTGTAGAGCGGTAACTGCATCCAATGTGGTAACTTCATTTTTCACAGCATACTTCAGCCCCACGTGCACAAACCTAGTGTGTTTCAGCACATAGTCTGGGAATCACCAGCCTAAAGTAGCTCTAGTGGGCTGGGCTACCAGCCTCAGAGGAACACCATTTGATAGTTCTTTCCAGTTTATTGAAATATTAGTGCATGAATTACCACTTTTTTCCTTGTTGTGCTGCCATGTTATAACTGTATAACTCAGATTCCTGAAGTTTTCCTTGAATAACTTCATGTGGTGCCAGATCATGCTCTGCTCTGAAATCAAAATTCAATTGTATCTATAGCTTTTCCCTGCCTATTGGCCTTTCTGTTATATCCAAAGACTAGCTTTTTTTACCCAGCGTTGCACAGGTCGTCATTTTCTTATAGGCACTATTTATTCGAAATTCCTTAAGGTAGCTGACCGCTGTTTTGAATCACTCCATAGGAAAGGTCCCCCGGGACTACATAATGGAATCCCAGCTCCCCTGGGAATCCAAGCTCCCCCGGGACTGCACAATGAAATCTCAGTTCCCCTGGGACTACCTGATCCCCCGGGACTGCACAATGAAATCCCTGCTCCCCCCCCCCCGGACTACACAATAAAATCACAGCTTCCCCCTCCCCGGGACTACACAACAATGAAATCCCAGCTCCCCCCCCCGAGACTACACAATCAAATCTCTGTCCCCCCATGGACTACACAATGAAATCCCTGCTCCCCCCCCCCAGGACTACACAATGAAATCCCAGCTCCCACCCCCCAGGACTACACAACAATGAAATCCCTGCTTCCCCCCCCCCCGGACTACACAACAATGAAATCCCTGCTCCCCACCCAGGACCACACAATGAAATCCCTGCTCCCTCCCCGGGACTACACAATGAAATCCCTGCTCTCTCCCCCCCCCCGGGACTACAGAGCAATGAAATCCCTGCTCTCCCCCCACCACCCGGGACTACAGAGCAATGAAATCCCTGTTCCCCCTCCCCCTCAGGACTACACAACAATGAAATCCCTGCTTTCCCCCCCCCCTCCTTGGGACTACACAACAATGAAATCCCAGCTCCCGCCCCACTCCCGTGTAGGTCCCAGCTGCAGTTCATATGAACATTCTGTTTTGACGTAGGAGAGATTTGCATATCTGCTCCTGATTGGGCCCCTGTCGCAGTTCATAAATATCTGACAGA
Organism: Shinisaurus crocodilurus; assembly: GCA_021292165.1. Classification (NCBI taxonomy): domain Eukaryota; kingdom Metazoa; phylum Chordata; class Lepidosauria; order Squamata; family Shinisauridae; genus Shinisaurus; species Shinisaurus crocodilurus. Next base: position 148,273,762 of record CM037878.1, on the reverse strand, counting down.
AATATCTGATTTTAAAGAAAAATCAGGTTAATCCTGAGAGTCTACAGGTGATGAAGAGTGAGCGTGCCAAGTTTGGCATAGATCCATCAAAACGTGATGGAGCCTAGCCTATGCAACAACGCCCCACATACAACAGTCATTCAGTCATTTAAAAAGTTTCCCTCCCTTTTAACCCCCTTAGAGAACATTCTAAATGGCCTAGGGGAGATTTGCATACCCATCCCTATTGGCCCCTGCAGGAATTCATACGAACATTCTAAGTGTCGTATGGGCTATTTGCATAACTGTTCCTATTGGTTCCTGCAACAATTATGAGGTGAGGTCGATTTGCATAACTGCTCCCCTGTTGTTTTGCCCATAGGAGATATGAGAGTGGGGCAATTTTGCCCCCATTTTTCACCCCCTTAGGGATGGAATTTCCAAAAATCCTTCTTTAGTGGGTGTCTACATCATAAAAACTATGTTCCTTCAAAATTTCACATTCCTAGATTAAACGGTTTGAGCTGGGCGTTGATGAGTCAGTCAGTCAGTCAGTCAGGACTTCTTCTTTTATATATATACAGTAATACCTTGGATTACGAGCATAATCCGTTCCAGAGCCATGCTCGTAATCCAAAGTACTCGTACATCAAAGCGAGTTTCCCCATTAGAAATAATGGGAACTCAGATGATTCGTTCCACAACCATTTAATCACTGCTTTGCCGGGTCCCTGGCAGGGAGCCCCATGGAGGGAGCTGGCAAAGCAGTGATTAAATGGCTGTGGGGCTAATGGGGAAACTCACTTTGATGTGCTGGCTCCCGGCCTCGCCTCGCCTCCACTTGCTCGGCTAGCACCTCGCACGCTGCCATGCCAGCTCCCGGGCAGGGAAGCAGCATGGCAGCGCGAGGCGCCCCCAGAGCGAGCGGCTGCGGCATGTCTCCATGCATCTCCCTGCCAGGGAGCTGGCAAAACTTTGCCGGCTCCCTGGCAGGGAGCCGCGTGGAGCCGCCCCCGTCTCTCCCTCCCTTTGCAAGCGGCGGCAGTCCCATCGCGTCACATCCGGCCCCGTCAGTGACGCAACGCACTGACCGCCGCCGGTTGCAAAGGGAGGGAGACGCTGCAGCCGCCGCTTGCAAAGGTAGGGAGAGGCGGGGGCAGCTCCACGCGGCTCCCTGCCAGGGAGCCGGCAAAGTTTTGCCAGCTCCCTGGCAGGGAGATGCATGGAGACATGCCGCAGCCGCTCGCTCTGCGGGCGCCTCGCGCTGCCATGCTGCTTCCCTGCCCGGGAGCTGGCATGGCAGCATGCGAGGTGCTAGCCGAGCAAGTGTTTGATGTACAAAACAAAAAAAAGTAGCTACATAAATTTGAGTATATCACTTTCAGTGCCTGAATATGAAATGTGTGTGCATATATATATACAGTATATAGATAGATAGATGAAAATACAGCTTTCTAAGAATTAGACATAAGCTTCAACAAAAGCAGATGAAATATCCATGTATCTATTCTCAAGTGGCATCTATATACCACCTGTTCAAATGTTGAAAGTGTTGTGTTAGGTCTTCAATCCATTGCAGTACAAGAGGTGATCATTTGTCCTTCCAGTGTTGTAATATAAGTGTGAAGGAAAAAGCCGTCCTTTTCACAATAAGTCTTTTAGCTGTCAAAGGGGCACAGAGAATCCATTTACGTTGACCGTGCATTAACTTCCAGGAAGTGGGTAGATAGTATGTGAAACATTTTAAACACTTGAAATATGCTATATAAAGCTAATGTATTATTATTAATTATTATTATTATTATTATTATTAGCATTAGATACTACCCCTGCAGCACATATATGTAAGTAACCTGCCTTCTCCCCCATCCCTATCTCTATTCCCAACCAGATTCAGTTTCCACAAACATCAAGAGAAAATGTAGTATTCTTTCATAGATGGAAGTGAACATAAAAATCACTCTGGAAGTGAACATAAAAATCACACAAAAGGCTTATGACTTTGTAAGAGCTGCTGTCCTCCTCTAAATAGAAATGCAGTTTCAAATGGGACCATTTCTACATATACTTCAGTATCTGTATTGTTCTGTGATGAAAAAGATGATCTCTTATTAGGATGTGTAGCCAAACTCATTTATCATAAGTGATTCTGCCATAGAATTCTGTTCAATAGAGATACTTTGTTCTATATTATGAGTATAATTTTCCTAAAGGATTGAGTAATCGATGTATTGCTTGTTTAAGGAGGAAAAATTAAACCTAATTGATAGCGTGTCACAAAGGACACTAAAGAAGAGGCAAGAAACAGGAAAAAATCAAATTGAAAATTGCTAGCAAGAAAAGGAGGGGAAAGAGAAGGGGAATCTGAAAAGATCATTATTTTGTCTGTGGCACATCAACTCGATAACTATAGGAAGGAAAAGAGCAAGAGTAAATGTAATAGAAAAAGACAAAATTGGTAATCAGCAGTGGCATGCAGAAAATATCTTGTAGTGTATAGCTTTTCACATTATCTTTAATGTACTAAGCAATTTGTTTGTAGCTGTGCTCTTTAAATCCCAGTGCTTGCTTGAATATTTTCTAATGAAAAGGTTATTAATAAAAATGTGTATTATTACTATTACTATTATTTCTCCTCCTCCTCCTTCCTTTTAACTATTTTTATTTCTTCCATAATCTGCCACTGAGCAGTGGGATCCTCTGGTCTTATATAATGCATTTTTAATGACTGTATGCTTGGCTGTGTGATTCTGCAAAATATACTGAGCCAAGACAAGAGCCTATCCAATCAAGCAACAGCAACTCAAGCTGGAATGGATCCAAACCTCAAGCTGGATCCACACATGCAGCTGCAATATGAAGTGGGGGAAATGTAGTGGGGTCCCCAGGGGGCAGAACATGTTGCATCATCTTGGATGGCATGGGGGCAGGTCACATTTTTAAACGCTCCCCTATGTAAAACATTTTACTCTAAGCAGAAAACTAGCATGCGTAGCAAAATAATGGGCTGGATTAGAATATTTGTCACCGATCTAGTTTTCTTTTATGGAGAAACATTTTTTTTAAAAAAAAAAGTATCCTTCACCTGCCGTCTGAAGTGCTACAGCCCACGTAATGACCTCAAGACACTCTACTAGCTTAGTCTGTTGCATGTGCGGACCAGGCCTTATCTCGAGTGTCAAGTTTTTCCCAGTGCTGGCCCAAGACATTTTGCTGCCTGAAGTGGAGAGTCCAAATGGCACCCTTTCCTGTGATTGCCAGCAGTTTTCAAAGCTTTTCTGCACCTTTTAGAGACAGATACCAAATCCTGCCTTCTCTTCCCCTCTACCTTCCCCGCCCCCTCTCCTATGGTACCGCCTGTCATTTCACTCATCATGGCCAGCCCTGATTTTACAGCGCTTCTTCACTGGAGATAACAGAGGAGAAACCAGCAGCCGCATAGCCTCAGGCTAAATCATGTGGACAAAGCACACACTGACACACACAAAACAGAGAGCTGGGAGGTATATTTTCAAAGATTTCATAGATCATAGAGTTGGAAGGAGCCTACAAGGCCATTGAGTCCAACCCCCTGCTCAATGCAGGAAACTAGAGGAGGGGTCTCCCATCCAAGTAGCAACCAGGCTTGACCCTGCTTAGCTTTCCACACTCAGACAAGCTGAGCCAGCGTGAGCCACAGGCCTGTATGTGAAGAGAGATAATAGTGGGATGAATGTGTAAATCAGGGGCAATACAGGCCTGTGGCTCACACTGGCTCAGCTTGTCTGAGTGTGGAAAGCTAAGCAGGGTCAGGCCTGGTTGCTACTTGGATGGGAGACCCCTCCTCTAGTTTCCTGCATTGAGCAGGGTGTTGGACTCGATAGCCTTGTAGGCCCCTTCCAACTCTATTCTATGAATCTATGTTTTGCAGTGCTTCAGAAACCTGCCAAACCTATTTGACCAGAAACAAGAAATGAGTGTGTACATTGCTCATTCATCCAGTTCACTAATAAAAATGTTGCATGTACCCTCCAACAGTTCACATTTCATAGGGACCCACTTGTATACTTGTAAAACTTTGTTACACCAGAGACTACTGCCCCCAAACCCCAACCCACCACATTATTAAATAATGCTGAAAGTTCATCTCTGCCTGATCATTTGCTCTGCAATAGGATAGGTAGTTATGGGCAGGGGATGTGGGGTGTGTGTGAAAGGAAGAAGCAATGCACTGGCTTTTGTTGTTCGTTTGTTGCTAAGATTGCAAGATGCAACATCTAGAGACTTAGGGAGGGCCCAAACGTGAACTCTAGCGCGTGTATGTGCACACTAGCAATTATTTTCAAAATAATCAGCCTTGGTTACCCAGATGGATGACCTTTATTGAGTAACGGATAGTGGGAGTGCAAATCTGTTAATTCTACTCGATCTCTCAGCAGCTTTTGATACCATTGACCATGGTATCCTCCTGGATCGACTCCGTGGGTTGGGCATTGGAGGCACTGTGTTACAGTGTTTCCGGTCCTACCTGCAGGGTCAATTTCAGAGAGTAAGATTGGGTGACTATTCCTCGGACCCTTGGCAATTGTGCTATGGGTAGGGATGGGCAAATTGCTCGATGGGGGGTGGAAACGGGGCAAACTCACCCCGCTCGACCCCCCCGAGCCTCGCGGAACTTACCTTTCCCCGGCTCGGCGCAACTCCCCAGAGAGGAGCTGGGGAAAGGTACTTCCGGGTCCCCGGCACTGCATTTCCCCCATAAAATCCAAGGTAAACTACCTTAAAACGGCTGCAAATAGCCTATTTGCGGCCATTTTAAGGTAGTTTACCTTGGTTTTTACAGAAAAAATGCAGCGCCGGGGACCTGGAAGTCCGCCAAGTGCCTCTCAGTTGGCGCTCAGTGAGGTTCCCATGGATCATGCAGCAGGGGCGCTTACTGAGCGCCCCACAAGTCGGGGTGTGGGCAGTTTGCCCACCCCTAGCTATGGGGTTCTGCAGGGTACCATCTTGTCCCCAATGTTGTTTAACATCTATATGAAGCTGCTGGGAGCGGTCATTATGAGATTTGGAGCCAGGTGCCATCAGTATGTCGACGACACACAGCTCTATATCTCCCTGAAAACTGAATCAGGAGAGGCTGTGCAAGTCCTGGACTCAGTGATGGACTGGATGAGGGCCAATAAACTGAGGCTGAATCCTGGCAAGACGGAAGCCCTGTGGGTGAATGGTTTCTGAGTCTGGGAGATAGGCTCATTGCCTGTTCTGGATGGGGTTGTGCTCCCTTTGAAAGATCAGGTTCGTAGTCTGGGGGTACTCCTAGATCCATCATTGGCGCTGGAGTCCCAAGTGACTGTGGCAGCTCAGATTGCCTTTTACCAGCTTCGACTGGTTCGCCAGCTATGGCCTCTCCTGGACAGGGATAGCTTGGCCACAGTGATACAGGCGCTAGTAACCTCAAGACTGGATTACTTCAATGCACTCTATGTGGAACTGCCCTTAAGGCTGCTCCGGAAGCTGGAGCTAGTGCAGAACAGGGATGTTGAAGAGTCCTTGGTCTCGAGTCGAGTCACGAGTCTTTGGACCCGAGTCTCGAGTCCGAGTCCTTGGTCCAAAATGGTGACTCACGAGTCACGAGTCACTCCCAAAGCTGACTCCATGAGTTCCTATTAAAATCAATGGGTTTTTTTCCCAACAAAATAAGGCTACTTCAGATGTGTGGCTTAAATAAATTCTAGGCACAAGTGTGCCTTTTTATTTCAAAACTCTGCAACTGGTTTTGACAAGAACAGACAGGCAGACAAACCCAAAATAAAAATAACCAGGCAGGCAGAGGAGGCAGGGAACACCAAAGCAGGCAGGCAGAGGCGTTTGTCTTGGACAATTCAAACTGTGGAACTGGTTAAGAAGAGACCAGGCAGGCAGAGGAGGCTGGGAACCCCAAACAGGCAGGCAGAGGTAGAGGCAGCCAAACCCAAAATGTCTGAAAGGTTGCATTTTAGGAAAATGATTTTAAAAAATAAAATCTTCGCAGGCGATCGCACTTCTCTCCACTCCTTCTGGCACAGCCCAGGGATGTTGAAGAGTCCTTGGTCTCGAGTCCCGAGTCGAGTCTCAAGTCCCATTAAAAATATTGGGACTCGAGTCTGAGTCAAGTCAGAGGTGGGACTCAGTCCGACTCACGAGTCGAGTCCTGGAGTCCGAGTCCCCATCCCTGGTGCAGAATGCAGCAGCTCGGCTATTGTTGGGAGCTGCCCCTTTTCATCATGCAACTCCTTTGCTGAAGGAACTGCACTGGCTACCTATTTGCTACCGGGTCAGGTTTAAGGTTCTGGTACTTGTGTACAAAGCCTGAAACAACTTGGGACCATGTTACCCGAGAGCTCATCCTCCCATACCAACCTGCGCGGTCACTGAGGTCATCAGATGGCATGCTCCCGGTGGTTCTTCACAGACCTTTGGCCCGATTGGAGTCCATGAGGAGATGAGCCTTCAGTGTGGTGGCTCCATTTCTGTGGAACTCCCTGCCTCTGGAGGTCAGGCAGGTTCCGACATTGTGCTGCTTTCGGTGCCTGCTGAAGACCTCCTTGTTCCAGGAAGCCTTCTCTGCTCTCCAACCACCACTGTAATTTTTACATTGTTTTCAATGTGTTGTTTCTGTTTCTTTTATCTGTTTTTGTCTTTTTACTGTTCACCGCTCTGGAATCTGCTTAGATATGGAGCGGTATACAAATACTGTAAACAACAACAACAAAAATCTCCATCAGCCAGGAGGGACAAAAGAGGGACATAGTTTTACCAGGGACCAGGAAATTGGGACTGCCCCTGATAAATAGGAACACTTGAAGCTTGTGGTGTGGCACAGTGGACTTACTAGGCCTGCCATTCAGGGTGAATCCAGTAACAGTTTAGGAGTTACGCAGTGAATACAGCTAAATATTAGATGTGATATCTGTGGGGAATATAGCTTCATTCTGGGTTTAGCCAGGAAACAATTTACTTCTGAGTGATTCCTAGTTAGGAGATAGGATAGGTTGAAATGGTCAGCATGGCCGAGGCTGCAGTCCGGAGACCATGCCGAAGTGCACAGACACAACCATTCTTTCTTTGAACAGCAGTTCTCCATATCACACCCCAAACTCCCCCACAGTCAGAAGTCCTGCTGGGCAATGTTACTTACATAATTGGCTGGATTATGGCCCTAAATTGCAGCAGTGTACTATGGAGGCACTTTTCATTAGACTGGTAAACTAAAGCATTTAGATTTAAATAGATGTGAGGACTGATGCTTACGTTCCTCTTAGGCAAGGCAAAGTCATCATGACATTTATCTGATCAGCTGCATTTGGGGAATGTTTTTCATGAATGCACCCTTCCCCTCCAGCTCCCATTGGTGACAGTATGTATTAATCTCATCAAGCAGACTATTAGGTTGTTACAGCCTGACATGGGAAACACCATCTTTAAACAAACAGTCCCCCTCCTCAAAGAGGAATAGGTGCCCGAGAAGCACATGCCCCTATGTTCTGAACAAAGTTTTTCATCAAGGCAAAATCTATATAATTATTCTTAAACAATGAGTGAAGATGTAGATCCTGCATTGAATTAGGGAAATCACAGTGAGTAAATCATAGTGTCTGTGTCTCTTTCTCCCCCTCCCCCCCCCTGCACCCACCTTAAACCTTTCATGTTGTGTCTAGATTTTCTATGATAAAATATTAGCTGCCACCACATGGGAACAGTGTCTTCACAGAAATAAACAATTCGTTGTAGCCAATATAGTCCTTCTTAGAGTAGACTGATTGAAATGAATGGGACTGGAGGGAGTGATTCTATGGCCCCTAGACAGTGTCTGAGGGGCCATAGGATTTTCAGATTCCCAACTCCGAGGTCAGAGACTGCACTCTGTCCTTGGAGCTGGGAATCAGAGCTCCAACCCCAGTGGCAGCTCGTGGACAATCTTACTGGTGGGTCAGACATTAGGTCAGCAGAGGCGGAGTCAAGCGGGGTCACGGGGCAGAGCCAACCATACCTGGTTTGTGACACATTGTTCTCTCTTGCTAGGATTGCACCTGTAACTTTTTCCTCATCCCTCCCTATTCCTTTTTCCTTGCGTATCGTGTCTTTTTAGATTGTAAGTAAGTCTACAGGCAGGGACTGCTTTCTTTTACTGAACATTTGTAATCTGCTCCAGGAGCCTTTTTAGCTGAGGAGTGGGAGAAAAATACTCTAAACTAAGTAAATAAATAGTTTTAAATAAATATTTTAAAAATAAAAAAGATGAGCATCTGGAATTGGCTGGTGGGCAAATTTGGGGCCATGTAAAGAGGCCAATGAAAGCAGCAGTCACAGGACTTCCCCCTTCCCTTCAGTGGCCATGGGGATTGTCTTAACCTTCATCTAGTTGTTTTTACAACTTTGTATACTTTGTTTAGGAGGTGCCCAAGTAAGACTTATTCTTTCCTTCAGCAATGTAAATGCAGGAAATCTGCATAACAAAGACAGGTCTAATGGCAGTCAATTAGCAGTACAAAAACCCGAAAAGGGCCTGAAGCCTATAAACTTTAAATCAGCATAATAAAGCTTTCCCTCAAAGGACTTATTTTCTGTTTGAAGGAGGCATTTAGTATTGTTCTTGCCTATCAAAAGAGACTAAGAATACCTGTTGATGACCTCCTATTGCTTCCCCCTAATTGTTTCAGTTGTTTGGGATATAAAGTCCCCATAAAGCCTATCCTTATGCAAATTTCTGGGATATTTTGTGTCCCAGGCATTTTTGGTTTATAGAAAGAAAACTGTAAAAGGTAGATGGCAGAAATTTTGGAATACTTTTTACCAGGGATGTTGAAGAGTCCTTGGTCCCGAGTCCCGAGTCTTTGGACCCGAGTCTAGAGTCGAGTCTAGAGTCCGAGGTCCAAAATGGTGACTCGAGTCGAGTCCCGAGTCCCTCCCAAAGTGGCGGCCCATGGAGGGAGCAGGAGGGTCTCCGCGAGAGGAAGAAGAGCTGCCCTTCCTCCCGTGGAGACCCTCCTGCTCCCTCCATAGGCCGCTGCCGCTGCCCTCACCTCCACCTCCGCCACCCTCACCTCACCGCCGCCCTCGCCTTTGCCGCCGCCCTCACCTCCTCCTCCTCCTCCGCCATTGACCTCGTCGCCATCACCGTCGCACACAGCATGCCGCGTCACGCCGCCAGCGCCGTCGCTCTGTTTTTGGCGCGGTTGCTGTGGTTCCTCCCGCCAAAAACAGAGCGACGGCGCTGGCAGCGTGACGTCACAGCAACCACAGGAACCACAGCAACCCCGCCAAAAACAGAGCAACGGCGCTGGTGGCGTGACGCGGCGTGCTGTGTGCGATGGCGATGGCGACGAGGTCGACGGCGGCGGAGGAGGAGGTGAGGGCGGCGGCAGTGGCGGTGGCAGAGGCAAGGGCGGTGGCAGCGGCGGCGGCAGCGGCGGCGGCAGAGGAGTCCTTGGGCTCGAGTCCCGAGTCGTGTCTCAAGTCCCACATAAATTAGTGGGACTCGAGTCAGAGGGGGGACTCAGTCGGACTCACGAGTCGAGTCTCCGAGTCCCCATCCCTGCTTTTTACTACCCTGTTCCAGGCAAAGTCCTAAAAGGACAGGATTGTAGGTCTACTTATGTGTAAATTACACCACAGAGTGTGAGCCTGGGTTAAGGAAAGCACCCCAACATGCAGGATGAAGGTTTAAGCTACATAAGCTTCATGGATTTGAGAAGCTGCATAAATAATCACACCAAACACATATCCTTCAATAAGTGTACATTTCTTACCCTTCCCTTCTTCTCCTTCTCAAACAATGAGTCTGTCCAGACATGTTATATACACAGTGGAACAGAGAGAAGCTGAAGCTGCTGCTGCTCTCTGTGACTGTCTGTGATCTCCCTGCCCCCTTGCATTGCACAGGCTCCAGTCATGTGGTATGGTGTGAGATGGGGTGATTTTGCAGGTGTCTGATTGGCTGAGGGCTGACTCCCCTTTGCCCTTATAGCCATGAGATAGATGGAGAGAGGGAGGGAGGGAGAACAACCAACCAATCAGTTTTTGCTTTCTGGCTCACAGCCAGAGGGCTCTCTTGGGTAATCCAGGCTTTTGACCAGTGAACAAACAGGCAGCCCTAGCCCCTCCCTGAAAGGCCTCCTCTTCCCCCACAGGTATTTGCATAGGGGGGAAAAGTAGTTCCTGGGGGAATGTTCTGAGCATGTGCAACTTATCGTACATGCCCAGTGTTTCCCCTAGCCAAAGCAGGAAGTAAAGGAGAACAAACATTGTTGCACTGCCACTTTACATTGCATCCTATGGAGGGAAACAAGGTCTGGGACACAAGCAATGAGAAGCAGGTTAGGTTGGGCTCTGCCCCCTTTCCCCTGTATGACAAGCCTCCACTGCCAACTCCCCTCCCGTGCCTCCTCACAGCTGGCGTGGAAAGAACCACACTGGCTGCTCTCTGAGGTTGGGAAAGCAACCTCAGAGAGGGGTAAAAGGGGTGGGGGTGGGGGTGGGGGAGGAGACTGGGCAGGCCAGGATATGAGGTATCCTTAAGCCACTGCAGCCTCCTTCCCTCCCCTTTTGAGATGCTCCAGATAGACTGGCGAAAAAATGCAGAGCAGGAGGATGGGGAGGGAAAGAACCTCTGCCGCTCCTCCTGCTCTGCACTGGATGCCCGTAGCCTCCAGGTTTGAGTGCTTATGGGCATCCCAACAGGATTGTGCCCTGAGTTAAATTAACACTGGATACAATCCAATATCCAAGAATCCAATACGCCAGTGTGGCGTAGTGGTGAGAGTGTTGGACTGGGACTCAGGAGATCCGGGTTCTAGTCCCCGCTCGGCCATGAAACTCACTGGGTGACTTTGGGCCAGTCACTGACTCTCAGCCTCACCTACCTCACAGGGTTGTTGTGAGGATAAAATGGAGAGGAGGAGGATTATGTAAGCCGCCTTGGGTTCCTTGCAGGAAAAAAGGCGGGGTATAAATATAATGAAGAAAAGAAAGAAGAAATGACCAAAAGGGCATCTCCAGACTGCTAAACTTGCATATTTGATTATTTTCCCAAAGGATTTAGCATCTCCACTACATAAAGACTTTATTTTACACTCTTTAGCAGCAGCAATGATTGCAACCTGCTGGAAAAGTTCAGCAGAGTTCTCTATCAGGACTTGTTTGAGGAGGCTTTGGGACCATTTATTAATGACTAGTTCACCCACAACATGAAGGTTGTTAGGAGGATATGCAAAACCTGAAACATCTTATGTATTATGGTAATGATTTTTGAGGTATATCAATCATACATCCCAGACCCAAGGCATCCCCCACTTCTCCAAGATCATTATAAGATCTTGCTGACATATTAAAAGAAGACCATTACAGATTGAAAGTTTTGTGATTTTGTACTTAATGCAACCTTACCTAACTAAATTGGTTGTGCTTGATTACCCCATTTCTTTTTTCCATTTTTAAAGGGCTATTTTTAGTCTATCTCCACTATATACTGAAAAACTCCATATAAAATAAAGTGATTCTTAAACAAACAAACAAAAGAAGCATAGCTGAGCCAAAAGTGCTCTCTATTGGGAATACTGTTTCCCAAGACTGTCGAACTAGCATTGTCCCCTTGTCCACTTTGCAGAAATGTTCACCTGTTCATTTGCATTATTCACTTTCTCTTTCAGTTTTCAGGAACATAGGAAGCTGCCTTATACTGAGTCAGGCCAATGGTCCATCTAACTCAATATTATTGACACTGACTGGCAGCGGCTCTCCAAGGTTTCAGGCCACAGGAATTTTCCCAGCCCTGCCTAGAGATGCCTGGGATCCAGCCTGGGACCTTCTGCATGCAAAGCAGGAGTTCTACCACTGAGCCAAAGAGTTCATTTGCCATCAGTGATAACATCAGACAGCCAAATCCGATTGTTTACATATTTATTCTTTATCTATTTTTCAGGTTTCTATCCTGTCTACCCATCAAGGAGCTAAGGACACCATGGGGATTGTTCCATTTTATCCTTACAACAATCTTGTGAGGTATTTTGCACAAATAGTGTGTGACTGGCCCAGGGTCACCTGGAGAGCTTTAAGACAAGTGAAGATTGGAAGCCAGGTCTGACCCATGCAAGCCCAGCACCCTAAACACTGCACTGGTTGTAATAGCATAGCGATATCATCATGCTCACTTTATAATCCCTGATTAGATGGGATTGATGATGTGATTAATCCAAGAAGCAGACAAACAACAATCCAGACTTAATCACACTTAGAGTAGGCCCACTTATGTTAGCCATGACTAACTTAAATTCTATTGATTTCAGTGGATCTGCTCTGAGTATGAGTAAATCTGAATCGGACCCAATAACTAGGAGGCAAGATAGTACTGATGCAGTAACAACTTTGGGTAACAATAGCACTAAACAGGAATGAAAAATTTTTGCACAACTGAGTTGTGTATTGTTTTTTTTTTTAAAAAAAAAAATTCCACTGCCATCCCTAAGACCACTGTTACCTTCCAAAAAATTGGAATTTGAGAGAATATTCTACACTATCCTAATCCTGCACAACTGTGACTCACCAAAGCAAAGGTAGTTCACCAACCAGGGCTGGCCCTACCATTAGGCAGAGTGAGGCAGTCATCTCAGGTGGCAGATGCTGGGAGGTAGCAACAAGGTGGTGGAGAGAGCTGTATGACTAGCATCTTGCCCTGTGCCCCTATCGCTAGTCTGCTGCCTTCAGGTGTAGTGGTGGATGCTGATGATAGACAGTGTTGAAGAAATAGTAAACTGCCAGTCCAGTTGGGTTTTGTACATGGAATGAGAGAGGGTGCCATCTTGTTTGTCACCTAAGGCGGTAGAGATGGCCCTGTCACCAACCATATGTTGTGGACTGCCATATGTTGTGGACAACTTTCCCCCTCATTTCACAAGTTTTAGGCAAGTGGAAAATAACAAGAGGTTTACCAGGTAGGCCATTGTAGAAGGCTGGAGGAATCCATTTGGTTTGCTAGGTCAGCAGTTATTCAGCCCTGAATAGTCACACTGACATAGTAAAACATTCTAACAGTGTATGTCTACTCAGAAGTAAGTCCCATTGATTTCAATGGGACTTACTCCCAGGTAAGTGAGTATAGGATCACATCCTAATAGTCTCATTTGTTAATGTTAACCTACTTCAGCTTGATGGGGTTTGGTGTCTAGATCTTTAAAGCGGAACTCAGGAAGTCTACATCAGTTTAGAGCCAAATTCTTTATTTCATCAGATGAAATTCATCTGGGTTTGTCTGAAAGTTACTTTGTCTAGAACGAAGCCTGCAGTACAGTCCTTAGCTACTGCTATTAACACATTTTATATCCTTGAGTGTTTTCTTTGGTAACACATCCGTGAGATTAGACAAAATCTCCTGCATCACCACAACTCTGTCTGCTCCAGTTCCTGTCATTGTCGGAAGATAAGAGATTGTTTGTTTCTTACTAAATCTACTGTATTAATGACTGTGATACTAATTATGTTTTGAGAGATGTTTGTCTACAGGGAAATGCATTCCTTTTCTCTTATGCTGTAGAAATGTGCAGTGCTGTCAGCTATTTCCCGTACATATGTGTGTGTGGGGGGGGGGGAGAATCCATAAAAACAGCTTTAGAAACCAATGAAATGAACACGGCATCTATAAAACAAATACATGCAAACTAGAAATGGTAACAGGTGATTGAGAATGAAAACTGATATATTCCTCTAGCATAAACAAGGGGCAATGAGCAGAAAGTTAGGCAAGGAAGAAGAAACAAGCATTACAAATATCTGGGTGTTACTCTCATAATTAATATTACTGGGGTTACTGTGCCTCTAATAATAACAGACCCTCAATGCATTGCTTGTACGTTGTTGTTGTTGTTGCACCACCGGTGCTGCGACAGCCTTTGCTATCTTTTCAGCGCTAATCAAAACATTCCTTTTTATGCAGGTTTGTTTGTTTGCTGGTTGAATAGTTTTTTTGCCTCTTATTTTGTAATTTGTTGTTGTTGTTACATGGTATTTGTCCCTTTATAACATTGTGCACTGTCCTGGGATCCCAGAGCAACATAAATAAAAAGGCAGATCCCTGCCCCAAGGCCTTCCCAGTTTTAACACAAATGTGCCCTGGGCTGATTTGGAATAGGGCCAGTAAAAAAGGAATGCCTTTGAAGAGTGTGCTTTGGATGTTTGAACATAATTTTAGTTCCAAGCCATTCTGATTTAGGAGCATGGCAGCACCTAGAGGCTCCACCATCAGCAGCCCATGTTGGGAGCCCTTCCTGTCATCCTTTGCTTTCTGCTCTGTAATTGACTTATGTGCCTGTGGGGAGGGGCTTGCAGCAACAGGGACAGGCCTAGAAGCTATCAGGAGCATGTGAGTGCAGCAACATATCCAATAAACATAACTCCCATAACTCCTATATGCTATTGCACATGCAATGTGATGTGGCTGCAAAGAAGGCAAATGCTGTTTTGGGCTGCATTAATAGAAGTATAGTGTCCAAATCGCATGAAGTGATAATTCCCCTTTACTCAGCACTGGTTAGGCCTCATCTTGAGTACTGCATCCAGTTCTGGGCACCACACTTTAAGAAGGACGTAGACAAACTGGAGAGGGTTCAGAGGAGGGCAACAAGGATGATAAAGGGACTGGAAACAAGGCCCTATGAGGAGAGACTGAAAGAACTGGGCATGTTTAGCCTTCAGAAGAGGAGACTGAGGGGAGATATGATAGCACTCTTCCAGTACTTGAAGGGTTGTCACACAGAGGAGGGCCAGGATCTCTTCTCGATCATCCCAGTTTGCAGGACACGGAATAATGGGCTCAAGTTACAGGAATCTAGATTCCACCTAAACATCAGGAAAAAAATTCCTGACTGTTAGAGCAATAAGACAATGGAACCAACTACCTAAGGAGGTGGTGGGCTCTCCCACTCTGGAGGCATTCAAGGTGCAGCTGGACAGCCATCTGTCAGGGATGCTTTGACCTGGATTCCTGCATTGAGCAGGGGGTTGGACTCAATGGCCTTGTAGGCCCCTTCCAACTCTACTTTTCTATGATTCTATGACAAAGCATAGCCTGAAACCTATAGTTTGCCATTAGTCCTTGCTATTGCCACTCCACCAGCTTTGTAAATTTGGAAAGGAGGGCAGCTTGAAGAGCTCACAGTGGGCCAGAAATGGGCCTATTTTGAACTGGGTCAACAAAGCTCTAGAGGAATAGAGGAACAAGTGCAGGAAACAACAGAGAGAAACTGAGGGCAGCAAGAGATAAAGAAGACAAAATTTAAGGTAGCATTTGTACCTAGTGGCATATTTGCTCTGGCAGCAGCATCTGTTTCTCTAGGAAAACCAAAATGACACCTCGATGCAGCACTGCCAATCAACCAAACAACCTTCCTCTTCTCAAACAGAGACAGCTGTGTTTGATTGGGCACATACCTAGAATGCAAGATGGTGACCTATTGAACAAGAAATTCCACTTATATGGGGAGATGGTCAGTGCTAAGAAACTCAGAGATCATTGCTCCAATGTCAGGATGCTTGCAAACATGAGCTAAGAGACCATGTCACTGACATCAACAAGTGGAAAGGTCTTGCCATGAATAGGAACACATGGAAGTACAGGCTCATTCCCTATCATAGGTTTTTTTTTTTTTTAATATATAAAACAGAGTCTGTGGTTCCAGGTTTTCATATTATTGACACCAGTGGTGTAGCGGTCCATTTTGAAGTACAGGCGCCCATCATGACAGTTGCCATAGCCACGCCCCCAAGGAGTTTCCAAAAATGCAGACAGCTGGGTTGGTCCATATCAACAAACCAGTACTAGCAGTTTTTGTCTCCACCAGAAGCAGGTCTTTTGGAAAGCTAAAGGGTCTTAACTGGGTCTTAATTGCCCATTCAAGAGCCAGTTGCCCCAAAATACTTTGCATTTAGGGGTGTATGGAGTTTGTTAAATCCATTCCATCTGTGTAGTGATGTGACCGTTTGCCTCGCGCGGGACATAGCGGGCCGAAATTGACCCCACTAAGCGTCTGCGTGAGGCTCGCGTGGGCCTACCTTTTCCTGGCAGCGGCTCGCCGTGGAGAGACGAGACGGCGGAGAGGCGAGCCCCCCCCCCAAAGGTTCGTGAACACCACTGCATCTGTGTTTCACAGTTGTCAGGCATCTTTCATTCCATTGTCCACTCATTGACAAAATCAGATTTTTTTTGTATGAGAATTTCATTCACTAGTGTAAATGTGCACTTATGCAAATCCACCCCAAAGTAAAACAACAACACACAACTGTCTGCAAGTCTGTGGAATCTGTGCCAGTCCACTGTGGAATCTGCAGCAGATTCACACAAATCCAATCTCATTTGAATCCACTGTGAATTTCTCAGAAATTCCTGTTTGCCTTACAACAGGGAACAATATATTGTTGCTTGGGAAATCCATTCCCCACCCTCAAGCTACTGTGAGGATTCCAGGTAAGCTGAAAGGGAACAGGGAAAGCAGGGGAGGGGGCAGATGACATTAGCATCAAATCAAAACATGCTGAAACTGAACCCCGACAAGACCGAGGTACTTCTGGTGGGGGACAAGGGGAGGTTAGGGGATGTTGACCTGGTGCTGAATGGGGTACATCTACCCCTGAAGGACCAGATCCGCAGCTTGGGGGTCATTCTAGACTCCCAGCTGTCCATGGAGGCTCAGGTGGCAGCTGTGAGCCGGGTGGCGCTGTATCAACTCCATCTGATACGGCAGCTGTGCCCCTACCTTCCTAATCACCTGCTCCCATCAGTGGTTCATGCCTTGGTCTCCTCTCGCCTAGACTACTGTAATGTGCTCTACGTGGGGTTACCCTTGAAGATGGTTTGGAAGCTACAGCTGGTACAGAACACGGTGGCTCGCCTGGTTAAAGGCAGCCACTGGCGGGATCATATCACTCCAGTGCTGAAGGAGTTGCACTGGCTACCAGTTGCTTGCCGAGCCAAATTCAAGGTGTTGGTTTTGATCTTTAAAACCCTATACGGCTCTGGTCCAGTCTATCTCAAGGAGCGTCTCCAGCAACACCAAGTGGGCCGCTCAACAAGATCTGCCACGGATGGCCTTCTCCTTGTCCCTTCAGCCAGAGCAGCTAGACTGGTGGGAACGAGGAAGAGGGCCTTTTCTATGGCGGCCCCCATACTGTGGAACTCTCTCCTGAGTGACCTCCGCCATGCCCCCTCTCTGCTGAGCTTCCGTCACTCATTAAAAACCTGGTTGTTCAGGCGGGAATATGGGGTAGGTTAAGATTTTAATTTTTTAATATTGTTTTAAATTTATTTTGTTGTTTTTATTCTGTGTACATCGCCCAGGGTGGCCGGTTGCCAGCCAGATGGGCGATAAATAAATATAATAAATAAATAGATAAATAAATAAATAAATAAAAAGTGCCAGCACTCATCCCCTTGAGCCCTGGCTCTGCTACAGCATTAATTGGGACAATCTTCCCACTTGTCTCCTACAGCTTCAGAACAAGTATGCATTCCAGAAACAGAGTAGCCACGTTTACCCACTACGGGTTACAGGTCCAGTACTTGTGTCAAGCCCTGCTGATCTATGATTGGCGTCTTCCGCTCCTGAACTGTAATCTGATATAACCCAAATCAACCTCTGGAACAATGAAACCCCATCAATGTGCAAAGATAGGTGGTTGTCCAGTAGTCTGGGAACAAAAGCAGTCAAAGATGTTACAACGTGGCAGTGGAAAGTATTCTTCTCCTTTATTCCCCTTTCCTGTTTGAGAAGAGAGAAAAAAAAAAGTCAGAATTCGGGCCACCTCTTTCTCAACTCAACCAAGAAGGTTTACTGTGCTTCACTTTCTCCCAAATTAAAAAAGGGACTTTATAAGGTGCAGCTTTGGCTGGATCATGTCCACAGTCACTCTCTTGATTATAGCAAAAAGCATGATTAAGCTCTAGAATCTCTTCGGAAAAGCTTCCCATTATAAAAACAAACAAACAAGCAAAAATCATTTCAAGAGGCTCGTGTCATTTTTCCAAATCTATTGCCTTATCTCTAAGGGCTCAACACACTCTTCATAATGAACTTCATATATTTTTGAGTACTAGTACAGACATAATAATAGGAAGAGTTAAAAATGAGTCACCTTGCCTAATGGCTGGATTGGTCCAAGTGATCCCCCCACCCCCCCGTAATAAAACTAAGTTGGATGGCTTGGACACTAAATCTGTTTCTGCTAGAAGTGCTTTTTTGGTATCCAGTGCTTTGAACCCATGTGCACTACCAGAAATATAAGGCAGTGAACCTAAACCTTCTGGCTTCTATCCAGGCCATCTTTTTAATCCCGACTGAAAAATGGAGAATTTCAGAGAATTGGGGGGGAAATCCAAAGAAGTATTTAATTTAAGAACTTCTTTGAAATAATCAGTTGGTGGCCCCATATCCTGGCAGTGCTGGGATCACGTAGAGTAGGGAAGCACAACCTGCAGCCCCAAGGCCTTAACTGTGCCCCCCCCCCGGTGCTCTGACCTCCCACCACAGAATGACCCCTTGATGCTGTTTTCCAGCCAGTTGTATAGTGCTGTTAAGAGCTATACAGATCGCTGGTATAATAACATAATAAGCTGTTCCTGAAGTGGGTTATATTAGGTTGGTTGCTGTTATCACTTCTTTCACTGTGCTTTGTAATTGTGTTTTTAATCTAGTTGTTTTTAATCTATTTTTTAACAAGGTTTATTTTAATTATGGTTTTTATTGCTGTTAGTCATCTTGATCACCATTTTTTTAAAAATTATGTCTGGAAAGGCATGGTATACATCTAATAAATACATCATTTTTTTTCAGTTAGGAAAGAGTGATCTGTATGAAGATCTCTGGGGGGGGGAGAGTGGAGAGCATTCTGTATCAGGATTGTGGGGGAGGATGGAGAAAAGGATTTTCACTCCTTCCCCCAGAGATCCTAATTCTGATTGTGGTTTCCTCACTGGAATGAGCAATCTGAATTGCAGGGGTGCACGACCTAAGATGGCTCACAGGTCACCCAATCCAGCCTGTGCCTCCTTCCAGCACAAAGTAAAAAGGGAATGATGTCAGGGGTGGGGCCATGTCCCCTGACATCATCTGGCCCATGGGGTGTAGGGAAATTTGTCCCCACTTCATAACAGTTCTGCACCCCTGCTACATCAGGATCACTGGGATGTGTGCACACATATGTGCGTGGCCCCCAACCTCTAAGCCAGCATTGAATGTGGCCCCAGAGAGGTCCTGATTGTTTGACCCAGCCCCTCTACATGGGAGGTTGTACATGTGACCATCATCATTTGTGTGGTTGTGGTGACCCATTTTCTTGCCACTGTAACCAAGCAAATTGTGTCGGCTAGATGTAAAGCCCATATATGGAGACACAGTTCACCACATCCCTGCTTGGGCTGTACAAACTGGGCTCTGACCTTCACAATATTCAGGAGCAGCTCTGCTGATTTCACCTGAAGTCAATTTAGAAAAAAGAAGCTTGGGAATCACAGGCACTGGCTCTGTTGTATCATAACTTACTTACGTTTGTTAGATAAGTTTTCACTCAACTTGTGAAACGATACCATTCTGACATGAACAATGAAAGGCAGCCCCAGAGTCTTCGATTTCTGTGAATTAGAGCTGATTCCTTTAGGCTACAATCCTACGTACACTTACCTGGGAATAAGCACCAGTGGGGGAGTAAGCACCACTCCACTGCACACTTGTGAACTTATGAGGAAACACAGATAGGTATTGCCTCCATAAAATTCCAATGCTCATAATTGCACAATTCTGTAGTGTGTAAGTTAGGAGTACCTCTTTTGAATTTGACACACGCTGTCGTCAGTTCAAAGGGAATGAACCTTAGCAAAGGGAATTACAGTCTTGCTTATCGCTTTATACAACAAATATAAACACATTCCAGTTTAGAAATGTGATACTGATCTAGCACAAAAGCTACAAAAGATCACACACAAAACAATGCATTTGTATACACTGGACCCACATTTCTGCCATGATGCAATGCAGATACTAGGGCAGTCAAATGATGATCATGCTTAAGAATAACGTTTCTCATTGTTTTATTCAATTTGTTTATTAGAATGGTAGGGCATGGGCATCAGAGAAGGGGCACTACAAATATAATTTACTAATTCCCTTATTCAGGCATAAAATGTTATTCTAGGAGTATAGGATGGTGTGTTCAGTCTCCATTATATTATTAATAGGACTGTGAATCAATGGGGGGGAATAATAAACTAATTTTAACTGATTGTGATTAACTGATTACTGTTGCCAAAACCTGGATATAGATCATTTTTAGGATATTAAAGGAAGAATGAAATAACTTAGAAGCATTATTTTTACTTCATTGCTTCATGAAGAAGACCAGAGCAGTAAGTTCGTGAGCCTCAAAGAACTTAATGGGGCTTACTTCTGAGTAAAACATGCATAAGCTCAGGCTTTTGGTGGCAGTCGCATGATGGCCATAGTTCCAGGCTCCCTGTAGATGCAATTTAGTGTAAACCAGAAAGGAGGCATAAAGTCCCTTGAGCTGAAGGAAGAACTCTGGGCTTCTGCATAGGTACCTTCCATTAAAGTTTTAGTAAGCTTTAAGAGCTCCACTTTCAGTGAGGAATGCTTATTAGAGCATTAACAAATACTCAAATGGGCATTTCAGCAGTGAGAAATGCAGCTGTAAAGTTCCAAAATGACTACGGGGACTTCCCTCTTTCTGAGAAGGGCAGTCAAGATGGCTACATGGGTTGCAGTTTTTTAAAGGGCTCTTTCTGGCAGCAGTCTTTCTATCAAGCTGTAATAACAGCATTCCCCTTCAACAGAAAGGAAGCAACTGGCTAGTGGAAGCCAGAAAGATAATAATGTAATAGAAACGTTTGTAGTTGCAAGTTTTATTCTTTGTTAATAAAGTAACCACACAAGGAAATACCTTGGGAGTTACGTCAACAGCCACTTAGGTTTTTCACTCTCATATTCACCTTGCTGGCTTCTACAGCGTTATAGGCTCATACCTCACAGCAATTGATGTAGCATTATCCTCTCTGTGGATCAAGACCTGCAGTCCATCATTTGTACAAAGCGTCCACAGGAAGTAATGGGAGTTTTCTTTGAATAATGACTCCTGGTTGTTTTTTTCCTCCAACCAGGCATCTATCTCCACCACAACATCCTAAAGCCAAAGCAGCGACTTCCCCCCTCTCCCCCCTGACTACATTAAGCAGAAATGAAATCTCCATCCCTAGCAATTTCTCCATCTTCAAGGATGACAGGGGAAGCTTAGGAAACATATGCAGCATCAATATGGTAAGTGTGACATGTGCTCATTAAAATTGTTTATGATGTATTCTTTGGGATTGAACATGTTTTTCTGCATTGTTAAGATACACATTTACATTCTATTGTTGCTATGAATGTGTAATATAACAAGATCATATTTCCTGGCAAAAATGTCTGCTTATAATTACATCACTAGCGATTGCTGGACCCCCATGACCACCACCCCATATCTGATTTGGCACTTTAAAAAACAGATCAATTTGTGTCGACCAAGAGATCTCGTCTGCTGCCCTTTCTTTTCTTAACATACCAAGATGGGGGATAGCAAGGCAGGCTCCCAGAGGGACAGTGGCAGGGAGCCTCTCGGGGTTCTACAGCTGTGCGCAAATGGCCTCTTGAAATTCTACACCCTATTTGTGGGCAGAGAAACTGGAGGGACACCACCGCAGGATACTGGCCACACATACTGGTGAAATGGGTCCGGGGAGGGGGAAGACGTCAAAGTTCCAGTGCCTGACCTCCCCCTATTTTTGGAGTTAACATCACCATCTAAACTTTTTAAACTAGCCCAGGGCACAATCCAGCTAAAGGTGGTGGTGGTGGTGGTGGTGGTGGATGATGATTATGATGATGATTTCCATTTCTATAGCCGAAGCTCTCTGGGTGGTTTACAACTACAGTATTTTTCCATGTATAAGACTATACTTTTTCCTAAAATTGTTAGACTAAAAATTGAGGGTCGTCTTATACACGGAAGTAAGCCAAGGAGAGAACCGCGCAGTTGCGAAACTGCCCAGTGGGGGGAGTCTTATACATGGGGGCGTCTTATAGACAGAAAAATACGGTACATATAATCAGTTAACAAAACAGTCCCTGCCCACAGGTTTACAATCTAAAAAGACACAACACACAAGGAAAAAGGAATGGGGAGGGAAGAAGGGGGAAAATCAATTAATTCTTCTGGCAAGGCTGGTGGAATGGCCCTGCCCCTCCCCTTCCTCTCTTCTCCCTCTGTACAGCCCGCTGGAATGGCTGCTGGTAGGAGTGTGTAATGTACCTTAAGGGGGGTGCCTCGCCCCACCTCTCCTCTCCTCGCAGCCCCCCCGCCACTCGTTTCTCCGCGCCGCTCAAGCAGCCATGCCGGCAGCGCCGGGACTCCGCACCAGCGTGCCGGGACCCCGCACTGCGTCTTTTCTGTAGAAACCAGGGCAACAGGGCTAAAAATGGCCATTTTTAAATTTAAAAATGTTGCCCTGGTTTCTACAGAAAAGGCGCAGAGCAGGGTCCTAGCACCGGCGCAGGGTCCCGGCGCCGCGTCGCATCACTTCCATCCAGCCAGAAATGGTGCGACTGGACCCCAGCGCGGGCGGCTCATCGCGGAAAGGTGAGTGGAGGCCCGGTCGCGGTAAGGCCCGTGAGTCTCAGGGGGGCGTGAGCGGGGCCGATTTCGGTTCGCTACGCCCCCCCCAAGCCAAGCGGTTACATTCCTAGTGCCGGTGGTGACAGTTGAGGGAGGAGGAGCCCTCGTGAGGGAGCCCTTTCAGCAGGGCAGGTAAGCACTTTTAATGCCAATGATTTGAATGGGAGAAATAAGTCCATTCTTAAATCATCCTGGCTGACATCAGTGGGACTAAAAGGAACTTAATTTTGGATATTGGGGGGGGGGGTTGCCCATAACCTGTTTGTTCGTTTACAGGATCATTTATACCTCACCTGTGTTGTTCAGCCACAAAGCCACCCAAGGCAGCTAGGAAGTTAAGATTTAAAAAATGATCATAAAACAAATTGCCAAATAATGCAAGAGAGTACAACTACAAAGCAAACAAACAAGTGGGGAACCAGATAAAATCAAAGAACAAAAACAAAAATATTTGCCAGAACAAAAATATTTTCAGGAGGCAGCAGAGTACCATCAGGGAAGGGGCCAAATGAACCTCCTGGTGTGGAGGGGGGCAGTTCAAGTTGGAGGTGGGGGCAGTTCCAGAGGCTGGACACCGCGGTCAAGAAGGCGCTCTGTGTCTGTCACATTCTCATCAGCTGCGACTTATATGGAGTGGTGTAGCTAGGGTTGGACCTCGTCGGCGCCATACTCCAGGGCCCCACAGCCCAGGGGCCCTCCAAATGACCACTGAGAGAGAGGCCATATTAGCACCTGGGCCACCAAGGGAATGCCAGGGACCACCAGGGCTGATGCTGGCCATTGCAGCATCCTTCCTTTTTTCTTGTTTTTGAAAATGTTTTATTGTTGGGGGCAGCCAGCCGGGCAGGTGCATGATTACTGATGCCCATTTTATTCTTCTTACTTTTAAAATATATTATCTTTTCCTACAACAAAATGGTGGTGCTTATTCTTAAGCAAATGTGTTTATCATCAGCATGGCAGAAGCAAACTCCATTTTATTCCTGTTGATGATGCTAGGATTTCAGTGAGTTTAAAATGTGAAACTGCATATTTTAAACTCAGAGCATTTCTTTCTGTTCTTTTTTTATATATATCAGGGTTGGCAAACAGGGTGGTTTTGGGTTTGTTTGTTTGTTTGTGTTTGCTCTAATGTATCAGGAATGTAGAAGCAACTATAACGCATGGAATTGTGGTGTGTGTACATGGGAAGAGAATAGAAATGTTAGTTGTATGCTTCCCAACTGCAAGTAATACACATGGTTGTTAATGAAAGGGCCCCATGAGACCTTTACCTTGCTTCACCACTGCCTCTTTGGGAGTGAGACACACAAGACAAGGGGGCCTCCCAGATGACCTCTGTGAATGGCTAGGATCGTATGGGAAGAAGCTATCTTCTACCAGTCATGGTCTCACTTTGTTAAGGGCTTTAAAAGCAAGAACCAGCAGTTTGAATTGCACCCAGAAATGAACTGGCAGCCAGTGCAACTGATAAAAGAGAAGCACTTTATGCTGCCTGAAACTAAGCCTGGTCAAACCCCTACCTCAGTGTTTTTCACTGCAAGACCCAAGTGCCACTGGTGCCTTCTGATCACCTCAAGCGCAGCTCTCTTTCCCTCTCTCATTCATTCACTCTCCCTTTTTGCAGATGCTGCTCACACTCAGCAGGGGCTCTCTAGGTTTGCCTTGTTGTTTCCCTTAGTGGTGGGCCAGCTGCTGTGATCTGGACTACCAGAAGAGGTTTCTGGGTTGGAGGGTCAGGACAGAGACCTGCTCTTGTCAACTGTCAGGTGGCTGGGGGGCGTGGGGTAGAGGAGAATGCAGGAACAATCAGCCAATTAGCTGTGTTGGGGGAGGAGCCCAAGATTCTAAGAGTAAGATGATTGGCTAGCTGCAGTGGTACACTGTGCAAGGCCCCCAAGTGGCTTTAGTGGCAGTGCCTGGGGCCAAAATGGCTCCTGCTTGAACAATAGTGAAGTTCACTGCCCTAGCGTCTGCATTTTTACAAGGGTCAAGAAGTTTGCCAAAGCGCCACTTATTTCAGCTTAGAGAGGCATAGGAATTTGCGCTTTCTAAATTCCAATACAAACTGACTTGATCTGCAGCTCCCAGATTAATGTATGGATCGGAACATAATTATCCACTGACTTTCACACTTTTCAAATGTTTTGGTTCAGTTTTGAACTAAAAAAAAAGAGTCTCAAAAGGCATTCAAAAATGTGCATTTTGAGAGAAAATACATTCAAAGCATTTAAGTTGATATTTAAATGTACAGTTTTGTGCAGAACCTGTATTAAAAAAAATCATAGTTTGATGCAGAAATTGAGCAGAATGAACTCATGAGTGAACACGTGCAAAAGTGACATGGTCCTAAAATAGACTGGTTCATCCATCTCTTTCCCAGCTCCACTCTAATTTTAACTAGCGGCGTGCAGAACCTGACCCTTCATTTCTCCTGTTTTTCCAGATGCTGATAATCAATGTTCAGTACACTTATCTGTGAAAGTAGCCGTGCTGTTTTTCACAATGCAGATTCCAGTCATGGTTAAACATTGCATGGGTATTAATATCCTAATCCTATCTACCAGGAATAGTGAAACTTTTTCAGGCTGAGGGCCAAATTCAGTTTCAGAAAAGCTCTCAGGGGGCCACAGTACAGCACGGGGAGGGACCGAAAGCAAATGGAGCAGGGCCAAAAACAGCAGGTTATTTTAGCTTAAACTTCTTACTGGCAGTTACTAAGCCTTAGGAGAAGCATTTTAGAATGGGGAAAATATGCAGAAACTGGAAACACCAAATGATCAGCAACTGGAGGAACGAGGTGAGGCTGGGAAAGGGGCCGTGACCATTCGGGCACCCCAGAAGCTCTCAGGGGGCTGGACTGAGACCACAGGAAGGCCAGATTGGACCCACAGGCCTGAAGTTTGACACCCCTGCTATTTTATTTATTTATTTATTTATTTATTTATTCTATTTATTTACTGCCCATCAGCCCAAAGGCTCCCTGGGCGGTTTACACAAAAAACAGGATAAAAACAATCTTAAAACCAAAAATATCATTAAAATACAAATACAAATACAATATAATAAAAAAAACAATAAAACAAAGCAGCCAGATGAATCAGACCGGAAGTACAGCAGTGATAATAAAAATGGGAATAAAAATCTAACCATTAAAATATTGGGTAAATAAAAAGGTCTTCACCTGGTGCCTGAAGGAATAAAGAGTAGGCGCCAGGCGCCCCTCCTTGGTGAGTTGATTCCAGATTCCAGATTCCAGATATACTAATAGTGAACTCATTCTCTGAGTATGAATCCTTGTGTAGGCGAAATGGCACCATCCATGCACAAGAGAGAACTATCAGCGGGCTTGGGGGAACCCGAAGGTTTTCAGAAATGCTATCTATATATATATATATATATATATCTGTTTTAGGGAAGCTCTCCCTTTATTTTTCTAAAGATTTTTTTTAAAATTAATTAATTAAAAAATATTTAGAAAAATAAATAAAGGGAGAACTTCCCTAAAACAGCCCAGTGAAGATTGAGCATGCCCAGTGGTCATGGAATGGTGACTGACTGTTGAGAGGGGGCAAAATGGAAAACTTGGGTGAGGGGTGGGAATTGTCTGTCTGTCTGGAACCCTAAGCAGGTGCACCCGACAGTATACCGTTTTGTTAAAGGCCCCACTTGGAGGCTTAATTGGGCACCATGTTCCCCCGTGCAGATGCACAAATATCAAAGCAGTTCTAAATCATTGTT
The DNA here is from genome assembly GCA_021292165.1 of Shinisaurus crocodilurus. Classification (NCBI taxonomy): domain Eukaryota; kingdom Metazoa; phylum Chordata; class Lepidosauria; order Squamata; family Shinisauridae; genus Shinisaurus; species Shinisaurus crocodilurus. The sequence continues at coordinate 148,247,323 of CM037878.1, read as the reverse complement.
ATGAAATGTGGAGTTGCCTTGTCTGGTGTCAGGGCACTGATCCATCCAACCCAGTATTATCTACTCTGCATGGCAGCAGCTCTCCATAGTTCCAGGCAGGGAGTCCTTCTTCATGGCATCGACAACTGACCTAACCATCCATCTGCATCGTCCATGCAGTCACTGGCTGCAATCCCATATGGAGTCAGGTGAGCTTAAAGCACACTGGAATCTGTTGCCTCAGGCACTTCTTCCACTGTGCTGGACTGCAGCTGCGTTTGGAGGTGTGGGGCTGACTATAGTAGTCTCAAAGCTCACATCCATTTGGGACACTTGACCACCACCACCCCAGAAATGTGGATTTTGTATCAGCTGTAGAAACTGCTGGAAATTCACTTCATCCCCAGTGGCATATAACAAAATAAATAAAACAAAACATATGGATGCTAGCAAGATACAGAAATTAACAGGGCGGTTGTTTGTGTGGGTAAATGTCTGGAGAATCATTACTTGGTTGTAGAAACTTTTGAGAATACTGAGTTTTAATGACATTCACATAGTGTGAGTTTTACTGTCCCGGAATTTGCCTCAAAAAAAGAGAAGATTGATTTGCAAAACGTGATTTCTTTCAGCCCGTAAAAAAAACACACACACAACCCAACAAAAACAAACACTCAAACCTACAGGTTTAAAAAACTCCACAGCATAGCACGTGGGAGACCCCTCAGGGGTTCATATAACATCTGCCAGTGCTGGTAGTAGGCGGGAGCTTCCAGTGTTCTCAAATAATTGTGGCTTTGCAGTAACAATAGTTCAGTAGGCAGCAATTACCACACTTCATCAGTGCACATCTGGAGCCATAATGTCTCTTGGAATCAAATGAGGATGAAAGAACAGCTACAAGATTAATGTTGCCAAATATCACACAGAACCACAAAGTACCTTGATGAACTAGAGCAGCAATTCCTATACTGTCTGCTAGGGTTCTTCAGTGTGACATGAGAGAATTGCTAGCATGCCACACGAAATACATCAATTAACTATTTAAAGGCTCCTATAAACCCAAACTACCCACCCAACAGAGGAGGCTGTCCGATGCATCCCTGCGCGAATCATTGCTCTGGTTTTGCCTCCTACTAATCAGCCTCGGGGGTAGGGGGCTTAATTATTCACTCCCAATGCAGAGATGCAGCAAAAATGACCCACACTCAGATGAGGAAGTAGGGTCATATCTAGGAATAGGGGAATAATTATTCTTCAGTTTTTACACTTTCCTGAATTTTGTGATGCAGTTCTCCAATTAAACTGGTGCATATAAGCATCTGTATGCATTAGGCAAAATTGCATGTAAACGTGTACATGGGGGGGGGGGGAAGCATAACCAAAAAGCATATATTGGGGGAAAGTGCAGATAAAACCGCAAAGGGGGAAAGTGCATGTGAGAATGTGTGCATACAGAAATGCATATGAAAGTTTGTGTGAATTTTTGTGGGGTGGGGGAAGAGAATTGCAAACTGATTCAGAAACAAGATCAAATGAACCTGGGCATGAAAAATGAGTATGTTATAGAAAGCAAAACAGAAAGATTAATCCCTAATAATATTCCTGCATGTGTCACTGTGCTGCATCATCTGAGTCAGGACATGATCCATGCAGCCGCCCAGAATGTGGCTCAGGCAGGCACACAGAGAGGTTGGGCCCCCCTGTTGGAAGGGAGTAGCTCAATGTAACATGACCATGGAGTGGGTTCACTACAGATTATATACAGTTGTGTCGTTCCACCAGCAAGAGGGAGCCGCTGGCAGAATGGATTTCCTCCCCCACCCCTCACAGCCCCGTTTGCCCACCAAATTAAACTGGAGTGTTGGGGACCCACCGGAGCAGGTTTGGGATATGAGTGGGGGACTGCAGAGTGGAGGAGAGGATGGGGAATCCTGACACATGAGCAAAAGTCCCAATGCACGAGTGCCGAGCGGACTTCCACTTGAGTGAGGGTTGGATCCAACTCTTAAATTCTTTCATCAGTGTTTCTCTTTTCCCCTGGAAATCATGGGAATTGAATCCCTGTGAAGAGGGTGGCATAAGGATCCATTCAAGAGATGTCTTAGTACCTTCACCAAACTATAGTTCTCAGCTTCTCTGGGGGAAGCCATGACAATTAACCTGGTATGAAAACCAGTATAAGTTTGGGGTGCAGATATACCCTATGGATGTATGAAGCTGCTTTGTCCAGCATTAGTCCACCGAGCACTTTCTACTCTGATTAGGATTGCTGGGTTATAATCTGGAGATTAATTCTTATTCCTTTAAAGTGGGAAACTTCGGGGCCACAGCTTCTCCTACATGGTTTGCCTCTTTCCACCCAGTTTCCTCCCCTAATTTCTGTGTGAGAAAAGGAGGGCAGACAAAATGACCGGAGGAGGGAGAAGGAGAATATGGTGCTTCGTTGAAGAATCTTTAGGCATAGCATAAGTGTCTGGCTTACAACTTGGGACAACTTTAACTCATTAAATTGGGCTTTTGGTGTTTAAATTCTTGTTTACCAGTTGATTTAATTTGAGTTTCTTGTTTGGATTTGGCTCTGGTCTTTTGTCCAGTGTGTTTTAGTTGGGCTGCTCTCATAGGGTTCTATCCAGACTTTGTCATACTTAGAGGAGACTCATTGAAATCAATGGGACATAGGTCATTCATGACTAACTAAAGTTCCATTGATTTCAATGGATCTACTCTACATATAAGTCTGGATATCTTAGGTAACTGTTATATGATCTTGTATTTTGCTATGTCTTATTCTTTGTTCGCTGCCTTGAGCACTATTTGCAGAAAGGTGGCATAATTTGTTAATAAATAAATGACATAAACTCAGTTCTCTTTGGTAGCAACAGTTCTCTAGAGCTTCAAGCAAAGGCTTTTCCCAGCCCTCTTAATATCAGATATCCTTTAACTGGAGATAGAATCTTGGAACTTCTCCATGCAAAGCATGAGGTCTACTGGTGAGGTATGGCACCTCCCCTTAAAGCTGTGATTGTTCCATCCAATTTCCACATCAGTCTGCAATTTTTAAAAAATGCACAAAAATAGCATTACTTTCTGTACACCTTTCCCCCTAATATACACATTTTCACACACAACTTTTCTTAATATATGCATTTTTTTTCATGCAAGTTTTGAGCCAAAAACTGCATCGCAAAATTTGGAGAAGTATGCATTCCAAAGGAAAACAGTGTTCTGATCTGCATAATACTCCAAAAAATACGAATTAGGTTGGTTCACTTAAAAATGCAGACTAAACAAAATTTTCCCCTATCCCTAGCTGTGATGCTCAGATATAAGCAGCAACCCTTTGTAAGATGCACCATACAGAACATCTGGGGAGGTCCCCTCTTTCTCTTGACCACATCGATTCCCTGCCGTTTCCAGCAGAAGTTTGTAAGCTTCTCAATCCTTTCTATAAATATTTATAAGTTAATCCATAGGCTCCACTGCTTTATGTCATAAATCAAGTTCAATAGCCCAAAATTACACCAAGTTTATAGTATGGGGAAAACCTGTGCCTGGTTTTTGTTGTCTTCTTTTTGATGTTTTGGTTAATGGTTTTACTGTTACAGATTCTACCATTAGCAGCAGCTGTGGTTTAGATAAACAGATAATTCATTTGGTTCTAGTTGTATTTTTATTTGTATTTCAAGTATTGAAACAATAATTCATTTCTTCTTTCCATTCTTTGACAAAGGCTTATGTACTGCTAAGCTTCACTTCAGTACTTGATATATGTCTACGGCAATTAATAAAACACATAGTAGTAAATGCCTAGAAGTAAATAGGTAGGCAACATGAGTTCATCAAAAACAAATCAAGCTGAACTAACTTAATTTCTTGTCTTGATCAGATAACAAGCTTAGTGGATAAAGGATATGCAGTGGACATCCGATGCCTTGATTTTAATAAAGCATTTGATACAGTTCCGCATGACATTCTCACAGGAAAAAGAAAGAAGTTGTGATTATTAGACACAACAGCTCTAAGATGGATATGCAGCATGCTAAAGAAATTTGAACTCAAAGAGGACAAAACAGCAATTCTTAATGGTTCAGCATTCTGTCAGAAGAGGGAATTGAGCATGATTCTGCAGAGATATGTTCCATTTTAATTCTTTTTTTTCCCCATTAAGAGATTGGTAGATGCAGTGGAATAGGCAAGCCTGCATAACTTGAGGCCCATCAAGCAGGTATTGTGGCCTGTGAGGTATTTGATACCCTGACACACACACACACACACACACACACACAATTGTTGTTCCCTGTCCCAATTGTTGTTCCCCTTCTCTCCCCACTCTCATATCCCCACTCTCATATCCCCACTCTCATATCCCCAGCTAGAGAAGTTCTAGCTGGGTGCAATTCATGTGACTGTGTGTGTGTGGTGGGGGGAAGCATTGTAAGCGGCAAGTTCCATTCCTCAAACTACACATATCCCTTTAAATATTGGTAGACAACCCCTGCATTATACAAGTGTACAACTGGAGGTCTCTCTGTCTCTGTCTCTCTCTGTGTGGGTGTATGATTGGGCACCCTGCTGTTTCAGGTTTCCCAAATGTGTGGAGAGAGTTGCATCCATGAGGACTCTCTACAGCAGTGTTCTCCAACCTTGGGTCCCCAGATGTTTTTGGCCTACAACTCCCAGCATGCCCCGGTCAGCTACACTGGCTGGGGCATGCTGGGAGTTGTAGGCCAAAAACATCTGGGGACCCAAGGTTGGAGAACACTGCTCTACAGATATTCTAATTAATGTGTATAGGTTGGGCATGAAACCTTCCTGCTGATCCTTCCCTTCTTGCCGGGGCTAATGTTACCCAATTTAAAAACTCCTGCAGTAGGAATATTAAACAGATAGCCATGTTTGGAAACAACCAAAATATTTTGCTTCATGAAAGATGTTTGTAAAAGCATGTATCACATGAAGTGAAAAATAATGGAAGGAAGTTCTTTGATGGTTCAAAACAACGGACCTGTTCTGGCCTTGAACCCCACTCGCTTCCTAGATGACCAAATGATGTGGCTCCGCTAGGAAGAGGGAAGAAATACGCTTGAACCCCGCTCGCTTCCTAGATGACCAAATGATGTGGCTCCACTAGGAAGAGGGAAGAAATACGTTCAGATTGCATTTCAATGCAAATTTACCTAATTCACACTTCCCAAACCAATATGCAAACTGAAATGCAGTCTTTGATATTTACACTTCCCCAAATGCTGTGATGCAGTTCTCCAATTAAAGGAGTATACTAGGGGAAAGCTCACACAAAAATGTGTATGTTTGCTGTACTTAGTGAATATATGTTGTAAATCTTTTTTTGTATGGATATATCTCCCCCCCCCCAACCGAAATCAAGGGAAGATAAAATTGCTTAACTTAGGCTGGATTGTGTTCCTGTGTTCTACTAATGTACATATACACTACTCCAGTGTTCTCCAACCTTGGGTCCCCAGATGTTTTTGGCCTACAACTCCCAGCATGCCCCAGCCAGGAGAACACTGCACTACTCAGTCTTCGTATGTGTTCCATATTTGCCTTTCATCTGATCTCTTTGTTGGGAACTGAATTAAACAACGAGAGAGCCTTGGAAAGAGACCCTTCCCTTTAAAAATAGTTTTTTCATCAACTGCACAGAAGAAGCCTCTCAATTTCTCATGTGCCTTAAATGATGGATACTTTATTCAGCAAGAGAAAGGTGGCACTGTAATCTTTTAGTGGTAATAACTATCTCAAAATATAGCCCTTTCTTCTCTTTTCACAAGATGTCCTTGTTAGAAACATTTTGAGCTAATAAGGAGACATGCCAGTGTGTATCAGGTGCAGGAGCGCTTTTTGGCTGCATCTCATTTCTAGGGATGGGTGAGAAATTAATTTGGCTCACATTTTAATGCAAACTTATGAAATTTGTGCTTCCTGAAACTACACGTCAACCAGAATGCAGTTATATGGCTATATGTGCAATTTTCAGAATTTTGTGTTGCATTTTGCAAATAAAAAACCGCATGCAAAAATGTGCATATTAAAGAAAACGGCACATAACAACATGTATTTTGTGGGAACTTCCTCATGAAAGTGCTTTATTTTAGGGTGAAATCACTAGCAAAAATGTATACATTTGGGAAAGTGTTACAAGAGTGTGTATAATTTTAGAACTGTGAACAAAAATGTGTATACTTTGAAAAATGCACTAGAAAATTGCAAACTGATGGGAAAATGGGATAAAATGAAGTTAACGTTAGGAAAAAAAATGAGCAACTGAGCGAAATCAACCTTGACAGGTTTGTCCATCCCAAATTGAATCACGCAGCACCATATTGCCTCCATTCCCAAAGCAGCCTCTTTGAAGATTTGTAAGAGCCATATTGTTGATGATGTTTAGTCTGTGCATTCTGGTGCCATCTCCTCACTCCTGCTTACTTTTTGTTAGCATCTGCCAACACATTTTCTTCCCCTCTCTTATCTCTCTACCGAGAAGTAGAAACGTGTGAACATTGTTTTCCCACTCTTGCCACTTTCTCAGCAGTAAACCCAGCTTAGCCCTGGGAGACCCTGGCCATGGTGGCCTTACAGCAGGAGCACCTTCTACCCAATGGCTTCCTACTATTGCAATGATAGCAGGAAGGAGCCGAAGTGTTTTGTGAGTGAATACAAGGAGAGAAGCAGTTCTGGGAACACCCAGAGAACTGAACCCTAGAGCAGCAGCCATTTTAACATCAGGTGTAATAAACCTGTATAGCAGGGATGGACAACTTTAGAGGGTCTGGGGGCCAATATTTACCCATTGGATCCTACTGCGGGCTGCTGCCCCTGCAGAAATTGCTGCGGCTGGACCACCAAATTGCTGATGAATTTTAGCAGTGCTGCGGCAATGGCAGCTTAAAAAAAAACCAGATTTCCACTTTAAAAACAAGGCACGTGGTGAGCGTGCACCTTGTTTTAAAGGCAAACCACACTCCCCGGAGACCCAGAAGTACACAATTGCCCATTAAAACAAGGTGTATGCTCAGTGTGTGCCTTGTTTTAAAGAGGAAATGCATCTTTTTTGCTGCCACCATGCCACCAAAATTTGGTGGTGCAGTGGACTTTGGGGGCTGGCGGGAGCCACACAGTAGGACGGGTTGCATGCCTACCCCCTTATATCATGTTAAAATGTGTTTGTTCCACATCCCAGACTCCTTTGGCATCAGTTTGACAGCCATCACCACCATTTCAAGCTCAATCAGCCGGGAAACTGGTAAGGCTACAGCCAGCTATACTTCTGTGATTGTGCATACCATAAATATTGGCAGATCCAGAGAGCAAGGTGGCTTGGATTGAACTGAGAGGAGAGAGTGGGTGAATTAGTCATCTTTCTCTCACCTAGAATAAGTCAGAAGTGTTTGGCAACACTGCCAGTAGACTACATTTGCTGAGGATTGTTGTTATTGGCATGTGTGAGTGGGTGGTGCGGGTGAGGAGTGGTCAACTACTCCCAGCCATTGCTTCCCAGTTGGAAACATTTGGAAGCAAGTGAGAAGTAGGCCGGCTGCTCCTTCTCCAACTCTAATCTGGACAGAAAACCTGGGTCTAAGTGATAAATCAAAACCAACCTCTCTCCATTCTTAACTCCAGCAAGAGGATAGTCTCAGCAGCTAAAGACTAACACCAGGGGTGGCATCTAGGGTAGGCATGGTTGGGCACCTGCTGAGGACCCACAGTCCATCCAGGGCCCACTGACAAGAGTCCCTTCGGCTTCCTCCTCCTCTTCATCATTGTAACATGCTTGTTCATCCGCCTCTCGCTCTGGCCCAGACAATGGTGGGGGTGAGAAGGAGGAGCAGTTGATGCCACTGCCTACTGGGTCAATGGCTCTCTGCCTCTCAAGCAAGCAAATGGAAGCAGCCACACTGAGAAAAAGGTTGAGGAGCAAGAGCATCTGGTGACAATGGTGGTGAGAAGGTAGACTCACTGAGTGAGGGGCCCATTGAAGGTGTCCTGCCCAAGGGCCCTCAAAAACCTGGAGCTGGTACTGGCTAGCTAGCACACAGAAACTAACTGGGGGCAGAATGGAAGGAAGGGGTCTGTTGGCCTGTTGAATATATTTGGCAAGACAACTTTTTTAGATGACTTCCTCTCCCCTGCAGCATAAAGGGCCATCCTCACACTGTTTGTATTTTGCTAATAGGTATATACCGTATATGAAGCTCAAGGTCTTTGCTTCCAGCAGTACCACTTTTCCTGAAGAGCAATATGCTGTCAATGCCAGGATCATGCTGGGGGGGGGGGGAGTTAGTGATGACACATAAAATAAAATTGCATTGTTATTTCCCCCTCCTCCACTTTGCCCCTGCTGTATCTTAACTCTATTCCAGTGGGTATAGTCTGTAGGTAATTAAATTCAGGTTCTCTTACTCATCTGAATTTTTGGACTGCTATTTGCAACTTAAATTTATTTATACCCCTCCAGGCCTTGTACAAAATAAATATATGGTTTTGTTTCCAAGGTTTATGCACTCAGTGGAAGGCATGTGCACTCATATTTATTGTATTAATTTAACTATATTTTCAAAAAATGCCATTTCAATATTCAGAGTATGGATGGGAGGGAGGTGATGGTGCGGTTAAGTCATGGAATCCATTTTGTTGGGGGGGGAAAGAGGGTGGGAAATAACAATTCAATTTTATTTTGTATACTCAGTGCTTGTATACTCAGGACAAGGTACACATCCTCTCCTTCTTTGAATCAGGCTTGCCCAGGTCCTTCCCTGCAATGGAAGAGCTGACAAAGTATATCCTGTGGTTCTGCAGGCAGCAACAATCATCTTCTTCCACTCTCAACTTGCAAAATTGTCTGACTAGAGATGGAACGATGGTTTGGGCTTTAAGATTCAGCCCACACATTTCTATTTTGTCTAGTAAATGGGTCAGCCATTGTGTGCGATGCATTTTCATGCCTCTCCCACAAGCTTCATACTTCATTGAGAGTTTACAGTTCAGAAGAATGCATGGGACCACCCTAGAGAACAGTGGCAAGATCACTAGAGCCCCTCTGCATGAGTTACTCACATGAACGGGGTCTATGCATCGAAAGGAGCAATGGGGACATGCCCTGGCCCCTGACATCACATGGATAAATGGTCTGTTGACTGTTAATAAAAAGATTGGTGACATCACATGGCTTCCCCACCACTGATGTCCATGTGTTAGGCACGGACATTTGAGCCTGGGCAGGCTACATCTGTAGACTTCTACAGGACCTGGAACTTTGTGCAATCAGGAAGAGGTCTACATACATAGAGGTCTACATACATAGGCAGTCCTGGCACAGACATAGAATCATAGGACAGTAGAGTTGGAAGGGGCCTACGAGGCCATCGAGTCCAAACCCTTGCTCAATGCAGGAATCCAAGTCAAAGCATCCCAGACAAAAGGCTGTCCAGCTGCATCTACGCCTCGGCCATCAGGGATGGGGGAGCCATGCAATGTTGGGGGCTGGTGGTCTTAGGCAAAATCCTATTTCTCAGCCTTAGTGCTGACAGTGTGGCATAACCCCTTCTCCCTTCTCCCAGCCTATAGTCCCTCAGGAGTGGGTCTGCCTTGGCTTCAGCCTAGTCAGGTTGTTCTCACCTGTCTCAGGCCTCAGCCTTAAACAATTACTATTATACTGCTTTGTGTCAGGGGTATAAATGGTGTGTTTGACATGCCATCGATCTCAGTTCCTCCTTATTTTTAATCAAAGGTAGTGTGATGAATCAGGCACAGACTCAGTGTAGCAGAACTAAAAATAATTTATTAAGTTTACTGTAAATAAACTTTATAAGATTTTTAAAATGTGATGTTCTTGTTCTTAGTTACGTGTTACTTTAGCTTCCTTTCTGAATCCAGCCAAGCCTAAGGCCTAAAACCACCCAGTCCCCGTCCCCAGGAGATGCTTTTTATTCTTCCTCGCCAACAGCCTGAAAACCCCAACTCCTTCTTCACAAACCCCCTCCCTCCAGCACCCCCTCCCAACAGCATTATCCTTAACCAATCACATGACACCAGGCACTCAGCCACTCATGAAGTTCCATACATTCTCACACTCCCCCCAGAAAACTTTCTATGAATGGATACCAAGATTATACACAAAAATAAATCTATGGGGCGATTTCACCACACACTGCCCTGTCCTGAACTCTAATAATGGCGTAATAATACTGAGCTGCCTTCCAGGGTTGTCATAAGAATTACAAGATAATGTATATGAAGTATCTCAAACATTGTTATTTATATACACATACTTGTTCATGCAGGGTTTCTCTGTCATATAACTGACCATGATGATACTGCTCCATTTTAATGTTTTTGTATTGTTTCCTTTATTTATTTAGTTTTGTTATTGTAGTTGTAACTGTTTGCTTTAAATGGTTTTTTAAAAAATATTTTTATATGTAAACCACTTAGAGATTTTATTACATTTAGCGGTACTGATATTAATAAATAGTGTTGATGCATCTGTCCTTTCCTATATCACAGCATGAGACCAGCTAGTCTGTAAAAGAGCTCCCAGGATGACGCAGCAATCATTATGGAGCAATCTTGCGCTGTTGGTGTGAAATAACCATGCATAAGCAGACTTAAAGTCGGTGATGACAAACACGGTTTTGGTAATCAGGCAATTACTACTCCTTCTCGAGCCGATGAGCTAGGCAAGCCAAGTTTTAACTAGAGCTAAATAGAAATGCTTGAAGAAACAATTACTTACCTTAGTTTGCCAGCCTGATGGAACCTACGTTAAAGCTGCCATCGCTGCAGGCGCTGCAAGCTTAATTTTAATTAGAAAGTAAATGTAAGTTTAATACAATGAAAATTGTCAGCGAGGCTGAAATACCTAGAGCCAATTTGACACAATTTATCATGCATTCACATTAGATTAAAACTCTATGCCGTGGCAAGGCATGTTAATAGAGTATATTCAGAACCAGATGAAAGTGTGTTGAGACTTCCAGTAAACAGGACCACAATTATGTTTTAAATGGCACAGATGAGGTATTATAAAGAACACGTGAACTCGGTCCTCGTTGTACAAAGGGAATATTATTCAAAATGTAATGATATGGTAAATTAGAGAATATGAACTTTGCCCTTTTCAACAGCACCACCACCAGTTTGAGGGACACATAGTGCACACGACTTATGGCTGATCTGCACATGTTTGTGCCTCACTCAGTCTCTCGTCGCTTGATCACTCGACACTTGATGACTCGCAGACGAAAGTGTAATTACTTTTGCACAAAAATATAAACAAAGTGTAAAGAGTGTGTTTGAGTTGACTTTGGTGGCACACAAGCTCTGCACGGTAGAGATGTGCTTACAAGAAAAAGATTGCCAAAGTGCTCCAAATTCCACCTCAAAGCTCGTTCCATCCTGTGTCCTGTACCAGATTGCAATCTCCCCCCCCCCTTTTTGCGTGAATATTTCTGCATATTTTCATGCATATTTTTCTAACAGTACACATCAATTGTGGGCATTTTTTAAATGTACACATTCTTCTGCCTTTGATTAAAGTGTGTTTGTGCACATTTTCCAAATGTATACATGCTGTTGAATGTCTTTTTTGGGTCCACGAATCACATTGCCAGCTCAGAAATGTACAGACTTTGACTGCAGATTGCATTCGAGTCCATTTGGAATGGGAGGTGGGAACTGGGTAAATCCTGATAAAAAATGAACTGGAATGAATTTCTCATACATCCCTAACTGATGGCTGATTCACGCATGTGCAAATTGTCACATATAACAAGTGATTAACATGCATGAATGGAGTGGCCCTTATGCTTCCAGCAATTAATACATCTGGGCATCTGCGTAAGCATGATGTCACCACCACACTAGTTTAATCAGGACTTTTCTTGATATGATAAACGGCATGCTTTGAAAAACACACAGTTCTCCCAATTAAATATTAACAATTTTATTAGCCAAAATGCAAAGGTGCCATGCTGGCACATGTACTAGATAGCTTCCTGATCAGTAGCCCTTACTACAGATATTCTAAGCCATCTGTTGTTGTGTTTTTAGGGGAAATAAGAGATAAGGTGTGATGGAGGCCAACATTGGCTAGCCACCAGTAGAGACTGAGTGGCCAGAGTCATGGTGTTTCCTGGGTTCCACAATTATGTGATACTCCCACAATGACACTGTGTGGCAGGCTGCCATTTCCCCTGCTCTTCATTGCCATCCTTTCCCTTGTGGCTCAGGTTTCCTTTAGGCCATCAACTGAAGTACACTGGAAATAGCAGACAGCAAAAAGTTCATGCCCTCGTTCACGTTCACCTGCACCACCCACAGTCTCTAGGCCAAATTCTACTGCCAGCTTCTGACTTCAGACCACCACTTTATATCACAGCTTCCTCAAGAGGATTGGCTCCTGTCTCAATTCTAGGAGCACTCTCCTTCTTTCTTTTCCTTTTTCCAGCTTTTCAACTCCCTCCTCCTTTCGCCCAGTTTAATTGCCACTTTCCTTCCCCCCAACATTCCAGTTCCACTGGCAAGAGTTGTCTGGAGTGATGTATGATCTCCTGACTTCTCTTTTCCTTCACCCCAGCCAAGTAAACCTTCCTCCATCTGCCACTACAACATTAGCTGATGACCTAGGGAAGGTCATAGAGACATAGCTAATGCCTACAACTGGTCTTTCCTTTTTACTCAAACATAAGTGAAGGAGTCCCAATCCAGATCAGGATCCTAGCACAGGAGGTAGGGGGCTGTAACCCTCCCCCCCCCACTGCAGTCATGATCTGGATCAGCCCTCCTGCCACACCTGCTACTTACATTGCCAAAGAGTGATCCATTGAAAGAAATGGAACATTTCTTTGGCAATGTAAATTGCAGGCATGGGGCCTCCGATCCATATTGGGACCACAAGGTAGGGGAGGGTTACCGCTCCTACCCCCACACTAGTATCCAGATCCAGATTGCATTCCCTACTCTTAGTTTTGGGTAAAGAAAAAAGAAAAAAAAGACGTAGCTGCATTTCTTTAAAGTAATGTGTCACTTGACCAATATGTGTGTGACAGTAGCCCTGTTGCGGCATTATTATAAGTGGGGAAAGTCACCCCATGAACAGAAACAGGGCTGACCAAGTAGCCCCACCCCCTGATGTCATGTCACAGCATAGCTCCACCCATAGGCATCCACATGTACAATCCACACGTACGATGCGAACATAGGCTTCCACACGATTCAGAACCCCAATCATGGAGGGTCCAGCAAAGATGTTGTCCTGGTCCTGTCTTGCTTTATGAAGCATCTAAGCCTTCCTGTATTGCTGGAGAAATCCTCCTGTGAGTTGACCCATGTCTGTTCTATAGCTTACATCGGGAGCTGGCAGGATGCATTAAACCAGCCTTCCCAAAACGGATGCTCTCCAGATGTGTTGGACTGCAACACAGAAAGGCTCAGGTGATTCATAAGGCAAGGCAAGACCAGTGAGTCATCTTTGCTGGTCCCAGGAACTCCATCCTCCCCATATGGATTTGAGCCTGAAAGACCAAGGAAAAGTGTAGATGCATGGAGGGTAAGTTGTAAGCAAACAGAATTTGTGACATTGCACAACATTGTCACTGATCGCGGGGCGCATCAGTTAAGTCATCAGCCTTGGCTTCTCATTTCCTGGCTTTGTGGAGCTTGAACCAATATGAAATAGCCTTAACTCTGGTCTAAACTGGCAGGGATTTTTTGTTTGTTTGTTTGTTTGTTTGTTTTTAACCATTGAATCTTATACTAGAGGGGAGCTGATCCAAATTTATTCACAGTCATCCGTCGTCGGTACCCCAAACATTTTCATTAGAGCAGAAAAATGCCCCTGGTTGTTAGAGATATTTTGGTGTTCCTTGTGTAAATGTCCACATTCATTTACATCGCCCTAATTACCCTCAGCAATATTATCACATAGCCACATTTGGCTGAGTAGCATTGCATCACTGTTGGATCATCCATGTAATGTAACTAATCCAGGAAGAAGGGAGCAGCAGCAGAAGGGGGCTAAAGGGGAAGGAGGAGGATAGAGAGGCAGCAGCAGCAGCAGCAGCAGCTTCACACAATGTACATATTCATTCAGGAAGTATTTCTACCCACCAAACTTGCAAGTTTCCATCCTGAAACAAAACTGGACACTATTTAGCACAGCTCCCTATTATACTGTTACCTTACCAGAATCTTTAGGTTAACAAATAATATCAGCAGTCATGCTAATAAATAATAATCACAGATTAACCGCAGCAACAACAACATTTTAAGACAATGTAATCTAGCTTTTTATTAGGAAATACACTGTTGGGTACAGCCATGTTTATCAGAAAGATTATTTGCTCAGTGCCAGGCAGTATTTTAACAAAACAAATGTAATCAATCTAAACAAATAGCCTTTGAAACAAAGGGAATGCTGACAGCATGGGATAGATCTGATGGGGAAAGTCTAGCACTCAAATATTTATAACAATAGAGAAATCATCTCTTTTGTGCAGCCTTACTCCTTCAGCCTGCAATCCTATCCATTTACCGGGGAGTAAGCCCCAACTGGGTTCAATAGGATTTACTTCTGAGTAGATGTGCCTAGGATTGCCTTGTAAGCTATGCAAATACCTGCTTTTGCTTTCCTCTTTTTATATATAAAAAGAAAAGAGATTATCATTCTCTGTTTGCCCAAGAAAAGGAAAGCCACACTTTTGTTCCAATGACGTGGCACATCAACCTAAAGGATATAGAAACCACTGCTTAGTTTCCTAGATTAACTGTGGCTTGCCCAAGGACATCCTTTGGGGGGTGGGAACAGGTGCCAGAAAGCTGTGTAAATGTGCAAATGGAAATTCAGCAGCTTGCAGCTTCAGGAGTGGATTTTCAAAGGCTGCAAAGATCGGCATCATCTTTTTTTTGTAGATATTGATAGAACAAATTGCTCTCAATTAAAATGCATTTCCAAAGACTATCATAGCTCATGTAACTAGCATTACAATTTAGTATGGGTGGGGTCCAATATACATAATACACAAGCAACATCTTTGCTTTGCACATTAACAAGAGTTAGGGTTTAGTCCACATATGCATGCCCATTATCTGTTGACTGGTGCTTGCCTGTGTGAATGGGCCATCACTGAATAATCCCCAGAAATGGAACTTTCATATCACTTGATGTCAATACAAACACAATGCTTTTCGCTGGAAGTAGTTCACACTTTCAACAGTGAGTCATTAAATGTTCAGTACCCAGGGGATGAGAGATCAAATTCAATTGATAGTACATGCATGTGTGAAACCTAACATTGCAGTAGAATATTTTGTTATTTCCAGAGTGAGATACACAGAACTACCTGATGATCTCAATTTTATTTTTAGCCTTTCAAAAGAAAAAAAATGGATGCAGGGTAAAGCCTGGAGTTGTTATGCAGACTATCAGTAGATACCAACAACCATTTCACTGCACAGGTTTACCGCATGTAAAAAAAAAATTCTCCTTGACACAATGGTACAGACGTCTAGTATGTAGGTTATGGTTATAACCCTGGCACTGCTGACCAGAAGGAAGGCACATTCTGGCCTCTGCCACCAGCCAGAAGACCAAGGGCCAGCAGGAGGCTGCTCCTCCTGCCTCTCAGGAAGAACATCAGGGCAAGGAGGATTCCAGCCTGGTCCCATCCATTGGCCAGTGAAGATACAGCTATTCCAATGCTTGCGTTCCTCTTCCATCTCCATTCCTTTTTCCTTTTGTATCATGTCTGTTAGATAGTGAGCCTTTGGGCAGGGATTGTCTTATATTTTAATATATGTACAGCATTTATAAGTATTAAATCATGATGATGATGACGACGACTGACTGATGACCACCACCACCACCACCACCACCACCACCACTGGCATGTTATGTTATGTTAGTGCTTATTTTTAAGTCACTTTCTGGCCAAAGGTCCTCAAAGTCTCATAGAAGATAATTAAGATACATAATAAAAACAAGAATAAAGTCACAAACAAATAAAACATTACACAGCAGCAACATCAAATATAAAAGATAAAAGTTAAACATTAATGATTAGGGAGCCATCGGGGACAAGAACAACAACAAAAGCAAATAATAAAAAGCAAAATGGAAAATAATGGTTTTTAAATTTTGGAATGTTTGTTTGTTTTTAAAGGAGGGAGCCAGATGCCCCTCCTGGAGATCTGAATGACAAACTGTTCTTCTATTTCCCTTACTTATGTTAGCCACCAGGAGGCTCATATGAAATTTACCCTTCCTTTCTAAGTCACAACCCATCAAGAGCTCACAGCTCTTTCTGTACTAAACCCTGTTTTATGTTTCTCACAGGCAGCATTCTATGACTTCCTAACGGCTTTTCAGATGACATTGGGACTGAAAAAGCAGGACTTGGGGGGGGGGGGAGAGAAAGGTGCCCATTCCTACAGAGATTATCCAATGCATGCACAGCCGTTCTACTCATAGGAACATAAGAACATAAGAAGAGCTATGCTGGATCAGACCAAGGGTCCATTTAGTCCAGCATTCTGTTCGCACAGTGGCCAATCCCCTTTTAGAGCCCTCCAAATTGGTGGCCATCACTACATCTTGTGGAAGTGAATTCCATAGTTTAACTAAGTGGTGTGTGAAGTACTTCCTTTTATCTGTGCTGAATCTCCCACCAATCAGCTACATGGGATGACCCATTTCTAGTATTATGAGAGAGGGAGAAAAATGTCTCCCTGTCCACTTTCTCCACACCATGCATACTTTTGTACACCTCTGTCATGTCTCCCCATACTACTTTCCTGCCACCTCCACATGCATTCATTTTACACCCACACATTCTCTGAAAAGGGCTACAATAACTCAATGTGGTGGGGTGAAGGACTCTTTACTTTTTTGGCCTCTCAGATCACTTTTCTCTACATACCCTAACTCCTCCATCTATCCCTGAGTCCTGCCTCCTCTACCCAGCCTTCCTCAGTTTCCTTATGTGGTATGAAATCCAGCCCCAGAGCTTCCTTTATCTTTCTTTCCACTCTTCCTCACTTCCCCAACACTCTAATGACAGATGACATTCTGTGACATCACAGCAGCTTAGCCAATGACTGGTGGGAGCTCACTGACAACAGGAACACATCCATTACCCAAAGCTGAATTTAGATTGCATGACACACAGTGAGAGAGGGGATTTTTCATGTTTGAAGCTGCAATGAGAGAAGAGGTGGAGCCTCATTTGCCATAAATTAAGGAAGGGCTGCTTATGTTTCTCTCCACCCGACCACCATCCCAATGTTCCCTAGTAGGTTATGCCCATGGATTCTATGTATTACTCATTTAAAATGCATGGAGCATAGAATCCATGGACATTAATGATTAGCAAACTCAAAGAATAGTTTGCCATTCAGATCTCAAGGAGGGGCATCTGGCTCTCTCCTTTAAAAACAAACAAACATTCCAAAATTTAAAAACCATTATTTTCCATTTTGCTTTTTATTATTTGCTTTTGTTGTTGTTCTTGTCCCCGGTGGCTCCTTAATCATTATGCCCATGGATCCTATGCTCCATGCATTTTAAATGAGTAATACATTTTAGATTGGCTATTTATGGAATGTTGGTGTAAATCTGTGAGCAATCACTGATCTTATTTATTTATTTATTTATTATTATATTTATTTCATTTATTTCATTTATATACCGCCTCACAGCCAAAGCTCTCTGGGAGGTTCACAATACTTTATACATAAAAACAACAATAAAAACATACAAAATAGTTTAAAGAATTAAAACCCAAATTTAAAAACACAGTTTAAAATAACAGTACAAAAGCCAATAAAACTGAGCCTACAGGTGACAATCCCCCCTGTGCTATTCCAAGCTCCTAACTAAATGCCTTGGCATAGAGGGAGGTCTTAACCTGGCGCCGAAAAGATAGTAAGGTTGGCGCCAGGCGGGTCTCAGTGGGGAGCTGATTCCATAATTGGGGGGCTACCACCGAGAAGGCCCTCCTCCTCGTTGCCACCAACCGAGCCTCTCTTGGAGGCAGCAATCGGAGGAGGGGCCCAGATGTTGAGCGTAGTGTCCGGGTAGATTGCGGTTGGGAGAGACGTTCCGTCAGGTATTGTGGTCCTAAGCCATGTAGGGCTTTATAGGTTAAAACCAGCATCTTGAATTCAGCTCAGAAGCATATTGGCAGCCAGTGCAAATGGGCCAGAACTGGTGTAATGTGCTCGGACCTTCCGGTCCCAGCAATAAGCCTGGCTGCCGCATTTTGCACAAGCTGCAGCTTCCGAACAGTCTTCAAAGGCAGCCCCACGTAGAGTGCATTGCAGTAGTCTAGTTTAGAGATCACCAGAGCGTAGATTACTGAGTCCAGGCTATCCCTGTCCAGATAGGGGCATAGCTGGGCCACCAGCCGAAGCTGGTAGAAGGCACTCCTTGCCACTGAGGGCACTTGAGCCTCAACTGACAAAGCTGGCTCCAGGAGCACCCCCAAGCTACGAACCTTCTCCTTCAAGGGGAGTGCAACCCCATCCAGAACAGGTTGAACACCCTCCATCCGGTCAAAGGAACCACCCACTAACAGCATCTCAGTCTTGTCTGAATCATAGAATCACTAGAATTGTTAGCCCTCATCCAGTCCATTGTCGCAGCCAGGCGACAATGGACTGTTCAGCACATCCACAGCCTCACCTGCTGAAGATGAAAAGGAGAAATAGAGCTGCGTGTCATCAGCATACTGATGGCAACGCACTCCAAAACTCCGGATGACCCCACTCAGCGGTTTCATGTAGATATTAAATAGCATGGGGGATAAGACCGACCCCTGAGGAACCCCGTACTGGAGAGTCCATGGGGCCGAGCAACATTCCCCAAGCACCACCCTCTGGAGCCAGGCCATCCAAGTAGGAGCGGAACCACTGCAATGCAGTGCCCCCCACCCCTAACTCAGACAGCCGCTCCAGAAGGATACCATGGTCGATGGTATCGAAAGCCGCTGAGAGATCCAGGAGTATCAACAGGGTCACACTCCCCCTGTCTCTCTCCCAACATAGGTCATCATACAGGGCAACCAAAGCTGTTTCCGTGCCAAAACCAGGCTTGAACCCCGACTGAAATGGATCCAGATAATCAGTCTCATCCAAGAGCGCTTGGAGCTGGTTGGCCACCACCCGCTCAAGGACCTTGCCTAGGAAAGGAACATTCGCCACCGGCCTAAAGTTGTTAAGATCTTCCAGGTCCAGAGAGGGTTTCTTCAGGAGTGGTCTCACCACCGCCTGTTTCAGGTGGCATGGGACCACCCCTCTCGCAAGGAGGCATTGATCACCTCTCTGGCCCAGCCGGCCGTTCCCTCCCTGCTAGTTTTTATAAGCCAAGAGGGGCAAGGATCCAGAACAGACGTGGTTGCACGAACCCGTCCAAGCACCTTGTCAACATCTTCGAGCTGTACCAACTGAAACTCATCCAAAATAACTAGACCAGGCTGTGCTCCAGGTACCTCTCCTGATTCTACTGCTATAACATTGGAGTCTAAGTCCCTGCGGATGCAAGAGATTTTTTCCTGGAAGTGCCTAGTGAATATATCACAGCGGGCATCAAATGGGTCGATGATGTCCCTGGGGCCAGCGTATAACAGGCCCCGGACGACCCTAAAGAGCTCCGCTTTGCGGCAGAGAGATGTTTGGATAGAAGCAGTGAGATATTGTCTCTTTGCCACCTTCACTGTCTCTAGGTATACCTGGATATAGGCACATACCAGGGCTCGATTGCATCCACTAGGAGTTTTCCTCCATCTGCACTCAAGCCGTCTCCTGTTTTGCTTCATCACTCTCAGCTCCGGGGTATATCACGGAGCCGTATGAGCTCTACTACAGAGAGGGCGCTCAGGAGCGATTGTGTCAACCGCCCAGGTCATCTCTCTATTCCAGAGATCAACCAGGGATTCAACAGGACCGCCAGCCATATCAGCCGGAAACCCCCCAAGGGTCCCTCTGGAAACCATCCGGATCCATCAGCCTCCGGGGGCGGACCATCTTAATAGGTCCCCCACCCTTGCAGAGGGGGAAAGCTGCCGTTAGCCTAAATCTCAGCAGGTAGTGATCTGACCATGACAAGGGGACCGATTCAAAGTCTCCGACCTTCAGATCACCATCTCCATGTCCGGCTGAAAAAACCAGGTCTAGAGTGTGCCCTGCTACATGTGTTGGGCCGATGACATGTTGGGACAGTCCCATGGTTGTCATGGAGTCCATGAATTCCTGAGCCACACCAGACAAGGTGCCCTCAGCATGGATGTTAACATCCCCCAGGACCAACAGCCTGGGGGACCTCAGCATCGCCAGTGAGACCACCTCCGTCAGCTCAGCCAGGGAGTCTGTTGAGCAGCGGGGTGGGCGGTACACCAACAGAATCCCTAATCTGTCCCGCTGGCCCAACACAAGGTGCAAACACTCCAGACCAGTAGTCAGACAGACAGGGAGCCTGGAGAGAGAGATAGAATTCCTATAGACCACGGCAACCCCCCCTCCCCGGCCCTCAGGTCTACCCTGATGCTGCACCAAGTACCCCGGTGGGCAAAGCTGGGAGAGACTAACTCCTCCCTATTCTCCCACCCAGGTCTCGGTAATGCATGCCAGATCGGCCGCCTCATCCACTATTAAGTCGTGGATGAAGGAGGTTTTATTTTGCACCGATCTGGCATTTAGAAGCAGCATCCGGAAACCCGAGGCCAGTCTGATAAGGCAACCAACAAACCTGCGGGTGCGAGGAGGGCCGGAACACGGCACAGCCATTAAGTGGCTGGGCTATGTTCCCCTTACCTGGCTAGTCCTCCTCCCAACGCCATATCTCCCTCTACCCGTCACTACACTAATCGGGGGGCCCACAGAACCCCCCACTTGACCACATGACTCCCCTCCAAGGCACATGCTCAGGCCCTAGACAGGGAAAAAAGCAATCCCCCCCCCCACCAAGGGCACCGAGCAACAATAGCAGTGTTAGGGGGGAGGCCTTGCCCTTGTGGCACCCCCGAAGTGGCTCCCCCCCAAAGGGGCAACCCCCTTTGGCGTCGTCCCCTTCGGGGCCGTTGCCGCCGGGGCGTCGCCGCCCCGCTCTGGGCTGGCAGATAAAGGCCTGCGGAGCGTCCAGCAAACCCAGGTGGCAGGCGTCTCAATCAGGCAGGCCTGGGGGAGTCGCCCTCCTCCTGCTGGCAGTGGAGCTTCTCCCAGGAGAGGGGCCCAATCCAGCCAGCAGCAGCAGCGTCAGCCAAGACAGAGGGCTGACGAGGTGGTGAAGCAGGCAGCTGGCAGGAGGGTAGAAAGGCTGGCAGGATGGGAAAAGGCAGCCCAGGTCTTCTCACCTTCCTCTCCTGAGAGTGACCACGTCCAGGCGTTGGTGTTGGCTGCCGCAGACTTCAGTCACTTATACCCCGCCTTTTTTCCTGCAAGGAACCCAAGGTGGTTTACATAATCCTCCTCCTCCTCTCCATTTTATCCTCACAACAACCCTGTAAGGTAGGCTAGGCTGAGAGTCAGTGACTGGCCCAAAGTCATCCAGTGAGCTTCATGGCCGAGCGGGGACTAGAACCCGGATCTCCCGAGTCCCAGTCCAACACTCTCACCACTATGCCACACTGGCTCTCTCAAACAACACAAGAACCAATAGTGTCAGAGCATATTAGTGTGTTGGATGAGTGGAGTAGAATTGGGATATAGATGCTGACTTTCTGATTTCACTATGAATATTTATCTGTTTACACATGCTGATTCACAAACAGCCTGTTCCATTCGTTTATGCAGCTTTGAAGAAAACAGTCCCCAAATTTTCTCAAAAACAGTCAACTGTTTATTTTTTGTTAATTAAATGATATATCCAATTTTAGTGTTTGAAGTGGGTATAAAGCATATGTTGAGCTCCTAATAAAATCTGAGTTCCCCTCTGTCTGTCACCTCTTTGTGAAATTGAGGGAGTAAGGTGCAAGTTAAGATGCTGCGAACAGTTGTTGCTGTCTTCTGCAGAAATCCTTATCAGTCTCAAATTTGCATTCCAACACAGAAACAATAACTTAAGCCCCATGGAGTGTGTTAATTACACCAAACTCAGTTCAATTATGGGTGAGAAAGCCAAAAATAAATAAATAAAATAATTCTACAGTTGCACTGTGGGTCTCTCAGCAGATCTTGTCAGTTTAATGTCTTTGTCACACGTGATAACGTTATAATTGCTTTTTCTCCCAAGTGATATTTATTAAACATCAGTAAGATGGGGGGGACCCCAATATAGCTAAACAACAGAGGCAGCTTGTGCTGTTTGCCTAAGCCATCCTTCCTCAACCCGGTGTCCTCCCAATATTTTAGATTACTGACCATTGGCCATGCTGGCTAGGGAGTTGAAGTCCAAAACATCTAGAGGGCATCATCAGGTTGGGGAATGCTGACTTAAACAATTTACCATACTTGCATTCACACAAGCAATTTACCATTGGTTTGCAGCTGGAAAGTGTGATAGATATGGTTTTTCAATTGTAGGATTTCCATTTGACCCACTGTCGTTTGTGTAGAAGTGGTGCAGTTAAGAGTGTGCTTCATCCACATGATTCATCAATGTTTGTATTGGAGAGAATGGGCTTGCCTATGCTTGATAGGGTTCTGGCCCCCATGCACCCTTCTTCCTCCTCAACTAAAGGGATGCATGAACACTCCTACAACAGTGGTATAACACCACCACCCTTTAATAGTATAATAAAAATAACACCTTAAAAAAAAAAGATCTAAAAAGAACACAGGCATGGTGGTGAAAATACTCAGTGACAAAATACTGTTGTTTTCCTTGCTACAGCAGAAGAGACTTTCAGATCCTTACAGAACTGAACAGTTACAGTAGCTCGGGGAAAGTCATTTACATCCCCTCAAACAGCAGAGTAATGATGGAAATTGTAATGTTGCCTGTTTAAATCAACAAGGTAATTTGAGCACTAGTTAGAGCGGGAGGAAAGGGTTAATTGAACAATCCCTAGAGTGCATGTTGTTTTGTAACCCCTCCTCCCTACTTCCTGCCTCTCTGTGGCCAGCTCTCTCTCTCTCTCTCTCTCTCTCTCCAACATGATGGACACACGCATATGAATAAATGGACTGTAAGTAAAACTAATAAATGTCTTTATGAGTTTTAAACCTTGTTGGGACAATCCGTTTCCTTTTACGAGCCTTTTAGCAGGGATTAACAACCCACGTGGTGATCACCAGTTTCAATAACCAGGCTGTGCATACGGGGGGAAACTCTGCTTCGGCCTAACCAGTATAGGACCGACTCCTTCCGTATCTGTAATAACCACACATTCCTTGGCCAATAGAACAAGCCTTAAATGTGAGTTCAAAGAAGAGGTCAGGGTTTGTTCACTTTCTGCATTACATTTCTCTGCACATAATTTCCCTCTTGACTCACTGTTAGGGTTATTGGGATAGGTTTTATGTACCAAAACCACATGATAGCCCCCGCCCCCAATGATAAGCACCACTGTCCCAATAAGTCACCAACCTATGTGCAACCTTTCTAGAAGTCTCTTATACACTGCCATGAGCCTTTCCCAAGCATGAGTGTGTGAGTGAGAGAGACCTAAGCCTTCTGCAGACATTTAATTTGTATATAAATTAACATGGGGAGTGCAGTGCCCAAAGTGGGAACAAAAGGAAGTGTGATGGTTTTGAAGGACATGGGGTGCAGGGCTGGCCTAGTCACTATCTCCCAACATGTCAGAGCCAGCACTGCCCCTGACCAAGCAAGCAGGCGGAGGCAGCTAGCCCAGGCCCTGCACTCCAGCAGGCATCGGACTTGCACATGGATTGCTGTGCAGCTGTGGTCACATGATGCATGCTGGCCCAGGGGCTGCCGCATTTGTGAGCGCAGACAGCAAGTAGGCACCAGGCAGAACAGTGAGTGAGTGGTGGCGAGGTGTTGGAGGATAGAGCTGTGTGGGCCCTGCAGCCTGCCCTGCCCCCCCTAACTTTGCCTCCTGTCCTAAGGTGTGATGGAAGATGCTATCCCATCACCAGGGCTGAAGTAATATCCAACTGCCAGTCTGGTCAGATTCTATACATGGAATGGGGAGATGGCAGGTCCATCTTGTCTTTTGTCTCAGGCATCAACATGTCTTCTTGGGCCTGTCCTGAATTCTCTTCACACAGAAAATGTGATGTCAGGGAAAAAGCTACATTAGAACTCTTCTTTCTTGCTAACACCTAGTTATATTTGTGAAGGTTCTGGTTAGTTGGGGGGGGGCTT
Source organism: Shinisaurus crocodilurus (assembly GCA_021292165.1). Taxonomy (NCBI): domain Eukaryota; kingdom Metazoa; phylum Chordata; class Lepidosauria; order Squamata; family Shinisauridae; genus Shinisaurus; species Shinisaurus crocodilurus. Next base: position 148,223,061 of record CM037878.1, on the reverse strand, counting down.
GCCCCAAAACTCTCAACTCCCTACCCTGCGGCCAGCGGGCAAGCAAACCACCTGGTAGACTGCCACCACCCCTTCTCATCCACCCAGTCCAAGCCAGAGGGTACTTGGACCTTTCTGGATATTCTGGGGCCCAAAAATAAGGGTTTACCTGATCACCCTCTATTTCTAGCCCTCCAGCCTAAAACCCTAAACAGTAGCCCAACCAAAGCAGAAGGCGCTGAATTTAGTACCAAGGCCAGATCCAGAACAGAACACACCTGGACTGGAGACAGTGGACTTTATTTACAATAAGGAAGGGGAACAAAAAGGTAAAACAGTGTGCAAAGACAAAAGAAGATAGAAAATCAGAATATTAAACAATGAAGAAATCCTTTGAAACCCTGCTGCATGCTAAAACAATGAAGCCTATCTAGTCTCTCCCATACGTTACCTTCAAGTAAGGTTCTTCCGATGGGACAAGGCTCAATCAAGATTCCAGGCTCTTAAATGCAATCCAAAGACCAGGACGCCTTCCTCGTGAAGGCTGGATGAAGAATGCCTAGCAGCCCCTAACCCTCCTAACTTTATACCCCCGCCAGGCCCTTGACCAGTATGAGATGAGCCTCCATAGCCAATCACAGTCAGCTGGATGACTTCCTCGGCTTCCAGGAGGGGAGGAGGGATTGAAACCCCCTTACTGCCATCCAGCTGAAATCAGTCAGCCTAATGGTTGGCTGCTGTTCAGCTCTGACCTTGAAGGCCTGGAGACTAGCAAAAAGCCATGATAAGGCATGCAGGTGGCTGCAATAAGTGCGTGCCAGCCCCTTCTCATGAAATACAGGCCTCTTGTTAGCAGCAAAAATCTACACAGAAAAATGAATTCCTTCACATTATTTGTAGGGATTTGTTTGTTTGTTTGTTCATTTTAGTGGAGGAATATTTAGTCCTGTGAGCCGTCATCTGCAGTCAAAAGTGGTGTAGCCGAGAGACGCAGATTTGCCCACCTCATCTTATGTTTGTCAGGTCATTCATTTATCCCAGAAAGGGGGGCAGGGAGGGAAAATACGCCCAGTGGCTAGAAAGCAGCCTTCATTTAGAATATATTTTGGAGTCCCTAAAGTCGTCTTCAAGCATTTTCTGCAATCACGTGAGGGGGCAGCAGGCCATGCCCCCAATGTCCCCCTCTCCACCCTGTTCACACTCGACCTTTGTGCACTGCATTCGCACCTGAAGGGGACATTTTAATTGCATTTGGCTGAACGTGATTAGAATCTTCCCCACGATTGGGAGTGTGCTCAGAAGAAAGCACTTAGAATCTGCCTTCAGACTTTCATGCAGCGGGAGTGGAGGCGCGGAGCGCTGCCGCATGCAACCCTCTCCCCCTTTATGTGTTCTTTGAATGTAACTAATCCTAACACCCAAACAGGGCTTATGTAAATAATACATCAGAACTGCAAATTAATACAGGTATCTTAGAACTGGGGGAAAAAACAGAAATAAAGAACACCTTCTTTTGTTCATTTGTTTCTCAAGAAATTTCCCTACATCATCTACATAGTCCCTTGATATAACTGTCATCATGGAGCACTTTGCAAGTGGTGACATTTAGGGCTCCTGGTTCAAATCCTGCAGTTCCTAATATGATCCAGTTCTATACTTGGATATATTTGTAAAATACTGTTTTTGCTATATAAATCAGTTCAGGAATCTAACGTGGGGGGGGGGATTGCACGAAGTTGAATAATCAACTGAAAGCTTGCATGGCTCTTACACCAACAGCAACAGGCCCAATAAATGTTGCCCTCTTGCCTATCTATTTTTGTAATCTCCTCTTTCCCAGTAGGGGACAGGCTTTGTCTTCAGAATGCTGCTCTGCTCCTCACAAAAATCACAACTATGACTGGCTAAGCTCAACCCATTGGAAATCTATATTTTATGTCAGACCTGTCTAAGAGACAAATCTAATCCTTTTGGCTAAAAAAAATAGCTTACGGCGGTGTGTTGCTTCTCGTTTGCTGATATTCGGAAGAAGGGTTTGGTATCGCAAGGAGTGTGCCACAGCCTCAAAGACCTTGGGACTTCAGTTCTCCATTTGCCCTTAAAAAGAATACAGAAGAAGCTGCCTTATACTGAGTCAGATCTTTGGTCTGTCTAGCTCAGCCTTGTCTCTTTGGACAGGCTACAGCTCTCCGTGGCCTCAGGTAGAAGTCTTTCCCAGTCCTCCAAGCAAACAATCCTTCAAAGTGTTGGGGATGGGACCCCGAACCTCTGCATTCAAAGCTTGTGCTCTTCCAAAGAGCTATGGCCCCTTCCCAATTACAGGATGTCAAGGAGAGTGGGTGGGGAAAAAGCCCTGTGGTGTAAGGAGCACACAGAAATAAATACAGAAATAGAAAATACATAGCGTACTGTAAAATATCAATATACAGTTAAGAGCATAATGAAAGTGTGTGATTGCTAGTTAGCATCAAGACGTCATGATGGGGAGGAACCTATAAAGGTGAGGGTGCATTTGCTCCTAGGATCCAGCACCTAATCCCACCTAGGGATGTGCGCGGAACTCGATGGGGGGGCATATTCGCTGTCAGTTTTAAGGTAGTTTACCTTGGTTTTTACGGAAAAAACGCAGCGACGGGGACCCAGAAGTGAAGCGACGGGGACCCAGAACTGATGCAATCGGGACCCAGAAGTCCACTGAGCATCTCACTGAGCGCCATGGACCAGATCGCATGGCGGGGGTGCTTGGCAAGTGCCCAGAGAGTCGGGTCCCGGTGAGTTCGCCCACCCCTAAATGTGGTACCCTCCAGATGTTTAGGACTTCAACTCCCATCAGCCCCAGTCAGTATGACCAATGGTCAAGAATGCTGGGAGTTGTAGTCCAAAACATCTGGACAGAACCAGGTTGGGGAAGAGAACCCTAATCCATTTGTTATCAGGCCCCTATAGAGTCTACATTGATCCCAAATGGATGTGCTTCAGCAAGTGTTTCTGGGAGTAGTGCCCACTGTGTCCACTCCCTTTCCCAAGACTACCAAGACAAGGAAGAAGCAGGGAGGTCTCCCGGGAACTGATGCAGTAGCAGGGCCTCAGATGTGTGACCCCAGATGCTGCAGCAAACATGTAAAATATAGTTCCTGTGGTTCCCAGTGTTAACAGAGCAATGAGTTTAAATTATAGGAAAGTTTATTTAAATTAAACATTAGTGGAAGAAACTTTTAAAATGTACGAGCAGCTCAAGAGTAGGCCACCATATGGAGTCTGTGGGCTGGTTCACACATGGATGTACATCATTTGATCTCTCATCAGAATTTCATTGCTGAACACTAGATGAGTCACACACACACACACACACACACACACACAGGTTTGCATTTCTGTTGACATCAAGTGATGCGGAAATTTCATTTGTGGTGCTTAAGTTCTTATGGTTCATTCACACTGGATGCTAAAGTCAACAGGTAACAAATACGCATGAATGAACCAGGTCACCTTATTTGAGTTGACATTAGGTGCTATGAAAGTTCTATCTGTGGGATATTCACCTATGCAAATCATCACTTGACATTGCAGTCCAAGAGGGAAGGCTAAATATACAATGCATGAATTTGATCTGTGCAAACTCTGTGCTTGAAAAACTCAAGGAAAGTGCTGGCATCTGTCAGGGATGTTTTAAGTACAGGGAACATGGCATTTTCAGACAGGGCAGCTGGATTCTATGATCCATGGCGGCTCTTCCAACTTTATGAACCTAAAACATTTTGGGTTTCTCTTAATAGATTTCCAACATACTCTTGGGTATTAATGGATAAATCTGAACTGTTAATTGAAATATGCCTCCCATGTTTTGTCTAAATTTACTCAGTGGATTTGGGAGGAAAAAATTGCTTTATAGGAGAAACATCCGTACAGAAATGCCTTGAAGGACATATTGTGGAGGTCTGGATATGAAATAGATTAAAAAGTGTTTTGCTGCAAATCTTAAGCTCTTCTGTGGTTTCAGGATGACTAAGAAGATTGAAACACAGCAGAGTGATGTGTATCACCAAACACCTGCTAAGACAAAAACACATTATGTCTTCCCTTCAGGATTGCCGGTAAATATTATCTACTGCTTGGAGGGTACCGAATCAGGAGTTGTCTGTGCAAAATTCAAACCAGGAGGTAAGAAACTGGGTTCACTGCAGCCCCTAATGAAAAATGTCTCTGGTTGGGTTATATCAGCTGGCTAAAAGGAAATGAGCAGAAGAGCAAGACCCAAAAGCAATAGCTTTTAATCTCCTGGATACCTCATTTTACTGTATGGATGAGGGAATATGAAATGTGTTACAGTAATGCTGAAGTCTTCCGTCAAGGGAAAGGCAACAGGACATTGAGAATTATCTAGTGCTGCAACACAAATAAGCTTCATTTTGGAAAAAATGGGTTCTTAGGTGGCATTCACAAAAACTTATAGAATTGTAGAGGTGCTATTTGCAGAGGGCAGAAGGGTTCAGCTTGGGCCAGGATTCAGCTCCAGCATCAGTTTTCATAGGGATGGGCAAATCTGTCAGTTTCGCTTTCTCCCACATTGCAATTTTTTAAATCTCTAGATCTTTCTCTCCTGAGAATGAAGAACTTTGCAAATGTTGATAAATCCTTATGAAAAACAAACTGAAATGAAATCCTCACCCATCTGCACCAGCAAATTCAGTAGGTACAGCTATTCCCAGCATAGAGAGGCCCATAATGTACCTGCCTCTATGCTGGTCACTGACCGTAATAAATGAAACTGAACTGAATGTACCTGCCTCCCATAGAGCTGTTAAAGGTGAGGAGGAGCCTATATCAGAAGAAAGAGGTGGCAACCCTAATTAAGCACTAACTTGGTTGAATGCACAGGGATTCAAATCCAGACTTTTAAGAGCTAAGCACTCTAAGCCTTCTGTCTGGATGGACAAATCTGTCGGTTTCAATTTCTCCCACATTCAATTTTATTTTAATCTTTTTGTCCCAAATACAGAGAACTTTGTGAATTCAAGTAAATTCTTATCAAATCCAAACTGAAACAAAATGCCAACCAATTCTTAGTTTTCAAATGCCTGGGCTTAACCCTGTAACTTATGAAGTAAGAATAAACTGTCCTTGTAGAAGCGCTTGCAAAGCCAGACTCTAACATTGGATTTGACCCAGGTAGGTTCAAATCCTGACTTTTTCATATTAAGGAGTAAAGAAAAAACACAAATGCTACAAAAGTAGCCCACTGAGTGACCTTGGCCACTCGCTGTCAGCCTTAAGTTAACCCACTTCACAGGACTGTTATGAGGCCAGTGGGGAAGGCCATTGCATTGGACACCTTAGAGGAAAAATGAAATAATGAATAAAATAAACTGGATTGAATCCAGCCATAGAGTAGGCCCATTGAAATCCATGGGACTTAAGTTAGCTTTAATGATGACTAAGTCTGGATCCAACCCTGGTGTTCTTCACTACTGAGTAAGTACAGACAGTCTCCATCCACACTTTAGGGAGATAGGACTTCTGGATCAGAGGATGCGGCTTCCAGATAGACTTATTTAATTAATTAATTTAATTTGTGCCCCATCTTTCTATCAGGAAATGGCGCTCAAGGCAGCTAACAATAATAAAAGCCAACATTTAAGATAAAAACATCATAAACATCATAAAACAAGTACATTAAATACACAATTAAAAATGTAAAACTTGAATGCTGCCATTTCTATTTCTAGAGAAGAAGCAGCCGGATTCCCTGCTATTTCAGACTACATGCAATTTCCCCTTTGGAGCAGCCATTTCTAGCCAACTCACCAGACCCTGGGTGACTATTGTTATATAAGCAATTGAATTGCTATATTCAATTATAATAGCAACTGACTATTGTTATATAAGCAATTATATAAGCAACTGAATGCAGGGATGCTTGAGGAATTCAGTATTTGTGAATTCCTATACAAAATGACCTGAACTACACCCGGATTGGATTAATGTTGAGACTGGCATTTAGCAACCCAACACATATCTCCAAATGTTATTACTTAGGGCCAAAGCATTACTTTAAATCCATATCTAGCAGCTATGTCTTTTCCCTCACTTTTACTGTAGAGTAGGTGAAAGGGAACCAATCTTGATCTTAAAAGTCCCCCTACTTCCCACCCATGCTAGGGCCCCAATCCAGATCAGGGTCCCTGCACCTATTCTAGAATAAAAATGGGGGTGGGGGTGGTAGCTGTTAGATATGAATTTAAAGTAATGTCTGTTTTGGCTCTTAGTTCTCAGAACTTTAAATGTATCAAAGTACATATTCAGATACATCTTTTGAGAGAGAGAGAAAATGAAACTTTAATATGTAGTTTGAGAGAAAATAATATTTTAAAATGCATCATATATAAATGCATATTTAAGAGGAATTTTTAAAAATAAGAATGTCAGAATAATGGGGAAATGAAACAGAATTATGGGTGAAAACACGTGAAAGTGACACAGACCAGAAATAGACAATTTTTTACCCATACCTATTTGAATGAAACAATGTACCAGGGTGTGTGTGTGTGTGTGTGTTGGCTGAGCTTTGTTGATAGCATCTTAATAATTAAGGATTAAGTATTAAAAATATAACTGCTACAAAAATGCTCTTAGAATCCATTGTTGTTGTTGTTGTTGATAATTTAATGTTAAATATGAAAGGTTGTTAAAAGTTGCCAAGAATCTTGCCACCCTTCTTCTGAAACCTCTAGTCTATGCCTCCACTGTACATAAATCGGCATTGGTTTCACATCTCCCGATCCCACACTGAACAGAGGCTCTTTGGCTTGGATGCTGAGCAGTGCTGTCAGATGGGCGTTGGTGGAAAGTGCCTTCCCTGCCCCCTGCCCCCCTCTGGCAGCCCATCTGAAAACCTCTCCTTCTGAATGGTGTGGGCTGTGGCACAGGGAGTGAAGAGGGAAGGAAGGGGCATCAATGGAGCAGTGTTAAATTCTGAAGTGTGGGGACTCATCTGACAGTCCCCATAGCCATGCCCCCAAGGAGAGTCCCCAAATGCAGGCAGCTGGATTAATCTGTATCAACAAACCAGTTCAAGCAGTCTTACGCCACCAGGGGCAGGTCCTTGGTAAAGCGAACTAATCGGCCATTCAAGACCAAACCACCCCAAAATACTTTACATTACAACAAGGGACAATCCCCCGTAACAATTTAAGAGAATCTTTATGCTCTTCTTTTTGTAACATCGTATATAAAACCTTTGTTGTACCTCTTGTTGAAACATTACCTTCTATAGCTTCTCTAGTCAAAACTGTCTTTTCAAAATTGGTTAATTCTCTTTCGCTGTCCATTCTTGTCCTCCGCTTCTTTAACTACAGTTCCAGTTGCATTGAATTTAACCATGAAATTCTCCCTCTTCCTACTATTTCTATTATATGTTCTCTAGTCTTCAATTTTTCCACCCAATCCATTAATTTAATCACCCTTTTTCTCCTTAGTATAGATTCTATATGTCTTACATTTTCTGGAAAGTCCTCCATGACCACTACCGGGGTTAACGGGGATACCTCTGGTATAAAAATTTTCCTCGTGCTATTCCAACTCTCTAACATACTCCTCAGAAAGGGATTTTCTAGTCCTTTTATAATATTATTTATTTATTTCTTAAATAATATATTCACCATCATGTTTCCTAATTCTTGTGATTCTAATTCCAACCACATTTTGTCTTTCCCTGCTATAATGTCCAAAATATGTCTTACTTGGTTGGCTAAATAATACCACTTTATATTAGGAAGACATAAACCACCTATTTTTTGAGCTTTATACCAACTGAATTTATTAATCCTTGATCTTTTCCTTCCATTACAATATTCATTAATAATTAATTGCCAATCTTTAATTTCTTTTTCTGTAATCTTTACTGGTAGCATCCTAAACAAAAAGTTTATCTTAGGCAATATCTTCATTTTTACCAACGCTATTCTACCAAACCATGAAAGTCCAATACACTTCATTTTCTACCTTTAGAATCAATGGGAATTAAACCTACTTGGCTTTGTAGATTGCGCCCAAAATAAATGAAATAAGTTGGTCTTATTTGCCAGTCAGTGTAATGATGCTGTAATAGTATGGCAAATTGGATGCTTTGGGTGATTATTTGCATGTGTGGACACTCAATAGCTACACATACTCACACACATAGATTCATAGATCATAGAGTTGGAAGGGACCTACAAGGCCATCGAGTCCAACCCCCTGCCCAATGCAGGAAACTAGAGGAGGGTCTAGTTTATTACTTGGGTCTCCCATCCAAGTAATAACCAGGCCTGACCCTGCTTAGCTTTCCACACTCAAGACAAGCTGAGCCAGCATGTTTGGAATGGATTAACTATGTTTCATATGCAACATTGGGGTACAATCTAGCCAAAATTAAATTACCTCTTCCATTGAAGTGAATGAGATATGCACTGCAATTCTAAGTATTTTTACTCTGAAGTAAAGCCCTCTGAATTCAATGGAATGTAGTCCCAAGTAATGATGCTTACAAATTGAGCCTTAAAAGTGCTTATCTTTGGCTGGATCATTTGCTTGGCTTCTAAAATAGAGCCTGTTAATGAACAACAGCTACCAAACACAAACAGCAAAATAAGAACAAGATCCAGAGGATAGTTCTCTTGTTACACACTGTTTTCTCCAATTACTGTTTAAAAGGTTCTTGGTGGCCTGACCCTTTTGCAAAGGCAGGGGCTTGTGCTCATGTGTTCCATCAAATTACTTTTTGCAAGTACATGTTGCCACACTAAGTGACTAATACAACTTGAAATGACATCTCCCAGGAATGACTTTATGGCTAAGGATAGGAAAACATTAGTGAAAAGAATAAATATCCAGCATAAAACAAAATGTTTTATTCCCTTTTCTTTCCTAAACACAAACAAGTTGAAACCATGCACAGAAATCCAATCTGCATAAGGCACACTAAAAAGATTATAACAGATCAAGCTGTCAGTAATAAATACATTGATTGTTTTAGAGGTTTAAGATTTTGAGTGGGGCTATAGCAAATATGCTTTTTAAATTAGCATATTCAGTGCAACCTAACTTCCAAAATAACTTGCCTCGTCAAACAGTCACAGTGTTCCGATGCTGGTCAACACCCATCTTGTTTCCGTGGCTGCTGCTTCTTTTTTAAGCATTATTTTCCTCATCCACCTCTTCCTTAATTGCCCAGTTGTTCTCAGTTACATTTGTCCTCATACAGGCCTATGGCTTACGCTGGCTCAGCTTGTCTGAGCGTGGAAAGCTAAGCAGGGTCAAGCCTGGTTATTACTTGGATGGGAGACCCCTCCTCTAGTTTCCTGCACTGAGCAGGGGGTTGGACTCGATAGCCTTGGAGGCTCCTTTCAACTCTATGATCTATGAAATCTATCTATGAAATGTTGAATCTGATTGACTGTGGCACCCCAACATGATTTTGTTTATGGGCATTGTGACTTTCGCGCATCAGAGTACTGTGATGTCATTGTCAAATCACATAGGTTGCTACAGCTAATGAGGATGGCTGGACCAAGGCATTTTGCTGAGGCAGACCACCAAATGGTGCCCCCCCCAACAAGTCAAGGTACATAGTACCCCTGAACATGCACAGAATTTACTTTAAAGGAACATTTTATTGGAGATCAGTATATAGAGCAAACATCATCCATGCTACTGTGCAGTTTGTCTCCCATCCCCTTCCCACAGGGCTGGAGGCATGCCCCTGCAAAACCCCAAAAACTAAGGTGGGGTCAGAGATAATTATTTCATAGATCATAGAGTTGGAAGGAGCCTACTACAAGGCCATCAAGTCCAACCCCCTGCACAATGCAGGAAACTAGAGGAGGGGTCTCCCATCCAAGTAATAACCAGGCCTGACCCTGCTTAGCTTTCCACGCTCAGACAAGCTGAGCCAGCGTGAGCCACAGGCCTGTATTTGCTGTAATAAATTGAACAGTATATATCCTATGGGTTTTTGAATGCTTAAAAAAAAACCCTCCTTTTGCGGCATTTACCCTTGAGGAATTTCTTGTGCGGCCTGATCCTATCCATGTTGGGCAGGATGGTGCTCAAGAGGAATGTCTGGGGGGCTGCCGGCCGCCACCCCTGTTTACCACCCACCACCACCTAATGTGGCTGTTCAGTTTGCCTAATGCAGGGCTGGGAATCATGTGAAAGGGAGATGTCAGTATTCCCACGTGAACAGAGGGTTATTCTCCTGATGTGGGAAGCAGACATCTCTCAGAGGGGGATATATGCACATCTCTCCCCTTTGCAGGAAACCTTCAAGTGGGAAGGAGTGTGCAAGCCACAAGTTTCTTCTCTTGATGCTTCTACCGAATGGAAACTGTCATTGCCTCGGGAGAATGGACATGAGCCCTTTCCTTAACGGGCTCTTCCTGGCTCCAGCTCCAAAGAGCTCTAGGCTAGCAGTGAAAGTGCAGACAGATGGATTGGTACAGATTACATCAGCATCATGTGTAGGGATAATATGCACCATAATGCCTGAGTCTGAATGGTCATAACTGGTGTAGTGTTTTGCCTAAACGTGTGAACTGGGAAGTTCCCAGTTGAAATCTCATCATCTTTGCCACGAACTCACAAGGTGGCCTCAGGCAAGTTCCTAGTCAATCAGCCACCCCATCCCCACCCAATACAGCAGTGTTCTCCAACCTTGGGTCCCCAGATGTTTTTGGCCTACATGGCTGGGGCATGCTGGGAGTTGTAGGCCAAAAACATCTGGGGACCCAAGGTTGGAGAACACTGCAATACAGGGATAATAATGCTGCTCAGCTTGCAGGATTCTTGTAAGGATGACTCAGATACTGTATCAACAGTTTTAAATGCACATTTATTATTAGTAGTAGAAATATTATTTTATCACACACACTGTTAGCAACTGGGTTCCCGGCACTGGCATTATGGATTAGACTGCAACCATTTACATCCAATTATTCTATTATATCCAGGATTGCTTTTTTTAAAGGAAGGAAGGATGGATGGTTTATTAGTTTCAACCAAGAAATAAACCACCCAAGATTCTGCAGAAGCTTCCTCCTTATAGACAGCCTTCTTACTTGAACCCTCTTGCTATGCTTTTTTTAAGGGAATAAATCTCACTTGTTTACAAAATATTAGCACAATCCCTGTTGGGATGTTCTGCTAGATTTATTTAGGGATGGCTGAGAATGTTCAGTTCACATTTTAAAATGCTCAGTTCACATTTTAATGTAAAGTTACGTAGTTTTGCACTTTCAAATACTACGTAAACCGAAACTCAGTTATCCATCAAAATTCATATTTCTCTGAATTTTGCAATGGAGTTCTCCTATTTTATTGGAATTCTCCAATTAAAAAAAGTGTATAAAATGTAAAAAAAATAGAGAATATAATGTTTAAATATGGATTATGTTAGGAAAATTGGTTACAAAAAAGTGTATATTAGGCAAAATGCATATATTAAGAGAAATGTGCACAAAATGCTTATGAATTTTCATGCAGACTTTAAAAAACAAATGCTCAAAATTCAGGATGAACTGAACTTAAGACTAGAAAAATTCTCAAAGTTTGAGATGAACTGCACTTAAGATTGGAAAAATGAGAACTCAGAGAAACCAAAACTGTCAGATTTGTCCATCCCTAAAATTTCATTCCAACAGGGCATATGTTCAGTCTCACAACCAATACCCCAGTTTAGCAAACATTGCTAAATCTTGTGTATCCTTAGTGGCAGTCATTCAAAAGCTTGGGTATATATGACACTAGACATTTGTGATGTGGTGAAAAAAACTCTCCACCAAGTCTGTATAATAATAGAAATGATGCTTGTTAGCGATCTCTCCATCAAAATGGATTGAAGAAAAACAATTGTTTCATTGTAGTAGGGCAGTGATGGCGAACCTATGGCACGGGTGCCACAGCTGGCACGCAGGGACCTCTCTGTGGGCACTCGAGCCATTGGTCACCAGATCGTGAAAAGACTGTCCCCTTCTGCAAAACACTAATGATTTTGTTCTTTCTCACAGTGTGGAACAGAATGATTTTATTCTAGAATTCCTGTTACAGAATTCTTTTCTACATTGTTATCACATTTAAAAGATTTTGAAGAAGGATGCACAGAGCATGGCTTGGATGTAAAGCCCTAACAGTTGACCTGAGTGCTGCATGTGTTGCTCTCAAACTAACAGAGTATGAGCCAAGGTTTGACAAATTATCAGCATGCATGCAATAGCAAAAATCACATTAATTGTGCAAAAGCATGCCCAATGCAAACTTTTACCTAATGCAGTGTTTGCAGTCCAAGACATAAAGTGTTTAAAATGTGTTAAGCACGTTTAGTTTTCTTGTTTATCTTGCTCATCCTAGTACAGGTTGTCTTTTACTTTTACTAATCCGACACTTGTAGATGCAGGGAAAGGACCCGGGGTAAAGCTTGCCCCATACAAATTCAGTCTGGCATATAATCATATTACAAGTTGAGAATCCCTTATCCAAAAATACATGTACCTAATTATTTAAAAAGTTTGTATAAATTCCCTTCAGGCTATGTGTACAATGTAGTACTATAATAATTTTTTGAATTGATTTTTTTTCCCCAACTAATGTTAATTAGTTCGGACAACTGTATGAGTTGTTTTTCTAAAACTAAAACCTTGGTATTCAGGTTTAATTGCAGTGTTGGCACTTTGAAATAAATAAGTTGGTTTTGTGTTGCAGTTTGGGCACTCGGGCTCAAAAAGGTTCGGCATCACTGTAGTAGGGTCATCAGCTATTTAAAGAATGAGTTATTGATTAGTCATCTGCCTTTCTATACCATCCAAAAACCAAAGTTCTTTGGGCAGTCTACAAGTTAAAAACATGAAATGCAAAATAGCAATAAAACAGGGACAATAAAAATGAGGCAGATTAAAAACAGCAGCAGAACATGATAAAACCAGCAATGGGATAAAACAGTGCAAAGATCTAAAAGGACTAAAAACAGATCCTAAAATGCCTGGGAAAACAAAATGTTATTCATCTGGCACCAGAAAGACTATAATGCAGGTGCCAAGTGAGTCCTCCAGGAACAGATGGGGGGGGCATCACCACTTAAAAGGCCCTCTCTCGTAGCCACCCACCACACCTCATTCGGTGGGGGCACATGGAGGAGGGCCTCAGATTAGGCAATTAAATGTAAATAAAATTGCATATTATCAAAATCAAGGTATGCTTTTGAGATGTTGATGGAAGTAAAACAGCAAAGAATCTTGTAGTGTGTAAAGACCAACAAATGTATTATAGCGTAAGAATTTTTGGACCAGAGGCTACTTCATAAGATGATGAAGAACATCCATTATTGGGCAGAATTTTTAGAAGAAGTAAGTAAGTAAGTAAGATAAAAGTGTAATAGGACTCAGAATTTAATAAATAAAATCTACTTCTTATGGTTAGAAGTGAAAATCATCTTAAAATCCTTCTTTTTTCATGGTCACAAAAAAAAAAAAATCTATCACAAGGCGAAACCAGACATGACAGGAAGATCAACAAGAGGCTTGATGGAGGTTTATGTTTGAAGTGTTAAAGGAGCCAGGCTGGGGGTGCAGATTCAGATCAGGACTGTGGGGGCGTGGGGGAGGGCTAACCCTTTCCCGATTAAACTTTCTCCCGCAGATGCTACTATTTGTTCCACAGAGCATAACATACAGGCAACAGCAACTTCAGGGGGTTCATTTCAGTCAGGAAAATGGATGACCCCTCCTTTCCCAGTGCCATGGCCGCAATACAAATCACTCCCCCCTGCTCCCTGCCCCCACATCTGCTTTTACACGATATATAAACAAAGACAGTGGGTCTCCCATATCATGCCTAGACAAAATCACTTCACAACATAAACAAATGTGCCACTAACTTGTACCTGCATCGGTTCAAGTTGGTCTTCACGGATCTAAGTCCACCAGCTCCCAACATAACATTCTCCAGCTTCCTTGTTCATCTCAGAAGTAGTGATGTCGTGGGTGGAGGGGGCTGAAAGAATTAATGTTTCACTAGTCCAGCTTGATTTGGAATTGAGTAATCAGTTCAGTTGCAAGAGTCATCAGAGAACAGTCAGTTGTTGTTGTTGTTCCCTGTTTTAGAGATTTCTTTGCACATGGGAAGCATGTGTGTTCTCACAATGCTGCTTGGAAGTCTTGGCCAGGGGCAGGGAAGGCAGTGTGTTGCCTAAGCAACCGTAGACAAGGAGGATCATTTAGCATGAATGCCCCAATATAGGTGAATATTAGGAAGCTGGCTTCTACCTGGACAGACTTGTCCATCTAGTCTTTCCTCACTGGCAGTGACTCTCCAGAGTTCTTCCCCAGAGAGAGAGAGAGAGAGAGAGAGAGAGAGAGAGAGGTTCTTCCCCAGCACATGCTACCTAATCCTTTTCTAAACTGGAGATGCCAGGGACTAAAGCTGGGACCACAGGCATGCACTGAGATATGGTAACTATAGATGAGGGAGACTTTTCTTCAGTTAGCATTTGAATGTGAACTTAAGTTTTCCTTCAAAATTTGCACTTCTGTGAATTTTGTAAAGGAGTTCTCCAGTCAAAAAATGCACATACAGAAAGGTATATATTGGTAACAACTAATGTTTACAATGCATTATATTAGGACAATTGCTTGCACAATCTGTATATTAGGAGAAATGCACAAAAATGCATTTGAATTTTCATGCAAACTCTAAGAAAAAAATCTCAAAGTTTGAGATGAACCAAATTTAAGATTAGAATGAGAAAGTGGGAGAAACTGAAATGGGCAGGTATGTCCATCCCTTAGGATCTCTGCCTTAAGCATGAGGTTTCTCCTCCTGCCTCCTGCCTTGTGAAACAGGCAAAGGAAGCATGGATGAAATAAATATGTGAGCATCTTTCCCAGAGTAGAACAAGAGGAGCTTTGAGCTCCTCCTTCCACACTGGGGCCTTGGGATCAAACCTGCCTGGTTGTGAAACATGTGCTTGAGCTAGGGAAGGATATTGGCCACTCCGCCTGACTGACCAGCCTTTGCTAGGGGACCACACAGAAGTGATACCTGCTGTTGGAGCATATCTGATTTTTCAGACTTTATCTTCCCTGTGTCACCTGATTGCTCAGGTCTGGAGCCAAAGTATTGTTCGGAAAATTACATTCCCATTTTAATTAAACTGTTCTATTCAATCAACTGGTGTCATCAAGACTGAGTAAGCTGCAAAAGGAATCTGCTTTTGAGCATGCACCAACAATGGCTACCCCCTTTAAGTGCCTGCAATGAATACAGAATGTGCACCTGTAAACTTGGCATATGAGGTCCATCATCTCGATTTAAATTATGAACAGAGAATGAATTTCAGGGCAAGGAAGCTTCCTTGAAATAATCTGGGTATTGCATGCTTTGAAAATTCTCATTCCAAGCCCATATTCCTTAATTCCAGCTTTTTATTGTGTTTGCACAGCCATTTTTTTACCTTTGTTTTATTCCTGCTCAAGTGAGCCAAGCCAATCAGGGAATCTCATGCAGGACATTGGACCATTAGAATGCTATGTAGCCAATTGGATTTGGCTATTTGCTGACATCAGATGAAGCACATTTGGAGCATGGACAATGCTTCCTCTGCAGGTCACATAGACAAACTCAGCTAGTCAAGCATCACAAAGCATCAGAGATCACAAAATGAACACTTTTGCAGCCCTTTTGCAATGATGCCTAAAAATATATCACTGAAATGAGGGAGACTTCTTTCAATTTAGATGAAGATTTTCATTGAATAAGCTTTCCCTTTTGTCTCAGCCCTAACCCGCACAGACTAAAGCTTGCAGCTTTCTGCTTCTCAGAAATATTTCATATAAAAATAATTTAACTTGCCAAGAGGTCTGTCGTTTTGCTTCTTTCTCCAATAGCATAAGCTTTATGTCATTTAAGCTTTCTCAAACAGCATAAGCATGGTGTCAGTGGGCATCCACTGTTGCGTATAAAATGGAGGACATCGTTGATAATGATGCCTTTATTTAAATGCATGAATTAATGCCCAAGTCCCTTGACAATCTCAGATACCACCATCAGCACCACAGTGCTAAAGAGGCATTCATCTTTCTTTTCAGCTGCTGAGAAGGCTTATTTGCACTGGTACAAAAATAAGGATTCGTTTTGTTCATCTCTCACTTGACTGTACAGGGCACGGCCAACCACCACTAGTTTGCCTAATATGAGATCACTGCACACTCATGAGATTATTATTATTATATTTACTGATAGATGTATTTTGGTTCCTGACACAATTAATTGTGGCTTGTGGAGACACGACCAATTGGAGCATGTAAAGCACATCTTAGAGCTGTTAATCTCTACACAAGGCTGTTAATCTGCTGTATATTTTAGTTTTGTCGCAAGAATTGAGATCCAAGCACTACATGAAGAGCGTTTCCTTTCCTGCTTTCCCAGTACATAACCTCTAGCTGGCACTGTGGTATAGCGGAATAGTGCAATTACACAAGGGGGAAAAGTGTTGTCTTTTGCTTCCATAAATAATACTACATTTCCCTGCTCTAAAAAAAAACTAAATGAAAGTGCTGTTTAAAAACAGAAGTGAAACTGGAGGGTCACAGCATCATCTGAAAAACCTGTAAACAACCATGAGTAGGGAATGATGAATGCACAATAAATGCCTCGTGCAGAAAAGCTGTTACAGATCACATTGCAACAAGTGCCCCATCCCCTGTATTTTTTAAGAGATTGGAGGAAATATACTATTACTAGTTTTTCAAGGGTGTCAGCAGAATGGCTCCCAAAAAATTGATCCCATAAAAACCTGAGGTGGCAGGGGAGGCACCAATCCTTGGTGACACATGATTATTTAGGATTTGGGCCAACAGCTATAATCCCAAATCAGTGGAAAGAGCCATATCCAGAGCATCCAGAGTCAACCTTCCGGGCCAACTGTGATGCTGGAGTCAGCTCTTAGGGCAAATTCATAGAGCAAGTGTGTTTGCCATGTACCCTATATACCGACATTTGCACTGCAAAGCACCATCAGTAGGTGAAGGGAAGATGGATAGTTGTAAAATACACTGTGGACATGCGAAGGAGCTACAGCCAATCACGACTGTTAGCCAGTGCATGTCCCCACATGTTTACAAACATGCATGTCACTAAGTGCAGAATAAAAGGGAAATGAGAAAAAGAAAAGCTGAGAGTGATCCAGTACAGCAACACACTACATTGTAATTTGTACCTACAACAGCCTTGTCCAATTTGGTGCCCTCCAGACGTGTTGGGCTAAAATTCCCAGAACCCCCCATCCTGGCTGTCCAACATGTTTAGTCCAACATGTCTGGAGGGCACCAAGTTGGAGAAGGCTGACCTACCCTAATAACCATCTATTGCCAAGTAAGTCACACTGTCGACATTAATTGTGTGGAGAAAGAATGCATGTAAGGGGGCGGGGGGCTGGTAGCATTTTGACAGCCGGCTTGGCCCTGGCAGATACACATTTATTTCACCATTGGAAATGAATGAACCTGTGTATGTGGTAGAACAGAGACAGCCACCGCAATACCATCCCTCCCCATGCCTTTTCTTTCTCTGCATAACTTCAGACAAAAATATTGGATGCAAAGCGGACAGACCTGCTTGGTCATATGGAGACATTAGTACAAACAATGCTTTTTATGATCTTAAATTTTGTTTTACTATTAGCGATTAGAGTGGTTGTATCATCATCATCATCATCATCATCATCATCATCATCATCAATTTTGCAAACTGGAAGGATGAAATAAAAATACAACTGAGTTACCAGGAATGTTGCAGGCCACATTGCTGGATGTGAACCTCAATCTAGACCAGGCGTGGGGAACACGTGGCCCTCCAGATGTTGTTGGACTGCAACTCCCATCAGCCCTAGACACCATAGCCAAGGGGAAAGGATGATGGGAATTGCAGTCCAACAACATCTGGAGGACAACATGTTCCCCATCCCTAGTCTAGAGGAAGGTTAGCCCCTGCACTCTTTGGAAGCAAGAACTGGTCTGGGTGGGAACCATACCAATTGCAGCTCAAAGGGCATGTGTGTGTTAAAAATGTCTGCCTGCCTAATTATTAGGGCCACCTAAAGTGAGAGAGTGAATCCAGAGTTTCTGGTATACAGTACACCAAATATAGATTTCAGATGTCACCCCAATGAGGAGTTCCAGATCAAGGAAGTGAGGGGTCGCTACGCGATGGGAAGCAAGCTAGAGCTGTTTTACTTGCAAAGAGAAATGCTGACTGCTGAGCAAGTTTCAAAAGTTCGGGGGATTTTTTTCTAGCCAGTGGGGGAGGCACATTTATTGTATGGTAGCTGTTTGGTTTTAATGTTTATTAGTGGTGTGTAGGAAGTTAGGAACTGAATTTTATTGTTTGAATTTAGTTTTATTATAAGCTGCCTTGAGGGCTCCTTGGAGCCATGTTGGCGGGATAGAAATGAATGAATTAATGAATGAAGTAGATGACTCATCTTTTCTCAGCAGTCCATAAATCTTCTCAGCAGCCCTGAATAAAGGACCAAAGAGTTTTTGCTTAGCAAGTAGGACAGATCGTTATGAGAAGAGAGTATAAAGGAGGCAGTGACTATCTATCAAAGAATGTTGGAAGGAAAGTTCAAATTATTCTTATTATTCTTATTATCATCATCATCATCATCATCATCATCATCATCATCATCATCATCATCACCCAAGACAAGGGGTAGTTTCTGAGGGCATATGGGCAGGCCTCTCCCCAACCTATGGTTTCTTGATAGCATATCATTATTCTTTAGCAGCATGTATATCTGTGGCATGGTCAATGGTTCTACATGCTGACTATTGTCATAAGCAATGAAATTAATTTCTGTATGAGTATTTCATACCAAAGGCACAAAATACATGCTTCAGTAGGGTGCTGGTTTTCCTTATTTATTTGTTAAGTTTATATTCTGCCCTTTCCTCCAAGGAGTCCAAGGAGTCCATGATTTCCTCTCCATTTTATCCTTACAATAACCATGTGAGTAGGTTAGGCTGAGAGTCAATGACTGGCCCAAAGTCACCCAGTGAACTTCATGATTGAGTGGGGACTTGAACCTGGGACTCTTCAGTCCCAGTCCAACCATTCTAACCACTACACCACACTGGCTTACTTGTGGATGGCCAGTGCCATAGTGGAAGACCTGTGTGGATGCCCCAGCTGTAGTTAATGTGACACATAGCAAGTAGGAGAAAAGGAAGAAAAGGGGAGAGAGCCTTCCAGGTGCACAAGGAAAACTACCGTATTAAGCCAAAAACACAGTTTGGAATAAATTCTTCATCACAAGATCCCTGGATAACAAATCTCAGCTTGGTCTGTAAACCACTGTTACAGCTTATTGGGCCTAATAAACCATTCCTTGTACCCTGGAGTTCTCCCTTTTTCTTCCAAGGAATAAAAAGTCACTACAACATATTTCCTTGGAATGAACTATTTTATTGCAATTTGAGCATGATTATATCTTTGAACACTGTTGTGAATCTTTGCCTCCCCCCACAGAAATCTCTTTGCCTTCACCACTGGAATCCAAAATGGCTCCCCTGCCCAAAGGAACTGAGTGATATGGAAGCAACAACATTGCCCCTTCACTTTGAACTGATGACATTGTCTTATATATTGTGCTATGTAAAATTTAGCAAAACATTGTCTCTTTCCCCACATTGCTTCCAATTAACTAACAGGGTTTAACACAATTCCCCCATCCCTTCTTGCGGTTCCTGATGGACAGAATGAAATAACCAACATTCTAAAGCTACCTCATCTTTGAGATGAAAGTCTCTGGAGAAAATCAAAGGCAGATGTGAAGAAACGTTATATTTGACTCTGGCCAGAACTCAGTGTAAAGAGCTGTGGCTGATCAATACTAGTCCTATTAATTCTGATCCTAGATGGATGATCATTGCCTCTGTTCCCTCCCCTGAGTTAAATTACTTTGAAACAGCACAAAAAAAAAATTTCTTAGATGCTAGTCAGAATCCATGTGAAAATATTTTCTCCAGGACTGCCAAGCATAACTCATAGTTTTCACAAACTTAATAGGAGAAAATGTGGACACTTAACTGCATCGTTCATGTACCTAATACAACTTCTCCAAAGTAGTTTACAATGATGAAGTTGGTCCCAGTTGTACAATGCAAGCAAGAGGTTCACACATAGAGCCCAAAAGATTAAATTTGTTACACTGTGAGATCTCAGGGTTGCCCTCTCCATGGGATCTTACACTTCCAACCAGCATAACTTAAGATGGATGTGCTGCTGTTAGCTTGTTTTGACAGTGAAACTAACAACATTGCACTACACCGAACCACCCAAGGGAGGAGCATAAGTTGTGCAGGGTACACTGGAGAAACTAGAGAGCTACATCATTTCTCTACATTTCCAGCTTTTGCCCTTGCCCAGCTGGAGTAAATATGTGAAATGAAACAAACTGACCCCTGCTACAGATTTGACAGAACTTGATCCAAATATTTCATGTTGGCCATGCAAATGAAATTAATATTCCAAATAAACCTATTGATTTCACTGGGATTAACTTTCATATAATGTGTCAAACATCAGACAGTCAGGCTGTGATACTAGCCAAAGTTAGGGCTGGTTCACACATGCACACTCATCAGTTGAGGTTTGAAGGAGAACAGATACTGGCATTATTTTCATGAATATATACATTTTTGTGTGCACTTTCCACTAATATATGCATATATATTTTTAGAACTCCATCACAAAATTCAGAGAAGTGTGGATTCTGAAGGATTACTCAAGTTCGGTTTGTATATTGCTTTGAAAGTGTGAAATTAGGTAAGCTTGCATTCAGTTGCCAACCAAATGAATTTCTCCCCCATCCCTAGCAGGTCATGTCAGGCTCCTCATGTTACCCTGAGAGAGCACAGCAAGGAGAAGTTCTGCAGTAGTTCTCATGTAAGCATCAGTTATAACTTGCTTGTGTGAATGGGCAATCACACATATAACACAGTCTGCGGATGATGCTTTTATTTAGTTTCAAATCACCTCAAACACAGTGCCTTTCAGTGGAGTCACTTTTCACATTCTGCTGTCAATCACCTAGCGTATAATAATTAAACATACAGAAGTGGTGTACCTGCATATGTGAACCAGGCCTTAGGGAGTATACAAATGTAGTATTAGGTGAGCTATTCTTCCTGAAAAGCACTGTAGTTTTCTATCCCCAATCCAGCCTTGAAAACTGGATAAACAAAATTAGGAGCCCTTGTTCTGGAGTAGAGGATTGTCTTAAAATTTTGTTCCCTCTTTAAAAAAAGAGAGAAAGTTTTAAATATCACGAGATGTTAGCTATAGTGCTGGGAAAGGGAAAGAAGTATAAGCATTCTTTGTGAGGAGAAAAAAATAAATCCCACTGGAAGTCCATGAGTATTATGCTTCAGATTTCATTATGTAGGTTATAAACTCCATCACTGGACCCTTTCAAACATAAAAACAATTTGGGGAATAAATACTGTGTAAAATGTTGAATTTGCTTGCACTAAATGTCTTTTTGAAAAGGAGTTGTGATGAAAGAATGAACAGAACTTTCACAAAATATACTTGATCAAGGAGGTAAAACAATCCTCCCTGTAAGAAATTAGTGGGACCGATTTTTACTTTGCACTGTTGTACACAACACAGTGTTTGTGTGTGTGTGTGTGTGTGTGTGTGTGTGTGTGTGTGTTTCATGTTGTCAGACTGTAGGGTGATCCTCACCATTTCATATTTGTACAGGGGAACATCCAACATAATTCCTGTGATCACAGTGCCTGGGGTGGAAATGCTGGCACGATTATGGAAACTGCTACTGGCTGCTGCTGTGCAGAGCCTGGTTCACACTGACTTTCTCCTGTGAATGGTCAGCTCAGCATGCACATGGACAAGGGTGGCTCAGGTTACTTGAATATAAGCACAAAAAGAAAAACCATCTGTGAATTGGCTTTAAGGAGGGATGTGCACACACTTCACTGCAAAATGAACTGGTCACTCTGTGACCAGTTTCTCTCCCTCTGCACAGCTATGCTCCCTGGCTGCCTGGGGCTCATCGAGGCCCCTGCTATAAGGTGCAACCAGGCACCCCTTTAGCAGGAAGGTGGTTCCCTGCCCTCCCTGTGCTGGGCAGCCAGAGAGAAAGTGCTGCGGGAGCTTGACTTAGCTTTGTGGACTCGGAGGAATTACCTGACTGGGTAGCTGGTGTCAGCGTAGCAACCACCCACTGAACAGGCAGCGGTCGGTACAGAGACACCTCCTGGTTTGTGCTGGCTCTCAAGCCATTACCTCAAATGAATGCTGCACCGCTGCAGCTACTGTAGCCACACAGTCACAAGCCTGCAGAGAAAACACTGAAACATCTTCTGCTAAGTTCCTTTTATATCCCTCCCCAAAGCACTGTGATTGGAAATAACAAGGAGCACCTTGGTAAAGTCATTCCTTGGTTGGAAGGTAGAGCTGTCCATTACAGAACTGCCGACTTCCCTGCTGCCTGTTGTTTTCTTTTCATGAAGAACACTGGGGGTGGGGGTATCTATCTATCTATCTATCTATCTATCTATCTATCTATCTATCTAATCATCTGTCTGTCTGACTGTCTGTCTACCATCTATATCAGTTTCTGACTGTAGACTGTGTCCCCCTGAAGCACATCCAAAGCTCTAGGAGCAGCCCAATTCACTTCAGACCACTTTGGAGAAGACCCACTTCACTTTGGGCAATGTCTGAATCTCTCAGAAGCAGACCACTTCAGTTCTGGATTCAGGCTTTGTCTGAGGTTTGTCTGAACACACACACCTAACAACAGTCCTACTGTCTCTGTAGGAATGTTCTAGCACAACCAGCTTAAGCATTGTGTCTCAAAAGTTCTCCGACCAAAGCAAGCCCTGTGTTATCCATCTATGGGCCCATGTTGTGCTTAAGTACCTGGTGCAATTCTCTGTCATGCATTTCCTCCCTGGCTCATAAATATGCTTAGTAGGTGCTGAGGTCTGGAAACAGAGAAAGGATGTGCCTGGCAGGGCATGGCATTAATTACTTTCCTCCACATGTTACTGTGGTGCTTAGCTAAGTATTCTGCAACTGCTGCTGTTACGATGTATAATTTGCACAGTGTTCAGTCGTGAGCAAAAGCAATTTGGCAAGCCCTCCTTCTAATTAGTTTAGAGTCTGATTATCACATTTTGCCTCTCACTCACACATGCAACATGCTGCAGCTGCTCTGCGCAGGATTAAGCCAGTATGCGGAAAGAAACAAAATATGTTACCCTTTTAAGCATTTGCTATCCCTTCTTCCAGTAATCCCTCCCTGGGAGCTAGATTTAGCTCTTATCAAAAGCTAACAAAACCCCCTAAGCTGGGAGGCAAGGCTCCTTTAACCCCTCCTATCAATAACATCTTTCAAAGGTTTGCCAAGTTGCTGCTAACTGCCCAAGTGCTAGAATCATGCTTTCACATCCACCATTGAAATGCCTTTGCTTAAAACACCTTTTCTTCCCGCCGATCTAAAAACATCACTTTTTAGTCATCATTTATTGATGGGTTGCTTCAGCCACGTCTGTACTGCCATTTCTGGGGTCAGAGTTCGGTAACTTGTTGTCCTCTTCCTCAGAAGAGTCTGCAGAGGTGATGCTGCTGAATTGGAGAGATTCAAAATTACCTCTGCAAGTTTGAAGAAGAAAAAAAACCTGAGCCCACAATAAGCTGGGCCCAAATCTCTCCAGAATGTTGGCTTGGTTTGTATGGGGGCTCAGGTGAGTCCTGCCCACTGTTGCCTCTGGCCCCTTCCCTTTCTCAGCTATGTTTCCCTGCTGGAAGCAATGGGAAGCAGTTGCCTCAGGACCTCCATCAGGCTCTAGAGCAGTGGTTCCCAACCTTGGGTCCCCAGATGATGCTGGACTACAGCTCCCAGCATCCCTTGTCATTAGCCATGGTGGCAGGATATGCTGGGAGCTGTAGTCCAGCAACATCTGGGGACCCAAGGTTGGGAACCGCTGTTCTACAGGCTGCTGTGCAGTGTCCTGGGGCTGCCAGGAACCATGGGAGACGTAGTCCCCATGGTCTCTGATGTCCCTAGTAGGAACCTTCTCAAATATTTGCCAAAGCCCTAGCCATTGCATACCAGCCTCACAATCCTCATGGAGGCTTTCCAAAGCCTGCAAATTGACCACCAGGTATGTTCAGGTGGGAATGGGTTGGAGAGCTCTCCTGGGCCCTGTCCAAAATTGGACCAAGCTTAAATGAATTAATTCAGGATTGAGCCCAAATTCTTGAAGTCAAACTCATTCCAAATCAAGTCTGTGGAAGGTTTCCCATCACTGGTCTGCATTAGGTCACTAATGGAGAGAGGATAGGTCACAACATACTATCACTGACAGAAAATAGCATTAATTTTGTGTTACTGTCTGTGATGTACTATATACTAATGCAGCCTTCCCCAACCTGGTGCCTTCTAGATGTGCTGCACGACAACCCCCATCATTCCCAGCCAGCCAATGACGAGGCTGGCTGGGAATGATGGGAGTTGCAGTCCAACACATCTGGAGGGCACCAGGTTGGGGAAAGCTGTAGTAGTGTGTTACATTAGCATCTCTAGAAAAGTACATGAATGGTGCAATGCTTTGCAAGGTGCCAATAATAAAGAACTGGTCTTGCGTTAAGAGCTTATTAGACTCTTGAGAGTAGGTTCTTCAAGCTAAGCCACACAGACTGAGATGAATCTTGCTGACACTGGGAAATGTGCTTTTGGAGGAAAATTTCAATTTTAATTCTCAAATCCATATTTGCCCAGGTCACACAACTTCAAATAAAACTTAAGGATGAGTTAGGAACCGTGCTTAAATTCTTTGCTCAAACTTGTTTCAGTGAGCAAATATGCAGACATGCTCCCCATTTTAGAACTCAACCTTTTGATGCAATGAGCAAGATAACCCACACACGTTGCTTCATTTTCCCACCCACCCCAGTTTGAATTAAAAATTACTTTTGGTGGAATTGCTTGAAACAAACAATTTTCCAAAAAATATTTGCTGGAAAAGGGCAGGCATTGTATGAGTCTATGAATTATTAACAGGAACGTGTTTTTACCTTCTTCTTCTACCAGAGATAGCAACTGACAGCAGGAAAGTCAGAACTGGCCCCTGGAGCAATTTTATCCAGCCTCTAGTGGCTCTACCAAAGTTTAATCAAAATAGAGTAAAAGGTTTTCTCACAGTTTCATTTGCAAGGAAAGAAGTATTTTCAAGTTGTAACAAATGGAGATCTTCCACACCTTAAAGTTGCATCCCTCTTCTGGATTTTTATGTATGTAATATGGAAATGTATCGATTTTATGTGTTTCATAACTGTCAAACCTTTACTGCTAGATGGCACCAACTTCATTATAGAAAGCTGTCAGCGGCAAAATATACTTCTAGATCCCAAACCACTCTCTAGAGAATAAAGGCCTCCCCCACCATACCCCAAACACAGCAGTCGACTATGTCTATCTTATAACAAAATCCCAAGTACATACAGGGCTGCTTTTCTCACTTAGAGCTGAAACAGAAGATCAGGAGAACTGTGTGGTACAGGGTTTTGTTAATGTTGTTGTCTGGATTATGCCATTCAGGCTTGAACATGGGAAAATCACATTTCAATTATCTCCTGTATTAGAAAAAAATATATACATACAGAAATCCTTTTCCGGACTGTGACACATTTTGTTTTGTTTTGTGTTTCATTCTTTGAACATGCAGGAAGGTGACATTTTGTTTGTTTGCTTGTTTGTTGGGGGGGTAGTCAGGGAACATTAAAAAAAAAAAAGACATCTTACAAAAGGAAAAGGGATTGGAAGGGAGGAGGGAAAAAGAAAACTCAGGCACAAGTTCTTAGTTACTAAGTTCTAATAGGTGTTCATTTTGGCAGGGAAGGGTGAAGCAAGCTTCCTTCATCTGCTTCCTCTCTGGTTGATGTATCAGACCACGTTGATCTCCCACTTGCCATCATGTTCTTCCTCCTGGGACATGGGATACATCCTCCAAATGGCTCCACTCTGGCTGATGCCAGAAGCCAGACCGTGTCTTCCTTTTGCCCTCCAATCCCAGGACAACTATCAGTTGGAGCTGAGTCTTCTTTCTGGTAGGGAGAGGGGAAGCAATCTCCCTGCAGCTGCTCCTGCTCTGTCCAATATATGGGGCCCATTGGGCTCCCCTTTACTGAGCTGTTCTTCCTTGGAGACAGAGGGTACAGCTTTCCAGTGGTCCTTGGTCCTCTGGCCAATGGATGAGGCCAGAGTGTTCTGACCTATCCTCAGTGAATGCTAGAAGTCTGTTCGCTAACATGACTATTTTGCTATAAAAATGAAAAGGAAAAATGCAAGGAAAAGCAGTAATTAATCTCCTTCCTCGACTGCAGGAACAGAAACTGACATTGGGGGCATTAAGGTAAACTATTCAAGGGGCAATTAGGAGGCTATTCATCACTAATCTCCTAGCCTCAAACAACAGGAAGAAATATAACTTGGGGCAGAATGCAACAGGGACCTTCTGGCCCCGCCAATTATCTACCAAACCACTGATTGCCTTGCACAAGCAGCCCCCACTGCTTGCGCAATGGCACTTTAGTGCTTCTAGGGAAACTCAACAGAAGTGGAAACGCTCATTTTGGAAAGGAGGCAGGTTGGCGGAGCTCACATTAGGGAGCTCTGCCATCCTGCCTCCTTTCAGAAATGAATATTTCTGCTTCTTTCAGGGCTTCCATAGGAAGAGCTAAATCTCCCTTGCATAAGCAGTGGGTCCCACTTGCACAACACAGTCAGCAGGACCAGCCACTTGTGCAATGGAAGCGGCAAGGTGGAAAAGAAGCGGTGGAGGGCATAAGTGCACATTGGATACTGCCCTTGGGCAGCACCTGCAAACAGGAAACCTTTAATTAACACTAGAGAAATTACCTATGGTCAGCAGTACTTACTTGAGTAAATGTTATAGACGGGTCTTGGAGAAAGGCATTTCTGGATAATATAGCTCTGTGTTAAGTTCTTTGTGGAACCTCTGTTTTAATTCTACCTGCAGATAATTACAGTAATGCAGTGCCTCCACAGAACTAAAGAGCTCTAGTGCGGAAGCAACCCAAGAGTACTCTGGGCTGTGGCGATCATGTCCTGATTTGAAATGCCTCCAGTTTCCTACTCTGTCCAGCAGAATAGTCCTTGTGGGGAAGGGAGCCAGGATCCTGGCTCACAGAATGTCTGATTTCAGTCCCATAGCATCTGACATCTTGTTCCCTTGCACTATGCAACCTGACAGGGACAACAGCACCAATAAACAAAGGATGAGGCCCAGAAGGTGCCACAGACGAGACCTCCTACTTGGCACCTCCTGCCATCTCACCATGGTACAAATGTCTCATTTTGTCTATGCGTAGGCCAGCTCCAGCTGCCAACAGTAAGTAGTATGAAAGGCTAGAGGGCTGATGGGAAAGTTTGGTGTTCAAAGCCAGAGATGCAATTAGCCATCCTTTCTAGCTATACAGAAGGTGTCTCCATCATTTCTGACTTCAACATTCTAATGAAGCATTTAAAAGAATTGATAATGAGATAATCTTCTGATCCAAGAATATGAATCACCATCAGTTCTTCACCACAGAAATATCAGGAGATCATAATTATTTTGCTTTGGGTTAGGTTGACCTCATTTTTTTTTCTTGGCACAATAATTGTTCAGTGTTGATTTACCGTACATGTTCTTTTCAGCTCTCTCCTTCTGTGCTCCTTGTTTCCACATGAAATCTGTTGGACATCTTTTGCATTTATCTGGTTTGTTTTTGTTTTTGCTTTCCTTCAGCTTAGGAATGCCTTCTTTCTCATTCAGAATGCTTAAACATTTGAGAGAAAGGGGCAGAGAGCATGCAAAAATGTTAAGGCTGCTTGAAGAAACTAATCTTGTGAATGGCATCTTTGTTTTTGTTCTTTTACAACCATGTCGCCCAGCCCTAGGCATTTAAAAGTCAGATGCAAGTTCTATTAAGGGCCAAAGTAGACATGATGCAAGAGATCCATAAATAGGACTGTTCTCATTTTGTTGAAAGAGATGAGAATAACTGCAGTGAGAGAGTTTGAATCAGGATTAGAAACATTTAAATTTTATATTTTGTATTGTATTTTATTATTTTAACTGTTGTAAACAGCCCAAAGAGCTTCGGCTATTGGGCGGTATAAAAATGTATTAAATACACAAATAAATAAATATAGAAAGCTGCCTTATACTAACTTATACTGATAATGCTGAGAAATAATTATACGGATGCTGATCACTTATTAACATGCAGAAGTCATTGCCTCAATGGATTCAAGGAATGGTATGATGGACATAGGAACCTGGGAAGCTTTCTAATATGAAGTCAGGGTATTGGTCCATGTAGCCCAGTATTGTGGACACTGATTGGCAGTGGCTTCAGGCAGGAGTTTTTTGCAGCCCCAGCTGGAGTTGCAGAGAATAGAACCTGCCACACAAGGACCGTTTCAGAATCATCTCACCAACCTCAAAATGGGGTGTTCTGATTCACTGATATTTCAGGGAAACGGGAGGTGAAATTATGTTAGGGGAAAATGAATTGAAGCTATTTCGTTCCCAAAAAAGTCCTGTTCTGACTTCTGACCTGGGAACTTGGGAAATTCAAAATGGTATCCACCATTAAAAATGTCTGTCTCCTTTGACACTCATGGGGGGTTGCCATTATAGTGGACAGCAATTGAATATTTACAGAAAAACAAACTTTTAAAGAGTGGTGGATCATAGATTCATAGATTCATAGATCATAGAGTTGGAAGGAGCCTACAAGTAGTGGTGGGGCCAAGCTGGAGTCGGCTGAGGCTCGCTCCGGGCTCGCCCCCCCTGCGAGCGGCAGCAACAACCTGATCCCGCTCTTCAGAGCGGTGCGGAGCGTTGTCCGCGCCGCTCGCGCCGCCGCCGGAGAAACCCCCTGCTGCCGCCGGACCCCACCCCCTGCTGCTGCCGCCAGGACCACCTGCCGCCTATCTGGTCCTGCGCGCCGCCGCTCAGCCGCCTCAGCCGCCGCCGGAGCCACTGTTCCGGCACGCTGGACCCCTGCCCGCGCTCTGTTTTGGCGGGAGGAACAGCCCTGTTGCCCTGGTTTCCCCAGCCAAAAACAGCACAGGGGTCCAGCGCGACGGAGCAGGGTCCCGTCGTGTCACTACCTCCACGCTGGAAGTGACTTGACGGGACCCATCGGACAGAGAGGAAGGCTCTCCGCTCAGCAGAGAGCCCAGGTGAAGCCCGCGTGCATGGCTGAGCAGTCCGTCGGACGCGAGCAGGCCCAGTTCAGGCCTTGCTCCTGTCTGACAGGCTGCTCGGCTACATCCCTACCAAGGCTATCGAGTCCAACCCCCTGCTCAATGCAGGAAACTAGAGGAGGGGTCTCCCATCCAAGTAATAACCAGGCTTGACCCTGCTTAGCTTTCCACACTCAGACAAGCTGAGCCAGCGTAAGCCACAGGCCCATTCCTCCAGCAGCATATTTTCTTTGAGAGGTGGTGCTAAATAAATACCCCTGAAAGAAATGGCAGTAATTGAAGTATGCTTGTTAAAAATATAAAGTCACATCATGTCTATTCCGTGCAACCCTAATTTTAAACCTAAAATACTAGGAAAATCTTTCTTACATTTGGATTTTTTTAAAAAAAATAATTATAAGAATATCAAAATGCTTGATTTGAAATCAGGCCCAACATTTAAAAATTGTCCCATGTCATACTTTTTGCGGGGAGGAGAGGAGTTATCAGAGACAAACAGTGCAATCCTATGCAATCCAATCAGATGTAATTTGTTGTTCTTTTTTTCTTTTTCCTCTCTTTTTCTTTTTTATGGGTTTTGTTTTGGTGTAACTCACATTTAAAAAACTAATAAATTTTTAAAAAGAAATCAGAAGTAATTCCCACTGAGTTCCCGTAGGGATGGGTAAACATGCAATGTTCAAGCTCATTGAGGTTAGAATCATAGAAAAGTAGAGTTGGAAGGGGCCTACAAGGCCATCGCGTCCAACCCCCTGCTCAGTGCAGGAATCCAGGTCAAGGCATCCCTGACAGATGGCTGCCCAGCTGCACCTTGAATGCCTCCAGATTGGGAGAGTCCACCACCTCCCTAGGTAGTTGGTTCCATTATCTTATTGCTCTAACAGTCAGGAAATTTTTCCTGATGTTTAGGTGGAATCTGGGTTCCTGTAACTTGAGCCCATTATTCCGTGTCCTGCAAACTGGGATGACTGGGAAGAGATCCTGGCCCTCCTCTTTGTGACAACCCTTCAGGTACTGGAAGAGTGTGATCATATCTCCCCTCAGTCTCCTTTTCTGAAGGCTAAACATGCCCAGTTCTTTCAGTCTCTCCTCATAGGGCCTTGTTTCCAGTTCGTTCGTCATCCTTTTTGGCCTCCTCTGAACCCGCTCCAGTTTGTTTACATCCTTCTTAAAGTGTGGTGCCTAGAACTGGGCGCAGTACTCAAGATGAGGCCTAACCAGTGCTGAGTAAAGGGGAATTATCACTTCACGCGATTTGGAAGCGATACTTCTATTAATGCAGCCCAAAATTGCATTTGCCTTCTTTGCAGCCACATCGCTTTGCTGGCTCATATTCAGTTTGTGATCTACCACAATTCCAAGATCCTTCTCACTTGTAGTATCGTTGAGCCAAGTGTCTCCCATTCTGTAACTCTGCATTTGGTTTCCTTTCCCTAGGTGCAGCACTTGGCATTTATCCCTAAATTTCATCTGTTGTTTTTGGCCCTGCGCTCCAGCCTATCGAGGTCACTTTGAATTTTGTTTCTGTCTTCCAGAGTATTAGCTGTTCCACCCAACTTTGTGTCATCTGCAAATTTGATAAGCATTCCCTGAACCTCCTCATTGAAGTCATTAATAAAAATGTTGAAAAGCACTGGGCCCAGGACCGAGCCCTGTGGTACCCCACTTGTTACCTCTCCCCAGTTTGAGCAGGAACCATTGATAAGTACTCTTTGAGTCCAATTCTGTAGCCAATTGTGAATCCACCTGATAGTTGTTCCATCTAGCCCACTTTTAGCTAGCTTGCTAATCAGAATATTATGAGGCACTTTGTCGAAAGCTTTGCTGAAGTCCAGATATATTATGTCCACAGCATTCCCACAGTCCACAAGGGAGGTTACCCGATCAAAAAATGAGATCAGATTGGTCTGGCAGGATTTGTTCTTGACCAATCCATGCTGGCCTCTCTGAATTCCTCCTTATTATTATTTATTATTATTATTTATTTATTATTTGCATTTATTTATCGCCCATCTGGCCGGCAAACCGGCCACCCTGGGCGATGTACAGAAGATAAAACAGAATAAAATACATTAAAAAAAATTTCTCCGTTAAAATACATTAAAACAGTATAAAATTTTAAAATCTTAGCCCACCCCATATTCCCGCCTGAATAACCAAGTTTTTAATGAGCGGCGGAAGCTCAGCAGAGAGGGGGCATGGTGGAGGTCACTTGGGAGAGAGTTCCATAGTATGGGGGCTGCCACAGAGAAGGCCCTCTTCCTCGTCC
The DNA here is from genome assembly GCA_021292165.1 of Shinisaurus crocodilurus. Lineage (NCBI taxonomy): Eukaryota > Metazoa > Chordata > Lepidosauria > Squamata > Shinisauridae > Shinisaurus > Shinisaurus crocodilurus. The sequence continues at coordinate 148,191,478 of CM037878.1, read as the reverse complement.
CGACCAGTCTAGCTGCTCTGGCTGAAGGGACAAGGAGAAGGCCGTCTGTGGCAGATCTTGTTGAGCGGCCCACTTGGTGTTGCTGAAGACGCTCCTTGAGATAGACTGGACCGGAGCCGTATAGGGTTTTAAAGGTCAAAACCAACAGCTTGAATTCGGCTCGGCAAGCAACTGGTAGCCAGTGTAGCTCCTTGAGCACTGGCGTGATGTGATCCCGCCGGTGGCTGCCTTTAACCAGGCGAGCTGCCGCGTTCTGTACCAGCTGTAGATTCCGAACCGTCTTCAAGGGTAACCCCACGTAGAGCACATTACAGTAGTCTAGGCGAGAGGAGACCAAGGCATGAACCACTGATGGGAGCAGGTGATTAGGAAGGTAGGGGTGCAGCTGCCGTATCAGATGGAGTTGATACAGCGCCGCCCGGCTCACAGCTGCCACCTGAGCCTCCATGGACAGCTGGGAGTCTAGAATGACCCCCAAGCTGCGGACCTGGTCCTTCAGGGGTAGATGTACCCCATCCAGCACCAGGTCAACATCCCCTAACCTCCCCTTGTCGCCCACCAGAAGTACCTCGGTCTTGTCGGGGTTCAGCTTCAGCATATTCCTTCCCATCCTTGAAGCTCAGTTCACCTTGTTCGCACCCTTGAATGTTAGCATCTCTTTTTTTTAATCTGGCAAAATGCTACATTTTCAATCAAGGGGAAATGCACATTTTAAAAAGTTACGAATGGGACATGTTCACAAGTAAATGTGCTGGAAAGCCATTTCTCCTCAAATGAATGAGCCAATTTCATGAATTTTTTGTCAACTCCCCTGATCACACATCATAGGAGAGGTGGGTGACTCAAGGAGTCAGCTTGCACTTCAGACAGCAAATGAGTACACCGTTAAAAAATACTTACGGTAGTTTTCATAGATTTCATAGATCATAGAGTTGGAAGGAGCCTACAAGGCTATCGGGTCCAACCCCCTGCTCAATGCAGGAAACTAGAGGAGGGGTCTCACATCCAAGTAATAACCAGGCCTGACCCTGCTTAGCTTTCCACACTCAGACAAGCTGAGCCAGCATAAGCCAGTTATGTATGGGCATGTATGATATAGAGCACTTTTATATAGTCAAGCGCTTCATGTACTTCAGACTCTTACGATGGAACGGTATTGTGATTCCCCATATTGAAGATGTGGGGCTGAGACAGTGTGGCCTGCCTACGGCCACATAGTAAGTTCATAGCAAAGATGAGATTTGAATGAGGGATTTCCTGATTGGCAGCTCAACAACCCACAGCACAACCTCATGCATGTTTACTCAGAAGCAAGTTCCATAGAGTGGACTTACTCCTGATGGGGCTTACTCCCAAGTCAGTGTGCATAGGACTGCAGCTAAGCTATGCCATTAGGTACACAAAGGTACACCTAAGCATTAGGTACACAAAGGGTGGGGCCACTTCTTTTGGGTTGAGGGTGCCTTTTGGTGTTTGGCAAGCAGTGGAGGGCAGCACATTTGACGGGGTGGGGCCAGAGCAATGAAAAATATGAATGCATTGAAAATGACTTACTCTTTTAGCGACATTTGCTTTCCTTAAGATACTGAGAAATGGCATTGCTTCAGGAGTAAAGTCTGTGCCAAAGCCAAGCAAGCTCCTGCTGCTAATATCTTTCTGCTCATTAGCACTGGAGTCGAGTAATTTAAGAGCATGCCCAGGGAAAAGGAAGCCCATTTCCATCCCATAGTGCACAATTTCATATGAGGAGGAGGTCTTTTAGCAAGGGGTAGGGAAGGGCTGCCCCCAGCTGGGTTCTTTGCAGGGTCCCCCAAGACTTCTTGTAAGCGTGTCTTCCAGCACTCTTGCCTCTGACCTCTAAGGGCAATAACCGCAGAGCTGATTCCAGAGTGCCTGCCCCAGTAATGCCAAGGGCCTGTAGCCATGACAAAGGAATGATGATGAAGAAGAAGAAGGAAAGGAGGGGGAAGTAGGAGGGAGAGGAGGCGAGAAGCCATGTTTTCTTTCACTTGGGGCAGAAGGAGAGAAGGAGAAACCCGGTGTCCATGTTTTCAGTCATGGGGAGGGGAAGGGGAGAGAACAGTGCTGGGAGCTGTTTCAGCGGCTGCAAGTGCCTGTTTTCTATAGGGGAGGGGGCAAAGGAGGAGAAACTCAGCACCAGCGGCTGCAAAGGCTGTATTTAATTTGGGAGGGAGATAAGCAAAGGCCACAGTTTTGAGGGGGGAAGGAGAGGAGGAGTAAGCAGCAGCCACTCCACCAGTGGCAAATTCCACAGCTTGTATCACGGGGTGGTGGGGAGAGAGTAGGAGAAAATGGTGGCAGTTCAGTGGCACTGCTGGACAACCTGTGGCAGGCTGCAGGAAAGGCCTTGGGTAGCACATGCAGACCAGAGGAGGCAGGGTGCCTACCCTTGATGCACACCAAGTACAAAATAAAGAGGGGCCCTTGGGGTTTTAGGGGCCATTCCTGTTAGCAGACGTGGGCTGGATTGAGCCCGCAGGCTTGAGCCCACCCCCACCCCCCAGTTGCCCATGGCTAATCTACACTGTCATATTGAGTTCTAGCAGTTTTTCCCAGGCACTCTCCATGCTGGGCTGAACAAGCACACAACAGCGCTGAATGTGTCTTTTCCCGAGTGAGTGCAAAGGAGCTTATTCAGCAGAGGCTGAATAAGCGATCAACAGTCCCTTGCAGTTCTAGCCAGAGTAGTTTGTCAGGTAGATAGTCTGCTTGATGCAGACCAAATTATTTTATGCTTGGTTTGTTACACAGCATATTTCCACATTTAGCCGAATTGTTATGCTGCATTTAGCCAGCTAATGACTCAGGAACTTTATATGCTATCTTCATCGAAACCACCTGCCCATGGCTTACAATTATATGAGGAAATTATTATACGGAATTAACAAAAACAGCAGCCAATTTGGTGGGGAGACAAAGTTCAACAGCATTTGCTCAAGACTTTTTCTGCTAGTTTAGTTGCAGACACATTGCACACTCTAAGGGTATTCCCAAACATTACCTTGAGCAAATAGGAATTCAGCCAAGTGCTAACTCAACAAGTAGCAGACACTTCTCTGCATGCTAAGTTGAAACTCAGGTGTATATCACATATCTTCTATAGCAGTGTTCTCTAACCTTGGGTCCCCAGATGTTTTTGGCCTACAACTCCCAGCACGCCCCAGCTGTTAGGTTTTGCATAGGCAGAACGAAATTATCACCTGACATCAGGATTACCACCTGACATGGTGGGTGTCTCTTGAGTTCAAGTACACAAGGTCTTTGGTCACGAGACATAGTCTCAAGATGATATGACTCAGCAACCTTGGACAGGTTTGGAATCAACATGTTGATGAATAGGTTATACAACTGGGGTGAGTAATATCCTATTTATAGGTGCAGGGTCTCTGGTATAAAGCTAACACACTTGTTGATAGCTTCACTCCTTCACTCCTCCTCCTCCACTCGTCTCGTATTGTTCTGGACTTCACTTCATCTAGCCTTACCACTGGGGTATTGGATTTGAGTCTGCAATGATGTAGTGAGTAAGAGATGCATTGCTTGCCTTAATCCCATGTAACTGGGTCTTAGAAATAAACTCTTTAATCTTTATTAACTGCTGTTATCTCCTCCTTCCGCCTGCGTGACTGGGACTGAGGGTCACTGGCTAGGGAAGCTTTTGAACCCGGGTCAGTCCAGCTCTCACACCAGCATGGCTGGGGCATGCTGGGAGTTTTAGGCCAAAAACATCTGGGGACCCAAGGTTAGAGAACACTGTTCTATAGTAATGGCTCAGGTTCTGTGAGTCTGTCTGTCTATCCACCTTCTGGTCCAGAGCCACTTTATTTATATGGGTGGGAGAGGTATTGTCTGAAAGCTAAGAAGAAGGGAAAGGTAATAGACTGTATCTGAGGAACCTTTCACCCAGAAGAGAGCCTTCCCCAAACACTCCATTCCCCATAGGAGAACATCACTGCTTAAGGGGGCCATCGGTGTCTTTACTGACATCAACAACCATTATACCAGTCACTCACAATCCTCATTTTAGACTTATCAGCATGTCTGGAAACCAAGGGGTTTCCAAGACTAGCATGCTTGGCAAGCTTGAAGCAAAGTGCAAAGAATGAACCTAGGCATACAGAGGTAACAACCAGCATGTGCCCACTCACTCAGCTGTAGCCTATCTTAATGGCCAAATGTTCATACTCATCCTACCATTTGGTTGACAGTTCGCAATTTCACTTTGCTTTTACATCAAGAGTGCAGAACCTTTATCAGCCCAAGGGCTGAATTCCATTTGGGAATTTCTTGGAGGCCGCATTGCAGTGGTGGTCGGGATTGGATGCAAAAGTGGGTAGGGCCAAAGGTAAAAGGGTGGGACCAAGTGGACCAAGAAATGGAAGAGGAGAAATGAGCATGAGAGGGAACTTACTGGATTTGAAAAGAAAGTGGTGTCCAGAGAACTTCTAGAAGGGAACATCTCTTCAAGGGGTATAACAAAGGAGATATATAAAATGATTCAAAAAACGGAAGTGCAAAAAGATAATCTCAAGATGGTATGGGATACAGAATTTGGGGAAGAGACTTCGAAGGAAGGGTGGAAAAATATTTGGGGCAGATGCATATTAAGAAATATGTCAGTAAGGATAAAAGAAAATTTCTATAAAATTATTTGGAGATGGTATTTGACTCCGGTAAGATTAAATAAAATAGATGGTAATTGTTCTCCATTGTGTTGGAGAGGATTTCAGGAACTAGGTACTTATGCTCACATGTGGTGGAGTTGTAAAAGTGTACTGGATTTCTGGAACAAAATCTTTGTAGAAATTTCAGAAATTATTGGTATTAATTTGGAGGTCTGTCCAAAATTAGCATTGCTATCAATAACGGAGAAACTTGTCTGCTCTTAAGAGATAAAGGAACTAATTGTAAATTTGTTAACTGCGGGAAGATTAATGATAGCAAGGAAATGGAAAGTTCAACATCAGTTTTTGTGAAGAGAAAATCTGATCACACACTGCTGAACCCTGACATATTTTTCCCCTTTCGCTGCCACCCATCTCCCTCCATCTGTCCGCATAATCCCCACCCGGGGCACAGGAGACACAGTTCTGGGCAGACCGGTTTTACATAGCTACATCTGCATACACCTCAATAGGGCACATTTACATCTACCTTCGAGGAAGTGCATAACATCCTGAAGGTGGGGAGTGCAGTCTCAAAGAGCTGCAAAGTACCCCCAAAGTATCCAAGAGGTGCCACCACCCCGCTGGGCGGAACCAGCCCAACTGGTCATCAAGGGCGGAGAGGGGGCGAGGGAGGGTAGAAAAAGCACGTCCCAGAAAACACAGGGTTGTTGGGAACACGTTGCAGGCTCGCACGGATCAGGTCCCTGGCCCCGGTCAGACCAAGCTAACTCCAGCCCCGGGCGCGACGCCCGGAGACCGGCTATGCAAACAGCTACACTAGCTCAGTAAGTCCGATTCTTTATTGTGAAGTTATTCTCTGTATTACGCAAGCCTATACCTCATATGTGTATTGAAGTCCTACGTTTCAGTGATTTTTATGGACTCTGTTGTTTATAGTGTGAAATTCCTGGTAGTCTATTAGTTCCGCTCCATTAAAGGCGTTATAAACATAGTTGGCTCCTGTCTCAATACAATTCCGTGTCAATGGTTTGCTGCGGTTGGGTTTAAACCTCACAGAAGCCGTGTAAAGGGCATTTTCTCAGTGCCGGTTAACCCTTTCATTCCTGAACTCACGCAAAGGACCAGTCCCGGTCCTCCACAGTTTGTAATTATTGACTGGTATAAGCAGGTGTGGGATATTGCTTTAAATGATAAATTAACATGTAGTATCAAATGTAAAAAGGGACAATTAAAGAAAAATAATTTCAAGGATATTTGGGGACCATTCCTAGTCTATGTTTTAGTAAAGGGAAAGGGGAGTAAGCCATGTCAAGATACGTATTTTTGGAAGATTTAATAATAATGGATTATGATGATATAAATTATTTTTTGGTCCCGTGGTGATGGGTACGCCTTAGTAGTTATATGTATGCTTTTCTTTTTATTTGTTTTATATAATGTTTGAAATAAAGTTAAATAATTTTTTTAAAAAAAAAATGCCACAAATACCCACGTATTTTAGCTTAAAGCTCTTCTTGCTGCCAGTAACTTAGGAGAGGCATTTCAACTTTTTGGAATGGGGGAAATACTGCACAATAGCAAGGCAACCACTAACCGATGGGGGTTGGAGGAAAGGCAGTGGGGCCAGAGGAAGGGGGCATAGCCATCTGGGGAACCCTGGCCTGGAGAGCCAGATTGAGACACCAGACTGGCTGGCTGGATTGGGACCCCTGGCCTGAGGTTCTACACCCGTGTTTTAGATGGATACTTTTTGTAAATTTGTAAGGTTTTAATGAATATGTTAATGCATATTGTATTTGGTTGTATTATTATGTTTATTTTGTAAATCACTTTAGGATATCTTTTGGTTGTGTGAAGCAATACATAAATGCAACTAACTAACTGAACAAACTATATATCCTAAGTCAAAAACTGTAGCCTTTGTGAAGCATATCTCATTAATTTTCCCCCATCACAAGATGGTACTCCAATGCAAATACATTGTAGAAATTGTGCTCACAGGAGAGCGCATGTGAACGATTTGGGGAAAGAATTCCCACAGTTAGAATTCCCATTTCTACTATTATTGGCATGCAATTCTCTTTGTGTGGAATCTGTCATCAAAGTATGGTCAGGAATTCTCCTTTAGGATTTTTTTTTTTTTAAGGCTTAGTAGTGTTTGCCTTCTAGGGCTGTATTGACATGTTACTTACATTCCCCGCCAAATCATTAACCATTGGCAGGCAGTAATAACCCATTGCTGAAGGGAGAAGTAATACATTATTTATAGGAAGCCAGAGTCAAGTGGAGGTGGAATTCAGATATATCACCTTCTGTAGAACATTCATTCCCCAAAGAACTTCAGCATTCCCAGTGGCTCCAAAATTGTCTCAGATATAGAAGTAACTAAGCTCCACAAGAGAAATGAGAAAGCACACATTTAGGCTTTGTTCCATGTATTCACTGGAAAGAGAAACTAACCACAGATCCATGTTCCTACCACCATAATTTCACTGCCGGTTTAGCTTGGCAAGAGGAGTCTACCAATCGATCTGTTCATTCCAGCCTGCCATTGCTGATCAGGAGATGGCAGCGTAAAATAATTTGTTAAGAATTGCCACTGAATTTTACCAAAAGATAAATTTCAGGATTCTTGTATAAAATATCCAAGGGATTTTGTCAGGAAAATAGGTGCAGGGTTTTTTGTGCTATGCACCTATATATATGGGAACTGTCGATAACTTTTTAAAATTATTTCTTGGCAGAATAGGAGGGAAACTGCAGGGATAGTTGCCCCTGCTGAGGGGATCAAGCCTGCCAAATGTCAGAATGATAGCCACAACAGTGGGTGTGGATGTGCAAGAACAGCCTTGCCATTTTGAGGGTCTCCAAAGGAGGATGCATTTGTCTCCCTACGTTCCTTGTGGACCATTGTTCTGAAAATGACAGACAGACTAGAAGTGTCCATAAGTAAGAAATCTGCAAAGCTCCAGAAGGATAGGTGCAGCAGTTCATGAGGTAGGGGGGTTCTCCCAGTGTGTGTGTGTGTGTGTGTGTGTGTGTGCGTGTGTGTGTGTGATTTCCTTCCCTGTGCTCGCTTCAGGTGGGGTTTTGGTCAATCTGTATGAAAATGGCACACATCACAGCAGTGTCATGAGGCACACAAACTGCAAAGTTTCAGAAGGATGGGCGTGGAGGCTAGGGAGTCATGAAGCTTGATGAAAACTAGTTTAAGGCTTTTTTTTCATACTGAAGCCAGTTGGTATTGGGAGGATGGCCATCTCACAATCCCGTCCTTGCTTGCCCTCCCACAAAGCACAGTGATTGGAGCCCCTGGTAAAACATGCCCTAGGATTAGAAGGTGGACCTGTCAGTCACTCAGCCGCACTCCCTCCCCCTCTCCACATTCAGTGTTTTAGAGATACAAAACATGCTATTTGCAGGACACATAAAGTCTCCACATTTTCCATGGCTGTGAAACATAGGTCACTAATGAAGCCTCATTCTGGAGCAGCTTCAGTTCTGTTGGCTCGGAGGGAAGCCCACTTTGCCTCGGGAACAACAAAACCAGACTGAAGCAGCCCAATTCTGCTCGGGCTTCAGGCTTTATCCAAATCTGATGCATATACCTATTGGAAATAATTTGGTTCATTTCTGAGTCAATCCAAGGCAAACAAGGTCATGTTTACTCATGGTTAATCGTAAGTTGATTCACAATCAATCAAATGCTGATTGTGAAATAAATCAATGAATATCACACTTCCCAGAAGACAAATTAGCCTGGTTCTCAAAGTTTCACAAAAATTGCAATTTTCACAGTGATATGATTTTAAAAGTATCAGAATCATATTTCCCATTGAAAATGTCTGTGGTGTACTACCATTGTGGTATATTGGCTCAATTGCAGAACAAATTGTATACTTCAGGGTGCAATCCTAGAATCACAGAATAGTAGAGTTGGAAGGTGCCTATAAGGCCATCGAGTGAAACCCCCTGCTCAATGCAGGAGAACAGACATGGGCAGCCCAGGCAGTCACCCATCCAAGCACTGGCCCAGCTCAAACCTGCTTAGCTTCAGCATGTGGCCTGCATTATGTGCTCTCGACACCACCTGGTCGAGTATGGCTGACTGGGGAATGCTGGGAATTATCAGACTTTTTTTCTGTCTAAACATGCATAGGGTTGCACCCTAAATCACCATTCCTTTACCATCATCATAGAATCATAGAAAAGTAGAGTTGGAAGGGGCCTACAAGGATTAGACAAACCCTTTCGCAATCTTGCTTCCTGGGTGGGACATGTCTGCCATGGTGAATGTATGGTTTGGGCATCAAGAATGCAAAATCATAGATATTTGTGGCATCCATATTTTGCATTTTCAACAACATTTTAAAGTGTTAGAACAATGTAATAGGCATGGGTGGGAGCTAAGAGAAATAGCACAGAGGAGCATTCAAAGTTAGAAATGAAATTTAGCATGGCATTTGCATGCACTACTCACAGGGAGGACTGCAAAAAAAAAAAGTCCTCTTCTCTATGGGGCAGCAGCTTTTCAGTAGATAAGAGTCCAGCCAAGCTGAGTACTGCTGGGAAGAATGCCATCTTCTAAAGGCTTATTGGTCGTAATAAAATCAAAACCAGTCACTGTGCCCTTTTAAAAATGATCTGTAATGCTGTTATTATGTATTACTATTTTATTGCTTATTGGTAATGCAATCAGAATTGGTTCTGCTGCCATATAAATGATGTACACTGGTGCTGTTTATGAAACAGGATTATTGCTTTCAGGCCTAGAAACTTTCTCAAAACAATTGTCCGTTCCCTTGATCTTCCCATCAAAGTGTGATGCCGACAGACGACAGTGTTACTTATCCAGAGACAAAAATTATTTGGGGCAAGGCCCTATTTTGTTTCATGCTTATGTAACTTCCCCTAAAATATTACAGTATATGTTGATGGAACTGTTTAAATAATCAATGGTTTTCATCCCCTGCTTGCAAACAACTTGCAAGCAAATTAATTGGCTTGGGGTTAGCTGAGAGTGAAGATTGTTGTTCGCAGTCTGCAGGCCATCTTTTTCCTGCACGTACAAAATTTCTGCCTGCCACCCATCTATTAAAGATATATGGGGCATGCCTGAGGAAAGGTGGTCATTGGGCAAGAGGTGCCCCAAGGCTGGCACCTCTCTTGCTCCTTCTCCTATTGCTCAAAATTTTGGAGCTCCAAATTTCTAGTGAGGCATAGAAACCCAGAAACCTCTCCCTTGGCTACACCCACCTCACCCCATCAAAGCTATCATACTCACTCAGATCAGACCTCATACCCAGCACATTTCCCCTACGTATTTGCTTGGTTACATGGTAAAATGGTTCCCTGTACAACTGACAAGTTTTACGGGCTGCTGTTGCTGATTTTGTTCATCCTGAGATATCAAATCTCCAGTCTCATAGCTGAAACATAACTAAACTCTGTCTTTTACTTCCTCACTCTGCTGAGATTAAAACAGATCTATGAGTATCTTTCCTTCTTCCACAATTACTTCAGCAGCATGCCTTCGTAAGCGTGCGAGTGATAGCTGGTGCAAAATTGCAGTTGCGTTGATTGTAATCAGTACAAAATGGATTGGCCATATTATACTAATCTTGGCTCATCAGCTTGCATCAGCCTTAAGGTTTTCTTACTGATATATGAGATTGTCAAATCATCTTTTAAATATCTTGTCTCCTTAGTGTAGGTCTCCAACAGTACCCTGCTGTTCCATTTCTTAAAATTTTGCTTTGTATCTCATTCTTCCATTTCACAGCTGTGAACGTTACCCGTGTGCTTTGCTTCATGGGAATATACTTCAGCTAAACTGTAGTGGTACCAGTGTAAGCAACATTCTTGAAAATTAAAACACTAATTGGGAGTGGGAATTAACTATAAGCAATTTCCCTAAATTCTGCCACATCCCAAAAATGTGTCTTGACTTGTAGCATTAAACTGTGATATCGTTTTCAAGTCCACAAGAACCAAGAGGTATCTGGCCAAGCAAAGTGAAAATCTTGATTAACCTTGATTATTTGGCATTCCATTTCTTTGCATGTTTGTTTGTAACCTATTTCCAATGAATACTGATATGTTGAAACAAAATTTGGTACACATGCTCAGGACACAAGTCTATAAGTTCAAGAGTGAAAACCATCTCAGATACTACACCCATTTTCAGGACTGCCAAGAATGAACACACACACATGGTAATATGTAGGGATGTACTACAAGTATTTCGTTCACAGATCTCTCGGAAATGCCCCATTTGCAACCCCAAATGCAAATGGGAGTGCATGTTCTCTGCAAATGTTCACAAATTCCAAACTTCCATTCATATTTGCAAAATGTGCACTTTAAAAAATGCACAGCTTTAAAAATGCACAAACTCACACTTTAGTCAATGGGGGATAAGTGCACACTTTTGAAAAATGTGTACTTTTCCAGTTCAAACAAACCGAAAAAAACAGGTCAAGAACAGCATTAAGCCAAATTGAGCTTTGAAGTAAAGTTCGGGGAATTTCAGTGAGCTTAAGCATCCCTAGTTCTCCCTTCCCTAGTAATGTGATATCTAAAATTAGCCTTTTTGAGTATTTACAAGTTTTATATGTTACATTTCAACCATGTTCTTCCTCTACAAAGCTCAGAACAACATAGATGGGATTTCAGAAAGGCATATGTAGCAGGTGATCTCCCACCCAGGTGCCAAAAAGCCAGGACCTCCTAGCTGTAGAGATGGAATAACATCAAGTGTGACTGATGCTGAAACAAGTAAATTAGAAGTAAAAATGAGGGACAAAAAAAGAAAAAAATATTAATATATGATGTATATTATATTAATGATGTAGTCCACTACAGGCACAGGACTTGCACTTGGAGAATTACCATAGCCCAGTAGCGCCCTGTTTTCTACTAATCCCTTCACTGGGGTGAATAGGAAGTCTGGACATATGGGACAGGATCTAACTGTGTCATTCCACAAACTCAAATAGTGCCAGCAGAGCTCCACCAAATCTTTCCATTGCACAAGCGGTTGCACAACCAGTTGCAAAACTGCTTGCACAACCACACTTGGCACATAACTTTAGTTGGATTCTCCTCTTGCCCTCATTCAGATCCTAGTTTTTGCTAGTGCAACATCATTTGTGCAAGTGGAGTGACACAGTTTGATAATGCCCTGTGTGTGTGTCCTGTATCTTTATGCAGCAGTCCCTCTTGCCTTAAGTTGCTCATACCGAGCAAAACTGACATGTATTGAGAGCAAAGGTGGAGGGCTAGTTGGGAATGTGAAAGGCATGCATGGAGCTCCCATTCACCTAAACAGCCACTTTCAATGCCTGTATGTGCATCGATGTGCACGTGGAGGCAGGGGAAGGGGAAGCAGAGCTCTGCTGAGCCTATGAAATCCTGTGTGCGTGCCCTGGCTTCGAACCTGTGGTGGACTAGACTGTGCCCTACAATTGCAATCATCACATCAGTTAGCTCATGCTATTTTGACTGACTGATTTAAGGGGTGTTTTTTAAAAAGTGAGTTGATGGGAGAATTGTTTTATTTTGAACTGCTGCTGTTGCTTTGTAGGCCATTAGTTGGAAGGCAGTGTAGAAATACAAGAACAAAACAGAATACCTGTCATGGCTTCCAACAAAGAATCCTGGGAATTGCAACATGGCAACTCTCCAAAGAATCCTGAGAAGTCTAGTTCTCCAATGGAGAGTAAAGATCTCTGGCACAGCAATACTATGGTCTCTGGGAGAGCATCCCAGGGGCCATAGGATATGTCAGATTCCACCTCCCAAGGCTGTAGACATGGCTACAACCTTGGGAGGGGGGAATCTAACATCGGGCTGTTCCCCCACCCCCTCACAGCTGCCACAGAAAGCACCACAGCAGCTGCTCCCCCAAGGTTATAATATGACCTCAGAGGAGCTCAGAGAGGGCAAAATGTGGACAGGACAGGGGTGGGGAGAGGAGAGGCTGGTATCCCCCCCAGGGTCCTACACCTCTCCATCACTGCCACTACCCACCACCTGAAAGTCAGCTGCTTGGGCTCAGCCCATCTAGCTGAAACTGTGGTTGGTTGGTTGTTTGTTTGTTTGTTTGTTTAAAGAGGAAAGGGCAGGGCCGGATTAAGAGCATTATGGGCCTGGTGCTGAGGATTTTGGTGGGCCTTTTTATGGAAATAAATAAAATGAAGATGCAATTTTATATTAAAACAAATTAAATATTTTAATTACCATTAAAGTGCCAAAACAGAAACATATTGAAAATATTTCTTTTTTTTGTAAACAATAAGCTTGTTAACTCAATAAAACCGTTATAAATAGAACATTCACAACAACCATTTTTAAATAAACATAAACCATATAAACAGGTAATAACCAGGTCAGGCCTGGTTATTACTTGGATGGGAGACCCCTCCTTTAGTTTCCTGCATTGAGCAGGGGGTTGGACTCGATAGCCTTGTAGGCTCCTTCCAACTCTATGATCTATGAATCTATGAGCCAGACCTGCCTTTAATGTCTCTGCCCCCAGCAAGCTCTGCCCCTTTAACTTTAACACATTCTGTGAAGGTTTAAACAGGACCCTACACACATTCAGCAGAATGCTCCAGACCTTCACCAAATACACACAGGTCAGGAGAGGCAAAACCACGTAGGGAATGGGATGTTGGGGGCAGGGCCAGTGCAATGCATGGGTGAGGGACTTCTGAATAGGGTTGTAGTCTAACCTAATAAAGGTTGCAATCCTATGAACACTTATTTCGGAATAAGCCCCAATGGATACTGTTGGGCTTATTTATTTATTTATATTTATTTATTTAATACATTTTTATACCACCCAATAGCCGAAGCTCTCTGGGCAGTTTACAACAGTTAAAACCATAAAATACAATATAAAATAAATATAAAATTTAAAACCACAGATTAAAACAAACAACAAAGCTAGCAGCAACAGTTACAATAATAGAGTTAAAAACAACTACAAAATTAAAATGATTAAGATGATTAAAATGATTTAAATGCCTGGGAGAATAGAAAGGTCTTCACCTGGCGCCAGAAAGAATACAAAGTAGGCGCCAGGCAAACCTCTTTGGGGAGCTCATTCCATAACTGGGGTGCCACAGCAGAAAAGGCCCTCCTCCTGGTAGCGACCTGCCTCATTTCCTCGGGGCTCTCGGAGAAGGACTGCTGATGCAGATCTTAGTGTCCGGGCGAGTACATATGGGAGGAGACAATCCTTCAGATACCCTGGCCCCAAGCCGTTTAGCGCTTTGAATGTTAGTACCAGCACTTTGAATCGGGCCTGGAAACAGACTGGCAGCCAGTGCAGATGAGAAAGCACTGGCATAATATGTTCTCGTTGGCCAGTCCCCATTAACAATCTCGCTGCCCTATTCTGGACCAGCTGAAGTTGCCGGACCATTTTCAAAGGCAGCCCTACGTATAACACATTGCAGTAATCCAAACGAGAGGTTACCAGAGCATGGATAACTGTAGCTAGGCTATCTCTGTCCAGATAAGGACGAAGTTGGTATATCAGCCTAAGCTGATAAAAGGTGCTCCGTGTCATCGAGTTCACCTGTGCCTCGAGTGACAGTTGTGGATCCAAGAGCACCCCCAAACTACAAACCTGATCCTTCAGGGGGAGTCCAACCCCATCCAGAACTGGTTGAATATCACTTAGCCGGGCAGACAAACCACCCACTAACAGTACCTCCATTGAGTCTCAGTTTATTAGCCTTCATCCAGTCCATTACCGTGCCCAGGCAGTGATTCAGAACAGCCACTGCCTCACCTTTTATTTCAAAGTAAAGCATGCAAATGGGTGCACTATATATCCACAAAATGCCTCTTTCATTTTAAGGCCATTACAAATTGCAGACAGGATTTTCCATCACACTCAATAATATATATTTTTTCTCGTCCCCCCCTATATGCCCTTCATTTTGTTTTTGTTTTTGCTTAACATTCATACTGAAAAAGAATTCTGCTGAAGTTTGCACACTACTTTGTGATTTTCAGTTGGTCATAATGAGAAGTCTGGTTTCACCAGCTCTCTGTGGATCTTAATGGTTAATCTAGAACAGGGCTCTCCAACCTCGGGTCCCCAGATGTTGCCAGACTACAGCTCCCAGAATCCCTTGCCATTAGCCATGCTAGCTGGGTATGCTGGGAGCTGTAGGCCAGCAACATCTGGGGACCCAAGGCTGGAGAGCCCTGATCTAGAATGATGAGTGTTTCATTCCTGTATTATGTTAAAATGTAAGCTACCACCCAAAGGGCTCTGTGGGAGCATCATGGCAAGAAAGAAACTGCCGAGTTAAAACAACATCCTTCTTTGCTGGTGCAGCATAGCGGCGAAGAGACTGATCTAAGAATCAGAAAAGTGCAACAGGACATCAACAGGTGCCGCTGCCTTTGAGCAGGGGGCAGCAGGAGAGGGGGAGGGGCAGCCACCCCCCGCCCGGCTGGCCCTCACGGCGCGGCCTCACCTTCTTGCAGTGCTTGCCGAGCCAGACCCGCGCGGCGTCCAGCTGCGAGACGGTCTCCGGGCTCTCCCAGAACTTGCCGGCGGGGCCTCCGTCCTTGCGCCACGACACAGGACAAGGGGGTGGCGGAGGCTCCGGCTGCTGCCGCCGCCGCCACCACACCCGCCAAGCCGCCTCCCGCCACGGCCCCCCCGGGATTAGAGTCGCCGCCTCCAGGCACGGCTGCCGCTGATGCCGCCGCCATTGTCCTGCCCGGCCTGCCGCGCCGCCACCGCCGCCGGGGCCCTACACCGTCCACTCTCCTGGCTCCGCGCATGCGCAGAGCCCGCAGGACGCCGCGGTGGCTGCCACACCACCGCCACTCTCCTCCCGCGCGTGTGGCTCTCTCTGCGGCTCTCCGCGCCGTGGGTGACGGGTCCAGGCATTGTGGGCCTATTTTATGGTAGGGGCCTGGAGCTGCAGCTCCAATAGCCCCTATCTTAATCCGGCCCTGGGAAAGGGAGGCAAAATCTCCTCTGTCCTCCCGCCCTCCCTGGCTCTTGTCGGCAGGGCATAGAATAGATGGAAGGCTCTGATCTCTCATTCCCCCACTCAGAGAACTACAGATCGCAGGGTTCCCTAGAGAGATGGCATGACTGTTAAACCAATTTAAGCCTGTAGTGTAAATAGTATACCGTTACTCTGCACTGATAACACTGTATATATTCATAAGGCTATAAACTTAAGCAAAAATGCATATACATCTACGAACCTTCACTTATGACTTTATAGCTCTATCAGCACCAGTGCACTTGAGTAAATTGTTCAAGGTCAGAGTGTTTGTGAAATGGATGTAACCTAGATTTCCTAAAGTAACTCTGATGGAACAATTAAGAAAGCTATCTCAATCTGTTTATTGGGCCAAATTAATTTTGGTGCACGTGTGCCATTTTCTTCTCTTTTTCTGTAAGTGGTCCCATGATATTTTGAACAGGAGTGAAAAATTTAAATGTCAGAGCCATTGCTTCTGATAATCAAATGGAAACATAAAACAGATGTTTGGAACATGTGCTTACCAAAGGGAGATGTTCCCTGGAAACGTAAGCAAGGCCTATGACATTAATAAAAAGAATTCCCCCTTTATGCTATATTTTGTTTGAGTAAACAACCAAGTCACCTCCTCACATTCCTTTTGCCTGTGGGAAAGTGTAAATGTACTTAATAATGGATAAAAATGTTACAGCTTGAGATCAGAGGTTGTTGTGTGTGTGGGGGGGGGGGTTGTTGTTTTTTTCCAGAACCGGTCCAGACTGCTCTGTGACTGATTGGCTGTCCAGTCCATTTGTACTGTTCAAGCTTACAGGGAATCCTAATTATCCCATGGAATTAAGTAATTTTATCCAGCAAAATTTCGGTAACACTTGCAAAGCAGTTCCTGGCAGCTCCAATTTATGAAATTCAAATAGTGCAAAATCAGCTTCCATCTGTTCGGCAAAGATAAAGAAACAATTAAAGCACTGAAAAGATCAAGTAAGCATATTATTGGCCAACTTTCCATTGAGTTTAAGGAATAGGTCTCCCTACCTATATTCAGCAAAGGTGAAAGGTGCTGGGGGCGGGGCATTATGTTGAGTACCTACTCTTTCAATGAACAATAATATTGTGCAATATTTTGCTTTAACTTCCATATTATATAGACCAGCAGCAGGAAAATGAAACTCTGACAGACATTCTAAACAGCTGTGTTGATTGTCAGATAATGTTTTGACTTAGAGGTGGGAAGGGTGTCTTTTTTCTATTCTGTTATCAAGACACATACTGGGAAGCTACATTTGAACTGGCATAGACATTCTCCATCCTTTAACCAGATAAAATAGGCCAGGACTATATGTGGCCAATTTGTGTGTATATGCAGCCAACTACATATAGCTAGAGCAACCTTTAGATAGACAAAGAATGTTATGAGAGCAAAAGTGAGCCCAAAAAACACATACACTCTTGCATCACTGCGGAACTGAAATGGCATACAATAAACAAAAGGGGGGCAGGGCATTTTTTATAATGTTAGCATATTATTTTGTCCTGTGTGTTCAGGTTTCAGGTGGCCATGTGTCCTCTTTTAGAGAGAACAGTCCTCTATCAAAGAGCTGCCAGAGGATTGTCCTCTATTTTGAAGGCATCTGTTTGAAGGGCTGTCTAGTCCAAGTCAGGTTGTAAGATGAAGAACCATCAGAAGGAAGAACTGGGCCTTGAAGCTGCCCATCTATGGTTAGCACCTGGACAGCAGATTGGGCATGCAGGTCACCTGCTCCCAGTCTTCCATTGGTGAGATGTACTGTATTTCTATTTACATTATTATAATAATTTCTACATTTGCATCTATCCATATAAATTAGTAGATGCACATTTTAGGCAGATGTATCTCCTTTGTCCTCTTTTTTGGTTCTCCATGCCCTCTTTTTTGGTGATTCACAAGTGGCCACCCTATTTGGGTTGCAGAACTCCATAATGAGTGGCATCACAGGTACTGTTTATTTCTTCAACATCACTAGGAGAAATGGATGCCGTGAAATCTGCTTCTCAGATTGAGCACAGGTATAAATATCCACACACAAAATATATAACACCACAATTATTGCGGTGGGGGCAGCCAAAGGACACGTGGGTGGAGGGGAAACATCATAAGTCAATACAAAACAATAAAACTTAAATAGAAAGGACTCAGTCAAGCTGTGCACCTGGGTAGCAACCAAGGGTGCATACATGTAGCCCTGTCCATTGTCAAGAAAAGCAATCAGCTATTAAATCCAGCTCCCTGCTTCTTCTGAACAGGTGATTGGTGTTTTCACTGATTTTCTGACTGGAACTGTGCATGTGTGACGCAGAAGCTAGATTGGGAGAAGAACTTCCAGGACAGCACCCACTTACGCACATAATTCCTCGCCCATGTTTGAAAGCTTGCTTATGCACTTTTGTGCCCCCTAGTGGGATAGGGACAAAATAATCCAATGTATCTTAATTAAAATCATGTATTTATTAACACATATTAATAAAATTAAGTGTTAATATATATATTTTAAAGTACATTCTAATGTACGGAGCAATCAACCAACTGCACTTATCGGTAAGAACTCTGAAAGCCAGCGAGACACTTGCTGTTGTGTGCTGAGCAATTAATCAAATGATGCCTATATATTTTTTCTTATATCTCCCAAAGAACCTTTTTTAAAAAAGCAAATAATAATAATAATAATTAATAATAATAATAATAATAATAATAATGGCTGAAAATTCAGAAAGGTTGCCAGGAATATCTCTGAGGGGTCCACAGCCCTAGATCAATCTTGCTACAATTGTAAATAGTTTATATGCATGTATATTTTAACTAATATTATTTACTTATTTATTATACTTTTAAATCACCCAATGACCCAAGTTATCTGGGTATTGTACAATACATTAAAACATAACATACAGACAATAAAATGATGAATAAAAACAGCACATAATGAGACCAAGATAAAATCAGCAAAGAGTAAAGACACTCCAACCATAAAGTCAAAGTAAAACCAGCAAGAATAAAACTTCTTAAAATGCGTAGCAGAATTAACGTCTTCTCCTGGCTGCAGAAAACAGTGTAACATAAGCTCCAGGCAAGCCCCTGGGGAGGGCTTTCCACAGATGGGATGCCACCACTGAAAAGGCCCTCTCTCTTGGAACCACCTGCCTTGCCTCATTTGCTGGGGGCACTTGGAGGAGGGCCTCAGATAATGATCTTAATGTCCCGGTAGTAGGTAAATACATTTTAACTGATGCTTTCCTTGGCAAAATACAAGGAAGGGGCAACTTACGTCTTTCAGTTTCCATTTATTTAAATCTGTTACTGTATTTTAAATCTTTGCATTGCTGCTCAGTTTTATTTCTGGTTTTTATTTTTATTTTATACTGTTGTTTTAAACTTTTATATTTTATCATGTTGTATTTTATGGTTTTAATTGTTGTGAACCATCTAGAGAGCTTCGGCTGTTGGGCGGTATAGAAATGTAATAAATAAATAAAAACTGGAAAAAGCTTGGGATTGCAGGCCATGTAACTTGCTGGGGCAGGGGGTTGGGTGGCGTAGGGGTATAAGTGTGGAGAAAGCCTGAGCACACATGGTTGAACCCTGACATAGCTTTTCCCTTGCGCTGACACCCCTCTTCCCCCCACTTTTCTGCATAATCCCCACCCAGGGGACAGGAGACACAGTTCTGAGCAAACCAGGTGTACGTGGTCACATCTGCATAGCTACATCTGCATACCCTCAATAGGGTGCATTTACATCTAGCCTCCAGGAAGGGCATAAACATTCCAGAGGTGGGGAGCAGTCTCAAAGAGCTGCAAAGTACCCCAAAGTATCCAGGAGATGCCAGCATCCAAGAGGCGCCACCACCCCGCAGGGCGGAACCAGCCCATCTGGTCATCAAGGGCGGGGAGGGGGGCGAGGGAGGGTAGAGAAGACCAGTCCTCAAGAACAAAGGGTTGGTTGGGAACACGGTGCAGGCTCGCACAGGTCAGATCTCTGACTCCGGTCAAGACCAAGCAACTTCCCACCGCGGACAGGGCGCCTGGAGATCGGCTGCATAGACCGCTACGCTATTTTCTGTAAGTCAGATGATTCTCTCATGTGAAGTTATTCTCTGTATTAAGTAAGCCTATATCTTGTATGTGGATTGAAGCTTTCCGCTTCAGTGATTTTTATGGACTGTTCTGTTTATATTGTGAAATTCCTGGTAGTCTATTAGTTCCGCTCCATTAAAGGCGTAGTCAATAAACCTATTTTTGACCTCAGCACGATTCTTTGTCAATGGCTGGTCACGGTTCTGTTTAAAGCCCACAGAAGCCGCGTAAAGGGCATTTTCTCAGTGCTGGTTAACCCGTTAAGTGCCAAACTCGCGCCAAGGACCAGTTTGGTCCTCCACAATAAGCATTTACCAAAGGTTATATACCACAGAGCTAAGCCCCCTAAGCATCATGCCTATTCCTAGATTCTAGTACCTAGAACAGTGTTCTCCAACCTTGCGTCCCCAGATGTTTTTGGCCTATAACTCCCAGCATGCCCCAGCCAGCATAGCTGGCTGGGGCATGCTGGGAGTTGTAGGCCAAAAACATCTGGGGACCCAAGGTTGGGGAACACTGACCTAGAACTAGGAGTGCACTCCTGAGTTTGAAGTTGGCCTCCTCTGGCATAGATATCCCATATCCATTAACATGCATACATAATATTGCTCAGTTTTATGTCAATTTGTATGTGTCCCAAGGTATACTGTAAATCAGATTTGTTACGTGCATTAGGCTACTACTCTATATAAATATATATATATTCCCGTTTCTGGCATATCACATACCTTGCAAACTACAGATCAAAAGGGATTCTGCTCTAATTGGATTCTCTCCTTAATGTCTTTTAATTGGAATGGGAATATGGAAATGTCTCCCCCGCTTCACGACTGTTTAAAAACCTCTTCGGCTCTGCACTGGATAGAGGTAGCATTAATAACTGCCCGCCTATAAAGGAAAGACTACTCGGTAGTATGAGGACTCTGCTTTTCAACTCTTGACACTGCATAGGAAATTAAGAGAATGCATTCCCTTTATAAAGGACATTCACAGAGGAGTTAAGAGTTCTTACACACCCTGGCTACTTGCATTTCAGCTGGTTTCTGGGAGAACAAAGGTTTCAGAGCAGATGATGCTAACTGAATCACAGTTCCGTTGGCTTTGATCAGTGACAAGATGACTCAGGGCTTCTGCATCTTTTAGAAACAACAAACTGGGGAGTCATTAATAGTCAGTTTGGGTTTCATGGAACCTCACAAGGCAGAGGTTTGATCAGACCAAATAAAGATCAGATCAGACCAAATAAAAATAATCATTTGTATTAGGTCAATGGGAACTATTTTTTTGCAAAACATTGTCATCCAGTTTTTAAATTTGTTCTGAAGATTTGTGATGCCTGTTTTAATTCATGTTTCTCCCCAATTGCAGATAGGTGGCCAAGGCTGAGAGAATAGTGCAGCCTTCCCCAAGCTGGTGTTCACCAGAAGTTTTGGACTTCAGCTCCCATCAGCCCCAGACAGCATGGCCAGTGGTCAGGAATCCTGGGATTTGTAGTCCAAAACATCTGGAGGGCACCAGGTTGGGGAAGGCTGGAATAGTGCTTTGCCAAAGGCCACTTACTGTCATCTAGTGAGTTTGTGGCTGAGGTTAGATTTCCGTTAGGGGCTTTGCAGTTCCATCTAAGCATCAAAGCTGTCTGCTGTGTGACAATAAAGAGCATGCATACACTACAAACTTATCACTTTGAAACCAGTTTAACTGTCATGGCATCATCTCAAGAACTTTTGGAACTGCAGTTTTATGCAGAGGTGCTGAGAATTCTGTGAACCCTTTCTACCCAGAACTATGGTTCTCAAGGTTACTGTGACACACACTCATAGTATAAGAGGACTTGATTGCAAAGTTAAATTTGAGCCAGGACTTAGCACTGAAAACAGATTCCATTTCTGCTTTTTGAACAATTGGACATGTGAAATAACCTAAAGATGAAAGTGGTTTTGGCCACATTCAGAATTCGGTGTAGCCACAATAGATGGTTGTGCTTCTAGGATTATAGGCAAGACTCCCAGGGCAAAGGAAGTGATTTTCAGGCAGGCTTGATCCCTTAGAATTAAGCACTTCAACAACAAGAAAATCAAGCATTTGTAATCATATTTGATTATTGTCCATACCTTTGTTTATATATTACACCCTTTATATATTACATCCTACACAGAGACAGAGACACACACATACCATGCCAGGTATTCCTCATAAAGAAATCTGCAAAAATGAAATATATTCGTTGTGTGTGGGGGGGGGGGAGTGCAGTACAACTTTTAAAAGTGAGAAATGCCTTTAAAGACTCCTTCACAATGTAACACAGCAGGGTAAGGTGTTATGGCACAGTTTAATAAATTGTTGATCTCTGAATAAATAATATGTTGCTAATCATCAAGTGGCACTTTAATTAACCTCAGGATTGGGTTTTCTAATTCAAAAAATTAAATCATTATTTGAAACACTTAATTTAAAATGGGGGTGAACATATTTCCCAGCTACCTGTTCCTCCTGTAGGGTCTGAACGGGCTGTAATAAATAGTGGGTTACGGCTTGGCTTTTTGCTCCCTCTGTTCTCTGCAAAAATCAAGGAGAGGCTGAAAGGATTCCTGCTGTCTGTTAATTACTGTTAGCTCCGAGTGTAAAAAAAAAAAAGAAGACAGGAAATTCAGAAAACAAAAACAAATTAACAACAACAGCATGGGGAGAGAGAAAAAACTATACTTCCTCTATTATTTTTGTTATAAATGCCAGTATTTAAATGTAGTAGTTGGTTGTAAATTGGCAAAAGTCAGCAGTACTGCAGCAATGTACTGGTACCAACAAAGGTAACCCATTATTGTAACAATATTTAACATTTATAGTGTTTATTCTATATTTATAAAGTGTTTAGATACATTATCATCAGCAATCCTTATATCATCCCTGTAAGGCAGGCCAGTATTATTACCCCCACATTGGAGATGGTGCAGATGAGGGATCAGAGAATAGTGCCTTGTGTAATGCCACCCAGTGTGTTTATATCTGTGTTGAGGTTCGAACTGGTGATTTCCCAACTCATCTCTGCACTACCCTAGCTTTTATTCTTTCTGTCTTTCCTTTTTTACTGGTTTTTATTCTTCTTTAATTTGGTCCATGTGATTCCAAATATAATATAATCAAAGAGTAGGATCTAGGAGGCAACTATATCTCATCAGTACAGCACATTTATTTATTTATTATATTTATACCCCGCCTTTTTTCCTGCAAGGAACCCAAGGCGGCTTACATAATCCTCCTCCTCCATTTTATCCTCACAACAACCCTGTGAGGTAGGTCAGGTTGAGAGTCAGTGACTGGCCCAAAGACACCCAGTGAGCTTCATGCCCGAGTGCGGACTAGAACCCGGATCTCCCGAGTCTCAGTCCAACACTCTTACCACTATGCCACACTGGCTTTGCTTGAGTAAGGTCTAGAAATATGGAGGGAAGGGGTTTTTTCCATTATTTTCCTGAGGGATTTTTGTGGGGGGTTTTGGGAGGTGCCTTTGGAAATTTGGAGGAACAATGAAAAAAGTACCAATGGAATATTTTCTCTGTTGGAACAAGACACAAGCTTTTTAAGATAAGGTTGTACTTGCTCAGAATGAGGGCCTTTGTTGTTTGTGATTTGCTGCTTGCCTTCTGGTGACCTTTGATCTCGTGTGGAGATACAGTGTCTTGTGTCCTTTCAGCATATTGCCTTACCTTGCTGGAGAATAACAGGGTCAAAAGGAGGTGGGGCAGAAATGTGAAAACACCTGTTGGTGGTCCCAAAGCCTCGGAGGAAAACCCTGCAAGATTGGGTGAGCATTGAGCTCTAACTGAGACCAACAGAAAGAGGTGCACTATGTCTAGCTGGAAGTTCTGAGTAAACATGCATAGGATTGCTCTGCAAATTTCATAAATATGCCAAATAGTAAAATTCATTGTATATGCTAACTAAGTGATAAATGATGCATTTGATGTTGTAAAATCAATAAAGCAAGTTTGTTAAGTAGGTATTGCATAGATTTCAATTTTCCCAAAATGTCTGTCTTTTGTTCCATGGGGGGAAAAAACTGAGGAAAGCCTGTTTCCCACCCCGACCCCATCCACCATTGCTTCATAATTTCAGGAAATGTTATGTCTTTAGTAAGGTCTGAAGTTCAATCCCTGGCATCTGCAGCTAAAAGGATTCTGGGCAGCAGGCCGACGGTCCAAAAGCCTCTGCCAAATACCATGGAGAGCCATTGCTAGACATAATACCCTATATAGGACTAGCTGGACCAGTGCTCTGACTTGCTATAAGGCAGATTCATATGTCCAAAGAACCAACCAACTTATTTTGTGGTGCCAAAGTGACTTTCATTCGTATTTCTCAGAAAACAACCTCACATGTCAAATGATTTTAAAACTGAATATGATGGTTTGTAAGCTACACAGTAAGCTACGGTATTTATAGTCGGTGTTATTTATTGGTATATTATGTATATTTTGTGTGGGGGGGAAGCATTAAAAATAGTATGGTGGCTGACATGCTATGGCATTAGCAATTTGACTATTTGATAGTTGATGTCAAATGGTATTTGATATGCAATGGTATTTAGTATTTCAATTTTTTGCAGTTGTCATGTAATGGTATTTATTGTGATGCAACCATTAGATGGCATATACTGGTATTTATTGTTTGAAAATATTTGACTGCTGACAGCATAGATTAGTCCAAAAAAATCTAAAAAAACCAGTTGCATTTTGAACTCTGAGGTAAAATTTCTCATCCAAAATACAAACTCGGATTTTGAACTGAAAGTTTCACAATCATAATTTGAGCATATATATATATATATATATATATAATGGTTACTTGATATTTGTGAATGGTTTCAAAGGAGCTGCTCTTTAAAAAATAAAATTAAAAAATGCTTGCTGTTTTCGCACTAGCTTTCTCATCTCACACGGGAAATTCCGAGTCAGAATTCTAGCTGTCTGTGGTGAACCTTGGAACTGCACCAGAAGACTCTTTTATCTTCATCAGGGGGGACATTGAAAGAAGTTCAGGCATTTTACTGCTCAGCCTATCTCTGCACTAATGTAGCATTTCACGGGATTTCTGCAATAACCATTGTTGGGTCTCCTCATAAGAGCCCTGTAATAGCCATAAATATTCCTCAGGAGGGCCAGAGAGACTCTGAAAGGTCTATAATAGCTATCATAAATGAATAATAAAATGTAGAAAGGACAAGCCACACTGAAAATGGCAAATGAATATGATGACGTGTGTGCATGTGTAGGTGGTACGTGAGCTCATCATTTGCCTGTTTTACTATTTTCAGAAAACCCCAGCTGTTTCTAGTGTGTCAGCAGGCTCAGAGGAGCCGGTGCCATTTCCGCTGGAAGTGTGTGTGGCACAGAAACTGGAAGATGGTGTTCCAAAAGACTCTAGGACACTTTATACAATCAGCAGAACCAAGTGGTGCAGCTTTTCCTGGCCCGTGCCTCTTTAGATTAGTGCTGGCAGCGAACTTAGTAGTCAGGAATCAGGAGGAGTGAGAAGGGGGCAGGAGAGAGATAGAGATTAAGATTGCCCTTCCTTTCACTGCAGCTGCAAGAATTAGGCAGGCACATTGGTAGGAGGTAGGCTTACAAACAGGAAAGGGCCATAGCTCAGTGTTAGAGCATATGCCTTGCATGCAGAAGGTCCCAGGTTCAATCCCCAGGATCTCCAGGTAGAGCTGGAAAAACTCCCTGAAACCCTGGATAGCTGCTACCAGTCAGTATTGACAATACTAGAGATGGAGCAATGGTTTTGATTCAGTATAAAGTAGCTTTCTATGTTCCTAAGTAGTTGGGCCCCATCACAATGGGGAAATAGGTTTTTGGGGGGAGGGAAATAGTTTGGCTTGTTCTGAGCCAGTCTAAGTAGAACTCGGGAGGGGCTTACCTATTACTGTGTCAGGCAGCATGTGAGATATTGCATCTTTCAATGCTTCTTCAACAGTGCTCTTCAAGTCATTTTTATTAATGACTTGGATCAGAAGGTACAGGGAATGCTTATCAAATTTGCAGATGACACAAAGTTGGGTGGAACAGCTAATACTCTGGAAGACAGAAACAAAATTCAAAGTGACCTCGATAGGCTGGAGCGCTGGGCTGAAAACAACAGAATGAAATTTAATAGGGATAAATGCCAAGTGCTGCACCTAGGGAAAGGAAACCAAATGCAGAGTTACAGAATGAGGGACACTTGGCTCAACAATACTACAAGTGAGAAGGATCTTGGAATTGTGGTAGATCACAAATTGAATATGAGCCAGCAATGCGATGTGGCTGCAAAGAAGGCAAATGCAATTTTGGGCTGCATTAATAGAAGTATAGCTTCCAAATCGCGGGAAGTGATAATTCCCCTTTACTCGGCACTGGTTAGGCCTCATTGTGAGTACTGCGTCCAGTTCTGGGCACCTCACTTTAAGAAGGATGTAGACAAACTGGAGAGGGTTCAGAGGAGGGCAACAAGGATGATAAAGGGACTAGAAACAAGGCCCTATGAGGAGAGACTGAAAGAACTGGGCATGTTTAGCCTTCAGAAGAGGAGATTGAGGGGAGATATGATCGCACTCTTCCAGTATTTGAAGGGATGTCACACAGAGGAGGGCCAGGATCTCTTCTCAATCATCCCAGTTTGCAGGACACGGAATAATGGGCTCAAGTTACAGGAACCTAGATTCCACCTAAACATCAGGAAAACTTTCCTGACTGTCAGAGCAATAAGACAATGGAATCAACTACCTAGGGAGGTGGTGGGCTCTCCCACTCTGGGCATTCAAGGTGCAGCTGGACAGACATCTGTCAGAGATGCTTTGACCTGGATTCCTGCACTGAGCAGGGGGTTGGACTCGATGGCCTTGTAGGCCCCTTCCAACTCTAATTTTCTATGATTCTATGATTCTCTCAGTAGCATAACTACAGTAGGATGGTTGGGGCACCTGTCCTGAATGTTACTTTAAAGGGGCAAAAATGTGTGTGAAACATCTTGATGGGCATTAAAGTAACATTAAACTATGTGATGTTTTCTTTCAGGTTGGAATAAACAAGGCTGTATGTCTCTGCAGTCATCAGAATTGTGTGTTCACAATTAACGCTCAGCAATTGGCTGGAATTAAAAATGTATAGAAGGAAGACACTAGCCAAAAGCATCACAATACACAGAAGAGGAAAAACATGAAGTCTGAACTGTGAGTTGCAAACATCTCCCTCCTCTTCTCTCCACCATAACACACCATACCCCCCCCCCCACACACACACACACTCATGGATCCCAAGTATCTTACATTATCCCTTGCAATGGAATTTAATTACTGTATGTAAGCCACTTTGGAAGGCAGTCTTGGCTGAAAAGATGGGTATAAATATAAGAATATAATGAGATGGAAAGGTGTTAAAAGGAAAGCCACAGATCAGCTTCTTCGGGGCTGTGTCAGGCCAGTTAGAGTGATGCCAATAAAGATGCTAATTGCCTCTATGGCTGCAGCCTAACATAGGAAGAAACTTTTAATAGCCACTAATAGTGCTGGCAGGGGGCAAGGAACACTGCCATGAGACTCTTAACTATTGCTGGTTGGAGAGCCAGTAGCAGCCAGCAGGTTTTGTGAGTAACAGATCCTGTTGACTCATTAGCCTTACTCAGGCCTTCTGAACCTGAAAAGGGCAAACGCATGAGAAGGAGTGCTCCAGCCCCGCCCCCCTTCCTTGTCCCATTTGTCATAAAGAGGAGAGTGTCCTGTATCCATGAAGGCTCTCCACATGAGCCAGAATGTGGATTTTTCAGCATTCTGGCCTGCATGGAGAGCTGCCATGGATACAGGAGGCTCTCCTCTTCAGACTGCCACTCCACAAGTTGAGGGTGACAAGCACACTGAGGGGCAGGGCTGGAGCATTCCTCCTCCTCATGCATTTGCCCTATTCAGGTTCAGACCCCCAAATAGGGCTGCTGTAGAACAGCAGGAGCAGTATACCTGATCAGGGAGAACTTAGAATTTATGTTTGACACATAATTTATGTTGGGGGAAATGTGACTCCCACCAACTGCAGTCTGTGGGCCAAACTACATGATACTTTAATTGTGTAGCATGTAGCTGAGCCTGATTGTTTTATTTACTGTAGTGTAATTGTATGTGGTCCGGATTCTGACTAGAGAACCAGTATGCACTGGGAAATGAGGATTAAACCTTCCCCCAATCCATTCCCCCCCCGTGAAATTTCATATCTCACAAAGGGTTAAAAGAAGACTTCAATTGAGATGTTACACACACACACACACACACACTTTTTATTTTAGCAGGAGAGGCTTAATCCAAATGCTGAAGGCAGAGCTCCAGTTCCTGGATTTTCCTAAAGGTAAAAAAAAATCAAATCAATTGGCAAGAGTTGCTCTGGGGCCTCATCCATCAGCAATAGAATTAAGGGGCACTGGGAGGCTGCACCCTCTGTCTTCCAAGAAGAACATCACAGCAAGGGGGAGACCAAGTTGGTCCCATACATTGGCCAGAGAGGGAGCAACTTTTTTGTCTTGTCCCTTCCTACCAGAAAGGACACCCAGTTCCAACTGACAGTTGCCCTGGGGCTACAGACTTTGGGCTCATTCCATTGGCCAGACACCAAGGGCACTGGGAGGCTGAAGCTCCTCCTACCTCCCAGGAAGAACAAGAGAGAGACCAACCTAGCCAGTGTGGTGTAGTGGTTAGGGTGTTAGACTGGGACTCGGGAGATCCGGGTTCTAGTCCCTGCTCAGCCATGAAAACTCACTGGGTGACTTTGGGCCAGTCATGGACTCTCAGCCTGACCTACTTCACAGGGTTGTTGTGAGGATAAAATGGAGAGGAGGATGAGGATAATGTAAGCCACCTTGGGTTCCTTGCAGGAAAAAAGGCGGGGTATAAATATAATAAATAAATAAATAAATAAAATATCTACCAGAGAGGGACCAGCTTCAGGGAGCTTGCTCCACCCCTCCCTGCCAAACTGAACACCTTAAGAACTTTGTAACTAAGAACTCATGACTGGGTTTGCTTTCTTCCTCCTCCCTCTGAATCCCTTTTCCTTTTGCGTGGTGACATTTAGATTGTAAGTCTGCTGGCAGGGATTGTCTTATTATTAATCTTTGTGAGCCACTCCGGGAGCCTTTTTTGGCTGAAGAGGGGGCTCAAAATTCTTTCAGTATAAAAATAAATGTTGTAATTCTTTAGACAAGGGCCCTTCACAGCTGTGGACTACAGCCTGACACCCAGTGTTGAGTGGTGGTCATTGTGCGTCAACAAATTATGGCTATTTGAGTCACGTGTGCTGCCAAGGATTAGAAAGCTGATTACATTGGGCTGTAGCAGAGGGAGAAAGCAAAGCATGGACACCATCAGCTCTGCTAAAAGGCCACTATCATCAGGCTTCTACTCCTGTCACCAAATAACATCAGCCAGCCGCTGAGGGGCCACAATGGAAGCCAGAGGTGAAGGATTGTTTATTTTGGCATCACCCCACTGTGTTTCCCAGTTGCTGCCATGGGAGGCACAGGAACCACCAGCCTCCACAAGGAGCTTAGATCTTCCAGCTTTGGGCCATTAAATTTGGGCATCCAAAGCTGCCATCTTTGATTTGGGCATCCAAATCAGCCACAGCCAATCCATCAGGGAACCCAGGGGAAGGATTGTTATTGCTTTCAACATCCCGCTGGGCTTCCCAGACACTGTCCTGGTCAAGATCAGCAGTTTCCACCAGCCGACCACTGAGAAGAAGTCAAGAAGACCTCTGGGATGCCTGTAACTGCACTTCCATGGGTTTTATAACATGTCAGTGTGCCCTGAAAGGTGGGTTAAAATATTTTAAATAAATAAACAAACCTTAACTTCATGTTTTTTTGCAGAGGCAGCTTTGCATAGTAAACTTTATTCACTATTTTGCTAATATTAAAATAAACAAAACTATCATAATTCCAGATAATTGCACACTGAAATAATGATGAGTGATTTGATACCTAACCATAGAATGGATCATCTATTATTAAACTATTATGATCACTACCATAGATTCTCAAGTTGTTCGGATGCAAGAAAAGGTCAGGCACTGGTAGAGGAAGACAAAGGGACACCTCTTGTGTCTCCCACCTTAATTTAAACAAAGAGTATCCGATGTATAGGGTTCCCTCACCTGCTTCTCAGATGCAGTCAGTTCTGAAATAAACCAGCTTTCTAGCAGAATTTCTCACCTGGTGGAGAGATGTAATTGTCGTTGTTATCTGAGAGTAAGGAGCTGGTTGCTTTTTAA
Organism: Shinisaurus crocodilurus; assembly: GCA_021292165.1. Classification (NCBI taxonomy): domain Eukaryota; kingdom Metazoa; phylum Chordata; class Lepidosauria; order Squamata; family Shinisauridae; genus Shinisaurus; species Shinisaurus crocodilurus. The sequence continues at coordinate 148,161,403 of CM037878.1, read as the reverse complement.
TGAAAACAACCTATTAAAGAATTAAAATGCAGGTGTTCATTTGAAAGCAAAATTCCTCACCTGCTGCTGAAATGCCATGGATTTTGAGATGCCTGGTCGGCCTGGGATAGTGAATTACACAGTGCAGATACTGGCACAATTACACCCGGTGAAGTTAGAAGTTGTACCATCAATGTTCTTAACCTTGGCATGTAACTAAAGCAACATAACTCCTGCAGTGCAAGGTAAATATTTTATCCATGAAATAAAGGAAGAAATATCACTCAAAGTCATGTTGGGATGGGAAGAAGGAAGAGCCTGGTATTTTTCCAATCAATGGCCATATTGGACCTCCTTCTCTCCCCCAGGCCTTGGGCTCGCTCACTCACTCCCTGCTGCTCCTTCAGTCCCTCCCTTGCAATCCTCAGCACAGGGAGAAATGTATGAACGGGAAGATCCTGCTGAAATTTATTGCATGATTACCAGGGAGATCCTGTCATCAGACACTGAATCTCCTGTTTTTGATGTTCACTCCTCTGCTGCAAGGGGGCTAGTGAAGGGAGCAGGGAAGGGAATTTGGAAACTGCTGTTACAGACCCCTAGCCAGACATTTCTCAGATGTTTCTTTGCAATAGAGCATACATGTTGGATGTCATTGAGTTTTGCTTTGGCTGAGCAAATGCTCATTGATGCAGTTGAGAGATTCACCAGTTGGTTTTGAGTGAAACAGGAGATTCATCTTTTGCTACCCTTTGGCACCTTTTTTTTATTTCTTGCCTTGTTTCCTTTGAACTCCTTGTTTTTAGCTAATTGTTTTGTGTACTTTCTTCTTACGGAGCACCTCAGAGATATGAAGAACCCTAAAGGTATGAGCAGGTAAATCAAGCAAACAATTCCTCATAGCTTAGTCACTTGGGGGAGACAACTGCAACAGTTAGCTAGATAAAGAGCTGGCACACATACTACTGCTTCTTGGCATATACCCTGAGGTAGATGCTACCTGTTCCCTCCTATGAACGTTATAGGTGAAGTTGCTCATTGATAGTTTGCTTAGCAATTACTTCAAGCTTATTGGTGTGGCTTGAAGTAAAACATATTGGCCACATACTTTCCTATATTTCCTAGATTATTATCTAGGAAATTAAATTCCTAGAATCTGGGAAATATTGAAGGCTATCTAATATGTTTTACTTCAAACCACACCAATACGACCTGGATTCCTGCATTGAGCAGGGGGTTGGCCTTGATGGCCTGGTAGGCCTAACTCTACTTTTCTATGATTCTATGACCTAGATGAAACTAGAAACATGCTTGTAGACTTGCTGCAACATTCCTGTTCGCACAAAAGTACCCTCTCCCATTGCACATTGCTGAAGGCTGTTCTCGTTTACTCATTTTAGCCTGACCTAAACTACCTTGCAAATATGTTAACAGAACAGATCATAAACAGAATAAACATTTAGGGAATGATTGAAGCAAAGTTAAAACACCTTTGAAATCTCATTTATTTCAAATGAGAGTGATTGAAGCATCTGCTTAACTTTCCAATTGAAATCAATGGAATTGTGTCACCTTTCGGTGGCTAGCAAAGATCCACTAGAAGCAAGAAAACTCTACCGGTAAGTAGCTTTGGCCTCTAACTTTCATAGCAGGGAGCAGGCAGCTACTACCCCAGGGTATATGCGGAGAAGAGAAAGGTAGGATGCATGTCAGCCCTTCATGTAGTTAATGGTTACAGCTGTCTCCCCCGAGTAACAAGGCTATGAGGTACTGTTTGCTTGACTGACCTGCTCATAACTTTAGGTTCTTCATATCTCTGAGGTGCTACCATAAAAGGAAAGTACACAAAACAATGAACTAAAAACAAGGAATTCAAATAAAACAAGGGTGATGTTGCACTGCACAGAAGAACAAAAACAAAATTCCCAATAATGCCAAAGGGAAGCAAAAAGTGGATCTCTTGCTTTGCTCAGAGCCAACTCATGGAAGCTTGCCTCTATGAGGGCATTTACTTCTCTAAGCAAAACTAATAACATGCAAGGTGTTCCATTGCAAAGAAACAGCTGAGTTATTGATGAATAAAGACACTTTAACAACACTGTCTAGAGACTAACCACTGTGATAGTATGCCTTCCTCTGAGTGAGCCTCATCCCACCCCTGCTTTTTTTTCTTTTCTTTTTTGCAGTGGTAGTACTTGTGAGAGAAAAGCAATAAACAAGACAGAGAAGTAATAGTATAGTGCAAGACAAGAAATGTCCTGCACGCTGCAGTGTTTAAGTACTTCAATCCAGATACATTCTACTATCTTTGCTGGGAGGGCCATAGCATGCATTACATTTTTGAAATGTACACTTAAAAATATAAAATGTGGACATAGCAAACACATCTATCATATAGAAATGGGTGAGCTTCCCAAAGGTCCCTTTGGATTAACTAAAAAATTACCTGAGTTCTTCTGAGAGGAAAACAACAACAGAAGAACTTAAATAATCTTTCCAAGCCAATTCAAGATCTTTGGAACCATGACGAGGGCCAGGGAGACATTTTTATACCTGTCTTGACTGGCTGTTAGGCGGATACATTTTCTGCCTTCCCTGGAGTGTTCTCTTTGTCTCCTGACAGCCAGGTAATTGGACTGATTTGGTAGAGTGGTTGTTTAAGTGTTTGTATTTTGTCACAACCTTTGGCAGGTAGACAGGTGTGGACACAGAGAAGACCCCTGCTTTGGGGAGCATGGGGAAGGTGCCGGGGGGGGGGGCATTTCATCCCTGCAGAACAGTGATAGCAGGTCTCTCACAGGACTGAGTGGATGCTGACATATCCTGCTGCCAGGAATTGCAGAAGTAGATGCTACTCAAGGCTAAACTGCATTCTACATTAAATGCATAGCATGCTGGTGATCCTAATGTTTTTATTTACACAAGTGCAAGTGTGAAGAACCCAGTTCAGATCAGTCACAGTGCCACTGCGCATTGATAGGGGGGGTTAAACCTTTCCACCCAGCTGCTTTCCCCCCCTTTATATCTTCCTCCACACACACACACTGCTACCATGCAGGGCTTAAAGAAAGGAAAGAAACTCCATTGCTCCCTGTGCAGTTTTTTTTCTTTAGCCCCTGTGTGGGGGAGGGGTAAATTTAAACAAAAAAAGAGGCTGGGTGGGAAGGTTCAATCCCCACTCACACCCATGTGCAGTGATCCCAGTCCAGATCAGGGCCCCATGTGCTTACACTAGGGGTCGGTTCACACGACCCAAGCAGCCGGCGGGGGAGGAAACACGGGGCCGTCCGTGGGGTCCGGCGGGGCGCCGCACACGACCAGTGCCCCACGCCCGTGGGCAGACCCCGCAGTCCCCGCACCGCAGTGCGGGCCTCCCAGTGCTAGGGGGCGGGGCCCCAGGATGCCCAGAGGGGCCGTTTGCCCCAACAGACTGGAGCGGTGGCCGCTCCGGCTGCTCTAGGCTGCCGTTTCTGTGGGGACCCCGCGGGACGGCCGCCCGCTGTTCGGACGGCACGGTGACCACACACGGTAGGGGCTTACCCCTCTACCGACCATGGTCACTTTGCGTGCGTCCTGCCCGCGGCTGTCCCACGGGGGCACCCCCGGTCGGCGTGCACACGACACGGGAACCGCGGGGGACTTGTAGTTCCCGTGTCGTGCGAACAAGCCCTAGGAGTCAATAAAACTGTTTAGATCACCTACAAGCTACACATGTAACATAGTGTGTAGATTTAGCCTCAGAAGAGTTGGGTGGCTGCTTTGGTGGTACCTCCTCTTCACCTGGCTCTTAAGGGTAGGGCTGCCCACTGTTTGAAACGGACTCAGGAGTGATAGTCTCCATCAGGAGTGCCACCGGGGGACGTTGACACTGCACAGAGAGAAGCATTTTAGGGTTTATACCAGACTACCCCAACGTGGTACTACACTGGCTGGGGGATTATGGGAGTTGTAGTCCAACCCATTTGGAGGATACCAGGTTGGGGAAGGCTGATTTGTACTCTCCCTGAGTCCATGCTGGTCTCCAGCTAAAGCCTCTCTCTGTTGTTTCTTGCAATGGTATTAAAGCTGTGGCCGAATTTAAATCCATATCTTGTGTCCATCTTTTTATTCCCGTCTCTTTCTGCAAATTAGGCCCTCAAAAATCTACCCAGCCCAGAATTGAAGTATGCCAAAAGCAGCATCTAATAATAACAGCACATCGCTTCAAATGACACAAGCAGATGAAGGCCAGGGAAGGTCATCAAGCACATAGAATCATAGAATCATAGAAAAGTAGAGTTGGAAGGGGCCTACAAGGCCATCGAGTCCAACCCCCTGCTCAATGCAGGAATCTAGGTCAAAGCATCTCTGACAGATGTCTGTCCAGCTGCACCTTGAATGCCTCCAGAGTGGGAGAGCCCACCACCTCCCTAGGTAGTTGATTCCATTGTCTTATTGCTCTGACAGTCAGGAAATTTTTCCTGATGTTTAGGTGGAATCTAGGTTCCATGATACACAGTGCAGTGTATTGTTAAGAATGTATGCTTTTAAAAAAAAAAAGTCACTTGAGCAGATGCCATAGTGTACTACACCCTACCCTTTCCTTTAGGTTACAGCACAAAGTCAAGTTCAAAGAAGATAAGATGGGGGCGGGGGGGAGATACAAAATGACAATAAAGAGAGGTGCTTCTGCCATATCCACCTAATAAAAGTCTGATGCAGACTGTATCCTTAGAGAAATAAAAAAAATCACTAAGGTCACTGGGCCCTAATTAAACCAAGTAATCCCAGCGCAGCAAGGACAGACCAGAGAAAAAGAAGTTGGTCCTCTCCTATAGGAGTTGTCACAGCTCTTATCTTTAAAATGTCTGTTCTGAAACACAAGGGAGGGAAGAAAAAACCAGAGGCCTTGGCCCCCATACAAAAGGTCACTGATTAACACTTTCTACTTACTGCCTTGGTACTGGCAAGAGGGTGATGTTCTGGAATACTAGGGGGTGTCCTCAAGCTCCTTTTCACAAGTTCTGCCATAAACTTTGTTCCAACTACCATAGGGCCAAAACTGGGGGGGACGGGACCCAACAACACCCTAACCTGAAGCTGAGCCAAACTTCCTCAGAAAATAAATTTCTGATCAATTTTCTGAGAATTTTCTTTTGCGGGATTTGCAGAATTTCATACCTGCCACTCCAACCATATTCAGCTACATCTGCCCCCTCCCCACACCATTTCCCTTCCAGGAAATAGGGTGAATAATTTCAGGCATAACTCTGGGTACATTTTTAATTCGGTTTAATATTACTTTAATATTGCTGAAGGGAGCAAGTGGGCTTGGCCCCTGCTCCTCTAGGTCCTCCCCCACTTAGCAGTTGGCCTCTTTTGTCCACCAGCATGGAGTAACATAATTTCATTCAGTATTAACTGCCACAAAATATCTGAGAAAAGAATTTTATGGGGATTTTTTTAAAAAAAACCCTCACTCCCAGACAACTGGAGAATTCTGCCTCCTCTCTCACCTACCACCCCTCCAAATACTCAATGAAATAACCTCTCACTTTCACCACTTGCAAAGAGAATGGAGAATTTTGAGAGGCCTTTTTTCTTCTTCTTCCTTTTCTCCATTCTAAAAAAACCTGAAAACCATAGCCAGGTGCCTACAAACCAGATTAGGGAAGCCATTCCTGCTCAGCCTCAGCCCCCACCCATTCCACAAAATGCAGATGCTAATATACTAGCCTGCCTTAAAGAATGATAAGGATTGATGACAATTAATAAGCAATTATGAAAATCAATATTCTTGGTATCCCTTCCCTTGGTATCCTGGCTGGCACTTGCAAAGGTGACTAGTGCATCAGTACAATAGTGTTCTTGTGGGCACACCCCATGGCCAGTTTCAGAGCCCTAGAATTTGCTGACTGCACTGACTGCTGAAACTGCCTGTGACTATGGGCCAAAAGAGAGATTACTTTGAATCTGCGTCTAGCAGCTATATCTTTTTTTTTTTTTCATTTTTACTCTAGAGTAGGTACAGGGCCCCCGATTTGGACTGGGACCCTAATATGGAGGCGCATAGGCGTGTTAAGATCTGGATCAGGGTAAGATCTAGATTGAGGGCCCTGCATCTACTCTAGAGTAAAAAAAAAAATTTTTTTAATGTAGCTACTACACACAGATTTAAAGTAATCTCTGTTTTGCCCCTACAAAGCCAACCTGAACACTGCAAATGTGAACTACCTTGACCTGGAGATTTCACTGCTATACCTGAGACCCTGGGAAAGGGAGCCAAACCGTGATTCTTCAAGAACAACCCACAGACCTGGAATCACTATTCTACCACTGTAACTGGATGTAGGGGATGTCTCTCTTAATACTTGGCATTATTTCTCCAGTTTGCCACTGTGGCGATGGATGAAATATTGAGGATGGATGCAATGATGCAATTAGGGAGCAAGGTCCAGGAGAATAGTGCTGTTGTGGCTCAGTTCCTTTGTTTGGGAACAACACATATATTTTTCTGGACACCTCCATGGCATGAAGCTTCTTACAAACCCTTCATTGTCTGACTTGATGCACAAAAAACTACTGCCACAGCTCATCCACCTGCAGCCTGGCAAGATCGCTGTTATGATATCAGATATTTTTGCAGTCACATTATTTGAACACATACTTATATATGCATTAGCATTACTAATATTATCCACAGGTGTTTCTTTTCATTGCATGTACGCGCTGTATAGACCACTTAATTTAATTTAAGCCTAGTTTCCTCACCGAGAATATTGACTCTGCTGCCACAAACATGAAAGAGAAAATTGTGGCTGGCTTCTTGCAGCCCTGTTTGAAAGATGCTATAACAATCCCAAGGGAAAACTGAATGTGAGCTTGCTGGCTGAGGCTGAAATGACTGACTATTGTGCCTCAGGGCTGGTGCAAGTTAAGTGGCTGGGTTCCTGTTCCTTCAGCTTTTGTTCCAGGGAAGCTTCAGGGAAAATAATTGCCCCAGCTTTGAGCCTGAACTTCCCGAGGCTGATCTGCTGCTTAAATTAGACTGCTAAAACGAAAATTAAATTTAGCATTGTTATTTTCTATCTCAATATTGGATTTAAAGGTGATGTTGAACTGGAAACTTTTATTACCTGTGTAAATAACAAGTACTGATTTCTTAAACAATGCATTTCCCATGTTGAATCCCTTGCAGGATCAGGGTTTGATGACCCTAATTACCAGCAGACTCTGCTCTATATAAGTTTGGAGTGGCCAAACATACACAGCTCTCTTGTCATGTCCACTTGAAAGTGCACTTACCAAGCCATTGTTTGCAGCACGGAAGTGTGCAAAAATAATAAAAAAGCATTATTGGCCCAACACATTTTAAATTAAAATTTAGGAGCACTACAAATAAGAATGAGTGTTCTTATGAGCACTACAAAATGAGTGTTTATATCATCTAATACTATTAAAACAATTATATAAGATAATGAGGATAAAACTAATATAATTAAAATATCAGTACAAAAGAGAAAGGGCAACAAATATCTGAAAAAACTTTTGTAAAACTTATGGATACTAAAAATATACACAAATACTCCTCAGTACAAATAAGAGCTAAACAAAATAAAGTTAAAACAGCGATAGAATGAGATATTGACCTTAAAAAGTACACCACTGTGTTCTCTAGTGAGCTCTGTAACCAAAGGGATTCAAGGTCTGGCTACAATGAGCCCTTTATACACGAAAGAGTGTATACAACGCATCAGTGCAGAGTTGTAAGAGGATTAACTGTTTAGTTACATTTTCACATCTCTTATCAAATGATCAAATGTGTAATTGCCAAAATAGAATGTAAACCTTAAAGAAATGAAAAATGGTTGAACAACAAAAAGCAGGGCATTTTTTTAAGGAATTGTTGCTGGGAGTCCATTTTTTTTTATTCATATGGATTGCACATTGTTATGAGGAGATAGAGTTATAATCACAGGTTATTGACTATGGCTCATAAGGGAGACTACAGCAGGCCCCAGTAGGTGCTTGGGTAAGCTTGAGTCCATGAGAGATGAACAGCCTTGGCTACCGGACTGTCGCAGATGAAGGTTTGAATGGAAAGTGATTAGAATCTAGAAGTATGAATAGGCAGAGGATGGAGGCTTGCAATGATCGGGTTAAGACGCATAGCCTAAAGGCACGAGAGAAACTCTCCTGAAAAGAAACTAAAAATAGCCCTGCAAGGGGATGGTCTCCCCCCACCCATCATAGAAGGATTCAGCCAAAAACTTAAGCTCATCAGGGGAGGCAAACCTACAAAAGGTTTTCCTTATGTCACCCATCAAGGGCTATCAGCACACAAAGGATATGGCGATTATTGGGAATTAAGAACATCAGGGGGACAGAAACTGCCCCTCCTGCTCTCAAGTTGCCAGGAATGCAGGAGAAAGGTATAAAAACAGAGGGTTTGGGGTAATGGGAAGGTGTGTGGGGAGAGAGAGTCATCCTAAGACATCCAAGTGTGCTTGAGACGCAGGCCTCTTGATCACCTCCTGCCCCTGTGGGGCTACCATTGGGGAATCTACTGCAGGGAACCGCCAAGGACAAGGTAGTAGCCAGAACACCTTTCTCTAGCTATCCTTCTAGACGGAAGCCTTTCTTCCACACACCCTTTCTATCTAGGCATTTAGGGCAAACAGGGACTCTTTCCTCTCCAGAATACAGAGTATGTTTGGACAATAGCGTAAGGGTATTTTGCTGCCTGAAACCACTGGGTTTACTGTATCACCAAGAATAAGATGCTGTATCTGCTCTATATTTCATCTTTAATAAACAATTCTGTTGTTTCTGACGTCAGTGTGTGCGTGTTGGTGTTTAGTGTTAAAGGGCAAAGCACATACCCCACCCAGCTGCGTGCATCTTTACCCCAGCCAAAGATCCCAAACCATTTGTGAGAGTGTGGGGTTAGCCTCTCTTCTATAAGGGAAGCTAACACCCAAAATTATCTGTTGTAACAACATGGAAGCCTCTAGACCTGACATTTGGATTGAGGCGAAAGTAGTAATCCAAATGAAAAACAACAACAGGGAATGAATGCAGCATTGCAAATGCATTTACACAAGTTACTAACCTAACAAAATTCTTACTAGCCTGCCCACCCACCAGTAAATACATGAATTAAAAAGCAAAATCATCATCTCTAAAACTCTAATTTCAGAACATAGAAAAATTGGTTAAAAACACAACTGTTCTGGTATTACAAAAGTATATATTTGGGGATTATTTTTATTTTTGTTCATTGATTAAATTTTGTGTCCATTTGTGTTCACTGGGTGTCCAAAAGCTAGGACTGGGTATCTGTTTTAAAACACAACTATTACTTTAAAAATGCCTTGACAAAAGGTTGTCAACCTTACATTTAAAGCAAGGATGGGAGAGTCCAGCCCACGGATGTTCCCAATCCAGCCCTCAGAGCCCCCCTCCTCCAAGCCCCTCCCCTTGGGAGGAGAGGATCATAGCAGGGATCCGGCTTCATATGCTGCTTCTCATCTCAACTGGGAAGATGAGCGGCATGTGAAGCCAAGGACTCAGCCACTGCTTGGAGGAGCTGCTTCAAGCACTGGCTGAATCCTGTGCTTTGTGCAGAGAGAGGCATGGAGGTCCACACCTCTCTCTGCAGGGAGAAAAGCAAAATGGGTGGGAGATGATGCCAGGGAGTGGGAGGGACTTCAGGGGTGGGGTCACACACCCCTGACATCACCTGGCATGCCAGATTGGCCCAGATCGGTCCAGGGGGAGTCCGTCTCCCTAAACCAATTTAAGCACCCCTGCTGTAAAGGCTCCCCAAAACATAACTATCCAGAAAAGGGAAGGTAGAAATAAATGTAAAGGAATGGAAGAACATCCAAATTGTTATTTGAACCAGGGGATACTGCACTATGTAATGTAAGTATCCAATCATTCCTCTTATCAATGGCAATATAACACCAGCTTCATATATCTTTTCTATGAACCCAAATGAGAAATCTCAAATGCTGTGGTTGTATTCCATCCATGGAATTACCCACAAGGAGAGCCCCTGACCTTGAGTTGCAGATGTTTCTTAAGGTGGTTGGTCAACATGCAATTTGTCACAAGACCATTTGATTACATAACCATATAATTACTTCTACAGGTGGTGAACTATTTAAACCTGTGCTGCTTATATTCAACAGGAAAAGTAAAGGGGGCAGAACTACAGAATCATTGATAACTGGTTTGTCACAAAGCTGACATATTCTCACTGTCTAGGGCATGTTTAGCCTTCAGAAGAGAAGACTGGGGGGAGATATGATAGTGCTCTTCAAGTACTTGGATGGTTGTCACAAAGAGGAGAGCCAGGATCTCTTCTCGGTCATCCCGGAGTGCAGGACATGGAATAATGGGCTCAAGTTACAGGAAGCCAGATTCCAGCTGAACATCAGGAAAAACTTCTTGACTGTTAAAGCAATACAAAAATGGAACCAAGTACCTAGTTACGTAGTGGGCTCTCCCACACTGGAGGCATTCAAGATGCAGCTGGACGGCCATCTGTCAGGGATGCTTTAACTTGGATTCCTGCATTGAGCAGCAGGGGGTTGGACTCGATGGATGGCCTTATAGGCCCCTTCCAACTCTACAGTATTCTATAATTCTTTAATTCTAATTACAAAAATTGGCAGCATCACTAATAAGGATAGGCACTTTAAACTGAATTTGCTGTTAGTAAAATTATTGCAGATCTTGCAAGCTGTTATTAATTCAGAGACACCATGCTCCATATATAAACAAGTTGCTGGTTCTACATATTAAATGGCTCTTCTTCTAGAAAGTTAAACAGGCCTGTTGAAAATACCCTCCTTACCCCACTTACAGCAAGAAGCTCACTAAAAAAATGAGCTACTCTGAATGGCAGGAATTGCTCAAGCATCTAGAAAAATATTCAAGTGTAGTATTTGTTGCTGAAAACTTTATAAATGATCCATGCAGCACAGCAGCCCTAGATTATGATGGGTGAGAAAGCTAGTGCTCACCCTGAAAATCAAATTAGCCCTTCAAGCTTTCTGTGGGTGTTTGCAAGCATTTGAAAAGGATACTCAGAGGGTCTGACTGATGCCTGTCCAGTGTTCAATGTCTCTTCTCCCCCACCCAAGGGAAAAAAAACTCAGTTTGGGGAAGGGGAGATGCGTAGCAGGTTGCAGTGATCTCCAACAAAGATGTTGGCAAACTCCATGATCCCCAGTGGGGAAAGACACTTCCAGCATCATTTGCAGTCCAGGATCCATACGAACCCAATGATCCATGGAGGAAGACATCTGCCTGAGACCCTGGAAAGCCATTGCCATGAGGGATGGGTGGATCTGTCAGACTCAATCTTGTAGACCAGTGTTCTCCAACCTTGGGTCCCCAGATGTTTTTGGCCTACAAGTCCCAGCATGCCCCAGCCAGCTACGCTGGGAGTTGTAGGCCAAAAACATCTGGGGACCCAAGGTTGGAGAACACTGTTGTGGACATTCTTGTTTTCCCAAAGCAAAGCTCAATCCAGCCCGGTTCCATACAGTTTCCCCCTAGCCCCAAACAGAAATTTGTACTTGTTTGTGTGAGCATTTTTCAAATGTATGCACTTTTGTACACAAGCACCCACTGACTAAAGCACATTTGTGTGCATTTTAGAAATGTAAGGAGTTTTCTTTGCACATTTTTCAAATCTGTGTGTGAATATAAAAAATATAATGAATGTATTTTTGTATATTTTGTATAAGAGACTATGCTAGTGACACTTACCTGAAGGATGAGAGGCCCGCTGGACCTCTTTTGTCTTCATCGGAGTCCTCTGCCAACTGGTGCCCCGTCCCCTTCCCCATTGTGAGTGTTTCCCTTGAGACAGGGTAGCAGCCAGTGAAAGGCATGGAGGTTTGAGCAGAATTAAAGTGTGAGGCTTGCTTGAGGTGGGCTGTGCCCGCCTCGAATCTGCCAAAATTCTGGCTGGAGCTGTGTGTGCTCACATAGCTGAATACCCCTGCTTTGTATCCCTGTGCCATCCCATTAGTGTGTACAGTAAGAAATGTTACTTGACACTGAAAGCAACAATGTTACTATTATTGTGCTGGTTGCAAAACAGATATAAAGTTGCACCAAAGGCTTAAGAAACAATGGATGCTTTCTCTTGGAAAAGAATGAGGCTAGTAATTTTTCATTTCCGTCTCTAAACTCATCAGATCACACAGGTCCCTTGTAAGGCAGAGAGCAGAAAGAAAGAAAATGGTGGACTTCATGTTAGCAAAGCTGATATAAAGCATTACCCTACTGTTGGGATTCCCCACCCCCCCATGGAACAGCACATGTTAGGCTTCTGTTCTTTGCTTGGTGTTTCCCAGAACTGCTTCGCACCTTACAACTGCCTTTTGCTTGGAATGACTATTATTGCCACCAAGAGAATTATGCAGTAAAAAATCAAACCAAAACCAGAAGTTTGTTCAGATATCACTTGGAGAAAAAATATAGCTGGTATGTTCAGGAGAATCATAGGCAGGAACACCAAGAAAGACAGAAAGCAAATCCAAGCTAGCAACAAGTCAGAGCTGGGTGATCAAACAGCAAGGAATGAAGAGAAAGAGGCAGATAAGAGGTGGCTTGGATGAAGAGGCAGCCTGTATCCTTATGGAATCAGTACCTGATATCTGTGCTTAGACAACATGTGAATGATGTGAAATACTAACTTGCCATTAGTGACATGATCATCATCCTCTTCTGACTCAAAGAGTGTGATGAACAGCACCTTGCACTGCTGATGAGGGAAATGAATCTGGTACTCTGATCTACATGAGATCAGTGGAGAGGGATGGATGGGAGAGAAATTCATTTGTTTTGCAGTTTAATGTGAGCCTACCTGATCTGCATTTCCCGAACCAATACATGAGCTGAAACACTTCAGTGGTATTCACACTTCCCCAAATACACACACACACACACACACACACCATTATATTAGGGAGAAGTGCACACAAAATGCATATATTAGTGAAAATAATGGACAAAAAAGCATTGTATTAAGGAAAATTGCTTGCAAAAATGTGGATATTAGGCAAAGGCACACACAAAAATGCACATATTAGTGAAAATGGACAAAAATACAAACAATTTTTTATGCAGACTTTAAAAAATCACAAACTGATGTGGAAACAAGATGAAACACACTTGCAGTTGGAAAAAATGAGAAACAGAAACTGAAACTAACAGATTTTTCCATCCCCATCGGTGGATGATGGCACAAAGGACAGAGCTTCTGCTCTGCCTCCAAATACTTTGGTTCTGGTCCAACAATCCCTGGCAACTGTCCCTGTTATCTCATGTGTGTTTTATGAAGCTGAATGCACAGCTGTACAGAAGTGATTTGTGTTAGTTGTAAACCATATTTCAAAGGAGCATATTAAACTATGGCATGGCAATGGCCATGAGTTACAGGGACCTGTGTTATGCTTCAGAGATTATGTCACGTAGCCACAAAACCTGGTATCATTTACTGCGGTGCTAACCTTTCACAAAGGAGGAGGAGTCTGTGGGAGGTATCTTCTATTCCATAAATGTTGCTTTCCACACTTCTCAATTCATAATTATTTAAAAGTACATCTCCCATCTCGGATTGGAACGGGCTCATTCCTTCCAAGCATTTTCAGAGAATTACTGGATTCTGAGGAATCCAGTTCCTAACAGTTCTCTGAAACCTTGAAATGACCTGGCCCATTCCAAATGCTTCCCTGCCAGCCCTCCCCTCTCTCCTGCCTTCTTTTCAGGCTTTCAGCCAGTTTTCCTCCTTCCTGCAGCCTTGTGGGCCCTCCTTCCCTTTCCCCCCAAACTACTTTTCCAGAGCAGCTTTGCGAGGAGCTGTGAAGGGGTGGGCTGCACTTTGGGCTGTCATAAGGCTCGAAAGCTTTACTAACAGGAAGTTCTAGAGCGGCCAACCTATGAATCACCCCAAAAAGAGGAAACGTCGCATCAAAAAGAGGACACCGATTTGCATAAAAATTGCATATGCTCATTTATATGTATAGCTACAAATTTAGAAATAATAATTGTAATTTAATAGAAATTCAGTACATCTCACCGCAGTATGAAAGACCTTGACCAGGTGGCCTATGTGTTCTGCTCAGTCTGCTGTTGATGGGCGACTTCCAAGTCCCAGCTCTTCCTCTGGATGGTTCTTTATCTTTAAACCAGACTTGAATTGCAAAGCCCTTCAAGCAAAGGACACTTTCAAAATAGAGGACAGTCCTCTGGCAGCCCTCCCCATAGAGCAGGGCTCTCCAACCTTGGGTCCCCAGATGTTTTTGACCTACAACTCCCAGCATGCCCCAGCCATAGAGGACTACCCTTCATCTGGGACTATTCCCAGAGCAAACGATGTCCAGGAATTATAGTTTGCCATGGTTTCTCGGTCATCACTAACAATGCACTAACAATGTCATCACTAACAATTGGCACTGCAAATTTCCTGTTAGTAAGGTTTTCAGGTTTAATAAAGGCTCAAGGAACAGCCTTCCCCTTCATACATACAACCTCACCATAGCGGCTGTTGGAAGGTAAGTTTGGGGTAAAAGGAAGGGATTTGGGGCAGCTCGGAATGGGCTAAATTCAGTGATGTGCCAAGGGGAAAGTCAGAATAATTTTGACTTGGATTGTAAAAAAGCCTTCAGTTGTGAAACTCAGCAATATCACTAATTAAACCCAGAATCACACAAATATGTAAAGTTTATTTAATTGAATGTGCAGGTATACGACCACAGAATTTTCATACTTCCCTGCATCAGTACAAAGGTTATTATCAGATGATTTACAAAAGATCCATGTGAAGCAAATTTTGATCATTTCACACTTTAGACACACTTAAGACACAATTCACCCAAATATATGCGTTTTCAAACCCCACTGAGTTAAATGCCAGAGAATTAAGCATGTGCTTAACTCTTCCACTGACATAAATGGGCCTTAAAAGTGCTCCACTGCTGGTGCAATAATTTATGTGAAGAGCAGTTTCCTTCTGGCCTCTATGAAAGCTAAATAAAGAATGCCTTTAAAAAAAGGACTTATGCCATTACCGCTTTCCTGGTAAACCCCCTGCACCCAACATTTCCGGTGACCCTTTTCCCTGCTTTTGCCCCACCACTGCCTTTTATCCAGAAGAAAAAAATCTCTCCAAAATAAATTTAAATTCAGCTCTAATATTGATAGAATCTCACTCCAGATACCTGAACAGTTTCATGTAGAGGTTAAATAGCATGCAATACAAGGTAGAACTTTGAGGAACCGTGTAGCATAAATACCATTCAGTATTTAACAGCATTCCCACTGTCCCACACCACCCTCTGAAGTCTGCCTACCAGATAGGAATGGAACCACTGGGCCTTAACTCCCATCATAGACAATCCAAAGGATATTACAACTGACAATAACAAAAACCATTGAGAAATCAAGGAATATCAGCACGGTTGCATTCCTGCTGTCATTGTTCCTGCAAAGAACATCTACCAGGGTGATCAAAGCAATTTCAGTCCCCAAACCAGGCCAGAAACCAGATTGAAATGGGTTCAGAAAAATGATTTGTTAATCATTCTTCCTTGTAGTAGATGAAAAAGACTTCAGTGCTGCTATTCTATGATGAACTATTCTATTCATGCACTATTCTAGGCATAGTAATCAAGCTTTAAAAGAGCACATGATCCCTACTTGGAATGTGACCCTTTATATAATTAAGTAAAAACATGTGTATGGTAAACATTACGGGTATGAGTCAGCCAATGTTAAGCACTTTGAAGTCCCCATTAATGGAGATTTAAACTTGTGCACAACTCTCCCGCTGAAATCAATGTTTATATTGGCTGAATCTTGCCCTCTCTTCTAATGCAATCTGAAATCATTTTTCAAAACTTCCTCACTTTCTTATACTACCACCGTGTTCAGATAAAACCTCTCTGTCCATCCATCCATCCATCCGTCTATCTATTCATTCATACACACACACACACACACACACCTGAGAGTGTGTGTGCAGTCACCAAGGTAAGCCATCATGGAAGGCCAAGAAACTTTATTGTGAACTAGTTGCTTGATATAGATGTGGTCAGCTACAGCCATTCGTGTTCACAGCTGCTCTTTTACAAGCTCCTCCTCCTCCCTTCTATGGAAATGGCTACGGTCATCCTTGTGATGGTTTTCACTTGTTTCTCTACATGGTTGTGTACCCAAGTACGTCTGAGTGATGGAAACTTGAAAGAAGTGTTGTTGTTGTTTTTGAGGGGGGTGGTTTTTGTACATTTCAGTCGAGGCCAGCTCCAGATTTGAGGGAGCCCTGGGAAACCTTCTACTGCCACCCATGTGGGTGCCCCCCCTACTTGTTGCAGCCTTGCAGGGACCTGTCCATTGCTAGCCACTTCCCCCCTTCTTTTTCTTCCCTGCCCCCCCATTGCTGGCTCCCCCACACATACTCGCCTCTGGGTGCTCTCTCTCTTTCTTTCCCCATTGCTGGGCTGGGCTGCATTAGGCTTACTGGGCAGTCCAGTGGGCAGCAGGAGCAGTGATGACGAGGTGGGGCAGTGACAGATTACAGAGATGCTGCGACTCTGCGAGGGGCACCGAGGAACTGCTGCCTGCGGCTGAGTAGCTATTTGAGTCTCCCTACAGTTGGCTTTGGACATAGCATTTCACTACATTGCGGGCTGGGCCAATGGTCATTGTGGGGTGGGGTGGGGTGGGGATTCAAGTGGCATCTCTTTTCAAGCAGCAACTGCTACTGCCCGTGCTCCTCTCAGGAGTGGTTTGCTTTTCTTTAAGGGACCCACCTGGCTGATCCAGGGGAGGCAGGTGTCAGCGGTGGTCCTGGCCATGCCATGTACTGAAGCTAGGCCTGTTTTATGAGCTTGAGAACTCAAGAACCCACTAGTTCTTAAAATGCTGGAAGGAAGCTCTTTCAGACTTCTTCAGAATGTGGAGTTCAAACAAAAGAAAAGAAAAGGATGGAATCACAGCGCTGCTACTTCCTTAGCAGAGTTTGCCGACTACCAGAATCCTTTACCTAGAATCTTTTACCTAAAATTGAATGCACAGTATATAAAACTGGTATGGTGAAGTGGCTTCACCTCTCAGTGTAGAAAGAAGAAAATCAATGGCCAGCAGTGGGTTTTAGGATAAACAGAAACGAGACATTCTGGGAGAAGGAAATGAGGCGTTCCCTAAGAAGATTTGCCTGGCACAGACATTGTCATCTTTTTGGCACCAGGGAAAGATGGACATATTTTCCCAGGCATTTGGTAACTAGTGACCTGACTGCAGTGGCAGCTCATGGCCAATCTAACTGGTGGGGTGGAAAGCAAGTCAGCAGAGACAGAGCCAATGGGTCACTAGACCTGTGGCCAACATTGTGCGTTAAAGATATAAAAGTTGGCCATCCATCTGGCGCAGGGTTTTTTAAAGACATAACATTGTGCAAATGTATTATAAGTGAGTTTATAATTTTTCCAGACTCACAAATGAATTATAAGCCAGCCCATGATTTCTCCAATCTGACAAAACCATTATAAGCCAGCCCATGATTTTTCCAGACTCACACATGAACTATAAACCAGTTTGTGATTTTTCCAGACACACATGAACTAAAAGCCAGTTTATTATTTTTCCATTCTCACAAATGAATTAGAAGACAGTTTATTAATATTTTTCCAGGCTCACAAAACAAGTATATGCTAGACCCACAAATGAATTATATACCTATCCCCCACCCTATTTGAATAAGTTTACATACCAGGATTGTGCTGCAATGGTCTGGCTCCTCAAAGCAAATGGAGAAATAGTAACAAACAAGTAAACAAACACACACTCACAGACAAACACACTCACTCTCACTCTCCTTTTCCTCCTCTTTTTCAACTTTGATTGGCTGGCTTGGCTGTGAGCCAACCAATGAGCCAGCCAGCAATGCCCTCAGGGGCAACTACGCCATTTCTTAAAAGACACCATCCCTGGAGGAGGGAAGGGGTCTTCTCTGATTGGCTAGCTCAGGATAAGAGCCTGAGCTGAGCTAATTTCCTACTGTAGAGAAAGCCCAAACACAAGTTTGCACACACACACACACACACACATTTCCCCTAAGGGAGGGGGCGAGGGAGGAGGGATGAGATCACCGGGGAACCGGGGCAGCAACCAGACAAGTCATCAGCCCCAACAAAGGAGGGCCTCGGTGGAGATCCACAAAAGCCCAGGAAGGACCATCAAGGACCATCAACGAGCAGGGCAGTCTCAAAGAGCTGCAAAGTACCACTACGTCACCTTCTTCCCGGGCAGGAATAAGCCCACCTGAAACGAAGGGGCAGGCATAAGCCCCCACCTGACCTAGAGGGCGGGGAGAGTGGGAAAATCCGGGGTAGAAAACCCCTCTCCCTTCCGGTAGAGGGTTGTTGGGAACCACGGGTACGCCAGGACCAGATCCACCTTAAAGCAAGCAGTCCGAGTACACCGTTCTCATCCACGAAGCGTCGATCGGGAGCTAGGCTGAAACTGACTAGAAGTATTGTCTCTGATCTGAGGACATTGACCCGATTCAATCTGCTAGCCTGGGAGCCTGCTCATTGGGTAAGACGGGGGTCAGCTAAGGTTGTGTTGACAGTGTAGTATTCCTGAAGAGCTGCTAGTTCCGTCTGTGTTATTGGATAAACAAATAAAAGCCTTATTTGGTCATTTAAAGGGCTGTGGTTTTCCTCTTGTACGCGAAAGTCTCGGAGGTGATTGCCGGCGGTTATACAGGCTACATCTCATTGCCGGTTAACCCTATAATTGCCGAACTCACGCAAAGGATCCTGTTGCTGATCCTTCACACCTACATTTGTTTTTTAAAAAATGCCCTGAGGCAAAGGAGCATGCCCAGCCGCCAGGCAGCCTTGAAAGCCTTTCCCCATGCATGCATGTCAGTGCACAAGCATGCACAGTACTGCAAATGATACTGCTGTACCAGACCAGGAGTCCCTGGTCCCAGTGTGGCAGTGCAGCAGCAGCAACAGCAGCAGCAACAGCAGCCGGCTGCCACAGGAGGAAGCTGGTGGTGGCGTGGGGATATTTTTTTTTAAACTAGAACAGGCAGGCGGGGTTGACAGGGTTGTGAGGGTGGGGCAGCACAGCCCTAGCCCTGTCGTTAGATCCAACCCTGCCTGTTGTTGACTGGACGCTGTTATTTGGTTGTTCGTTCTAGGTTGTGGGGAGCGGAGAGAATATTGGTGTCTGTTATGAGTAATGTGGATGAGCACTCTTAGCATTATATTTTAACTTGATAAGTTTTTTTATTGATAGTATATTTATAGTGTATGATTTTGTTATATTGATTATGTATTCTGCACTTATATTTGTATGGTTACTTCAAGACCTCCTTGGTGGCGGGAAGTGACATATATATTTAATAAATGAATGAAAACGAAAATACAATGCTTCACCCAAAAGTGAATTAGCATTTCCTTAACTTTGTTTGAACTGTTGTATCTCTTCTGGTAAGGATTTCTCTCTAGTGCCTTTAACTCCTGAGTTTTTGTACAAAAGAGTACACACTTAGTTCAAGTCTGAACAGTATCTTAATCTGCAAGCAAGGATTATTTCTCAGTCTCCACCACCAATCTGTCTATTTCAAGGAGATAGCCAACTCTGGAACCAGAGACTTATTACTGGCTGCTCTGTAAACCCCAAGCAATCATGCACTATGGAGAGATGAGCGAATTCTGGTTTCCCCTGGGCTGATTTGGGCATAAGGCCCTTTTCAAGAAAGTGTGTAACAAATCAATCTTGCATAAAATGTGAATGCAAACTCGTATCCTTCAGGGGGAAAAAACCCTTGTTAAATAAAATATTTTATCAAGAAGGAGCAGAAAAATGTAGCATAAAACTTAGTAAAATGAAGGATTGCTTCAGCAAGTTCCTTTCATCTCTGCTTGTCTTGGGTGGAAATGCCAAGCAGGATTTTAAAATGTACAGTTCTTTTGTTCAAGGCATTCCAAAGTGTCTAAAGTGGTAGAATCCAAAAAAGAGGTAGAATCCAAAGAAATTAATGTCTTTTAAAACCTAAAGCCTCTTGGCAATCAACCTTCCAGGTGTTTTGGACTATAACTCCTATAATCTATTAGCATTGTCCATGGTGGCTGGGGATGCTGGGAGTCATAGTCGAAAACATCTGGAGGACATGAGGCTGGGGAAGATGACAAGAGCACAGGCCAATCGAAGCTGGGAAAGTCATGCATGACTTGGAGCTTGGTAACCATGCCTCTGCCAGGTAATAAATTGTGGAATCCAACAGGGCAGAGTTCTCCAACCTTGGATCCCCAGATGTTTTTGGCCTACAACTCCCAGCATGCCCCAGCCAGCTATGCTGGCTGGGGCATGCTGGGAGTTGTAGGCCAAAAACATCTGGGGACCCAAGGTTGGAGAACACTGAAATAGGGGGAGCACGCAGAATAAACAATTTCCCTCCTTGGAGTTCTTGGTGAGTGAAAAGATGTGGCAAACTGGTATGTCTGGATGGCAGACAAACAAAATGCAGCGCACACACATATCCAGTAGGAATGTGCTTTGCAAGGTTTGTGGGCTCCGGGAATGATGTTTGGTAATTTTAAAATGGCAGTAACTTGACAAGCAGGCCATGATCAGCATGTTCCTCTCTTCTGCAGGTCTTTATCTAGCCAAAATGGCACCATCTGCACACAAGGGAGGTATCAGATTCAGCAGGCTTGGGGGAACTCTGACGTTTGCAGAAGTACAACAATCTTTTGGAAAAATTGTCCGAGGGCAGGGGGGCGCCCCCCAAAACAGCCTAGTGAGGACTGCTCATGCAGATCCTACTCACCTTTACCAGTAGCCAAGTAAGAAGTGTACTGCCGGTGCTATAATTCATCGGAAGAGACATTTCCTTCTGGCCGCTTTCTATCAATTATCCTGCCTAGGATTTTCAGAAATGGTGGACCACGAGGCCAGTGCACACATTATACTTTTTTAAGGTAATGGCTTTAGATGTGTTAAATGTACACCTGAAAACGTAAGGTGTGCATGCAACAAAACAAACTGGCAAATGTATTTACTGCATAGGTATGCTCATTGGTGAACCATGATGGGCTGCGCGGGTCCATGGTCAGTGAATACTTCATGGCAAACTGGGGCAGTTCTCCAGTTCACAACAACAGGGTGTTACAACAAGTGTGTATGTGTGTGTGTTGGGGGGGGATGAAACTGGAACTCCTAAATAGTAGAGAAAGCCTAGGGCATTTGTGTATAGGCGGGATATAAACTGAATAAACAAAAAATAAAAATAAATAAATACTTTGGAGGTGAAAAGAATAAGATTAATTCAGATGGTGGGGGAAGGGAAGCCTGTGTGTTGTGTTTGCTTTACTAATGTAATGTGATGTGCGGCTGTGGTGGGGCCCTTCCTACTCCTCCGCTTCCATGTTCATGGGAAAGGGAGAGCAATGCACTTAGCCCAGCAAGAAAAGAACGAGCTGTGCTGGCAGGCATGGCTGTGGCTGCATGACGCTCTATGTAGCTTCTCAGACTATGAGTACGTGTGTTCTCTTGGTTATTTGTATAAATGTGATGTGAGGAGGAGGAGGAGGAGGAGGAGAGAGAGAGAGAGAGAGAGAGAGAGAGAGAGAGAGAAGCAGCAGCCAGCAGCACATTGAGTCCAGAATCCAGAGACTGAAGGGAAGCAACAACAAGTATGTATGTTGCTTTGCTCTTTGATGTGTGTGTGTGTGTGTGTGTGTGTGTGTGTGTTGGGGTGGTGGTGGTGAGGCTTCACATGCATCTTGCTACTTTTTTAAAAAAAAAAATTTCTTTTTCTAGACTGGCGGCCTGGGTTTGCAGGAGTGACTGTGGGGCATGTGTCTCAACCCCTGTGCACCACCAACCCCTTCCTATTTCCCTCCCTCATTTTTTCCCCTTGTTCCCTCAGTTTACCTTTTCTTTCCATTGCACTGCTGTTGTAGAACAAACAGAAATAGGTCCAAAGAAATGGTTTTGACTGGGTTCACACAACACAATAAGCCGTGGTGGCTTATAAGCCAGGGGTGGCTTGTCAGGTTGCCTGAACCCAGCAGCATGATTTGCTAACTACGCACAAGCCACTCTGGCCAGGTTCAGAGTGTTGTTGTATGAGACAGAGATAGCCCCGCCGCCACTCATGCTTTGCACTCATGGTCTTAACCTTAACTTTTGCGCCTCAGTTTGCCTTTTCTGTGCAGTGGCTCGGCCTACTGTGTCCCTCTGGCTCCACCTACTGTTAGCTACTGTGCCCTCTTGCTCCACCAGCCCTAATGGGTAATAGCCACTCCTGCATTGAAATCCCACCTTTCTTCCACAATAGAACTCAACGAAACATTCACAGAATTCCCAAGTGATCTCCCATCCATGTACTGACCAGGGCTGGACCTGCTTAGCTTCAGCAATTACCGGTACATCATTTGCCTTCAGGCCTTTGATTTTCAACACAAATGTACTGCATTTTGAGGCCATTTGTTCTTAGGGGAATAAATGTGTGTTCAAACCTCTTCCACCACACTTTAGAATGTTTGTCTTTGCCCTAAGTTTTCCTTTAAGCAAATCAAGGATGAACAATTGTGCTTCAGAAGAATTTAAAAAAACTTCCAGTGAAATGATTTATGTATATTTCACCCCTTCTCCTCAGAGATCTTAATACATTTGCAAGTCAGACAAGTCTGCAGTGCTCATATTTACAAAACTATATATAAATATTATAAAAAGAGAAATTCTTTGGAGGAAACCTTTAAGGGATGTGACTTCATTAGTAAGTAATATATGATTCCATTGTACTTTCTCTACAATCAGGGTAATCTTGGGACTCTTAAATGTGTTTTATTTGTATTCTGGCCAAATATACTTCTCATGTACTCAAGCCTCGAAAGATCTTAATGCAAAGTGGGGGTGGGGTGGGGGAGGTTATCCTTTGACTTCATTATATTCTCACATTCATTTCACACTGGTTAATATTCAGTCAAGAATTATAAAATTTTTGTCATCATACATTTTAGTCTTTAGAAGTTATAAACACTGAGCCACAAAGAACATGGCTACCACAGAAACAGTTGTAGTAATTACAGCAATGCCTGGTCAGCAATTAGAGAACCAGAGAAACTTGTGTAGGTTCCTGTGTGCATCCTGATCCGAGTTTCTTGAAATTCAAGCTTTACACACAGGTAGCTTAAAAACTGGGCACATGGTGCTGAAAAATGAACTTGGAAACAGATGCAGAGCACTGATGAATCAGAATTTATTAAGAGGGTGGCTTTTGGTTATATCCAATGGTGTCCTTCCACCAACGGAACAGTCACCACTAGCAGGTTGAATTCACCCTCCCCACCTCCACTGGAGCACATCTGAAGAGAGAGTGTGTCAGGGGGGGGAGCTGCTGGGGAAGAGAAACTCCCATTGCGTGAGCAGAGGTCCACTCATGTAACTTGGATTTTATCCATTTTTAGAGGATCAAAGTATCTATGCATCAATACAAAAAGCTATGTGCAATCACATATGCCTTTGCAGCAAAGAAATTTAACTTCATAGGCAGCTTTCTCTCCTTAGCAAAGATATGGACTGTCACCCTTGGAGAACAAGGTATACCTTCTCCAAATTATGATTAACTTAAAGTTGTCTGTGTTCATGATGGCTCAGCATTAACTGAAAGTTTTGTATCCCTGAAAAGTAGGAATGTCATTCTGTAATGGCAAACTTGTCTTTCTGTAATAGCAAATATCACTTAATCATGTCAGGCCTATAAAATCTTAGATTATCACATCAAGCCTTTTCCTCCATAATCATATATTAAAATGATGTAAGTCCCAATCCACATTCTACTTCTTGGTTGGGAGCCGTTGATCGTTGGATGGCTACTAACCATTGGTGCCTTTGTTTTTTTCTGAGGCTGTGCGGGGGTCATCAGTTCAGAACCGGGTCACCATTGCACAAGACATGTACAATTAAGTTAACTGTAAAACAGCTTGCCCAACTGCGCCATTGTTTTTCTTTCACAGATCTGACAATAATATTTGCGCACATTTGTTGTCTGTTTGGAACACTTCACAAAAATAATTTTCGCAACAGGAGAGGAAAATTGTTGGTATTCACAGCATCCCAAGAGCAGATGTTGCTTCTGCAAAGGATCTAATGTGACAGCATTTTTGCTGTAGCTGCTTCTGAAATAAAGGTTGACATATTAAGGACAAAGCTTTACATCAAGGTGCATAATCTCAGCCACATTATATGCAGGGAGGTGTGCCACTACAATTGTTATTTTTTTCTCATACAGGAAAGATTGCTACTGGAAAGTGTATAGTTACAGTTTTTGCCAATAGCCATGGATGTCTCATTCATTCATATATATATATATATATATATATATATGAGACACATCAGGAGTCTTACACACACACACCAGGTTTTTCATATCTAAAATAAAGAAGAGACAAGCAGAGGGAGCACAGTGTATCTCATTAATAGCACAAGGTTTTGGGTTTCTTTTTGAAACTGAACACCCACAGGCAATTAAAGATAAGAGAAATAATAACCATCTATAAGGCATGATTTCAGTGAAATTCTTGAGGTCAAGTGTTGCATTCATTGTTTGTGAACACAGTGATAAATGGAATGGTTTTAACAGAATGTAGGTTGAAAAAATGTAAAGCATTGGGATGGATAATTGCTTATTAAATTTAGGATCTGTTTCAACTTGCAAGCAATTGTGTGGTGTCATTTTATTTTTATTTTTATTGTATCTGCCAGTGCCTCTTTTGGGAAGAGAAACAAAAGGGCACAACAATGTACCTAATCCTCTCAGAAATGGGTAAAGAATTTATTTTTATAACTGCGCTCTAACCACGCAAGGTTGGAGTATGACAAGTCTATAGTAAACAGCTTTCTCCTTGACAGGCTCTGTCACCTGGAAGAGCAATGCATCCTTATTTATGGAGGTTACATGCAAGCCCCGGTGCTTGTAATATTTAGCTGTCATGATTTGAGTTTAAAAAACAAACACAAAAGCAAAAAAACTCCCAGTGCCTACTAATTTATTAGAACACCTTCATTGTGATTTGTAGGCAAAATATTCCCATGTTAATTACAGTAAGGCCAAAATTACTCTGTTTTGACTTCATAAGCTCCTTTTAGACACCAGTAAGAAGTATGACTAGAAGAAATCCATATACTGCTTCTGAAAGTCATGTGTAGGGGTGTGTGTGCGCGGGGGGGATCCTCATTAAAACTCCTAAGTTGCTTTGTTAGGGATGGATACATTTGTCTGTTTCATTTTCTATAACATTCACATTTTTCAAGCACAAGTTCATTATGTCCTGTTTCCACATCAGTTTGGAAATGCTTTTTAAAAAGAAGCCCACATGAATGGTTGTTTGCATTTTATGCACATTTTTGTGTGCATGAAAATTTGTAGGCATTTTTCTATACAATTTCCCCTAATACACACATTTTTTTGCAAGCACTTTTCCCCAGTGTACCATTTTTGTATTTTTTAAAAAAATCGTAGTACTGCACTGCAAATTCAGAAGAGTGTGAAAAGTGAAGGATGGCTGTCAGGGCCGGTGCAAGGCAGTTTGGTGCAGTTTGGTGCCCTAGGCAAGATCAGACATTTAGCTCCCCCCCTTCCCACTTGAGCCCTCCCTCCCTATTTCGGGCGCCCCCTTTAGCCCTGCGCCCTAGGCAGCTGCCTAGCTGGCCTAATGGTAGCACCGGCCCTGATGGCTGTGTTCTGTTTTGTGTATTGCTTCAGGAAGTGGGAACTGAGTCAGCTCATATTAAAATGTGAATCAAATGAATTTTGCCCCCATTCCTAGTTTTCATAAAAAAAACAAAAAAAAAACAAAAAAAAAAACCCTTATACCTTTGTATCTTTGTCAGTGCCCGCATATAACATTTTCAGCTCTTTTGAGAGCAAAAAGGGTGTTACAGTCTTGATCAGTTATAATCCTAATGCTTAAAGCACAGTAAGTTATACTGGCCTGTAAGAAAAATTCCAAAATCTCTGTCAGGTAACACCTTCATTAGGGTCAACCAAATATGCATAAAGTTAGAGGCACTTTTTTGAGATGTCCAGATACCTTCATCAGGCAAGATGTTACAAGAAGCAGGTTTTGGGCAGGGGGAGGGGAAAAAGTCTTCTTCGATGTTGAAGTCATGAAGCCTGCATAGTCAGAGTCTTAAGATGAAGTGGAGCAGGAGGCACAGACTTAAATGGATTAGGTTCTTCTAGGTGTCATGCAGGTTTCAGGTTACACCTAGGACTGTTGGAATGTAGTAGCTACTGGTATTTGTCTGCAACCTTAGCTGAGAAACATGGGTTCTTTGGTAGGCAGGAACAAAAGTAAAGAGAAACATAGCCATTGGTAAAGCTGCCAATTAATGTTGGGTTGTGCACTAGGTTAAAAAAAAAAGCCATAGAAGCCAATGCGTGGTGTTACCTAGTAGTTGGAGGGAAGAAAACCCTCCAAAAGTAAAGTCTCATCTTCAGGTGATAGATACTTACCTTCTTCCAGTTGTAGAACCCTGCTCTTCAACAGCTAAATTAGGCATCATACATCTAACATCACAAATGGAACTTTCATACCACCCCCACCCCCACGTGAACTCAAACACTGCTTTTCAGTGGAATTGATTCTCACATTTTGCTGGAAGTCATCAGGTATATACTGCTAATCATGTGCAGTGAAATCAAGTGATAAATATGTGCATGTTCAACACATGCACATGTGAACCAGCCTTTAATGTATCAATCAAAATGGAAACAAATCCAGTATTTCCCAATAAACATCCTATAAAATTCAAACCATTTTCTCAACAGTCCATTACCCCTTCATGCAGATACAAATTATTGGCTTTTGAAGGGCTATAATCGACAGATTGTACATATTTCATTGTGCAAACAACAAAGATTTTTTTCTAGCATCTTAAAAAGGGATGGGAGAATCAGTGAGACTTGAGCTCATCAAGGTTCTCCTAGTTACACCTCAGTGCTTAATCCACCGTGTTCCTGCTCCAAAATGTGAGGTTTTTTGTTGTCTTCGAATGGAAAATTGCATGTTTAGGTATGCATTTGTTTTTAAAGGGAGGACCCAAATGTGTATTGAGATTCCCCCCCCCCATGTGTATTTTTAAGTGCACATTTTTCTAACAAACATATTTTGTGAATGCGCTCACCAGCTTGGGAATATGTGAGCTTTGCCCTAAAAATGTGCTTGTGTTCATGTTCAAGGGTGTTAACAGGGCAAGTTCTGATACTTAACAAACTGAAACGAAATTCTCATACATCCATATTAAAGGCTAGCAGATTTATTGTGGCATCCATAAGGCTAGTCTTCAAGCAGCAACAACATTCTTGTTGTTTTAGTTGCAGCAGTCTAACATGGCTACCACACTGGAAAATTTATTTCACCCAAGTTGTTTCTGTGTTATTTTAAGGTGAGAATTCTATGCACACCTATTTGGGAGTAAGTCCCATTGAATCATTGGGGCTTACTTCTGAGTAAACATGGATTGTCCAAGTACAATATCAGCCTGAGTAAATATCACACACACGTGTGTGTGTGTGTGTGTGTGTGTTTTCTCTGTGTATATATAAACAGGGCTAGTTTCTTGGGGACTTTCAGCACTTTTTTTTAATGGCTTCTGTTGGATATGCAAAGAAAACATCCTCTGTTCTTCTCATTTCCATCTTCCTACTTTTGTTTTTCCTTGAGGATGTGGCGTGTCCTGAGGCTGACCTTCCATAACAACAATGGAATGATGCATGTGGAATCAAAGAGGAAATACTATATTTTTCCGCCCAGACTAGAGAAATGAAAAGTCCATCCTTTTCCCCTACTGAGCACCATTGTTTATGATCTATATATGGATCTGCAGATGGTCAAGTATTCAAGCATACAGTCTTGTTAACAATACATAAAGTAAAGAGAGACTTTGTGTATAAATGATGCAGATCTTTGTGGTGAACATATGGATAAAGACATATGCTAATAGCCTGGATCTGCTCCCCTTAAACAAAAAAAAAAAAAAAAAACATACCCCAAAGCCTTTAAAGATATTAACAGATAATGATCCACTAAAAATTGATACTATATGCTTTCAAATGGAAACCATCATTTTCTAGACATTGTAACAAGTCATCTTGTACTGTGATCTCATTCATCCACAAGGAAGCTATCTCTTACGTCTTTAATTACTTTGAAATGATACCATGTTCCAAAGGCCAAAATCATTGCTCTAAGGCATAAAGTGGTGTAACCTCCTGGATTCTCTCCACTGTGCAATAATGCCTAAGTAGAACACAGGCCAAATATGAAAAGACAATATTCTTGAATTACAATGTGTTTGAGGTCAGCATCTTACAGGTTTGTATTTATGACAACTCTTGTTTCACACTTGCTTGAATTAGCATGATACTTCAGCTGCAAAGTAAGCAATTCAGCTGGAGCTTATTCCTCCTATGCTCACCAACTTTTGATCTTGAGAATACTGTCTCCTTGGTGGGATTGGCAGAGGGAACCAGGACAGGCAGAGCCAAGGCCAAAAATGTCAGGACTGGAACCAATGGAGGTTGGTGGCTCCAATGTCAGCAGGACAGTGTATCCACTCCAGATCTTACTCCAGACTTTAAAGGAGCTATCCATGTTGCTGAACCCTATCCCTAAAATAGGTTTGGCACAATGGATAGCTCATTAAAAGTTCAGGGTAAAATCCGGAGTGGTTACACAGCCCCACTGACATTGGAGCCACCTGCCTCCACTGACTGGAACTTGGAGGAATGTGGAGGGCAGAGCCAATATGGAATGAGAGGTCAGGATTAGATCTAGGACAAAACCTGGTGGTACCTAGTAGAATCTGTCAAAACTACTTCTGGTTGGCAATATTACTTCTGCATTTTTAGTACATGAGGAATAGGGATGGATGAATCTATCATTTCACTTTCGCCCATCTTCGATTTTTTTAAACCTTAACATTTCTTCCTCCCCCCCAAAATGAAGAAATTTGCAAATGTTGGTTAAATTCTTATAAAAAATGAACTGAAGCTAAATTCTCACTCATCTCCACACAAGCCAAATTCAATAGGTACAGTTATTCCCAGCATGGAGAGGACCATATTGGACCTGTCTTCTATGTAGCTATTGAAGATGAGGAGCCTGTCAGAAAAAATAGGCAGTAACCCTACTTAAGCACTAACATGGTTAAATGCACAGGGATTCACACCCAGACTTTTGAGAGCAAAGCACACCAAGCCCTGATCCTGGATGGATGAATCTGTCAGTCTAGGTTTCTCCCATATTCAGGGTTTTTTTTAAACACACACACACACACACACACACACACACTTTCCATCCCAAATATGAAGAAATTTGTGAATTTTGGTAAATTCTTATGAAAACCAAATTGAAAGGAAATTCTCACCGATCCCTAGAAGCAGCTAGATGTTCCAAGAAGCAGTGAAAGAAGTAGGAATAATGTGGGCTTCCACTTTCTTGGGTAGATGAGACTTTCACTCAGTTCATTCCTTGATAAGAACTTTGATAAGAACGTGATAAGAATTTGCAGGTTTCTTCATAAATGGGATGGGGGGGGGGAATGTGAGATTAAAAATATTTGAATGTGAAGAAAGTGAAACTGAAAGATTCTTCCATTCAGGCTGGGGGCTTTGAGTGCTTAGCTCTTGAAAGTTTGGGTTTGAACCCCTGTGTATTCTCAGGCATGTTTGTGATTCTGAATTAGGGTTGCCGCCTCTTCTTTTCTGACAGGCTCCTCCTCATCTCTAACAGCCATAGGGCAGGCAGGCACAATATGGTCCTCTCCATGCTGGGAATACCCGTGCCTGTTGAATCTGGGAAATGCAGGTGGATGAGAATTTTGTTTGGTTCATTTCTGATACAAACTTTTCAGTATCCACAAATTTCTTCGTACATGGCACAGAAGGAACCTGAGGTGAGAAACATTTGAATGTTGGAGAAAGCAAAACCATTCTCTACCACTCATGCTTGTGCTGTAATGTGTGAAGGGGGAATTCTCTCATCTCCCACATGGGGGAGATGTGTGGGCTTCAAATATATAAACTTTCCCATGGAACAGATGTGCATATTCCCCCTTCATTCATTGCAGCTGAAGAGTGAGAATAGGATGCAAAAGTTATTCATGTTTCATGCGAAACACTAACAGTCCCTCTGGCCAATCAATGAGCTGAAACATGCTCATGTCTGTATCGGATTGTGTCTGGCATTTTTTGTTGGCATTTTTTTTTTTAAAGAAAGGGATCCTTTTCAATCATCTTTCAAAATCTTTTCAAATTAGAAACTACTCTGTGAAGATTATCAATATGCCCATTAGAGAATTCACTATCAGATGGCAGTAAACAAGTAGTAAAAAAACAACAACAACAAACCACACCCCATACGGCCTTCTTTCCCTTCCTCTCTACCTAAAAATAACAAATTAAAAGTGATAAAACGTCAGAGCCAGGCTCGGTCATGCAACCAGATATACATCTAGGAAGTTGCAGCCAATTCCCCTCCCCGCTCTTTATCATCCAGCCATGGAGAGGGGAAAATATATATTTCCAGGTTTTACATGCTGTCTGGTTTTGAGGATCACTCTTTAAGCTGGCAGCAGCATTGCCAGGATCACAATGCAACAGTGTTAAACCAACAGGAGCATGGAGCAATTTCAAGCCCAGGTGCTGAGCAATTTGAAATGCATGAACTCCTTGTTGTGAAATAATTATTCCCTCAGAGAGCGCTATTGTCCTGATCAGGATATGAATGGTGTGCCTGGCGTATGTGCATTTCTTTGCTTGCTTGCTTCCTAATGTCCTACGTGCACCCGCGAAAGGACTGAAATTGCCAGCTCTTCCCTAATTTGCATGATGTTCTCCTTCCTCGAGCCAGAATGCAGTCTTTTCTCTTGTTCTGTGCAGGGTTAAGTAGAAAGGACAGCAGTGGTAGGGAGCCGCTAAAGAAAGTGATCCAGTGAGAAAAGTTAGACTCACAGACTGTGACCAGGGGAGAGAAAGAAAGAAAGAAAGAAAGAAAGAAAGAGGGGGTTGTCAGGCCCCCACATAAGCAAGTGAGGCATAACTACCTTAAGTCTTCACTTCCTCAAGACTTAAGTGAGAGGTCAGGGAGTTTAAATTAAATCCCCCTGCCATTCTCTCTCTATCTCTCTCTCTCTCTCTCTCAGGCATAGACACACGCCACTCTATCAGCTGAGTAGTGTGTGCATGGGAGATTGTGGGGAACAAGATGTTTAAAGCTCAGCTATTTCACAATCTTCTCCCCTTCCTGCAGCTCTGCTAAGCACTAGGAAACTGAGGAGCAGTGGGGGAGAGGGGACTCCATAGCCCCCCCCCCGCTGCTCAGCTGTGTTCCAGCAAACAGCTGAGTTGTGCAGGGGTGGAGGGGAGAGATCACGGGGAAAGTGCCATCTAAACCTCACCTTCCCTTGCTCTGACCATGACAGATATCCTAGATGTGCCCCTAAGTAAGAAACCTGCAAAGTTTCAGAAGGAGAGGTGCAACAGTTCAGGTGGAAGACGAGTCTTCAGGGTTTTTTGTTTTTGTTTTTTTGGTGGGGAGCAGTGATTTGCTTCCCCTTCCCCCATGGTTTTTTTGGGGGGGCAATTTGTATAAAAATAGCTCACCTCTGAGACGAAAACCCTGAAAAGTTTCAGAAGGATAGGTGCATGGGCTGTGGCGTTCTGATGATTAAAAACCTGTTTAAGGCTCTCTCTTTTTCAAATAGTGAAGCCTGGTAGTGTTGGAAGAATGGCCATCTGACAGACCCACCCTTGCCCTCCCCCAAAGCACAGTGGTTGGGGCCCCTGGTAACATGTGCCCTAGGATTAGAACATGGTCCCGTCAGTCTCTCAACCACACTTCCTTTCTACGCTCATCACCATTTTAGAGAAATAAAACAAAAAGGTGCCATTTTAAGAGGAGACCGAATGTCTGCATCTCTGTTGGGCCTAGCTCCAATGCTGCTGTGGGCCTTGTGGCTTTGGAGCCAGAATCTGATTCAGACTAAGAGCAGGATGATGGGAAGCTCAACTCCTGGGAACCCAGCTCTGCCTAGCTTCCCATCTGATTGCAGGCTGAAGGAGGATGATACTCCCTATCAGCCACAGCTGCAAGAGTCAGCCTTGAATTGAGGCCTCTGATTTATAGCCTGGGGTTGTGAGAACCAAGCAGGAGGAAGATTACACAGGGGCAGGTGGCTTGGGGGTGTCACTCAGGTAAAGACGTCAACTGAAGAGAGGGCAGATCAGAGACACCCTCTTTGTCATAGTTGTCACTTACGGGCCAGATTCCCGTCAGGAGAGATCCTCAGAAGGGAAGCTTTAGCAGCCCCTCCCCTGTATTTAAGCCTTTGCTGAGAACGTCTTAATTCATTGCTCAGAATACTTTCTTGCCTGGTTTTATCATGAATCATGAACTCATGTCTGCCTTGAATCTCTGACTTGCAATATATTGCTGGACTCTGACTCTGAATGAATTCTAGCCATGGGACTGTCTCTTGAACAAAGCAATGTGCCGATAGCCTCAGTCTAGGCTATTTGATTTATTGGGGATTATTAATGCTCTAAACTCTGCCACGAACTCTGCAAAGCTGAACTGTGTGACCTGATCTACTGCAATAAAGAGTTTCATTGTAATCAGTGATCTGTGTCAACTTGCCAGAGAGTGTCAGAATGCTGGGCTTGACAGTCTCTGACCATCAATCTGTAACAACACCTTGTTCTGGCCCGGCTTCATTTCTGGTGGTTTCAGAGGGAAAGCCACTCCAAGGGGCCTGATGCACATCCCTACCAGTTAGCTCTTTCTTCCTGGGCTTGTCATACTTCAGGAATGACTTTGGGGACTTTCTTTCTCAAGGCCAAATAGCTTACTCAGGCATGTTTCCTTAGAGCTCACTTGGGTGGCAACATGGATCAGTGATGGTAAAGCTTAATATTTTCCTTTAAAAGCAGGAACATAAAATATTAGACATGGAGGTTAAGTCCATCAGTGGCCATGATAAATAAATGGAACCTCTATTTTCAAAGATGGTGTGTAACAAATGATGGAGACAGCCAACAGAGGATATCTCCTGTGTTCATGTCCTCTCTGTGAGCTCCCAGAGGGATCTGGCTAGCTGAAATTGGAAGATGAATGTTGGATAGATAGAAATTTGGTCTGATATAGCAGGGCAGTTCTTAATGATCTTTAAAAGCAACAGAAATGTATGTGTTTTCAACCTAAGTGAAAAGGAAATCAAAATTCTCAGAGGATTGGATTCAGACCTAGTCATGCTTAGAGGAGACCCATTGACCTGCCCCAAGCCCCATCGATTCGAATGCATCTGTTCTACGCCTGATTAAATCTGGATCCAACCCAAAGCAATTGCTGTTCAACCTTTATGACAAACTCTTCCGTGCTCTATGGCTGGGCCTATGGTTGGCTGGTCTGACAGAGCCTCACATGCCTTCTGCCATTCTTCAAAAACATAAGGTGGTTAAGTTCAAGTTTATCAAGGCTACAAGTAGTCACTGCAGTCATGAAGAAAAGTGAGGGGGTGTTTAAATGCATGGACCAAGGAAAAAAGAAGGAGGGCCTTAGGCATAAGGAATGGGAACTAGTTTTTATGGAAAGCCAGATGGATTCAGTACCATCATATAAGAAGGACCCTATCATGATAGAGACAGAAGAGAAATAGGATTTTTGTGTGTGGAAGCATTCTCTGTTGACTACAAATGTAACAGACAGCAAGATTTATAACAGGCAAGATGAATTTTTACAGTGAACATAAATATGTTCATAGTACTATTATCTTTACCAATGTTGCAATACCATGAAAGAAAGAATATAAAACACACACCAGAAAATTCCTCCTTACTGGGGTTCTCTCTTGCTCTTTAATTAACTTTGTTATAGTGGGTGAGTCCAGGTAATTTATGTTTGAACACTGTATAAAAATATTGCCCTCTCTATCTTCACTAAATGACATAAATCATTTATTGTTTTGAACATCTTGGAAGGCAAAGATATGTATACTGAGTTTTTGGCAGTATTCTGAAATGGGACTCACCCATATCATCTGTGAAACTGACATAAGTGATGGAACTTGACAACAGTGAGAGAAAAAATGTTAGGGAAGAGTCACCCATTTTGCCAAGTGGAGTTCAGCAAAAACAAATCCCTCCTCGGGTTGCCCGCTGTGGAGTTCAAAAATAAATGAGACCAAGTGGCAGGGCAGGGAGGTAGATCTGGTAGGATCAAGGAAGGAATTTGGGGGAGCAAGGTACAGCCAGAGTGAATCCTGTCGTGCTATTGCTAGAGTTTATGGACATTTTATGCCCCAATATATTGGTTACCTGGCTGGATTTACAGATTGGACCACTTATATTCTTCAGCTCTACAGCCCCTACTGCAGTGTATTCTTTCTTGTGCTATTCCAGGAAAAGCAGACCGCCCCAGGTCATATGAGAAGGGTTGATGATGGAGCCTCTTCTTTGGGATGCTTGAGGAATTTGATCAATGCAAATTCTGATGTGAACTGACCTGATCTAACCTGATGTGCAGATCAGAACAGGGATGTTGAAGAGTCCTTGGTCTCGAGTCACGAGTCGAGTCACGAGTCTTTGGACCCGAGTCTCGAGTCCGAGTCCGAGTCCTTGGTCTAAAATGGTGACTCATGAGTCATGAGTCACTCCCAAAGCTGACTCCACGAGTCCCTATTAAAATCAATGGGGTTTTTCCCCAACAAAATAAGGCTACTTCAGATGTGTGGTTTAAATAAATTCTAGGCACAAGTGTGCCTTTTTATTTCAAAACTCTGCAACTGATTTTGGCAAGAACAGATCAGGCAGACAAACCCAAAATAACCAGGCAGGCAGAGGAGGCAGGGAACCCCAAAACAGGCAGGCAGAGGCCTTTGTCTTGGACAATTCAACTGTTGAACTGGTCAAGAAGAGACCAGGCAGACAGAGGAGGCTGGGAACCCCAGACAGGCAGGCAGAGGCAGCCAAACCCAAAATGTCTGAAAGGTTGCATTTTAGAAAAATGATTTTAAAAAATAAACTTGCTGTACTTCCTAAAACTTATCCATGTAGCATTTGAGGAACATGATTTTTTCTAAATGTTTGGCCCCCATTCTGGAACAGTGAGATCTCATCACAATTCCACCCTCACTGAACACCCGCTCCACTGGTGATGAACTTGCTGGAACCAGAAACACACTCAGAGCAGCCACACAGAGTAATCTCAGGCCCTTCTTCTGCCTCTTCCAAATACGCAACACATCAATCAAAATAAATCTTGACACACTGTTGGGGCTGCACTCCTGGTAGCCGTCCATAGTGGCCGAGCAGCAGCACACCTCGCTTCCATGCGCTCTTTACTGGCAATCACGCTTCTCTCCACTCCTTCTAGCACAGCCCAGGGATGTTGAAGAGTCCTTGGTCTCGAGTCCCGAGTCGAGTCTCGAGTCCCATTAAAAATATTGGGACTCGAGTCCAAGTCGAGTCAGAGGGGGGACTCAGTCCGACTCACGAGTCGAGTCCTCGAGTCCGAGTCCCCATCCCTGGATCAGAACATCATTATCCTTCAGATTTCACACATCTCCAAATTTCATGGTACAGTTCCAAAATGCATCTGAAAAAATACATATTTTTTGGATAAGATGCATTTAGAAATGTGTATTTTGAGATAGAATATATTTATAAATGCTTTTTTTTCCTGGAGCAATAGTTCAAAAATATGGATTTAAATATGAATTTTTGTGTAGACATTTTAACAACAATAAAAAAAAACAGATTCATATGAAAATGGGCCAGAACAGACTTTTGAATGAATATTTTATTTATTTATTTATTTATTTATTTATATTTATACCCCACCTTTTTTCCTGCAAGGAACCCAAGGCGGCTTACATAATCCTCCTCCTCTCCATTTTATCCTTACAACAACCCTGTGAGGTAGGTTAGGCTGAGAGTCAGTGACTGGCCCAAAGTCACCCAGTGAGTTTCATGGCTGAGCGGGGACTAGAACCCGGATCTCCCAAGTCCCGGTCCAAGAAATAGACTGATCTATCTGTCACTACTTCTTCCCCCCAGGAGCTAGGGAAACATTAGTGCAGCCTCCCCCAATCTGGCACCATCCAGATATTTCAGAATTCAATTCCCAACATTCCTGATCATTAGCCATGGTGGCTGGGGCTGATGGGAGTTGAAGTCCAAAAGTAGTGCTAGAAGGAGCCATGCTGCTGTGCTGTCTCCTCTCACATGACTTTGGGCCTCCAACATTATTGAAGTGATGGAGGAAGGACAGCCACTGCAATTGCTCGCAGGCAACTAAGGTAATAACCGAAGGAGCCCTTATTTCTTTTCCTTTTTCTGTCCTCACAGTGTTCAAAGCATACCAGTAGAGATGGACAGTAGTCTACAGTCAAGAGAGTCAAAGTAGGAGGATACAGAAAGAAATTAAGCACCGTGAATTAGAAGGATATATTCATCCATCAACCCCCTTCCTAAACATACGCATTACTTGAAGAAAATAGACCCCACTGATTGAAATGGCTTCTACATGAGGTGGTTTAATGTCAAAGTGTTAGGTAGCTGTTGGTTTTAAACTAAATACAGGATACTGTTTTAAATATATACATAGCATTTTACTTCCTCTTCTGTCCAAAATGTGACAGATTTTAACAGTGTACATGTGCCTGTGCTTTGATATTTAATGATCCCCACTTAAAATATGATAAACGATTTAAATTATTTCAACCTTTCTTCCATTCTAAATTATCAACGGTATCATTCTGAGCCCAAATTTCCATTATTCTACCACAGTGGAACATCTCCTGTCTGCTTCAGAAAAGAGAAATTGCTTGTAAGCTGAGTGGTTACAGTAAGTTCTTGATAGAAAGGATCTTCCTCCCCTTTCAATAATTTAGCTTTCTCCCCCAGATTTCCGTTTTTTCCTTCCAGGAGTCCCAGCTCTGAGGGTCATCTATATTGATTTGCTTCTAGTGTCAAGATAAAGTCATGAACTATAGAAAAAAGCAGAGCAGTGGTTGGGCCAATTAGATCAGCCATAATACTCAGGTGGCAGAACAAGTATTAATAAAAAGCCGAAAGAAGGAGAAATCCTATTCTTTAAAATATATTCTTTTATATTCTTTTCATTTGAGTGGATTCCCAAGTTTGCAGTCTGACGATTTTCCTTTCTCTTGAGCTTGAATCAGTCTGCCAGGCAGGCAGGCAGTTTTCACGCCCCCAAAAGGAGTGAATCAAGAAGTGACAGACAGTACAATATAAAGAGATGCTACACCTACACGCTGTATCCAGTGCCTACCCATCAGGGAAATGGATCAAACACAAATATGCATGTAATGTCAGGAAATGTATGAGGGAATTGTTAAAGGGGTTGCCATGGCTATGGCTTGAAGCATCTGAGAAAACACAAAAGTAAACTATTAATCACTGTAGAAAAGAAGACATAAAAAGTCAGCATTTAGTGAGATACTACAGTAAATAAAGCCATGCACTCTGGAAATACCTTCCAGGCACACAACGAACACGCACACGCACATAATATGATTTCACTCCAGAGGCGAGTTCTCTTCTCAGATGTGTAGAACTCATTATAAAGTAACCTACTCAAACATCAACTTGCATGACACTTGTGGGGGAAAAAATGCAATGCATTTGTTTCGCTGCAGACTTTTGCTGGAGTCTGCCCACAAATGGCATCAGGAAATCAGCCAGAGTTGAAGCGAGAATTTGTTTGCAGTTAGAACAGCCATTCCTAAGTCCTGAAAATGGCTTCTCTGCCATTAAAAGGTGCACAGTTCAAAATCCACACTTGAGAGCTATCCTCAGCACAGCAGCAGTGGGAGAAACTGTACATGCCAATCCACATTTTGCAGTGGATCTGTTAAAGCAGAGGTGCAGAACCTCAGGACCAAACCTGCCCCTCCTGGGGTCCCAATCCAGCCCTTTAACAGTTAAAGGCACAATGGCAGCCTCCAAGGACAGGAGCTGGCAACTCTCTTGATCATTCTAAAACATGCTTCTCAGTTAAGCTCATTTATTACTAGCTCCTCAGGGAATCCTCCATAGCAATGTGCAACTTGCCCCTACCCCACCCCATGAGAAATGTTGTTAGTCTTATAAAAGCTCATGATGTTGTTATAAAACTTCATCTGATGTTTTTTTTCCTGAGGAGCAACCTCCCAATTGGCTTCAAATTTTGCATGACACGATAATCTAGGGACAACTTCAGTAAGTATGGAGACACCCGTGAGCAATTTTCATAGCCTTAACAAAACATTTTTCAGTTCCCTCAAAATTCTTCTGGTGGGTCATCTAAAGAAGAAGCCCCAAATTTGCTTCAAATCTCAATTCAGGGGCAAGTCCTCAAACAGCTTTCTTCCGCTCTTCTGGCTCAAACAGAATCCGTAGCCATTTTATGTCATTGGACATAGTTCTTAGCCTTACACAGATTTGTCATTGTGCTGTCAGGTAGTTGACATACTAGTACCAGCATCTCCATCACTCTCTGCTTTGGACCCAAGTCTATATATGTATACCTTTTCCCCAGTGGTGACTTCTTTTTTGCTTTTAATGTCAGGAATTTCACATGCTTTGGCTTGACTAAAGAGGCCAAAGCTGTTATTTTGCTGCTTAGATTTTACTGTTAAGTTTCGTGCCAAAAGATGTAATTTGCATCAAATCTCTCAAATTCTAAAATGTCAGAGTTTCTGTTTTTATTTCCATAATTTTTAATTTTCAGTGTGGGAATGGACATTTATGCTGGAAGTTCCCCCACCCTCTTTTTTTTTTTTTTTTTTTTAAGAATCAGCGGAGACTTATTTTCCTTTTTTTAAACACACACACGAGGACAGTGGAATTTAGGGGAAATGGGTGGGTGAAGGTTTGACCCTCCCTTCCTGGACCACCACAGTCCCAATCCAAATCAGGGCTACATGCGCTTACACAAGAGTAAAAAGTAAGGCAAGGCTCACCTATGCAATTACCTTAACATGTAATTTGCCCCCAAATGATGGCTTGGAAAAGTAGGCAGGTGACTTGCGAACAGCCTGAATTGCAGGCTAATGCAGACTTTATCAGTAGCGTCTGGTAGTATTAGGGAGCAACCCTTCCTCCTTTTATCATAACGTGTTAACGTGATCCTTTGCCTCCTGTAGAGTAAAAATGAAAAAGAAAAGAAAAAAAGAAAGAAAGAAAGAAAGAAAGAAAGAAAGAGAAGAAGACAGAGCTGCTAGGTGTGTCCTTAAAGTAATGGCTATTTCAGTGTTCTCCAACCTTGGGTCCCCAGATGTTTTTGGCCTACAACTCCCAGCATGCCCATGCTGGGAGTTGTAGGACAAAAACATCTGGGGACCCAAGGTTGGAGAACACTGGTCTATTTTGTCTCTGAGCAGAGCACTAATAGGTTCGCTGGGGCTTAGAATGAGGAACTGGCTGACAAGCAAGCAATAGTAAGCAGGCAGCACCATGAATAAAGAATCAGGGGCAACTGAGCCATTCCCCCCTCCCCCATCCTGAACAATCTTGTCAATATGTTTACAAGGGGAAATATATGTGAGTAAATGCACACACGTGCTTCAATTAAACATTTTAAAATATTAAAAGTCTCTTTGTCTTGAAATGAATAGAAAACAAGCCATACTTTCCTAGGATCTCTGAAGCAACAAATCAGAAAATCCTGTGTTGCAAATACATACATAAATGCATATCTACTCTTCTGGGCAGAAATGACCCGAACACGCAAGGTCACTCTTCTTCAACAAAATGAAAGTAACAGCGTAAGTAGCAGGAAAAGTTTCACACATCTGTAATCTCAGTGCACTTTGACAAAGTTCCTAATGGCTGTGTAGGGCACCTTATGGTCATCACAGAAAAACGGAAATATGATTGCCATTCAAACATGACCGAGCTGTTTCAATGTCAAGAAAATCTTTGGTCTTTTCTTGTGTGTGTGGTGTGTTTTTAAAAAAACTCTATTTCTTCTATCAATGTCAAACATAATGGGAAGGACATTGTTAAAAATTGTAACAGGTTTTCATTTACCCTCACAAAAGCCATGAAACTCAGATCTGCAGCTTGCCTCTCCATCCTGAACTCATTTCATAGCACCTGTAGGTATTACAGAGGCCTGAAAAGACGTGTGTGATCTTATTGACCATATGTGCTATAATCCTACTTAAACACAAAAGCTGTGTAAAAATAATCCATCAAAAGCCAGGGACGACAGAGTTAAGTCTCCTTATCCTATCCCTAACACACAGTTTCTCACACTCAGGGACCACATTTAATACTCTTTGTTTCTGGGAAGACTGGCCCGTGGAAGCATGCATAGTCATGTAGTGTGGATTTCTTTTTTTCTTAAGGGTTTCATGGATACTTGAAATTGATGTCTGTAATTTAATTTCTCCCTAAAATTAGAGTGACCATAAAGGAGGAGTGACTTGGGACTTTATCAGGCATTCTTTTTAATTACTTAATTAAAATAGATAATTTTACTTTATAATACCACTTAGAGTTTTTATTATATTGTGGTATAGACATATTATAAATAAATAAATAAATACTGCCCTCCATTCTCAAATCACAGGGAAGTGCACAAAATAAATTAAAACAACAATTAAAATAATGTACAATGATAAAAACAAACAAAAATTCAGCAGAAAGAAAGGAATAAAAGCCAGAGAAAGAGAAGGAACAAAGGAAGGAAGGAAGGAAGGAAGGAAAGAAAGAAAGAAAGAAAGAGGATCCAGAGAGAGAGAGGAGCCAGAAGGAAGGAAGGAAGGAAGGAAGGAAGGAAAGGAGCCAGAGAAAGAGAGAGAGATGGAGAAAAGCAAGAGAGAAAGTGGGAGAAGCCAGAGTGAGTAGTACAATGTGCACATTAATACACACAGAGAGACAAACACAGTTAAGAGGGGTTCTCACAACATTTTTGTGACTGTCCCTCTACCCCCTCCCCCATAGCAATTAATTTGTGCTGGTGGCCAAGGTACTTTTTCAAAATGCCGAATGTAGCCACAGCCTCAAAAAGCTTGGAGACCCCTGCCCAGCAGTATTCCTGTACTGTTTGCGGCACAAAATCAGAGTACATACACCGTATATAAGCATCGCAGACTAGGCTGAAGTCTTTAACTTCCTGCCTTCCTACCTTAGCATTTGATCCGAATTGGAGATTATTTATATGTTACATAGAAGGAAGTGGTACAGTGAAGTGATATAATACTGGCATAATAGTGGACCATATCACTTCAGAGTGTAGGGGTGTAGGGGTCATAATTTTAATGCTTTCCCATGTTTAAAAAATTCTTGGGGGGGGGAGAACCCCCCCCCCAACAGCATAATGAAGATTAAGCATGCTCAGCGGCCAAACACTGAATGTCGGGGTAGGGGTAGAAAACTGAGAGGAAAGGGGAATTAAATGGAGTATCCTGGAAAAGAGCATGAGTGGAAAGAACCCCGAACAGGAGCACACCATACTGCAACACTTTGTGGCAGATCTCACTTATCCAAGCAAACAGACAGCAGAAAGAGGGAATTTTTCAGGCCCAATGAATATGAAGTTGGTCCGGTTAAGTTGGCAGACATTATAAATGCAGCCAATTTTTACCACAGGAAAGAAATATTTTTGTGGGTCTTTCTGACAACAAATGCTGTAACTTGCAAAACCTTAAAGACTCCTACATCAACGGACATGGACCCAATAAAAGATACCTCCTTATTCATTAGGTCTCTCTCTTACTCTCTACTAATGCATCTGTGGGGAAATAATCAATTTTTCAGCTTGGAATGAGTTACTGAATTTTCCTTCACTTCTCTTCCTCTTTCTTTTCTTTATTATTCTGCACACTTCCTTTGTCCTTTTAACACTCTCTTTATAAAACTAAGGTTCACCGTTCTTTATAAATCTACGTACAGAAGTATATTTTTCAGTGCAGTTTTTCCTACCATGGTGCAACTCTGACTTCACAGCCTGTGTGACATATACACTTGCTCCACATTGCATAGCTGTGTCCCATTGACTTCATCCATCCCCATCAGCGGGTCAAACCCTGGAGCAGGGTGAACCTCCCACCACAGTGAGGCAAGTTTTACATTCACAGTAGGGCTACTTGGAGGATTGGATCGTTGCAGCTTCAGATAGGAACTGACTTGACCTGCTTGACTTGATGAAGCCTGTAGGCCCAAACATCTCCTGATGGGAGGGGGGCATTCATGAGTTTCATTTTCCCCTCATGGAGTTAGAGTCACCTTTCCCCCTTAATAGAATTAAGTTTCATTTCCCCAGTTTTAGGTCACCTGACTGTAGCCTCCTAAAGTTGTGAGAGAGTATATAAAGGAGAAGCTGCAGAGAGAGGAGAGGAGCTGCCTGCACCAACACAGAGAAGCAGAGACTGAATATCACTGAAAACTGCAGAACAACCAGGGCGAGGCTGGGAAAGGAATCTCTTAACTGAGGCATACAGGAGAAAGAGTAGCTAGGTTAGAGAGAACTGCGTTATTATTTCTTTTATTTCTATTATACCTGCTTTTTGAAAGTATACAGCTCTATTTGTGTAATTACCTTAAGTTATTGTGAATCTACTCTACCAAATTTACTAAAGTAAACAGTTATTGTTACCATTCAGTTGTTTGGAGTGTTTTGCCTAAGGCCTAATCCCACGTTACTGGGAGAAAAGGTAAAGAGGCAGAGAATTGGCATCCTGATACAGGAGGGGCTCCTAAAGAGGCAGATATCTTTAAAGAGCTGATCAAGGTGTCCTGGTACAGGTGGAACCTTGACACCTGCACCTCCCAATGTGCATAGCGGAATGTCACTGATTTTGCACTTCTCTAATGTTTTTGCACTCCTCCAAATGTTGTGGCAAAGTTGTTGGCTCCAGAAATTCCTCTTTTTATTTTTATACATGACAACGGCAGCGAGACTACTATATGCACAGAAATGGAAAGGTCCAGCAGTGCCTACGACAGAAGAATGGTTGGTCAAGATACTGGAGCTGGCAGAGATGGCCAAACTCACATCATTAATCAGAGAAAGGACAACATCCATGTTTATTATTGAGTGGAAACCTCTAATTGACTTTTTGCAGAGACTGGAAAATAATGATTTGTTTGTTTGTGGATTTATGGAATAATAAGTGAATATGGGACAATGGGAAGAAAGAGATTTCTCATTCGGATTATTGAGTAAGAAAAATTATTGCTACCTATTATTTGCTGTAGAAGAAAATTGGAGGTCTATTTTGTTTTGTTAATTGTTACATGTTTGATATTATGTGTTTGTTATAGAAATAAAATTTAAAATTCCTTTTGAGAGGAAATATGTTACGAAAGCCGTATTTTGAGAGGAAATACATTTAAAATACATATTTAAATATGTATTTAAATGCAAACCTTTGCTTGGATTAAACCACAATTGCAGGATAATGCAAAAACGGGATGGGAAGGACTTCTGGGTGAACACATATGAAAGTAACATGGACTGGAAATAGAGTGATCCATCCCTAATTATAGTGGTGTGTTTTATCAAAGAACTGCTTAATAATAAAACCCTGATTATCTTTGAGAAGTGTGCCTTGCTGTTCTTGTCCCCACCTTTCAGTGTTC
Source organism: Shinisaurus crocodilurus (assembly GCA_021292165.1). NCBI lineage: Eukaryota > Metazoa > Chordata > Lepidosauria > Squamata > Shinisauridae > Shinisaurus > Shinisaurus crocodilurus. Next base: position 148,117,746 of record CM037878.1, on the reverse strand, counting down.
AAGTGGGCACTTCTTTCATTTGAATTCTCATAGGACATATGATGTTTACCTCTATATCCATCCACAATTTGGACATTTTATCCATTCATCCCTCTGCTACTCTTTCTGGATAGCAACTGTGCCATACTTCTGCATTATGAAAATGCATGCTATTATTTTTCTCCTCCTGTGGCATGCCTGCTCATCCCACACTGTTGTTTATCTGTTCATAAACATGCATGGCCATCTTCTTTGCAGTGTTTCCAGAATGATATACAGCCTGCAAATGCAAATATAATATTCATCAGTTGTGCCTGAAGAAATTTCACTGCCAGAGACAGGCTCAGTTATACTACTTTTCACTGGATGACAAAATGTGGACCTTCCCAGTTAGCAATGAGAATGGGGAAATCACCCTTCACTGGTGAGACGATTGGCATTAGAGGGGATAAATATATTTATTTCTGAGCCTTTGGTTCAGATCTCACTCTTCATCTCATATATATAGATACACACACACAAACACGCACCGTTGAAAGTTGCACGGAAGCAAATTTTGGCTAAACATTAGGAGAAATGTCCTAACAGTGAGGGCTGTTTGGCAGTGGAATAGACTGCCTTGGGATGTAATGGGTTCTCCTTTGCTAGAGGTATTTAAGCAGAAGCTAGAATGCCATCTGTCAGGGATGCTGTAGCTGCATTTTGCATTGCAGGATAAAACATAACTTTAGATTGCTATGTCTCAAGGCTTTATCTGATCTTTTGGCATGTCGTTAAACTATCATTTTCTGAATACTATTGAGTAAGGGTGGGTGAGGATTTTGTTTCGGTTTGGTTTTGATAAGAATCTCCTAAAATTTGCTAAGTTCTCCATAAAAAACAAATAACATGAGTTAAAACGAACAAACTTGAATACAAGAGAAACCAGAACTGACAAATTCATCCAACCTGGCTCAGGACTTTTGAGGCCCTTGCTCTTAAAAGTCTGGGTTTGGATCCCTGTGTATTCAGCCATGTTTGTGGTGCTGAATTAGGGTTGCCATGTCTTTTCTCTGGCAAGCTCATCTTTAACTGGTATATGACAGGCAAGTACATCATGGTCCTCTCCATGCTATGAATAGTTGCACTTATTGAATTTGGCTGATGCAGATGAGAGAGAATTTTGTTTTAGTTCATTTGTGATAAGAATTTACCAAAATTCGCAAAGTTCTTCATACTGGGGTGACAAAGAACTTGGGATTTAACAAATCTGAATGCAGGAGAAAGCAAAACTGACAGATTTGCCCATCCCTACAGTGAGTGATGCTCTGTGTAAAGGAATGTCTTTAAATCATGTATGCTATCTCTACAGGTCTTTCTTTGTGTCTCCTCCCTACCCTTCTTTCAGAAGTACATATTGCTCAGCCTTTTATTTTTAAACTGCTCCTGAAAAAAAATATATTAAAAATGACCATCACAAGTTAAAATCCTTTGGCCTTCCTCTAATTCTCATTCTCCCCTTCCCATTGCTTCTTGCTTCCTCCGATTCTGTATCTATATTAGATTATGAATGTGGAGCAAGGGTTTCTCTCTTTTTAAATTTTGTAATAATAGCCATATCATGTTTGTTTGTTTTATATTAAGGAAAATGTATATTTTCAAGCATTTACATCCTGCCCTTCCACTGCAAAACAGTGTTCAGGCTGACTTACAATTATTTAAAGGTCTCAAAATAAATAAATAAATAGATAGATAGATAGATAGATAGATAATTACTTCCAAATCCAAAAGACTCTTTTCCATCACTGATTTAGTGTAACTCTCAGTTTCAGAGGACAAAAACATTCAGTTCTCAAGCAAAATAGCTAATTTTTTTCAGAGATGAACAGATGGCATTTTTGCCTATGTGTTGCTACAAATATCCATTGCTACTAGAATAAGGAACATTTTGACCATTGGCTCAGCTTGGAGAGAATGTTTTATAATAACTGACTGGTACATGCCACCTATATTTGTTTCAAATAGAATTCTGTTCTCAAAACCCAACTTTTCCACAAAGAATGTTTCTTTAACTGCTTTATCCTCATTCCAGCTGAAACATCTTTTCAGTATTTGTCAGTGCATTTGTCCATATTTGTCTTATTACCCTAGTCCTCCCCTTTCTCTGTTCTTGCCCTTTCTTCTTCTTCCCCTCTCCTCCTATGGTCTCATCATCATCATCAGGCGATCACTCGTGACAGAGTAAGATTGTCTTCCGGGATAAAAGGAGGAAATTCTAAAGAAGATTGTGTAGACTCTAGCGATGGGTCCGTAAGTGACTGTGGAGGCCAATTCTAGATCCACACAGCTTCCCACAGTGAGGACACAGGTTACCAGATAGAAGATGGTCCTGTAAAGGATTCATTTGACGTGCTTTTCGCTTAGCACGTTTCTCCCTTTCACCTTGCACTCGGGCTTCTTCAAAGTCCATGGAACCTTTGTGAAAGGCCAACCTCCATTTAGATGGTTCATGGGCCAGAGCTTCCCAGTTTTCGATGTTTATATTGCATTTTTTTAGATTAGCCTTATGAACATCTTTAAACCTCTTATATTGACCACCGATATTCCACTTTCCATCCTTGAGTTGGGAGTAAAGTAACTGCTTTGGGAGACGGCAGTCAGGCATTCGAGCAACATGACTGGTCCACTGAAGTTGGCGTTGAAGGATCATTTTTTCAATGCTAGTAGTCTTTGCTTCTTCCAGTACACTGACATTTGTTCGTCTATCTTCCCAAGTAATTCGCAGGATTTTCCAGGAGGCAACGTTGATGAAACCTTTCAAGGAGGTGGAAGTGACGTTTATAGATAGTCCATGTTTCGCAGGCATACAATAAAGTTGGTAATACAATGGCTTCATAAACCAGTGTTTTGGTCTTCTTACAAATATCCCGATCCTCGAACACTCTATGTTTCATTCGAGAAAATGCGGCACTTGCGGAGCTCAAACGATGCTGGATTTCACTGTCGATGTTAGCTGTAACAGAAAGATAGCTGCCAAGATAGAGAAAATGATCGACATTTTCCAGTATTGTCCCGCCAAGCTGGATAGATGGCATCACCAAAGGGTTAGCTTGCACTTGCTGATGAAGCACTTTGGTCTTTTTGATGTTAAGTGAGAGACCAAGTTTTTCGTATGCTTCTGCAAAAGCATTTAGGATAGTTTGGAGATCATCCTCTGAATGTGCGGAGACCACATTATCATCAGCATACTGAAGTTCCACAATGGAGGTTGTAATTACCTTACTTTTTGCTTTCAGCCTGCTGAGATTAAAAAGCTTTCCATCTGTTCGATATATAATTCCCACACCAGTGGGAAGTTTCCCCTTGACAAGATGTAAAACCATGGCGATGAAAATGGCAAATAATGTTGGGGCGATAACACATCCCTGTTTAACACCTGATCCCACTTTAAATGGAGCACCATGAGAGCCGTTGTTGTCCAAAAACGTAGCTTGCACATTGCATCATCCTTCTCCCTTATATTTGCAAAGTTCTGAGTGAGTGCTGATCCTGATGTAGTCAAAATGGTGCAATCCACTTAGAAGATGGCGGTATCAGCAGGGTTAGGGGAACACAAGCATTACAAAAATCTTTAGGGGGAAAAACCCAACTGAGGTGGGGGGATGGACAAAAACTAGGCCAATGAGGATGAAGTATGCTCAGTAGTCATAGAACATTCAACCTTGTGTCATTTAAAAAAGAAAACTGGGGGAGGAGGGGTGGAATTAGTTGACAGGGTAGAAGCAGCTGGTGAAGAGGAGGGTGTGGCCAGGCCACTTCAAAACACCACTGAACAACTGGAAGGAGAGGCTAGAAGAAAGTTGAAGGGAAGGAGCACAAATGGGATAAAGAAGAGAATGCAAGGTGGGCAGTTTTGCCTCTGTGTCACCTCCTCCATTGTCCTTTGCTCCATTTCCCTCCTTCACTTTCCTCCTCTGACAGGAACAGCAAATGAGGATGAAAGAAGAGATGAGTAGATATAAAAAGGTCAGAGAGAATCATCTCATTGTCTGGAAGAGTCATTTCCTGGGTCACACCAAGAAACTATTTTTAAATGTCCCGAGGGATGGAGGTGAGAGCTGCTCATAGGAATCAGTAGAGAAATCCAAGTTTTAGCCAGGATTGTCACACAAAAGGTAGCTTCAAAGAGAAGATTTTCTGCTGTAACTCAGTTCTTATTTAGCATGAAATATTTAAACATTTAAACAACTGTGCTGCTGATGCAGATACCAAAGCATGTGCAGCTCGTTGGCCTCTTATTGCAGGCTGGAAAGGGATGTGGTTGGGAGAAGATGGCCTGTGAGCAGCCCGATAATTTAGTTCACACTGAGAGTAGCTTTCAACAACACTACAATGTTACTCAGACCTCCTTCCAAAACTTTTGAACATGAAGCAAGACAAAACTTAGAGATTCCTGTCCTTCATGTTAACTTTTCCCCCCTAGCCATTCTCAGCCACAGGCTCAGGTAACAAAGACACACCACAAATATACTGCAACATTTTGTTGTGGATCCCCAGTTGTAAATTCTTCTCCTCCTTCTTCCTCTTCTTCTTCTAAATTTTGTGCTGTTTCCAAAGCATTTTTTAAACGTCGCTCAAACTTTTTCTCATGTACTTCTCATGTTTAGTACTAGACCAGGGCTCTCCAACCTTGGGTCCCCAGATGTTGCTGGCCTACAGCTCCCAGCATACTGGCTGGGTATGCTGGGAGCTGTAGGCCAGCAACATCTGGGGACCCAAGGTTGGAAAGCCCTGGACTAGACAGTAAATATTAGAGATGTGATCATCCTAATGCAACACTGAATCATGAAGGGTTTGAGTGTGTGGACTCATATTCATATTAGACACATATTGCTTTATCAAAAAAAACCATTGGTCTTTCAATGGAAGTAGATTTTTCAGTTATAGACCAATTCAACATTTTTTTCCCCTGTTGAACTCTACTGTCATTATGGGCTGAGCAAAAGGTATAAATAGATAAAATATCCACAAAATCAGTCAGGAATATAAATGGTGCCACGACTGCCACCATACCAATTTTAGGAAGGCTCTTGCTCCTCCAAATATGGAAGGGTCAAGTGTAGTTATGCAGAACCTGGAAAACATGCAGAACATGGACTAATTATGAGACAATGGAATTCATAGATGCAAATGTGTCTGGGCCGGCAGTTTTCAGATACACTTTCTGCTACTGATCTAAGCACACACAGAAATATTCAAGTAAGAGTTTTATATCAATCAAAATAACTGCTCCCATTACTAGAGAGCACTAATGAATGAAAAATTACTCTCAAATGAGAACATAATCTAATTCCATTTGTTACTATCATTCTCTTTAATCTACAGCTCTCTAACCAATGCAGCTAATAACTAAATCCAAAAGATCTGCAGGCTGCAGACATGACATCAGTATGTACTATAGATATAGACAAGAGTGAATCAAGACTAGAAACCTCTAATCAAGACTAGGACCTCTCTTCCAGCACGGTAGCGATGTGAGAACGGCTGCTGGTCTGAGTCCCGAGCTCAGGCCTCATGTGAAAGCCAGATGTAAGAACGTTTTTACTGCTGAGCAGCTGTTTTAAGCCTGCCGGAATGAAACTGCAAGATCTGAGAAGACAGAAACAGAGCGCTATGGAAGGAAAGGACTCAGCAGTGGTGGTGACCTGCAAGGGGTGTGCAATGTTTGTTTTCCTGCCGGAGATCAACATGGCCTACACATGCAACAAGTGCAAGCTGGTCACGCTGTTGGAAGAAAAGGTCAGAGGACTGGAGCAGCAAGTGTCAACCCTCAGGAGCATAAGAGAAAGCGAGGAGTTCTTAGACAGAACGGTGGATCTACAGCACCAAAGCACAGTACAGGAGCCAGAAGGGCAACGGCAGGATGAGGCGGAGTCGGAGACTGCAGAGGCAAGGGAAAAGAACGCAGGGGGAACTCCCTGGAAAAGGGTGACTGTTAGGAGCAGAAGATCTACAAGACATTCTGCGCCTGTGGAAGCAGTGGAGCTATGGAACCGCTTCCATGTACTTGAGGACGAGAGCAGAGGACAGTCTGCAGAGGACGGATTACCGGGCACCCAACGTGACAGCGAGCAAGAGGCTGAGGGTCAGTCAAGTGGAGGCAATCAAACCAAGGCCTACAGCAAGAGGAAGAGAAGAGTACTCGTAGTGGGAGACTCCCTCCTGCGGGGGATCGAAGCCAAAGTATGTCGCGAAGACCCATGGACTCGCCAGGTGTGCTGTCTCCCTGGGGCACGGATTAAGGATGTGACAGAGCAGCTGCCGAGGCTCATGCAGCCCACCGACACATACCCCTTTCTTCTCTTCCATGTGGGTACAAATGATACTGCCAAGCGGAGTTACAAAGAAATCACGGCAGACTTTGAAGAGCTGGGAAGGGAACTCAAGAACTTCGGGGCCCAGATAGTTTTCTCATCCATCCTTCCAGTACTTGGAAGAGGCATAGAAAGGGAAAGAAAAATACTCCGAGTGAATGACTGGCTACGAAGGTGGAGCCGACGTGAGGGATTTGGATTCTGGGACCACGGGCTACGCTTCCTGGAAGATGGACTGCTGGCAAAGGATGGGTTGCACCTCACAAGGACTGGGAAGAATGTGTTTGGCCACAGCATGAGGAACTTAATCAGGAGGGCTTTAAACTGAATCCAACAGGGGAGGGAGACATAAACTCGGGGGTACCAATGGAAGAAGGCCTCTATGCCACAATGGAGAGAACAGCTCCAGCGGTGCCCATTGATAGTCTACCACAAAATGTAGGGGGAAAGTCGGACTATAAAGCACATAGTCTTCAATGTCTCTATACTAATGCCCGGAGTATGGGCAATAAACAAGACGAACTTGAACTCTTGATACATGAGGGCAAGTACGACTTGATAGGGATAACTGAAACCTGGTGGGATGACTCCCATGACTGGAATACAGCAATTGAAGGGTATAACTTGTTCAAAAGGAACAGAAGCAACAGAAAGGGAGGTGGAGTTGCACTGTATGTTAAAAATACGTATCTCTGCACAGAGATACAGGAAGAGGAGCTTGGCAGCCCCATTGAGAGCATCTGGGTTAAAATAAAGGGGGCAAAGAATAAAACGAACATGGCGGTTGGAGTCTACTACCGACCACCCAATCAAGGAGAAGACGAGGATGGAACTTTTGAAAAGCAAATTGCCATTGTTTCAAGGAGGCACGATGTGGTAGTAATGGGGGACTTCAATTTCCCTGATATCTGTTGGGAGACTTATTCAGCCAAACATGGCCCCTCCAAGAAATTCCTGAGCTGTGCTGCTGATAACTTCCTCCTACAGAAAGTGGAGGAAGGAACTAGAGGATCGGCTATCCTTGACCTGATTCTAACCAACAGAGACGAGTTAGTGGATAAAGTGGCAGTTTCGGGAACTCTGGGGGAAAGTGACCATGTTATACTTGAGTTCTTGATTCTAACAGAAGCAAAAGCTGAGTGTAGCCAAACACGTACCCTGGATTTTAGGAAAGCCAATTTTAACAAACTCAGAACAATGATTAGTAAGATCCCATGGCATGTGACTCTCACGAGAAAGGGAGCCCAGGAGGGGTGGGAGTTTTTAAAAAAGGAAATTTTAAAGGCACAATTGCAAACAATTCCCACAAGGAAAAAAGGCAGAGGGCAACAGAAGAAGCCAATGTGGCTTCACAATAAACTCAAAGATGACCTGAAAACAAAAAAGGACACGTATAGGAAGTGGAAGGAAGGACAGGCTACAAGGGAAGAGTACAGGCAGGTAGCACAGAACTGCAGGAATAGTGTCAGGAAGGCTAAAGCTGAGAATGAGCTAAGGTTAGCGAGGAATGCTAAAAGCAACAAAAAAGCTTTCTTCAGATACATGCACAGTAAAAGACAGAAGAAAGAACTGGTGGTTCAACTACGCAATGAGGATGGCAAATTGATAACAGAAGACAAAGAAAAGGCAGAAGTGTTCAATTCCTACTTCGGCTCGGTCTTCTCCCAAAAGAGGGTCTATGACCCCCCTGGCAAACCTGAAGTGCAGACTGAAGGGGCAGAATTGCAGCTTGAGATTGATAGGCAAATGGTCAAGGAGCACCTGATCACTCTGAACGAGTTTAAATCTCCAGGGCCTGATGAGCTGCATCCTAGAGTAATAAAGGAACTGGCAGAAGAACTCTCAGAACCACTGTCTATTATCTTTGAGAAATCATGGAGGACAGGTGAAGTGCCAGACGACTGGAGGAGGGCAAATGTTGTTCCCATCTTCAAAAAGGGCAAGAAGGAGGAACCTGGGAACTATAGGCCAGTCAGTCTGACATCAATCCCCGGGAAGATTTTTGAGCAGATTATAAAGAAGTCAGTATGCAAGCACCTTGAAAACAATGCAGTGATTACTAGAAGCCAGCATGGATTTGTCAAGAACAAATCCTGTCAGACTAATCTGATCTCATTTTTTGATCGGGTAACCTCCCTTGTGGACTGTGGGAATGCTGTGGACATTATATACCTGGACTTCAGCAAAGCTTTCGACAAAGTGCCTCATGATATCCTGATTAGTAAGCTAGCTAAGAGTGGGCTAGATGGAACAACTATCAGGTGGATCCACAATTGGCTAAAGAATCGGACTCAAAGAGTGCTTATCAATGGTTCCTTCTCAAACTGGGGAGAGGTAACGAGCGGGGTACCACAGGGCTCGGTCCTGGGCCCGGTGCTCTTCAACATTTTTATTAATGACTTGGATGAGGAGGTACAGGGAATGCTTATCAAATTTGCAGATGACACAAAGTTGGGTGGAACAGCTAATACTCTGGAAGACAGAAACAAAATCCAAAGTGACCTCGATAGGCTGGAGCGCTGGGCCGAAAACAACAGAATGAAATTTAATAGGGATAAATGCCAAGTGCTGCACCTAGGGAGAGGAAACCAAATGCAGAGTTACAGAATGGGGGACACTTGGCTCAACAATACTACAAGTGAGAAGGATCTTGGAATTGTGGTAGATCACAAACTGAATATGAGCCAGCAATGCGATGTGGCTGCAAAGAAGGCAAATGCAATTTTGGGCTGTATTAATAGAAGTATAGCTTCCAAATCGCGGGAAGTGATAATTCCCCTTTACTCGGCACTGGTTAGGCCTCATCTTGAGTACTGCGTCCAGTTCTGGGCACCTCACTTTAAGAAGGACATAGACAAACTGGAGAGGGTTCAGAGGAGGGCAACAAGGATGATAAAGGGACTGGAAACAAGGCCCTATGAGGAGAGACTGAAAGAACTGGGCATGTTTAGCCTTCAGAAGAGGAGACTGAGGGGAGATATGATCGCACTCTTCCAGTATTTGAAGGGATGTCACACAGAGGAGGGCAAAGATCTCTTCTCGGTCATCCCAGTTTGCAGGACACGGAATAATGGGCTCAAGTTACAGGAACCTAGATTCCACCTAAACATCAGGAAAAATTTCCTGACTGTCAGAGCAATAAGACAATGGAATCAACTACCTAGGGAGGTTGTGGGCTCTCCCACTCTGGAGGCATTCAAGGTGCAGCTGGACAGACATCTGTCAGAGATGCTTTGACCTGGATTCCTGCATTGAGCAGGGGGTTGGACTCGATGGCCTTGTAGGCCCCTTCCAACTCTACTTTTCTATGATTCTATGATTCTATCTGACTTAAAAGAGGATACACATTTTCCTGGGCACTTCAGAAAGCAGGCAGGCAGAGAAGACTGTGTATACATGAAAGCTCCTCCATGGGGAAAACAAAACAAAATCCTACCTGCATAATGATACCATGTGAGGATTTAGGAATAGGAATTCTGGAGCCGGATAGATTAAACTGCATTTGGATCTTTTTTTTACAAAAAGTTACGCAGCAGGACTATTTTCAGTTTCTGACCCATTTACTATATGTACATGTTTACTCTGAAGTAAGTCCCACTGTGGTCAGTGGGCCTTTCTCTTAGGTGAGTATGTATAGGATTGCATCCTAAACTCGTGTAATTAAAAAGAAGCCATTAGGCCACCAGCAAAATCCCCCATTTTATTTTGTATTTGAATTATGGGATGATAATTGTTTTTGACATGGTGAAGAAAAAGGGAATGGGGGGGGGGGAATCTTCTATTTTCATAACGACAGAGTGTATGTTCAGGACAATCAAAAGAAAATATTTTTTCAGACAATGCAAAATTAGCTTACAGAATGTGCTGCTACAAGATGAAGAGATAGCCACACACTTCTTCAATGGATTTAAAGGGAGATTAGACAATGTCATGAAGGTTATGTCTACCCACAGCTGTTAGCACACAAACATTCATACATATTTTAGATGCAAGCAATTTTCCCTAATGCACAAATTTTGGGCATGCATTTTTTGTTCCGAGAACAGTGTTGCAAAATTTGAAGAAGTGTGATCAACCAATGGATAATTGCATTCTAGTTCACATACCAGTTCGGGAAGTGCAAATATGATATACAGGGTTCTAAGCAGGAATGGAATAGGGAACTGGATTATCCAATTTTTCCTAATCAATGGATCACTACTTTGGCATCTATACCTGTCACATCTATGTATCTTAGGCTATGTCTCATTCAGCAAAAACTTTTGTTTCGTGTCTCTTGGACACGGCAACATCTCTTTAATAAAGGTTTGTCTAATTCAGCTAATTGCTGGCAGGGCAACACAGCTAATGCTTCTTTTCAATATATGTTTTTGGCAATGTCCAGTAGCTGCTTCCTTTTTGGAAGAGGTTATTATACAGATAATTTTAATACTGAAACAGTCTTTAATATTCACTGATGTACATGTGCTTGTAAATTATCTACCTGCTTCGTGGAAATCAATGAATGGTCAATGTAAATGGATTTTCTGCACCCTTTTGACAGCTAGAAGACTGAAACTACCACAGTGGAAAGATAAATGCTCACCTCATATAATGCAATGGATTAAAGACCTTACCCATGCTTTCAATATTTAAATGGGTGGCAAATACACCTTCAAATGCATACTTATTTGGATATCCGGTCACCTTTTGTTGAAGCTTATGTATAATTGCTAGAAGGTTGTATTTCAATATATATGCATTTCATATGCATTCATTTATATGGATATATATAAATATCTCTTTCTCTCTGTGTGTGTGTGTGTGTGTGTATAGATAGATTTTTCTTGCCTTTCATTTTATATTTTTTGTAGTTGTTGAAATTTCACAATTATTATAATTACATTTATATCCCGCCTTTTTCCCTCTTGCAAGGGGCCCAAGTTGGCTTACATGGTCCTCCTTCTCCCCATTGTTTTATCCACACAACAAGCATGTGAGGTAGGGTAGGCTGAGAGCCAGTGAGTGGCCCAAAGTCACTCAGTGAGCTGCATGGCTAAGTAGGGACTAGAACCCAGATCTCCTGAGTCCTAGTCCAGCACTCTCACCACTACACCACACAATTAAAAAATGATTTTTTAAAAAAAGCCTTAGGAGAGGCATTTCAGCCTTTCGGAATGGGGAAAAGACTGCAAAGCCAGGAAGCCATCAAATGGTCACTGGTGGGTGTAATGGGTGGGGCCAACTGAGGGACCTTGGAGGGCCAGATTGGGACCCCAGGTGGGGTGTATGTGGCATGCAGGCCTGGGGTTCAACACCCTTGATCCAAAGCACAACCACTTCTAGTCATTCCTGGTTCTGCAATCACCAGAGAGCTCACGAAAATGTCCATATTGCCATCCTTGGCAGCATTCCTAAAAGAAGAGACCTTCTATAACCACCACTACTGGCCACTCAGATATGTTCCTGGTGGCCACATGAAGGAGGCATCAGATTTGGTGGGCTGCACTTAAGCTATTTTTGAGTGATTGAATCAGATGCTTGCAAAAGACTCAAGCTTTCGTGAATGCGTGAATCAGGCACTCACAAAAGCTTGGCCCTTTTTGGATGAAATGCTGGGATGCTCGTGCTTCATAGATTTCATAGATCATAGAGTTGGAAGGAGCCTACAAGGCAATCGAGTCCAACCCCCTGCTCAATGCAGGAAACTAGAGGAGGGGTCTCCCATCCAAGTAATAACCAGGCCTGACCCTGCTTAGCTTTCCACGCTCAGACAAGCTGAGCCAGCATGAGCCACAGGCCTGTATCTCCATTGTTAACCTACCACAGCATTCTCATCTCTTCTATCTGACTTCTAGTATAAGAACCAAACTGATGGGGATTCTACTCCATTCTACCAAATGGAGATTCTTCTACTCATGTTCAGTTGGACATTAGGTGATTTGAAGAATGCATGGGGACTAAAAGCGTGGAGAGGGATGGGGCTGCGCACACTGGCCCCACCTTCAGTGCCCCCAAGCATGCTGGGCTCTGCCCCACCCCATTCCCCAATGTAGTGAGGTCTAAGCATGGTTCTACTTGGGGTCAGTTGAATGAGAGCAGAACACACTGTGTAACTGAGAACTCTATTTTGTCAGGACCCCTGACTGTGTACACTGTTCTACTAATATCCAATTGAACATGAGTAGAATCTCCACTCAGGTCTCCCTGCCGAATGCAGGGAGGTCATGGTATAACGTGCCAGGCCTAATGCGCATGGGGACATATACACAGCTCCTTCCCTGCCTTGCTTTGAGCCCTTGAATTCTTTGGAAAGCCTGAAGAGGGCTTAAATGTTCAGAAACATGTAGTATAGTCCGGGTTTAGACCATTTCGACTGGGATTGAACACTTCATGCTGGGATTGGAGCACTGCAGCAGACTGCTTCCTAATTAAAATTAATAATAAATCACTGCATGGACTTATTTTATGTATAATGGGAATTCATACCTCAGCCTTCAGATAAATCCCAAGAGCAGCAAAACTAACATATGAGAAGGCTAAGCTACAACAACTCTTTCTAATATCCAGAACCTCCCTTTATGCAGGCAGAGAACACATGTGATGCATGCATAAGGTTCCAGGTTCAATTCCTGGCATGCTCACTTAAAAGGTCTCATGGGGGAAGGCTAGGAAAGACCTCTGCTTGAAACCCAAAGATTCAGTGTAGAGTAGACAATAATGGTCTGACTCAATATTAGTGCAGTGCAGCTTTATGTGTGCAATGTTGTTTTGGTTAAAAAGCTTCCGAACCAGGCTAAAAGCCGAACTTTTCAATTAAATCCTTCCAAATGAGATTAGACAGTATAAAATTTATAGTGTTGCCGTTAAAAAAATACCAGCCAGCATTTAGAAAGGTTAACCCTAATCCCACAATTCAAACACAAAGGAAAATGGGGGCTTTTGGTGGCCGCCCAGCTTCTTCTTAATTTTCAGGACTTAAATGGACCTTTCAAAAGCTGACAATAATCCTATATAACCCCCTTTGTAGAATATTAGAAAGGATCCCAATACTGTATTCAAGAATGAAAAGATAAATGTAGCAATTACAGTTTAATCTCCCCAGCTACAGAACTCCTATTTGCTTACTTCCTCACACGGTATCATTGTCCATAACACTGCCACCCCCTCCACTGTCACACTAATGATAAATGCAAAACGTTATGCAGATGGTTTTAAAGGCTTAAGCCTTTCAAGACTTTCATAAAGGATCTAGGGGAGGAAATGGTTGGCAGACGCTGTTTGTGGCGCCTTAAAGAGTCCTTGAAGAAAATGTAATGCAAATTTTATTCTATTTTTTTCATGTTGCATACTGTGCCCACAATAAGTGAACAAATTATTGATTTTCAATAGGAAAATTATATCAGACCCTTATTTCATGCTTTTCTGGGTCAGCATTAGCTAGCAATAAGCCTGTCAGGATGACATTTATTTAAATCCAATCACCTCTGTTACGTCTGTGGAGCAGATGCTGAGCTTGCAGGATGAGTCAAAGCTGTTTGCTAAGGCAGTGGTCCTAGCACATTTCCTTAAAATCAATTTTAAGAGCAATGAAACACTTTTAAAGAACATGTTGTGTTATCATGTGAAAATGGACCTTGCATTTTCCTGGCTTCTAAAAAGAGTTTGTACTGGGTTATCCTTCCTTAAGGTAGGCCAAAATATTACCATTTCTCATTTTGCTGGGGATAAACTAATAAGACTCCCTGTCCCTGTTGCTTAGTCCTGAGCAAGTGCCATTTAGGGACCTGCATATTGGGCTTAGTTCACACAAGCAGCAGATGGAGCATAAATCATGCCACTTCAGATTGCAGGTCATGGGGAATCCCCGCACATACATATATAATTAGAATATCAGGGAGATGGCTACGAGGGCTTCTTTCTGTCATCAGTTTCAGTTTTCTATGTACAGGGAGTTTTTCTGCTTTTTGTTTTTAAAATGGAGGAGGACCATTCAACGACGCGTGATCTTCCAGCCACAGTGAGTGGTATAGTCCAGAAACAGTTTGATCGCCTTAACTGCTATTTGTGTGGAGTGGACTAGGCTTCAGAATCCCGTTTGACAGGACCCGCCCTGCCAGCCCGCACTGTCCTCTTCACTTTCCTCTTTGGCTTTAAAACTGGAAGACTGTGGGTAGGACTTCCATGAACTGTTTAATTCTGCAATGTGCACAGCAATGTAGGTGCTTTAAAAATAATAATAATCTGGAGATTGAGGAGGTCGGAGAAAGGAAGTGTGAGTCACTCATGTTTCCTGCTCCATCCTAACACATCCTCCCCTCCAACCTTGATGACATACACCTATCTATTTAAGGGAGCAACGAATCTGCCATTTTTAGTTTCCCATTTTTTCTAGTCTTACATTTGTTTCACCTAAAACTTTTGAGATTTTTTAAAAGTTTGCATGAAAATCCATATGCATTTTTGTGTGCATTGCACAATATACGCATTTTTGTGAACAATTTCTCTAATGCAATGTATTTTTATCATTATTTTCACAAATATATGCATTTTGGGGTGTACATTTCCCTAATATACCCATTGGCGTATGCATTATAGATGTGCGGATTTTGAAGGATAACTGAGTTTCTGTTTCCATATTGCTTGTAAAGTGTGAAATTAGGTAAGTTGGCATTGAAATGTGAACTGAACTAAGTTCTTCCCATCTCCAATATCAAAGAATACTGTCATTAAGAGTTGACATCATCAGGAACCCGTTACAGGTTCTTGTTTTGCTACTTTTAACTTCGTTCCATCTTGTGTCTGCATCGGATTGCAAATCATCTTTTTTTTAGTCTGCACAAAAATTTGTACATATTTCTTCTTCAGTCTTCAAAATACACACATTTATCTATGCATTTTCCCCCAAACATATGCATTTTTGCAAGCACTTCCCCATTAAATAAAACACTCTGTGCACACCATATATATATATATATATATATATATGTACACACACACGCATTTTTGTTTGCACTTTTTCAAATGTACACATTTTTGTGCACATTTCTTTATTTGCGAACTGCATCACAAACTTCAGGAAAGTATGGATGTCAACATCTAATTGCATTCCAGTTCATGTTTTAATTCAGAACGGGCAGACCAAATGAATTTCCCACCCATCCCTACCTGACAATGCCCACAGCCCAGTCAGACTCCAATCCTGTGAGCAGTGACAGGAACAAGGTGAAAAAAGCACAGTAACTTCTGCATGCCTTCCCCCCACCCCTGTGAGTGGTGCTAACTGGGTACAGAGAGAGAGGGAAAGAAAATAGACAGTGGCTACAGCAGTGAGAAAGAAGAGTTGGCTGGTCCACTCCAGGAGGGGCCCAGTTAGACATCTTGCCCAAGGGCACCCCAACACCTATAACTGGGACTGGATATTGCTAATAATCTTGATAGTCTGGGGTCATGCACTGAGAATAATTAAGGCCAACTTGAACCTGGCAAGCTAAACACAACACAAACCATGGAGTATGTCTTGCCTAGCAGCTGATGAACACCCCACCACGTTTTTGCTGACAGTCAGGCAGTAAAACCAGGAAGTTTATTTAACCTCTGATGAGCCTCCATATCATCATCATCATCATCATCATCATCATCAGGCGATCACTCGTGACCAAGTAAGATTGTCTTCCAGGATAAAAGGAGGAAATTCTAAAGAAGATTGTGTAGACTCTAGCGATGGGTCCGTAAGTGACTGTGGAGGCCAATTCTAGATCCACACAGCTTCTCACAGTGAGGACACAGGTTACCAGATGGAAGATGGTCCTGTAAAGGATTCGTTTGACGTGCTTTTCGCTTAGCACGTTTCTCCCTTTCACCTTGTACTCGAGCTTCTTCAAAGTCCATGGAACCTTTGTGAAAGGCCAACCTCCATTTAGATGGTTCATGGGCCAGAGCTTCCCAGTTTTCGATGTTTATATTGCATTTTTTTAGATTAGCCTTAAGAACATCTTTAAACCTCTTATATTGACCACCGATATTCCGCTTTCCATCCTTGAGTTGGGAATAAAATAACCGCTTTGGGAGACGGCAGTCAGGCATTCAAACAACATGACCGGTCCACTGAAGTTGGCGTTGAAGGATCATTTTTTCAACGCTAGTAGTCTTTGCTTCTTCCAGTACACTGACATTTGTTCGCCTATCTTCCCAAGTAATTCGCAGGATTTTCCGGAGGCAACGTTGGTGAAATCTTTCAAGGAGGTGGAAGTGACGTTTATAGATAGTCCATGTTTCGCAGGCATACAATAAAGTTGGTAATACAATGGCTTCATAAACCAGCGTTTTGGTCTTCTTACAGATATCCCAATCCTCGAACACTCTGTTTCATTCGAGAAAACGCGGCACTTGCGGAGCTCAAACGATGCTGGATTTCACTGTCGATGTTAGCTGTAACAGAAAGATAGCTGCCAAGATAGAGAAAATGATCGACATTTTCCAGTATTGTCCCGCCAAGCTGGATAGATGGCATCACCAAATGGTTAGCTTTCACTTGCTGATGAAGCACTTTGGGGTTTTTTATGTTAAGTGAGAGACCAAGTTTTTTGTATGCTTCTGCAAAAGCATATATGAGGCAATGGTTCATGCAGTAATTTGCTGGTGACAGGGACATTGGTCCCCCTTCTTCGTGTAGCACTGTACAATGGAGAAGCTGGTAGTCCACTAGTGAACCCCAACATGTGCTTCCACTAGATACGTAGCTGCTAGACTGCATTCGGCTTGGCAGATCCCAAGTTGTGCCAGCTTAAATGACTCCATCCACCGAGATCAGAGAGTATTTGAGACACTGAGAAGCTGAATCCAAGATAACAGTAATAAAAAATGGTTTTGAGTGCTTGCTTAAAGAAAGTCCAGCTTTACTTTTGATAGGTTACTAATACAGTACTCTTTTCAGCATCTAGGTTTCAGAGTTTGTTATGAATAAGGCTTAATGGAATTTTCCTGCCTATAATAGATTCTTTTTCCTAATGATTGAATTATCATCCTGCATTTTGTATATATATAAAATAACTTTTGTTCTTTGCAGAGTGCTCAATGTCATCCGCTTTTGTCAAAAAGTAAATTAAACAGCTCAAAGGAGCTTTGTGCCAGTGTTTGCTTCTTTATTCTGCCCCAGAATGCTGGGAATTCAGATTGCAAAGAGTGAGCATAAGGAGAAGAGTTGTGAGCAAAGGGTGAGGGTTGGTATTTATTTATTCTATTTATATAGCCTACCTTTTTCCTGCAAGGAACCCAAGGCAGCTTACATAATCATCTTTCTCCTCTCCATGTTATCCTCACAACAACAGCCCTGTGAGGTAGACTGAGTCAGTGACTGGCCCAAAGTCACCCAGTGAGCTTAGTCTATGGCAAAGGACCCAGGAGGAAAATAATACATGCAAGCATTATATATTTTTACCAGTGTAACTCAAGCCATTTTGATGCCTTGACATTTATTGGAGAGGAATGATCTGATAAACTTTTCTCCAGTTTTGGCACTCTTCTGCCAAGGAAGTGCTGTAGAAGAGAGTTCAATTCTCAAATCTAAAGACAAACTGAATGTAAAAATTGGGAAAATGACAATATGAAATCGAAAGATACATCCACCCCTGGCTCACACTGAGGGACAAAGCCAGAGTCAGCAGATTTATAGGACTAGTTGGGACTTTGTGCCCCTGGCATTACCCGACTTCTCCTGAGCTGGTTGCTGACATGCAACTTCCTGGCCATCTCCAGTGGTGGCACTGAAGTGAAGCAGAGAGCAGGTCAACGTCGTCCTCCTGTCCTGTGGCAAGCTACCATATGCCTGGTTCCCCAGTTCAAGACCACTGAACTTTACACACATAGATAGCCTCTACATGGTGGCATTGGGTCTCACAAACAGTGCCTCCATCTGAGTGCTGCTAGACTGAATATGGGCTGCCATTACATCCAAACATTTGGGGGTGGGGGTGGGGTGGAGGTGTCATTTTTTCCAGGAGATGTTTCATACAGTAGGGTTTCTTTGCTTATTTGCTTCCTTTCTTACCTACTTAGGGCACAATCCTATGGCCACTAGACACTGTCTGGATGGCCATAGGAGAGGTTGGAGCCCCAGCTCTGACCTCAGAAAAGTGCTCCAAGGTCAGAGCTGGGACTCCAACCTTGGAGTGTCCTACCTTGCAGCCGGCACAGTTCTTTCCATGCCGGCCATGGCTCCAAGGTCGGAAGACCAACTTCAGAGCCAGTGTTGGGTGGGCATTCTGTGGGGTGGGGAGGGGATGAGTGAGGCTCTGCTGGGATATCCTGATGGCACCTCAGCTTGGTGGCATCTCAGCCTGTCCTCCTCACGAGCCAGGGCAAAAGATTTAGACATATGAAATCAGCTGTCTAAGTCCTTTGCAGGGCGGGAGAAGCATGTGCTCCTCCCGCCCTTGATTGGATGCCCATAATCTCTGAGTTTGGAGGGTTACAGGCAGCCAGATTGGATCGTGCAGTTAATGAATTTATAACCTGTTCTTCAATGTAAAAAAATAATTTTAAAAAACCAGGGCAGCTCACAAATATCAGACTGAAAATAACAATAGTGAAAAGAGATAAAAAATAAGCAACATCAATCAATAAAAAAGCAGAACAATAACAGTTCCACCACTGATATTAAATTAAAAAATGTAATGTTTGGAAAAATAAAAAAGGCTCTCCCTGGGAAGAGTGTTCCATAAGTGGATGTCACAACTGAGAAGACCTTTCTTTCAGTTGCCACTTGGCTCGTAGCTGGCAGGTGGGGGCACTCAGATGCATGCTGTGGATAAAGTGGATAGGCCTTTCTCATAATACTAAAACCTGGGGTCATCCCATCAAGCTGAATGGTGGGAGATTCAGGACAGGTAAAAGGAAGTACTTCTTCACATAGTGCATAGTGCATAGTGCAACTATGGAATTTGCTAGCACTAGATATAGTGATGGTCACTAGCTTGTGAATGCCTTTAAAGGAGGATTCAACAAATTAATGAAGGATAAGGCTATCAATGGCTACTAGTCATAGTTAGTGATGCTGCCAAATTTCATAATTAGTTGACTCATTGGTCAAAACATGTCCATTCATAATCCTCTCACCTTTAGTGAGCTGATTGTGGTATTATAAATTCGCTATTAAATTCAGACTTGATTACAAGCTTCAGAGCATGAACAGTATCCCCCCCCCCCCAATCTGCAGTCGTCTTACTTGAAGCAGTCTTATTAGATGCTTCCCTCATTGTCATCACCACCACCACAGCTCTGGCTCCAAGGAGGAAGAGGATTCTGAGGTCCATCTTCCTACCAGCAATCAGAAATGTAAGGAAACATCACATGACATCGTCACACAGACAGGCCACATGAAAATAACCAATCAGAAAGGAGCCACGTAACATGGTGATGCATGACATCATGCCACAGTCCGCAATTCTAAACTACAGCTCCCAAAATGCACCTACATATTGGGCATGCACAAAAGCTCATACACGGAATGAAATTTTGTATTAAAGGAGAATTCTCATCTGAGCTCACATGGGTGAATTGGTTACTTTCTGAGTAAAACAGCAAATTCACTTGGGATAAGTTTGCTCATCACTAGTCACAATGACTATCTGCTACCTTCAGTAATGGAGGCAGTATGCCTCTGCTTACCGGTTGCTGGGGAACATGATCAGGATGGTGCCATTGCAGTCATGTCCTATTTGGGGGCTTCCCACAGGCAGCTGGTTGGCCACTGTGGAAACAGAATGCTGGACTAGATGGGCCTTTGGTCTGACTCAGCATGGCTTTTCTTATGTTCTTATTTGCAGTCATTTGCGATGGCGAAGTTGAGTCCACCATGTTTTCCCAACAAAATAGAAAGTGGGGGATATTGAAGGTGGATAAGCACTGGCTTCCCTTTATAACTGATTGATACAAACAAGTGGCTCCCTACATTGATGCAGAAAATAATATGAATAAATATGTATTTATTTATTCTTTACAGTATTTGTATAATGCTCCATATCTAGGCGGATTCTGGAGTGGTGAACAATAAAAAGATAAAACAGATTAAAAAGAATAAAAACAATACATTAAAAACAGGATAACATTTTAAACCGTGGCTGGAGAACAAGAAAGGTTTCCCAGAACTGGCGCCAAAAACAACACAGTGTCGAAGCCTGCCTGACCTCCAAAGGCAGGGAGTTCCATAGAAATGGAGCCACCACACTGAAGGCTCTTCTCCTGGTGGACTCCAGTCAGGCCATAGATCCATGTGGAACCACTAGAAGCTTGCCATTTGATGACCTCAGTGGCCGAGCAGGTTGATAAGGGAGAAGTCGCTTTCTCAAGTATCCTGGTCCCAAGTTGTTTAGGGCTTTGTACACTAGTACCAAAACCTTAAACCTGGCCTGCAGAGTGACCAAGGCTGATTCAGTCCCATAACGAGGTCGAAACCCAGATTGGAATGTGTCTAGATAACCAGTATCCTCCAAGAGTGCCTGCAGTTGCCCAGCCATGACCCCCTCAAGTACCTTACCTAAGAAAGGGTATTTGTAACTGTGCGGTAGTTATCAAATACCATTGGGTCCAGACTAGTGGGGGGTTTTCAGGAGTGGTTGCACTACTTCCTCCTTAAGGACAGCAGGAACCACCGCTTCACACAGAGATGTGTTTACCACTCCCTGAACCCACCCAGCCATACCCCCTCAGCTAGCTTTTATTAGCCAGGAGGGACACGGATTGAGAGGGCACATGGTCAGTTGCAGTGCTGAAAGCACCTTGTCCATGTCATCAGGCCACAGTAACAGAAATAGATCCCACAAAATTGGGCAGATGGCAGCATCAGACACCTCGACTGGAGCTCTGCTAACAACAGCATCAAATTCACTGTCGAGAAAAGCGATTTTGTCCTCAAAGTGCGATGCAAAATGGTCACAGTGGGTCTCTGAGGGGGCCAGGGCCCCATTCTCTGGGGAGAATGTTAACAGCCCCCAGACCACCCAAAAGTGCTCCGCTGGACGGCTACTCAAGGACGCAATGGAGGCAGCAAAGTAAAGCTAAGCTTCTTTTCTGCCCGCACTGCCACACAATAGGCTTGATTCTGCACTCTACAGCATGCTCGGTCATCTTCTCTTCAAGTCTTATGCCATTTGCACTCTAGCCGATGTCCAGCCTTTGCACATAACATACAGACAGTATATCAGACACAAAATATATGTACAACCCGTTTTCAGGCTAAACTGGATATCATGTGGCTGCCACAGAGAGCAACAACCCTACATTTCTCCAGTAACATCTGGCAAAAGAAGAAGCATGATGTGATGCCATTGCACTGTTTCATCACCCTGCTGCATTTCACTGACTGTTTTCACCTATTAGTGTGACAATAGTGTAGCTTGTGAGGGAAAGGGTAACTCTGAGCATGATGATGCCATGTCACATGTCTTCCTTTGCTTGATGTTACAAGGGAGGTGTCCAGTTTGACCCTACATCTGCCTACTTATCAGAAACATACGTAAATGGGATGGCCATGCAGTAGTACTGTGTCATATTGTCCTACATGAAATTATATTCCAATTATAACAAATATGTATTTTGCTTACTGGTCTGGGGTATCAAAAACAGTGACATAAATGTTACACTATCAATGTAATAAGTTCCAATTAGTGGTTAGAATAATAGAGCCAAGGATAACTTTTAGATAGTACTGTATTTTCATAAACATTCTATGAGCAACTTTCTAGGAGCAAAGTGGATGTAATTCTTCATCCAATACTAAATAAGTGGGGACAAGCAGCTGCTGCCCCCTCACACCACCCACTTCTGTGAATTGCCATACAGTATATCAACTGTGGTTGAGATTAACAGCAGCAAATAATTACCATAATAATTATAATAATTGTTCTAGAAACGGGGGGGACTTGTAGAATAGATTGGGGTAACTTGCATTTCTTTTAAAACAAAGGACTGACTCATTATAACAAGACATATTTTCTCTCCGAAACTAATTAACTTGTCAGTCAAATTTACTTGAACAATGTTTAAAAGTGCCTGTGGAATTCTGGAATAAACTTTAAGAAATCATAGTTCTCTCCCTCTCCCTCTCTCTCCCTCTCCCCCCCTTCCCAGTTTGCTATATGTAAGTGACAAGAAAATTAACATATGTCACGTCATCTATTCTGTACTGTTATACTACACGTTACTGTGAAGAAGGAAGAAAGAAGCATGGAGTGGCAGCAACCCCCTGATTCATGTAACAACTGATTCTGCCCAGTGGCCACACACACACAGACACACACACACCATCAATCTGTTTTGCCCATAGTGTGTATAGCTACCTTCTCCCACCTGGGGCCCTCCAGAAGCTTTGGACTATAATTACCATCAGACCCAGTCTGCATAGTCCATGTTCAGGGATAATAGGAATTGTAATCCAAAACATCTGGAGGGCACCTGACTGGGGAAGGCAAAGAATACAAGCTTTGAGCAAGGAAATGCCCAGTACAAAACTTGCCTCGCCTGTAAACTTTAGACAAGCTCACAACCCCCTATTCACAATGACAATAACTATTGCCATTTCAGAAGAGTTCCTGTAACAGCATTTGATGTAACCTCTGCACTGGAAAATGATCTGGAAAGTATTCTGAGGACTAGTATACTGGAGGTGACATTTGATTCCTCTACAGATAACAATTAGAGTTGCTACCAAATTTCACCTAAATTGATACTTTGAGGCAAATCTGGAGCACAACAAATCCAAGGAATATTGAAGGAAGAAAAGAGTGCAGAGAAAATTACCAAAATTCCTTTTAGGGAGGTCTCGCACATCGCTATTAACTGCCACCAAATTCTATCTGAAAAGAAAATTCAAGGTGAATTTGGATTTTCCTACTTGGGCTTGTTGAATTTAGAGAGAAGGACACAAGTTTTGATAAGGCTTGCAAGATTTCTCAAGGGGATTTTTTTGCATATTTCTAGTACAAATGCATGAATGCCTCTCTTTCTGCTTCGTTTTCACCAGGAGAGGAGGAGACCACCACAAAACCTAGAGTCCTTGAGAAGGAGCAGCCCAGTCCCATGTTTTACTACAGCTGAGCCTTTCATTGAGCAAAGTGCAAAATGTTTATTTTCCTCCCTATTTTAATTTAAATGTTGGTTCTCTGAATAAAGAGACTGTTTAGATCTTAACACCCATGTTAGGCTCTCTATAGGAAATACTTACTGATGAAAATTGCTGTCATACCCTTTCATGACTTTACACCAAAGCCAGTAGGAGCACTCATTAGCACAACAACAGAAAGGGGGGAAATAGCCTTGCACCATGATGCTTAGAACAATGCAAGTGTGGACTGCCAAGGAATTGTCAGGGAGGAAGAGAAGGAAATGGGTAAAAGCGGGGGACTTCCCTGATCTTCCCTCTGCCCCTGCTGCCTCCTGTCCCTCTGGCCCATCTTCCTCACTCCCCTTCTCATCTTCTTCTTTCCTTCCTCCAAACATTCCTCCTCATCTTCCTTCTCCTCTCTCATGCACTCTCCGCCTCTTGTCAACCCATAGAAAGGCCCTGACCAGGTTTCCTGGCACCAAGCCACAAACAGGAAATAAAGGGACACAGAGCCCACTAACCCCATGATTAAAACTGAGCAGGCTCAGTTCATCTTTCCCAGTAATGGGGCTCAGAGGAAACACACCCTGTGATCATCCAGCATGCTTCTTCTGTATTCCACCTGCCCTCCTTTTTAAGATTGGTTTGATGGTGAAGAAAAGGTCTGAGCCTGATCAACCCCCTCTGCTTCTGATGCGATAGAGCCAAGCTAAACAGTCTACTACTCATGCAT
Organism: Shinisaurus crocodilurus; assembly: GCA_021292165.1. Classification (NCBI taxonomy): domain Eukaryota; kingdom Metazoa; phylum Chordata; class Lepidosauria; order Squamata; family Shinisauridae; genus Shinisaurus; species Shinisaurus crocodilurus. The sequence continues at coordinate 148,093,601 of CM037878.1, read as the reverse complement.
AGCTAGTTTTGCTTACTCGTGTGTAAGCACATGGCACCCCCATTTGGATTGGGATTGCAGCACTCCATGAAGGGGGTTAAACCTTCTTCCCTCCCATTTCCCCCCCTCAAAAAAAAATTCCACCCCCAGTGTGTGTGTGTGTGTGTGTGTGTGTTAAAGAAAGAAAAAGTCTTCATTGCCTCCAACAGATACTTTACCCCCTCTTTTTCAAGCCCCCTGCAAAGGGGGTGGGTGGAATTTCAGGAAGAAACCTGAAGCTTCACTATGCATGATTAGCAGAAAGGTTAATTTGCCCACAGCATGGGGGGGATAGGAATGGGTGTTCTTGTTTTTCTTGAACAAAAAAAGGTTCTTGTTGTTCCATTTATTCATTTTTAATAAGAACTTACAAAAATTCACGAATTCCTTCATAAACAGGATGGAAACAATATGATTTAAAAAAAAAAAATTAAATGTGAGAAAAAGCAAAACTGATTCATCCATCCGGTGCTTAGCTCTTAAAAGTCTGGGTTTGAATCCCTGTGTATCCAGCCATGTTTGTGGTGCTGAATGAGGGTTGCTGCCTCTCTTTTTTTCCCTGAAGGCTCCTCATCTTTAAGATCCACTTGGCAGTCAGCATGGTCCTCCTCAGGGCTGGCACTACCGCTAGGCAAACTAGTCGGTTGCCTAGGGCGCGTGGCTGAAGAGGGCGCATGCTGCGCTCCTTCCGGCCGACTCTTCACTGCCGGCGCGCTCCTGCCCCGCCCGGCCGCCTCGCCGACAAAGGCACCATCAGGTCAGTGCGGGGGGATTGCGGGCGCCGGGCCTCCGCTGATTCTCCTGCCCTGTACTGGTAGTGGTGGGGCCGAGCCTGGAGTCGGCTCGGGGCTCGCTCCTGGCTCGGCCCTCAAGGCGGCGGCGGCCGATCTTGACATTCAGAGCAGCGCAGTACTGTCTAAACCAGTGTTCTCCAACCTTGGGTCCCCAGATGTTTTTGGCCTACAACTCCCAGCATGCTGGGAGTTTTAGGCCAAAAACATCTGGGGACCCAAGGTTGGAGAACATTGGTCTAAATTAATAATTGGGTAATAGACCAGTCTGTCCATCTACTGCAGAGCCTTGTATTGTATAACATGTATTGTATTGTATTATATAAGATACCATGCAATGAATAAAAAACATATAGGGTGTATACAAATTGTGCTTTGGAGGATTACATGTAACAAATCTGAGTGATTAACACAGCACCCATCTGCTGCTTATTTTCAGTGGCAAAATTACAAGACGCAGCATTAAGAAGGATGCGTGTTGGTGTAATAAGGCACACTTCAAAATTGCAGGAGGTGGACATAGATTTGGAGCATGCCGCACGCTACAGCAGTGTTTATCCAATTTAAGCTTATTTTCATTGAGGTCATTTCAATCTGTCGGAATAAATCCTAATGCGTATAGCAAGACAGACTCCACAAGAGAAAGAAAGAAGATTAAGCAGAAAAAGAAGAAAGGGATTACATAAAGAGGATGTTCTGTGCGAGAAGGAGGCGCTCCGAGCCTGGCGAAATGCGAGGCAAGGCTTACAGCACAGCGCAAAGTTGCACGGAGCTCTGCAGTGTGTGGATATTGGCAGCGTTTGAATGTATAGGCCACTGGTTCCCGGGATGCTAACAGACAGAATGTCTTGTTTGGCGCTTGCCATTCCAATGATTTGAGACTTTAATTGGGGAAACATCCCCAGTACATCTTTCCCTTTAAATAGGCAGCACCTGCATCAAATGCAAATGATCTGTTTGGATTGCCTGATTTCCTAACCTTACAGAGGCAATTGACAGCACCCATATGGCCATTAAATACATCTGATGAGCAAATACACAGGAATTAGAAGGTGGTCCATTCAGGGCCAGGGAGGGGGAGATGAAATATGAATCATTCCTTGAATGAAAAGTAAATTGCCAGTGATGGAGTCATAGAAACACCCTTTCGGAAATCTGCGCCATGGATGGACAAGATAATTAAGACTGCCATTTTAATGGTTTTGGCCTTCAGAATATTTAGCATAAGATCATTCTGTGAAAATTACCTCCATGACATAGGCAGATTATATTTTATTTTTGAACTGAATGTCACAAATTGCACCCTTCTTTTTGTTTTCCTCTGCAAGAGTCAGTGGCTACGCCACAGCATGCTAAATTATCATTGCCGGCCGGCTGTGTACACCTCCAGAAATAAACAAAGATGTACATAATTTAAACGAATGTAAAGCCTGTAAAGAAAACGTGGATGTCCTTTCCAAAAAATCTGCATTGAAATCATGCTTGTGAAGGAAAATATGGGAATAACAGCTAGATCTTCATCAAGTCACAGTTAGCACTCAGAATGAAATATAATTTACATGATTTCCATTCATACAGAGAAGCATAAAAGCTGTTGTATAATATTAATTCTACCAATTATCAACCAGTGTTTTAAAGGCATTAATGTTGTGCTTCATTCTCCACTCCCTACCCCCTGAAAAATGTTGATTGAGTAGAAAGCTTTGAGTTCCCACGTTATTCCAGAATGTGTCCTCTGGACCTCCCATGAGGGACTTTGAGCTGGATTTCATATTATCTTTTCCATGCCCCAGCCACTTCCATATGGTGAATTCTCTCTTCCCTGGTGTAACTTGAATAAACTAACATCCTGTGGCATTGCATAATTATGCAGTGAGCTTCCCCACCCTGCCTGTGCTTGTCATGGATATAGACATTTCATTTCAGCTCTAACTTAAATCTATGCCCTCAGATAATGGTCTCAGGAAGCATGGCATTAAAAAAAAGAAACTAAGCTAAGGTGTATCTATATTACAGACTTAACCAGGTTTAACAAGGTTTAACCATCCATTTGGTTCGCATTTTAATGTGAACTTACTAAATTTCACACTTCTGAACCAATATGTGAACCAAAACTCAGTTATCCTTTGAAATTGCAGCTCCCGCTGTGGCCCCCTCCCTGCCTAACATTTTGCCCTGAGAGGATGGGAGAACAAACAGATTAGACTTGAAGTCAAAAGAAGAGAAACCCAGAAAAGAAGAAAGAAAAGAGGAACAGGTCAGCAAAGAACAGCCCAGCCCAGAAGGACAACAGATACAGTGCAAACCTGAGTTGACTTGAGTTCTGGGCAACTGAATCAAGCATCACCATCATGGTTTATTTTTATTTTCCTTTTCCCTCCCAATCCCTTTCCTTGTGTCTCGTCTCTTTAGTTTGTGAGCCTGAAGGCAGGGACTATCTGTCTGTTGATTCTTGTAAGCTGCTCCGGGAGCCTTTTGACTGAAGGGCAGCCAGGATGGAAATGCTTTGAATAAATAATAATAAATACAAAATAAAATAGCACTTCCCTAAATTTTGCAATGGGTTCAGTCAAAAATAGGTACAAAATACATATATTAGTTTAAAAAAGTAACATTCAAAAATGCATTAAACTAGGAAAATTGCTTTAAAAATGTGTATATTAGGCAAAATCTCATAGAAAAATGTGTGTATTCTGAAAAATGTGTATAAAATATATATTTTCATGTGAACTTAAGACTGGAAAAATTCTCAAAGTGCAAGGCAAACTGTATTTAAGATTGGAAAAATGAGAAAATGTGAGGAACTGAAATGGACACATTCATCCATGTTCAGAGGACCCAGCCCTGCCCAGCACCACCAGCACCACCAGTGATGGCAACACACACATACCATTCACACATTCAGTGCTCTCCAGGTGGACCAATGTACATGGATAGAGATCCTGATTGGGCCAGGATCCTGCCTCACAAGGAGGACCTTTATGTGCATACACTGATATAATGCAATTTTCCATAGAAGCACCAAACTCACCCCATTTGTGGATGAGTGCATAATGATCATTTTCAGATACTGGGGCATGTGATATTGCACATGTATGTGCATGTGCAGCCTATTGAATCTTTAAGCAGTGACTTGTATGTGCCCAGTCTCAAGCTGTTCAATGGCTGGATGGGAAATTGCCTGGAAGGCACATGGAAGCTGGCTCTGATCTTCTCAAAGGAAAAGCAGAAAATACATGTCTTAAGTAAACATTCTTCCCCACCTCGAAGAAGAAGAAGAAGAAGAAGAAGAAGAAGAAGAAGAAGAAGAAGAAGAAGAGTTCTGTGCAACTCCAAAAGCTTGCATATGACATTGGGAACATTGGTTAGTCATCGTAAAAGCATGATTTAACTGATCCTGTGAATTTTGTTCTAAGAGACCAAGATCTTTTTGATCTATTTCCAGAAAGAAGTTCCAGCAGATTGCAGCATGCTGCTTCTCTTAATAAATTATCAATATGCCATACGGCGATAAAAGCCAAAATCTCTAACCTAATTTCCATTTTTTAAAAAGACGTTTTTTGTAGGTCATCCAAAAACCGGATGGGATCCAAGGTGGCAGCTCCTGCCTATCAATCTCCTGTCAGAAAGAGGAGGAAAGGGAGAAAGAACAAAAATCCACCTGAAGGCCCTCACTTTTCATCTGTCAGTGCCAGGTAGGGGTTTGGTGTTGGATGCATGGAAAGCAGAGGCCTTATTTTTATATGAGGCTCTGCTCACTGCCTGCTCATAGCAAATAGGAAGGATTAGACCTCTGCCACTGAGACTTCAGTGCTCAGAACAATCCTTTAGCTTATGAGATCTCCCAGCTCACACACCTAAAGGCACTCCTTGTACTTTCTCCAAGATGCCGGAGCAAGGCCTCAGTTTGAGAGCTAAAGAACTAACAGCATAAAGCAAGGCGCACCGAGCCATTTCACCAGGCAAATAGGTTTGCCAATCTGCCAGTCCAGCCAGTAAACAGCCACAGGGGCTGTTGCTGTTGAGGGCTGAAAAGACTGTGGAGCGTTTATCCCGTGGCTTTACTGAGGCTTCTTCTTCCATTTTCATTGTGGGAGGAAAAGTATCCTGTCCTTCACACAGCCCCCACCGCCACCCCCACCCCCGGTTTGTATTTCTCTGCCTTTCTATATATTCTCTTAACCAACCACAAGGTGGCACTGTGGTATAACTGCAGTATATCGGAATTGCAATAATAGACGAGACTTTTGTTCCGGTTTGAAATTTAGTACTTCACTTTCCTTTCTCTAACCCCCCACCCCCCCCCACCCCGTGAAAATGGCTGGAAAATACGGGAGAGGTGCCAGAGGATGACGACATCATGAAAAGGCCCTGCAAACTTCGGTGAGTGAGGGATCACAAGCGCACAATAAATGCCTCGTATAAAGAAGCCTTGTGAAGAATAGATTCCACAGTAGACTTCACCATTGATGCTCTTGGTCAGAGCCATGGTGCAGCATCTGATGCTGCTGACTGCCTCTACTGCCGTGAGAGATGCGTTGTGACACTGCTGCAACCTGCTGCCACTGCCAGTCACTCACCTCTTCCCTCCCTCCCTGCAGACCTCTGAGATATGCTTTACCTGTCAGCGGGTGACAGCAGCACTTATTACAGGAGCTGAGCTGGTGCTTGGCTTGGTTCCACAGCAGGCAGCTGCCATGTTAAGTTCCTCAAGATGCAATGCTCAGTGATGACTTTGGCACTGCATCTTGGAGAATCTAATATGCTAGCAGGTCAAACACATGTGGGGAGCAGGGGGTGAGGAAGGAGTTGTGGCCGCAAGCAGCCAGTCCACATGGTGGCTGCGTGATGGCATCAGGGCCGACAGCACCAGGCCCTGCTCCAGGACCTGTCCGTCTGCTCCTGACCAAGTAGTTTCTGCCCCAGGCTCTGTCCTTCACCCACCAGCTTTTGCTCTGGCTCTGCCTGTCCTGGTCTACATCCAGCCACCCAGAGGAAAGGCAAGGATTTTTCAAACCAAATTTGGCAATGCTACAGGCAAACCTGTCAACATGCCCCCATTCTGTATATGGAAAATCTCTTCTTATGCAAGATCTCTTTCGGGGACATGTAGGGCTCTTCAGGTGTTCACTTCATTGCTTAAGCCAAGGGAGAGCTGGGGGGAGAGCGAAGGCGAGCATTCCAGCTCCGCCCCTTCCATCACGATCCTTGTTGTCACCCTCCATGTGTTGTTTCTGAACTTCTGCAGCAGGAAGACTCTTCTACCCATGCAGGCTCTATGTGATATAGAACCCTGGAAAATCAGGATCCCCCTCCGGAAGCCACACAAAATGCTCCCCATGCAGAAGTTCAACCTCAACAGCTGGAGGGCGATGAGGACAGTAATGGGGTCGTCCTCACTGTCCCTCCCACCCTTGCATGGTCATTAAACACTGAAGTAAATGCCTGAATGGGGCTACAGTCTCCCAGGCACCTGATATACCTAGGAAGTACACAAGCATCCTGGATAAGTATGTGTCGCAGGATTCTTTCCTTGTGCCTGCAGGTGCTGTCATTTCAAATCCTTGGCCCTATGCAACCATGACGATCTCACAGAAAAGCCTCCTGAAAGGTCTTCTCATTACCACAGCCACTGCTAGATAAGTTGCAGAGGATGGCAGTGGGGTGAACTCTTTACAACTTGGGCCCAACTTGTGGAGGGTGTAGGACAAAACACCTGCCCCCAAATTATGCATGGTGTGTGGAGTAAGTGGACAGGGAGACATTTTTCTCCCTCTCTCATAATACTAGAACCCAATGGGGTCATCCCATGAAGCTGGTTGGTGGGAGATTCAGGACAGATAAAAGGAAGTTCTTCTTCACAGAACACATACTTAAACTGTGGAATTCACTTCCACAAGATGTAGTGATGGCCACCAATCTGGAGGGCTTTAAAAGGGGATTGGACAAATTCATGGAGGAGAAGGCTATCAATGGCTACTAGTCCTGATGGCTCTATGTATCAAAGGCAGTATGCCTACATACACCAGTTGCCAGGGAACATGGGTGGGAGGGCGCTGTTGCACTCATGTCCTGCTTGTGGGATCCAGTGGGTAGCTGGTTGGCCACTGTGTGAACAGAATCCTGGACTGGATGGATGCTTGGTCTGATCCAGCGGGGCTCTTACAGCTGGTGAATAGGGGTAGCCATTTCAGTTCCGTTCCAGGGATCATGATCCACCCCCTGAACCTGTTTTTGGGAGCAAGGCCTTACAATTCTGGTGGGGGAGCTTCTTACCTCCCCCCCCAGCTTTCACTCCTTTTTTGGGGGGTGGGGTTGTTAAGTTCTCTTTTTCTGCTTTTTAAAGTGTTCACACATGTTACAGTATGCTGATGATGGTCAGAGTTCCACTTCTGCTGCACCACCAGCAAAGCCAGCAGCTCTGAAGAGAAAAAACGAGCAAAAGGGGAAAGATAAGAAACCCCTCCCCATGCATCCTGAAATTGTAAACCCCCTCCCTATGAATCATTTTGGCATCTATCCCAAATTGTCCCCCCCCCTTTCTATTTTACCTCAGGGTTTCAGCTGAAAAGCTGCCTAATTTGACTGAAACCTCAAACCAAAACTAAAAGAGACCAGCCTGAGCGATTGTTCTTGGCTGGTAATGAGCTTGGAGGGTGGAGAACTCTTCAGTTCACCATTTTGACCTCCCCCCCCCTCGGTTTTGAATTCTGGTGCCATCTCTGGTTTTATTACCTTGTACAGAAAGTTATTTCCATTGCCCTGAATTGGGAACATGCAACGAAATCTTTTCCTCTGTAAAACCTGCTCCAGCTTTATGGTCTGCAGTGTTGCTGACATTTGATAATTTGGTATCCCATTTATAATGGCCTTACTGTGTTTGGAAAATATTAATACTGTATGATTTCTAGCTCAGTGCCTGCGCAAGAAATATGTTACACATCAAACAGTCAGCAGCCATGCAACAATAATAGACTCGTTTACAAGCAGTGTCAACAAATAGTTCTTAGCTAGCACAAATGTATTCCTAAAAGCATCGATGTTAGAAATGGAAAGGAGAAAGTGTCTGCTATTCCCTAAAGTTCAAACTTCTTTTCAAAAGTATTTCGGGCATAGTTTCCCTTGTTAAAATATATACAACACTACAATACTGGGGATAAAGAAATGTGCACAAGGTGCAGAAATTGAGCTCTTAAGGCGGAAATAGAGCTGATTGTTACTGTCTTTCCGAGATTAAGGGTGGGTGAGTGATTTTCCCTTTTGGATCAGCCCACATCTGTGGTGATCCTCCAGCTGCCCCGACCGACCGGTGGAGTGCCTGACTGGGCTGCCCAACAACTGACATCACTTGCAGGTGCCGTGCTCTCATTGGCTGGCCTGATGCTGGGCAGTCACGTGTGATAGGCCTGTGGCTTACGCTGGCTCAGCTTGTCTGAGTGTGGAAAGCTAAGCAGGGTCAAGCCTGGTTGTTACTTGGATGGGAGACCCCTCCTCTACTTTCCTGCATTCAGCAGGGGGTTGGACTCGATGGCCTTGTAGGCTCCTTCCAACTCTATGATCTATGAAATCTATGAAATCAACCAGGGCAGGAGAGGAGGGGTGGTTCAATGATCTGTTTGTCTTTTATCAGCTCCAACTGGCAGTTCCCTGGGGCGGCAGACTCTGGCCTCATCCATCGGCCAGAGAACCAAGGGCCACTGGAAGGCTGCACCTCATGCCTCCCAGGATTAACATCATGGAAGTGGGGAGGCCAGCCTGGCTGGCCCCATGCATCGGCAAAAGAAGGAACAGCTTCAGGGAGCTTGTTTTGCCCTTCCGTGCCAGAAAAGAAAAAAGAAAAAAAATCTATAAGAACCTTGTAACTAAGAACTGGTGCCTGAGTTTTGCTTTCTTCCTCTTCCCTCCCAATCCCTTTTCCTTTTGTGTCATGCCTTTTAGATTGTACGCCGGAGAGCAGGGACTGTCTAATAATAATCTTTGTAAGCCACTCCGGAAGCCATTTCTGGCTGAAGAACAGGGTAGAAATGCTGTGAATAAATAATGAGACTGGGCTATTTAAATTGTCCAGGGAATAGAGTCAGGGGACAGGGAAAGGGGCAGGAAAGAGAATTGTGACAGAAGAGAGGAAAGAAAGACTGTGGGAGAAGGGAACAGAGGAGAGAAAGATGGGAAGAGAGGCACAGGCCCGGATGAAACCTCTGAAACCTCTGTGGGCTTAAAGTTGTCCCTGCTCCGCCTGTCACAGCATGCGGGAACACCCCCACAGCACCGCCGCCGACAACAAGGTCCTTCACAAGGGTGGGTTTAACCAGCCCTTGTGAGGGAGCCATGGAGGCGCCTACTCCACCCCTCACTGCACTGTGATGTGGTGTCCGTGGGTGCCACACCACAGCCTGACAAGGGGGCGGACAGTGGGAGGTGATTCCCTCTGTCTCTGGTGTGCACATGTGCACAGGAGATAGAGGGAATTGCCTCCCCACTTCTCTTGCTCTCATAGAGAGAAAGGGGGCCGGAGGGTGGGGAGGAGGCTCTGCCTCTCCCTAGCAAGGGCAGGTTAAATCACCTTTGCTAAGGAGCTCGGCGGTGGCAGCAGCAGGTGTGACAGGGCTTGGTGCGCATGTGCCAGACCCCGTCACACATGCTGGCGCTGTGGCTCACTGCAGTGGCGGTTTAGTCTACTGCACACCCTCTTCCCGCTAGGTGGCAAACCCTGGTAGTTGGCAGGGGTGAACAGTGGCAGCGAACAGTGGCGGTGAGTGCAGCTTGGGGGGAGGGGGAGGAGACGTGTGGTGAACCCCGGGGGCTTCCCCGCACACTTCTGCTGATGCGTGAAGGGAAGCCAGTGACAGCCGGGCCAAGTGCCGCTTGAGCACTTGGCCATCTGTCATTGGCAGAGCTCCGTGGCCAGAGCAGCAGCCCTTCTTTGCCACTTTGGCTATGGAGCTCTGTGCCTTTTTGGCTTGCACTATGGTTAGCATGTTGTCCGGGTTCGGACGACATGCTAAACCTACTAGGGTTTTGTGAACCCTAACACAAGCCATGGCTTTGCAGGGTGGTTTAGAAAAACAACGCAAGAGAAAAAAAGCCTCAGGTGCAAACTGAAATATTTTATTGCCCAACCGTGTTTCGGTATGTACATTCCTCAGGGGCCAAAAGTTTTTCCAAGTACACTCGAAACAAATTTCTTCAGGTATCTTGTGGAAAAACCTTTGGCCCCTGCTGATGGTACATACCAAAACACGTTGGGCAATAAAATATTTCAGTTGGCGCCTGAGATTTTTTTCTCTTTCATTCTTTTTACACATTGGTGCCTTCCCCTCCTGTTCTGTTTAGGGTGATTTAGATGCCACACCAGGTTGGCTTCTAAAGCACCCCGCAGGGGTCAGAAAACGCACTAAACCTCAGGAGGGATTAACCTACTGAGGTTTAGCATGTCGTGCAAACCCAGTCACAGAGCAATGAAAAAGGATGCAAACTTGAGGGAAGAAGAAGGCAGTATATACAGAGAACAGAGGAGATTGTTGGGGCAGAAAGACAGGAAGGGAGAGTGAAGACAGGTACAATTAAGAGAAGAGGGGAAGAGGAAGAGGGATCTAGAATTCTCTATCCACACTCTAATGCAGTAGGAGTTTTTGAGAAGGCAGACAGCCAGACAGTACAGCCAATGAGAGGCAGACCAGAGTTTTATCCACCACTGGCCATCAGCTGCTGAGGTGACCAGTGAAAGCTGTCAAACTGAACCGCTAGTCCATTACCTTCCAGCGTTCTTCAGAGAGGATGAGCTATTGATTGGTGAGTCTGTCTCTGAGTCTCAAAGACTCAGAAAGAAGTAGAGGTTGCTGAGTACCATGAAATTCTTACCTACCTTGATAATCCCGTGATGTAATGTGGATTGCTAAACAATCAGTGCAGTTGAAGAAGTTCCTGTCTATTTAATTATATATGGATTGCAGGACAAAGGGTTTGTTGTGCCCCTCTGACATCTCCTTGGGGATGGCTGAATCTGTCACTTTTGCTTCCTTCCTCCCACATCTTCATTTTTTATATCTCAAATTGTTTTCATCCTGTTTATGAAGAAATTATTGAATGAAATTCTCACCTATCTGCACTGGCCAAGTTCAATAGGTAAAGCTATTCCCAGCATGGAGTGGATCATAGATTCATAATAGAGTTGGAAGGAGCCTACAAGGCTATCGAGTCCAACCCCCTGCTCAATGCAGGAAACTAGAGGAGGGGTCTCCCATCCAAGTAATAACCAGGCCTGACCCTGCTTAGCTTTCCACACTCAGACAAACTGAGCCAGCTGCTATACAGCTGTTAAATCCAGCACCACAAACATGGGTGAAGTGAATACACAGAGATTTAAACCTAGACCTTTAAGAACTAAGTACTCAAAGTCCTCTGCCTTGATAGGCAAATCTGACAGTTTTGCTTTCTCCTAGTGATGGGCAAACCCACCCAAAATGAATTCGTTACTTCCTCGGAAAGTAACAAATTCATCTGTGTATTCTCAGATGAGAGTTCTCCTTCAGTCTGAGATCTCATTCTGTTCTGTGTATACATGTCTTTGTTCATGTGTAATATCAAACTGCATCTTGGACTCGGGAAATGCATCATGACGACATCATGCACCACCATGCTATATCTCCCTTCCTGATTGGTTGTTTCCACGTGGTCTTTCTATGTAAGGTTTACTTGCCATCGACAATCAGTAGAGAGATGTGTGGATTGGTATATGGAGGTGTATACAACCTACGTGGCTGTTTCTTCTAACACGATTGGTTTGTGGAAAGAGTTCAGATGCTCACCTTTCCTTAAAGTAAGGGTATAGAACCTCTTTCAGCTTGAGAGGTTCTACAAAACCATCATCATTTTTTATTGCTTTAGGCCAATTGTCATTGCAAAGAAGAGAGACTACAAAAGGGTAAATAATTTGCCTTCAGGCAGGCAGGACAGCATGTTGGGGAAGGCTGAAAATTCTGTGCTTGAGGGATGGTACATCAAGTAGGCCGCTCAACAAGATCTGCCACGGACGGCCTTCTCCCTGTCCCATCAGCCAGAGAAACCAGGCTGGTGGGGACTAGGAAGAGGGCCTTTTCTGTGGCAGCCCCCAATTTATGGAACTCTCCCCCCAGTGACCTCCACCATGCCCCTTCTTTGATTAGCTTCTGCCGTGCTGTGGTTTTTCAGGCAGGAATATGGGGTGGGTTAGGATTTTTAAATTTTGTACTGTTTTTAATTGTGAATTACACTCTGTTTTGTTCTTGTATTTTATTGGACTGTACATCGCTCAGAGTGGCCAGATGACTGGCCAGATGGGTGATTCAAATATAATAAATAAATAAATAAATGGTGAGGGGAGAGCAAGTTTTAGGGCCCTAGGCCAGGGCTAGAACACAGGCTTTTCATGCAAAATGTCCCAGTTTCCATCCCTGCCATCTCTGGTAGAGCTGGGAACGGCTCTTCTCTGAAAACCAGGAGAGCCACTACCGGCCAGCATAGATGACGATACTGAATTAGATAGACCAGTGGTCCAGTATGGTATAAGGTGGCTTCCTAATAGCATAAGAGATTTACCCTTTCAGTGCCTGAAATAATCCCTTCCGTGTCAATCTAGTTGAAGTAGAAAAATAAACCTTTTCTGCCCTGTGACTGTCAGGGAGTGAACAGGTTAAATTCTCAGTTCGTGGGAGTCTGGGGCAGCTTTTCCTCCTATCACATGCTGGGTTGCCTGCACAAGAAATGTGAACTTTTCCCAGATTACCCAATCATGGTCTTTTCGATAACAATTCTTCTGCATCAAAACCTCACATGTTGACTCAAACGACAAAACTGATGAGTCTCTGGGTTAGCCCCAGTTACTTAACAGCCATGACCAATCCAGGTAACTCTGCTTTGGAAGTGTGTTTACTTGCAACTGACCTGGAAAAAACCTGCATCAGCCAGAGATGGTAAACAGGAAGAACAGAATGGCCTGAGGAGCAACACTGAAATAATTCCTCCAGCACACACAGTATCTGTTTGGCACTTAGTTCAGCTTTATTCTTGCACTTCAAGTTCATTTTAGGATACAGACACCTCCTTCCCCTCCTAGTCTCCCTTTAGAAGGCTACCTCTGATCTCTCAGTATCCAATGCCCTGCTGGGCTGCTGCCGACAGGGCAGGAGGAGTGTGACAGAGGCGATTTTCACCTCTCTGTCCTCCTTTTACAAATTTCCCTCTAGACAGGTCTTTGAGCCCATCTAGAGGAAGCCTGCTGCTGGGCCAAGGCTGGAGAAGCCATAGATTTCTCATATACTGATTTCTCATATACCTCACCTCTCACCAGAACGCCCCCTTTTCTCTCCCTCTGAGGCTGCATACGTGACCTTTCCGTGGTGGCTGTGAGGGGGCAGGGGAGGGGGATTGGAACTTAGAGTCCCCCCTCCTGAGTTTGTAGCAGACAGTGTCTACAGCCTTGGGAGGGAGTCTGTAAAGAATCCTATGTTTCCTGGGATGCTCTCCAAGGGACCATAGGATTGCTGTTTGGAACAGCATCTGTTTGGAACAAGAGTACACAAAGCTGCAAAGATTCACTGAGCATGAACTTTGGCTGTATATTATACAAGTCAGGAGATAATCTAAGAATCAGCTGCAATTACAAACTTGGTTGTTCCTACAGAATAGCAATGGTCCTCAACAGACTGGATGGGTTTCTCAGCTACATTCACTTGAAAAACACACACATCAGTTTCCATAGTTAATCAAAGATGCCTGGGAATTACCCAGTGAACATCTAGCTACTAGTAATCAAAATAGCTTACAGAAATCAATTTAAGATGAATTGAATATTATTTGCATTGTTTTGATGACTGCTTGGGAAATATTTTCAAGGAATATCTTAACTTCCTAAGAGCCAGTGGCTTCCTAAGAGCCAGTGTGGTGTAGTGGTGAGAGCGTTGGACTGGTACTCAGGAGATCCGGGTTCTAGTCCCCGCTCGGCCATGAAACTCACTGGGTGACTTTGGGCCAGTCATTGACTGAGCCTAACCTACCTCACAGGATTGTTGTGAGGATAACATGGAGAGGAGGAGGACTATGTAAGCCGCCTTGGGTTCCTTGCAGGAAAAAAGGTGGGGTATAAATATAATAAATAAACTTACAAAAGCCGGGCCACAAGATGATACCACACTGACTCTAGCATCGTATCATGAAATGGAACCATGGGTGAAACTCTGCAGATGAAATGGTGAATCTAGGCAGATACAGAAGTGGCTCCATTCCCAATGGCTCTCACTGAGTTCTATGGGACAAAAATGGGCTGAAATCTGGGACAGTTGAGAGGGGATAGAACCGGACCTGAAACTTGATGGAAATTGTAATATTGCATGCTTCAATCAACGAGGTAATGTGACCACTAGTTAGAGTGGGAGGAAAGGGTTAATTGAACAATCCCCAGGGTGCATGTTTTGTAACCCCTCCTCCCTACTTCCGGCCTCTCTGTGGCCAGCTCTCTCTCTCTCTCTCTCTCTCTCTCTCTCTCTCTCTTCCTCTCCAGCCTGATGGACACACGGTCTGAGCTGGCTTCCAGCCAGTGATCTCCAATGAAGGGGACACTTAACACCAAAGACTCTAACCTGCCTATATGCATCCTGCATATATGAATAAACAGACTAAGTAAAACTAATAAATGTCTTTATTAGTTTTAAACTTTGTATAGACAATCCGTTCCTTTAAACAGCCTTTTAACAGGGCTTAGTAACCCACGTGGTGATAACCAGTTTCAATAACCAAGCTGAGCATAAGGGGGAAAACTCTGCTTCGTCCTAACCAGTATAGGACCGAATCCTTTCCATATCCTCCAACAAAACTAAGTTGCCAGGGGCAAATGTAGTCCAACCACCTGTGGTGACCCTGAGTCCATTCCTTTACTTAATCCCATATCAGTGAATGGGGAAATGTTGAGTAGGAGACCAACCTACCCACCCTTGACAGACTGGCCTCTATCAACAGGGACTCCACAAAGGGTATAACATATAGGCCAGTGATGGCGAACCTATGGCACGGGTGCCACAGCTGGCATGCAGGGACCTCTCTGTGGGCACTCGAGCCATTGGTCACCAGATCGCGAAAAGGCCGTCCCCTTCTGCAAAACACTAATGATCTTGTTCTTTCTCACAGTGTGGAACAGAATGATTTTATTATAGAATTCCTGCTACAGAATTCTTTTCTACATTGTTATCACATTTAAACGATTTTGAAGAATGATGTACAGAGCATGGCTTGGATGTAAAGCCCTAACAGTTGACCCGAGTCATGCATGTGTTGCTCTCAAACTAACGGAGCATGAGCCAAGGTGTGACAAATTATCAGCATGCATGCAATGGCAAAAATCTCATTAATTGTGCTAAAGCATGCCCAATGCAAACTTTTACCTAATGCAGTGTTTGCAGTCCCAGACATAAAGTGTTCAAAATGTGTTCAGCACGTTTAGTTTTCTTGTTTATCCTGCTCATCCTAATACAGGTTGACTTTTACTTTTACTAATCCGACAGACACCTGTAGAAGCAGGGAAAGGACCCGGAGTAAAGCTTGCCCCATACAATTTTGGTCTGGCATATAATCATATTACAAGTTGAGAATCCCTTATCCAAAAATACATGTGCCTAATTATTTTAAAAGTTTATCTAAATTCCCTTCAGGCTATGTGTACAATGTAGTACTATAATAATTTTTTATTTTCCCCCCAATGAAAAACTGTTTGTATCATTGAAAGCTCTGTTATTGTGTTTTTCTTTAAAGACAAAAGATGTTAATTAGTTCGGACAACTGTATGAGTTGTTTTTCTAAAACTAAAACCTCGATATTCAGGTTTAATTGCAGTGTTGGCACTTTGAAATAAATAAGTTGGTTTTGTGTTGCAGTTTGGGCACTCGGGCTAAAAAAGGTTCGCCATCACTGATATAGGCCCTCCCTCTAAATCCATCATACCCATAATAAGGATGAGCATTTTGCTATTATGAAATATTTTACTCATTGATGTATAAAAGATCAGTATTGATTATTTTTATTTTAAAGGAAGCGCTTATTTTCCTATGGCACAAAATGACACAGGAAAGCATTTTACAAGGGAGTAAAAAAAGGTACACAACTTGTAAATTAAAGAACTTCAAGACAACACAGAAAGGCACCTGGAGGAAGGGGACATGCAAAGGTAAAAGAAGAAGAAAGACAGCTGAAGAGAAAGAAAAAACAAAATAGAGGAACAAGGACACCCAGAGGCACAATCTGATCTGAACTTTCCCAGGCGTCACAGCAGACTGAAATATCCAAGCTGACTTCCCCTTACATACACTTGAAGCAAATATCCCAACATTTCTGGCTCCTGAAGTTTTATGATATCGATGTGCATACCTATATGAGCTGAACACACACTGACGAGAGTGATGGAGGCTGGAAGAGACTTCATAATCAGAGACTAAACGCAGAGTAGAGAAATGTTGACTGGATTGGACTTAGACAGTGGGGCCACACAATCACGTGCTACCACAGAGCCCAGGAAAGCCTGCCACTGCTGCCTGATGACAGAGATAAAGTTCTGATTTGGGCTCTGAACACACTCACAGCCCATGGCCCAAGTGGTTAATTTTGAAATGGGCCAGTGCTCATGCCTCGATGGGAACCGTGTTAGCCCCTTTCGGGCATAGCACTCACACGTATGTTCAATGAATGCATTAGGAGGCCCCTCCGACCATGCACTCCAGCCTCCATGTGTTCTGTCGGATGTGTCAAAGGGTCCCTGCACACATATAGCTGAACATGCACAGGAGCTTCTATTAGGGTGGACATTTATGAATCACCAAAAAAGAGGAAACGCATCACCCAAATAGAGGTCAAAAGAGGACAGCTCTAAATCCATCATACCCATAATAAAATTTGCATGAAGTTTGCATTATGCTAACTTATATAAAGGGATACACATTCAGAAAGAATTATAATTTACATAAGAAGACAGTACATTTCGCCATCGTGTGGAGGACTGTGACCAGGTAACCATTGTGGCTGCCTGTTCAGCCTACTGTTCAAGTGCTAACAATCAATGGGCAACAGTTCTTCGGTTCTTTATCTTTAACCCGTTCCTGGACTGGACAGCCCTTTAAATAGAGGGTGCCTTCGAATAGATGACTGTTCTCTGTAAAAGAGGATACATAACCACCCTAGGCCCTCCACACAGCCGAGAATCCTGATCAGACAAGGTTCCTGATTGTGTAGAAGTCCCTACATACTATAGGTTTATATGTCTGTAGGGTCCCCTTTTCACACATTCAACTGAACACATGTGTAGGGGTAATACTTCCCAGGAGTCTTCACTGAAAAGTAGTACCCTAAAAGCTCTGGTTGGTGTCAACTGCCTGGGTTCTTTTCCTCCCTCAACTTTTACTGCCCAGCAGGTAGTAATTATACTCCAAAGGCACAGAAGAGGCAAAGACAAGTGTTTATAAAAACCTATAAGTAATTATGGGGGTTGGACGCAATGGCCTTATAGGCCCCTTCCAACTCTACTTTTCTATGATTCTACTTTTCTATGATTCTGTGGGGGAAAGGTGCTTAACAGACATGTCCAGTATCAATCCTCAATCAACTTCACTCTCTCCGTCAACTGTCTCAGAAGTCTCCCTTCCTCCCCCAGCCCCATCAGAATCTTTGCCCTCTCCCTTGGGAAGGCAGACTCTTTTTAAATCTCAGTTCAGATTCTGGCTACACCATTGGGCTACAGGAAGGCTCATCACTGAAATGGGTGAAATGCAGATCTCAGGGGGCATGGCCAGAGGGACGTGCCAATGTCAGTGGCATGGCTAGCCAGAGTGACTGTGTTCCCTGCTCATTGAGTGACTTCATTCCCTGCTCATACACGAAATAAAAGCGTGAGTGCTATGCCTAAACAGAGCTAGTATCTAATATGAAAGCCCTTTCTCCTAGTCCTAGATTGTTTGTTTGTTTAGATTTACAACCTACCTGCCCCTTCCTGAAGGCTCGGGGCATGTAAGAAAAGCAAACTTCCACAAAACAAGGTAAGATTTTATGTAATTAAATGACATTTCTTTACCCTTTCCTCACCTTCACCCACTGAGCCCCAAAGGATAAGGCATTCAAATATTTTGGAAAGACTGCTCAAGCTCAGGCTTTGGCGAGTCTGCAGAGATGAGAGTTCTGAAATCGGGGAATCCTCTCTTTGTGGCCCTGCTGACTGGGCATGATGAGAGCTGAGGGATTTGTCAGTTATATACTGATGAGATAGAGATGGTGGAAAACAGGTTCCTATTCCCCTGCATCAGTGCCATGTCCAAAAGCCTCTTTGCAAGGTTTATTTGCGAAGGTCACATGGGTGTGACGAGAACCGCACTCTAGAAAGAAAGCTGCATTTGAAAATCCATTCAAATTTTCATTAGGCAGCATTCCAGACAAGTCAGAATAATTTGGCCAGGAAGCTAGTGGGAATTCCAGGGGGAGGGATAATATGCTCAAAGCTGCCTATTGGGGTGTTGCCAATGGATTTTTGAGATTATTTAGAACTCCTTAGAACCACATTGCTCAAGGATCGGGGGGTTTAATTGACAAATATTTATTTAACAAATATGGGATAATTAGTGTGAACTTGCAGAATTGCTTTACATAACAACTGCTCTGTGTTCTCACATTGTACAAGGAAATGGCATGTGAGAATTTCTCCGGGTAGGAGGAAATGAAACTCACATGCAGAAATTACTTTTTCACACCTGAGTAGAAAAACACATACATCTATCTCTTCCACAGGTAACTTTTACTTTTGTTTTTTGTTGTTGTTTTTTCAGTTGCAGAAATCTATCCGTGTCACTAGAAACTCCCATTGTGCTTCATATATCTGAAAGACGTGCATATCCTTACTAGTGTACAAAGGGGAGGGAGGAGTTTGCCTGCTTCAGAGATGCTTCTAACACTGAAAGCCGGAGCTGTCCAAAAAATGGATGATTCTCAATTATCAATGGTAACTTCTTGCATAACTGAGGAATCAAGAGCTGAACTAAGGATGAATAGGTTTAACGATGTGTGAACCAGCAAAACTTGAGCTTGCTGAAGTTCTCCAAATTCCATCTCAAAGCTCATTCCAACTCAAGTCTGTATCTGACTGCGAGGTTGTTTTTTCCCTTTTCACAAGAAAATCCTCCTTGCATATGTTTGTGCGTATTTTTCCAGGTGGTGGGTCCATTGGGAATTGTAGTTCTCCAGCTGCCTGGGTTCTTAGTATGGATGTCATGGACCCTGGAATCTATATGTCACAAGGGTCCTTGAACATGTGCATAGTTCCAGTAGGGGAACTGGTCAGAGAGACCCTACTCTATTGGCAGTGCTGGGATTATGCTTCTGAATACCAGTTGCTAGGGAACTGGACCAGGATGATGCTATTCTACTCATGTCCTGCTTGATAGACATCTAGTTAGAAACTGTGGGAACAGAATGCTGGACTAAATAGGTCTTTGGTCTAATTCCCCATGGTTCCTCTTAAGTTCTTCTTAATATTTAACACTACAATCCAGAATACCACAGGCGACACCTTCCGAAATCCACTGGTCACTCAATTCCACAGATACTCACACGCAGCAGCAGGAATGCACACATGGCACGTACGGATCTCTGCATGCTCATGTATGGAAGACATGGCCTCAATTTCTGGGGGAACTCAAAAAGTAGAGTAAGTGTACAAAGGGGGCCCAAGTGAAAAAGGTTGAGAAACAACGAAGTAAGACAGGGGTATAGAATCTCGGGCTTGCCTGGGATCCCAGTTCAGCCCTCTAGGGTTCCCCAGATGGCCCCGCCCCCTTCTGCTGGCCCCGCCCCTTCTGCTGGCCCCACCCCTTCCCCCCAACCACTGCTCATTTGGTGCTTTCCTGGCTTTTGTGCAGTTTTTTCCCCATTCTAAAAGGTTCAAATGCCTCTCCCAAGGCTTAGTTACTGGCAGTGAGAGCTTTAAGCTAAAATATGCTTGTATTTTGGTTAGTTTAGCCTTACCCCTTTTGCCTATGGCACCATCCACCACTTGAATGTGGCCCCTGAGACCTTCTTCAAAATGAAATTCAGCCCTCAGGCTGAAAGAGGTTCAAAACCCTGAACTAAGGGGAAAGAAATGTTTTCAAAGTTTAGTCCAGTTCTTCAGACCACCTCAGTGGGTTCCTGGTTGGCTTTAGGGCCCTGGCAACTACCCGGACTCAAAACCCTGTGGAGCTGGCCCTGCTTACAGTTTTTAAGGATTTCACATTTGGTGCAATAGTTCACAGGTTCTTTGTGTGCAGTATAAAACAAGTTAATGTTTGCATAAAATCAGCAAAAAAAAGTAAGACAATAACAGATAAAACAGGCTGGAAAGATGACGGGTGTTAAATTACTGAATAATGTATGCACTACCATTATCATTTTTACATTACCAGTAATAGCTTCACAGGACAGCAGGAGTCCTTGTAGAGGACCCTCAGAATGAGAGTCAAAGTATAGACATATGTGTTTAAGAAGGGAAAGAAAGAAAGAAAAGAAAGAAGGGAAGCTTTATAAGCTCACATAATGCAGTAGCAAGTGTAGCAATCAGCTAAAACGGTAAAAAGTGAAATGAAATGAAAATTGCAGCAGAGGTTAAGATAAATAATAAGCCATATTTCCAAGTATGCAAGAAATGAGAGGTCATTGAAGGAGACAGTGGGATTTCAAAGATATAGCCAGGGTAATTTACTACCCGAAGAGGCAGACATTGCTAAAATGCAATCAAATGAATTCTTTTCCTCTGTGTTCACACAGAAGACTGGGGGACAGATGTCAGCAACAGACATAAATTTCCCAGGAGAGCTAGCGAAAAATATCCAAGGCAGAAAGATTCATGCCAGAACAGGTGATCAAAAATTAGAACATCTGAAGACTAGCAGAGCTTTAGAGCTGGGGGGTGGTTATGCATAGCCCCTTGGGAATTCAAAAAGAAATGGCTACGGATGGCAGGGAATACAAAATCCAGGGAGATTTGAAGCCTTGTGGGAATGCGGCAGGGCATCAACTTGAGCAGCAACTCCCAAATGGTGGGCTTGGGCATTCAGGTGGGTTGACAACACTTAGCAGGCATATCATCAATCAAGGCCAAAATTCCTGCTATGAATTTTGGAGAATCGTATGTAGCACAAGGGGTTGTGGCTGAGAACAAGTCATGAACCAAAGACAAAATTGATGGGCTTCTTCTCCTTAGACCAATGTTTGCAAAGCTTGTAGGTATTTGTGTTGCTCAACAAAACAAAAATGTAGGCTTGTTCCTACAGTTCAGGAGTCTGTTTCCAAAATTTGTACGATATTGGAGGTGGGCGGGGCGGACACCCTTTGGTCTGATTTGGTGGCCCAAACTTACTGAGACATTTCAGGTAACTGGGAGGGGCCATAGTTCAGTGGCATGTGCTTTGTGTGAGACCATAGACATTGCAGTTCAGCTATGTAGCGTGTGCATTCTAGCACAGTGTGTGATGACACTGTGGGTGCTACATTACTTTGTGGGTGCTTTGTGATGTAATGTAATGTAGCAAGTTGGTGCCAAGGGTAGGCACAGTTGGGCACCTGCCAAGGGCCCACACCTCAGCAAGGCCCACTGACAAGAGACCCCAAGAGGTGCTCCACCTCTTCACCACTACAACCTGCTTGTTCACTTGCCCCTTCCTCTGGCCAAGACAACAGTGGTGGTGAGAAGGAGGAACAGTAGATGCCACAGCCTATTTGCTCATAGGCTCTCTGCCTAGCAAGCAAGCAAGTGGTAGCAATGATGAGAAAGAAGGTGAGGAGCAATAGCAACTAGTGATAATGGTGGTGAGAAGGTAGACTCTCTCATGGAGGGGGGCATTGAGAGTGCCTTGCCCAAGGGCCCTCCAAAACCAGGAGCCAGCTCTACTGGCTGAGCTTCTATTATGGTTATTTTAATAATGCAGGCAGATGCAATGTTGTGGAAGTAATGAGAAAGCTACAGTCACAGCCGTAATGATTTAGTAAAGAACAATAATCTATGTGATGTGTCTGCATCTCCAGCCCATATCCTGTTCTATAAAAGGAGTGACTAAGAGCATGGGGTGTGAGATGGAGGAGAGGTGGTACTAGCTGACTGACTTCCCCTATATACACCAAATTGACCCCTGAGATCTTCCGAGAGGCCTTATTGGCCATTCCACAACCAACAGAGTGTTGCCAGGCAACAGCACGTAAGTGGGCCTTCTCGGTAGTGGCACCTACCCTCTGGAACATTGTCCCGTGTGTGGTTTGAGAGGAGGAAGTTGTGGCAAGCCTCAAGCATCTCTTGAAAATGCATTTGTTCACTTAGGCTTTCCCTGACTTGTAATTGATTATGACACTGTTCTGTTTTACTGCTTTCATTGTAATGTTTTTAAGGTAATTATTGTTTCATACTGGTTTTATATTTTATCTTATTTGTTTTTTATGTAAACTGCTTGAAAATCCTGTGATGTCAAGTGGTATGGAAGTACCTTAAATACACAATAAATAAATGTTTCCTTAGCTCAAACTATCTGATTCCATGAAGCCATGAAAGGAATGCCACACCATATCCCAGATGTTGCTCAATGAACACTCTGTTCATTGTTTACTTTTCAAGGTCATAAACAAAGCATCTGATTTTGGGGGTTTCCCTTTTCTTGTCTGAAACATTTTGCCTTATTTTCAGGAAGGATAATAACAAACTTCTCATCACTGATCCTGGGCAATGCCAACTTCTTTCACTTGCTAGCAGGTATAATTCTATGGGAGCTGCAAGTAATGGTGGAACCCCTCCATCTGCTTCCCTTATTCTCCTTTTGATTAGGATTGTTGTTTCTACAGAATCCACTGAATGAAACCAGACATAATAATCACATGACTCAAGCCCTGTTCCAGTGTTATGCCCAAATAGGGTATACAAATGTGTGTAAGAGGGATGGGGACCGGGACACTCATGCTGGTCTCAGCCCCACCCTTCCTATTCCTGCCCTTGCTGGGTTGTGCAACAAGGTCTGAAGGGGGGTTCTACAGTTGGGGGACACTGCTTTATCAGGGTTCCTGGTCACATGGGGGGGTCCTACTTGCATATAAGGAAACACAAGTATAAGCCCACTTCAGACCACCCTGCTCAATGTATGGAAGCAGGGGACTGAGGAGGTGGGGCTGGCACATGCAGCAACATTGGGTCATGCATGGCTCCATAGCACTTAACTCATTTCATTTCATTTCATTTCATTTCTATACCGCCCCACAGCCGAAGCTCTCTGGGCGGTTCACAAGAATGTATACATAAAAACAACAATAAAAGCATACAAAACAGTTTAAAAGATTAAAAACCAAATTTAAAAACACAGTTTAAAATAACAATCCAAAAACTAATAAAACTGAGCCTACAGCCAGGTGACAATCCCCCCACCCTCATTTGTATACCCTATTGTATACCCTATTCGAGCATAATACCTGCATTCTTCCTATATTGAATAGGCATTTGCTTAATTGCAAGCACATTTTGTCACATGATTGTTAGGGATAGGTGAGAATTTTGTTTCTGTTGGGTTTTGATTAGAATTTACCAAAGTTCTCCATATTTGTGGCAAAAAGAACTTGTGATTTTTAAAAAAAATGTGGGAGAAAACAAAACAGACAGATTTGTCCATCCAAGTCCAGGGCTTTGAGTGCTTAGCTCTTAAAATTCTGGATTTGAATCCCTTTGCATTCAACAATGTTAGTGCTTAATTAGAGTTGCCACCTATTTTTCTCTGAAGGCTCTTCCTCTTGAACGACTATATGGTTGGCAGGTACATCATGATCTTCTCCATGCTGAAATAGCTGTACCTATAGAATTTTGGCTGGTGCAGATGGGTGTGAATTTCATTTCAGTTTGGTTTTGATCAGAATTTACCAAAATTTGCAAAGTTCTCCATATTCTGGAAAGAAAGAACTTGAGATTAAAGAAATTCAAATGCAGGACAAATGACAGATTTGCCCATCCCTAAGATTGTGCCCTGACTTTAAGCCTTCTTCAGACCAACTTTTTTCTTGGCCATATTTTATCCAACACATGCAAGCACCATGGGAAAAGATGGGGGATTTGCTTACAACTCAAGAGCATTCCATGTTTGCTATATGTACTCTTGAAAGACTCCCTTCATCACCCAGTAATGTGTGCAGATTTATGTCCCCCAAGAATGTCTATTATCATTTTATTATTTATTTATTTTATTTATTTATTATATTTATACCCCGCCTTTTTTCCTTAAAGGAACCCAAGGCAGCTTACAGAATCCTCCTCCTCCTTTCCATTTTATCCTCACAACAACCCTGTGAGGTAGGTTAGGCTGAGAGTAAGTGACTGGCCCAAAGTCACCCAGTGAGTTTCATGGCCGAGCGGGGACTAGAACTCGGATCTCCTGAGTCCCAGTCCAACACTCTAACCACTACGCCACACTGGCATCTCATGATGGAAGACTGGCCACAGTGGGGGATGTGAGGCACACTCTGTGCTGGGGTGGGTGGGGCTTGATTGTAGGATTGACTAATCCATCTTTGGGTCTGATTCACTGGCACAAATGTAAGTATTGAGAAAAGTCATGTGCTTAATGTTTAGCTTAGCATTTTCCTCTGCTGTTATTTCTCAGGTCACCTGATGCATCAGGAGGTCTTGTCATTTCTGCAAGCCACCCTCAAACATCTGAGATGTTTCCCCCAACCCATGGACCAAGTCACATATGAGCAGGTAGATGGTCTCACCCACCACTGCTGCTCGTACGGTATGTACAATCAAACAAGTAAAGTGTTCGCAGCACTAGCTCTGTAGACTACCACACCAAATTCAATGTAGAAGATATTAATTATTCCACCACTACCTTTGCCTATTTGATTAAAATCCCTGCAGCATTATTTTCAATGCCCAACTATTTCAAACACTATGACCTTTTGTGCACACATCCTCTTCCCCTTGATTTCAAGCTCTCAGGAGCCCTCTTCATATGTTCTCCTGAGCATGTGAGGGCTTAAACTGGGGAGAGGGACATGCGCACTTGCCCTGCCCCTAATGGCTGCACCCCTTCAGTTCCCCGACCTTGCCGTGTCGAATGCCAAGGTCAGGGGAGTTCTACTTGTGACTATAAACCCTGCTTTATTAGCATTCTTGATCACATTGAGAAATCTACTCACATTCAAGCAAACATGAGTAGAACGTTCCTAGCATTCCTAGCATTCCCTGAGCCAGGCAATGGAAGGAGTGGTGACAGGCTGCAAGAGGAAGATGGGGCAAGGTCCCTATCCCAATTTAGCCCCTCACATGTACAGGAGAGCACGTGAAGAGGGCTAGTGTAAGCCCCCAAAATACAAATGCACACAACCTTGCTTTTTTAGTGCTCATAACCCCACTCTCTTTTTAAATCCCAAGGTCAGAATTGTTGAACCTCAGGCCTGCAGGACAAATCCAGCCCCAGATGGCTACGCCCGCTCCCACCCTGCATTGCACTTGCTCAGCTAGCTTACCCAGGTTCTCAGATACAGCATCGAATGGCTCAGCATCCATGCTGTGGTGATTTATATGAAGCAGAACATGATTACTATGTCAGTATTCAACCTGTTTCTCAGCATACATGTTGGATCACTTATTATACAGGATTGACTCCTAGGGCTTGTTCGCACGACACGGGAACCGCAAGTCCCCCACAGTTCCCGTGTCGTGTGCACGCCGACCGGGGGTGCCCCCGCGGGACAGCCGCGGGCGGGACGCACGCAAAGTGACCATGGTCGGTAGAGGGGTAAGCCCCTACCGCGTGTGGTCACCGTGCTGTCCGAACAGCGGGCGGCCGTCCCGCGGGGTCCCCACAGAGACGGCAGCCCAGAGCGGCTGGAGTCGCCGCCGCTCCAGCCTGTAGGGGAAAACGGCCTCTCTGGGCATCCCGGGGCCCCACCCCCTAGCGCCGGGAGGCCCGCACTGCGGTGCGGGGACTACGGGGTCTGCCCACGCGCGCGGGGCACCGGTCGTGTGTGGCACCCCTCCAGACCCCGCGGACGGCCCCGTGGTTCCCCCCCCGCTGGCACCCTGGGTCGGGTGAACCGGCCCCTAGTGTTGTGGAGGTTATGAAGTCACAGTCCATTTTGCATAGCAGGGGAAAGCAACTGGCATCCCAGGAGCAAAATCTGCCCTCTACCCAAGGGTTTTCCATCAGATTTCCAGTATAGCCCTTGATCGTAAGGACCATTATATGTCAGTTATTTACTCCTTTGTGAGCCAAGACAACAGGCAAATTGCTCTGCCTTCCTTTTACAGATCTGGAATATATATCATTACTGTGTCATTATCATTCTGGTATGCAACTTGATGAATCCATGGACTGAAACTAAGGTCTTCAGCAGTTCAGTGCAATACTGTCATACAATATGAACACACGCACACATGATTATGAGTCCATCTCTTGAAGTCTCTTCTAATGAGATATTTATAAAGAAAGATCAAACTTAAAAACAAGCTTCTTTATTTATAGGCTTTAAAAGAAAAACATTGTATTTCCAGAAAAGTAATACAGCTGATATTACATTACAATCTACAAGTGATACATTATAATAATAATTCCAGACAGATCAGAAAAATCAACAATAGGTAGTCATTACTACCTGTTATTATACAACAGTCCAAAGGTAATTATCTGTCATCTATGAACTACACAAGACATATAAACCAAAGCATAATTATCAGAAATTTTTTCTATACCAGACCAAACACCGGGTTTTTCCATTTAATATTATCAGAATTCTTAATCTGTTCCAAAACGAGTTTGCCTACTTCTGGAATACAGACATATGGTGTCTGGTCTATGTAAAAAAATATATTAATTTGAACAGATAATTACAAACATAAAGCTACATTTCTTTAAAGACTTTGAGGCTGCCTTCCTCAACCTGGTGCCCTCCAGATGTGTTTGATTGCAACTCCCATCATCCTCAGCTAGCATGGCTGTGATGGCTGGGGATGATGGGAGTTACAGTCCAGCACATCTGGAGGGCACCACACTGGGGAAGGCTGCTCTATGGAAAATCTTTGAAGCGCTTCAGTCTATTCCCTGGTTAACGGAAATTAACCTTGTACCATCCAAGGTCTAGATTCCTAAATTAAGAGGGTTTTTTTATTATTGCTAGTCTGAGCACTCCACTCAGAAAACCTGGGAACCAATTTTGACTGGGTGACGAGTCACACTACTCAAGTCGCATGCCAGGTGTCTAATACCCACCATGTATTTACTTCAACACATTAAGCAAAGTGGAATAACATTAAGATAGCAAGAACAATCCCTTTGCTCCCAGGCATTCCAGAATGTGCTACATTTCTTGCAAGTGAGCAGCTGCAGCAGCAATCCAGGTAGTGATGCAGTAGCCTGGATGCTCTTACCTTCGAAGTAGTATCGGCCAGCCAATGTGAAATGTGCTTGAGAGCACAGACCATGGTTACAATCTCGAGCTTCCTTAGTCAGAACTAGCATGTTCTACAGTCATTTAGCAAGGAGACAATTCCCCTCGAGTTATTATGTTCCTTTTGTCTTCTCTCTGCTGGTAGTTTGCCCAGCTTCTTGAGAAACTGATTGTCAGCTCAATGAGCCTTCCTTGAAGAGTCATCCATTTCTCAGCCTAGTGATTCATCTAGCCTTCTTTTGTCACTAACTGAATGACAAGGTGGGGAATCATTTTTTTTCCTGCTGAGAGCCACATTACCTCAGTAGCAATCTGTCAGAGCCCATATGCCAGCAGAGGATGGGTGTTAAGCTAGCAGTGAGGCCACGGTCACCCCTTGAGGGACAGATCACTCTTGCCAGAGGTCTGAACTGCAGAGAGCTTTTGAAATTTGGCTGAGGGACATGTGCAGCCCAAGTGCAGCCGGCTGCCCACTCTTGTTCTATTATTTCAGTCAGCAGTCCAGTAACACTTCCCTTTGCTCCCCAGGCTAATTATATCATGGGGAAGTCATCCAGGCCTTCCTCAAGCAGTTCCTTCTCTAAAAAGCTGAGCCACATTCCAAACATCTCAAACACAGCTGTGAAGGAACAGAACTGCCCTCCATGTTTGTATAGTAATACCTTGGATTGCAAGCATAATTCGTTCTGGAACCGTGCTTGTAATCCAAAACACTATTACATCAAAGCGAGTCTCTGGCGGGTGTGAGCGGGGCCGATTTTGGCCCGCTACGCCCACTCGAGGCAAGCGGTTACATCCCTACGACTTGTATTGCAAGATGTTGCTTGTTTATCAAGTCAAAATTTATTTTAAAAAATTGCTTGTCTTGCAAAACGCTCTCAGACCAAGTTACTTGCAATCCAAGGTATTACTGTATTTAGTTTGGTTTGGGGATATTATGGGGTTAAATCCCTTTGGAGTGTGTGCTGGTCAGTTTCAGTGAAAAGGTCAAAAGTTTAGTTAGATTATAGGAGCTGGGATGTCTTCTCAGGAAGCCAAAGGTTTGCAGAAGGCTCAAGTCAAGTTTGATTCTAGGAGCCAGGATGTCTGCTTAGGAGAAGGAGGAGGAAGAGGAAGAGGAACAAGAAGAAGAGGAGGAGGAGGAAGAGGAGGAAGAAAGAGTTTGCAGGAGGCTCAGTTGAAGGTCAGAGGAAGAGTTTGGAAAAGGAACATAGGGCAAAAGTGAACTTGCTCAAGATTGGACTGTGCCATTGGCTATGCCAATGTAAGTCCCATTGAAAGTAAGTTCCACTGAAAGCAATCAATAGAACTTCATAGATTCATAGACTCATAGAGTTGGAAGGAGCCTACAAGGCTATCAAGTCCAACCCCCTGCTCAATGCAGGAAACTAGAGGAGGGGTCTCCCATCCAAGTAATAACCAGGCCTGACTCTGCTTAGCTTTCCACACTCAGACAAGCTGAGCCAGCGTGATGACTACCTTGTTCCATTGATCAAGGCTATAAATGAAAAATGGTACAATTTTAGCAACTGCACTGTACATTAAATTCACCTAACCTTGGACTCCCAGCCTTGGTAAGTTCATATAAATCAGTTTCACTGTACCTAGCCAGGTTTAACTATAAATTAATCTAAACACATCTATGCTACTGCCCCCCACCACCGCCAAGGTAACTTAGTGCTTATTTCAGAGCCCCCAATTCTATCCATGTCAGTCAAACCTTTTCTCCACTCTGTATAATATATGCCATGTGAATTGTACTCATGAAAGCCTTGTCCTCACTGAGATGGTAAAATGTGGGTCTCTGGGCTGTACCACTTCAGACTGAAGGTAGGGGCTCATTTGAGTCATATAAAAATTAGAAAGCTAGCATGTCAGGGAGAAGAATTCTAGCCTAGCCTTCTCCCTGATACACTATTTTTCGATGTGCAGAGATTTAAAAATATATATTTTTGTAGAGAGGAGTGTTCGGTCCTGTGGACCAACACCTGGAGTCTGGAGTGGCCTAGCCCAGAGTTAGGTTTAACACCAAGCAAGAATTAGGCCTTAGAAAACTTGTTTTAGAGTACCATATGATGAATCACTTTCTTCCTTTTTTTTCTTTTTCTTTTTTTGACACTGGCTTTGGGAGACAATGTAGCTTTTGCATCTCTCAGAGGAACAACTCTGACGGAGTATGTCACAAGAGGTGAGACAACTACAGGTTGTGTATGCATTTTTTATGCCTGTACACACTAGAGTGTACAGATGTGATGTCTCCTGATGTGCCCCTTGCTTAAACCAAGTAAATAAAGCAGAGAAAGAGAGAGACCGAGAGAAAGTCTTCTGCATTAGATATTTTTTTATCGTTTGATATTCCCTGGCTTGGCTCATACAATCTGTCCCTTCATAGCTGGGAGGTAGAAGAAGGGAGGTAATGGACTTTAAGATCTCCCCATCTCTCTATTTTTAAAGTCTTTTTTCCCCCTATTCTGTTTTAAAGGCATATATTCATATGAGAGCATATGCCTTAAAACTCTGTTTCTGTCTTTGAGTGGGTGTGTGGGTGTGTGTATACACATGCAGAGAGAGAGAGAGAGAGAGAGAGAGAGATGTAAGTGAAAGAAAGCCTTGATAACCCCATGGGGCTTCACTATGGAACTGCAAGAATTTAGGAGCAAAGGTAAAATCACATCCCAACCATATTGATATTAAAGAGAAAGAAGAACTTGCTGGTAGCCTGCTTGGCAGGAAAGAAGAGGGAGAGAGAGAAAAGGGGGTGGCAGAAAGAGAAAAGGGATGACCACCCACTTCTGGCTGTGGTCCTGCTCACTGCTGACATGTGGTCCCCAACAGATTACCCTTGAAGGAATGCAGCCCCCAACAGCAAAAAAGGTTGCCCACCCTGACCTAAAGGATTAGTTGGTGAGCACAGTATAAAAGCTATAGTTTGTTAGGAATTTTGATATGATGGTAAGTCCATTCGTGGTTGTGGGAGTGGGACAGAATGGAAGGGGATTTGACGTTTCCACAATACACCTACGTAGCAGATGTAGTTGAGCACTGACTATTCGACACTGGGGCAAACTCCAGGAAATGGCTGTTACTTGAGCACTGACTATTCGACACTGGGGCAAACTCCAGGAAATGGCTGTCACCATCACACCCTCCTTCTGGCTCGCCACTGTTTGAGACCAAATGCTGCATGTGTGGACCCTTGGACTGGTCCAGCACAGTGATCCTCATGTTCATGATACAATGTAAGGGGTACAAAGCTAACACTGCCATTTGGCAGGGTGAGGTAACATGCCTCAGACATCACTTCTGGGATACCGGTAATGTGCAGCAAATTGTCTCAGGCCTTTCTGATGGGAGAAGTCACTGTCAGGGAAGCTTAGCCTTCTGGGAATGACCAGGAGTGAAGTGGTATGGTGGAGTCTCTTGGGTGGGGGAGAGACAAAAGGTGATGGAATGTGAGTGGAGTGCACTGGTTATTTACTCATTTTTATTATCTTAATTATATTGGGTTGGATCCAGACTTGGTCACACTTAGAGTAAGGATGTGCAAATCACCAAAACGTGAGCTCAGCAAGATTCCCTGATGTCCACTGCAAAACTCATTCCAGGTCGAGTCCGTATCCATGCCAGTTTTTTTCTTCCCCTACGTGGACATTTGTTCATATTTTAATATTCATCTTTGTAGACATTTTTCAATCGTACACATTTTTCCCCATTGACTAAAGTGAATGTACATGCATTTTTAAACATGGACACTGTTTTCTGCACATTTTCCAGATGTACTCATTTTAACACAATTTTTTGTTGCCCAAATTGCATTGCAAGCTCGGAAATGTACAGACTGCTGTCCGCAAATAGCGTTCAAGTCTGCGTTCAGTTGCAGAAGGTGTGAATTGGATAAATTCTAGTGAAAAATGAACTGAAAAGAATTCTTTCCCATCCCTAAGAGTAGACCCATTGAAATAGGTGTGACTTAAGATACTCATGACTAACTTAAGTCTAATTTATTTCAATGGGTCTACTCTAACTATGACTATCTGGATCCAACCCATCCTGTTTTCCCCCATAGCATGTTGAAAAGGTGCAATAATAAGACTTTTTAATGACTGTTTAAAATATGAACTTGTATATTGCTTTGTTACATATTTATCAACATTTATGGTTCTTAATTACTATTAACAGGACTATTTATGATTTTTATGTCAATGTATGAATGGAATTTTAGTATATTTATACTTATCATTAATATCTGTGTTTAACTTATGGAGAAACTAAGATGGATGTTTGTAGGGAAGACAGGAGATGGGTTATAGGGTGGACATATAGGTGTTTGGCTTGCTGTCTGAGGGGGAAGGTAATAGGTATGTATTAGGTTGCTATGTAGTTCTGTTGGCCATATTTACATATGTAACACATATTTGATGTTAGTTGGTGATATGCATTTTTTTTAAAAGATGCAACAATTCAATTTCATACAGTTGTTGTTGTTTTTCCAAAACCCAATCAGACAATTTAAAAGGTAGAGGTTATTAACTCATATATGAACATCTTATGACGCAAATATTTTTCCTGTCCTCTTACATGGGCCAATAGAATGGATCTTTCAGGTCCCCCTTTGGAGGGAACTAACAGGGATTCACATCCCAATTTCCACTGGTGGAGGGTCATATGGGAGAAAGCAGCCCCCCAAATATATCAAATAAGGCTTTGTTAGGGCACAGTCCTATGGCTTATGCTCTTGCTGCTTAGAAGCCCCTGCACTTGGAGGCTTCTGAGATTCCTATGCCCTACCAGGCTGAAACTGGCAGGGTAGGAGCAGCGGCACAGGCAATCTTTGCCTCCCCATCCTCCAATCTTTGCTTTTCTTGCTAGACAGACTTTTTAGCCCGTCTAGTGATGGTGCTTCACAAGGGGAGGGGAGGAGGCTGGAGAAGGCTCTGAATAAATCTCATCCTGGCCTCTCTGGTCTCCTCCCCTCCCTGCCCACTGAAACACCCCCTTTCCCTCCTCTTCGAGGTTGATTTTCCAACCTCAGAGAGGCAGTTGGTGTGGTTCTCTCAGCACTAGCTGTGAGTGGGCGGGGGCGGGAGTCGGATCTCTGGCTCCCCTTTCTGAGGTTGGAACACTCTCTCTGACTCCAGAGGGGGTGGAATCGAGCCAGCCTATGCTCCCTGGGATGCTCGCTAGGGCTTTAAATGTTAAAAGCAGGCTTTAACCATGTCATTAAAAAGGCTTCGAAAGGCTGATTATGTTTCTGACTTCCCTTTTGTTTCTATTGACTTGCTTTTGTTGTGAGCCACCAGGATAGGTAATTATATCTTTTCATAATGTTCAACACTGTAGCCCATCAGAACCGTTCAGACAAAGCTGCCTATAAATTAATATTTGACATTTAGAAGAACAGATTTCTCTCTCCAAACAATTCCTGCAGAACACACATAGTATAAATCCAAATTGCTTTGTACTGCGATGTGTCTGTGTAACACCAGAAATGCTGCTGCAATCATTGTAGGGATGGGTGAATCTGTTAAATTTGGTTCTGCTCAGTTCTTCATTTTCCCAACATTAAATTTGTTCTGTCCCATTTCCACCTCCCTTTATGATTTCCCCCCTAAAAACTACGCACAAAACTTCCTATGTATTTTCATGTGCATTTCTCAAAATGTACTTATTTTTGTACACCCTTCCCCAGATTATACACATTTTTGTATACACTTTTCCAAATATACACATCCCCCCCCAAGGAATTTCATCTAATATAATGCATGTTTGCGCTCTTTCCCCTAATGTACACATTTTTGTGCACACTTTCCCCTAATATAAGCATTTTGTGCACAACTTTTCCTATTATATGCATTTTTATGTGCATTGGTTTTTATCTTGTGTGCTGGCTTGAGAGGATTCTAACCAGAAAGGCAGCCTAAAAATAAATAAATAGTTTGCTTTGCGAACTGCACCACAAAATTCTGGAAAGTAAGAATATCACTGTATAACTGTGTTCTGGTTCATGTGCCAGTTCTGGAAGAGTGGGTTTGTTGAATTTGCATTAAAATGGGAAGTTGGGAACCCAACGGATTTCTCACCCATCTCCAGTGTAATGTCATGGATTATGACATTGGCTTTGTTCACACGCCTAATCCACATTCACATTTACTTCTCGCGGGGTGCCCAACTGCATGTACAAAGCCTGCACGCATTCAGTGTGTATGCAAACGGGGCTCTGTTCTGCCTACTGTGTGTGTAGGCTGAGAGCAGGAACTCACACACACACATTAACACATCACAACAGCAAAAACCAGTAACGGTCAGGGGAGAAATTGGTCTAGGTAGTCACCAAATGGAAGCTCTGAGAGCCCATTCCTTCCTTATCCATCCAGTCAGCCAGTTGTACCTTGACTTGAAAAGGCAGAGGGCTTATGCGCGCCATTGAGAGCACTGGCTGGCAGTAATGTTATACATTATTCCAGTTCATAGGCCCATTAATGATGTTTTGACTGGTGATATCATCCTTGGTGCTGGCAGTAATTGCTGGCACTTTTCCTGGATTCTATCATTGCTACTGTTTGTGAGCAAAACCCTGCTGAAAACATTTACTAATCTTACAGAAATTCTTATTTTCCCTTGAAATTGCTCAGATGTTTTGCCTGAGCAGCAGCCTCCAAATTCACTTTAGGCATAAAATAAAATAAAATCAGGCAAAATGTAGCTTCCATTTTGCAGATGAATAGAGTCCCCTGACCAAGATTTCTCTCCCTCGGTTCCAATCTTTAAACACAACTAAAAATCTACACTCATTCTCCTTTATTATCTTAAAACACACACACACACACACACACACACACACACACACACACACAGTCTCTGGTCCAATCACTGCATGCTCCTTTTGATCTGTATATGCTCGAAATAGGTCCAAAGTACCTAAAAAGCTGTGATTCTTCTGTAGGCCTTTTGCTGTTCAGACTTGCTCTGTGTGATTTTGCCTAACAATATGGATCCAATGTGAAAGTGATGGGACATCTTGCTGCTCCGACTCATTAGTTCTTGCAAAGGCTGATACAGTTTGAAGATTATGTGTAACCCAATCAAGTCTTCTTTATATGGCTGATATTTCTGTGGGCTGAAAATCTCTTCAATTCCTATCTCTCTTCAAAATATGAAAAGAAAAAAAAAAACCACTGGTTGTGGTTTATGGGAGGATATGAGGTTGACAGATATTAGATATTCTCATTGCTTCTCTCCTCAGCACACTGTTCTGCGGGCTTCGTTGTCAGCAGTACCCAAATGTCGATGCATATCAGGGTTCAGCAGCTAATCAGAATCATGTAATCTGCAGGAACCATTTCTGGCTAAAAGATCATAAATAAAAGCCACCGTGTAATACTGTGAAAGGGTCCTAACATTAGTTTGGAGGAATGCTCACAAGACAAAAAAAAAATGCCTCCAAAAATCAATATCTAGGTCTTGGCACACTTCAGACCTCTAAGTGCTTCCATGCTTTTGGAGGTGGGGGGAGTATATAGTTTGGAATAGTCACAAAGACAGCTCCTTGGCACTTGTGAGTGAGAAAAATCTTCATTTGCAGCATTTTTCCACCCCCAGAATCTAAAAGCCTTTTTTTGTTTGCTAAGTCAGGTTTAAGCGCTTGCAGGAGACACTCATCGCAGTCTGCAGGCCAAAAGGGCTAGTCTGCCATCACTTCATATATTTTTAGCAAGGTAAGTAGATTTGGGCAAAACAGACCATCCATAAAATCACAGACAGGGCTGCTGCTGCTGTCTATAAACATCTCTCACCTCCCCCTTTCTGCTCACTGTTGTCCTCTGCTTTGTCTTTCCTTTCAGATAATCAAAAGCTCCCCAGACAATACAGTCATATTGGTACTATACACTCAAAGCAGGCAGTCACTAGGATTTTTGGCACAATGGTTGTCTATAATACAGTGCACCAGGAAGAATAAACGTGCTGCTGATATATAAAAGTCATTAAGGGTGCAATCCTGTGCATGTTTAGACAGAAAAAAAGTCCTACAACTCCCAGCTGTAGGACTTTTTTCTGTCTAAACATGCATAGCATTACAGCCTAACTCGTATAAATAACAATGTTGTGTGGCATGTTTTGAAGGCTCAAATCGCTTTCATCTACATCCTCACAGCAGAACTGCGAGGCCCAGTAGAAATAGGATACAGTTGTATTTAAATAAAAACATGCATACATGTGGAGTCCTCTATGGCTATTGTCACGTTCAAATCAACTCACCGGCCACTATAGGTACAACATTAACATGTCAGGGATCTGCTCCCTCGATATTCACCACACTGGCATACTAATGCTGCATGAGCAGGCATCAAATATGACGCCAGTTGCCTGGCGCCTTGCACAACCCAAGCTACTTAGAACCCCATACAGGCAATTGTTTTGTTGTCACATTAAACCTGGCCCAAAGGAGCCCAGCATTATTGTCTCCCTATTGCTGATGGGGAGAGAGAATAGGAAAAACATAAGAAGAGCCCTGCAGAATCAGACCAAAGGCCTATCTAGTCCAGCAGTCTGTTCCCACAGTCGCTGACCAGATGCCTCCAGGAAGCCCACAAGCAGGACATGAGGGCAACAGCCCTCTCCCACTGTTGCCCAACACCTAGATTTTAGGGATGTGCTGACGTTGGGAAGTCTGTCTCTTTGAGCTCAATGGACTTCCTGCCCGCTTCTGATCAGATGATCGAAAGCGGGCCAGGTCGGGGGATTTTCCACAGACTTCTGGCTCTAAGACAGGCTGCGATTTGCACATTTAAAAAAAGAATGCTAAGGAAATTTGTGCAAATCATGCTGTTCTGTGCAATTTGCGTAAATTTATGCAATTTGCACAAACAGTGCCATTTGCACAAATTGGAAGCCAGAAACTACATAGTTCTGGTGTGATTTGCAGAAATCACGCTAGAACTGCATAGCGCAAGTAGTGTGATTTGAGCAAATTTCCTTTTTTTTTTTTTAATGCGCAAACCGTGGCCCGTCTTAGAGATGGACATCCACAAGCTGGGTCAACTCACACAACACTGAGTCAGCACCAGCGTGGAGCTAATGAACCGGAATCCGGGGGGGTCCCAAATTGAGAAAATCCATCAGATTCCTCACACATCCCTACCTGGTATACAGAGGCATGTTGCCTGACTAGTAGAGATTGATAGCTTTCTCCTCCATGGATTTGTCTAATCCTCTTTTAAAACTGTCCAAGTTGGTGGCCATGATTACATCTGTAGCAGAGAATTCCATAATTCAACTACGCACTGTGTGAGAAGAAGTACTTCCTCTTGTCTTTCCTGAATCTCCCACCATTCAGCCTCATAGGATGACCCTGGGTTCTAGTACTATGAGAGAGGGAGAAAAACACCCCTCTATATCCATTTCCACCACACCATGGATAATTTTATAAAACTCTATCATATCCCCCCCCCATCCCCATCTTATTCAACTGTATTCTAAGCAAAAAGGTCCAAACCCTTCAGACTTTCCTCATATGGGAGTTGCTTTTGCACTTTTCCCACCTCTACTATCCTTTGTGACCAGAATCATATGCAGTATTCCAAGTGTGGTTGCACCATAGATGTGTATAAAGGCATTATGACACTGTATTACCATGGCTGAACTTGGAATGTTCAAGGCAGAGATTTAAACTGACCAATGACCTCACACCATACACTCCTTGCTACTGTGCTGCCCCAGCTCAACTGGAACTACAGCAGGGTTTGGCAGAAAGTAAATCAGGATCTACTGGTAGATCTTTGAGTGATTTGCAGTAGATCGGCAAGGGTTTCTGAGTCTCAGTTGTCAGACAATAACAGATACTATTATGTATCTGGCACCAACTGGTGGATCTCAGGGTTCTAATGAAAATGATATTAGATCTAGCAAGCCCAATCTCTGCCCATCCATGAACACAACTTCTCTTCCTTTGAAAAATGGCAGCCTGTGAGTTTCCAGTTCATAGGAGGGTAGGGGCGATCTTGTGCAACTTTGCTCTTCCAACGTCACACTGTTTACACGAGTAGGTCATTTGCACTGGCACTTATTTGCAGAGCTTTGCTGGCTGCAGTAGTGTGTGCACCCACATTCATATGTGAATGAATGTGCAAGTTTGCATGTGTGCGTCTGAATCTTTTTGTGGCAAGTTAAGAAAACCTATTTCCTCACTGAGCATCTGTGCAGTTAAGAGTATTCTCCTAGGTTTCCCCTTCCTCTCCCACACATACTGCTTCTGTCTCACTCACTATAATACAGCAACTCCTGCTATACCAATTACGCTTTGGGGATGTGAACCTGATGCATTCTGAGAAATTCATTATTTTCATAACACTTGGGTAATGCTAGTTACACAGACAGTAGACAATAATGCAGATATCACGTCTTTCAAAATATTTTGTTCAGAGGATACTTGAGCAACCCCCAAGATGTAAGAGTGCCAGGCAGCAGAAAAATAACAATAATTCTCAGAAAATCAGGAACGCCATTAGCCACAGCCCCCATCTTGTTCTGTAGGAGCTGAGTAACTAAAAAGATAATTGTTTATTTATTTAATTACGATTCCCCATCTGTTCCCAAGACTCAGGCTCTGTTACAGCATCTTAAGAATCAGAATAATAAAAAGACATGGTGGCATCATCATCCAGCTTCACAAATAGCCACTTGCCAGGAAATAGGCACCTGGCGAGCTCACAAGTGAGTGGGGATTGCTGTGAGGTAGTCAGTCCAGGAAGCAATTACAAAAGGTCCCCTTCTCCCCCATTTTAGTCCACAAATGACTTGCGTAGATATGTGGGCAGGGGGAGCATTAAAAGCAACAGCTAGCTGCTAGCGAGGAACTTTGGGGCACTGATTTGAAAGACTGATATATAAGCTACAAAACCATAAGTAGAGAAATCTATCAAACCCTAAGACAGTGTAGTATCTGGATAAAATTCCCCAGCACTGGCTAAACTGCGGACACTAATATAGTCACAAGAATATATTAGAAGTTAAAATGTCACCAAAAGTGTGTCCCCTCGGTATTGCTGCAGTAAAGATATAAACAACCGTGTGCCAATTTTCCACGATTGTGGTACTCTGTGATACTTGACACTACAAAGGGACGGTTTCAAGCTAATGAATGAAAGCCTTGTCAGAAGATGGTGAAGAGTCCTTCTAACCATACCCTGACATCATATTCCAGCCACAGATCTTGGAGTGACCCAAATCTACATTCCTAAGGAAGCAAAGGAACAAGACAACAGATCACTTCCTGTTCTCACCATCCCCACACCTTCCCAGGCCCTCCCAGTTTGCTCCTTGCTCCCTTCCCCAACCTACCAGCCCTTCAGAGTTTTGGACAATAACATATGATCCCTGGGACCAAAGGTCCTAAGCAGACTAGCCTGTTATATTGGGGCAAGTGAGGCTGAAAGGTAGGCCTGGCATCAGCACATGACAGCTTCAAGCGTAGGATCATAGGATCATAGAGTTGGAAGGGGCCTACAAGGCCAGTGAGTTCAACCCCCTGCTCAATGCAGGAAACTAGAGGAGGGGTCTCCCATCCAAGTAATAACCAGGCCTTGCTCAGCTACCAGGTGCTTTGTACTCTGGCAGGTCTCACTTTGCTGATGCCTGCCTGTCATCATCAGCAATTTGGCTGGTGATGCCATTTTGTTTCCCCCCCATACTGCACTCTATGTTGAACCAGTGCATTGTGGGGGGAAGACAATATGCTGTGCCATATTAGAGGTGTACCCCCTCGCCTCGAGGCAGGCGTAGTGGGCTGAAATTGGCCCCGCTCACGCCCACCAGAGACTCGTGGGCCTTACCAGGTCCTGGGGCTCCCTCGGCTCTCTGCATTGAGCCCGCCGCACCAGCCACGCTGGTCCCATCGCGTCACTTCCGGCTGGCCGGAAGTGATGCCACAGGACCCTGCACCGGCGCGCTGGGACCCCGCGCTGCGTATTTTCCGGAGAAACCAGGGCAGCCCTGTTGCCCTGGTTTCTCCGGAAAATATGCAGTGCGGGGTCCCAGCGCATCGGCTAGCCGGAAGTGACACGATGGGACCAGTGTGGCCGGCTCAGCGGGCTCAAGTGGCGTGGAGAACTGCTCCGTGTCGCTGAGAATATCGAGGCGGTGGGGCCGCCGCCACGGAGAGGAGAGGTGGGGCGGGGTGAGGCAGGGCCCCCCTAAGGTTCGTGGACACCACTAGTGCCATTCTTTACAGTTACGTTATAGTTTTAAAAAGAAAATAAAGCCAAGTGTTCTGCAACACTACAAGATAAGTCCCCATGCCTCAAATCTTAAGGAAGCTCAAGCAACATACGGTTGGGGGTCACTAAAGGAATTTTACCAACAGTCCCCTCAACCCTGGAGCTGGCCCTGGACATGAAACGGATATTCATGAAAGAACAAAAAAAAATGTGTAAGTGGTAAGCGAGTAAATACAAATCTGGGACCTTCTACATTCAAAGCATGCACTCTACCAGTGAGCTATGACCCAGCTTCCGAGAATTATTCTACTTCTTTCAGCGCTGCACAAGCAAGAAGGTGGAGGTTGGAGGAGAACAGTCACAAAATCTAGCACCCTGCCTATGCAACGGGAAATGCTATTTTCTCCTGCAACGTGGCTGCTGTTGCAACTCCCCATCATTGTGCGACTGCCTGTAGGAGCCCCAGGCAAACACATTCCAAGGTTTTCAGTATAGGCTCTTTCCTAGCCCTGCGAGCGACCCGACAAATGTCTAATGGAAGATGCTAGCAACTGAAAATGGGTTCCTTCGCATGAAAAGCAGGAACTATCTCACTTAAGTAGGGTCCCTTTTTTTCATTACCATCTGTATCTCACAATTTCCCACTAAAACCCTTCAGCAACATCCTGTGTTTTTGTTGCAATCTTGTGTGGTGAACTCCGCTTTTGGCCCATCCTTTTACATGCAACCCTACATAGTCAAGCAGCCAAGAACTGTACTGGCCAAGCCAGTAAAACCCATGTTCTGTCAGACTGCCAGTATTGGAGACTGAAAAGCGTATAAGAACATAGGAAGCTGCCTTATACTGAGTTAGACCATGGGTCCATTTAGTCCAGCATTGTCAACACTGACTGGCAATGGTTCTCCAGGGTTTCAGGCAGTTTCCCAAGCCCTAGTTTGACATGACTGGGATAAGGACTGGTGCAGGGCAGTTTGGCGCCCTAGGCGAAATTATATTTAGCGCCCCCCCTCTCGTGCTGTGGGGGGGCTCCGGAGCAAAGCAGCCCTGCTCTGCAAACCACCACCCCCGCCGCCACCTACCTTCCCCCTGCCACCCCCCCGTCGCCGCCACCCCCCTCTTCAGCCACGCGCCCTAGGCGACCGCCTAGTTTGCCTAGCGGTAGCGCTGGCCCTGACTGGGATTGAACCTGGGACCTTATGTATACAAAGTATGTTTTCTAGCACTGAGCCACACCCCCAGTCCTGTCAGGCTCTGTCAGGCCCCACCCCTAACCTGCCAGGTTCTGCTCTGGCCCAAATCTGCCAAGGTTTGCTTTTGTTCTCCCTGTGACCCACTGCATCAGGGGTGCACAACCTTTGCCACATGTGATGCTGCTTTGGGGATCAGAGTCCACACCCTTCTGTCTTCACATACATATACATGCATATGTGCACACATGCAGGCATACACACACATATACAGTAATACCTTGGATTGCAAGCATAATTCGTTCCGGAACCATGCTTGTAATCCAAAACACTCTTATATCAAGGCGAGTCTCTGGCGGGTGTGAGCGGGGCCGATTTCGGCCTGCTATGCCCACTCGAGGCAAGCGGTTACATCCCTAGGCCTTGTCTTGCAAGACCTTGTTCGCTTATCAAGTCAAAAAAAATTTTTTAAATGTGCTTGTCTTGCAAAATGCTCTCAGACCAAGTTACTTGCAATCCAAGGTATTACTGTACAGCACACATGCATGTGTGCTGATGCATATATGCACACATGCACACACATACACATTCATGCACACACACCTCCCAGCAATCCTGATACAGATAACTCTTTCCTTGCTGCTAGCAGCGGCATGAAAAAAGTGGTCTCTATTAGGAACTTTGGGAGAGGGCAAAAAGAGTAGAGGTGGCATGGAAATTGGTGGAGGGGGGATTCAGCAATGGTGTGCGGTCACGGTACCCATAGGGGGCTGTAGTAAAGACCTTGGAGGGCCATATGTGGCCCCTGGGCCACAGGTTGTGCACCCCTGCAGTACATAGTGACCTAGCTCTGCCTGCTCTGATTCTACCCCCGACCCGCCTTTTCTGGTTGACACAGTATCATTGAAATAAAAAGTTAGACATCCTACAGCACCCAGTTGTCCTTGAATTCCTCCATCACATCTCCCTCTGTTGGTAATTCCTGGGAAAAGCTTATTTATGACAGGAGCAATATAAGCCATGACAGTGGTATGCTCTAGTTCAGGCACTATGTTGTGTAGGCGTGAAGGCTACTCTAGGATTTCCCAGAGATGTGTGTGCCAAGGCCTGGGCTTTCCCCTCGCATCTTCCTGTTTCCTGGTCACTTGTCAGTATGGGAATGCTGGCGGTGCAGCAGTGGTAAACAGCAGCGCAAGAGGCAGTGATGGCAGAAGGCTCAACAGCAAGAGCAGCTGAAAAGCTAGACCAATGGGATTTGCATTTGTTGGTGCAACTCAGCCAGCCCTTAATAAATGGTTTGGGGGCTAGAAAAGTTCAAAGCCAAAAGCAGCTGATTTCCCTGGAGCCAATCAATATGAGAAGCTTGCTGGTGCAGGATCACAGCTGAGTGGGCTTCGTCCTTTCATCACTAGCTGCAGATGGTATGTAATTTAGGGATGCCCGTTTGGTGAAATTTACTAGCTTCTCTGGAGAAATGGGTTTGCATTTTTTTAAAAACACACACAAGTTCACACACACAATTGTACCACACACACTGCATGTAAAGCAACAGCAGTTTATGTACTGACAGAAGAATGATAGAATTTTATTCTCCTTTTTTTAAAGGATATATCTACCCAAGAGATACTATATGTGCCTTGAAGCACTCTAGATGGCCTTTTTAACTTCACAAAAAAAGGGCAGAAAATAGCAATGAAATCAATGTATATAGTGCTTGCCAAAATTCCTAAATTAGAGATGAGAATCTGTCTTTACACTTTATGGCTTTATGGCATCTATATTGTATTGCTTCTGTGGCAATGAAGCCTTTGACACTGATTGGCTGAGCTAGTGTGATGGCTCAGAACGTTCAGTTGCTCAGGGAACTTACCCAATTCAAAGTCAAACTTCTGTGAGGGAAAGTATATTGCCACTTTGGCTGGAATACAGTGCCTTGCAGAAGTATTCACCCCTTTTCACTTCTCCACATTTTGTTGTGTTACAACCTGGAATTGAAATGGATTTAGTTGGCATTGTTACCACTAGATGTACACAAGATACTCAACACAAGATACTTTTATCCTGGAAGACAATCTTACTCGGTCACGAGTGATCGCCTGATGATGATGAGATACTCAACACTTTGAAGGTACAAAATATGTTTATTGTGGCACAAAAGTTAAGTAAACAAAAACAAACTGGCACTTGTTGGTTGCATAAGTATCCACCCCCTTTTCTGTAACATGCTTATATAAGCTCTGGTGCAACCCACTGCCTCCAGAAGTCATATAATGTAAGTAGTTGAAATGGAGTCCACCTGTGTGCAATTCCAGTGCCACA
Organism: Shinisaurus crocodilurus; assembly: GCA_021292165.1. NCBI lineage: Eukaryota > Metazoa > Chordata > Lepidosauria > Squamata > Shinisauridae > Shinisaurus > Shinisaurus crocodilurus. The sequence goes on along the minus strand of CM037878.1, from coordinate 148,050,625 downwards.
TGATCTCAGATTAAATACACCTGTTTCTGGAAGGGCCCAGAGTTTGTCAGGGAGCATATCTAAACAAACAGCATCATGAAGACCAAGGAGCTATCAAACCAACTCTGGGATAGAGTTGTGCAGAAGCACCAATCAGGGTTGGGTTATAAAAAATATATCCCAAACTATGAACATCCCCCAGAGCACTGTTAAATGCATTATTACAAAATGGAAAGAATATATCCCAACCACGACTCTGCCTAGAAAAGGCCGTCCACCAAAACTCAGTGAGAAGGTATTAGTTGGAGAAGCAACCAAGAGGCCAATGGTAACTCTGAAGGAGCTGGACAGATCTGCAGCTGAGATGGGAGAAACCATCCATGGGACAACTATCACCCAGATGCTCCACAAAGCTGGGCTTTATGGAAGAGTGGAGAAAAGAAAGCCATTGCTGAAACAAACAAATATCAAAGCCCATTTGGAGTTTGCAAAAAGGCATGTGGGAGTGGGAGACAGAGCAAACATGTGGGGAAAGGTTCTGTGGTTTGATGAGACCAACACTGAACTTTTTGGCCTCATCACAAAACGCTACATATGGCGCAAAGTCAACAGTGCTCATTGCCCTGAGAACACTATCCCCACAGTGAAACATGGTGGTGGCAGCATCATGTTGTGGGGATGCTTTTCCTTGGCAGAGACTGGGAAATGGGTCAGAATTTAGGGCAAGATGGATGGAGCCAAAGACAGGTCAATTCTAGAGGAAAACCTGTTTCAGTCTGCAAGGGACCTGGGATTGGGGCTGAGGTTCACCTTCCAGCAGGACAATGACCCTGAACACACAGCCAAAGTAACAGTGGAGTGGTTTAAAAACAAGAACCTGAAAGCCTTAGAATGGCCCAGACAAAGCTCAGACCTCAATCTGATGGAGAATCTGTGGCAGGACGTGAAAGTTGCTGTTCACCAACGGTCCCCATCCATCCTGACAGAGCTGGAGCAATTTTTCCAGGAAGAATGGGCAAACGTGGCAGGATCCAGATGCGCAAAGCTGATAGAGACTTACCCAAGAAGACTTACAGCTGTCATTGCTGCCAAAGGTGCTCCTACCAAGTATTGACTCAGGGTGGGGAATAGTTATGCAACCAACAAGTGCCAGTTTGTTTTTGTTTACTTAACTTGTGTGCCACAATAAAAATATTTTGCACCTTCACAATGTTGAGTATCTCGTGTACATCAAGTGGTAACAATGCCAACTAAATCCAGTTCAATTTCAGGCTGTAATACAACAAAATGTGGAAACGACAAAGGGGGTGAACTGAATACTTCTGCAAGGCACTGTAAATACCACATGGAGAGGACTGGGAAAAGGTCCTAGGAGTAGGGAAGCTAAGAGACAGGAGCCCAGAGCCAAGGAGGTTAAAAGGTTGGTGTACAGTAGGCTATTGGCAGAGAGGGAAGAACCTGAAGGAGAATGGGGCTCCATGAAAAGGACAGAGATGGCAGAGAACTGAGGCAAGATGGAGCTAGTCAGACAGTCAGATCTGAAGGAACCTCATAGTGCTTAAGAGTAGGGGAAGGAGACCAATGAAAAGCTAAAGGAAGTGAAACGAAGTAGGCAGTTGAACAAAGGGGGAAACACAGAGAAAGCAGAACTAGGTCAAAACTATAGGGACTGAAGGCAGGAGGAGCTGTGACCTACTAGCATGAAGGAAGTGTTCAGGCAAAGGAAATGAACAGAGGAACATTGGTTTTTTGAGCATGCAACGAATAAGGGAAGCTGGTTGTGGCATCTACTGTCACTACAGCATTGTAACCTGTTAACCCTAAGGGAGCAGTGTTGAATAAGAAGCGGCGGCTATACCCAAAATGGTTCAGTGCCCCTGTGTCAGACAGCTGGGAGTCAGAAACCCTTGCCAATCTACTACAAACCACCCAGAGATCTACCAGTAGACCCCAATCTATATTTTGCCTGCCCCTGCTTGAAGTAAATAGTTGCAAATTTTTAAAATATATATTCTTCAGTGAAGGTATGAGCACTGGAAGAGTTCTAGCCATGTTTTGTTTTGTTTTCAAAGGGGTATATTTAAGTGAAGTTATGCCATTGAAAAAATGGTGTCAGTGTGAAATGGTGTCAGATCTGCTGGGGAGCTCCAGCACACAGGTTCACTCAGGTGACAATGGTGAGAGTAAGGCACACGACTTTCTCTGTCATGGTCTCCATATTATGAAACTTGCTACTATTCACGGGGCCTCTTCCATAACCTGCATTCACCAACAAATCTTCCAAAGGCATTTTTAGTGCCAAAGGCATTCCTAGGAATTTGAGTACTACCGAGGGGCGAGGGCAGAATATATATTTTTAATTGCTTGGGGATGTGCATTGTGGGTGGGTGTTTTTAATTTTATTTTTTTTACTCACTGTTTGCTGTGTTGTTGTTCTGTTACTTTGGCTATTTTGTCTATTTTAGTTATTTTGGGTGCTTATTATGTGCTAATGGCTTTGTGCTATCAAAACTGTGATGCTTTAATGTATTTCTGAAATGCTTTACATCTGAGTCCCCTCAAGGCAAGTGAGAGCCAAACTAGACATTCCACTAAACATGATGCAGCTGCATAAAGTGAAGAGGACTTTGTATTATGGAGTGGCATACAAATGTCATCGATAAATGACTAAATAAATACTGAAAACAACAACCACGTGTTTAGCTGCAGCCACTCTGCCTCCATACTATTGCAGTATCAGATGCTGTACAGTTCTGTGTCATCTCCCCACTACTACCAGCCAATGATATAACAAGAAGAAAACTGCTGAAGAATATCCCTATGAAGACTCCTCCGCCTTCAACTGTCACCAACACTAGCTGGGGAAAGGAGAATCAGGGAAGCTCAAGTTTGCCATGATTCTCTGAAGTTTCTCGAGTTTGCCTGTCCCAATCCCCTTTTTTTCATTTGCAACCTGTTTTTCTTTTCATTTGAACAGGGAAAGTGTGCACTTTCATGCACATTTTTCAAAACTGCACACTTTTCATCATTGACTAAAGCATGAAAAGGTGTATATTTTTTTAAAGGTGTGCCCTTTTTAAAATACGAATTGTTTGAATGTGATCACAAGTTCATTAAATACACTCCTGTTTGCATTCAGGATTCCAAATGGCACACGTTTGAATGGTTTGTGAACTGACATGAAATTCTCATATATCCCTCCAGCAGCCATTACACCAGCCCTGCTGAAAGACTTGCTTTCCCTCCCTCTTCCCTTCTTATTCCTTTTTCCTTGTGTGTTGCATCTTTTTAGATTGTAAGTCTATGTGCAGGGACTGCCTTCTTTTACTGATTATATGTAAGCTGCTCCTGGAGCTTCTTTTTTTGGCTGAGGAGTGGGATAAAATACTTTAAGGGCACAATCCTATGCATATTTAGACAGAAAAAAAGTCCTACAACTCCCAGCATTCCCCCAGCCAGCCATGCTGGGAGTCGTAAGGCTTTTTTCTGTCTAAACATGCACAGGATTGCGCCCTAAAAAAATCAAATAAATATTCAAATCAAGTGTGAACCAGGAGGGGTGAAAATCAGCATATTGTCATGTTCTGACACAAGTTAACATTGTATTCAATGTTTCAGGGAGGGAGAGAGGGTAGGGTAGGCTACAGGCATGGCTATTTTTTTTTTTTCCATCACCCTGTTGTAGACTGGCCCTGATTACTACCAGAAATAAATGAGCAACAATGGCCCACCGTGCAATTCAATGTATGTTTTCTCAGAGGTACTGTTCGATGGAACTTACTTCTGAGAAAACATGTAAAGAGTCAGCATGTAAGATTTAGCATTAGATGAAAAAAGAACTGGGAATATGATATAAAATGGTGTGGAAAACAGCATCAACCTTGTCCTGGCAAAGCATGTTGTTGTACCTGATTTCCATTTCTCTGTTCAGGTGTTAGCGAGCGCATATGTCGGAGAGAGGGAATCAGCCCAGACTCTCCCATTCAGCAATGCAATCTGGTCCCTCTCTTCTGTTCGCTCTGCCATCACATATGGAAGGAAAACATAATTAAAAGATTGGGCTTGTCCACGAGGCTTTTTGACACTGATTGTCTCTGGACTGCACAGCATTCTGTGCTATTTCTCCCAAGCTTCTGATGTAAATAGCCTGGCCTGCAATTCCACATGCAAATTGTGGCATTAACAAGCAAGATCTGGTGAGGGGTATTTTTTTTTCCTTTTCTTTTTCTTGGTTGTTTATGAATGCCAGGCATTTGAAATTGCTAGGCATGGAATAGCTTTCACCTTATAATGTGGGGAGAGGGCGGATTGTTGTTCTAGAAAGCTGCTGAATGGAAAGCGGCTACTCCAAAAGGAGAGCAGGGACTCATTGCCAAGACAAACTGGGGCTGAGTCACACAACTCCCAAGGAGTGGCAATTCCTGATATGTACTGCTGGTGCAGTGGAGCCAGGGCTTGAAAGGTGGCTGTGCCATGGGAGGTTGGTGACTCCTAGGTCAGTGGGGCTCCTGACCTGATCCCTTGCAGCTTTTATTCTGAGCTTTCTAGGAGCTGTCCATGGTGCTGAACCCCATCCCCAAACTAGGTTCACCACCATGGAGCACCATGGATAGCTCCTAGAAAGCTCAGAATAAAAGCTGCAAGGGATCAGGTCAGGAGCCCCACTGACCTAGGAGTCACCAGACCCAGCACTTTTTGATTAGCAGGGATGCTAATCAAAAGGGGACATAAGAACATAAGAAGAGCCACGCTGGATCAGACCAAGGGTCCATCTAGTCCAGCATTCTGTTCACACAGTGGCCAACCAGCTGCCCACGGGAAACCCACAAGCAGGATGTGAGTGCAACAGCACCTTCCCGCCCATGTTCCACAGCAACTGGAGTACATAGGCATGCTGCCTCTGATACTGGAGGAAGCATATAGCCAGTCAGGACCAGTAGCTATTGATAGCCTTCTCCTCCATGAATTTGTCTAATCCCTTTTTAAAGCTGTCCAAATTGGTGGCCATCTCCACATCCTGTGGAAGTGAATCCCACAGTTTAACTATGCACTGTGTAGGAAGTACTTCCTTTTATCTGTCCTGAATCGCCCAGCAATCAGCTTCATGGGATGACCCCAGATTCTAGTATTATGAAGGAGGGAGAAAAGTGTCTCCCTATCCACACCATGCATAATTTTGTACACCTCTATCATGCCTCCCCTTACTCACCGTTTTTCTACATAAAGTAAATACAGTAATACCTTGGATTGCAAGTAACTTGGTTTGAGAGCGTTTTGCAAGACAAGCAATTTTTAAAATATTTATTTATTTATTTTTTAACTTGATATACAAGCGACGTCTTGCAATACAAGTACTGTAGTACAGCTTAAATTAAAAATCTCTGTACAAATTTATTTGGGGGGATTTCATTTTGATATAAGAGTGTTTTGGATTACAAGCACGTTTCCGGAACAAATTATGCTCTCAATCCAAGGCATGACTGTAATCCCAGCTGTTGTAACCTTTCCTCATAGGGGAGTTGCTCCAGCTAGGGATGGGTGAATTATTTGAGGGGAAGTGGGGCGAACTCGCCCTACTCGCCCCCCGAGCCCCACGGAACTTACCTTTCTCTGGCTCAGCACAACTCCCCAGAGAGGAGCCGGGGAAGGGTACTTCCGGGTCCCTGGCGCTTCTCTTCCGGGTCCCCGGCACTGCAAAAATCCATGGTAAACTACCTTAAAACGGCTGCGAATAGCCTATTTGTGGCCGTTTTAAGCTAGTTTACCTTGGTTTTTATGTAAAAAACACAATGCCAGGGACCCAGAAGTGATGCGACGGGGACCCGGAACTGATGTGATGGGGACCTGGAAGTCCGCCGAGCGCCTCCCCGAGTGCCGTGGAATGGATTGCACAGCGGGGGTGCTCAGCGGACTTCCGAAGAGTCGGGTCCCATTGAGTTCGCACACACCTAGTCCAGCCCCTTCCTCATTTTAGTTGCCCTTTTTTGCACTGTTTCCAACTCTACAATGTCCTTTTTAGGTGTGGTGACCAGAACTGTACACAGTACAATAATACCTTGGATTGCAAGTAACTTGGTCTGAGAGCGTTTTGCAAGACAAGCAATTTTTTTCTATAAATTTTGACTTGATAAACAAGCAACGCCTTGCAATACAAGTGTAGGGATGTAACCACTTGCCTCAAGCAGACGTAGAGGGCCTAACTCAGCCCCACTCACGCCCGCCAGAGACTCGCTTTGATATAAGAGTGTTTTGGATTACAAGCACGGTTCCGGAACGAATTATGCTTGCAATCCAAGGTATTACTGTATTCTAAGTGCAGTTGCACTATAAATTTGTATAAGGGCAGTATGATCTTGGTAGTTTAATTCAATTCCTTTTCTAATTATGCCTAACATGGAGTTTGTTCCCCCCCCCCCACAGCAGCTGCACACTGGGTCAACATTTTCATTGAGCTGTCCACCACAAGCCCAAGATCTCTTTCTTGGTCAGTCACTGCTAGCTCAGATTTCATCAGATTATACCTGAAGTTGGGAATTTCACCCCAACGATTACTTTACACTTGCTTACATTGAACCGCATCTGCCATTTTGATGCCCATTCTCCTAGTTTGGAGAGATTCTTTTGGAGGTCCTCACAATCCCTTTTTCTTTTCACCACCCGAAATAATTTGGTGCCATCAGCAAATTTGGCCACTTCACTGCTCACTCCTGATTCCAGATCATTTATGAATAAGTTGAAAAGCATTGATCCTAATACATATCCCTGTGGGACCCCAGTGTTTACATTCCTCCATTGGGAGAATTTACCATTTATACCTTCCCTCCACTTCCTGTTCTTTAGCCAGTTACTGATCCATAAGAGGACCTACCCTCTTATTCCATGACTGCTAAGTTTGCCCCGGAGTCTTTGGTGAGGAACTTTGTCAAAAGCCTTTTGGAAGTCCAAGTAAACAATGTCTACCGGATCACCCCTGTCCATGTGTTTATTGACACTCTCAAAGAACTGTAAAAGGTCAGTGAGACAGGACTTACCTTTGCAGAAGCCATGTTGATTCTTTCTCAGCAGGGCTTGTTCTTCTATATGCTTACTGATTTTATCTTTAACAATGCTTTCAACCAATTTATCCAGAACAGACTTTAAGCTAAGTGACCTGTAATTTTCCAGATCCCCCCTGCATCCTTTTTTTAAAACTGGTTTTAAAACATTGGACTTCATCCTCCACCTTCCTCAGAATGCTTAGAATCCTCACAGTAGTGGTGTGGTGGTGGTGTGGGAATTAATTTTCTCAGCAACAAGATATAGGTAGTTGTGAGCTATCCCTGTTGGAATGCAAAGTATTTTGGAGTGGCCTGGTCTTGAATGGGCAGTTATGACCTATATTACAGGGGTTCTCAAGCAGGGGGGAATTCCCTGCAGGGGGGAATTTTAGGGTTTCAGGGGGGGAATTGGGACCGCAGACTCAAACTGTTGGAATACTGATCTTTCTACAAATTTCAATTCTGCAGATTGTACATAATCTACAGGACATCACACCTTATTGTATGGCACAGATTAAGTCAGACAATCTTGGAAAGGGGGGAGTGACATTCTGACATATGGTGAAGAGGGTGCATGGGGCAAAAAAAGGTTGAGAACCACTGACCTATTAGCTTTACAAATGTCCTGCTCCTGGTAGAGATAAAAACTGCTAGAATTGGTTTGTTGATATGGATCAACAGAGCTTTTGGACTGTCCTTGGGGGGTTGTCCATGGGGCAGTAACAAAGAGCATCTGCACTTCAAGATTTAACACTACACTACTGGCTACCAATACCACAAAGCTGAGGCAATGGTTCTACTGAATTCTACATGGATTGTCTTTCCAAGGGCTGTTGCCTTTTTGAGTTCTTGCAGTGGCATGCAGGAAGCCAATGTGCACACAGTCCTGACTGTGTGGTTGGCAATCCCCTGGCCACCTCAGCTCATGGTACTGACCTGGGCACAGAACTTCTACTATGCTGAGGGTGGTTGCATGAGAATTAAACATGACCTCAGGGCCCAGGGACTTTCTGCAGTGTCGCTTCTTCCCACGCCACTCCAGTAATGTAAGATCTCCAAAATCATGGGAATGGCACTGGCGATGCAGTGGCTTCTCATTACAGCTCTTGGGAGGACCACACTAGCAAGGGAATCACCCCTCCCCATACCCTGAGATCATCAGCTGATGTCCTTCTCTATCTACCTCTTCCATCAGAGGTACAACAGTAGGGATGGCTAAGAATTTTTCTCTTTCTAGGGTTGGATTTTTGTTTTTTTTATGGATTCCCCCAATTTGCACCTCCCGAACCTTTCAGCGAAATGAGAGAGAGTCTCATTGTGAAATTTGCATTTTTGCCAACTTTCCAATACAGATCATCTCAGGAAAAATGTGCACAAAAATATACACATTGAGGGAAAGTGCACACAAAACAGCATTTCAGCAATGCAAATTACTTGGGGAGAAATGAGTATGTTTAACAATGTGCACAAAAATGCCTACATTGGGGGAAATGGAAGACCGACCTTGGAGCTGGAGGTTTGTGGGCATTACAGGTGGTGGGAAGGGGAGGAGTGAGGCTTTGCCAGGATATGATGTATCCCGGTGGCACCTCAGCCTGTCCTCCTCGCAAAACACTTAGACAGCCGACATCAGCAGCCATTTAAATGTTTTGCAGGGTGGGCCTCTGTGCTCCTCCCACCCTCGATAGGATGCCCATAATCCTCTGAGTTCAGGGGGCTATGGGCCGCCACATTAGATGCTGGTCTAGAAAGGCCTTTGATCAGATCCAGTACAGCGCTTCTTGTCTTCCTACCAGCCACTACTTGGTAACATCCATTATCCAAAACCTATCAAACTGGTCAAATGTATTTTTAAAACCAAAGAACAACAAAGAACACGAGATAGCATCACAAGACATAGCATAAGACAAGCCAGTCATTCATAGTGAACTGGCCTGCAATATACGTGCTCTTTGGAATAATCACATGTAGCCTGAATCAGCGGGTAACTTCCTCCACTCTTACAAAATTCAGGATAAAAAAGCTGAATAAAATCATGCAATAAACATAAGGACATACAGAATGCAAAAACAATCCCTAAGGAGTTGTGTTATGCATGCACATAGAGTTCAGGACTATGAATGAAGTCTAACTGGAATTTCATTTGGAACTTTTGTCAAAAATACAGTTACTTCAGGGGGGGAAATTACTCTAAATTCCTGCATATTTGAATATAGGATTGTGGAGAAAGCCAACCTAAAACCCCTTTCTGACACACACACACTCACCAAGGAGGGGGGAAGGAGACCCAGGGGGGGGGAGACAGCCAGTCTCCACAGAGACCAAAGGGGACAAACAACATCTGCATAGAATCACCCCAGGGGGGAAGGCAGGAAGCATCCCCAGGTTCGTCAATGCTCTCGTATATCAGCCCCATCTACATAAGACTTGAATACCTTGCCAGAGCAGACACTTCGGCACCCATAAGAAAGGGCCATTCAACACCACAGGATGGGACCATTAAGCAAGTGGCTTCAAAGGGACCCCACCCACCTGAGGAGGGTGGCAACCCACCTGATTGGCCGCCCACCTGAGGAGGGTGGCAACCCACCTGATTGGCCACCCACCTGAGGAGGGTGGCAACCCACCTGATTGGCCGCCCACCTGAGGAGGGTGGCAACCCACCTGATTGGCCGCCCACCTGATTGCAGAGGGAGGGGCTACCTGAAACCCAAGGTATAAAACACCCTGCGCAAGGGAACTGAGTTGTTGGACCTGATCAGCAATCTTGCCCCATGCTTGGGGTAAGGGAACGAAGGGATCGGCAACCCCGGGTAGCAGCACCCGGCGTGCTCCAGCTAGCTGAAATCACTGGCCGCTTGGGTTGACCGGACCCCCGGGAAACCAAGCTGAAATCACTGGCCGCTTGGGTTGACCGGACCCCCGGGCAACCAAGCTGAAATCACTCACAAGCCGCTTGGGTAGACCGGACCTCCGCCGGGAACCCAGCTAGCCGCTTGGGTAGACCGGACCTCCGCCGGGAACCCAGCTAGCAGCATGCGGTTGACCGGGCCTCTGCTGGAGCCCGAGCTAAACTAACTAGCTGAGAGCCCTGAAATCACGGTGTCCTTGAGACTTCTTGCTTGCTACTTTGTACCGTACTGATAAGCTGTATTGCTGGCGTGTGTCTGGGTTTGTGAAGGTAATTTTGTAAATAAACTTGTTTTATAAAAGATACTTTTGTGGCTATAAGTTATCCCTTTGTTCTGGGCTAAGGGTGATAGTCGCTGGGGGACCTCGGAGAAGGCCCACCCCCAGGACTCGCTACCCCCTTAGTATTGAACCCACGCAGAAGACCAGGTTGTCGGTCTTCCACTTGGTGGCAGAGGTGGGATAACTTATTAGCCCAGAATATCTCCCAGACCCAAGGTAGCAAGAGCCTAAGGATCACCATGGGCGACCCAGAGCCTGACGGAGCGACTGGGGGAGCCGAGCCACGGCAGCCCCTGCCTGCAACCCCCATCACCCCGGGGTTGGCGGCGCTGATCTGGCAGACGGAGCTGCAGAGGGAGCTGCTGGCAAGTCTGGGCCCGGGTGCCCGACCCAGGGGCCGCCCTATCCCAGTTCCGACAGATGGGAGAGAGGATGTGGTGACCGAGGACCCCGCTCCCCTGGAGCCCCTGGAGCCCCTCGAGCTTCCCTCGGAATGGATGGCACAGGAGCGGGAGAGGATGGCCCACGAGCGCGAAATGATCCGGATGCAGATGGAGCTGGCCAAGATGCAGCTTGAGGCGGGGAAAACTCCCCCGATTGTCCCCTCCGCTCCTCCCCCTCCGTCGTGGGACCGCAAGGCGTTCCCCTACTACAAGCCAGGGCAGGATGTCCTGATGTTTTTCTACATTTTTGAAATGGCGTGCCAGGAGCAGCGGGTCCCTGACAACTTGCGGTTGTCCGCCCTGCGAACCCAGGTCAGTGGGGACCTGGCTGACCTCCTCGGGGCTCATCTGCGGAAGACCCCGGCAAGCTACGAGGCGTTCAAGGCAGCGGTCAGACAACACTTCGCCCTCTCCGCCGAACATTGCCGGCGAAGATTTCGAGAGGGTAGACCTTCCCCTGGGACCACCCACGTGGCATGGGCAGCCCAGGTGATGCACGTCTGCGAGTCCTGGGTGGAGGCTTCCCGGGCCTCCACCCTGAAGGAAGTTGTCGAGCTGTTCGCCATGGAGCAGTTCTTCACCACCATCCCGAAGGAGCTGGCCGCTGTCGTGAGGGATCAGAAGCCCCGTACCTGTGAGGCGGCGGGGATCATGGCCGACGAGATGGGGCTATACCGGACGGCCCCATCCACCAAGGGAAGTTCCGCGGCCGTGGCCGAGAAGAACCCAGAGCCGGAAAAGGGCCTGCCCCGACGGCGCGGGGAGGCCCCTCGAACCAAGGGGAACCAAAACCCTCGGTCTGGGGCCTGCTTCCACTGTAACGAGATGGGACACCTGCGGCGGGATTGCCCCAAGCTCCAACCCAAGAACCGGGATGCCCGTCCCTCACCGAGGAAAGTAGGACGCGTCGCCGGTGCTGCAGCCGCTCAGGACGACAACAGCGACGACGAGCGACGGTCGGTCCTCTCCCTCCATGCAAGCATCCCCGAGGATCGCGGTGCCGAGGAGGAACTCCAGGAGTGGGATTCCTACCGTCCTGAACCCCGTGCATCGCTGTATCGCATCGCCTCCCCGGACCAGCTGAGATGGAGCCGCAAGCAATTCTGTGAGTCCATCTATATCAATAATGTTCCCAGGGTGGGGTATAGGGACACTGGGGCAGATGTAACGGCTCTGCCCCGGGACCGCGTAGAGAGGTCCCAACTTTTGTCAGGACGTGCGTGTACAATCAAACCCTATAACTCCCCCGACATCACCGTCCCCATCGCCCGGGTCCGGATCAAGTACCAGGGGTGGGAAGGAGAGATGGACGTAATCATCCATCGCCAAAAGGAGTGGGGCATCATCATCGGGAACGACCTCGCGTTCCGGGTGGCCAAAGCTAAGATGGGGGTCGTCACCCGGGGACAGGCAAGGCGAGGGGGGCCGCCCGTAACCGCACCGGTCCCAAAGCCTAAGCCCGTGCCCCCTCCACCACCCGGGGTGACCCCATCCCCTGCGGGGCACCCCGGGGAAAACCAGGCCATAGCGGAGCCCCCGAAGAACGAAGGGTTTGCTCAGATGGCTAAAGACTTTGGGACACAAGCCCAATTCAAGGAAGCCCAGCGACTGGACCCAGTCCTTGCGAGAGTGTCGCGCTCTGGCCAACCAAGACCCCGGGGTATCCCTTGCCACGGAAAGATTTGTCTGGGACAATGGAACTTTGTACCGGGAGTTCGAGCCAAAGGGGAAGTGGCACCGGGGCGCAAGCAGAGGCAACTGGTGGTTCCCCAACGGTACCGCCGCGCCGTGTTGCACCTCGCCCACGACGTGCCATGTGGAGGACACCTGGGGCAAAAGCGGACCCAAGCTCGAATTACAGAGGGGTTCTACTGGCCCATGATCGCCTCCGACATTAAGGCTTACTGTCGGTCCTGCGATGTGTGCCAGCGAGTGGGACACAATCACGATCACCCAAGAGCTCCCCTTCAGCCTTTTCCGGTGGTGGGGATCCCTTTTGAACGGATTGCTATGGACATAGTGGGTCCCCTGAACCCGCCCACCAAGACGGGGAAAAAGTTTGTACTGACGGTAGTGGACTTTGCCACCCACTACGCGGAGGCTTTTGTGCTCGCCTCCATCTCTGCAGCCAGCCTGGCTAAGACTCTGCTCTCTCTCTTTGCCCGCTTAGGAATGCCCCGCACGGTCGTGACGGACAAGCTGTGTCTTAAGTGGGAGGGTCCGGGGACTGTAGTTGAGAAACTTGGACCAGTCAACTACAAAATACTCTTTGCTGGGACTCCTGGAAAATGTAAAGTGTTTCATGTGAATATGTTGAAATTGTATGTGGACCGGGGTGCAGGACTGGGCTGTGTGAAGGAACATAATGATAAGGATTTCGCTGATGGGGATCTGTTGGGAGAATGGGGGGATGGTGGGGGAATGGAAGAAATTTCACTGTCACCCGCCCTGTCCGAGGCTCAGCGGGAGCAAATGAAGCGGGTGCTGGATGAATTTGGGACCATGTTCTCAGACCGCCCCGGGCGGACCCCACTCATCCAGCACACCATTCAAACGGGTGACAGCCCCCCTCTGCAATCTCTGCCATACCGGGCGGTGGGACCCCATGCTCAAGTCATTGCTGAGGAGGTCAAAGCCATGCTAGACCTAGGGGTGATCGTCCCTAGTTCTAGCCCATGGTCCTCCCCGATTGTCCTGGTGGCCAAAAAGGATGGGGGGGTGCGGTTCTGTGTGGACTATCGGAAAATCAACAAGGTGACCGTCCCTGACCCCTACCCCATCCCCAACATGGATGTCTTGCTGGAGAAACTAGGGAGGGCCAAGTACATTACCACCCTAGACCTCACCAAGGGCTACTGGCAAGTTCCGCTAGACGCGGATGCTGCTCTCAAGTCTGCCTTTGTCACACACCTGGGTTTATTCCAGTTCACCACTCTTCCCTTCGGAGTCCGGAATGGTCCGGCAACCTTTCAGAGGCTGGTGAATGGAATGCTGAACGGGTTGGGAGAATTTGCCTGTGCCTATCTGGACGACATAGCTATCTTTAGCTCCACTTGGGAGCAGCATCTGCAGCATGTCCGGCGGGTCTTCCAGCGGATCCGGGACGCTGGGTTGACAGTGAAAGCAAAGAAGTGCCAGGTGGGGCTAGGGGAGGTTGAGTACCTTGGACATCGCGTCGGAGGGGGGAGCATCAAACCCATGGAAGCTAAGATCGAGTCGGTTCAGAAATGGCCCCAATCCGCAACCAAAAAACAGGTGCAGGCTTTTCTGGGACTTGCAGGGTACCATCGGAAGTTTGTGCCACACTTCAGTCAGCTAGCAGCCCCTCTGACTGATCTTTGTAAGAAGCGCCAACCGAACAGGGTCCAGTGGACCGCGGCTTGCCAGACCGCTTTCGACGGGTTAAAAGCCTGCCTCACGGCAGCTCCCATTCTGCAAGCCCCAGACTTCGAATCCCCCTTCGTTCTACAGACGGATGCCTCTGAGGCCGGGATGGGGGCGGTGTTGTTACAGGAGAAGGTGGGAGAAGGGCTGCGCCCCGTTGCATACCTGAGCAAGAAGCTCCTGCCCAGAGAACGTAGTCTTGCCACCATTGAGAAGGAGTGCCTGGCCGTGGTGTGGGCCATCACCAAGTTGCGCCCCTACCTCTGGGGGAGACGGTTCCGCCTGCAGACTGACCATTCCCCCCTGTGCTGGTTAGATAGAGTCAAGGGCAACAACCAAAAACTCCTACGGTGGAGTCTGGCGTTGCAAGACTTTGACTTCGAAATTGAGCACATCAAGGGTAAGGACAATGTCTTGGCTGATGCACTCTCCCGGGCTTTCTCAGGTGATGGGCAAGTCGATGGGAAATTGGGGTGTGGGACCCCAATGCCATCTTTTCCCCGGGGGGGAGATGTGGAGAAAGCCAACCTAAAACCCCTTTCTGACACACACACACTCACCAAGGAGGGGGGAAGGAGACCCAGGGGGGGGAGACAGCCAGTCTCCACAGAGACCAAAGGGGACAAACAACATCTGCATAGAATCACCCCAGGGGGGAAGGCAGGAAGCATCCCCAGGTTCGTCAATGCTCTCGTATATCAGCCCCATCTACATAAGACTTGAATACCTTGCCAGAGCAGACACTTCGGCACCCATAAGAAAGGGCCATTCAACACCACAGGATGGGACCATTAAGCAAGTGGCTTCAAAGGGACCCCACCCACCTGAGGAGGGTGGCAACCCACCTGATTGGCCGCCCACCTGAGGAGGGTGGCAACCCACCTGATTGGCCACCCACCTGAGGAGGGTGGCAACCCACCTGATTGGCCGCCCACCTGAGGAGGGTGGCAACCCACCTGATTGGCCACCCACCTGATTGCAGAGGGAGGGGCTACCTGAAACCCAAGGTATAAAACACCCTGCGCAAGGGAACTGAGTTGTTGGACCTGATCAGCAATCTTGCCCCATGCTTGGGGTAAGGGAACGAAGGGATCGGCAACCCCGGGTAGCAGCACCCGGCGTGCTCCAGCTAGCTGAAATCACTGGCCGCTTGGGTTGACCGGACCCCCGGGAAACCAAGCTGAAATCACTGGCCGCTTGGGTTGACCGGACCCCCGGGCAACCAAGCTGAAATCACTCACAAGCCGCTTGGGTAGACCGGACCTCCGCCGGGAACCCAGCTAGCCGCTTGGGTAGACCGGACCTCCGCCGGGAACCCAGCTAGCAGCATGCGGTTGACCGGGCCTCTGCTGGAGCCCGAGCTAAACTAACTAGCTGAGAGCCCTGAAATCACGGTGTCCTTGAGACTTCTTGCTTGCTACTTTGTACCGTACTGATAAGCTGTATTGCTGGCGTGTGTCTGGGTTTGTGAAGGTAATTTTGTAAATAAACTTGTTTTATAAAAGATACTTTTGTGGCTATAAGTTATCCCTTTGTTCTGGGCTAAGGGTGATAGTCGCTGGGGGACCTCGGAGAAGGCCCACCCCCAGGACTCGCTACCCCCTTAGTATTGAACCTGCGCAGAAGACCAGGTTGTCGGTCTTCCACTAGGATCATGGGAATTGCCAGATGAGATCAGATCAATGGGGTTTTTTTTGTGTTACATTTTCACTCTGAGTGTGGCTCATATGAAATACACCCAAGAATAGAACATTAAACTCCAAAGTGAAGAACAGTGGGAGTGAGTAAGGGGAAGCATGTTCTATTCCTTTCCTCCTTCCTGAAACTTCCCCTGACTCTAATATAGGAAACCATATGCTGTCAGGGCATGAGCTGTCCAATTCCCTCTCTCTTCCCATCATTTCCCCTTTTTGTTTGTTTTGTTAGTTCACACTTTTAATTTACAGACCAATGAGGTGTACTCAGGTGCTATGTGTGTTAAATTTCCAGGCCACCCAAAAGTTGAAATTAAATGCACACCCCACATTTAGCATGGAAGAACTTTCAGAATTGGGTTTGTTGGGGGAGGCATTTCCAGTAACACCACAAAGCACGGATTTACACTTGCCTCGTTGCCAACCTCTGCTATGAAGCAACATAGTAGATAGGACTGGATTTCCACAGTTCTGCTTCAATATTATTCCACAGTTCAATATGATTGTGCCTTGGGTTCCATTTTGATGACTTCCAGGAAAGAATAGAGAATTTTGAAATGACTAATCATGGAGGTTGTGTTGTGCGTGTATCCTTAAACCTTGTTACATATTTTCCCTCTTTGAATATCTTTTTTTAAAAAAAAAATCCTTTCTGCATAAGTGCACCAGCATGGAATGAAACTAAATAAAAGGTTAAAAGATTTTTAAAAAGGTTAAAAAAAAGATAAAAGAAAGGAAAGGGCCCTCTTCCTCAGAAGACAAAAACAAGTTGTTCTCGTATAAGCAAATACAATGCTCTTATGCATACATAAAGTCCACATCATGTCTCCATAGATATTGCACAATCACCTTAACCTCCAACATGTGTCGTGGGGCCATCTCTCATGAGTGTGTGTGTGTGTGTGTGTGTACGTGCATGTGTGTGGGCTAAGATGTTGAGGCTGCTGTGTTTCTTGCCCCTTCAATAAGTAAAGACTATTTTTTATAGAACAAAACAGGAAAGGAAGAAAAGAACTGGCAACGTATTTGAAAGCCTGTGTTGCTCGAGTGCTTTCTATTTTATGCCTAGAGGAAAAAGTGATGAGACACGAGTGAGGGAAGAGATGACATCTTTCTGAAGTACTTGAACCTAGAGACTGGGCACCCAATAGGAGCTTATTTTCACGATGAAAGCAGTCCTTCTGCATAATGAATAAAGATAAGATATTTGTGAAATGAAATATGCCACTGTCCCCTTTCATTTTAGAAAGAAATAACTTATTCCCATGAAAAATCTGTCAACATGGTGTATTTCTTTCACCACAGCGTTAGCACATTTTCTTGACAGTTTATTAAAGTTTCACATAGAAGTCATGCAGATTAGCCTAAATATCTTTTTTGCCTTAACACCAGATTCCTGGTTGTTGTTTTTTAAAAATTAAAAAAAAAAGGAATGTAGTCTTCATGTTCATTCATCATCATTTGGCTGTGAGCTCGTAATATGCCAAAAATAGTAAACACTTGTGGAATCTATAGTAATTGAAAGCAACAGTAAATTACATTTTAAGTGCTCATCAAGGTGAGAAGGAGGCTCTTCAGCGCCCCTTCGTACACTCTTGTTAGGAAATGTGCCAGAAGAGGTGAACGTGAAAGTTCAGAAATAGTGCCAGTTCCCAGCCTCTTCCTGCCACCCCCTCCTCATGGAGTGCAGGAGAAATATCAGTCCTGGTAAAGAAAACCCCAACAACAGAATAAAGAATGCCGTTTGATAGGAAGGTTCCCCTGTCTCATACCATAACAAGTTCAATTTTTCAACGGTTTCTTGGAGAATTCTTGGATAAAACTCTGTTTTCCCCCCCAGGCATTTCCTTAGAAATGTCTGCCAGTCTCTTTGACTGGGACTGGGTTCAGGCAACACGATAACCCACACTCAAGGGTTGAGTATAGGTTGAGTGTGGGTTGTCATTGAACTGTGGGTTGTTGTTGAAATCATAGAATCTGTGGGTTATCATGTTGTCTGAACCAGATGAGATAACAATCCATGGTGAACAGCCCACAATTCACAACCCAACAACAAACCATGGGTTCTCTTCATGGGTTATTCATGGTTAACAAGCCATGGCTTGTTAGCACAGCTGGGTTCAGACAACACAATAACCCACATTTCATCAACAACCCACACTCAACCCATACTCAACCCTTGAGTGTGGGTTATCATGTTGTGTGAACCCAGTGTTTGTCCCCCAAACTTACCCTTATCTGAAATTCACCGCCATCACTCCTCCTAATGGACCCAGGGAGGCACCTCTTTAAGATAGGGTGGAGGTCTTTAGGGCTGGGGACCAAATCCAGCCCTCCTGGTGTCTCAGTCCAGCTCGTTGATGTCCCTCAGAAGGCCATGCTCCCTTTCCCCCAGGCCCATCTCCCCCCCCCCCACCGATGGTTTGGTGGTTTCCCGGCTTTTGCACAGTTTTTCTCCACTCTAAAGGGTTGAAATGCTTCTCCTAAGGCTTAGTTGCTGACAGTAAGAGCTTTCCGCTGCAATATTCTGGCATTTTTATTATTTTGGGCCTGCCCCTTTTGCCTTTGGCCCTGTGCCTTTTTTCCCTTTGGCCCCACCAACGACTGAAAGCTTCTACAAGACTGAATTTGGCCCTCGGGCTGAAAAAGGTCCCCCACCCCTGCTTTAAGAGCTCCATGACAGAGCTTGATTACTGCCATACATGCTCTCAGAACTTCCTGTTTGGGCTACTGTAATTTGCTCTAGGATGGTTTGCCTTTCAAGAGTGCTCAGGGGAACACAATCGTGTCCAGAATGCAGCAGTAGGATTTAGTGTTGGCTTGCAGAAAACATTTTACACCAATCCTGAAAGCAGCGGCTTGGTTTCCAATTAGCAGTTTCTAGATACAATTCAAAGTGCTGGCTTGCAGACCTTTAAGGCTCTTTCCAAGCCTGTGAAACATTTATTTATTTAGTTAGTTATTTAATACATTTTTATACCGCCCAATAGCCGAAGCTCTCTGGGCAGTTTACAACAGTTAAAACCATAAAATACAATATAATGTAAATATAAGATTTAAAACCACAGATTAAAAACAAACAGCAAACCTAGCAGCAGCCGTTCAAATTACAATAACAGAGTTAAAAACAATTACAAGATTAAAATGATTAAAATGATTAAAATGCCTGGGAGAATAGAAAGGTCTTCACCTGGTACTGGAAAGAGTACAATGTAGGCGCCAGGCGAGCCTCTTTGGGGAGCTCATTCCACAATCGGGGTGCCATAGCAGAAAAGACCCTTCTCCTGGTAGCCACCTGCCTCACTTCCTTTGGCAGGGGATCTCGGAGAAGGACCGCTGAAGAGGATCTTAGTGAATATGGCCAACCAGCCAGGTATTATGGCTTTCCAGGTGCTTCACAACAGATTACTTTGTTCTGATGGCCCAAGGAGGCAGCAACCAGCAGGTTTACTGAGATCTTGGTGAGTTGCCACACATGGCCAGTGAGCTGTGTTTGGTTTAGTCATGGGGCAAAGGCTGTGCAAGCCTGACATAGGGCTTTCAAACAGGGGTGGAAACTTTAAGCCTGAGGGCCAAATCTGGCCCGCCCAGGGTTCCAATCTCTCTGGCATTCCCCAAGTGACCACAGCCCCTGTTCCCACTCATCATTTGGTGGTTTTCAAGACTGCTAACCACTCACTGTTGCCTGAGAAAATCTCCCTCAACTCACAAACATTGTTAAAGAACTGCACAAACACAGGCCCCAAAATTTATATTTGAAGAATCAGGAAGTGATTGGTTCCTCCTGATCACCTGACTCCATGAATTTGTCCAGGTTTCTCTTTGATGGCTTGAATAGCCTGCAGTTTTTCTTGCCAGCTGGTTGTCTTTGTGGTACAGTCAGTCAGCAAAGAACTGGTGCCTGTCTCCCAGGGCTCCTAGGCTGAGCCTCATGATGTGTAAACCATCGGATTATAAACTTCTTGGACGGGATGTTGTTGTATAATCAATTACTCTAATGCGGGGGAAATGGCTTGTTATTGAAGGATGTTGGCTTCAGCCCAAATCTTTATTGAAATGAGCTAAAAGAAACAGAACATAAACACGATTTGGTTTTCATATTAACAAAGCATTTTCACCGTTAGTAAAAGGAGGAAACCAAGGATTGCAGAAGTCTCTGGTAAATTAAAACGAGCTTAGTAAAATAGGGCAAAATCCTTCTATGCTGCAATTTATTTGCAATCTCATTATAAAATGAATTACTGTCAGATATTAGGCATATAGGATTATGCACATGTGGATGGCTCTATGGTGGCCAAAATTACTTTACTAGGGCACTTAAGGGCTGCTTCACAGACGGCTGTGCATCATTTGATGACTGCAGTACCCAGTGGAGAATTGCATGTGAGGATGCACAATCACAGATGAAGCATAATAGTAGAACTTGCCACTGATAAAGCAAATGTCAAGCATTAAAAAGTGTTTTGTGTACATTATTTCAGTCATTCTTACAACACCCCTGTAAGGCAGGTCAGTATTATTCTCTCCATATTGCAGATGGCTGAGATGTGATCACTTGCCTAAGGTCAGATAGTGAGCTCCTAGCAGATATTAGATTTGAACTGGGAATATCTAGAGGCCCAGTTCTGTCTTTTAGCTCATGGGTCTTCAACTGATGGGTCACAACTTGGCCTAAGATGGGGTACAACAGCAGCTCTACCACCATGCAAATATATGGTATATACAATTAAGAAGGTGGTCTCCCAAAACATGTTTGGGCCAGTGGTGGGTCTGGAAAGGTTGAAAACAACTGTTTTACTCACTATGCCATACTAGCATCACGAACAGAACTTAGATATGATTCAATTTTTTAAAAAAACTGAACAAAAGACAAGAGAGTTAAGGCTATCTCACACTGGGCCAAGCTCCACAAAGATGGGAAATTGGAAGCTAATGGTGATGCCTTAACAGACATGTGCTGTGATCAGTGATGATGTTGTGCAGTGTCACAAATTGTGCTTGCTTACAACTTACCCTCCATGCACCCACACTTGGTCTTTCAGGCCCAAATCCAGATGGGGAGGATGGAGTGCCTGGGACCAGAAAAGATGCCTCACATTGTCTTGGTCCTGCATTGCCTTATGAAACGTCAGGGCTTACTAGAGCACTGAGGTGGGAGTAGGAAGAGAAGGCAGGCAGTTTCTGGGCAGACGACACTCCAGAAGGGGTAACTGTGAAGTTGGCTTACTGTGATACAGAGTGATGCAACTCCTGTTCCCAACCTTCGAGAACTATTGTTTTGAAAAGACAGCAATTGTGTAGAGAGCCCCCCAACCCCTGGCTATTATTCTGGAGGTCTACCGTCTTTTTCTGTCAGGACATCCTCATTTGCACTGCACTGCACTGCACTGCACTGCACTGCACTGGCAAGCATCAGAGGCTCCTTCTCCTGGGAGTGACAGCTGGGGGAAGCCTCAAAGCACTGGACTCTTGTCCCACTAAACCTGCAGGCTCTCACTCATAGACTCCACTCCTGCGGGGGATGGTGCTTCATGATCTCTGCCACCATTACAGGTTGTGCTGCTGGTTCCCCATTCCGGGCCACTTTTACTGCGGCATGGATTAACCTGTTTGCTGAGGAGTTGGCTTCTCTCCACCCCCTTCACATCTGTGGAATATGTGCATGTGATAATCCCAAAGCAAACCTGGAGGGGAAGTGTTGCCTCACTTGCCACATTGTACTGACCCCTTCCACCATGCAAATGCACGGTGGCTCTCATAACACCAGGACCACCTTTGTGTTTAGTTGGTGCAACCATCATTTCGCTCTGTCCTCAGTGGTTATTTTCTGAGAAACAGCATTATATCTTATTTTCAAACTAATATATTTGGGCTTGAATCAGAAGATTGCCTGTCTGAACAGCAGGCCCATCTTTAATCCTTTCCACAGCTTCTGCTGCCCTTACAGATTTTGATTTCCCAGCTTCTGTTTAATATTCCGCTCACTCAAGAACATTCAATGTACTTTTGCAACAATATCACTTTTCATCTTTGCCTAGACCTTGAAAGTGAGAGAGGAGGATATATGCCTATTAAGTACATTTTTTTTTAATCTTGACGGAGTCCCTCCATCTTCTCCAAAATAATTGCACTGTTACACTCATTCACATTCTCCTATACCTGTCAGGTGCTAGTTTTGATATGTAGCACAAGACAGGCATCAGGTATAATCAAGAGCTCTTTTTGTACAGCACCATTTCAAGTAATTTTGAGAATAATCTGAGCACAGGTCAATTCCTTATCTTCAATCCAGACTACTCGTTGCTGTGTTATGCGGAGTCTTTTGTAAAATCCTATTAAAACAATATTCTTTCGGCAATGATGTTTTGACTTTGGAGGGGGAAAACCCTAACACTTCAATAACTACCCCAGTAGCATAAGAAGTTGCAATTACACCAGGTGCTATTGACTGATGTGTTTAATAATGTAATAAAAATGCCATCTCTGCCTGAATTTGTTAGTCTGAAAATAGGCCATTTTACCTATAAAGCTGGCAAAGGAAAAATATTGCTTACAAACAGAGGAGGACTGCCAAGCTAACTGGTACTATGCAACATATAACATGCACATGCAGATCTCAATGGTATCTGAAACTGAAGGCTCCAAGAGACTATGAAGTGTTTACTTTGATCAAAAAGGTACAAATGTGGAAATTCACTCCCAGGATCAGCTGGGACTTTGGCCTCTGTCTGTCAATTAGTGGCCCTTGTGTTGGGTTTAGTTACATTTTACTATTACCAGCTTTTGAAAGATAATGGCACTCAAAGATTTTTCTTCTAATACTTTTGAATAAGATGGAAGTTAGTACAGCTGTAACTGATGATAATATATCTAGTTAAAGTTGTTTATTACATTTTTAATCACTGTTTATCCTTCCATATTTTTGAAATGTGGATGTTATAGGCCATATGGTGATGCATAACCATCTATTCTGGCACATTCTGAATTGTTCAGGTAACCCCACATCTTTTAGATCTTCTATTTGAAGGTAGACATTTATCCATTCATTTTAGCATTTTGCATTTATATGAATGTCTATTTCATGTATATAATTTATTTACAGTGCTCCAGAAAATGATTGCTATTGAAACGGGTTAGACAATTTGCATGAAACAATAAGTTATGGTTCAATCCTATGTCCACTAGATGCTGCCTAGAAGGCCATAGGAAAAGTCAGAGTCCCAACTACAATGGCAAAAAAGCGCTTTGAGATCGAAGCTGGGGCTCCGACTTCAGAGTGCCCTCCTTCCACTATCACAGCTGGCGCAGTTTTTTCTGTGCTGGCTGCAGCTCTGAAGTTGCAAGACTGACTTCGGAGCTGGTGCTGGGGCGCCAGGGAAGCGGGCAGGGAGCGGAGGAGCGAGGCACTGCCATGCTACGAAGAATCCAGGCAGCGCCTCAGCTTCCTCTCCTCGCGAGCCAGGGGAAAACATTTAGACCAGTGTTCTCCAACCTTGGGTCCCCAGATGTTTTTGGCCTACAACTCCCAGAATGCCCCAGCCAGTGTAGCTGGCTGGGGCATGCTGGGAGTTGTAAGCCAGAAACATCTGGGGACCCAAGGTTGGAGAACACTGATTTTGACGGCCAAAATCGGCCAACTAAGTGTTTTGGAGGGTGAGGGAAGCACGGAGGCAATCCTTGCCTCTGCACTTCTCCCGCCTTCCATTGGATGCCCGCAATCCTCTGAGTTTGGAGGGTTACGGGCAGCCACATTGGATGGCAATGTTAGTGTTTTGGGGTACCAGTTTCAGGCTCTGCTGCCTTTAGGAACATAAGAACATACCCAAAAGTATCAGAAGAAAAACCTTCCAATGCCATTATTGTTCAAAAACTGGTGACAGGGAAATGTAAGTTGGAAAAACTGCTGAAAAGGATGAAGTGATCAAGGAGCTGGAGCAACTCCCTTATGAGGAAAGGTTACAATATCTGGGACTGTTTAGCTTAGAAGAAAGTCAAGTAAGGGAAGATATGATAGAGGTGTACAAAATTATGCATGGTGCATATAATCTCCCCCTCTCATAGTACTAGAACCCGGGGTCATCCCATGAAACTGGTGGGTGATTCAGGACAGGTGAAAGGAAGTACTTCTTCACACAGCACATAGTTAAACTATGGAATTCTGGTCACTGACTTGGGTGGCTTTAAAGGGGGATTAGACAAATGCATGGAGGAGGAGGATATCTGGCTACTTGTCAAGATGGCTTTATTTATTTATTTATTTATTTATTATATTTATACCCCGCCTTTTTTCCTGCAAGGAACCCAAGGTGGCTTACATAATCATCATACTCTCCATTTTATCCTCACAACCACCCTGTGAGGTAGGTTAGGCTGAGAGGCAGTGACTGGCCCAAAGTCAGCCAGTGAGTTTCATGGCCGAGTCCTACCTCAAGTATCAGAGGTGGCACGCCTATGAACAGCAGTTGCTGTGGAACACCAGCCAGCGGGAGGGTGCTATTGCACTCATGTCCTACTTGTGGGCTTCCCATTGGAGCAGCTGGTTGGCCACTGTGTGAACAGAACACTGGACTAGATGGCCCCTTGGTCTGATCCACCATGGCTCTTTGTATGTTCTTACAATTTGCATGTAACAATGAGTTAGTATTTTTGGGCACCAGTTTCAGGCTCTGCAGTTTTTCTTAGCCCTTGTGGTGAGACATTCTTTGCTGCAGAGTGGAAGGGCATAGGGCAATATTGCCTGTCCAGCCAGGTTCCAGCTGGGTTACTCCTCCAGCGGTCCACTGATTCTTCCTGACTTGACCATGAATGCATTTGGATCAGGCTTGCACCTTACTTGCTTGGCTCCTGGGTCTCAGCTTGCTTGCTCTTCCTCTGTCTCCCAGCAGCTTCCCTTCCAGGCAAATCACTTCCCTATCTGCTTGCCAGCCTCATCCTCATTCCAGCCTCCATTTGGATTGATGTTTCGGCCCATACTAGGGTTGCCAACTGTTGAACCACCCACTGTTGCTGTGCCGTTAGTAGCAGCAACATCAGCAGTAATTAGCAGATTATCATGTTTATCTCCCTGCAGCAAAAAGCTACGCTTATGGATCTCTCTAAACCATTCTTGAGTTAAGGGCACAATAGCCAGCCCAGCCATTTGTTTTTTCCTGGTCACTTGGCAGCCATAGCTCAGATGTTTGTAGTTTGACCATACTACTGACTTGCCTCACCACTGGTGCCAATGCTGACTGGACTTGTATTTCAGATCCCATGTGCTTGACTACCTGGAGCCCTGTGCTGATGTTGATGGACAAATTGACAGAAGAAGGATATCAAAAGCTTTTCTGGGGTTCAGCCATGTTTTCCATATTGGCCTCACAGATGAGAATGGTTCACCACTAAGCACCAACCGGTGCTTTGGACCGGACCCATCTCTGCTATTTTAAGCATCACATTTGTAACCCATCCAAATTCCAAGGAGCCCTAACTCCAACATATCATATGAGGGGTTAGCCCATTTTATCCTTATAACACCCCTATGAGGTAGGTTAGGCTAGGTGATAGTAACTTGACAAGGACCACCTTTTTTTGCATGGTTGAACAGGAGTTGACTCAAGGTCATTCTGGTCCAAGTATGTCACCACACTGACTCTCTGTTACTACCACATCAATTCCAGTGAACAGGATGGCAGGAATACAGGGCTGTGAATTGAAAATGAGGGATTAAGAACACTCAGAAGTGTAACAACTACTTCCTGGTAAGGGTTATTCCAAAATTCTCTCCATATGAATTTCACCCCGGATTTGGGGGTTCCAAATTGACCATGCATCACTTGTGGAACAGCACGAATTGATTATTCTTCCATTCTTTTGGTTTGCATTTCTGGACTTTGTGTATAAACTGCTTGATAAAGTAATTGAAGGCTCTGTGTAACTGAAGTTTATTAAAGTTCAGAACAAAATAAATGTTTTTATTTTAATAAAAAAGGGGGAAATTGCTCAGAATTTTTATCTGTTGCATACACAGCTTTTCCCTCCCATGTGCGATGGGACTATTCTTTATTATAAGGTTACAATTGTGAAAATTACACTTATATGGTCTTGTAAGTGCATCTTGCTAGAGCTGAATAAACAGCTTTCTATAGCCGCCCTTGTATGTGAATCTCCTTATCTGGATTGGGGTGAAACTTTTAAACTAGCCTGGCCTTTTCCGGCATTAATTAACCTGCTGTCCAGGCGACTTGTTTCCCCCTATGTGTATTTCTCAGCAGGGGATTTGCAAGGATGGTAAAGAAGCTTAAATGTAACCACTCTGCTTTCCATTAACTAAACAAGAGGTGTTTTAACACACACTGTCACTCATGCACATGGAAGGAACAAACGAGCACAAATTCTGATATTAATTGTCAAAATTCTCAGAGAAAAGAGAGGACACATGTGAAACAGAACATGGGGGCACTGCCAGTCCATTGAAGATTAATGGAATGGAACTGGGATAAATCTGTCCACCCATTCTTCCTGGGCATCCTTTCTCCCAGTTATGGTGGCTGCAAATGAAATCATTATCTGAATTTTAGAAACTGAGTCTGCGAAAGCAAATCCGCCTGACATTAGAAGAAATCTTCTCAGCCAGGATGCTCAGCAGCTGGATGGTCCTGTCTGACTGGTATAAGTAATCCATATGAATCAGTGGCTGATTCATAACCTGAGAATATGTACAGAAATTTGATCATACAGGTGGGCTATACCTTAGTGCAGTGTTCTCCAACCTTGGGTCCCTGGCTGGGGCATGCTGAGAGTTGTAGGCCAAAAATATCTGGGGACACAAGGTTGGAGAACACTGCCTTAGTGGGTAGGTGAATGCCAGCCGCTACTTCATTCTCAGCAGGCTTTGGCCTAGATTTCTTTTCCATTGGTCCCCAGTTCTTTTCTCTCGCCATCCCTAGGGTCCCGCACTTTTATTGCTGCTTCCCCAAGTCCTGAACTGTCATGCAGTTTTGTTCACACATGTTGCAGACCTTTTGAGTGCCTGCATTCATTCCTGACCAACTGCTTCCGAGGCCTGCTAATGATACATGGCGTCGAGCCCAAGACATTTTGCTGCCTGAAGTGGAGGCAGGGCTGGCTTGTAGGTATGGCAGTCTTTGCTCCTTTTCTTGAGGGCATACAGTGATATGAACCTGTAAAAGAGGACACATGGCCACCTAGGGTTGATTTTGCTCTCTGAGGTTTTCATAATCACTTGGCTATTAATTTGCTTTGTTGTTTTCAATTAGTTGTACAGTAATGTCCTTTTGGTCTTGAGCGCCATTTTCTTGGTGGAAAGGCAGGGTATAAATGGAATAAAGAAAAAAAATTGTGTACACTCCCTTGGGGTCCTCTTTGGGCCAAAAAGAGGGTTATAGATAATTAAATAAACAGATCTTCATGTGGTTCCTTGGACAAAGGGACATTTGAGGGGCAGGGGAGAGGCTCTGTCCCAGGTGAAATGTTGCACACTCCCGAGATCTTCTGCTCTTTCTTCTTCTTTCAAATGATTCTTCACTCACCCTCCCACAACCTCATCAACAAAGTATTTCCAGACATATAAGTGGTGGGGATGGATGGATGAGATTCAGTCTGGTCCACACCAATTTCACATGTAACCAACACTAAGTCCGTTCCATCCCGTTTGAACCACCATATGCAGATTTTGTAAAAATCCAAAGCCAAGGTACTTATAAGTTTACGAGGTGATCTGAGGACTGCATTTTAACTTTTTCTCTCTATATCTTTTATATGTTATAGCCACTTGGAGTGGCTACAAGGCACAGCAGCTGCCACCTGGGTTGAAATGAGGCCAGGAATGCCCCTCTGAGGGATAGTACATGATGATGTATCATCCCTCACAGGGACATCGAACAGAAAAGGAGATGACTACTGGACCCACATAGCAATGGGGGCAACCATTTTTTTGCTGTTCAATATTCTTATGATGTACAGTTCCTCATTGCAGCACTTATGACCCCATTTCTTTCTACCCATGAGGCAGCCGCTGCATTTTGTAGCTATTCCAAACAGCTATAACCTCGAAAGGAAAGAGTGGGGAAAGGTTGAAATACAGCCCTTGGACCACTTTGTATGATTTGGTAGGGGTATAGATTCTTTTATTATTATTATTGAATTTTCCAAAACAACATTTGGCTTCCGCCTCATTGTCTGACAAACATTACCAATCCTTATCCAATCTATGTTTCCTCTATTTTCACAGAAAAAAATTCTATCACCTTACCAATATTTAGAAATCAAAACCCAAAGTTATTAAGTCACTTTCCCTTCTCCCCAAGAAGTCCACCAGAGGTTTCCAGTCTTTCTTGAATAAAGTTAGATTTTTTTCTCTAATTAAACAAGTCAATTTCGCCATCTCTGCTAAGTCCAACATTTTCAACAGCCAGTCTTCTATAGTTGGTATTGTTGCTTCTTTCCATTTTTGAGCATAGATTATTCTTGCTGCTGTCATCATATATTGTAATAATGTTCCATAGTCTTTCTCAAGTTGTAAATCCATTATACCCAATAAAAACATTTCTGGTTTCAGTTTAATATTCACTTTTAAAATCTTTTGTATCCATGTGTGTATTTGTACCCAATATGTTTTCACTTTTTTACATGTCCACCAAACATGATAAAATGTTCCTTCATGATTTTGACATTTCCAACATACATTGGTAGGGGTATAGATTCTTGAGTGGAACAGGTTCCAAACTGCAAATTGATTTGGTAGCTGTGGATCGGATGGGTTCACTCCAGAATGCGGAGCCCCTGATTTCCTAAAGCATCCCTAAAAGGTGGACAGAGAGAAGCCCCATTTGTGTGTTCCGATTCTGTGTACTGTACATTCCTGTGGAGTGGGAGCACGCTAGCACTCCCCCTGCCATTGTCATTTCTGTCACCCTCTACACATGGAAGACACCTTTCTGAAGGGGAGAGTTTCCTGTATCCATAGAGGCTCTCCACATGATTTTGAACACTGATTTTCCAGAGTTCAAAACTGTGTGGAGAGCCTCCACAAATACAGGAGGCTCTCCCCTTCAGAAAGTCACCCTCCATGTGTAGAAGGTGACAGAAACAGTGATGGAATGGAGCTAGTGTGCTCCCCCCTCCTCATGCAGAATTGGAATGCCTGAATAGGGCTAGACATGCACACTTGCAGAGGTATAGGACATATACTATGTGGACAAAATGTTCCTTCAACGCTTGACTTTCTTCTGCTTCCTGGAAGTTGCCCAGGCACTGATAATTTTAAAGAAAATACGGATTTGGAGGGCTAGGAGGGGGGGCAGGAGGAAAGATTAAAGCCTGAATCAGTTTCAGTGAATTGAAATCCCAGCAGAAGTTTGGCAGGTGACCAAGTTGTTGCCTGTGAGGCCAGCATCAGTGGCTAGGGGCCAAACTCTAATCTTGGATGCATGGCATGTGCCACCTCATATCACAATTAAGCCATGTTTGAGGCTCACAGAGGCACAGCCGGAGATTTTACAAGACACACAGAGATTCCAGTGCTGTGCATAAGAGATCCTGTGAACCCTAACAAATGTTTCCTTGACAAGATAATTGCTTTTAACCATTTGGAAGAAGTTATAAAAGGATATACTCAATGGAGGCATTTCCTCCTCCTCAGTTTCATTTCCCTTCCTTCCACCAAATGGAGACCAAAGTTTCCTAGCAGAAAGAAAATTTGAGTTCGGAGACTAAACACAGCAGTAAAAAATAGCACAGGAAGATTTTCTATCCCCACTCACTTTTTCCCTGCTCAGATATACATTGGGCATAAAAAAAAAATCATAAACTCACAAGTATTTATTCTTTAAGCTAATTCTGCTGCGTTGTAAAACAATGTGGAAAC
Source organism: Shinisaurus crocodilurus (assembly GCA_021292165.1). Taxonomy (NCBI): domain Eukaryota; kingdom Metazoa; phylum Chordata; class Lepidosauria; order Squamata; family Shinisauridae; genus Shinisaurus; species Shinisaurus crocodilurus. The sequence continues at coordinate 148,021,029 of CM037878.1, read as the reverse complement.
TGCCAGCTAGAGAGAAATAAAGAGTGCCGGCATAGCAGAACTCGATTAGAAAGTGTGATTTGATTATCTCTAGCCTATTTGCATCACAGTGCTGGTTCAGTCAGTTGTACCTGACTGGAATATTTTCCCTGCAGCTCAAGCAGCAATCACCCAGCATAGGAACAGGACGGTCACCGTTTTTGTTTTGTTTTGTTTTTTGTTTTCATTTTGAAAAGCTAGGGGTGTATGTGTGTGTGTGTCAGTCTGTGTGTGGTATTTTCCTACTTGGTCTCATCGATGGATTGCTTTGGGAGATCTCCACAAAGATGAGGTTGATCTTAAGGATGAAAAATGGCATTAGGGGGGATGATGAGGAACTAAGAGCTGGCGTACAAATGGATTGATGCAACCTCTTAATTTACTGTAGCCTCGAACGATGCACACTTCATCCAGCGAGATGAGGGAGACCACAATCAATCAGTTCCTGATGGCTTTAAAAGTCACAATAAAACAGAAGATGGTTGTATATTTACTGTCTGAGAGCTACAGAGAAGACCCTCTTCTGCAGCAATAATTAAAAAAACAACAACCCTCAGTTAAAGAGGTTAGCTTAAAGCACAGAACCAAAAACACACAAAAAAGCCTGACCTTTTTGTTCTGAGAAGAAAGCCCATTAGTCGAATGATTGATTTTGTGTTTTAACTTCTCCTGCCCCCGCTCTGCTTTTCAGATTTATTTTTCCCTAGTTCTTTCTTCCATATGTTCTACACCAGTGCTAATGTCTCCAGGTAGGAGGGAGAAGAATGGAGTGTCCCCAAACAACTGCTTGGGGTCTGGAAACTCCTTCACTGCCTTCGCCTGACCTCTTCCCCATCTGCCGTAGAACTTTTGCTCCGACACACTGAATGATCTGGCAGGCCACCCCTTTCAGCAGAAAACTGACATCTCTGGATTAATCTATCAGTTCCCAATAAAAATGGAACTGGTGCTTTGCCTGTCACAGCTAGAGGTTGAAGGTGACCACGGGGTGACACAACAAACGGGACACGGTTAGTCATAGTTAGTCATGCAGTACTTCTGAGTCTTCAGCAGCCGTTGGATTCTGAAACCCACACCAAAATGAAAGCCAAAAAATGTAAAAGCCATTGCTGTTAATTATCTGGTTAATTAATGGATTTAATGCTGACTTTGTTAATGTTCATATCCTTTACATAGTAGCAATTGTCTTTTCATTTACATTTATTTTGAGTTAATCTTAATATGTTATCTCTCTTTTTTTTGTATTTTGTTTTCAAATAAATGGTGTGGTTTAAAAAAAAAAAAAAAAGCAGCAGCAACAACAACAACAAAAAGAGAGGCCCCTGTATTTATTGAATGTTATTCCTGAGCATCTCTTCACCTTTAGTTTTATAGAAGTTAATCAGAAATTGTATGAGAAGAGGAGGGGGGGAATCAAATTACATCATCTATTTTGACCAATATATTCCCATTTCACTGACCAAAAGATATGGTTTGAGTAAAATTAAAACAGCAGCATCCTTTAGGCTGGCTTTTGGTCTCTATCACAGGCACGTAGGGGTCATATATAATGTAGATTAAATCCAGTAGGGCCAGAAATCTTCATTCTTTTTCATTGCCACAGAATATTGCCAGCCTCCTCCTGTTTTCATTATACCAATGTAATGCCAGCCATTTCCTGTTTTCATTAGACTATTGTAATGCTAGACTCCTACTGTTCTCATTAGTGCAGGACTCTATAATGGCAGCCACCTCATGTTTTCATTATAACTTAACTGTATGGTGCCAGCTGCTTCTTGTTTTCCTTTACAGAATTATATTTGACCACAGACCATAAGCTTGTGTATGGACAAGCTGAGGGGATTCTAGGTTTGGGGGGAGAATAACTGAGGGCAAGGCTGATGCAATCTGCTTTATCAAGGCATTGGTTCATCTTGCCCAGTATTGTCTGCTCATGATTGGAAGTGGCTCTCAGGGATTTCCCAGTTCTGCACTGGAGATGCGAGAGTGAACCTAGGACCTTCTACATGCAAAGCAAGTATTCTGGCACTGAGCAATGATGCTTCTTTCCAATCCCAAGCCTGTGTCAAAATGATAGAGACTCCTCTAACTGCCATGAAATGTCAGGGGAAATGTTAACCTGATACTGTCATGCCAGGGCCATCTGAGTAAACCTTAGCTGAATGTTGGATCTAAGACAGCTGACATGGGCTCAGATGTGTCGGCCAAAGGCCTTGAGAGGGACAGCCAGGTCCTCCCCCGAGGGCCATATAGCAGATAGCTCAGATAGACAAGCCTATTGGCATTTCTCTGTGGCAGATGGGGAGCTCAGAATGGAAATCAGTGACTTGGCCAAAACAATATGATGGGACAGGATTTGAACCTGGGAGCATCCAGGAAGCACTTCTCAACTTCAATCCAATCACTGTTAGTAAGCTTGGATAGTAGAGTATAGTACTTGAAATATATCACAATCCTAACTTCTCTGTTCTTTATCAGTGGTTATTGATAAACAGTCAGGTGATCACTCGTGACCGAGTAAGACTGTCTTCCAGGATAAAAAAGAAAATTTACAAAAAGGAGATTTTAAAAGGAGGAGAATTCTAAAGAAAATTGTGTAGACTCTAGCGATGGGTCCGTAAGTGACTGTGGAGGCCAATTCTAGATCCACACAGCTTCCCACAGTGAGGACACAGCTTACCAGATGGAAGATGGTCTTGTAAAGGATTCATTTGACGTGCTTTTCGCTTACCACGTTTCTCCCTTTCACCTTGCACTTGAGCTTCTTCAAAGTCCATAGAACCTTTGTGAAAGGCCAACCTCCAGTTAGATCGTTCATGGGCCAGAGCTTCCCAGTTTTTGATGTTTATATTGCATTTTTTTAGATTAGCCTTAAGAACATCTTTAAACCTCTTATATTGACCACCGATATTCCGCTTTCCATCCTTGAGTTGGGAATAAAGTAACTGCTTTGGGAGACGGCAGTCAGACATTCGAACAACATGACCGGTCCACTGAAGTTGGCGTTGAAGGATCATTTTTTCAACGCTAGTAGTCTTTGCTTCTTCCAGTACACTGACATTTGTTCGCCAATCTTCCCAAGTAATTCGCAGGATTTTCCGGAGGCAACGTTGATGAAATCTTTCAAGGAGTTGGAGGTGACGTTTATAGATAGTCCATGTTTTGCAGGCATACAATAAAGTTGGTAATACAATGGCTTCATAAACCAGTGTTTTGGTCTTCTTACAAATATCCCGATCCTCGAACACTCTATGTTTCATTCGAGAAAACGCGGCACTTGCGGAGCTCAGACGATGCTGGATTTCACTGTCGATGTTAGCTGTTACAGAAAGATAGAGAAGATGATCGACATTTTCCAGTATTGTCCCGCCAAGCTGGATAGATGGCATCACCAAAAGATTAGCTTGCACTTGCTGATGAAGCTGATGTTAAGTGAGAGACCAAGTTTTCCATATGCTTCTGCAAAAGCATTTAGGATAGTTTGGAGATCATCCTCTGAATGTGCGGAGACCACATTATCATCAGCATACTGAAGTTCCACAATGGAGGTTGTAATTACCTTACTTTTTGCTTTCAGCCTGCTGAGATTAAAAAGCTTTCCATCTGTTCGGTATATAATTCCCACACCAGTGGGAAGTTTCCCCTCGACAAGATGTAAAATCATGGCGATGAAAATAGCAAATAATGTTGGGGTGATAACACATCCCTGTTTAACACCTGATCCCACTTTAAATGGAGCACCATGAGAGCCGTTGTTGTCCAAGACCGTAGCCATCATGTTGTCATGGAGAAGTTGCAAGATATTCACAAATTTATTGGGGCATCCAATTTTCATAAGGATAGTCCAGAGAGCTGTTCTGTCTACAGTATCAAAGGCCTTAGCAAGATCAATAAATGCCATATAAAGGGGTTGATTTTGCTCCCGGCATTTTTCTTGGAGCTGACGTGCAGTAAAAATAATGTCTACTGTCCCTCTAGAGGGGCGGAAACCATATTAAGTTTCAGGGAGGATCTCTTCTGAAATAGACAGAAGACGGTTTGCGAGAATCCTGGCAAATATTTTACCTGCGGTAGCTAAGAGACAAATGCCCCGATAGTTTCCACAGTCTGTTCTATCACCTTTCTTAAAGAGGGTGATAATTAGGGCATCCCTGAAGTCTTCTGGGATCTCTTCTCTTATCCAGATTTTTTCGATGAGTTTATGAAGATGTTGTACAAGTTCAGGGGCCCCTTCTTTAAAGATTTCAGCAGGAATCCCATCTGGTCCACTAGCTTTGTTATTCTTCATTTGATTCATGGCTTTTTTTACTTCATCCAAAGTGGGGAGTATTGCAAGTTCCTCTCTAATTTGTTTTTGCGGGATTTGCGAAAAAATCTCATTATCCACCTTAGATTTACGATTTAAAGGTCATAATAATGCTCTTTCCAACGCATGATAAACAGTAATGTTTATCTCATGATAAACAGTAATGTGTGTTTGATGTGTGTTTGATTTAATTTAATGATACCAAGTACGCATCCCAAAACTCCAAGGGAGGAAGATAAATTATCAGGGCACTGGAAAGAGTTGTCACCCTGGGGCTATAAAGCTCATTGCTTCAGAGGACACATCATCATCATCATCATCATCATCATCATCATCATCATCAGGCGATCACTCGTGACTGAGTAAGATTGTCTTCCAGGATTTAAAAAAAAAAAATAAAAAAGGAGATTTTAAAAGGAGGAAATTCTAAAGAAAATTGTGTAGACTCTAGCGATGGGTCCGTAAGTGACTGTGGAGGCCAATTCTAGATCCACACAGCTTCCCACAGTGAGGACACAGGTTACCAGATGGAAGATGGTCCTGTAAAGGATTTGTTTGACGTGCTTTTCGCCTAGCACATTTCTCCCTTTCACCTTGCACTCGGGCTTCTTCAAAGTCCATAGAACCTTTGTGAAAGGCCAACCTCCAGTTAGATCGTTCATGGGCCAGAGCTTCCCAGTTTTCGGTGTTTATATAAACATCTATATAGATGTATATAGATTATAGAAACACCGAGAGGGTCAGAGGACACAAACCTGGTATGACACAAGAGTCCCCAGGTATTCAGTTTCACCAGTGACACACTGGTAGGTCTGTTGTCACTGGCACACAAGTCTAACGGATACTGAAAGTCCCCTTCAGTATCTGGACTTAGCCAGGCGCATGGAGCTTGGTCAGGGTACACAGGTGATCCTCTAGTTCCAGGTGAGTAAGAGGACAGGGGGCAAAACTGATACTGTTATCCCTACAAGAAGCCAGGGCAGACATACTTGGGTGGGTGGAATGATGATTTATTCTCATTGGCAACTGCTTGCTGCCACACCATCTTGTCCTTGTTCCAACCATCTCCTCCCTTGATGCTTTATCTAGGAGTTAGAGGCATGTCCTAGGTCACTAGGTTGCTGGCATACCCAAAGCATCTCTGTCTTGGCAGTAACTCTTTCCAGACCAGCTGAAAGCGCAAACAGTGACCCCAGAGGCGTGGAGCCTTGCAAGGACCAATACCGAAATGTCACTGACTTAATTTATTATAACTGTCATCAGGGATGGGGACTCGGACTCGAGGACTCGACTCGTGAGTCAGACTGAGTCCCCCCTCTGACTCGACTCGGACTCGAGTCCCAATATTTTTAATGGGACTCGAGACTCGACCCAGGACTCGAGACCACATCCCTGGGCTGTGCCAGAAGGAGTGGAGAGGAGCGTGATTGCCGGCGAAGAGCACATGGAAGCGAGGTGTGCCGCTGCTCGGCCACTATGGACGGCTACCAGGAGTGCAGCCCCAACAGTGTGTCAAGATTTATTTTGATTGATGTGTTGCGTACTTGGGAGAGGCAGAAGGAGGACCTGAGAATGAGATTACTCTGTGTGGCTGCTCTGAGTGTGTTTCTGGTTCCAGCAAGTTCATCACCAGTGGAGCGGGTGTTCAGTGAGGGTGGAATTGTGATGAGATCTCACCGTTCCAGAATGGGGGCCAAACATTTAGAAAAAATCATGTTCCTCAAATGCAACATGGATAAATTTTAGGAAGTACAGCAAGTTTATTTTTTAAAATCATTTTTCTAAAATGCAACCTTTCAGACATTTTGGGTTTGGCTGCCTCTGCCTGCCTGTCTGGGGTTCCCAGCCTCCTCTGCCTGCCTGGTCTCTTCCAGTTCAACAGTTGAATTGTCCAAGACAAAGGCCTCTGCCTGTCTGCTTTGGGGTTCCCTGCCTCCTCTGCCTGCCTGGTTATTTTGGGTTTTTCTGCGTGGTCTGCTCTTGCCAAAATCAGTTGCAGAGTTTTGAAATAAAAAGGCACACTTGTGCCTAGAATTTATTTAAGCCACACATCTGAAATAGCCTTATTTTGTTGTGGGGAAACCCCATTGATTTTAATAGGGACTCGTGGAGTCTGCTTTGGGAGTGACTCGTGACTCACCATTTTGGACCAAGGACTCAGACTCGAGACTCGGGTCCAAAGACTCGTGACTCGACTCGTGACTCGAGACCAAGGACTCTTCAACATCCCTGACTGTCACAGTAGTGATAGTTATGTGAAGGCCCATCAGTAAGCTGAGCATTCCGCCATGTTAAATGATGACTGTGGGTGGGGTGTTATAATTTCTATAAAATCGAAAAAACAGTTTGACCAGTCTTTATGAAATTTTCAGGTGCCAGAATGAAGTGTTCATTTTACATATGCTGAAATGTTCAGGATGATTGGTGAAATTTTGAGGGCGAAGAGTGGGTTCAAGATAAAAAGCACAAAACCAAACAAAACCAAAACCGTCCTCTGTCAAAAGTGACTTGGAAAAAAATGTTGATGACCTATTTGTAGTCGTAATTTCTGAGGAGACCAGAAAGGTTTCATCAGAAACAACAATGATGGCTTTCTAGTCTTCTTGTATTGGAGTTGGTGGGAAACTATTTTTCTTCAAAGTTTGATTTCATCTAGTCTTTAAATAAGTTTTTTACACACTCTGATAGACAGTGAGACTAATGATAAACCTGGGCATGCTCAGCAGCAGTATGCTCTCTCTCTATCTCTCCCCACCCCACCGCCCATTACAGCTGACTTAGAATGCTGAGAGGCAGGGGGAACTGCTGTTTACCTTGTATTATTAGTAGATGAGGAGAAGGAAAATATGGCACTGTTTGGTGGGGTGGGGGTGGGTTGAATCTGCTGGGAGAGGTGGAGTAGTGTGGAGCCCCCCCCCCCCCGGATTCTGCTGGGAAATTGGCACATGAGGAGGACTTCCCTCACATTCCAATTTCCCAGAAGATTTAGCCCCACCACTACCACCAGCTTGCCAAACAGCCCATCAGACAGAACTTGTGAGAACCTGTGTTGGGGGTTAGGATCATCATATCTTAAACTTTGCAGTTGTATCTCTACGGGCAAGGAAACTTCTAGCCTGGAGCCAGTAATCGCTGAGAATATACTGGCCAGGATAAGCCATTTGTTGCCATGACAACTAACAGTTTCATTCAGGTTTTCTCCCCCCACCAGTCTCCTCCCCTCCCCAGTTACTGTTTGATGAAAAAAAAGTAATGACAAGCTACTGCATTGACTGGTAAAAAGAAAAAAAGTAACCACCCTCACCTTCAAACTTTCCACAAAGTCTTAAGAATATTGCAGCCCTTAGGAGAGGGGAAATCGAGGCAAATGCAGACTAAACCAGTCTATCCTTTGATCAGAAATCAGGAGGATACGACAAGCAGAGGTGACTGTGGGGTGGTGGAAAACTGATGTTTTAACCTCGATTCCTGCATTGAGCGGGGGGGTTGGACTCGATGGCTTGGTAGGCCCCTTCCAACTCTACTTTTCTATGATTCTATGATGACAAACAACTTACGGATACCTATTTCTCTCCCTTTTTAGAGCAGCCTTCCCCAACCTGGTGCCTTCCAGATGTGCTGGATTGCAACTCCCATCATTGCCAGCCTGCATGGCCATTGGTATCATCTTTTCCAGAATAAGGATAGAACATATGCTGCAAGCATCCTCTTCTCCAGAATTACCAAGGAAGGAACTCCAAAATAGGTGCCGCACTTTAAATAAACTATCTTAAACCAAATGAGGAGACAGTTAATGAATATTGAAACTCCTTCACACAAGGCCTACCTGTACTGACACTTTGCAAGGCAAAGCGGATTGTTCAGTTGCTCACATGGGCTTATTGGCATGGGCAGTTAAGGCCAATGTCCCCAGATGCTCCATGCGCTCAAAGGGGGTCAGCGCCTAAGTCAAGTCGCAAATCGCAACGGGTTTTTATTGAGCCATCACTCCTCTTCCATCTTCCTGGCTTCTGAGGTTCCTGGCAGGGTCCTCTGTGGGAGCTGCTTTGCTTCTTCACTGGCTGGCTCAGCCTTATGTGCCTTTTTCTCAGCTGGTGTCATCACTGGTAGGAAGAGAGGCATGCTCTGGTCATCGTTGTCTCCATCCTCGCTGCTGCTGGAGCTCTTTTGTGAGCTCCTTCCTCTTCCAAAGTTGGCAATGGCAACGCCGAGGCTACACAGAAGCCTAGCTTTTACAAGCCATGGGTGGGCCAGAGGGAGATAGTCTTCCCTCCGATGCACTGGCTCTCTGCTGTTCCCACCAGGACCACATGCCCCCACAACATGTATCCCAGGTGAGCAGGGAGCTTTATTTTTTACAACATTCTTTTTAAAAAATATATATATACAAGTTTCTTCCATCGCATTTCCATACTAGTTTGTGATGGGGGAGGGGGGAGTCCACACACAAAAATCATACATTTGCACTTCCCAAACTCATACGAATCAGAACGCAATTATTCTTGAATTTTAGCACTTTCCCAAATTTTGCGATGCAGTTCTGATCCCCAAATGTGTACATTAGGGAAACTTGTGTGTGTGTGTGTGGGGATCATAGAAGAAATGCATACAAAATTGCATACAATTTCATTTTTGTATACATTTCTCCTGATACATGCAGTTTTGTATATATTCCTTCTAATGTATGCATCTTGTGTGCAATTTTCCTAACGTACACATTTTCGTATGCACTTTTGGATCAGAGAACTGCATCACAAAATTTGGAGAAGCACCAAAACTGAAGGATAATTGTGTTCTGGTTCACATATGAGTTCAGGAAGTGCAAATTAGGTTGGTTTGTATTTAAATGTGGACCAAATGAATTTCTCCCCCATCCCTACGAAATAGCTAAGCACAAAGGAAGGTAGGGGGAAACACAGTGAGGAATGACTTTAAAATGCTTAAAGGAAGTGTAAGGTAATTTCAAACTCTTCTTTTGCACAAAGGTAAAGCAGAGAAATATCTGCAGGGGTTCTGTCTCCAAAAAGAAAAGAGCTAGCACAGGCAAAGATCAAACCTCCGTCTCGTTTATTTATACTTCCAGAAGCCCCTTTCCCTTGCCCCTGTGACTGGAGGACTCGGTCTGGAAAGAAGACCTATCAGAATGTTGGTCATGTTGACAACAAATACAATGTGTTTGCATTGAAGATTGGACAGTTTGCCTGTTAATCTCACTTTCTGTACCTGCCCCCCCGCCCCAAACTTCAAAATGACCTTCTCTGGCTGCTAGGGGAATTGAATGCAGAGACACCCGTTTGGACCGCATTCATTTTTATTGCATCCATTTTCTAATAAATAACAAATGAAATTTTCATTCATCACAAAACAAATACATACCTTTAATCTGTGCTGAAAATGTCACCACAATTGCTTTGTTGTTGTTGTTGTTGAGTTTTGCTAGAACACAGGTACAGTGAAAAAACAGAATTAAGAGGAGGAGGCACTCACTCAAAATCTCTGCCATTCCCTTAACCAGTAAGACCAGATGGCTGAAACAGGATCTCTCAAAGGGTGGGGCAAGATCTATACAGACAGACTAGGGGAGGGCCTGCTGCAGACTGATTTAGGCTCTGCTAGGTGCTGCAGATATCGGGTTACACCAAGGATTCTGGGATGAAGAGGCAATAGCTGAGTTCCATGTGAGTTCCATGTGATCCTAAAAATGTACCATATATATTCAACATTCAGTCCCAGTTTTTCTTTACCTGGACAAAGCAGCAGCAGCAGTAGTTGCTGCTGCTGCTGCTTCCTCCTCTTCAACACAGTGACTTCTATTTTAATTTGTAATTATATATTACAAATGTTTTATCTATTTAATTTGTAATTATATATCACAAATGCCATGTTTTATCTATATGTTTTAATGATTTATGGTTTTAATGTTGCTTGGGAGAGACCCAAAAAATCTTCGCAGATACCATTGAACTAAAAGTTCCCTGCTATTATTAAAAAATACTGGTGCCTTCATTCATGACTTGGGTGGCAAAGATGATTCCCTCCTTCCCTCCTCTATGAAAAGGTGATCTAAAAGGGGGAATTGTTCTTTGTCATCCTCCAATTGCAGTATGATTAACATTACTGAACAGAGTAATTGATAGATGTGTATAAGTTTGGTTCAAATGATTAAAAGCTGCTGAAAAGCATAACCTGTCAGTTTTCCCAGGGAAATAAAGACCCATCCATCTGTTGGGGACTCTGAGAATGATTGTAATGAGTCACCTTTAAAATGACAGCTGTCACCCAAGGAACGAAGCCTTGAAGCTGCACTAAAATATATAATAAATTATGCATACTCTGTCACATGGGGGGAGAGAGAGGGGGGAAAAAAACCTCACAACACAAACTCTAGACCCGAAAGTCAACTTTTAATTTTGTGCTATTTTGATCATTTTCCTCAAGGTAGAGAGTAATACCTTGTAACATTATCTGTGATCACTAGCATTTGGGCTAGGCCCAAATCAATAAGAAGATAGTTATGCCAGAGTGATGTTACGGTTTGATAAGGCGCAGCGTGTTGGCTTATATCTTTGCAGTTGCCTGTCACATTGCATAGAATGAATGAGGTTTTACCAGGAGAGAGGCAAAATGATAGCCTCACACCTGAAAATTAATTCCACTGAGCTGTGCTACCCCAAAAAAGGAAAGAAAGATTATTTTTAGTGACTGATTTATGCTTTCTCCAGCTCAGCTCAGCTCAGCCCCCGCCCCCGCCCCAAGAAAAGACTTTGCCTTCATGATAAGGTGATTTTGGCAAAAGGATTTCTCCCCCCTCCCCAGTCGTTTTTTCCCTGCCTGATCATTTTTGTCTCCGGTTGCTGGTGTCTTGTGTGAAGTAGGGCAGGTGGAGCCATAACATTCTCTGTGAAATAAAATGCAAATTCCGCTATGCAAATGGACCATTAAGAAGTAAATTAGATTGAACAGCGGTGGTAAATCAGCAATTATATTGTTGTTGGCTTTAAATATATATATATATATATATATATATATAGTGTGAGATTCCAACACAAATAAACCTACGATGTTTGCAACACATGTTGGGGATGGTAATACAAGTCGCCACTGGAAAAGCTACCCTAGGGCTGCTGATGTGCTTTACTGGATCTGGTGCACATTTTACTGCTGCTTTTGATGCAGTCTTCAAAGGAGAGGATGCTGAGCCAACCGCTTCTAGACTGCTGGTATTAATTACTGTTTGTAATAGCTTCTATTTTGACATAATTATTGCATATTTGGGCACATTATGCCAAAGGATATCCTCAGCATGGGTTGATGATTAGGATTAATATTTATATTGTGTTTAAAATGTGCATGGTTTACCACTTCCAGCTGAGAAGCCCCTTATCTTTCTAGATAAGCCAACGCACGTTTGGGCTATAAGAATAACACGGTGAGCACACATCTCAGAGAGCACTACTATTCTCTAAGCTCAGTGAATTGGGGGCACTTACAGTGGTGCAGCTCAGGGCCGACGTCCAAGTGCTCCACAGCTGGGGTTGGGGAGCAAATAACCACCCAGAAAGCCGCAGGTGATCAATACAGATCTGTATCAGCACCTAGCCTGACATGTGCATTTAAGTAATACACATGAGTCATGACCATCTAGTGCAGGGCTCTCCAACCTTGGGTCCCCAGATGTTGCTGGACTACAGCTCCCAGAATCCCTTGCCATTAGCCATGCTAGCTGGGTATGCTGGGAGCTGTAGGCCAGCAACATCTGGGAACCCAAGGTTGGAGAACCCTGGTCTAAAGCCACCCACTTACCCATACTATAAGATCATTAAGTCCAGGATCTTATATTACCTTGCTGCATCACTGGGCACTTAGACCAAAGAAGAAACACCTCATTGTACTAAGCACTATTCATGTTCTCATGGGTGATATAATTGATGAGTAATATATCCTTTGAGTGGGGATGTGGAAGCGTGGGGAGGAGATTAAAATCCTGTTGAGATCCTTAACAGGGTGCTGACTGGGTGGGAAAGATCTGCAATATGTGGCCTTAGGAAGTCTCTATCTCTTGGTTACAGCCTACCTCCATCTGCAATATGGGTATAATAATACTAGTCTATTTTACAGGGCAGATGTAGGATTACTGAGATTAGGTATAGGAAGTGCTTTAAACACTTGAAATGTGCTATATGCATGCTAAGTATTGTTGCCATAAGACTCTTTAGTTTGATTTGAGAAAACACCTAATTGTGAGGACTGACATCATTATTATCACTTATTGTGTATGGTTAAATGTCCCGCATTTTAAACCTTTTATTTCAAAATGTATTTCTGATTATGATATAGAATCAAGGTATTAAGTCAACATTCATACTGGCCCCAATATGTGCATGGAGCCGTTTAGAAAAACAGTAATTTATTGCTCGTTAGCTGTTCAGGGAGGGCAGGGGCTTAATCAAGCTCCCCTCCTTCCCTTTCTAAGGAGCAGATTAGCACTATTGTAAACTTTTTAACTGGGCTCTGCTTATGTAGCCCTGGTGGATGGATGAGGAGACAGAACTGTATGCTTGACCCCTGTTTGTGTGTATGGCTCTTCATCCAGTTAGAGAAAGTCCCAAACTGTAAAAGTAATGTCAGAATGGGCCTTCCATAATTTTTATCAAACTCTTTTTTACCAAGCATAGTGACTTGCACGCATGTTCTTTTCTTCTGTTCTTGGCTCAGCTTGTCTGAGTGTGGAAAGCTAAGCAGGGTCAGGCCTGGTTATTACTTGGATAGGAGACCCCTCCTCTAGTTTCCTGCATTGAGCAGGGGGTTGGACTCGATGGCCTTGTAAGCCCCTTCCAACTCTATGATCTATGAAATCTATGAAACACATCTTTTCTATCCTTTGTTACTTATTTAATTAACAGCACAATCCTATGCATGTATTTAGTTATAATAAATCTAATTTTCTAAGTAGATATTTTTATTATATTGTAATCATGGCAAATGTCTATCTACCATTTTGTGTGTATTGTCATCTCTATGAAACTCCCTTTCAAAAGGATAGGGATACCAGCTGATCATTCAAATTTATTCAAAGGGGAGCTTTACCAACCTTCTAATTTTTCTTCTAATTTTTCTTTTTTAAATGAATGTTTTAGAAAGTTAATGAATATGATGCTCTAAAGATTTTTGTCCTGCATATTAGGTTTGGGGGCATGTTGACACATTTAACCCTCTATTTTAACTAAACAGAATTGGTGAAATGAAGCAACATTTCCACAGAAGCTTGTATGACTCTTTACATGGGATGTCATCCTCCATCAACTGCCTCTGGTTGCTTTTCACTGATTCATGTTTGCTTTGCTGGCCAAGATCTGGAAAGAATCCAAGCCTGAGGGTGATGTGAGCAGCACCTCAGACTGAAATAATCTCCAGTTATCAGCAAAGCTGTCTCTGCTTTACCTTCTTGATCCCACATTCAAGCTGGCAAGCATCCAGAAAAGCTCTTCAGACATGATGAGAGCTTATCTCAGATGTTCCTCACCCACCTCTGTCTAGCCTGCTCCCCCCACCTCACATTTTCTCTATCCCGCCTCAGTTTATACTGACCTAACATGCCCCTGGCATTTCAACTTTGTCTGTAAAAGGTGTCATGAACACACATTTCCCGCATTCCGACTGGGTGTGCCATCTCTGACCCCATTCTCTTCAGCTCCACGTAAACCTAAAACGGGGGCTATAATGAGCTTTTAGTGTTATTAAGACTCACCAATTTGGTGGCAATTGCTTTTATACGTTTAATGGGCAAGAAGAGGGCAGTAATTCTGAAAAAAGTCAGTTCACTCAGGATTATGGCAGGAGTCCATTAGTGCAATATTGTGGCTCTCTTTATCTAGGTATCATAATTGTCATAGACTGATGTTTCTCACATGATGCGGTTAGTGCAAAGTTCATAAAAGTCCATCGTCTAATTGTTTCTTTGGTTTATATTCCTCTCCTCTGTTTTGGAACAGTGCGCTACTTCTAGGAAGCTAGAATTGAGGTTCATGGGTAAAAACAACAATGTGAAGTCAGCAGACAGACTGGCTTGGGATTGATATTATAGGTTTGTTTAGTACATGCTGGCCTACATGCAGATGTATTAGGAGAATTTGTCAGCTTCCACAGACTGAGGCAGCTTCAATGCATTTAAGGGTGTGTGAGCCTGATTTCTGAGGTCTGGCGTAGAAGTGGGGGGCAAATCACAGGCTAGATGAGCATAAGCAGCTTATCTTGGTACCAAAGATAAAGGCTTATTAATAGTTACTAATCTACTGCTAAATACTTATTGAAACAACGTGTGAAATGCATGTTCTTAAATCCTTTTCTCTAAAATGTATTTTCTTCGCCAGGTCAAAGCCCAAAGAAATAGTTATTCACCATAATTGGCCACTGCGCCACACATCATCTTTGAAAAGCCATTTTAGTTCCATTCTAAATCATAATCTACCTAACTATAGAGATATTCTCAACATTTTTTATTACTGTTTCAAGAAAACTAAATAAATAGGGATAGTAAGCTTCTGTATCTCTCTCTCACACACACACACACACACACACACATTTCATATTGTCAGGAGTTTTAGGCCATGGATCGAGAAAGGTCACCCAAGCCCTAATAATACATGGCTATGGGTCAGTTCAGTTCATGGAGAAGCCTCCATGACTGCTGCAGGAGCATATGGGCTGATCCCTTTCTATCGCTACGTTTGGGTCAGGCTTGCATGGAGGTACCATTTATGCAGACCACTGGCTCAACGTGGGTGGTTACATACAAACACTCTGATCCCCAAGATGGCTGCAGTGTTTTTTCAGTCTGATTTTAAATGATCTACACTTTCAAAACGAGTTTAAAGTCTGTTGTGGTCTTATTAGGCCATCACTGGTAATTAATTATTGTACAGCTCCAGTTTTAACATGGATGTAGAATTGCCACTGATTTTTTTTTGTTTAAAGACACATTTTGAAGTGAGTTTGGAGTTTCCTGCTTAGGGAAAACATTTGAGGAATTTCAAGGAAAGGAATTTTTGATAAGACTAGCTAGCGATGTTCCTCGAGGGCGTGTCCCTGCCTGAGACTCTTGGAAAACGTTAATGAAGATTGTTAGTCAAGTTGTGCTGTGGACATCATCTGCCCTCTCACCAGCCCTGGATGAACTATTAGAGATCTGAAACTGGTGAGGAAACGCTCTCTGTGCAGTAGATAAAATAATTTTAAGATCTAAGGTAAGATTTGCTGCTGAGTTTAATCTAAAGTAAAATGCTGAGGTGAATTTGGCAGCTACTGTTCAGAAGAAACACCTTAGAAATTTCAAGAGGGGGTTGCGGGGGGAAAGAGAAAGAGTGAGTATGTGCACTTTGATAGGAAAAGCAAAATATTTATGGAGAGTTCCATACATCCTTAGCAAAAACTTAGCTTATTTGGAAGTCTGCATAAATAGGAGTGTTACTTGTACTGGCTTACATTGACTATTTGACCTAATCCCTATTCAGGTGTTCTGAAGCTGAATAGGGCAAACTTGTGAGGAGAAGGAGCGCTCCAGTGCCCCTCTCCCTCATCACATTTGTCACCCTTTACTCATGGAGGACTACAGTCTAAAGAGGAGAGTGTCCTGCATCCATGGAGGCTCATCGCTGAAAAATCCACATTCTGGCTCATGTGGAAAGGTTCTACAGATACAGGAGGTTCTCCTCTTCAGTCAACCTCCATGAGTAGAAGGTGATGGATGTGACAAAGGAGAAGGGCAGGGCTGGAGTGCTCCTTTTCCTCACAAGTTAGCCCTATTCAGATTCAGAATGCCTGAATAGGGCTCTAGTTATTGCCCAATCCACAAATCTTGGTTAAAGAGTGTTTTTGTGATACATGGAATTCTTCAGCCATGCGCTCTGAGTCTGACAAAAAAAAATTATTCTGTCACTCATTCTCATTTTCCAAGAGATGCTCTAGCTATTGTTCTATTTTGTATGTTTCAGTTTGCTGGCTCTGCAAGTTTCTTCATTTCTGCTGCTCTTCACCTTCCCTGGCATTCTTCTTCTGACTCTTTTCATCAGAAGCATTAATCTCCAAGGACTCTGAGTTAATCTTCTGACCCTGGACCCTTTCCACAATCACAATAACTCAGGCTAAATGCCATCAAAAGCTCTGCTTCTTTCTGTTTCCATCCCTGGTGGTTTCTAGTTCCAGCTGAGTCCTAGGCTTCTGTACAGACTGGAGTCGGCTGACCTGTTCCAGTTCCAGCTGACCACAATCAGCTTCCCCTTGATTTACACTTGGAAGAGCAATTCTCTCCAGCTGAGAATATGACATACCATCAAGCTTGTAGTTTCTGTCCAAAAGCAGGAAAGTGGAGGGCATTGCTTTGTGTAGAGCTGGTTCACTTTTTTTTTCCCTTTTGCACCCTCTCTGCTGAAACATATAAAGGGAACATGAGCAGCTTTCCTAAGTGTTTTGTAAGAGGGGCTATATTCTGTGAACAATATTTGAGAGCCAATGAGGCCTACTGAACAGAAGGTTGGCTGGGAGCCGTGGCTTGAAATCCCATCTCTGCCATGGTACTCCTATGAGCAACTGGCAATCTTACTCAAATGACCACACGGCGCTGTACTGAGGTGGAACACAAATGTATACAGCCTTTTACACGCAGCCACAGTCCAACACAGAGTTAAGTTCACTTAACACAAAGCTAAACCCATGAAATCAATGGCCTTAAGCACACTTGGCTCTGTGATGGATTGTGGCCTAAAAATAGATCATAACTTTCAATGGCAGATGTTAACACGATGGCTTTAGAAGATGATTGCCCCTCATGAGTTTTGGTTTATTTTATAGCCTATTCTTTATAAGGTTGCTGTTTGAGATCAGTAATATTGCTGTAAAATTTGATAGTGTCAACTGAGGCACAAGTTAATTTGGGGACTGGATTCAGCCCTCAGATTACCAGCTGGCCTTCCCTTTTTAAAAAGCATAGTTATTTATCCTGCATTCTTAAGGTTAGGCTATGACAAACAAAAGGAGAAAATGTATAGCTTATTTTGTTGTTTAAACAAGCATATAAATTTGCCTGCTGTCCTTTGCTATGGCTTTTA
Source organism: Shinisaurus crocodilurus (assembly GCA_021292165.1). Taxonomy (NCBI): domain Eukaryota; kingdom Metazoa; phylum Chordata; class Lepidosauria; order Squamata; family Shinisauridae; genus Shinisaurus; species Shinisaurus crocodilurus. Next base: position 148,003,602 of record CM037878.1, on the reverse strand, counting down.
AAGGAGCAAGAAAAGACTGGAATGACCACAGAGGGAAGCGTTTGTCTTAAACTTGAATGAAAGATGCTAGCAAGCTGCCTTTGTTAGCATATGCATAAGGCGAGATGGGAAGCGTTGTATTATTATCCCCCCCCCCCCAATACTGCAAGCATCATGGAAAATATGTCTCCAAAGGCTTCAAGATGGCTCATTAAGTTCCTGATCCATTTGTGCACACGCTACTGCTACCACGCTGACCTTTTATCAGACTGCAGATGGGCATCGCCCCATTACTGTCAGAGAAATTCAGCCTGTAGGGATACATAACCAATGGAAGAAATACACTTTCAGCTGTTTTTTGTTTCTGAGACCCAGAAGAGAATATGGAAAGAGGATCTTTGTCCCATGGACAAAGATACACACACACACACACACACACAAGCAAAACTCTATGTGGTCAACTTCAGTGGATGTTAAAGAATTTTTGCTGCTTCTTTGCAAACAGGAAATCAATTAACTCTGAATTCGGGGGGGGGGGGGATGGTAAGCAAGGATTGCTTTGCGCTCCCTTTGTTCTTCACATAGCATGAACACAGCCAAGCTCTGAATTCTAAAGAGGGGTGATGGCAGCAAGGTACTGAACCTCCCCATGTCTAACAAGCCATATTCTGGCAGGACTCCTCACAGACAGCAGCTTGCTGGAGTCTGGAATGCAGCCTATTGAAAGGGAGGCATATGCAGCTGAAAGCAAGGCAGGAGACAATGGGGCTTTCTTTCCCCCCCTTCTGTGTCCTGGGGTAGAAGCTAATTAGATACAGAACTGTTTCGTTTGTGTACAATGCTGCAGAAAAAAAGAAAGAAAGAAAGAGAGTGGAATGTACCAATGGTTGAATAGACTTCCTACCTGTAGCTCGGCAAAGCTCAGTCTCAGACAAATAGTAAAAAAGCAACAAAAGACATGAGCTAAAGTAATAATTAGACGGGAAGTACTTCAACACACTGGCCAAATCTTCACAGCATTCTAACTAAGTGAGCCCCAAGATTATAATTTCTCAAAATCAATCGCTTTGCGTCACTTCAGCACTTATCCCAAACAACAAATGTGAATGGACACTTATTACGATATTTGGCCAGCTTTTATTGACGTTTATGTATAGTTCTTAGAAACCTGTATTTCTGTGTGTGTGTGTGTGTGTGTGTGTGTGTGATTATATATATATATATACACACACACACACACACACTATATATATATATATATATATATATATTCAAATCTCTATGTAGCCACATTTTTTTCCCTTACCTTTGTTGAAATTTTACAGTAAAAGTAAGGTTTTTTTTGCTTCACATGCATTATTTTCTTGTAAACCTTAAAGACAACCCTGCACAGAAAGTCACTCAGTAGTATTAGTGTACTGAACTTGCAGATGAGAGGAGGGAGCTGAAGCAGTTGGTATTCTATGGCTAACCATGCAGGAATCCTGGCTCCTAGCCCTTCTCCCTCCTCTAATCCACTCTCTTGCTGAAGGATCCTGACATCCCACATTCTGTTACCTGGAATGTTTTCGGGAGACCCCCCCCCCCGAGAAAACAGAAGGGGGAAAATGCTCTAGAAACGGGCTCTATCGTTCCTGCCATAGAAGCCCCATTCTTAGAGCACCTTAGGAAGCATCTTTGAGCACCACTTCCTAGGAAGCTTTAGCAACAAGACTTCTATGGCAGGAACCATGGAGCCTATTCCTTGAGTGTGTTTCCTTTTTTCCTGTGTGCGGGTTCTTTTTCTGGGGTTGCTGAAGAGGGCTGAGAAGGGCCATCTGTGGCCCATGGGCTGCACTTTCTGCACCCTTGGTCTAGACTTCTGGAATTTCCTCCCTATTCCCCATCCCTCCTACCTTAACTTCCTTCTGCAGACAATTCAAAATACCCCAGCACTTGTACTACTTACACAACTGTCTGACCGTGGAAAGCTAAGCAGGGCCAAGCCTGGTTATTACTTGGATGGGAGACCCCTCCTCCAGTTTCCTGCATTGAGCAGGGGGTTGGACTCGATGGCCTTGTAGGCCCCTTCCAACTCTGTGATCTATGAAATCTATGAAACTGGTGGAACAACTACATTAGAAGTAATGGAATGAACCCCCAATGAAAGTGTATTTCTGTTCATTTTTAGGGTTAAAATATCTTTAAAGTGGAGGGGAGGGCAAAGCATATCATTTTTAGACTTGCTGTTGAAGAACAGTTCCTTATTTTTAATTGAATATGGGTGTTTTTAATTAATTTTCCATTTTAATTATATATATTTCTGGTAACTAGAGCTTGCATGCTGCTCTTGATATATTCCTGGCTGCTACTGCCTATGTTACCAAACTTTTTTTTATTATTATTTATTACTGTATTTATATCACTGCCCCATAATTGAAAATCTCTGGGCAGTTTACAAATAAATACAGCATTAAAATAAAGCAATAGAAGCACACAATTAAAACATGACTTTAAACTGAGAGGACCAGGCTCAAAGACGGTCTTCTTTTACAGTTTATTTGTAAGCCACTCCAGGAGACACTTGGCCAAGGAGCGGGATAAAAATATACTCTAAATAAATAAATAAAAGGTCTGGGTGAATAAAAAGTTCTTCACCTGGCACTGAAAAGGCCATCAAGATGGGACCAGGCATGCATCTCTGGAAAGGCTGTTCCATAGCCAGAGTGCCACCACTGAAAAGGCTTTCTCCCTAGTGGTCACCCGCCTCACCACATTTGGCAGGGGTGCTCAGAGCAGGCCCTCTGAAGAACTGAAGATTCAGGTGGATACATATAGGACAGGGATGGGGAACCTCAAGACTGTGAGCAAAATGCAGCCCTCTGAGGTTCCCCAGAAGCCCCTGCCCTGCCCCCTGCCACACCCTGTTTCCTCCAGCTACCAATTGTTTGAGCATTTCCTGGCTTTTGTGCATTTTCTCCCCATTCTAAAAGGTGGGAAAAGGTGCCTCTCTTAAGGCTAAATTACTAGCAGTAAAAGGATTAAGCTACAATATGCTGTGTCTCTCTGTGTGGTATGTATTTATTATTATTACATTTATATCCTGCCTTTTTTCCTCTTGCAAGGAACCCAAGGGAGCTTACACAGTCCTCCTCCGCTCCACTTTATCATCACAACAACCCTGTGAGGTAGGTTAGGCTGAGAGTCAACGACTGGCCCAAAGTCACCCAGGGAGCTTCATGGCCGAGCGGGGACTCGAACCCACTCTCACCACTGCAGCACGTGTGCCATTTTTGGCCCCTCCCCCTTTGCCTTCAGCCCCAGCCAGGGCTGGAATGCAACCCCAGAGAGCTTCTCTGAAACGGGATTCGGCCCTCGGGCTGAAAAAGCTTCCCCAGCTCTGATATAGGAGAAGGCAGTCTTTCAGGTAACCTGCTGCCCCAGGAATAAAAATGAAAACTCCCCCACTTTGTTACGTATATTGCTAGGCATGCTAGCCTCCTGAAGTGCTACTTTGAGCCAGGGAGATGTTGTGTCACTTATTCTAATGTGTAAAATTAAAGTGTCCCAGTGTCAGACTTTTCTAGTAATATCTTAAGGTTGTATGTACCAAATTCCAACTTTCTAGGTCTTATGGAAGTTAGTATTCTAATCATTTGGAGATGCAATTCATATTTATTTTTTTTAATTTTTATTGTTACAGTTATATCCCACCTTTTTTCCTCCAAGGAACCCAAGGTGGTTTGAGGGGAAACCCACACGTCCCTTTTCTAACCTGCTCCATCCAATACAGGAAAATGAAATTTAAAAAATTGAAAGGCAGTTGGCTACCAAAACAAGCAGCCAAATATAGTATGAGATTAAAAGAGAAGAAAATGAGATATAACATAGTTGCTATCAGTTTGCAATATGTCTTAGCCTTTGGAGGAGGTGCTACACAAATCAATAAATCTTATATGGATGGGTTGCAATCCCTCAAATAATATACTCAGGAATAAATAGATCCAGTAACTTCTAGTAGGTAAACTGCAACATCTAGAGCAGTGATGGCGAACCTATGGCACGTGTGCCACAGTTGGCACGCAGGGACCACTCTGCGGGCACACGAGCCATAGGTCACCAGCCCTCGAGCGGCTTTGGGGGCACAGAGCTCGAGACCAGGGGGGCGAAGCCATTGAAGGACGGAGGCGGGCAGGAGCGGCTGCTCCTGCCCGCCGCGTGTTGCCCGGCATCCCGCAGGGTGCCGCCTCTGCCAGGGAAGGGCCGAGAAGGTCCTCCCGGGGCGGGGCGGGCAGGCCTGGAGAGTCGCCTGGCAATGTCACTGCATGGCGCCAACGCTCCCTGGCGGCGGCGTGAGGCAGCGTCATGCTACACGCCCAGGCTCAGGCCGTGATGCGGTGGGCGGGGCCGATGGGAGCGGCCACTCCTGCCCCGCCGCGTGTCGCCCGGCATCCCGCAGGCCGCTGCCTCTGCCGGGGAAGGGCAGAGAAGGTCCTCCTGGGGCGAGCAGGCCTGGAGAGCCGCTGTTGCCCCGGCGACGATGTCACTGGGAAAGGTCCATGTCACTGGCCAAGTCCCGCCTCAGGAGGCTCCGTGGGCGGCGGCGCGGTGGGCCAGGAGGCTGTCCGGGTCCATGGAGGAGGGCAGCAGCAAGGAAAGGCAGGTCGCGCATGCATTATTTTAATTTATTATATTTGGTTTAATATAGGTTTAATTGCAGTGTTATATTTGGTTTAAAACAGGTTTAATTGCAGTGTTGGCACTTTGAAATAAATAAGTTGGTTTTGTGGTGCACTTTGGGCACTCGGGCTCAAAAAGGTTTGCCATCACTGATCTAGAGCAAGACTCTCCAACCTTGGGTCCCCAGATGTTGCTGGACTACAGCTCCCAGAATCCTTTGCCATTAGCCATGCTGCCTGGGTATGCTGGGAGCTATAGGCCAGCAACATCTGGGGACCCAAGGTGGGAGAGCCCTGATCTAGAGACTACAGAGGAGATTACTTGCCTGCTAATAAGGCATGAAGAGCCCCATGGCTGGTTATTTTTTATGTTCTGCTTGCAGTGACTTCCACTAGACCATCAGCCTTTGCAATTAAATATCATTTGCAATAAGATTTGAGAGAGCTTACTTGTCACCCACATATAGAACCAAAGCACTTTTACCGCAGTGCCATATTCTTGGAAGCACAGAGCAGACGGCAGGACTTTTACCGCAGCAGCAGCTTAAAATACAAACCTACCCAGCAGGCTGGAAAAACCTCTGCTGCCTTCCCGTCGAGAGGAAACAGTTACACATTCCTAATAAAGGAAGCAAGAACTGTCAGCTTTTCTTCTTTTTTGGCAACCAAGTAACTAGATCTAACCACTGCAATGTCGCAGTCACTTTTTCTAATTACTACTGTGTGCTTTTTACATGCCTTCCTTATTAATCAAAGCAAGAGCGGACAACACCTCAATAGTAATTGCTCTGTTACTACCCTTCCTTTATTAGTTGTCATTAGTATTGTTATTAGTATTTAATTATTTTAAGTTCATCTTCAGAGGCCCTGATTACTGGTCAGCCACCAAGATCAGTAAGGTTGGTAGGGCATTTTCAGTGGTGGCCCCTAACCTAAGGAATTCCCTCCTCAGAGATACATGGCTGGCCCAATCTGTGGCTGCTTTTTAAGAGGGTCTTTAAAACTCAGCTGTTTTCTTTGGCTGTTAACTAAGCATTTTTATGGTACTCATTGCTGATGAATATTTTGAAACTGTATTTTATAGTACCGGTAACTGGTTTTATTTAAAATTGTTCATATTTAATATGATTGTATTAATATGCTTATATTGTATTGTTTTTATGCTGTAAGCCACCTTGGGAAGACTGTGGCCTTGAAAAGCAGCTAAGAAATGGGTTAAATAAATGAAACGAATAGTTCTATTTGCAGCCATTGAGCAGCACTGATTGAGATTATAAGATCCATGCAATGTATGCTGCTTGTGTTCACTTGTGCTATTCACCAATCACTTCTTGTTGTGACTCTTCATACTATATTGGTGACAGGACTAACAGACATGGAAACTGCAGCCCTGAAAGATGGAAGGAGCCAAGAAAGTCGAGACCTTAAATCAGGTTTCGGTCAGTGATACTTCAGATCAACAGCTCTTGATAGCCCAAAACCCTGTTGGAATTAATGCACTGATGGCACTGTATGTAATTAGGCAATTGCAAGAGGGTGTATATTATTGCCAAACATCAAGCTACTTGTTGACCTTAGCAACTTCAACTCCATTAGGCCAAAAAAACAAAAACCCAACAACAAAAAAACGGGGCCAGGAAGAGCTTGAAAGCTGGTTTGAATAAAATATTGGGTTCCATTACCAGCAACTGAGCAGCTTGTATATGGTGCTATTTCCAAGGGGGATAACCTGCTCCTTGTCAACAGCGACATTTGGTAAGTGAGAAGATCTCTTTTAGCGGAGCAGCCAAGAACATTCTCAATTTCATGACCAAATACGAACCCAGCCTTAATCAGCCAACCTTTCCTTGACATTAGATGTCAGATTCCTTTATTTGGTGAATTGCCTAATGCCCAGATTGTATTGAATTCAAATTGTGTTAACTCATATTCCGAGCTGTCTGGAAATGTTTCTTAATTGGCTTTCCCTTGTATTGATGATTATGTCTTATGTTTATCGTGTATACAGGGTTTTCTTTTATTGCTAGCTGTGACATTTTAAGCAAAATGCATGCACACACAGAAGTGCAGGAAATAATCCACATCACTATCCTGGATTTAAATTGAGGTGTCCAGCATTTAAATGCATAGGGTGTGACCCTATGTGTGCTGGCTGGGGAATGCTGGGAGTTGCATAGCTTTTGTTATTGTTATATAAACATGCATAGGATTGCTCTCTAAGACTGCACTCTTATATACACTTACTAAACTTGGGTGTAACATAGTTGAATTTATTTCCTGGTAAGCATGCTTATTATCAGGCTGTGGCATAGCAACTGCCTGAATCAGTACATCAAACAAAGAAGGGCCACTTCAGAAGTTCCAAAGGAAGGATGGGAGAGGAAGCATTGGGTTGTTTCCTCCAGGCATGCTTCTGGGTGACATCCACATTTGCATGAGACCCAGAAGAATGGGGAGAGGGTGCTCATTCATGTTTCCTGCTTTGGAACATGATACATCACCAACATTAGAGGGCCACTTGGCTCCCATTGCAGGGTGAGTGGGGGATACATACATTTAGTCCCTTCTACCATCTATTGTTAGAGGTCGAAGGGAGGTTTGTAAAAAAGAAAGAAACTTAGTACATTTATAAAATGTAAAAGGTTGAGGGATATACATTTTGGCCCAGATTTAGTACTACTCATGATCAACTAGTCTCCTTCAAAAAGTGGGAATATGCAACAATGGGGTCCGGATAAATATTCTAATTCACATCTTCACATCTTGGCTGTGCACCCAGGAGCCTGATTCTGCGTGTGGGGCTCCCTTGCTGGATCAGGTCACTTACATTTTATTTCATGTGTAGCAGGAGGTTTAAAAAAAAACACAAGAAAAAAAACACCTCATGTTCACGCTGCTTCTAATAGATCCAGAAAATCTTTGGGTATATAAAATCACCTACTGCGAACAGTAGCAGCAAGTTGCCTGTCAAGCAGCAGGTGATGTGGAAGTTTCTCAGCTTAGGGCTGTGTAACAAAATTCTTCATTGCTTTATTTCCATAGGTCCCTAACAGTACCTGTTTCTTCTTTATCTCCCATGCGCCCTGTGGTACTATTGTTACTATTCCCCTTCCGTCCCTCTACCCCACACCGAGAGTTTGACTGGTACAGTGGGTGGAGGGAGGACAAGATCATATTAACCCACCATGCACCCAGTTGCAGAAGTTTCTTGAATAGTTCGAGGTTTCTTGACTAGTTCAAAATCCAGATGTGCACTGTCATTAAGGTGATACCCAACACTCTTATGGCAAGCATGCAAACTTTCAGTCATCACCAGATTATTGTTCACCACAAAATCTTGTACGCTCTTACAAAGGCAAAATGTTATGCTAAAAGATTTAAAAAATTAAAATTGGGTACAGTTGAGAGAAATCCAGGAACCTTAAGTCCCAAATCAACAGTAAGTAACCCATTGTCAAGGTTCCGCTACTACAGGGACCCCTTGATCTGCCTTTGGAAGATCTCTGCCTCTTCTCAAAGCCTCTCCCGTTCCAGGAGATCAAATCCTTTGCCTGCTTCCAGTAGCATGGGTGTAGGCTTTAGACGTGGTGAATAAGTCACTCCAACAAACCAGGGTAAACAACAACACTTTGTTGTTTATAATATACTTATAATATTAGGGTATTTACTTAATAGAGTGGTTATAATTCAAAAGCAAGTATGATAAAATAAAACAAACAATCCAAGGTTCTCTAGCTTAACTTCAGACTACCTCTCTCTCCTCTGCCGTCAGTCTCTCTCTTCTCCCCCTAGCTGACCACACCCCACACATATATAGCCTTCCCAGGAGTGGAAGGTTATAATCAGGTGACCTTGATCAGGAGACTAATTCTTAACTTCTATTGGGTACTAAAACTCTCAAACTCCCCCTCCCATCCTGGAGTGTTTGGGCCTTCAGGCTTCAACTAATCTAGGGAAGTGTTTGGGCCTTCAACAAACTTAAGCCTGTGTAGGCCTCAATCCTTCACACCCATAAAGAAGCAGCTGATGTAGAGGTTTCTCACATGCTTGGAAAAAACGCTGGCCTTCAAAAGTGGGTGTGTTTTCACAGTGCAGATCCAAGTCATTTTGCATTGCATGCATATTAACTGCAATTAGCTTCATTGCACATCAAAGAGAGCCAGTGTGGCATAGTGGTTAGAGTGTTGGACTGGGACTCGGGAGATCCAAGTTCTAGTCCCTGCTCGGCCATGAAGCTCACTGGGTGACTTTGGGTCAGTCACTGACTCTCAGCCTGACCTACCTCACAGGGTTGTTGTGAGGCTAAAATGGAGAGGAGGAGTAGGAGTATGTAAGCTGCCTTGGGTTCCTTGCAGGAGGAAAAAAGGTGGGATATAAATACAATAAATAAAGAAATAAAATTCTCCATTAATATGCACAAACAATAGTAAAATGCTGGTCTAATATCATTTCTGCATGCCACATTAGCAAATGTTGGGGACAAAGAGGAGAAGGTTACCACCTTCATGCCCTGCTAACTAGCATCTCGAGCCATATTCTTGGCTACTGTTAAAACAGAATGCCAAACTGATCGAGCAAGGCAATCCACTTATGTGTGCACAACTGGCTTAACTGTGAAACAGCTTGCATACTGAGTCATGTGCAGTACCCAATAATGCCACTGCACTCCTACTCATTCTGTTGTGCCACGGGACCCCTTCTCTGGAGGCCCCCACCAAATGGGGATAGGTGCCTACTAAGGAAAGGGCCTTTTCAGCGGTGGCACCCTGGTTGTGGAATGCCCTCCCCAGAGAGGCTCACCTAGTGCCTACATTGTGGTGAAGACCTTTTCATTTTCCCAGACTTTTTAGTTCTCCACTTTTGTTTTTCAATGTGTTGTTGTGTTCTTAGATCTTTCCCTGCTGCTGGTTTTCACTGTGGTTTTATTTTGTTTTGAACTTTTAAGTATTTTATATTACGTTTTATCATGTATTTTAGGGTTTTAACTGTGAACTACACAAAACCCAGAGAGCTTTGGCCATTAGGCGGTATAGAAATGTAATGAATAAATAACTAGGGAGTTAGTGCTTCCTAAAGTAACCCCAGAAGACGAAGCTGGTTCCCCCACTCACTGTGCTGGAATGGGTTGGGAGGAATGGCATTTGCGGGTAGGAGGGAGACGGGAAGAACAAGCCACAGCACATGCTTTTCACATCTGTGGGGTGATGGGGCGGAGGAAGCCAGCTCTGCCCCAAAACCTGGCCTCTTCCTTTCTGGCTCCCACCCACCCTTCCTATATCCAGTGTGGGATTAGCTAGTCGCTCCCTTAGGAGGGCTGGTTAGGAATTTTTGTGTGTTACAGATTGGCTATGTGAAAAGCTTTCCCCCGCTACTCCGCACTGGGTGCAATTCGGTTTTAGAGCTGGGCCTGGTTAATTAGGTTGATTGAATTTGGCAGGGATGTGCAGGAATTTTCAGGGAAATAGGTTCTGGTGGGCACTCCCAAGCACCTTTATGGTGGTAGGCAAGTATAGAGGCCTGATGCTCAGGGGTTGTGCAGCCCACGAGCCAGGATAGTTTGCCTTTGGGACCAACCTGTCTCACCTATTTGGAGCTGTGTGGCACTGAGTGGGGGTGACACAGGGAGGCCCCACTTACACTCATATGTAGCCTAGGCAAAGGGAACAGGAATTCAGCCCACCTCCTTACCTGGGCAGAGTGGCTCACCCAGAAAGCAGGCTAGTTGCCCATAGAATTCAGTTATATTCACACACTTTACACTTGCAGATCCTGGGGTGGGGTGAATTGCCCATATTAAATAAAGAGGCCCAAGTTCTACCCAAGTTCTGGTGTCTTGTGTATTCATTCCGCCATCCTACTCCCTCTGCAAACACTCATTTCTAGATCAGGGCAGGTCAGCATAGCTCTGTTGTATGAGCTCTGTTGACCTACCCTGTTCTGGAAGTGTTTCTACTAATTTGTGGTTGCTTTAAGAACTGCTAGCTCCCTGTAGCACTAGTGGAGGGTCCCACTGGCAGCATAGGGGACTTCCCACTGTTGGTTATTTCATGGATCTGAGAGTAATGTTTTCAAACCTCCCACCTCTTCAGGATACTTACTGCAACAGCATGCATGCAATTTTTGCATCAGGAGCAAAAAAAATCACAAATATTTGTTGCATGACTTAATGGGACTTACTTCCAAGTAAGCATGCTCAGAGTTGCAATTACAGGACATGTATTAATATACTAGACTGATTTAGACTATTGATCCATCTAACCCAGAACAGTCTACTCTGATTGGCATGGCAGTTGCTCTCAGGGATTCAGGCAGATCTTACCCAGCCCTGCCACCTGAGATCCTTTAGCTGCAAATGCCAGGGATTGAACCTTTGATGAAACATCTTCTAAAATCACATACCTAACCATCTTTGAAATTTTTTCACTCTTCATCTTACCTACCTTGTTCACGATCACCCATATTGCCTGAGGCTCCTTCATACAGTAGGACAATGATGGGGTGTTAGCAGCTGATTTACAAGAAAAATGGCACTTCCCATCACAGAGACAGGGTGATGGAGTTTGTGACTGTTTCCCTCCCCCCCCCAATTCTTGCTTGCACAGTGCTGTAAGAGGAAGAATAACTCTTAAGGGCGGAGCCATAGCTCAATGGTAGATCTCACACGTTGCCTGCTGAAGTATCCAGGTTCAATAGCTAGATATCCAATTAAAGGATGGTGGGTGATGAGGAAGACATCTGCCTGAGACCCTGGAAAGCCATTGCCATGAGGGATGGGTGGATCTGTCAGACTCAATCTTGTAGACCAGTGTTCTCCAACCTTGGGTCCCCAGATGTTTTGGATCTGGGGACCCAAGGTTGGAGAACACTGCTCTAGTCTTTACTGCAGATAGGAGACAGAACTAGAACTGAGCCAAAAGTCCTTTGGAAAACGTGGCTCAAAACAAGGTGCTTGTGGGAGGCACTGCTAGTTTGCATGGTCCTAGCAGTTGTTGAGGTCGCACTCGCTACTGCCACGTAGTGCCATCATGAAGCCAAATCAGAACACACTTTGTTGTAAACTGGGGCAAAGTTAAGGGTTGGGTTTGTGTGTTGTTGTTTTTTAGTTCAGCCTTAGATGGAATGCTCCAGACATAGAATTCTACCAAACCAGAGAAAAGGGGCTCAAGCCTTCTTCCTACAGGGAATTGTTGTTTTAAATATGTTTGGAACATTCAAACATCCCCCACCCTCCTACACTCCTGATATAATCCAGGGCAACAGATATATCATAAGAATCACTCATTTTGCCTTTCAGTGTAGGAAATGGCTTCACTGAAAAGCTTTGCTTTTAAGTGCCACTGGCATAAATCAAAGGTTCCAGGTATGGTGTCAGATCTGTGATGGCATTACCTGATATTGCATTCATTGATTAATTGTGTGAACCAGTCCTACATATGCAGCCTTGCTGCTTAATCACACCTTTTCTGTTTCACGAGGCCAGCACAGAAAATAGCACTCCATACCCAAGCAGCATGCCAGAGATCTATGGTACCTAGCAATTGACAGCCAAATTAAATAAAAACAAGGTTTCTTAAACTGAGCTTTACAGCTGTGAGTCATGAGTTTACCTCCTGACTTGCATTACCTACGCTTGGTAAATAAATAATCACAACTAAATACAGATAATGTGTTAAACAGCTAGAGCTAGTAAATCACCAGTGACAGAGTGCCTTAAGGTAATTCCCCCCCCCCCATTTTTTTACATTGGCAAAGGCCTTTCTTGGAATGTTGCATGTGTGCGTGTGTTTATGTCTTCAGACACATAACAGTGAACTGTACAACTGGTTACTTAGTGCAGAAACCACTTAGACAATACTTATGCCTCCATCACTTAACATCGCTTATGTAGTCTGGCTTAGCTTCTCTGGAATAATCACACTGCTGGCAGAAAAATACATGCTTGATGCTCAGGCATTTTGCTGACATGCACCTTGAAAATACAGAATAGGGGGTAGAACTATGTGAGCTCCTTTCTAGCAAAGATATTTTGCCTGTCAAGGTCATGCCAGCTTGGAATTTCCTGGCAAAATAATATTTTAGGACACACCAAACACAAACTCACCAAACTGTGGAGAGGAGCTTCAAACAGCAAGCGGTGCTTCAACAGATAGGGAGCACCACATGGATACGGGAACAGCCAGACCTCAGAATTTCACTTGCAGCATAACCAGACCCCACAATTTTTGGGCGATTAGCACTCTCAATCAAAATGCTTATCACGCATAAAACACACTGTCAGATGGGAGAAGGGTAGTGACCCCCATTCCCACTGCTACTAGTACCAGCATGAAAGGGCGGGGTGGTGGTTTAGCATCGCACCTAAATAGCAATGGTGTTGGACTGGGACTCAGGAGATCCGGGTTCTAGTCCCTGCTCAGCCATAAAACTCACCGGGTGACTTTGGGCCAGTCACTGACTCTCAGCCTAACCTACTTCACAGGGTTGTTGTGAGGATAAAATGGAGAGGAGGAGGAGGATTATGTAAGCCGCCTTGGGTTCCTTGCAGGAAAAAAGGCGGGGTATAAATATAATAAATAAATAAATAAATAAATGCCCCAGAACAGAAAATACCTATTTAATGAGGTTTGGGGGATTGTCTTCTGGCTTCCATCACTACTGGGAGTGACATTGGGAAACAAATGTCAGGGAATGAGGTAGTTCCTGCTCATATAGGTCTCCTTGTCCATGCTAGAGCCCCCCCGCCCCAGGTATCAGAGCTGCTGGATTGGGACATCTGTGTGATGGGATCCAAGAGCTGCCTTTGAACTAGCTGTTTTCAGATACAAAAATAAATTATTTTTAGCCCTGTTTTTGTTTTAAAGATGTGGCCACTGCTGTACTTCTGACATAACATCACCACTAGGTGCTACTCTGTTGATTCTTTAGTGGGGTTAAACATGATAAATGGCTTTGTGCAGTTTGAAATTTGCAAGCTATGACTAAGTTTGTTTTTCATATAGAGGTTTTTTGTTTTTTTTAAAGATAGTTCAGGTTTAATATAATACAGGACACCGTTGTCCCTGTTGCATGTATTGGTGCTGCTATGTTGCACAGCTTACCTAAAACACATAAATGGGGAAGAAAATGAACTAAGGGGTTATATGAATGTTTTATGAACATTTTTATATACCGTACTGGTGCTCAATTGTGCTTATACAAATTTCGTTCAAAGAAAACATATTAATGTTATGCTGTAGCTTTCAGAAGAATCAAATGTAGAACAGCACATGGAAAAGTGGGTGCAAGGGATAGAGAATAACATTATGGAAAACTATAATAACACAGGACAGTAGGAGGGATAGAGGGAGGGTTCTGAGCCCAAATTGAAACCTTAGTCGATGTGACAGTGCTTTTCAGAAAACCAGGCAAAAGCTTGTTTGTACCACATGGGCACCAAAGCATTTTCATGCTCTGCGAACCAAAGAGTAGTATCAAACTTTGAAATATTAGGGTAATTTGAGAATTCAACCATGACCGTGATATCTAAACAGACTGGCCTGTGTCTATGTGAGTGAGTGAGTACGCTCAAGTAAAGAACAAGGAGGTGCCAGGTGTTGGTTCAAGTGTAATTTTTGTTATTAAACATGGGTTGCGACGGAAGCTTCTACAAGGACTTGCACATAACCATGACTGATGGATGTATTTGTCAGCCGCTCAGTTAGCTCCATCAACTCACTCAAGACACATTTTGAACAGATTATGTACTGCGGTACTTGGTAGACCATACATTAAACAAGAGACTTTGCTCTGAGGCTCTGCTTCCCACACTCTGCGGGGGGGGGGGGGGGGGGGAGGAAAAAAAGGAAAGAAAAAAAAAGGAGAGAACAAAACTCATAGAGTTCAACAGCTACTGAGGCAACACTTGCCATTTACATTATAAGCCCAAATATTTTTTTTTTGCAACACAACTATATATTAATTTAATAAAATACACAATATAGCTCTTATACACTCAACAATTTGGCTCAAATGCACTGAATCTGCAATAAATCAATAAAAATATGTCATTTGATGTAAACACATTGAATCTTCTTACATTTGCACATTTAAATGATTTGTGTGGATGTCTGAAATGTTTGCACTCACTTGAGCTATTTTAGTGTCCACAAATGAATTACAAAAGGTGTTAATAATGTTAATTTATCTCTTCTATTATTACCCATCAAAAGGTAATTATTATTTGTGATCTCATATTATGCCTCAGGTTTAAAACATACCGCTAGCCTAGAGTTTTGCTGGACACTAAAGCCCCTTCCCCTCCTTACCATGTGAGTTAGTTTATGTGTGCGCAGGACAAGCATGGACTCTACCATTTTACATTTAACTTTAAAATGACATGAGCTGTGTTACTAATGACCAGAACATTTTTGCTGAACATTGCTATGGAATGGATTCTTGGGTTTCTTTTTTTTTTTTCCTCTTTTTTTTTCATTTTCATTTTTTTGTGTGGCAGATAACTTTATACAGAAATGGTTATCACAAATGAGTGTTAATGCTTGGTGTAGATTGGTTGACTACAAGAATTTTTGTTTGCATGTTTACTTGGTTTCTGATTGCGGGATTTTCAGTAGAAGCCTGTAATGACTGTTGGAAACCTATCATAGAACTACCTATTCCACCCTGATTTTTATGGGGTCTACAGGTAAACAGTGAAGTCAACATCAACTATCAGTCTTAATATATCAGGTTCCATTTGTCTTTTTTCTTATACCTTTCTATTAGATTGTCAAAATGGCGCCAATTTTTCTCCTTCCTTCCCTCCCTCCCTTCCATTTTCTTAACATACATCACACTGTTCTAATGAAAGTTTGGTAAAAACGAAACCAGTGTTATCTGTGAAAAAGAAAGAGCAGTGAAAAGAACATACTTGTGGGCACTTCAGATGTTCACTAAAAGCCTTAAAGCAGCATTGGTCTTCGTTCATCCCTGTATAAATTTCAGAAACAGGGGAGATTTATTTTTTTTTTAAATTCAGCAGAAAAAGCAAATAAATGCCAGGCTGTCTTTTGTGTTTTGTTTCATTTTCTCACAGCCACAGGGTCATTTCCCCGACAGTCCTGTAAAAGCTTGTCAATCTCCCGCACTACTTCCTCCGCATCCACTGACTCTCTCCCTAGTTCCCTGTTTGAACGGTCTATCTGCTCCAACACAGAGTCCATCTCAGCGGAGTCTCGGCTCACTCGGGAATGCACCTCAGCAAAAACCCTAGCCATTTGATCAGACGCGATGAAGGCAGCGTCTCTGGACTGTTTACTGGGTGATAGATACTGACTGTCAGTGGCTGTCATGTACTGGCTGTTGGGTTCAGCCAAGGCTCCTGTTTTGACTTCGCAACTATCCAGTGGTCCTTTTGTTGAGGCGCAAGGCTCAATACAGGTCTTGGTTGGGCTGCTTGATGCTGAGGGAACCTCTTGGAGGAGAGGACTCAGGGCACGTTTGGCTTTGAGATAAGGTTTTACATTGGCAATGAGAATAGTGTGCTCTCTCTTGTCTTTCCCAAATGTACAAAAAGTCTTTTTCCCCGTGGGGTTCACAGTTTCGTAAGTCTCAGTCTCAACGTTAGCTTCCACTGTGGGGACAAAGAGATTTGTTCGATAATCTGCATTTTCAGCCTGGTTGGCAGTGGGGAACTGGGGCATCCAACATCTGTCAGAATGACCAAGCACTCGGCATTCATCTGTGCAATTAATGCACTCCTCTTGTTCTGCAAAACAAACAAGAAACAACGCTTTTAAATCATTAATCAGCTGCCTCAATCAGATCACAGCTTGCTCACTTGACCACTGGGCTTCTTAATTTACGAAAAGAAATAATAATTAAAACATTTCAGGAGCATTGCATAAACCAACAGGTTGAAACAGTCGATTTATTTAGAACTATTCTCAAGCTACCACAGTGGCTGTATAGCCCAAAGGAAGCAGAAAGGGGGTCATCAGAGAGTTGCTCTCAGTAGAATTGAGCTTCATCTGTAAACTAATCTGCCATAGAAATCTGTTAGTCTTTGTTCTGCTACAATCGTTTGAAAAAACAGTGAAAGGTAGTTAAGAAATTCAAAAGGCATTATCGCAACTATTATTTTTTTCCACCAGATCCAATAGCTGAACAATGGCTGACTCTATAGAAACACAAACACTTCATAAACATTAAGCAAGCTGAGTTTCATCTTTGTTCATGTTTGTGACCTCTGTTTGTTCGTAATTGTTATGTTGGATAGCAGTCATATAATAAAAAGGGTTTCTCAAAAAGCTTCCCTTTCCAGCTAAGAACACAGGAATGGAATTTTTTTGCTATTGTGCATTAAAGATAAGCTTGTCAAAAGAGGCATTATTGCTGTTTTATTTGACACAAGTATGGATTGTGTAATTGGTTTTTCTTCTTTTTTCATTTTGTTTTGGTGCAAAAATGGGGAAATTGATTTGAACAATTCATACTATTAGGAAGAATGTCATACATTTACATTTTCGCAGAACTGATAATATTTCCAGTCAGAGTGCTTATTTCTGTTTTCTCAAAAGTGATGGCAAGAATAGTTAATGAAGTGGGTTTTCGTTCTGGTCATCATATCCTCATAATAAGAACTAGCAAAATGCCTGTCATTATAATGGGCTTTGTGTATGTGTGCTTGGAGAGAGAGGGCCTGCAGTGTATGTGTTTATTTGTGTGCGTTTGTCTGTATGCTTTGTGTACAGAAGCACAATGGGCCTGTCATGGGGTCCTGTTGTGGAGATTGAGCCATCCAGTGACTGGAGCAGTGGAGAGCCTTTGCCCCTCAGTACAGTGCTTTAGATTTCTCCATAGGTGTGGATAACTGTGATTCCTTAAATGGGAGAAAGCAACGCAATGTGCTTAGGGACACAACTGGCATAGAGGCTACACCTTCCCCATGTACCTGGTGATTCCAGTGTCAAGGGAGAGGGGCAGATTTTGCTTTGTCTCAGCTGATTTCTAGCCTGATTACTTTGCCCCACAAACTCAGTGTGAGCCACTGAGAACTGAGTCAGCACCTATGACCACAGCCGCACTTTTTCATCTGCACAGACCTGCCTTGGGTTCAGTTTCTTGGTCACGCCAGAGTATAACAGAACCCAGGAACTAGCTTTCTAAGAAACAGGTATTAAATAAGAGTAAAACATACAATTGGAAAGTGCACTTCATCAGTCAGTTCTGTAGTATGAGCATTCTGTAAATGAGAATTGATGCTGGACTCAAAAGGGTCCATGATGAATACATGTACAGTGCAATCCTATACATGTCTAATCAGAAGTAAGTCCCACTGAATTCAGTTAGGCTTACTGCCAGCTAAGTAGGTATAGCACTGCAGCCTTACATCCCATCAATTTCAATAGGAATTTATAAACACACATGTACTTAAATCTTTCCTGCTGAAGTCAAAGGTGCTTATAACCTGGAGAGCCAGTGACTGGGTGTGTACAATATGTTGAGTTACGGTGGCTACAGTAAAACCTAGAACAAGCCATGGCTACTAAGTGTGGCTTTGAAGCCATGGCTAAGAAACACTGACTGGGTTCGCACAACACACTAAGCCCCAGTGGCTTAGCGTGTTGTGTGAACCCAGACAGTGTGGTGTAGTGGTTAGAGTGTTGGACTAGGACTCAGGAGACCTGGGTTCTAATTCCCCTGCAGCCGCCATTATTATCATTATCATTACTACTACTACTACTACTACTACTAATAATAATAATAATATTATTATTATTAGATTTATATCCACCATTTTCCTCTTGCATGGAACCCAAGGCAGTTTACATAGTCCTCCTCTCCATTTTATTGTCACAACAACCCTGTGAGGTAGGTTAGGCGGAGAGTCAGTGCCTGGCCCAAAGTCACCCAGTGAGCTTCATAGCCAAGTAAAGACTAGAACCCAGTCTGGAATGCAGCTGTGGAGAAACAGGCAAGAGTATAGGCCTGACCTTCTGCCACACACAGGCCCTGAAGCTTTCCTGCTGGTGTCCAGATGTCATAAAACAAACAAACCCTACTCTGTTGTCACACCTATGCAGCATGATGGCTTTCCTTGGGACATGGCCTCTAGAGATGTCTACTTCTCACTGAGATGGGAAATCTATGTCTAGGTCTAGGCTGCACCATCGGACAGCTGGTGGAGCCTCATATGATTGAAAGCTACCCCATACAAAGAATTACATCCAACTACAAAAATCAGATATCAAGGCGAAGGATTCTCGCCTCATCTGCCCCATCTCCACCACTGCAACGTACTCATTTTCTATGTAGAGGGTTTTCTTCCATTGGAAATATTCACTTATGTGAGCCTCCAGTTGCAGTTTGAAGTGGTACAGCTGACAGACACAGGGTTACCACCGCAGTAACTGAGGCTGGAGAAAACATGTATGAGGAAAAAACACAGAGAGTATTAGACTGGACAATTTTAGAATAACTACCATGCTCCCGGTGTATATAGTGTACAAATTAATGGTATTTAAGCATATCTGTCCAATACTGATGATCTATTCCTATAGTAATATTTGGGGCTCTTAGCATAGAATACTAGATCTGTTTTTAATGCAGGGTAGTGACTAACACAGAGGCAGTCACATCTCTCCATTACTACCTGAGGCTAAGATCCAAACAGCTACTTTATTTATCTATTTATATATTTAAAAATCTTTTTTTACGTGTTTACATTGTATTCCCCCCCCCAATAAATAATATGGACAAACCAAATTAAATGAAAACATAAAACCAAAGAAGCCCAGAAAATATGACACATTATACCAAAGCTGAGCACTGTCATTAATTAAAACAGATTTCCAGTTAGTTAACCATCATACAAAATTCATACAAAAATCAGGTCCTTCCCAAAAGATCTATGCTGACAGTCATTCAGCATTCATTCAGCAGTCATTCTGTTCCTGACTCCCAGCTGAGCAGGAGCACAACAGGAGAGAGGCTCCAGCTGTTTTTGGGACTGTGAAAAGGCAAGCAGGCTCCCAGAGAGCGAGCGAACAGAGCGAGCGAACAGGGAGAGCAAACAGGAGTTTGGCAGCGGAGTAGTACAACAACAAGTGCTGCAAGGGAAAGGCGTGGCCTGAGAGCTCATTCTGTTGAGCAGAAGCTCCTGCTGACTGCAACTACCTGGGGCTGATTGCAGCTGATTGATTGCAGGAAGTGGGGCTGATTGCAGGGCGTGGCCTGGGAGCTCATTCTGTTCCTGACTCCCAGCTGAGCAGGAGCACAACAGGAGAGAGGCTCCAGCTGTTTTTGGGACTGTGAAAAGGCAAGCAGGCTCCCAGAGAGCGAGCGAACAGGGAGAGCGAACAGGGAGAGCAAACAGGAGTTCGGCAGCGGAGTTCGGCAGGGGAGGTCAAGGGGGAGGTCCCTAAAAAACAAAAACAAAAAAAGCATATATATATATATATATATATATATATATTCTAGGAAGACAGAAACAGAGCACTATGGAAGGAAAGGACTCAGCAGTGGTGGTGACATGCAAGGGGTGTGCAATGTTTGTTTTCCTGCCGGAGATCAACATGGCCTACACATGCAACAAGTGCAAGCTGGTCACGCTGTTGGAAGAAAAGGTCAGAGGACTGGAGCAGCAAGTGTCAACCCTCAGGAGCATAAGAGAAAGCGAGGAGTTCTTAGACAGAACGGTGGATCTACAGCACCTAAGCACAGTACAGGAGCCAGAAGGGCAACTACAGGATGAGGCGGAGTCGGAGACTGCAGAGGCAAGGGAAAATAACGCAGGGGGAACTCCCTGGAAAAGGGTGACTGTTAGGAGCAGAAGAACTACAAGACACTCTGCGCCTGTGGAAGCAGTGGAGCTATGGAACCGCTTCCATGTACTTGAGGACGAGAGCAGAGGACAGCCTGCAGAGGACGGATTACCGGGCACCCAACGTGACAGCGAGCAAGAGGCTGAGGGTCAGTCGAGTGGAGGCAATCAAACCAAGGCCTACAGCAAGAGGAAGAGAAGAGTACTCGTAGTGGGAGACTCCCTCCTGCGGGGGATCGAAGCCAAAGTATGTCGCGAAGACCCATGGACTCGCCAGGTGTGCTGTCTCCCTGGGGCACGGATTAAGGATGTGACAGAGCAGCTGCCGAGGCTCATGCAGCCCACCGACACATACCCCTTTCTTCTTTTCCACGTGGGTACAAATGATACTGCCAAGCGGAGTTACAAAGAAATCACGGCAGACTTTGAAGAGCTGGGAAGGGAACTCAAGAACCTCGGGGCCCAGATAGTTTTCTCATCCATCCTTCCAGTACTTGGAAGAGGCATAGAAAGGGAAAGAAAAATACTCCGAGTGAATGACTGGCTACGAAGGTGGAGCCGACGTGAGGGATTTGGATTCTGGGACCACGGGCTACACTTCCTGGAAGATGGACTGCTGGCAAAGGATGGGTTGCACCTCACAAGGACTGGGAAGAATGTGTTTGGCCACAGCATGAGGAACTTAATCAGGAGGGCTTTAAACTGAATCCAACAGGGGAGGGAGACATAAACTCGGGGGTACCAATGGAAGAAGGCCTCTATGCCACAATGGAGAGAACAGCTCCAGTGGTGCCCATTGATAGTCTACCACAAAATGTAGGGGGAAAGTCGGACTATAAAGCACATAGTCTTCAATGTCTCTATACTAATGCCCAGAGTATGGGCAATAAACAAGACGAACTTGAACTCTTGATACATGAGGGCAAGTACGACTTGATAGGGATAACTGAAACCTGGTGGGATGACTCCCATGACTGGAATACAGCAATTGAAGGGTATAACTTGTTCAAAAGGAACAGAAGCAACAGAAAGGGAGGTGGAGTTGCACTGTATGTTAAAAATACGTATCTCTGCACAGAGATACAGGAAGAGGAGCTTGGCAGCCCCATTGAGAGCATCTGGGTTAAAATAAAGGGGGCAAAGAATAAAACGAACATGGCGGTTGGAGTCTACTACCGACCACCCAATCAAGGAGAAGACGAGGATGGAACTTTTGAAAAGCAAATTGCCATTGTTTCAAGGAGGCACGATGTGGTAGTAATGGGAGACTTCAATTTCCCTGATATCTGTTGGGAGACTTATTCAGCCAAACATGGCCCCTCCAAGAAATTCCTGAGCTGTGCTGCTGATAACTTCCTCCTACAGAAAGTGGAGGAAGGAACTAGAGGATCGGCTATCCTTGACCTGATTCTAACCAACAGAGACGAGTTAGTGGATAAAGTGGCAGTTTTGGGAACTCTGGGGGAAAGTGACCATGTTATACTTGAGTTCTTGATTCTAACGGAAGCAAAAGCTGAGTGTAGCCAAACACGTACCCTGGATTTTAGGAAAGCCAATTTTAACAAACTCAGAACAATGATTAGTAAGATCCCATGGCAAGTGACTCTCACGAGAAAGGGAGCCCAGGAGGGGTGGGAGTTTTTAAAAAAGGAAATTTTAAAGGCACAATTGCAAACAATTCCCACAAGGAAAAAAGGCAGAGGGCAACAGAAGAAGCCAATGTGGCTTCACAATAAACTCAAAGATGACCTGAAAACAAAAAAGGACACGTATAGGAAGTGGAAGGAAGGACAGGCTACAGGAGAAGAGTACAGGCAGGTAGCACAGAACTGCAGGAATAGTGTCAGGAAGGCTAAAGCTGAGAATGAGCTAAGGTTAGCGAGGAATGCTAAAAGCAACAAAAAAGCTTTCTTCAGATACATGCACAGTAAAAGACAGAAGAAAGAACTGGTGGTTCAGCTACGCAATGAGGATGGCAAATTGATAACGGAAGACAAAGAAAAGGCAGAAGTGTTCAATTCCTACTTCGGCTCGGTCTTCTCCCAAAAGAGGGTCTATGACCCCCCTGGCAAACCTGAAGTGCAGACTGAAGGGGCAGAATTGCAGCTTGAGATTGATAGGCAAATGGTCAAGGAGCACCTGATTACTCTGAACGAGTTTAAATCTCCAGGGCCTGATGAGCTGCATCCTAGAGTAATAAAGGAACTGGCAGAAGAACTCTCAGAACCACTATCTATTATCTTTGAGAAATCATGGAGGACAGGTGAAGTGCCAGATGACTGGAGGAGGGCAAATGTTGTTCCCATCTTCAAAAAGGGCAAGAAGGAGGAACCTGGGAACTATAGGCCAGTCAGTCTGACATCAATCCCCGGGAAGATTTTTGAGCAGATTATAAAGAAGTCAGTCTGCAAGCACCTTGAAAACAATGCAGTGATTACTAGAAGCCAGCATGGATTTGTCAAGAACAAATCCTGTCAGACTAATCTGATCTCATTTTTTGATCGGGTAAGCTCCCTTGTGGACTGTGGGAATGCTGTGGACATTATATACCTGGACTTCAGTAAAGCTTTCGACAAAGTGCCTCATGATATCCTGATTAGTAAGCTAGCTAAGAGTGGGCTAGATGGAACAACTATCAGGTGGATCCACAATTGGCTAAAGAATCGGACTCAAAGAGTGCTTATCAATGGTTCCTTCTCAAACTGGGGAGAGGTAACGAGCGGGGTACCACAGGGCTCGGTCCTGGGCCCGGTGCTCTTCAACATTTTTATTAATGACTTGGATCAGGAGGTACAGGGAATGCTTATCAAATTTGCAGATGACACAAAGTTGGGTGGAACAGCTAATACTCTGGAAGACAGAAACAAAATTCAAAGTGACCTCGATAGGCTGGAGCGCTGGGCCGAAAACAACAGAATGAAATTTAATAGGGATAAATGCCAAGTGCTGCACCTAGGGAGAGGAAACCAAATGCAGAGTTACAGAATGGGGGACACTTGGCTCAACAATACTACAAGTGAGAAGGATCTTGGAATTGTGGTAGATCACAAACTGAATATGAGCCAGCAATGCGATGTGGCTGCAAAGAAGGCAAATGCAATTTTGGGCTGTATTAATAGAAGTATAGCTTCCAAATCGCGGGAAGTGATAATTCCCCTTTACTCGGCACTGGTTAGGCCTCATCTTGAGTACTGCGTCCAGTTCTGGGCGCCTCACTTTAAGAAGGACATAGACAAACTGGAGAGGGTTCAGAGGAGGGCAACAAGGATGATAAAGGGACTGGAAACAAGGCCCTATGAGGAGAGACTGAAAGAACTGGGCATGTTTAGCCTTCAGAAGAGGAGACTGAGGGGAGATATGATCGCACTCTTCCAATATTTGAAGGGATGTCACACAGAGGAGGGCAAAGATCTCTTCTCATTCATCCCAGTTTGCAGGACACGGAATAATGGGCTCAAGTTACAGGAACCTAGATTCCACCTAAACATCAGGAAAAATTTCCTGACTGTCAGAGCAATAAGACAATGGAATCAACTACCTAGGGAGGTGGTGGGCTCTCCCACTCTGGAGGCATTCAAGGCGCAGCTGGACAGACATCTGTCAGAGATGCTTTGACCTAGATTCCTGCATTGAGCAGGGGGTTGGACTCGATGGCCTTGTAGGCCCCTTCCAACTCTACTTTTCTATGATTCTATGATTCATAGTCACATGACGGCTCTCTGTTGCTATGTGTGACTGGGATCCAAAGAGCTACTTTATTTATATATTTATCTTAATGTTTCTGTGCCACCTTTTGGCCCAGTGGCCCCAATGCAGATCTCAAAACACTGTTTTAAAAATACTTTAGCAAATAGCAACATCCAGAGGATCCAGTAGGATCATGGACTTTTTGGCTTTTGGACAGCAGCTGCCTCTTGCCTGCCCAACCCATGTTGTCAATCAGAATCATTCTGATGATATTAAGTTACACATACATTTATATGCTGCCACTTTGTCTACTGCTATTAAGATATTTCTACAACTTCTTGAGCAATTCTGAAGATAATCAGACTTTAAAATACAAAGGAATGCAGCCCAACCACACAAACCAATCCACAAGCATACTGAAGGAGCAGGGAGGCAGAAAACATGTTTTAACCTGGCTCAAGGAATCTTCTTTATTTTCACTTCTTCTCCAAAAAAGAGCACACTAGTTCTTTGTGCAGAAGTGATGTGGCATATCCTACTACAAAATATCAAAGGAGTAAAAAGGGGTGGACCGAGACATTTTGGTGCCTGAGGAGATAGAAAATCCAAAAGGCATCCCTCCAATTGTACACTCTTAAAACAAGTTGCACTATCTACTGGAAACTTCTTATCTGCAAACTCCTTAGAAATGAACAGGAGTTGCTCAAGAGAACTTTTATTCCTTATCTTTTTTTAAATTATTTTTTTAAAAGGAAGTTACATTTATAGCACATCCTAGACTCAAGGCAGGAGAAGCACAGTGCTCTTGCGGAGTTTCTAATAATATCAGTGAAACCTATTTATTTTATTTTCTAAATGTATACCCTGCACCTAGAGTGTCCCTAGCCCGGGTTACAATTAAAATAAAATTACAACAAATAAAATGCAACATATTACACAGTGAGCAGCAACAAAATAAACACAGTCATGCTACTGTCAACTGCCCTCAGGCTATCTGATGCTGGGATAGATAGCGTCACACAAGTACGGACTCAGTCATTCTGTAGAGGCATTTCACAGATACACTGGCCACTGTGTAGACTGCTTGCCCAGGAAAGGGCTTTTTAGTGCAGCTCTGGCTGTAAGCAACAGTTAAATCAACCCTCAGTGCCCTGTGCACGGTGTCTCCTGGGTCATATCTGCCTGTCTCTCACTCTGCCACACTTAACGGTGCCTAAAATCTCCTGAGGGAGCCATCTCTCCTTGCCTCACTGTAGGCCCGCCATGGAACTGACCTACGTCACATCTACTTATCCCTCTGCTTTCCTCTGAATGTATACAAAATTATAATAATAGTTTGGTATTTATGCTAGCAGTATTGACCAAGCTTCCATTTTAGCTACCTGGGATTCCTAGCACCAACTGAATTAAATATGAAGCAAAGAGAGAGGCGGTGGGGAAGAGAGTGGTTTCATGAGGAAATAAGCACGCACTGACCTTGAAGGGAAAACCCACCAGCACTCCCTGGGCTTTTGCACCACCGTGCTGGAAAAAAAAAAAACCCCATCAGCAGCTTTCTTCCCCCCCCCACTCCCTGCTTCCCTCTTTTATGTCACATCATAGAAAACAGATTTGAAGTATTGATTATCATATATTATAAGCTGCTCACCTCGCCATTAGCCTGCAATTTTGACTTGCTGCAGCTAGCAGACAGGGGAAGAAAATCGAAGAGGTACTTTTGTACCAACCAGCAAAAAAAAAACTATAAACATAGAGTGAACTATCACCGCCCACGGCTAAATTAGTATTTATGAGAAAGTGGAATCAATTTAAAAGGTAAAAATAAATATATAAAATGGGCCCACACCTCACATTGTGCTGCAAAATACACTGGGAGGGCGATAGGCACCATTGGTCTTGATCACAGACCTACCTACCTCCAGTTGGAAATAAACCCTTAACAGTCCAAGTGTATACAATAAACAGCAGCAGCCTCAAGGCTTTTGTCAGTCTCTGGAGGCTCAGGGATAAACAATCAGAAGCGCTTTGTGTACGTTAGGGAGAACAAATCCGAAAATAGACCAGAGAAATTAGCAGCCATAGAAAGAAAAGGAAACAAGTTACCTGGAATTAACCATGGCTGGCAAGTCATAGCAAAAAAAGGAGAGCTGAACAGTAAGGCAGCCGTGGCAAGGTTCAGGATCACAACAAATATGCTGAACCCTGCATAATGTATGGCTGTGCTAATTGCGTACAAATAGACAACACTCTCCACAGTGCAGTGAACATTGAAAAAAGAAAGGGTTACTAGGTAAGAAAAACTAAAATTACAGCTGTTGAAAATGGAAATACATGTGGCAATGCATGGACACATTTGATACACAGTGGCTGGGTTTGCACCACACAACCCACCATGGGCAGCCAGCCATGGTGGGTTGTCATGTCGTCCGAACCCGGAGCAGTTTCCGCAGGGTGCCTTATTTTTCAGGAACAAGCCACACAGAGAACCCATGGCTTGTTGTATGATTGTTCTTGTATCGTCCGAACCTGGGAGACCGATTCTATCATGGGCTGCCATGATTGGCTACAGAGCTGCTCGACAAAAAAGCCCGTACTCCATTTTCACAATCTCGCCAGTGGCTGCCCTTCCACCGATACCGCAATGGCATTTTGGAAGCACTGTCACTTGTTCCCTGGCTTTTTATTTTTTGGTGCCTCAAAACTGCAATTGGGGTTGTAATATTTTTTGGTCAGTCTTTCACAAGTGAGCACTTATGGTTATCTCATATATGAGTATTGACAAGACAAGGTTGCCGATTGGCTAATTTGTGCACAGTCACAAAGGACCTGGGAGAGAAATAACAGTAAGAGAAAGGAGGGATCCAGTAGGGGGGGAGCCAAACAAGTACATGCACCAAAAGGGGGCACAATCAATATCTCCCTCTTGGCGATGTGATCCTCTCATTTTAAGTGTCGAACTGACACTTCTCAGTGGCCTCCACCTTTTCAATACTGCCCTGACTCTCCAGCAGCAGTAATTGCTCTGAAAAGACGCTGCGAAAAGTGTGTGTGTGGAGTTAATATCTCCCCTTTCTGGAGTAGCTAGAGAGTTGGGGAAGTGTAGAAAAAGCGAAGGAAACAGAAGTGTCAGTTCAACACTTAAAACTGAGAGGATCGCATCGCCAAGGGTAGAGATTGTCCCTGCCTTCTGGTGCACTTACTCCTTTGGTTCCCAGTCCCACCCCCCGATTTTCAGTGCTTCTGACTTATGCTACAGGGTCCCTCCTTTCTCTTACTGTTATTTTTCTCCTGGTCCTTCGCAACTGTGTGTAAATTAGCTGAGAGGGAACCTCATCTTTTCAATTCCCTTGAATGTTACCTATCCCCTTCAAGGCTCCCTTTAACAACTGAAACATTCAAGAAAATTGACCAGGCAAGACTACTCATATTGGAATGCCATAAGTGCCTACTTGCGAAGGACCAACAAAATAATAGTAATAGTAATAGTGATGATGATGATGATGATGATGATGATGATGATAATAATAATAATAATAATAATGACCCCAATTGTGCATTTTTGAGGCACCGAAAAATCTATATACAGTATATAAAAGAAGAAGTCCTGACTGACTGACTGACTCATCAACACCCAGCTCAAACCGTTTAACATAGGAATGTGAAATTTGGAAGGAACATTGTTTTTATGACGTAGGCACCCACTAAGGAAGGATTTTTGGAAATTCTGTCCCTAAAGGGGTGAAAAGGGGGGGAGAATTTTTTAATGACTTACTGACTGCTGTGTCAAAATCCATCCAGAACATTAAAAATATGTTATTATTAGTCTGTTTACAATTTACTTATATCTATAAAAGAAGAAGTCCTGACAGACTGGGATAATTTGTCTGTGGGGGATACACTCTTTTAAAATACTATTATTGTTTATTGTGGTGTTTCCGCTGGGTAGACATTGTGTACCTTTCTCACTGCCCCCAAATAGAATTTATTAACTCCCTATCTCTTTCTCTCTCTGCTTCAAGCTTTCCTTTCTCATTTTCATCTCTCTCTCTCTCTCCTCCTTTTCTGCCTCAAGCTCCATTTCCCTAAACTCTAATTTGTTTTCTGGTTCTGGCCAGGGGGAGTTGGTGTTCATACCACAAATACCTCTTATACCTTCAGAATATCTGTTTGAATTCAAAAGACTTCAGTTCCCCCTAAAGGTTTTTTTCACCATGACCATCAACAAGTCGCGGGACATACTTTGCAGGTAGCAGGGATTGACCTAAGGGAAGACTGCTTCTCACATGGGCAGTTTTACGTGGCCTGTTCCAGAGTGAGGTCACCTAACTCTCTGGTCATCCTAGCACCTGAAGGGAGAACCACTACTGTAGTTTACAAAGAAGTACTGAAATAGGTTTTTGTAGGTTGCAGATGACAAATAAGTAATTTTTAAATTTTTGGTCTGTGTCTCATTGTCTGTTTCTAATAACACCACGAAAAAATTCATAGACACATATGAATGGAACAACTATCTTTGTTTTGTAGCCAATACGCCCCGACTAATGTCTGCAATAAATGTTGCTTATTACATTAAGACATCAACCTGTAAATTATATTTTGTACAGTTTGGACAAAAAACTCATGTTTCTTTTAAAAACAATTGTACCAAATCCTAAACTCCACGCGAGCGAAGCTGCAGGCAACAGCTAGTATAAAATTAAAAAGCTGGGGATCAAAAAAGGCTAGGACCAGGATGCGGGGACAAGATGGGTTCTGCCACAAAGTCCCCTGGGATATGTGCTGGACATGGCTGTAGGACTGAAGGAGAAGGAGGGGGAGAAGAAGCCATGGCAAGCCCAATCATCTGTTGGGTGTCCTGTGGGTTGTTCTGTGAATAACCAACCCACTGTAGCTTATTTTTAGGCTGGCTTAGTGTGATGTGCGAACCTGCCTAGAGAATAACGTTTAAACAAAATGATGGGGATTAAATAGCAACCCAGAGTGGTTTGGTATACTGCAAATTATTTTTATTTTGAAATATTTTTAATATGTATGTTGCAGCTTCTATTATTCTCTGGATTGATATAAGTTTGGCTTAATGCATTGTTTATAAGGCATTACTAAAGCTAGCAGAATGATGGTGCTGCTTTGTCCACATGATGAATGTGCTTAGTGACAATTTTATTTAGGTTTGTAAGTAAAATGTATTTATATCCTCCTCTTTCCTCTAGGTTGAAAGCAAATGACAACAGTTAAAAGAAAGCAGTTAATTTTAGCTGTATATGTGCATGGATATGCACATATAGAGCTAAAATTAACTCCCTTTGGACTGCAGGAATGAAGATAGAATGATGGGGAGATGTCAGTAAGTTGTGGCAAGGCTACTATCATTCTTCTGGGGCCACTTCCAACATTGCTCCAGTCCAGCCACATTTGAACACTGAGATCAGGTGGGAGGGGACATTGATTTAGTCCGCCCTACATCAGGATTGCCTTTCCTTAGGGGTATTATTTATTTATTTAATATATTTCTACACTGCCCATCAGCCAAAAGGTTCCCTGGGCGGTTTACAAGAAAAAACGAACAGAATAAAAACAATAATCTTAAAACCAAAAGTATCATTAATATAGAAATACAAACAGAATATAATATAATACAATGAAACAGACCCCTCCTCTAGTTTCCTGCATTGAGCAGGGGGTTGGACTCGATAGCCTTGTAGGCTCCTTCCAACTCTATGATCTATGAAATCTATGAAAAAGCAGCCAAATGAATCAGTCCGAGGTAGTGATAATAAAAATGGGAATAAAAATCTAACCATTAAAATATTGGGAGAATAAAAAGTTTTCACCTGGCACCTAAAAGAATAGAGGGTGGGCGCCAGGTGCACCTCTTTGGGGAGCTGATTCCACAAATAGGGAGCCACAACTGAGAAGGCCCTTCCCCTAGTAGCCACCCTCCTAGCTTCTTTTAGAGGGGGCTCTCTGAGAAGGACCTCTGAAGAGGGTCTCGGGGTTCAGGTAGGCACGTATGGGATGAGGCATTCCTTCAGATAGCCTGGCCGCAAACCATTTAGGGCTTTGAATGTTAATGTTCGCACTTTGAATCGGACCCAGACTTCAATTGGTAACCAGTGAAATTCACAGAGGACTGGCGTAATATGTTCTTGTCGGCCAGTCCCCATTAGTAGCCTCGCTGCTCTATTTTGAACCAATTGAAGTTTCTGGACCATTTTCAAAGGCAGCCCCACGTAGAGCGCATTACAATAGTCCAGACGAGGGGTAGTGCAACACTGGCATGCGTAGTAACCATGCTTGTTTCCCCGTTGCCTACAGGTGGCGTGGCATGGTGTGGGATGAAGCTGTAGAGTGCAGCTGTTTCAATAACACAGACTTCCCTAACCTAGTGCTGTCCAGATGTTTCGGACTGCAACTCCCAGCATTCCTGATCATTGGTGACACTGGCTGGGGTTAATGGGAGTGGCAGTACAAAACATCTGGAGGGCACCAGGTTGGGGAAGGCTACCATAACATTAAGGGTGCCCAGAAAAATGCCTTCCTATCAGTATACAATATTACGATCTGGCTTGTTGACAGTCCTATCAAGAGATCACTGCTCTGACAGTGAGGTAATCTACACTCTTACAAAATACTTTTTTAATAGGGATGGGCTGAAGTTTTGAACAACTTTAAAAGTGAAAAAACCTTTTTTTTAGTGTTCCATTCTGAGGGGCATTCGGGGGGGGGGGATGGCGGCCATCACAAAAAAAGTGATTGCTCCCACTGGCAGCCACCTTTATTTCACAAATGCCCATTGGAATGGAGCACTCTGGGAACATTAAAATGTAAGCCACCTGCTAATCAGAACTGCAGCGAGTTATCCCCCAGCCTCAATTATTCATAAATACCCCCCAAAGTTACAGCATACGTGGCTGCAAAAGTGGGGAAGGGATTTTCACCCAGTCCAAGCAAAAGGCCGGAATCCAAAGAATCAAGTGACTAGGTCTACAGCACCCTCCATACTACGTGGCAAACCACTTTTGAACCTGAGAGGATTTTCAAAAGAAATTTGTGATATGCAATAGGTGTGTGGGTGTGTCTGCTGCTCGAATATTAAAAAAAGAAGACCTCAAATAGTTTGCGCTTGCTTGAAGCAAATTCATTTGTAAATGTTAGCAAATAGCTCCTTTGCACCTATCCATTAATACAAACTTATTTCTGCCAAACTAGATGCCACTCCATGTCTCTCTTCCTTCTTTTATGTGTCAGTTCTTCTATCACTATGGAGACTAGAGGCCTAAGTCATTTATACACATGTTCTGGGATCTGTAAATCCAACCCGCAGTACTGGGACAGCTCCCATTCTTCCCAGGATGTCAGTTTTCCTGATTATCATGGTGCTTGTAAATCCCTCCCTCTGCCAGTCAGCTGTCAGGAACTACGGCAGGAACTACAGATGTGTGGTTTGTGAAAGGGCTTGTCACACAGGGAGGCATATTTCTCTCTGTCTAAAAAGTACAAATCCTAGACCCAGTTCAGAACACACCACTCTGAGTCTTGGGCTTCCACACACCTCCTCCACTCCTCTTTCCCTCCTTCTTCATATGCAAGGGGAGTAGGTTTAGAGCACGGCTCTCCAACCTTGGGTCCCAGATGTTTTTGGCCTACAACTCCCAGCATGCCCAGCTACACTGGCTGGGGCATGCTGGGAGTTGTAGGCCAAAAACATCTGGGGACCCAAGGTTGGAGAACACTGGTTTAGAAGTTCTATTTGTGGTTTGTAATAAAACCACAGTTTCCTGTTACATCTGTGGTTATAACCACAGTAAGTTATAACAAATCAGAATCAAAACATGAAGTGGCAATGGAATTCTCACAGGCCAATATTCTATCCTAAGTGTGGCTTTCCTTGTTCTGTGCTGGAGTTATTCCCTTCCATTATGCCAAATCCATATCTTCAGTTTTGACTCTTAGGGTGCAATGCTATGCATGTTTAGACGCAAAAAAACCAATCCTACAACTCCCAGCATGCCCCAGCCAGCTATGCTCCCTGGGGGATGCTGGGAGTTGTAGGACTTCTTTCTGTCCAAAAATCCATAGGATTGCGCTCTTAAATGTAAAAGCTTAGCAGTTTTGGACATCTATTAATCATAAGGCTAATCTAAAAAAATGCAATATAAACATCGAAAACTGGGAAACTCTGGCCCATGAACAATCTAAATGGAGGTTGGCCTTTCACAAAGGTTCCATGGACTTTGAAGAAGCCCGAGTGCAAGGTGAAAGAGAGAAACGTGCTAAGCGAAAAGCACGTCAAATGAATCCTTTACAGGACCATCTTCCATCTGGTAACCTGTGTCCTCACTGTGGGAAGCTGTGTGGATCTAGAATTGGCCTCCATAGTCACTTATGGACCCATCACTAGAGTCTACTCTACACAATCTTCTTTACAATTTCCTCCTTTTATCCTGGAAGACAATCTTACTCGGTCATGAGTTATCGCCTGATGATGATAATCAGGGCATCTTGAACTATGTGTGTACCAAGTTTTCGAGTGGGGTGGAGACAGCTTCTACATTTGGGGACACAAATATTTTGCGGGAGACATGTACAAATACCCCCTCCCTTTAGACTTTTCTAGTATGCACAGTGTCTTGGGCTACATATAGACCGAATTTCAGCTTTCTAAGACATGTGGAAGCACCCTGAGCATTTTGAAATTGTATACTGTTGTTTCTTAACTGGATTGACGAACATTCTGAAATAAAAGAAGCCTCTGCATGAATTAGGCAGAAGCGTTGCTTATTTTTTCATTTTAAGTGAGATGTCCCCCAGACCCATATTATACACAACATGTTTATAAGGAAGAAACAATATGGGAGTGATTCTCTGAACAATCAACAGCATTGTCCATCCAGATGATGCTATGGTTAATATTTTGACATCTGTAGTTAGTTTCTGCTGCAATAGCATCAGAAGACCTTCTAAAATTGATATCAAAAGTTGCCTTTTTTTAAAAAAAGAAGCAATTGTTTCTTGTGAAAAATATTGTGGCGTGAAAGAGCTCTTTATCACAAGATATCTATAATCTGAGGGAGAAGGTAAAAATAATGGTTTCTCTGACATACATGCCTTAAGCCCAAGGGATATGGGATTCTCCTGATGAGAACAATCAGCTGAAGTGCTTCTTTTGAAGCTGAATTCATCTTTAATTACAATTGATTTTGACATTAATAAGCAGAGATAAACAAATCGAGTTCTATCCATGTTCAAATTCTGTGTTATTAAACAAAGCTGTCTGGAATCTGCATATTTATATTGGTCTAGGTGCTTTTGTTTTTCAGTTAAGGAAAGCAATTAGGAGGGTTAGATTAGAAAACTGATTGGCAATAAATTCAGCATCTGATTATTATTTTTTTGCACTGGGGGTGGGGGTGGAGATTCCTGTTAGGCAAAGCCTTCAGTCTTGTCAGGACTGGCCTAAGACATCTTGGTGTCTGAGGCACAAACTTTCCACTTCCTCACACTAATTAACATGGGGCACAATCTAGGGGGAAGATCCCCTGGATGCGATGCATATGACTGGACTATGGTCATGCTGGACTGTGCCCATGATGAGTCAAATCTGTCTTCCACATTCCGGCCTTTAATGACACCCAAATTCTGCATCCTGAGGCAGGTGCCTCACTTTGCTTTATGAGAGGGGTTGTCTCTAGCTAATGCAGTTTCATTTCTCTGTTATTAC
This sequence comes from Shinisaurus crocodilurus, assembly GCA_021292165.1. NCBI lineage: Eukaryota > Metazoa > Chordata > Lepidosauria > Squamata > Shinisauridae > Shinisaurus > Shinisaurus crocodilurus. The sequence continues at coordinate 147,969,758 of CM037878.1, read as the reverse complement.
AGCTATCAGCATCAAAGGATTACTACCAATTAGGGCTTGACTAACTAAAAGTTACATGCAAAAACTCCAATGGCTGCTTTTATTACCAAAAATTTGCTTTGGGAAGGTTGAAGTGGCAGGGGAGGGAAAGGCAGAGGATGCTTAATCCTTTCAATGCCCACTGCTTTCATGCTGCAATTTCTCCCCCCCCCGCCCCACACACCCATTTCCCCTGTGATGTTTCAGATGCATATTTGCAAACAAGTGTAAACATATATATCTGGAATTGGGGGGGGAGGAAGGAGTGGACAGAGAAAGGGTTAAGAATCCTCTTCATGCCCACTACTTCTCCATTCCAAATCGCCCCCTTCCCAAGTGGTCTCTGTAGTCTCCTCCACCAACAAAGGTGGGCAGTTTTACATGCATTTGCATGTAATGTTCTGTTAGGCCATTATTTATGCTTCTTTTTTTCTGAAGAGGGTTAAGAGAAGATACTTCAATATGGATACATGAATTATTTCAAAGGCTGATGGGCTAAGTAAATTTAACCCTGGTCCGTCACAGCTGAGATGAACCACAAGAAATGTGAAAGATATTGAAAAGGGTCAGAGCGATTCTTTATATTCCATCACATTAAAGAACCCTGGTACATAAACAGTTTTGGGGAAATCTAAGGGCCAGTCCAAACAGGATCCTGTGAATGAGCCTCCACGTGATCTGAAGCTTCCAGGTGATTGTTCTAATTTCTGGCCACTCCCTGTCTAGCTCTGCAGCTCACCTGCTTATTCTGCTCACTCATCCTCCAGCAGTGCCTGGCTTCTTGCAGCAAGTGAGTGAAACAAGAATGTCTCTTTGTTTCTCTCTGCTGCTGCAAGAAAAAATAATAATCAAGTACTGATGGAAGATGAGCAAGTAAATAGTCAGCATGGAGACAGAGCCGGCAGGGTGTTCTCTGGGGTTGGCTGTACCAGCCATCAGGACTGATACCTCCTACAGTCACCAGAGTGTTTGCATGACACTGAAGCCATACTCTTGTGTGAACATGGGCATAACATGCAGTTCAAGCATTAAAGTCATAGTTAACATATTAGTATATAGTGCAAGAAAAAGAAAACATGGTTGTTACCTGAAAATTTTCCTTCCTTACAGCGGGCCGGTCCACAGATCCCAACAATGGGTCTTTGGCCTCTCCCTTGCTGTTCTGGAGGAAAATTGGACCTGTGAGTTATAGAGAAGGAAACACCCTTCATGCCATTCTCCCCATCCCACCCACATCAAACTAAGCCAGATGTGATCAAACCATGCTCTAGGTACTATTTGAGCCCCAAACTCCTGAAATATGGACCCCAAATCTTTGAGCGCATTTGGTAATTTTATACGTTTGAAATTTGGATATCAAATTTTGGGATAATTTGGGGGCAAGTTTTACTAAAAAGTTGTGTAAAATTTAAGTTTCATAAAGTGATTTTCACCAAAAAGAATTTGCCTTCTGAAATGCAAATTTAAGTCCTAGAATTTTCAAAATTTTGAATTTACTCATTAGAATGTAGAACACTCCCCCCCCAAATTTCAAACTGGAGTATAATTTCATTTCATTATCAAAACATACTTTTTTTCAAGCCCACTGTCATTTTTGACAGAACAGCCCTCCCACCATATTTTCAGTGCAACATATTTCAGCGTTTGAGGTGATTTGACACAAGCAAAGGACTGATCAAAGCAAGCAAATCCTCTCCCCTGTTCAACCCCCCAACTCAGCCCCAGGTAAGATATGAAAACCATAAAAGTTGCAAGTCCTTCACACAGAAAGCACAATAAAAAAATATGAGTATGCTACAGTGCTTAGTCTAATAGCACATTCATATAACCATTTTTGTTCTGGTCAATATAAGTTTAACCAATTTCTTAGCCGTGTTTCAAGACCACAGTCTTCCCAAGGCAGCTTACAGCATAAAAACAATTCAATACAACAAACATTAATAAAATCATATTAAATATGATTCTGGCTTCCTCAGTGGATTAACAAATGCTAAATCACACCTGTGGATGGGTCAGTATATACATAGCATAGCACTCTACTCATCTTGGAACAAAACAAAAAAAAATCTGGAAAAGGTTTTTCCAGGATGTGGATCAAGATCTATAACCAGGGCCTTGATCTGCATATGAGTTAAACCCTTTAGAATCTCCTTCAACCTATGGAAATTGATTGGAAAATAACAACAACAACAACAACAATAATAATAATAGGTTGTGTGAATTGACTCTGAGCACAGAATTACAAGATGGACATTCAAATACACTGTGTAGTTAATGTATAAATACGGAGGTGTTAAGTTTTCATCCTGTTTGGAAATCTTGGGGTATTTGGAGCAGCTTTATAGAGAGATAAATAGTGGTACATCGATCTAACCCAACACTATAAAGCCAGCTTTGTTCTGCAACATGTCAGGTAGGGGCCTCTCATAGCATTGGTACTAGAGATCCTTTAATTGGAGAAACTAGGTTTTGAAACTGGGGCCTTGCACATGCTAGCTGGTGCTCAACCCCTGTGCTATCATAGAATCTTAGAGAAGTAGAGTTGGAAGGGGCCTACAAGGCCATTGAGTCATATAACCCTTCCATCCAAGACCCCTTTTTCCTGGGCCTCTATTACCAGAAACATGTTGCTGTGCAGTAGTGTCCGGTGAGCTGCAATATACAAAGGAATTTAGATGTTTATTGATGGGTATTTTTGTGTTAATTGTCTATGTATTTCATGAATTCTGCATAAAACTTTGTAGCTAGAAATACACAGACAGGTAGAGGAGCATATCATTTAAGACATTGAGACACTGTCCTGAATTCAAATCTCAGCTGAGCCAAAGACTCACTCTGGACCACTATCTCTCAGTCCTGCCCCCTAATCAGTAGTACGGGATTATAACACCTACCATTTAGGGTTCTTGTTAAGCATTACTGAGATCATGCATGTAAAATGCTTTGAGCATTAGAAGAAAGCTCTATAAAAAATGCACAGTATTTATAGATGGTAGTGAGAGAAGGGCTCCATGCACAGGCTCAGAGGTACTTTTCTTCTGAAGCAGCATGGAAGCCACTGCCAAAATAGTTCAATCATGTTCCAGTGCCTAATACAGATTTTTGAAATGGCTTCTAGTGCTTGGCTACTTGTGTTGAAAATCCCCCGCCCCAACTAACAGTAATTTTAAAAAGAAACAGAATGGCCAAATTAATAACTGTTTGGGGTTTAATCTCTTCTGTACCCATCACCAAGAATGGCTGTGTGCCAAAGGTAACTGAAAATGAATGATATATGAGTGGCTTTTGGCTTTCTCTGCATCTCTTGGGAAATGGTGTACCTTATGAAAAGAGTTAATAAGCAACTTGTGTTTTTTTGCTGTCTTTTGGCTGCTTCCTGAAACTAGGATTTGTGAGGAATTCTAATTTGCCCCCCTGGATTCTGGTTCGTTGGCCATGTGTTGGCACTGACTAGCTGCAGTACGTGTCAAGCCAGCTTGCTGACTTCTGTCTGTAGACAGACCGTGATTTGCATATTATTATTATTATTGTTGTTGTTGTTGCTAATGGAATTTGTGCAAACTGGCACCCAGAAATCACATGGTTTTAATGTGATTTGCACAATCTGCACAAATCACGCTAGACTCACGTGGTTTTCGGTTGCAGATTTGTGCAAACTGGCACTCGAAAAGCACGTGGTTTAGTAAATCAGGCTAGATCCACATGGTTTTCAGGTGCTGGTTTGCGCAAAAGAGCTGTTTTTGCACAAATCTGCCACTGAAAACCACATGGATCAATTTGCGCAAATCATGTTAAAACCATGTGGTTTCCAGGTGCCAGTTTGCACAAATCCCATTAGCAGTTTTTTTAAAAAACGCAAATCACAGTCCATGTTACAGATAGAAGTTCACAAAAAAACCCACCTTGACTCGGCCCGCTTCCAATCATTGGATCAGAAGCGGGCGGGAAATCCGTCACGGTCAAATGAAATGAGCCCAATTTCCCTGTTTTGGTACATCCCCACCCGAGACCAAAAAGACAATTAGTTGCACTTTAAAAAAATATTTACCTGGTTTTCATATCACAAAACATTAGCTGTGGGTAGTGCAATCCTAAAATTAGATGTGGGCAGGGCAATCTCAGTACACTGGCCAGCTTCTATATCATGCCTGACATTTACCTCCTTGTAAGTTTATGTACACTTGCTTGCTAATAAGTCCAAACTGAAATCAATGGGACTTACTTCTGAGTAACAGTGCACTACATTCACATTAACTATTGGCTTTAAAACAATGAATGCAACACTTCCCGTGCAGGACGGTACAACAGCTCTTTTACCGGGGCAATATAATATAGTGTATTATATCAATATAATATCCTATTATATTACATCAAGCACATTGGTATGAATTAATTCTGTTTAGTCTAAGGCCCAAAGTACATGCCACATCGGAGATCCATAATCAGATCTACTATCATCTTTTTCTTTATTTCTAAGCACATGGGGCAGAGGCTTCTAATTTGGGCAGGGAAGCAGTGTGGGGGGAGTTAACCTTTTTCCCTGATGGAAATTGCACCCCTTTGGCAGCTATTAGCCCCGCTGGGAAAAGTACACAGCTCACATTTTGGGACACTGGGGTAGATGTTCCCACGTCCCTGTATTTCAGACCACATGAGCACTCTTAGGAAGCATAGATTCATAGATCATAGAGTTGGAAGGGGCCTACAAGGCCATTGAGTCCAACCCCCTGCTCAATTCAGGAAACCAGAGGAGGGGTCTCCCATCCAAGTAATAACCAGGCCTGTCCCTGCTTAGCTTTCCACGCTCAGACAAACTGAGCCAGCGTGAGCTATATCTATGGCCTCTCACTGGTTCTACATAATAGGGTTTTTTATGGGTCTTTGTACTATGTATGTATGCCAAAGACATACATTTATTTGTCCCCCCTCCCCCCCAAAAAGCTACGGTCTGAAATGTGCTAATAACATTGCTATGATTATTAGGAAGTCTAAAAAAGTAACCACAACAAATGGTCTCAAAAAGCTGCTCCTGTTTAATCAATTTAAATCTTGAACATATCCAAAAGCAAGCCTTTGATTATTCCTTTGCCTTCTTTCTCAAAAACAAACAAACAGGAAAATGGCGCCCCTGAACCAGATGCTTATTTTAGCAAGAGGATTTTATCAGGATGTCTTCTTCAATTAGAAGATGTGTTTTGTGATTAAAAACAGAACTGACATAACTATTTGTGGTAGAGACTTATTTATCCTTATGGCCCAAGGGAACACGCAAAATAAATATTTTAATAATGACAAATAGATAAACATATATATGCTTTTCAGAGCATATAAGGAACTGCTTTACGTCCATTGGGTTCTTCTGGCCCAGCGCCATCTACTATGACTTCCAGTGGCACACCAAGGTATCAGATGTGTAACATTACATTAATTTGGAAGAGACACATGGTAAATACGTAACATTAAAGTTTTATATACCTGTAGTCTCAGTAATGGTGATTGGCTATGTGTGTGTTGCAGTTTCTACTATTCATACTAAATGTGGGATGCACTACTGCCAACAAAAGTTTCCTGGGGTGGCAGACTCTGGCCTCATCCATCGGTCAGACAGAGAACCAAGGGCCACTGGGGGGCTGCCTCCCAGGATTAACACCACGGCAAGGGGGAGACCAGCCTGGCCCCATGCATCGGCCAAAGAAGGCACAGCTGCAGGGAGCTGTTTTGCCCTTCCCTGCTAGGAAAAAAAAGGGGGGGGGGAGAAAAGAACCCCACCCCCATCTTTAACAACCTTGTAACTAAGAACTGGTTCCTGAGTTTTGCTTTCTTCCTCCTCTCTCCCAACCCCTTTTCCTTTTGTGTCATGTCTATTAGATTGTAAGCCTGAGGACAGGGACTGTCTAATATTAATCTTTGTAAGCCACTCTGGGAGCTTGTTTTGGCTGAAGAATGGGGTAAAAATGCTGTAAATAAATAAATAAATAAATAAAAAGCAAAGTGTGGCACTGTTTCGTGACCATATCTCTGCTATTGTGCTACACAGACCTATGTGGTAATGAAAATACACTGTTGTTCCTTACACAGCTTTCATGAGCCGCAAGAATCAGTCAAGTCGCAATTTGAAACAAAATGTGAGGGGAGGGAGGAGAGATGAAAGATGAATGCTACAGCCAAGACAACATGTAGGAAAGATGGCAAGTAAATGATCTCAAGGTTCCTGAAGGTTCTATTCTTATTCTGAAACAAAATAAATGACATGAAATAGTCTGGGACAGTTCTCAGGGGTGTTAGGAACACCAAGCAGACCCAGTATCAGTAGTCAATATAGTCAGACATGTGCTGGTTGGTATCCATGGCCTGACAGGGCCTACCATTCAATGGAAAGTGCCCACACCCACTATTACCTTCATTTGGTCTTGTGTCCATGCTCAGGCTTCTGCACATGGGAGCAGAGTGTGGGGCTGTGCCTGCTGAGGTTTGTGGCTCTGTTGACCCAGCTGCAAATCCATAAGCAATAACGGACAAGAGGTGTCTGTCGATCACTGTCATGCGTTGCCATCTTCTTGGGACTTCCACCACGGCTTGTTCTGTGCAGAAGTCCACCCAGAAGTTTGCACCAAAAGATCTCAGAAGAGAAGGACTGAGCCCAAGGCAGCAAGCAGCCTGGGCAAAGGCTTGGGGCAGGATTCTGGTAATGATTCCAGAATGAATTGTAGTATGAACTGTTTTGTGATCCAGATGGGACCCTAATATGTGTGGATGGTACTGCTGGGTGATAGCGGAACCAGATGCACATGATGCGGTAGCTATACACTTTTTGTCAGGGATAGGCAACGTGCTGTCCAGATATTTTGGACTACAACTCCTATAATCTCTGACCATTGGACATGCTGGTTGGGCTTATGGGAGCTGTCATCCAAAACATCTGAAGGGCACCAGGTTGCTTGTCCCTCCTTTAGGTGAAGAGAAGTGAGATAATACTGAGGTAAGAATTGTCGAATATAGATGTCCAAGACAAGTGTTCTATAATAACATCCTCACTAGGTTCCCTATTTAGATATAACTTCAGGCATCCAGGCAAACATGTGGGGGCTTAAAGGGGGTAGAGAGTCAGGGCTGCGTACGATGGCTCCACCCCTTATGCCTCAGAGCATGTGGGCCCCACCCACCTCAGTTCAGACCTCGCTGTGTTGAATCAGCTGAAAGGGAGTTCTAGTTGCGTTTGCTTGAACTTGAGTAGAACTCGCCACACAGTTGCAGACCCTGTAAAAGATCCTAACTTCGTGTATACGCTGATGCGAAGTGAGTGTGGTGAATGGCCATCTTGTGGTTGTGGTGGATAGCTCAATGAAAATGTTCACCCAGTACACAGCTGTTGTAAAAAATGTGAATTCCATGTTGGGGATCATTAGAAAAGGAATCAAAATCAAAATTGGCCATATGGGTGATTCATAAATGTAATAATAAATAAATAAATAAATAAATAAATCTGCCAATATACTGCCCTTATACCAATAGGGTGTACACACACTTGGAATACTGTGTGCAGTTCTAGTCACCACTACACCTCAGAAAGGATATTGTAGAGTTCTTGTTTTTAAACCACTCCAGTGTTACTTTGGCTGTGTGTTGAGGGTCACTGTCCTGCAGGAAGGTGAACCTCCACCAAAATGGGCAACCAAAATGATCAAGAGGATACAGCAACTTCCGGAAAGGTCACAACGTTTGGGCCTGTTTAGCTTAGAAAAAAGGTGAGTACAGGGAGACATGATGTTGTACAACATTATGTATGGTGTGGAGAAAGTGGATAGGGAAGAAGTTTTTTTCCATTTCTCACATGACAAAAATCTGGGGTCATCCCATGAAGCTGAATGGTGGGAGATTTGGAATAGATGAAGGTACTTCTTCACACATAGTTAAACTATGTGCATAATTAAACTACCACAAGATGTAGTGATGGTCACCAACTTGGATGGCTTTAAAAGGGGAAAATTCATGAAGGATAAAGCTATCAATGACTACTAGTCATGATGGCTATACATTACCTCCAGTACTGGAGGCAGTATACCTTTCTATACTGGTTGTTGGGGAGCAGGAAGGTGTTGTTGTACTCATGTCCTACTTGTGGGCTTCCCACAGGCAGCTGGTTGACCACTGTGTGAACAGAATTGCTGGACTAGATGGGCCTTTGGTCTGATTTAGCATGGCTCTTCTTCTGTTCTTATTTGCAATGGCTTGCCATGGTGAAGCCAAGATCACCATCTTTTCCCAACAACATAGACATGTGAGAATAGTGAAAGACAATAGATGAGCACTGGCTTCGTTTTTGGCATATTGCTACTGGCTCCCAACACTGCTGCAGAAAATAGCATGAATATCCTCTGCACATAACCATACAGGCAATGGATAGTATATCTGAAACAAAATATACAACCAGTTTTAGGGCTAAATTGGATGTCATGTGGCTGCCACTGAGAGCAACAACCCTGCATTTCTCCAGTAACATCTGGCAAAAGAAGCATTATGTGATGGCATTGCACCTCCCCATCCCTGTGCGCATGTGTGTGTGTGAGTGTGAGTGTGTGTGTATGTGCGCGCGCGCACGCTCCACCCCACCACCTGACACTGCATGTGGCCCTCAGGGCCAAAAAAATTGCCCACTGCTTCTTTACATATTGTAAAGTGGTAGGGCTTGTGCACAATCCATATTTTGGTGCATTTGCCCTGGAATGGATTAGGTAATTGCTATATGAAAATCAGATGTAAAAAAGAACAAGGAAGTCCTACAGTACCCTGCAGAAGTATTCACACACACCTTTGCCTTTTCCACATTTGGTTGTGTTACAACCTGGAATTGAAATGGATTCAATTGGCATTGTTACTACTTGATGTACACAAGATATGCAACACTGTGAAGGTACAAAATATTTGTTTGCTTAATGTTTGTGCCACAATAAAAGTATTTTGCACTTTCACAGTGTTGCGTATCTTGTATACATCAAGTAGTAACAATGCCAATTGAATCAATTTCAATTCCAGGTTGTAACACAACAAGATGTGGAGAAGGGGGATAAATAATTCTGCAAGGCACTCGTAGGGATGGGGGAGAATTTTATTTAGTCTGCATTTTTAAGCAAACCAACCTAACTTGCACTTCCTAGGCTAATATACAAGTTCTAGGAACAGAGTTATTCTTTGGGTTGCACAGTCTTCGAACTACGCACTGCAGTTCTAACCTTAAAAAATGTGTATATGAGGGGAAATTGCATACAAAAAAGAGGGGAAATAGGTATTTATTTATTTTATTTGAGCTGCTTCTATACCACTTGGCATGCCAGGATTTCCAAGCAGTTTACATAGAAACACATACTATACAATACAATAACCAATAAAAACAGATTATAAAACAATAATACCTTAAAACCATTACAACAAGAACAATAAAACAGAGCACTGTCATGCTCAATTACAAATCAGAGAAAGCCTGAGTGAAGAAATATGTTTTCAAGAAGCATTTGAAACTCACCAGTTTCCACCTCTTGAACCACACATGGGAGAGTTTTCCAGAGGGTGGGTGCCACTAGTAGTGAGAAGGCCCATTTACGTACTGTTACCTGAGGGTCCCCTATACACCTGCAGCAGATGCCTCCAGAGTCAGGTGGGGAGGTTAAATTGCCTCCCATGCCCAGACAGCATCAATGCCACAAAGTGCAGGAACAAAGCATGCACCTCAGGACCCAAAGGAACTTGGTCTCCCAGACCTCACCCAGGCCCAGCTGAACCTGGTTACTCCAGCCTTCAAGGTCTCCCTACTCCTGAGGAGCCCCTGACTCTTGAGAAGCCTTTTACTCCTGAGGAACCTGGTTATATCAGCTTTCAGTTAAGGTACATAGGTTCCTGGAAGAACACAGGCACAGGTCTTCAGTTCAGGCCTGTGCAACCCAGCTTCTTGACCTTGCTTCCCACGCTGACTGACCTCCTGGCTGCGGACACTTGGAACTCTGCTAGACCTTGCCTCTGGAATTATGCCTGGCTTTGGGCTGTTCCAATGTGCTTGACCTAGCTTTTCTCTGAAACCCTGCTTTTCTGGACTGTCTTTCTTTCTTATATTTATACCCCACCATTTTTCCTGCAAGGAACCCAAGGCGGCTACCCAACTGGCACTGGTATTATCCAGACTTTGGCCAGCCCACCACTAGGTGGCAGAAATTCATCTCAAGGCAGCACTTGGCCTAGGCAGGACAGAAAGATCTTCATGATTGGTCGTCTCACCTATGTTATTATTTAAATCACACCCCTCCCTGGAAGTGTGGGTTTGTACCGCAAGGAATAGGCTTCCATGCTGCTGCTGTGTCTGGTAAAGGTGGATCATGGAAATTAAGGTGTATACAAGTGAGTTAAGCTTTAATAGGAAGAACACCATTAACATGATATATAATCTTATGAACCATTCAAACAATGCAGACTGAAGACACAAACATTACCAGAAACAGCACAGATGGAACCCTGGAGCTGGATGCAACTGTGGCACTAAATGATAGAGTCTTAGTGTGAGCTCCATGTCCATCATGTGACCAAACATGTTTTTCCAGCCAAACACTGATACATATGGCTCTTTCATTATGTTCATACTAACAGATTTTAAAATGTCTGCTGTAACACAACGATGTCTGTTCTCTAAAAATAAGAGGAAAGAATTTTAATACATTGGGTTCCAGGAAGGCAGATGGTGTACAGGAGCCATAAACATCGATACTTCTGTAATGCAAGATATGGGATTTATTGCTATGGCTATTTCACCAAGGTTCACAATAAAAGTGATTGTTGTTTTTTTCTGAACTGCTGAATGGTTCTGATAGACAAGATAAAATCTTGACCTTGGTGCATGAAATCAAAAGTGTTGAAGAGAAGGAAGATTCATCAGCAGAACAAAAGAAAAGCCTGAAATTCTGTTCTAGAACTAACCTAAGTCTCTTACTAGGAAACCAAGCTTATTTAGGCCCTAGAGGGCCACCATACATGGCTGTTGGGCTCTGTTTGCCTTCATGGGTCACCAATTGTGCAGTCCTTTTAGTTCTGAAAATGGTTTCATTGGGTTGGACCCAGACTATGTTAGTCACACTTGATGACCCCATTGATTTCAATGGGACTAAGCTCAGGGTCAAACTACATATTACAGTAATTACATGGGTGGGGTGGGTGATCCAGAAGGTTTAAACCTTCCCTTCCCAGTCATTTCCCTTCCAAAATTCACCCTTCCCCAGCACAGTGGTTTTTTTAAAAAAGTGTGTGTGTGTGGGGGGGCTCTACAGGCACCAATGCCAGGCTTTTTCTTTCTTTCTTTCTTTCTTTCTTTCTTTCTTTATAGTCATGCCAGGGGTGGGGGGCAAAATTTGGGAGTTAGAAGGGAACGTTTAAATCTACCTCTCCCTGAATGTCATGTTCCCGATCTGGACCATGCTATTCACAGGCCTGTGGCTCACGCTGGCTCAGCTTGGTGTGGAAAGCTAAGCGGGGTCAGGCCTGGTTGTTACTTGGATGGGAGACCCCTCCTCTAGTTTCCTGCACTGAGCAGGGGGTTGGACTCGATGGCCTTGCGAGCCCCTTCCAGCTCTATGATCTATGAATCTATTCTTTGGTTAGTGAGAATGCTCACTGTTGGACTGTTTTTTCAGGGTTTTTGCTCCCCTATTGTTTAAAACAAAGTGTGTGCTTCTGCAAACCCTTTAATCCCCCCAAACATGTTCATACTTCCCTCTTGTTTCTCAGTGGCTCTGTTTTGACTATAATCCTGGCAGCACTCACCAGTTGAATTCATTTTTAGAAGGAGTGATCACTGGGTAAATTGTGATATTCGAAAGCCAATGACAAACTCTTAAATTTTATTTATTTATTTATTTTATTACATTTATACCCCACCTTTTTTCCTGCAAGGAACTCACGGCGGCTTACATAATCCTCCTCCTCTCCATTTTATCCTCACAACAACCCTGTGAAGTAGGTTAGGCTGAGAGGCAGTGACTGGCCCAAAGTCACCCAGTGAGTTTCATGGCCGAACAGGGACTAGAACCCGAATCTCCTGAGTCCCAGTCCAATACTCGCACCACTACGCCACACTGGCTCTCAATCCTCAAACTCAGGACTAGGCCTTTATAATACTACTTGCTTCCACTGAAATAGTTGATAAAGAAACAGGGATTCATGCAACCCACAATAAACATTGCGAACTGGCAGTACTTCTTTGAACCAAAGTGTTTGAAAATCAGTTGCCCTCAATAGTGATAATGATGTATTAGACCAACATTCCCAGCAGGTTCATTAGTGCTTCACCAGATGGCACCACAAATTGTGATTTTCCAGATTTGCAGAATTATGCCTCATTGAAAGCATTATTATACCCAGGTGAGATATTTCCTGGACGAAGTTAGATCATTCTTGTATGGATTTATGGGAAATCCATGTTTTGTCCAAAAGGCTATGCAAGTAGCTGTCTTGGCTTTTTGCCTCACTTACATCTAGGTTAGCAGATCATTCAAGGAAGCTTAGATTTTGGTACTCTCTCATCTAGGAGCTTTGTCTGAAATGATTGTTATTGTAATAAAAAACATTATCTTGCAAGGCAACTAAAATAGATCTCCCTGCCCCCCCCCAATATCTATCAATAAGAAAAAGAAGTCAGTAAGATGCAAAATGAAATATAAAGATGCCTTGTGGTGCCTCAAAGCTAGACAACCATATGCAAGGGGGTGTAGAGGATGTAAGAACACAACTGGAGGAATTTTGAATTTCTGGCAGTCCACTTTGCTGAATGAGCATTTCCATTCAAAACCAGCTTGCTTTGTTCACCCAGATGCTCAGCAGCTTGGGTTGGAATTTTTTCAAGACACCTCCAACTGCTTTCCCAACTGTGCTTCTGGGTGTCTATGATTGCAGCCTACTACAAGTTTTAATTTCCCTTGCTCCTGGAAAAATAAAATAAAAACCAACATCTATATTGCTCAGTTCCTTATGAGTTTTCTTTCCCATTAAGACTATAGAATAGAGTACCTGCACCAAATCTGGATGCTCTCTCCTTCACCCCATATGATAATCAGTTCTGATTTAGGAGCAGGCAGAGCCTGGGCAATCCCTGCCCACAAGAGCCTATCAGCACTGCCCCTAGGGATAGTGGCTGTCACAGGGCCAATTCTGTTATGGCTGCGCTCCTCGAGATGTTATTGGGACTCCAACTCCCACCAGCCCCAGCCAGCATGTGCAATGGTCAGCGATGATCGGAGTTGGAGTCTAACAACATCTGGAGGGTTCCCCAATCTGTTATGGGATCAGAGACAGTGTTTCTCTCCATTCTTAGGCTGAGGTGTCCTGTAGGGTAAGAAAAATGAGTAGAAAGAAAGCAGATACAGTAATACCTTGGATTGCAAGTAACTTGGTTTGAGAGCGTTTTGCAAGACAAGCAAATGTTTAAATATTTATTTAATATTTTTTTTACTTGATATACAAGTGACATCTTGCAATACAAGTACTGTAGTACAGCTTAAATTAAAAATCTCTGTACAAATTTTTTTTGGGGGATTTCGTTTTGATATAAGAGTGTTTTGGATTACAAGCACGTTTCCGGAACGAATTATGCTCTCAATCCAAGGCATGACTGTAGATGGTACTTGATAGACGGAGTCACCCAAGTGAATAAAAGATAAGGAAAGTAACAAGGGGCTCTGTAACTTGCCCCATTATAACCTTTTAAGAAAAGTGTGGTGGGTTGTCTCCCCACCCCCCGCTACATTGGTGGAAGTCAATTCTCGTGCTACAGGAGGGTCATCATGGCTGCCACTTTCTGTGGCTCCATTGTGCACCATTCTGGTTTGTTACAGGTCAGTGTTGGTATGGGAAGCAACATTGTTCCCACCAATCCCTATCAGTGACCTCCTCTGTTCTAATGTTACCGGAGTGGCATGGGATGGAACCATGGGGGCAGTGGCAACACTATTGCTCCTGTAACTTTGTTGGGCTGGGATCGGTCAAGCTGCAACTTTCACTGCTCCTTACTCACGCTCTAAGATCCATGGAACGTCAGATACGGCTTTGGCTGTCAAAGACTTATTTTTGAGCCTACTCTATTAATCCTGCCCTAGGACAAAGCCTGTGTTGTATTGTAGAAATAAAACACTGTTCTTGACAGAAGGGGAACTCTTGCATCTAAAGTTTCTTTTTTCAGCCTGCATAACACTGTCCATATGCATCAACATCACATCTTACATCTCTTGACTTTCAGGCATGTAATTCAGCTACACAGTTGCAGTTTAAAAATTACCCTCCCCCCTCCCTTTCTCTCAAGTGACTCTGTGCAGTTCAGCTCAAGACAAATGCACGGCAGCCAATTTGCGGCTACCCAGGGAAAATGATAGAACATAAAAACATTCCCTCCCCTTAGCTTCAGAAAGAGCCTAGGGCTTGGGGATGCAAGTATTAGTAAATCTGATGCCATGCATATGTTCCTATTGCAACTGCTTGTAGACCGACCTCTGGCATCTGTCTCTCTGTGTTAAAACAGGCCTAATTGTAAGAATATCTCTCTTCTGGATTCTGAACACATCACAAAATTAAAATAAAACCTGACAGTCATAAATACTACTGATGCTAACTAATATTAACAGTAATGATTTTTAGAAGGAAAAGATATGTCATTTTCTGCATGACTAACAAGGTACAAACAATTAATCTTGCCCTGCATCTATGTTTGCCTGTTGTCACAACTATTCTTTCTGTTCCTCACACCACTGGCCTTTTAAATTCCTGCCAAAATAAAGCATTTCTTGCATCTGACAAAAATGGACCCTATCCCACAAAAACATATACCACAAATAAATGTGTCGTCTTCAGCTGGGATGTGGGGAACCTTCCTGAGAAAGGTCACTACCCTTGGCAACACATTTTTTGGCTTCCCTTAAAATTCTTCAGGAGGTATCCCTGGGAAGAAACCTTTTAATGTGCCTTGAATTCCATTTTTGGCAAAATCTGGCAACAACCCTGGTGGGACATGTGAAACCCAACTGTCTTACTGAAGCCTTTGGTTTTCCTCAAATTCCTTAGATGTTTCACCTCCAAATTCATTACAAATTTCAGTATTTTGGTGGCAAAACTAGTCTTTGACATGTGTCACAGGATTCATTGTTCTTTCTGTTGGAACAGACCGACGTGAGAACCCCTCTGGAATTTAAAAAAGAAGAAAAGTTCTTTTTCTCTGTATGACGGTGGAAACCACTCACAGTCTCTTAATCAAACTTAGAGCTGTTTCCATTAGGAAATGTTTCATCTGAAACTCAGTTCCTCACTTGTTCTCATTTTTCCCCCCTGATTGCTACTTCTCCTTTCCTCACACACATCATCCCTCATCAAACTTAATTATGTGGCAGCACAAAGAGAACAGTCCTTTGCAAAGCTGCATTACAAGTGTCTTTAGGTGACCAGACGGAACTCTTGGAATATTACTTGGCAACAGAATGCAGCACCTGAACAGATTCATGGTGGCAGTTCATGAATCTCCAGTTCTGGGCAGGGATGTTGAAGAGTCCTTGGTCTCGAGTCGAGTCACGAGTCTTTGGACCCGAGTCTCGAGTCCCGAGTCACACCCAAAGCTGACTCCACGAGTCCCTATTAAAATCAATGGGGTTTTCCCCCAACAAAATAAGGCTACTTCAGATGTGTGGCTTAAATAAATTCTAGGCACAAGTGTGCCTTTTTATTTCAAAACTCTGCAACTGATTTTGACAAGAACAGACCAGGCAGACAAACCCAAAATAACCAGGCAGGCAGAGGAGGCAGGGAACCCCAAAGCAGGCAGGCAGAGGTGTTTGTCTTGGACAATTCAAACTGTGGAACTGGTTAAGAAGAGACCAGGCAGGCAGAGGAGGCAGGGAATCCCAAACAGGCAGGCAGAGGCAGCCAAACTCAAAATGTCTGAAAGGTTGCATTTTAGGAAAATGATTTTAAAAAATAAAATCTTCGCTGGCGATCACACTTCTCTCCACTCCTTCTGGTACAGCCCAGGGATGTTGAAGAGTCCTTGGTCTCGAGTCCCATTAAAAATATTGGGACTCAAGTGGGACTTGAGTCAGAGGGGGGACTCAGTCCGACTCATGAGTCGAGTCCTGGAGTCCGAGTCCCCATCCCTGGTTATCCCTAGAGATAAACTGAATGAACCAAACTTAAGTGAATCAGATTAGAAAACTTATGATCTAAACTTATCATACTATCATTGCATCAGATAAAACAACAGTATTGGCAATTGTCATTAATTCCAATAGGCAAATTTACACGCACCCTTCATAAAAACGTCCTCTTCTGCAAATGAGCATGAAAATGGCTGAAAAGCTGACAGCCCTCATGAATTATAACAGCAGAGGCTAAATCTGCTCAAGGTCTTTCGTTTTACAAAGCTTATTACTATTCACATTCTCACTCAAGTCTATAAGCTGTAAAAGTCTCCCTTCTTGTAGCAATAAGTCACTTTGTAAAATGACACCTTGTACTTTCTCTCTCTCTCTCTCTCACACACACACACACACACATACACACACGCTCCCTCTGTGACTTTCATTGTCATCACTGCTCAGTGTAGCAGTCAAAACATGGCTTTCCATATCCTTCTGTTCATGTCTTCTGTCGAAAAATAAAGATGCATTCCTACAGCTATGTTGGTACAACTTCTGATTTCTTCCAAGGAGTTTGATTTCTCTATCTTCTGTGCTTACCTCTAAACAGCTTTAAGCTTCTTTCTATCCAAATTGACAGAGCAAGCAGGAATATACTGCATGGGGATGGGGGTATGTGTATTGGGGGGTAAGAACATAAAAAGAGCCATGCTGGATCAGACCAAGGGTCCATCTAGTCCAGCATTCTGTTCACACAGTGGCCAACCAGCTGCCCATGGGAAACCCACAAGCAGGACATGAGTACAACAGCACCTTCCCGCCCATGTTGCCCAATGCCCAGCAAGTGGTGTACATAGGCATACTGCCTCTGATACTGAAGGTATAGCATAGAGCCACCATGCCTAGTAGCTATTGATAGCCTTATCCTCCATGAATTTGTCCAATCCCCTTTTAAAGCTGTCCGAATTGGTGGCCATCACTATATCCTGTGGAAGTGAATTCCATAGTTTAACTATGCACCGTTTCTGGTATTATGAGAGAGGGAGAAAAATGTCTCCCTATCCCTTCTCCACACCATGCATAATCTTGTACACCTCTATCATGTCTCCCCTTACTCGTCCTTTTTCTAAGCTAAACAATCCCAGATATTGTAACCTTTCCTCATAGAGGAGTTACCCCTTTCTGCACTTTTTCCAACTCTACAATATCTTTTTTTTGGTGCAGAGACCAGAACTGTGCACAGTATTCTAAGTACATGGAGAGAACAAAGGAATAACTTTTAAGTGGGGGTGGGCTTACCTTCAAAGGGGGCTTTTGTCCCCCCCTTTTCCTCTTTTAAACAGAAAAAAAGAAGCAGCTTTGCTGCACTCAGCAGTCTAGCAGTGTTCTCTTTATAATTGGGGACAGAATTCCCCATGGGAACAACACCAATGGGGCAGCCTCCCCCTCCCCTGAATGCCTCTGGGAATAATACTATGTCATAATGTAGTGCCATTGCCATAGGGCATTCTGCCCCTAACTACAGAGGTAAGGACTGTGGTGCAATGCTTTTTTTCCTGTTAAAAGGAAGGGGGGGGGAGCCTGAGCCGTCTCATCTTTAAAAGTAAACCCACCGCCGCTGAAAGTTCCCTGCACCCTGCTACAAATATACATAGCAGTACACGGGGCTTGAGGGAAGGGCTGCTAACAGCCCACAAGGATTACTACGTGCCATCCTCCACCTTGAAAACGTAGGGAAAGAAAGCAACAGGCGGGGATCTCAGTAGGTACAGGCATCAGCGAAGCCTTTAGGTCTCGTGATACGATACTCCAGATGCCATCCGGAATGCAATGGTACCTCTCAGCCTCATGGATTTGATATTGGATTATATTCAGATGTATTATTAATCTATTTTACATGGATCCATTCTGAATAGGTTGGTGGCAATGGCTTCCATAATTAAGGTCACGTGGTTCTATACAGCCAATAAGATACAAACAGTAAGGACCCACGGAGTTATGACAGCTCCATGTTTCAAGAAATCAAACTCCTTTGATCAACACAGCCAGCAGTACCTTGAATATCATTCCAGTATGACATTAATGCCAAGACATCACTGTAGGACAAGGTATCCAACACTTGATGAAAATGTACACAAATATTCGAAGTGGGTGCTGAATGTAACCTGAAATATCAGAACAATTTTCAAGAAAAGCAAACATGAAAGAGAAAGAGAAAGAGAAGAGAGAGAGAGAGAGAGAGAGAGAGAGAGAGTAGTTTTGGCTCAACCCCAGGTAGGACCTGTGATATTCAGATATCGATTTATGTTGTCTCTTTTACTTAAGGTATCAGTTGAAAGAGTTGCATTGTGATTATGAAATTTGTAGCATAAATCCTACTGAAGATTTTTTAAAAAGTATATGTGGCTCATGTAATATCAATCCAAATATAATTTGTCTAAACAATATAAGGGGCCTATATGGGAAATCTTATTACAAAGAAGAACCTGCTTTAGTTCTTCTCAGACAAAAGAAGGGAAAGCATTGTGTGTAATTTGCTATCATACTGCCGGACTTCCAGGGCCAACCCAAGACATTTTGCTGCCGGAGGCAAAAGACAAGATGGCAACCTCTCCCTTCCACAACCAGACTGGCATTTGAATCTTACTTCAACGTCTGTAACGGAGCAGCATCCTTCACCACACTCTTGAGCAACAAGCTAGCTTAGTGGACATAGCTTGGTCCTTCAATACCTTGCCACCACTCATTCACTGGTCCTCCTGGTGACTGCTTGTTCAAACAATTGCAACAGTGTAGCACAGCAGCAGCAACAGCATGGGTTACATGAGCAGAGCAATGCATAAACACATACATGCCTACTAGAGTCTGTGACCTCTCTGCCTGCTCCTTCAGTCAGGGGCCTATCCTAATGGCACTGTCTGTGATGCGATGGAAGATTACAACTAGATGAGGCAGGCTGCAGGCAGCCAGCCCAGCCCAGCAACAAGTACGCAAGCATTTCCACTGCTGGGGTGCTGACTCAGGAGGATGAGAACTGCTGGGAGGTGGGCTCAAGAGGAACAGTGATGGCGGGAGGGAGGTCTGCTGCTCCCAGTACTTGCCTAATAGCAGGGGGGCTGTGGATTGCTGCTATCATAAATCTTTACTTGATGTTTTGGAGGACATTACTACAGCTTGGAACTGTTGTAATTCCATCACCTGTAATTCCATCATTATGACATGGAACTGTTCCTACATCATGCATTCACGGACACTGAATATGCCTGCCACTGGTATGCTTCTCTGTAGTTTCTCCCCCACCCCTGCCACCACATAAAATCTAGGAATACATCATGTGTATTCCTACTGCCTAGGGCAGTGATGGCGAACCTTTTTGAGCCCGAGTGCCCAAACTGCAACACAAAACCAACTTATTTATTTCAAAGTGCCAACACTGCAATTAAACCTGAATACCGAGGTTTTAGTTTTAGAAAAACAACTCATACAGTTGTCCAAACTAATTAACATCTTTTGTCTTAAAAGAAAAACACAATAACAGAGCTTTTAATGATACAAACAGTTTTTTGTTGGGAAAAAAATCAACTATCAAAAAATCAAAAAATTATTATAGTACTACATTGTACACATAGCCTGAAGGGAATTTATACAAACTTTTAAAATAATTAGGCACATGTATTTTTGGATAAGGGATTCTCAACTTGTATAATGATTATATGCCAGACTGAAATTGTATGGGGCAAGCTTTACCCCGGGTCCTTTCCCTGCTTCTACAGGTGTCGGATTAGTAAAAGTACCGGTAAAAGTCAACCTGTACTAGGATGAGCAAGATAAACAAGAAAACTAAATGTGCTTAACACATTTTAAACACTTTATGTCTTGGACTGCAAACACTGCATTAGGTAAAAGTTTGCATTGGGCATGCTTTTGCACAATTAATGTGATTTTTGCTATTGCATGCATGCTGATAATTTGTCAAACCTTGGCTCATACTCCGTTAGTTTGAGAGCAACACATGCAGCACTCAGGTCAACTGTTAGGGCTTTACATCCAAGCCATGCTCTGTGCATCATTCTTCAAAATCTTTTAAATGTGATAACAATGTAGAAAAGAATTCTGTAACAGGAATTCTAGAATGAAATCATTCTGTTCCACACTGTGAGAAAGAACAAGATCATTAGTGTTTTGCAGAAGGGGACAGTCTTTTCGCGATCTGGTGACCAATGGCTCAAGTGCCCACAGAGAGGTCCCTGCGTGCCAGCTGTGGCACCCGTGCCGTAGGTTCGCCATCACTGGCCTAGGGAGGTGGTGGGCTCTCCATTGCTGGTGGTACCCAAGCAAAGACAGGACAGCCATCTATCATGGATGCTTTAAACTGAATTTCTGCACTGAACAGGGGATTGAACTCAATGGCCTAAATGACCCCTTCCAGTTCCATGATCCTATGTGATGTAACACATAAAGTTTTCTGCTCGTGCTCCACATGATTTGGTGCTATGGGTGGGAGGGGCTTAGTGGTAGAGCCCAGGCTCTGCATGCGGAAAGTCCTTGATTCAATCCATGGCATCTCCAGGAAGGGCTGGTAAAACACCTGCCCGAAATCCTGGAGAGCCGCTGCCAGTCAGTGTCAACAATACTGGGCTAGACAGACCAATGGTTTGATTTAGTATAAGGCAGCTTCTTATGTTCCTATGGGATGGGAAAACTTAGAAATTTGTGATGCTGTGCAATAAGTGAAAGGAAATGTGCCAAATGTTATCCCTTAAGCATTTTCAAGGTGAAAAGTATGTTTCCAAGAAGTGTGAAAAGCACCCAATCCCCCCCCCACTTCCACATTTCTGTGATACTTTTCATGCCTGTTCACAGCCACTGTTTTCCAGATATGCTGCTACTCTAGTGCCATTTTTTCCATTATAGAACTGGGACTTCGCCTTTTTACTTCAGTGCAATCAGGAACACGCATCAGTAAAGTGATGATGTCATTGAACCACACAGTCTATCAGGTTGGTGACGCGTTAATGCCAGTGAGGACAGATGAAGTGATATAATACTCAATCTGAAGTTGTAATCAAGTCATGCCAGAATGCACACTGGAACACACATCTGCATACTCATCAGCATGTGTGGTTCACCACATATCCTACTGACAGCAATGTGGTGTGAATACATGGTACCTGAATCCAATGTGATGCTCCCTATTTTGCTGCACCGCACTGTGGCGGTTTCATTACCACAACATTGCAGGATAACTACGGGAGTGGTGCAGGCCCAGTTGCTGAGCCAACAGGGACGTGCTCTTGCTCTCTACTCACAAACAGGTCTGTGCCCTGTTCACTAACAGTGAGTGCTCTTGGGCATTATCGTAGGGAGCAGTTATCCCCAGTATAAGAATAACTCATCTCACTGGTGGAAAAGTGTTAGTGTGGAAGTGGGATCCTGTTTACCTCCAGGAGCCTTGGCCAACAGATTTAAAAAATATGGATGGAAGAGGTAGAGCATCAGTATTTTGTATAGACTGCCCATTAGAAGTCAGCTTAGGCTTTTCCATATATTACATGCCAGAAACCCAGAAACCCTGGATTTGCCACTGAGTGTGGCAGTCTATCCTTTGATGAGTGTACCTGTATGATATTTATTTCCCCCCAAATCCTCTTTACATTCTTGGTGCACATGTAAACAAATCTCAAGTGCAAAACAATGCAGTGTGTAAATTGAACCTTGCATTCAGTCGCTGACCATGAAATTGATCAAAGATTGAGTGTAAAGTAGAGTTGGCAATCTGTATTAAAAACAGCATCCCCTGCACCCTCGGTGACTGGATGACACTACATATTTAACCACTAGCATCTTAAAAACCACAACCAAGGGGAAACACCATGACAGCAAGCTTGCATAGCAAGCTATTTGACATGTTACAAAAATGTTCCTTATCATCTATTACCCTGACTGCATGCAGATGCTACAACCTCCTGGTCTGCATCTTGTTCAAGTCTGTTCAGCCACAGCTGGAAGCTCAGCTATAGAGCCAACAGCATCAGCTCAGTGAACCTGCATACCTCCAGGGAACTGTTTTGGAGCCTCGCTGACCCTCTGGATAGACTACTGAGAATAACATCCACAGTATGTCCTAGGATATGTATTGGCAAGCAGCAGAATGCCCTGTGGGTGGCAAAAGCTGAAGCGAAATTTCAAATTGGATGGAAAATAAAGGAGAAATGGCACAAAGCACAGGATTATAAAAGGACTAAAGGGAGAGAAATGAATACAGTCAGGGATGATTAAGAAACAAAAGAAGTGAAGCTTTATCAGCGCTCTAACCGAAAAGGAAACAAAGATTTGAATGTGAAGGGTTAATCTTTGGAGGAAGATATGATGCTCAAATAACATTTTTGCCCTGACTGATACAAATAAGGAAGTGGGTTTCTGAGCATGTAGTGAATGCAGATATGTGCATCTCGGAGCAAATCTGTATATGGTCCTTCACAATGTTCATCTGGGTTAAGGATGTGTGAGAAATTTGCTACATCAAGTTTTTTTAATGGCTTTACCCAATTCACACCTCCTAGACCTGAACACAATTTGCTGTCTGAAATCTGTACATTTCCAAACGTGTGATGCATTCTGCAAAATAAAACACGTTCGACAACATATGCACATTTGAAAAATGTGCAAAGAGAAATGCCAAAATGTGTACAAAAACGCTTTAATCAATGGGTGCATGAGTCCAAAAATGTGTATGCTTAAAAAACGCGTAATTAATGCATACATTATGAAAAACTAGTATGAATTTCCATATGGATTTCAAAAAATAATAATAGCAAAATCATGTGGCAATGGGGCACAATGAGCTTGACCTAAAAAATAACTGTCAATCTTGGCAAGACCAAGACTGACAGGTCTGTCCATGCCTAATAGGGGTCCCATTGCTAATATGACTGGATAGATCTTTTGAGCTGAATCAAAATTTACAAACTTGTATGCATGTGTATCCGGGGCCATGAACTATTGCAAGCATTCTAGTTGCACATGATTAGTTTGTTTGGATGGGGGAGGGGAGTATGTCTCTGGATTGGGATAATTCAGATAAATAAAGATGTAGCATCTATTCTGAGAATAGCCTGCTCAGGATTTTTTTTCCCAAGTGAGAGGAGGCTTTCAATGCTGTTTTATGCTAGTTTTATGCTAAGGTTATGCCACCTTAGTGTGAATGGTTTCATTTGTTAATTTGGAGGGGGAGGAGTACCTGTATTCATTTCCCCATCAATTGCATCTGTCTTGTAATTATTGTCATTATTTGAATTTTTGGCTGCCCGAAGCATAGGATAAGGAGGGTTATGAATTTTTAAATCAAACTGAACAAGCAAATAAATATATAAATCCCACTGGGAAGGTTGGGACTTAACTTTCCTATGCACAACTCCTAGAAGGACTGAACAGTGGCCCCCAGGGATGTCATTTAGCAAGGGCAGAGAGGGCACTCTGCGCTTCAGACCACATTCCTCAGGAGCACCTGTCTCTCAGGTGAACTCATTGGTTCTGCAAAGTGAGTAAATGCTATAAACAACTGCAGGGCCCTATTATGTACTGTATGTGTGCCAAAGGCACAAGACGCTTTATTGCAGAAACAAAAAGGCTGACTTTTTGACCACAGTTGGTAACACTGCTATAGTTATACTGAAGTAGAAAAAAATACTGGCTAGAAATGCTTTTAAAATAGACTGCTACTTTTTTCTTTTTCCTGCAGTTCAGTCTTGAGTATATTCAAAAGCAGGCCTTTGAACTGTATTGTGAATTTTGCCCCGTCCTCCTGCTCTGAAATTTCTCCGGCCCTCCCACTGAAACTTAAGTGGTGATGGTGGTTACTTCTCGTTCAGTAACAAGGTTTAAGATCACAGCACCAAAGTCCCTCTAAACCAGGGCTCTCCAACCTTGGGTCCCCAGATGTTGCTGGCCTACAGCTCCCAGAATACCCACCCAGCATGGCTAATGGCAAGGGATTCTGGGAGCTGTAGTTCAGCAACATCTGGGGACCCAAGGTTGGAGAGCCCTGCTCTAAACCAATGTATTTCCACAAAGAAGGACCATAACCTACCAAGTCCCGACAGCTCCAGCAACTCAGTCATGAATACACTGGACCACAAGCAGGGATGGGGACTCGGACTCCAGGACTCGACTAGTGAGTCGGACTGAGTCCCCCCTCTGACTCGACTCAGACTCGAGTCCCAATATTTTTAATGGGACTCGAGACTCGACTCGGGACTCGAGACCAAGGACTCTTCAACATCCCTGGGCTCTGCCAGAAGGAGTGGAGAGGAGTGCGATCACCGGCGAAGAGTGAGGGTGAAATTGTGATGAGACCTCACTGTTCCAGAATGGGGGACAAACATTTAGAAAAAATCATGTTCCTCAAATGCAACATGGATAAGTTTTAGGAAGTACAGCAAGTTTATTTTTCAAAATCATTTCCCTAAAATGCAACCTTTCAGGCATTTTGGGTTTGGCTCCTCTGCCTGCCTGGTTCCTTCTTGACCAGTTCCACAGTTTGAATTGTCCAAGACAAAGGCCTCTGCCTGCCTGCTTTGGGGTTCCCTGCCTCCTCTGCCTGTCTGTTTATTTTGGGTTTGTCTGCCTGGTCTGTTCTTGCCAAAATCAGTTGCAGAGTTTTGAAAGAAAAAAGGCACACTTGTGCCTAGAATTTATTTAAGCCACACATCTGAAGTAGCCTTATTTTGTTGGGGAAAAACCCCATTGATTTTAATAGGGACTCGTGGAGTCAGCTTTGGGAGTGGCTCGGGACTCGGGGAGTCACCATTTTGGACCAAGGACTCGGACTCGAGTCCAAGGACTTGTGACTCGACTCGTGACTTGAAACCAAGGACTCTTCAACATCCCTGGCCACAAGTAAACAGTAGGAGTAGCAGCAAGATGTATACAGGTCAGATTACTACAGATGGCTCAAGTGAGTGAGTCAGGCCAAATGCTATATGGGAATAATATATCATCATCATCATCATCATCATCATCTCCTCCTCCTCCTCCTCCTCCTCCTCCTCCTCCTCCAGGGCAACTACTTAATTCTGTGACTCATCCCAGTATGATAGTTTACACTGGGGTGCATTAAAAATGGATCTGGACTTTAAAGGTTACTGGTGTTGAAACTGCAAGTTTTCATTGCTCAAACAAACTGTTCCTGTTAAAAAAAACCCAAACCTGTTGTGTTAAAACCTTCTAATTGCTGCTGTCCACAGTCACCTGTCTCTGATTTTCTTCTTTCCCATCAGCAATATTGAATAGTTGGATGTACTTGTTTACTGTATTAGAGGCATTATATTTAACAACAAGAAGCTGCAATAGTGCTGATCTGCCCGCCTGCAGCCCTCTGAGCACACCAGCATCTGGCCTTTCATCTGATCTCTTGGAATGGCATGAGTGTGTGCATACACACCATGAATCTGCAGTAAACTACGTATATAGCGCTTCAATTCCGGAATTAATTTTAGAAATTCTCCTAGTTAAACTGGGATTCAGGAGGAGTGGAATGTTCAGCAGAGTGAACCCACTGAACAATAAAGTAACAAAGCAGAGAAAATCTGCTCATCCCTACTGTGCAAAGTCTTCCAAAGTGATATTTAAGGACTGGAAGGAAGGGTAGAAGTCCAAACCATCCACCATCATTCAGGTCCCTAGCAATGTCAACTCCAATACCCCCAGGGTGTTGGGAAGATAAATGGGTTGAAAAGATATGCTCCACTGATATTTGCAAAGCAATGAGAAAAGCCTGGGTCCACTGAAATACAAAAAGAAATGTGAGAGGACATTTTAGTTACAGCAGTATATATTCTGCACTGGATGGGGCGGGGGCAGTGGGGAAGGTAACCAAAATGTTGCACCAAGACAAGTTTAATTCTGCAGCCTGTGGCTTGCATAACTGCTTCTAAAAGTAAAGATGAAGGGGAAAGACCTATGTATATATTGAAGTCCAGGTCACAGCCTGGACGTCTCATTCAGTCCCTCTTCTTCTTTTGATATGACATCTGGCTTAAGAAGAAACTAAATGGGACAAGAGACACACATCTACCACCATTCTTTGTCTCCCCGCTCTTTTTCCTTGTAATGTCTAGTAGTGAGACACAATGCACAATATGATGTCACTGTGCTGTCCCTGCTGCAACCAGCCAATGATACGAGGCACAGACACCACAATGTCCAGTGCTTTGCATCATATCACATGTCATGTTAAAATAGAAGTTACGAGGAAGAGAGGGAGAGACACAGAGTGGTGGCAGCTCCATGACTCGTGTAATGTCCAGTTTCAAACACTTTCAAACATGGCATCACAGTCATAAGGTCTAGGAATTTACTTTTAAAAGCAGGAATTATCAGAAAGCTGATGTTTGCTCCCAATTTTACATTTTTTGCACTCGCATAGAATCACAGCATACACACAGTCCTGGTTAAAATGTCAAATATGTCGCAGAAATTATCGTCTACTTCTCACCATGCCTATTTAATTCATGAAATTCCACTGCTACAAGATGTAGTGATGGCCATTGGATTAGATAATTTTTTTTAAAGGACTAGAGAAATTTATAGAGGAGAAGACATCTACGACTATTAGCTATGATAAGTGAAGTGGAACCTCAATGCTTAGAGGCACTACACCTCTGAACACTAGATGCAGGGAAGAAACCACAAGGGAAGGCCATTACATTCATTTCCCTGCTATTGAGCTTATAGAAGCAGCTGGCTGGGTGGCTGTGCTTGAAAACAATGCTGGATGAGGTGGACCTTTCGTTTGATCTGATAAGTCAATTCTTCTGTCCATAGGAAAGTGTCATGGACCACAATGAAGAGATAATTATGCTGGAAGCATAGCCCTTTTAGCTTTGGCCTGTGCTAAATTTGCCAAACAGTTACCACCTGGCACTAAACCTCAATATAGAACAACCAGATCATGGTATATTTCAGCATCATGCCTTACCTGTAGTATTTATTTTCTTTTTACAATAGCAAGTCATAAAATATGTTGTAAAACAAAGCTGATATGTATGTGTATTTGCAGCTTTTGGCTTAGAGAAGGAAGATAATAGAATCATAGAAAAAAAGTTGGAAGGGGCCTACAAGGCCATCGAGTCCAACCCCCTGCTCAGTGCAGGAATCCAGGTCAAAGCATCCCTGACAGATGATTGTCCAGTTGCACCTTGAATGCCTCCAGACTGGGAGAGCCCACCACCTCCATAGGTAGTTGATTCCATTGTCTTATTGCTCTAACAGTCAGGAAATTTTTCCTGATGTTTAGGTGGAATCTAGGTTCCTGTAACTTGAGCCCATTATTCTGTGTCCTGCAAACTGGGATGATCGAGAAGAGATCCTGGCCCTCCTCTGTGTGACATCCCTTCAAGTACTGGAAGAGTGCGATCATATCATATCTCCCCTCAGTACTCCTCTTCTGAAGGCTAAACATGCCCAGTTCTTTTAGTCTCCATTTTAGATAGATAACAATTTCTGTGTGCCTTTGATGCCACAGATAGCTAAATGGAAGTCAAGCCATAACCCAAATTTTACATGGATGATGGTGTCTGACAGAGACATTTTGCTTCTAGCAAAGCCATAATCTTGAACAGGAGGTCAAGGTGAACACACCTATTGAGCTCAGCTGCGTGAGTAGCAGGGAATGTTCTCTTGCTAGGCCCTCTGTTTGTTTTGCTGCTATGTAATTTCTACAGGGACAAGGCTTCTATTTACTACACTAAATCTTGTTGTTCATTTTCTGCCTCTAATACATTCCCTTTGTTCTTTTGCTAGAGGTAGGCAAACAGAATTGGCATTCTTCTTCGCAATCCCTGAAGACACGGCAAATGCAGATATAGCTAATCCCCTCCCACTTGTTATTCGGGAATCGGTGCCTGCCAATAGGATTTGGGAGTCCCAGAAGACAGGTTTGAAGGGACGGGTTAAAATCAGCTTGCTTCATGACATTCTCTGTTCTCGAGCTCATTCATCACATTCATGGAAACAGAACCACGGAGGGATCTAAGGTTGCCAATTAAGTTAAATTAAGCAAGATGGACAGGAATCTAAGTGAACAAGATCATTGTCATGATCGAAAGCAACTTTATTAATGGCAGAAAGCAATCTTGGCTAAGACAGTTCTTTTAATCAGGTTTTTCCTTCAGCCTTATGGCTCATTAAAACATTCCATTTGGGAGAGATTGCTGCTAGAGCTGTATTCCCAGTGAAGGGATCATATTATGAGTAAAATTCTATGTTACCAATACGAAATTTCTGAGATTGTTCTCATTGACAGCCTTCTTATTCAAAAGAACAACCTAGATTGTATGACATCTTTAATCCTTGATAGAGACCTTGCCCTATCTTGACTGATCATACATGTCATGAAATTGGTTAAGGGACCTAATCTGTGGCTGACTTATGGCATGTGGGTACTCAAGATTTTTTAAAACATCTCTTAAATACATCAGTAATGGGCTTTGGGACTGAAATACCTCCTCTGTCACCCTCACCCTGGGCTTGATTAATCTGTCTCCCATACATATAATATCTATCAAAATGAAATGCTTTAAGGGAGGGGCTAATAATCTAAGATAAGGAAACAAGCTTGGAAAAGAAGAAGGAAAGGTCTGATTTTATACATGTTTACTCCACTGAGTTCGGCACAAACAGAAAACAGATTAAAATAAAACTAAAACACAAATTCAGCAACAACCAAATACAATTATTTCAAAGCTTTCTTAAACAAAGAACAGCTTTAGGCAGGAGGTGGAAGGCAGACCATGAAGAAGCTTAGCAGGATTCTCTGAGAAGCTGTTCCACTAAACTGGTACAACCACTGAAAAGGCTCTGCTCCACATCCTAGCAGATATTATGTCATGAATAAATGGGACAAAGTTAGTGCTAAGTAAAAACAGAATTATTTAAAGGTCATTTGGGAGGGAAAGGGAAAACAAAACAAAACTAGAATCAGAAGTGCAAATCAATTTCAATACACAGAAGTTTATAGAGGCGGGCACACAGGCACACACAGAGCAAGTGACCTATACCTGCATTACTTTAAAGCATTTATCCTCTTTAAAATGGCCCTGTTTGCTTTTCTGAGAGAGCTCCTGTCCTTTCCTTTGCTCAATCACACAAAATACTTGCAAGTTCAGTGGAGCACTTTGATAAACAGGCTCTATCTAACTACAAACATGGGGGTGTTTTTGTTGACCTCAAGCCAATTGGAGAGAAAACCCAACATAACACAAAGGACTTATTTCTTACAAGCACCAAATAATAAAGCCTACCACAAGATCATTTATTCTGTCTACTTTCAAAATATAGCCTTGAGAATTGTGAAGAAAACACTTATTAAAATAAGTTAATAGAAAAAACACAGGTTGACATTCTAGATTCATTGGTACAGGGTCAAAAGCCTGGGTCACATATGCATGTACATCACTTGATTTCTCTACAATAATTACTCAGTACTTGGTTATTGGCCCCAACTACAGTGAATCTCTCAAAAGACAAAATGTGATATGAAAGCTCTAAATGTGGTTATAGCCATGATGGCCTATTCATATATGCAAGGCATACACTTGATGTGGCAGTCATCAAGTAATATAAACAGGCTTCTGTGAACCAGGTCCAAATAAATGAATATGTGAATAGGCCATTACAAATCTAACTATGGAGAAAGAACTTTTATATCACTGCAAACACTTTTCAGTAGAAGCTGTTCACATATTCAGCAGCTGCCAATCATCAAGTGCACAGGAAATCAAGTGTAGAGGAATGAAGTAATGTACGAATGAGGGCCAGGCCTAGCCATTTTGCTGTCAGAGGCAAAGGACAAGATGGCACCTGCCGCCATTCCATGTACAAAAGCCAACCAGACTGGTGTTCTTACTTAAATGCTGGCGAAGGACAGTGTCCTCTGCTGCACCTGAGGGTAGCAGACTAGATCAAGGGTAGCAGGGCACATGCACAACTCTGTCCTCCAACAGCTCCCCGCCCCTTAGGATCTGTCACCTGAGGCAGTTGCTTCTGTTGGAAAGATTAATATTGCCTGCTTAAAATCAACAAAGTGATGTAACCACTGATTGGAGTGGGAGGAATGGGTTAACTAAAGAAACCTCTCCTCCCCACTTCCTGCCTCTCTGGCCAGAGCTCTGCTGCTCTCTATCTACTTCCTGCTTCTTTGTGGAAGTTAGTTTGCCTCGCTGCTATCTCTTCTCACAGCATGGAGGATGCAAGTCAGAACTGGCTTCCAGCCAGAGATCTTCTACAATGAAACTAATCTGCCTATATGTATCCTGCATATATGTGAGTGATCTGTAAGTAAGAACTGATAAATGTCTTTTAGGGATGTGGGTAATCTGAGCTTTTTGCGCGCACACGTTCCTTGGCCTCACCCATTTTTCGTGGGGGTGTTCCCGATCACCCCACATGCTCGTCTGCGATTCCTGGACCCGGAAGTGACGCAACGACAGGATCCCCGTCGCGTCACTTCAGGGTCCCAGAGAATCGCGGGGTGCGTCAAGCAGTGGAAGGTTGGTTGCGCGGGGGTTCGAGCTCCACGGTTTCATGGAGCTTCCCCCCCCCTTGAACTTTGCATACATCCCTACATTCCATTCCTTTTAATAGCCTTAAGAGACAAGAGTTTAGAAACTCATGTGGTGAAACCAGTTTCAATAAAGCAGGCTGCGCTTAAGGAGGAAACTGCTTTGTCCTAATCAGTTTAGGGCTGACTCCTTTTAACCATATCCTCCAGCAGCTTCACCTCTGACTAACAGCAGGGCTAGCCTTGGTTGGCATGAACATGCGGAGAGGATCAGGAGAAAATTCTCGAACAATTATCTTGATTTTTATCTGCTGACAGCCATGGAGTTATGCCTTTGTCTTGATTGCAGGAACTGCCTGCATGTTATTGTTGTTGTTCTGGGAAGAGAAATTGAACTGATGTTTAAAAAAAGGATTTCTCCTAAGCTCATCTTTCTTCAAAAAATTAATGTTGCCAGGCCACTGGATTTCACCTGAAGCAAAATTTTGATGCCAGTTTAGCGATTCTCGCTGGCTGAAACATCTGAGGAATTTCAAGGGAAGCACAGATAATTTTGGTCCAACTGGCAACATTTCTTTGTCTGGGCTGTGGCAGAGCCCACTTATCCCTAGCATGACACTGAATCTTACCTATAACAGAATTTCAAGGTGACATTGGAGATTTGTCCTTTGGCAAAAATATCTGAGGAATTTTGAAAGATGGTAAAAGAATGTCAAAATTTGCAGTAGTCCTTGGTGGTGTCCATACATCTCTTTTTAAAATGTTTTCACTCTGATCTCATTTGCCAGGTATTGGTGGTGTGTGTGTGTGTGTGTGTGGAGGGTGTTGTTTGTAAATGGCACACAGGTAGTACAATATTTGCAAAAATACTAATATTAAAGAAAGATATAGAGAGATCATGAATCCCAGCCCCCTTTGCTCCTTGTCTAGGGTTAGCAGAGAGGTTGATGAATAGAGCATGGGCAGGGGGAAAACAACAACTGGGCCTTTTTATTTATTTCTTCCTTGGCTGGTGTCAAAAGGCTTTTGTTTCTCTTCACACAGTAAAACAATATAGAAGGGCTTTCCTTGTTTATGCTACTTGGTAAAAGCAGGCTATGCTGAAATGGGTTTGGGACTCTGGCCTAGTTCTCACTGAAGATGCAAAGTAGTGTCTGAGCTTTACCAGTTCAGATTTCAGGTAGGGGTTCTCATGGTTGAATACTTCATCATATCCCCCACCCCAAATCCCCTGCACCTAAGATGTCAGGGATAAAGATTTTGCCGTATAGATTTCCCTGACATGCTACTTTTTAATGCACAGGGATTGGGATGTGGGGAGGGAGATTCCATTATTGTGCGATGCTCCACCTACTCTCTGAAGTGGTACAATCAGGGCTTTTTTTCCTGTGGAACTCACTGGAACTGAGTTCCAGCACCTTTTCTTCTATTAATTGCATTACAATTTAATCGCCATCTACTCCCGAGGAAATGTAATCCAAGAGTTCCGGTACCCTTTTCTCCAGAAA
Source organism: Shinisaurus crocodilurus (assembly GCA_021292165.1). Lineage (NCBI taxonomy): Eukaryota > Metazoa > Chordata > Lepidosauria > Squamata > Shinisauridae > Shinisaurus > Shinisaurus crocodilurus. The sequence goes on along the minus strand of CM037878.1, from coordinate 147,937,527 downwards.
AAAAGCACTGGGTACAATCCAAAGGTTTACCACGTGAGTGGATACTAGGCCCATAGTCAAAAAAGAGCAGATCAGGAACAAAAGGGCACTCTTTCCACTAGCAGAAAACAGTAATGCTGAGCTGGCAATTTGCTGTAAATAGGTCTTAGGTGCTATGGAAATGCCAGGTTCATGTCAGTTTTTTCTGACTGCTGGCTATATACCTAGACCCTGTCATTGTCTTTGTCTTCTTCTCCCTCTTCCTTTCCCTCAGGTTTTCCTAATTTGATTTTTCCCAATATCATATTACAAGCCAATACTAATTAACAGGGAAGTATTAAAAAAAAAAAAAACTGGCAGAGAAAAAAAAGTAAAAGAAAGCAAACATGTTTTTAGGACGGTTATATTGAAAACACTGTGGATTCCAGTAAATGAAATAAGTAGGGCTATTTTATTAAATAATTGTGCACCATCCCTAATCTAATCAAACTAGTTCATCATTTTGATAGTATAATATAAATCCATCAGCCAGTCCTCAACTCTTGCAATTATGTGTCCTTTCTCTTTTGCAGCCGGTGCTTACCTTTTGGTTGTGAACATGTTTAGAATTAAATCCTAATCCAGAGATGTTTTCATATGGTCTTTTACGCACACCCACACTTTTGTCACAATTGAAACCCAAGCTGCAAACTATTTATTTATTTATTTTTATTTAAAATATTTTTTGGCTGCCCTTCAGGGCAGGACCCCCCATCCCAAGGCAGCATAGAACATTAAAACTCCCATAATAAAAACTGATACAGTAATGAAAACAGGAAAAGCAGCAGCAGCAGCAAACATTCTAAAACAACAACAGCGTAAGACAAAACCTACAACACACAATTGCAGCTACAATCCAGTATGATAATACATAATCAGGGGAAGGCCAGAGTAAACTAGTAGGTTTTCAGAGCCTTCCTAAAAGCCTATAATGATAGGGCCTGGTGGACCCCCAATGGCAACTTATTCCAGAGGTGTGGGGCCACTGCGGAAAAGTCCATGTCTCGTATACTTGCTCATCTAACTTGCCTCGCAGGTGGGCAAATGAGAAGGGCCTCTCTTACTGATCTTAAAGTGTGGGCAGGCTGATATGGGTGATATAGGTGAATTTGGTCCCAAACTAGTTTCAGTATTCAATCATCTTCCACTGCAGTCATCCTGTATTAGCAGAGTTGATTTCAGTGAAACTAAAGACCTTTCAGGCGTTCTCCCCTCATACAATTACAACTGCATGAGGGGGAAAGCGGGGCCGCCACTTATTGGCCCCCTTCACCATGTCCCCATCAGTCCCACCCCCTGCAGTTCATGTGTTGGGGGGAAATCTGAAGAAGGGAGCCTGTTCTGCATGCATAGGCTCCCCGTGTAATTTAGAACCCTGAGACTAATTGTGTGAGGGCAAAACACCTGAAAAGGGCTTAAAGGGAGCCAGGTTTAACAGCCTTGCTGGATTCAACTAATGCCCATCTATTTCATAATTCTGTTTTCAACAGGGGCCAGCCAGATGCCTCTGGAAGCTCATAATCATTTCAGATCTTTTGAGAGAAAGCATCAGTATTATGCAAATGCCCAACCCCACCCAGTGGCTGGGAACTTGGAGAGAAGGGCAGTTCCAGCACTTAAGTCCAGAAGCCATACCTGACCTCTTTGCGATGGATTGGAAGTCATTGTCCCTGATCCCTGATGTGTGTGGGCTGGTTGTGTCTATTCCATGAGCACTCATCACATGCTTTAAAGTGCTATTATGGCAGGCATAGAAAAATTGCAAGAGGAGTCCTTCACAGCCAGCTGTTGTATAAGAGTCAGGGAGGTGATAAGGCAGCCTATTTCTAAGAAGGGAAGAAACACATCTCCCCTCAAATTCAGAGACATAGGCAAGACTTTGTCTTCTTTTCATCCCTACCACTAAGAGTGGCTAAGAGACAATATTTTGAATCAGAAAGTTCCTGGTTCTAGACTTTCTTCTGCCAGGAATTCACTAGATGGCCTTAGGCAAGTCAGCCCTCTCTCAGCTTCAGCCATGTTGCCATTTGCAATATGAAGATGATAATACTGCCCTACCTTACAGGGTTCCTGTAAGGATTACTGTGATGATGTATGGGAAATGCTTTGAACGCTCTAAAGTACTAAACGTTATTACTCTCAATGTAACAAAATCAGAAGCTGCAATTATGTAATGTTACGCTGATAGAAACAACGTCGATTTCTCTCATTCCAATATGCACACACATACAGGTATGCTAATAATGATTCAGCTCTGCTTTTGGTCAAACACAGAAATCTTCACAGACTGACAACAATTAAGAGCAGGGGGGGGGGAATAAAATCACTGCCTTTCTTGTCTCTGCTGTAGGAGAAATCTCTCCAGCTGTCATCTACTGTGTAGCAAAGCAGGTAATAACTATATAAAGTATGCCAGCTACTTTTGCAGAAACTGCCTTTTCAATAAATTTACACTAGGCAGTAATGAGTGATGTTGTGTGGTATTTAATCTGTTCTTTTTATTTTTTTCAAAAAAGGTAAAAAGGAATTCTTCAGCATGACTCTCAGGTATTAAAGTCCGCACATCATTTACATTGACAGCTTGGCTCCAGGCTATAAAACAGAAGAACCTGTTCTACATCTTCTATTTAAAAAAAGGAGCAGAAAACTTAAGCCCCCCATCAATCCACTGTCACCGCTTTACAATTTATCCGTGGCAAAAAATGAATCATTGGAAAGGTTTGTTCTGATTCCACAGACAGATCCATCAACTTGGTGAGCCTCGTGAAACAGGAGATTCATGCGGAGATTGGTAGTTGGTGGCAGCTTTTCTATACGGAATGTGCTAACACCTAGCACAACTAATATTTGCGTACGATTTATCACAACACAAGGGTTCCTGAAAGCACCATGTCTAGAAAAGAGCACCCACACGCAAGCACACAAACACACCAGTGTGGCGTGCTTAAGTCTCAGCAATGAAATGAACAATCCGGCAGGTGTAAGAGGCTGATTTAATAATACAAAAGATAAAAAATCTCAATTCTAGCATTTTTTGAGCATAGGGCTACTTGCACTTAGACCAGTGTTCTCCAACCTTGGGTCCCCAGATGTTTTTGGCCTACAACTCCCAGCATGCCCCAGCCAACTAGTTGTAGGCAAAAACATATGGGGACCCAAGGTTGGAGAACACTCACTTAGACTAAGATTCTTCTAATTTAGATTAATGAATCTGTCACCTGAACCTGCTGGATTCCTCCTTTGTTTTCTGTTTTGTAGTGCTGCCCTGTGTGGACCTAACTCAGTAATGGCCCGGGTTGGCTGAATGATAGAGGCAATCTAGGCAACTACCTGGGGTGCCCAAATTCCAGTGGCGCTTGCCTCAGCTATGGTAACTGTATGGGAAGAGAGATATGTTCTGTTCTGTGTACCTTGGGAAGAGCAACACATAAGTGGCATAGCAACTTGTAGCTGGGTTGGCATCTCCTGTATTCCAGGGGACATGATTTCCATCATAGATAAAGTTGTAAAAGGGAAGAAGTAAAGAAATGATAGATGTTTACAAAGAGAAAATAATATACGGTACTTATATCCCAGTCAGTTCTTGATGGTCAAGGCTGCAATCCTATGCACACTTACTCAAGAAGAAGCCCAGTTGCATGTAGAGGAACTCACATTGGGGTAAGCATGCATAGGATTACACATTTAATGTGCTACTGTTGTTCTGCTCAGCATACTCTAAAGTGTGTGTGTGTGTGTGTGTGTTCATTTGCTTAGGAGAGAACAAATCCTTGTACTAGCCTTGCTTTTTAGCCTAGGAATGGGGTGGAGTCACAACCCCACCCTTGGACATGACATCATTGTGAAGGGGGACAAGTGCATGCAAACTGAGCGCACCTTACAGGTATTCATCTCTGAATGAAGGAGGATACTCCACAGCCCACATGTGGTATACATGGAGCACCTTCCTGTATCAGAAACATGCTGCTTTGGTCTTGGGAAAACTGCATCCCAATGGGTCTTGGGAAAACTGCATCCCAAAGGCAGTGAATGAGGTATCCATCCCTGCACGAAACGAGCAGGTGGAACAGAGGCAAGGACTGGAATTGGCCATTACCAGATGAATTCACAGGAGTTATTTGTAAGGAATGTGATAAGGCTTACAAAGCATGTGGCACACTGAAAATGCAATAGAAGTACCTATAATATATACATCCTTTGCATCACGTATCTTGTGCATGCAAGCATAAAAGGCCATAACAATGGGATTTTCAGATATAATGCAGCTGAATTTTTCAATCAAGCTCATTTGCAATACAAAATATGCTTCAAGTTAGTTTGTAGAATCCCTTATTCAACAAAATACTCGGTCGTTCTTGCAGTAAAAATACACTTTTTCAAATTTTATGCTGTGGTATTTAAAAGAAAGTGAGAGAGACCCCCCCTAGGAAGTTTTACAATCTCACATATAAAATTCGGATCACAAGAGTAAGACAGCTTAGCAGATGAAGGGTTTGCTCACCTGGCAGAAGCAGATCAACAGACTGAAGTCTACTTGTGATGGTGTGTAGGGTGAGGATAGCAAAGGAAAGCAAAGTCGGGAATGCTTGAAAAATAAAATATTTTTTTAGTTAACAAGTAGAAAAAAACTCATTTACGGGGGAAAGGGTTCATTTGAATTCTAAATCCCACACTCCCCAAATGGTCTCTGCTTGTGCTTGAAACAAACGTTTAGAACAGTGTTCTCCAACCTTGGGTCCCCAGCTGTTTTTGGCCTACAACTCCCAGCATGTCCCAGCCAGCTATGCTGGCTGGGGCATGCTGGGAGTTGTAGGCCAAAAACAGCTGGGGGCCCAAGGTTGAAGAACACTGGTTTAGAAAGACTGTCTCTTCTTTTGTATACATTACAAAAAGATGGAGCAACAGCAGACGTTCAGATATCAACAAACCCCTGGGTAGATATTAGTACTTCATACTAAATAATGGCACAATGGGGTTTCTACTATAACATCATGCTGGCTAATTCACTACTCACCACTGAAAGCAACTACCATCATGACACCACACCCATAGGCACAAAGTCCTGTTTGTTGCTGGAAGCAGACTATCCCAACGGTGGTAACATCATGATGACGATAATATTTTATAATTGACCATTAATAAGCTAAAGCATTGACAGTTTGCTGCCCATTGATACCACCAAAATCTCCCATCTGAAGTACTGTAGTATTTAAAACAGAGGTGGGGAATCTCCATTTTGTTGGCCAGATGGGGTCCATGGGGCTTCCCCATTCGGCGCACAAACTTATTTTGCTGTTATCTCTGAACAACCGCAAACAGATGGACTGGGAGAGGCCCAGGTTTAAATCTCCATTCAGCCTTGAAGTTCACTGGGTGATCTTAGGGCCAGCCACTACTTTTCAACTTAACTACCTCACAGGGATGCTGTGAGTGAGGAGAGAACCATGTGTGCTATCCTGAGATCTCTGGAAGAACAGAATGAAAATATATAATCAATAAAAGTAACAAAGATTGCTTCTGGGTTATGGGGGGGGGGAAATCATGTGGAAAATCAGTGTCTGCCCCATTCCCCCCCCCCTGAATTGTAACTGGGCATTTCTACTGATTTCCTGAGAGTTGGAGAGTGTATTTGCAATGAGCATGTGTCAATTAATGCTCAGTCTCTCCCCGCCCATAAGAGACTAATAATACTGGCTTACTTTACAGGCTCATTATATAGATTTCTGGGATAATGTTTATGAAGCTCTTTCAACCCTTGACATGCTATTTGCTATATGCAAACTAAGCAGCACTGTTATTTATTCTTATCTCTACTCTTAACTATGAAGCAAGAGCTGGAGGAGCGAACTGTTTACGTGTATTCTATTGAACCAGGGAGTAAAAGCTGTATGTGCTGTGTCTTCCTCCGTATTTTCAGGTTCTGGAGTTTAATGAGACAACCCCCAACATTTGTTTTAGCTTCCCTGCATTACATCTTCATGGATCTTAGAGCCAATTTATACTCTTAGAAAAATCATATCGGTACAGGCCTCTTGGGACTATAATGCATGAAAATGCAGACAGGGATCGGATTTTTAAAATTTCTTTCTCATCTAACCCCCTCCGCACCTTGCCCTGCATCTAGAAAATTAGAACATTAGTGAGAACATTCTCTCTGGCATACAAGTTTCCCATAGGCATGGAGGGTTTCTTTGTTTTTACATGGAGGATCATTCAGTAATGTAGTTCTCCACTTGCATTATGAAGTGGAATGGTCTCAGAAGAGTTGTACCACATGCTTTTAAAATGTATTTATATTTTATTCCAGCAAACATTTTGCTAATATACTCACAAAACTGTGTAACCCTCATATGCATTCTTTTTCTGAATGTTCACATTGGCCCTTATTGAACAATGTCCCACCATCTCTCCATTTCTTTATCTGTAACTGCCAAAATACTACAAATGCTACCATGTCAGCTATTTATTTATCTATGCATACACCACCCAGGGTGTATGCATAGATATATGCACCCCTACTTAGACCAGTTATAAAATACAATAACATTCCACAAAAATAACACAATAACAATATGATAAAACAGAGACAAGTTCAGCAGATAGCAAAGACACGACCTAGTAAAACAGAGGCCTGCCAGATTTTTATTATTTTAATATTTATTATTGTTGTTGTTGTTGTTGTTGTTATCATCATCATTATTATTATTATTATCCTAGCAGAACATGGCAAGAGAAAGAGCCAATTGGGCCTCACAAGGCAAAGAATTGCATAATTTGGGCATGACCACTGAGAAGGTCCTTTCTCTTATCCACATCAACCAGGCCTCCATCATAGTTGGGACACAGAGAAAAGCTTCTCCATCAGCTTTTAGAACATGGGCACATAGATAAGGGAGGAAGATGTCCCTAAGGTATCCTGGATCCAAGCTGTTTATCATCAACACGTTGAATTGTGTCCAGAAACCAACTGATCACCAGTGCAGTGGTTGCAAGGCAGGTGTGATATGATCCCATGAGCAAATGCCCAGTATACTCGTTGCCATATTCTGGAGCAATTGATGTTTCCAAAGACAACACTGCGATAATGCATGTGTCACATTGGCCAGGTTGTTAAGATGAGATATAGTTCTGATCATTTGGTTATGGCTACACCTCCAAAAGGAAGTCCACAGCCCTCATAAGAAGTGTTGGGTAAGCAAGGGTTCAAGAGAAAAGAAGCAGCCTGCCCACCTCCCCAGCAGGGCAGAAGGCAAAAGGTCATGACTGAAGGCTTGAATGGAAGAGTGAGTGAAGCCTAGAGGCATGCATAGGCAAATGAGTGGCAGGCTTGCATTGATTAAGACCTGAATATTGCATATCTAAAACACAGGAGGATTTCTCCTGAAAAGATATGGCTCCCCCCCCCCCCCACTGGGCGAATACCACCAGAAGCTTACTCCAAAAACAGTCCCATCAGCAGGAAGACCCAAACCTTTGCTTTCCTAAGTACACCCATCAGGAGCTATCAAAATACAAAGAGTAAGGTCGTTAGCAGAGTTTGAGGACATCGGTGGGGCAAAGACCACCCCCACTGCTCTCATTCCCTCCAAAAAGGTGGGAAAGAGACTATAAGAACCAAGAGGTTTTAGCAAGGAGTATCGGGAGAAAGAGCTGAGGGGGTCACCTTGGAACACGGACTGCAGGGCTACAGCTGTAACCTCATCACAGCAGACAGGTAGTAGCTGGGACTTTGCTTTTCTATCCTTCTAGGCGGGAATCTCTCCCCCCCCCCCTTTTCCTATTCAGGCTTGTCAGGGCAAAAGGGACTCTTTCTCCTCTCCAGAATACAGGGTGTGTTTGAACCATAGCGTAAGGATATTTTGCTGCCTGACATCACTAGGTTTGCTTTACCAACAAGTAAGACGCTGTACCTACTCTGTATTCTTCTTCAATAAAACCACCCTTTTGTTTCTAGAGTCTGTATGTGTGTGTAGGTTTGTTTAAGTATAAAAGGAGCAAAGCACACACTTTCCACCCCAGCAGCGCAGGTTTTACCCCAGCCAAAGATCCTAAACCTTTCGTAAGAGTGTGGGGTTAGAGGGAATCTAGCGCCCAGAATTATCTGTCGTAACAAGGTCTGATCTTGTCAGGAATGGATAAGTTGTTGCACTAGTCTAAATTGGCTAAACATGCTCCTGACTACAGCCTCAAACCATCCAGGTACATAACTGAGACAAGAAACACCCTCAGCTGCGAACCTGATTCTTCAAGGGGAGTAGTATCCCATTCAAAACAGGTTGAATTCCAGAGTCCATCTTTCTCTTGACATCTATCCTGCCTGGATTATCAGCCATCATCTAGCCCATTACTGCCTCATGACCAATTCAGAACTACAATAGCTTAATTGGTTCAAGAAGAAAAGGAGAAATAGATTAGAGTGTCCTCCACATATTGGGGACAACACAAGACAAATCCCTAGACGACTTCTCATAGAGGTCCCATATCGATATTGTATAATGTAGGTAACAAACCCGATCCCTGTGGGATGAGATGAACCAGCACTAAAAACATTGAGCCAGTGTCCCCCAATACCACCTTCTGAAATTGACACCCAAGAAGGGCCAGAACCATTGTAAAATGGTTCCTTCCAAACCCATCCTTGCTAGGCAGTCCAGAAAAATACCATGTTGATGGTATTAAACACTGCTGAAAAATCCAGCAGAACCACAAGGACATTCCTGGCATAGATCATCAACCAAGGTGACCAAAGCTGTGTCAATTCTAAAACCAGGCCTGACTAAAATGGGTCCATTTTTTTTTTTAACCACTCCACTTACCCACTCAGCCATATAGCCAATGATCAGGGATTATGGGAGTTGTAACCCAAAACATCTGGAAAGCGCCATATTGCTTACCAGCAATGGTAAGATAATCTGCTTCATCCAAGAAGGACAGGTTGCTTACCTGTAACTGTGGTTCTTCGAGTGGTCATCTGTGCAGTCATACACATGGGCTCTGCGCGTGCGCGGAGGCCGCTTCGGGAAGATTCCATAGCTGAGGCAAATTTTGGGCGGGAACCCCTCCCCCCTTGCGTCTCTATTACGCGGGTTCCCGCCCTCTTCCTCAGTTCCCCTGAGACCGCCATCGCGATCCCAGTGCTGAGGAAGAACATAGGAATAAAGTTCCCTAACTCTCCGGCACCAATACCTAGTGCCGAACTCGATGGTGTTACACGGTATCGATCAACCCAAGAGTCTCGGTCCAGTACACCATCGAACTCGATAGTGACACCGTAGAGGGGATGGATGGGTGGGTTGTGTGACTGCACAGATGACCACTCGAAGAACCACAGTTACAGGTAAGCAACCTGTCCTTCTTCTTCGTGGTCTCTGTGCATCACACACATGGGCAGAGTAGCAAGCTGACTTACCGGCGGAGGGTCGGTGTCGACATCATTGCAGGACCGAGGAAAGGACAGCTCTGCCAAACACGTCCCTTCGGGATCGTACATCGACTCGGTAGTGCGTTACGAACGTCGAAGGCGTGGACCACGTTGCCGCCTTGCAGACATCCGTCAGCGAGACCCCTCTTGCGAAAGCCGTCGAGGTTGATACTGCCCTAGTAGAATGGGCTCGTATCGAGCTCGGCAACAGTTGACGTTTGAGTTCGTATGCCAGCTCGATGCAGCTTACAATCCACGAAGATAGACGTTGGGTCGAGACCGGCATGCCTTTGGAGCGTCCTACCGTAACATACAAAGAGACGGGGAGACTTCCTGATGGATTCGGTGCGAGACTTGTAGAACAGCAATGCCCTTCGCACGTCCAACATGTGGAGTTGGTGTTCCAGCGGAGTCAACGGACTTTGAAAGAATGCTGGTAGCACAATGTCCTGGTTAATATGGAAGGGAGAGATGACCTTAGGAAGGAAGGCTAAGTCCGGGCGCAATACCGCCTTATCTCTGTGAAAACTAAGGTATGGAGGGTCTACCCTCAACACCGCTAGTTCCGATGCCCTGCGGGCAGAGGTGATGGCAACAAGAAATACGGTTTTAAAAGTCAGTAATCGAAGGTCTGATGTCGCCATTGGTTCAAACGGTTTAGACATAAGTACCTGCAGAACCAGCTGTAGATCCCAAACAGGAGTTACTGGTTTGAACGAAGGGTTCATATTCTTTAGACCTCTCATGAAGTGTTTGACCAACGGATTCGAGAACAACGTGTATCCGTCTTGGCTGTCATGGAAAGCCGATAATGCGGCTAAGTAAACTTTCAACGAGCTCGTCTTGAGCCCTTTTTGTTGTAGATGGAGTAAGAATTGTAACACACGATGGATAGGCATTTTAGAATAGGGTGCCTCTACATCTCCAAGGTACCCACAGAAGACTTTCCACTTTCTTGCATAAGAGGCTCTAGTGGAAGGTTTCCAAGCTTCCCTTAGCACGCACTTGACTTCTGACGGGAGGGAGCTTGGAATTAAATCAGCCAGGCTGTAAGTCGCAGAATGGATGGATTCGGATGAAGTAGTGAGCCTCGAGCTTGAGAAAGGATTGATGCCGAGTTCGGTAGGTGGCGGTACTCTCCCTTGGACAACCTGAGAAGTGGCGCAAACCAGGCTTGTCTCGGCCACCACAGAGTCACGAGTATGCAGTTTGTTCCTTCGGACTGGATCTTTGAAATGACTTTGGTAAATAGCGGGATCGGAGGGAATATATAAAATAGAGTCCCCGACCAGGTTAACAGGAACGCATCTCCGATTGATAAGTTGTCGTGACCCGCCCTGCTGCAGAAGACGTGGCACGCCGTGTTGGTCGCAGTGGCGAAGAGGTCCACCGTCGGTGTCCCCCACTGTCGAAAAAGGGACCGACGAATCCGGTCCTCGAGCTGCCACTCATGAGAGTCGAAGGACATCCTGCTGAGAGCATCTGCGAGAGAGTTGTCTTTTCCCACGATATGGATGGCTTTCACGGAAATTTGGCGGGGGACCATCCAGTTGAACATTCAGAGGGTCAGGTTGGTTAACCGTATCGAGCAGGTACCTCCCTCTTTGTTCAGATAGGCCACTACAGTAGTATTGTCCGTGACCACCTGTAGATGTCTTGCTGTGAGTAGAGATTCGAGGGACCTCATCGAATTCCAAACAGCTTTGAGTTCGAGAATGTTGATGTGGTTCCCTCGGTCCTGTGGGCCCCACTGACCCTGCACTGTGCGGTCCCCACAATGAGCTCCCCAGCCCAGAAGAGACGCATCCATTGTAAGCGTGAGCGAAGGTGCAGCGGGTTGGAATGGTAGACCCTTCGTCAAATTGAGCCGCGTCGTCCACCAAAGAAGCGACCGTTTTACTGTGGACGGGATCGTCAGACGGGCTCGATGTGCATTCGTCTCGGAATTGAACGACCTTATGAACCAGTTTTGGAGCTGGCGCATGTGGAACCGAGCGAGAGGAACGACCGATACGGTCGAGGCCATGAGGCCAAGGAGCCGTTGGATCGAGTAGGCTGTGCACGAGGTTGCCTTGTGTAATTTCGAGGCGAGGGTAAGTATTTTTAGAGTTCTGTCCTCCGGTAGAAAGGCGCGACCGACAGTAGCATCCAACAATGCTCCGATGAATTGGATCCTTTGAGTGGGAAAGAGTGTGAATTTCTTTGTGTTGAGGCAGAGTCCGAGAGTGTTCAAAGTGCCGGTAGTCAGGTGCAGAGCGCTCCGAAGGCCCTGAGCGGAGGGTGCTACGATGAGCCAATCGTCCAGGTAAGGGTAGAGTGTCACCCCTTGAGTCCGAAGCGAAGCACAAACCACTGCCATACACTTGGTAAACACCCTCGGTGCCGTCGAGAGTCCGAACGGGAGTACCTTGAACTGGAAGGCATCGGGTCCGACCTTGAATCTCAGGTATTTTTGGCTGTCCAGATGGATCCCTATGTGGAAATACGCATCCTGGAGATCGATGGATGCAAACCAGTCGTTCTTGCGGAGGAGAGGTAGGATCGACTGGAGGGAGACCATCCTGAACTTCTTGGGTGGAATGTAGAAGTTCACTGAACGAAGGTCCAAAATTGGTCGGAGTCCCCCATCCTTCTTCGACACCGTGAAATACCTGGAGTAAAGGCCGTCCTGCGTGAGGTGAGGAGGAACCATCTCGATGGCCCCCTTGAGTAATAGGGAGCAAACCTCCTCTCGCAGTGCCTGAGATGGTTGTGTGGTGCGGATGCCAGCGAAGGGTGGGGGAGAGTCGAACTCAATCTTGTAGCCGTGCTGGACAACATTCAGAACCCAATGATCGGTGGTAATTTTCTTCCATGATGGTAGGAAGAGGGATAGTCGAGTTCCAAACTGAGGTCGAGCCGGAAGGATCGGAGTCGGAAGGATCGGAGTCGAAATGTCGGTCGTGCCTTGGGTCCCGTCAAACCCGTCGTCTTTGAGGGTCGCCTCCTTTACGGGAGCCCCGGTACCGTTGCTGCTGATAGTGATGGCTCGGTGCCCGGGGCTGCTGTGGACGAGAACGGCTGTCCTGCCACGGCTGATGCTGTTGCCCTTGCTGGGCTGGAGCTATTGGGGGTAGGTACGGGGCCCATCTACGGCGTCTGTAAGGTCTAGTCGGTGGTATCGGAAGGAGCCCCATCTTCCTTGCGTTCACCCGGGCCTTCTGGACCGCATCGAGAGAGTCGTCTGTTTTGTCATTAAAGAGACCGACTCCATCGAAGGGTAGGTTCTCGATCTTGGCTTTAGCCTCAGTTGTTAAAGTTGAGGACCGTAGCCAAGCGTGTCGGCGGAGGGCGACTGCACTCACCAGGGATCTCCCATGGCAGTCCCCTTGATGTCTGGCAGTGTGGATCTGCTGCCTGGAAGTGTTCATCGCCTCGGCCTGGAAGACTCTAGCCAAGTCTCTCTTCTCATCCGGAAGATAGTCTATCAATCCGCTCATTTTCTCCCAAAGGAAAAGTTGGTACCTGGCCATTGTAGCTTGGTACCCGGCGACCCGGATCCCCAGGGCGCTCGAAGTGTAGACTCTTCGTCCGAAGTTGTCTAACTTTTTCCCTTCGGGGTCCGATGGAGTGGAGTGCTGCTTGCCCGACTTGGACTGCGCCGACTCAACTATCATCGAATTTGGAGTTGGATGAGAGAAGAGAAACTTGGCTGTGTCTGGCCTAACCTTGTAGAGCGCATCAAGGCGTTTAGCCGTGGGAGGAGCTGTGGATGGAGAGCTCCAGGAACCTTGCACCGTCTCCAACATGGTAGGAGTAATTGGAAGCAGTGTCGGGCCCGAAGAGGATTTCGAGACGGCATCAAATAGAGGGTCCACCGCTTTCTTCTCCTCAACCACCGTCTCTAGACCGAGGGCTTGGGCCATCCGGAAGATCTGCTCCTGGAAGGTGCCCATATCTTCGGAAGGGGATACCGTCGACTGGGTGGTAACCTGTTGGTCCGGAGACGTGGAGGATGGAGACAGAGAAATGATCGAGTCCGAGTTCGATATAGGTGAGCCCGGAGTCGACGATCTACGGGATCGGGAAACAGCCTCCAACGAAAAAGTCGTTACCTGGTCCTCTCTTCCTTCACCGTGTGCCGGGAGGGCCAGGAGTCGAGTCAGGGGAGACCTCCTGGGGCTCGCATGTGTTCTCTCCCGCCTTGGTGGGGAACGTCCCCTAGGTGGAGATCTATCTCGGGACCGATAGGTTCTTTGGTATCTATACTCAGACACCGGAGAACGTCCTCGACGATAGGTGACCCGTGATCTCGAAGAATATCTCGAGTCCCTGGAATCGCGGGATCTCTCCCTGTACCGTTGGGAATCTCGTGATCTTGAGGCTGAGGATCTAGATGAAGCCCGGTCCCGGGTGATCAGAACCTCCTCGATCTCGAGTGATCTGGATCGAGTCCGTGGGGTACGAGCCCATACTCCACGAACCGGAGAGGCGAAAGACGGCAGGGTAGAGGTCTGTGCCAAAGGTCTCGAGTCCGATGGCGAGTCCACGATCTCCCCATCTGACACGAGATGGCCTTTTCAGCTTCCTTCGAGCCCGAAGGAGCTTTTGGAGCGGGGCAAGGCGGTGGGTCCCTCGAGCCCGAGGGGACCAAAGCGGTAGGAGATTTTTGCCCAGCCGGGCGTTCAGCAGCCACAACATCCGTCGGGTCCATAGCTAACGTCAATCTTGATCCCGAGAGCGACGAAGCTAGTTTCTTTGCTAATCTCCTCGCTTTTTCCTTTCGTTCCTTGCTTTTCCTTTTCGCTTCCTCTTTCTCCCTGCGTGCCTTCTTGGCCTTACTTTTGGATATCATTGTGGCCATGTAGGCCTCCTGAGCGTCCGCTGAGGAGACCGTGTGCGAAGGGGGCGTACTAGGCCTTGGCAAAGGGGAAGGCTTTTCCGCGGGCGGTTGGAGGGCTTTTTTATAAAGAATCGCCGTCAATTTATCCGCCCTATGCCTTTCTCGCTTGTTTCGTGAACGCTTGGCAATGATGGCAAGCGTCCACATTGTGGCCTTCTCCAAGGCATGAGAGACAAAGCGAGTGCCCGTCCGCCGGGGGAAGCTTGGTCCCGCACCTCACACATTTGCGGAAGGGGGCTTTCGGAGCCATTTAGTTTGAAGAATCCCACGAAGAACGGGGGGAAAGATGATAAGAAGAATTCTCAGCTTTTTGTTGGATTCTGTAAAGAATCGAAGAACCTCTCAAAGAACAGCCACACGCGATGGCGGTCGAAGAGGAACTGAGGAAGAGGGTGGGAACCCGCGTAATAGAGACGCAAGGGGGAGGGGTTCCCGCCCAAAATTTGCCTCAGCTATGGAATCTTCCCGAAGCAGCCTCCGTGCACAGTGCAGAGCCCATGTGTGTGATGCACAGAGACCACGAAGAAGAAGCTAAGATACCACTACACATGCTCAATCACCATGCCCAGAAATGGCAAATTTGAGACTGGATGGAAAAATTATCCAATACAATGGGATCAAGAGATAATATTTTCAGTCCATTCTGCACTATATACATATTCCTCTTTTTACTTTTTATTCATCGGCCAAATATATTTCTTAAACTGAAATTTCTTTTGTCACGGCCTTTGCCTTGTACAATAAATGTATGAACTGAACTATATTTTCAGTATCTGTCTCACTACAACCATCTTCACACTGGCTGGCATTATTTCTTCTACCAATGAGGCACTTACCATTCTACTGACCCTCTCACCTAAGCATCTTCTGGCGGCCTTAATTAGCCAGGAAGGGCAAGGGTCAGGTGTGCAAATCGTCACAGTACCAACGATCTTGTCCACATCCTCAGGTTGAATAAATTGAAAGGTTTCTATCACAACATGACAAGCAGACGTAAAATGTACATCCCTAGGATCCACTATAATCATAGAACCCCAAGCCAGAGCAGATGTAACTTTAGCCACAAAGTGTTTAGCAAAAAATGTCACAGCAGGCAGCCAATTCATCCTCTTCCCTTTTATCCAGTTCTAGTTGTAACAGATCTCTCACTACATGGAACAGCTCTGCTGGATTGCTCTGTGTGGATGCAATGGTGGTGACGAATATGATTTCTTAGCAATCACCACCACACCATAGGATTATTATGGGCTCTAACCTGTGCTCTGTTGGATCTGGCCCGGGTTTTCCTCCAATAATGCTCTGGTCATTGTCCCTCCTGCATCATTGCTCTGGGCTCCTAGAAACCCAGGGAGCCCATCTAGTTCCATCAGCAAGCAGAGAACTCAAGAATGATTGTGTCAGTCATCTGGGACATTTCCCTATCTCAGAGATCAACCAGGGCTTCAACAGAATCACCAGCTCAGACAGCAAGAAACTTCCCCAGAGCAGCCAGGTAACCATTTGGATCTGTTACGCTCTGGGGGTGAACCTTTCTTGGAGGTCTCCACCCCTGCAAGTTCCTGTAAGTCTAACAGGCCTGTGGCTCATGCTGGCTCAGCTTGACTGAGCGTGAAAAACTAAGCAGGGTCAGACCTGGTTATTACTTGGATGGGAGACCCCTCCTCTAGTTTCCTGCATTGAGCAGGGGGTTGGACTCGGTGACCTTGTAGGCCCCTTCCAACTCTATGATCCTAAACCCCACCAGGTAGTGATCTGTCCATGACAAAGGGAGCACATACGTACCCTCCATAGCCAAATCATCACCATCCCATCCTAACCAAAAAGGTCCAGAGTGTATCCTACTATATGAGTGGAAACTCATATCATTTGGAATAAGGTTGCCATAGAAGCCTTGAAATCCTGTGATGCTCCCGACAGCGTAGTCTCAGCACGAACACAGAAGTCACCCAGCGCCATCAGCTGGGGGGATCACAACACCACTTCCGAGACCACACCAGCTAGCTCAGGTAGGGACAACTGTTGAGTAGCAGGGTGGGTGGTGGATTATGAGAATCACCATTCCGTCCTGGCTATTTATCCTTGAGAAGAAATGTTCAAAAGTTGGCAGGCTGCTGAACATGGCACCTGGTGAGGGAGATAGCATTCCAATAGACCACAGCAACACCATCTCCCTACCCTAGCCCATTCCTGGCTGGTCTTGTATGGAAAAACCTGGAGGGCAGTGATGTGACAGATTCACCCTGCCCTCTTCTTCCAGCCATGTTTTCCTTTGGGCCAGCTCACATAACCAAACAGGGTTGTTTCACCATATAGATTGATCCAATGATATACGCCATATGATTGCTTCACCATCTGTCCTGCTCCCAACTCCATGCATATTTTACTGCACCACTACCAGAGATTTCTCTAAATGTGGATTGAAATGTGAGGTATTTTGGAAGTCATTACAAGTTTGAGAGCTGATTCGCACCTAGCCAAGGGGCTATCTTCTCATGGTGCCCTGAATTAGCCCAATTTTCTTCCCAAAAAGGGAGGGGGGGGACTATCAATCATAAATGCATACAGACCTATGACTGGTGCACCCACTAACACCCACAGTGGAACGGGGTGGCACCTGCTTCACCTCCATGTAACTTGTCTAGGTTTGTGTGCAAACCAATCCTTAAACAAAAGGCAATTAAAGCCTTTGAAATAAACGATCAGCTTTTTCTGCAGTGCCTTATGTGTTTTGCTGGATATAGTGTATAACTCTACTGTAATGATGTTTACTCAACAAAGACCTTGACAACTGTACTCCTTTATTGATTGTTTTCTCTTTTTTTGTGCTGAGCAAAAACAATTAATTTATAAGAGAGGGGGAAAAATCTCCTCATGCACAGCACTTGCAGCATTTCTTGACCTGATATCATATTCATTTAATCTGCGTTATGAAGTTGCTGGAGGAAATATTCAGCTGTTTCCTGAAAGACTGACTTGGGGATTTTTGGAGCTGTATAATTGTTCAACTGATCAGATGAGAGAAGAAATACTTTATTTGACATTAATCTTACTGAAATGGGCAATGAATCTGAGAGATAGATTGCTGTCTAACTGGCTTGCCAAAATATATCTCACTGAGAGCAACTGTAGAGCTTTTAAAAATATATATTGAAAGAGCCTCTTTTAAGAATTTTCAATCTTTATTCAACATCTGTTGTTTCTTCCTCCTCTGGAACATAATTATACAGAATTTTAGTATAAAACAGGTTGTGTACTTAATAACAGACATCTCAAAACATTCATGCAATTGCCCTGCAGATGTTTCTTTCATTTCTCTGCTGCTCTTAAAGTGCATGCACACAACATGTAGAAACATCTGAAAATATGTCTGCAAAATGTGCTCATTTAGAAAGCTCCTAAAGACACCTTCATTATTCCTAAGAGCCGAATAAAATGGATACTATTTACTTAGTTTAAATTTAAAGCACTGATGTGAGTCAATTTCAAACAACCCTGAGATTAATAGTCTAAGGCTACAATCGTACACCTATTTACCAGGGAGTAAGCCCCACCGAATGCAGTTAGACTTACTTCTGAGTAGATGTATTTCCCTTCGCACCCCACGCTCCTGTGGGGGGGGGAGGATTTTGCGAGGGAGGGGGAGGGGAGAGCGAGGGCCAGAATGAGGTGATTTCACCTCCAATCAGGGCTCGGGCAAATTGTTTGCCCGATGGGGTGAGGCACAAGGGGTGGGGCCCTGAGGCAGTATTTATGCACAGGAGACCCCACCCCAAGCCTCCTTCTTTGCAGCTGCAGTCGGACCTTTGAAGCCACAGATCCTACCTGTGTCTTCTGCTCTACAGCGTCTCCTTCCTTGCATCCATTCCAGCTTGGCGAACGTCAGACGGTTTGGTGGTCTGGGGGGAGGCTTGCTTTTCTTTTTCTTCCGTTCCGTTTTATTCCCTTTAAATTTGTTTTCTGTTCAAAGAGAGCAATAGTGCACGCGTGCACGGCGGCGGCGGCGCCCGGCGGCGCTCGAGTTTAGCCGCGGCTGCGGCTCCATATAGCTGCCGGCGCCACCCCCTTCATCTCCTGGGCTCCAGCTCCGTGGACGCGCGGCGCACGCAGCTCCCGACCGGAGGGCGGCAGGTTGAGGAGGCTGGCTTAGGCCATACTTCTCCCCGGCTAATTTGCCTCGCTGCCTTCTGTTTCTCTCCCCCTCCGGGTCTCCTGTCGGGCTGCTGCTGCGCTGCTCGTGACGTCCGCTGCTCTCTGTTCGAGCACGGAGCCTGTGCCTGGTCGTCCAGCCTCATGCCGAGCGTTCGTTTTTACCCTGTGGGCTCTACGAGTCCCGCTCCCAGCACCGGCGCCTTTTCAAGGGTGCGGGCTTGGGTTCCTTGGCGGCGGCGCGTCCTGTCGGGTGTTGCTCCTTCGGTCGCCTTTTCAATTTCAATTAATTTGATTGATCCCGGGTTCAAAGAGGAGGGGGAAGGAGCTTAACCTTCGGCGGGGGACAGTCGTCCTTGGCGCGGTCCCAGTCCCCAAAGTGCTTTTGCCCAAGCAGGCTCTGCCATCCCGCGCCTTTCCTGGGTGTCCTTTTCAGAGCGGCCGCCATCTTGGGACGCGACCGCCCGGCACGTGGCCTTTGGTCATCTGTTGGGCTATTTCTGCCCACTGTTCTCTCTATTCCCTTTGGTGGAATAGTTTAGGAATTTTCAGCACACAGTTCTCGTTTTCGTTCCTGCATAAGTGAGCTACATGTTTTAAGTTTCAGAGAGTTAATCACATGGGGTTCGACATACCTCATGCCGGGATATCCTTGGCCCGGAGGGAGCTGTACCGGCCGGACGGGGTTCATTTGTCCGACGCCGGTAATGATTTATTTCTCGAGGATCTGCGAAGGGCCCTGCTCGAGCTTATCTCCGGCAGGTGGGGGAGAGTCGACTAAGCAGAGGCTTGTCTCTCTCTGTGGCGGTAAGTGCGGTGAATAGGCAGTGGGGGTTAGGGTTACGGTGTGCATCCCATGGCACCTTTTAAGGTGATTGGCGAGAACCCGAGCCTCACAAATGTCGATGCCTTGTGGCTCAATTTGTGAGAGGTAGGGTCGCCTTTGGGGTCTACCCATCTCACCCTCCTCGGTTGTCCCGTGGCGCCAGGGGACGGTGATCCTGTGTAGATCCCCCAGCACTCCGAGTGCAGGATTCGAGGGTGGCGAGTCACCGCGCCGCCCCTCGAGTTCGGGATGCTTTCGCCCAGGCATGCTCCACTGGCCTTCGTTAATCCCGCACTTCTCCCTTCGCAGACCTTCGATTCAATAAATGTGGCCCTGATTTCATACCATAACTGTTGTCTCGTCTCTTCATTTCCCCCTTTACCCGCGCAAATAGGATTCGAAGGGCAGGAGAGGGACAGTTCAAGGAAGAAAAGGAGGTTATACCTTCTTCTGGAAAGGACTACCTGAGCAGGACCGACGAATACATGGAGTAGGCTTTGCCATAAAAAATGAGCTAGTGAACTCTTTGTCAGAAGTTCCTACTGGCATTAACGAACGCCTGATAACTCTTTGATTAAAGCTTGCCAATAACCAGCAGGTAACTATTTTGAGCGCTTATGTGCCAACATTAGATGCTGATGATGACATCAAGGAAAGTTTTTATACCCAGTTGGACACTCTCCTGTCAGAGATACCTAAGGAGGATAAAATTATCCTCCTGGGCGATTTTAACGCAAGAGTCGGGCATGACTTTGATTTATGGCCAGAAACTACTGGAAAAGACGGAGTTGGTAATAGCAACCCGAACGGACTCTTACTTTTGTCTATATGTGCAGAGCATAATCTCACTATTACAAACACGCTCTTTCGACAAAAGAATAAGTTCAAAACATCATGGCAGCACCCACGGTCAAAGCACTGGCATCTTCTGGACTATGTAATTGTCCGTGTTAGAGATCGCCGCGATGTACTTCTTACTAGGGCCATGGTGAGAGCTGACAACTGCTGGACAGACCACCGACTAATCTGGTCCACAATGGTTATCAACATTGCTCCCCAATATAGGCTTCAAGGAAGGAAACCAAGGCATAAAATGAACATCCACGCCCTTCAAGATCCTATTAAGCAAACTCGTCTTCAATCATTTCTTAAGGAAAATCTACCTACGGAACCTCCTGATAACATTGAGGACCATCGGTCTAAGCTGAAAACCTCCATTACTGCAGCTTGTGAACAAACTATTGGATATGAAACTAAGAAACATCAGGATTGGTTTGATGAAAATGATAATGAGATTAAATATATAATTGACCAAAAAAGGAAAGCCTTCCAAATATGGCAAAATGATATTAACTGCGCTGCCAAGAAAAAAATCTACGCTAGCGCAAAGGCTGAGGTCCAAAGAAGAACAAGAGAACTTAAGAACGCTTGGTGGGAAAAGAAAGCTGATGAAATTCAACAACTTGCAGAATCTCATGATGCACGGGGCTTTTTTAAGGCCACAAGGGCCATTTATGGACCAAAAACCTATGGTACAAACCCTTTACAATCAAAAGATGGCACCAAACTCTTAAAAGACAAAGAGTCTATTGCACTGCGTTGGAAAGAGCATTATTATGATCTTTTAAATCGTAAATCTAAGGTGGATAATGAGATTTTTTCACAAATCCCGCAAAAACAAATTAGAGAGGAACTTGCAATACTCCCCACTTTGGATGAAGTTATAAAAGCCACTAATCAAATGAAGAATAATAAAGCTAGTGGACCAGATGGGATTCCTGCTGAAATCTTTAAAGAAGCCCCCCCCGAACTTGTACAACATCTTCATAAACTCATCGAAAAAATCTGGATAAGAGAAGAGATTCCAGAAGACTTCAGGGATGCCATAATTATCACCCTCTTTAAGAAGGGTGATAGAACAGACTGTGGAAACTATCGGGGCATTTCTCTCTTAGCTACCGCAGGTAAAATATTTGCTAGGATTCTCGCAAACCATCTTCTATCTATTTCAGAAGAGATCCTCCCTGAAACTCAATATGGTTTCCGCCCCTCTAGAGGGACAGTAGACATGATTTTTACTGCACGTCAGCTCCAAGAAAAATGCCGGGAGCAAAATCAACCCCTTTATATGGCATTTATCGATTTGGCTGAGGCCTTTGATACTATAGACCGTACAGCTCTCTGGACTATCCTTATGAAAATTGGATGCCCCAATAAATTTGTGAATATCTTGCGACTTCTCCATGACAACATGGCAACGGTTTTGGACAACAACGGCTCTCATGGTGCTCCATTTAAAGTGGGATCAGGTGTTAAACAGGGATGTGTTATCGCCCCAACATTATTTGCTATTTTCATCGCCATGATTTTACATCTTGTCGAGGGGAAACTTCCCACTGGTGTGGGAATTATATACCGAACAGATGGAAAGCTTTTTAATCTCAGCAGGCTGAAAGCAAAAAGTAAGGTAATTACAACCTCCATTGTGGAACTTCAGTATGCTGATGATAATGTGGTCTCCGCACATTCAGAGGATGATCTCCAAACTATCCTAAATGCTTTTGCAGAAGCATACGGAAAACTTGGTCTCTCACTTAACATCAAAAAAACCCAAGTGCTTCATCAGGAAGTGAAAGCTAACCCTTTGGTGATGCCATCTATCCAGCTTGGCGGGGCAATACTGGAAAATGTCGATCATTTTCTCTATCTTGGCAGCTATCTTTCTGTAACAGCTAACATCGACAGTGAAATCCAGCATCGTTTGAGCTCCGCAAGTGCCGCGTTTTCTCGAATGAAACATAGAGTGTTCGAGGATCGGGATATTTGTAAGAAGACCAAAACACTGGTTTATGAAGCCATTGTATTACCAACTTTATTGTATGCCTGCGAAACATGGACTATCTATAAACGTCACTTCCACCTCCTTGAAAGATTTCACCAATGTTGCCTCCGGAAAATCCTGCGAATTACTTGGGAAGATAGGCGAACAAATGTCAGTGTACTGGAAGAAGCAAAGACTACTAGCGTTGAAAAAATGATCCTTCAACACCAACTTCAGTGGACCGGTTATGTTGTTCGAATGCCTGACTGCAGTCTCCCAAAGCAGTTACTTTATTCCCAACTCAAGGATGGAAAGCGGAATATCGGTGGTCAATATAAGAGGTTTAAAGATGTTCTTAAGGCTAATCTAAAAAAATGCAATATAAACATCGAAAACTGGGAAGCTCTGGCCCATGAACGATCTAACTGGAGGTTGGCCTTTCACAAAGGTTCTATGGACTTTGAAGAAGCCCGAGTGCAAGGTGAAAGGGAGAAACGTGCTAAGCGAAAAGCACGTCAAACGAATCCTTTACAGGACCATCTTCCATCTGGTAACCTGTGTCCTCACTGTGGGAAGCTGTGTGAATCTAGAATTGGCCACCACAGTCACTTACGGACCCATCGCTAGAGTCTACACAATCTTCTTTAGAATTTCCTCCTTTTATCCTGGAAGACAATCTTACTCGGTCACGAGTGATCGCCTGATGATGATATAGGATTGTGTTGTAAAGGGCATTTAAAGGCAATCTCTATTAATTCCCACTGGACTTCAACATCCTTTATATAACTGGCATATATACGTATGTGCGCGTGCACACACAAACTGACATTCTTAAATTTCATATAACGCTACTGTACTTGTTAGAAAGGCAAGAAAATAATCATTCCCCCAACTGGAGAAGGATATTAGTGAAGCTGAATTGAGAGCTGAGATGGGGACCAGAGGACATTAAGTTGAATAAAACTGAACAAAAAGGACATATCCTTTAAGAGAACCCATATAAACAATGCAGCTCATCCCAAATGCAACCAGGATTCTCAGACCTACGGTCTCCAGAAAAACTGTAAAAGGCTTAACTATGTAGTTGGTCAAGATAAGGAAATTGCATCCTAACAGCCTTTCTCTATAACCATTTCAATTAAATCACACTTCTCACCTTTTTCTGTGTGGAAGTCTCTAGAAAATTACCCTACTCTTCAATGCAAGGTGATGCCAGTAAACCTTAGTCCGTCTGATAATGCAAGTCCATGGAGAGACTCCATTGACTTCATATGAATGTGAGAGTAGCGATAGACCTTTTACACTTTAAAGCAATAAAGCAGGGGTAGGAAATCTGGTGCCCTCCAGATGTTTTCAACTATAACTCCCATCAGCTCCTGCTAACATGGCATAGGATCATGGGAGTAGTAGTCCAAAACATCTGGAGAGCACCAGGTTGCCTACCTCTGCAATTCACCTTTTGTCTGTCTTTGGAAGAAGAGGTATTTTCTGTCACTGCGAAACTGATTTAGTATTAAATAAAAACCTCACAAGACATACTTGCTTCTGTGATAAATAATCCTCATTTTTCAAAGACATGATTCTGGTAATTCACATTTGCCATTCAGCAAACAGTAACAAAAATGTGGGAGGTGTCATGCAGAAGGATAGATGCGCTGCTCTGAAACTCTAGCAATCTAGAATTACTCAGTTCAAATAGGCAGAAGTATGACATATATTTGCTTTCCTTTGAATTTTAAACAGATCATTTATTAGAATGAATAAAGTTTCCTAAGAACAAATGGAAATGAGGTTACAATCAGAAAAGACGCACACATACATAAAGGAAAACAACGGAATAGACTAATTAATTGTTTCTTAACACCATTAGCATACAGGGTAAACAAGAAGGAACAGCAGTTCAAATATGACACTAAATTAAAATAATTAGTAGTGGGATGTACAGAACCTTCCCGCTGCCCAATCCCAAGAAAGTTCACTAGTTGTTTTATGGAAAGTTGTTTGCTTCCATGAAATTCTTCAGAAATTTAGACCCTCCACATTCACCCATTCAATGGCAACCTTCATTTGTAGAAAGCATAATCTTTGGGCTGCATCTTACAATGTAATTGGTACTCGGGTTGTGGTGCCTCAGTGCCAAATTAATCATAACATGTCAGTTCTATAAGGGTTCATGCATGTATAATTTGCAGCTTTTCCCTTCAAAATAATAGCAAACCCTGCTGGGTTGCCACCTGCAAAACATTTGAGGGTATAATGAATGGCACAATGAGGGTACAATGAATGGCATGGCTTTTATACAAGTTTTGCAGCAATTAGCCATTGGTGCCTGCTCCTTCACAGAAGTGCATAATACTGTACATTGGCACTATCTATATTACATACATAATTTTAACTACAAAGAATCATGTGGCAAAGGCTTAAAGACTAACAACTGTTTTATGGCATAAGATTTTGTGGACTGCAGGCCAGTACATCAGATGCATGAAGCATTGCTGGCAGTGCGTGGGATTTGAAACAGAGAGGTCAGAGGGAAATGAAATGCAGAAAGTACAGTGATAATTACATTATTAACAGTGGACATGTGCAAAAACAGTCATTAGTGATAATTCAGAGATCCTGCCATGCTTACCTAAGTAACACATGAAGTGTGATAAGAAACCATTATCTAGATTTAAGCCAGAGGTATAGAACTGAACATCTTAATGAACTGCAGTTCAGCTGTAATGGCTTCTCTCAAAGAAGCCTGGAAATTATAGTTTAGTGAGGTGATGAGACGCCTAGCACTTCCTTCACAGAACTACAATTCCCAGATTGCCCTGGGAAGAGGGAATTACTTTAAAATGGTTTAAGTAAATAGTGAGATAAGACCAGTATGCAAATTTAAAAGACTGTGCTATGCATCTTCTGTGCAATTCTTCTTGACCCCATTGGAAAAAAAGTCATAGTAATGTGTGACAACAGGACTACAAATGAAAAAAAGGGTATTTTATTAGACCTGCTGCCAATAAAATATGGAATTCATTTTAAACATTGTAGCTTTCAGGCTTCTGACTCCAAAATTTTGGCAGTTCTTCCTAAAACTCTTATAGTACTAGTGCTAGTTATGCTCACATGAAAAAAGTATTCTGTATTCTCACCAAACTATTGACTTCATCCCAACAAATTATTTTATGCTAAATAACTTATGTTTTATCTCTGTTGCACTTCGCCATTTTTATTCTCATGAGCAAACTTTACATGCACAAGGACAACAAATTCATTTTAAAACATTTATATACCTTCAACCTATTTGTATTTCAGGGTGGTGTACAACCAATTTATCATAATACAAATACAAGTATAAAACAGATATAATGCTTGAGCCACATTAAAACTTTAACAATTTAAAATGCTTGGGTAAACAAGAACATTTTTGTCTGGCACGGAAAAAGACTGCGAAGTCAGCACCAGGGAAGCCTCTATAAAGGTACACCTAAGAAAATTACTGTATCATCAGATCTTCCCATTCCTCAGGACTGAGGGGCAAGTCCCCCTGATTTCAGTGGAACTTGCTGGTAGGTGTATTTCCAGTGGCAACCTTTAACTCACTCAAATCCTCACAGAAAACAGAAAAAACTGGTCACTCTTGCGAAATGCTGTAGCTCTCTCCCTCAGCACAGAGGTGGGCAACCTTTTTGGTCCCAAGGGACCAAATATGCCTTTTTTTTATTAAGTATGAATAGAAACCCTTTAAAATCCTTTAAATGTAATATATTTTCTTTGGGCAGAATGATATGTTAAGAAAACTTGGAGATTATAAGATCATGTGATGCTTGATCAGGGGCCACACGCGTATGCACACACGTGCACATGCACATTCCCACAGGCACATACACACACGCCAGCGTTCCTGATACAGATCGCTCTTTCCTAGCTGCTAAAAGCTGGGGAGAGTGATCTGTTCCAGGATCTTTGGGAGAAGTGGAGAACACAGGCAGGGTGGTGAAAATGTAAGTGAGCAATTGTTGGTATTGAAGGAACAGCAGTCGCACACAAAACTGGTAGATTTCATAGATTTCATAGATCATAGAGTTGGAAGGAGCCTACAAGCTATCGAGTCCAACCCCCTGCTCAATGCAGGAAACTAGAGGAGGGGTCTCCCATCCAAGTAAGAACCAGGCCTGACCCTGCTTAGCTTTCCACATTCAGACAAGCTGAACCAGCGTAAGCCACAGATTTTCCATGGAAATCTGTTGCTTGAGGCCAGGAAAACAAAACTGAAACTGCCTATGGATTTCACACATATGCCTTTTTTATTAAGTATGAATAGAAACCCTTTAAAATCCTTTAAACGTAATATATTTTCTTTGGGCAGAATGATACGTTAAGAAAAGTTGGAGATTATAAGATCATCTCTCTTTCTGTTCTCCTGAATGATGTCTGTTTCCCTCCAAGCAGAAGGTTAAAAATAATTTAGATATGAAACATCTCTCATATCAAAACTTGTTTTTGAATCTGATAAGCAGCAGCATTTGGATTTTCTTTACCCCCCCTTCCCCACCCACCTTTATGTTGGAAGCTTCTTTTATAATAAAAGATTATATTTGTAGTTTTTGGTGAAAGTACCCTTTAATATTAGCCATAAATATGTGCATATTTAATGTGGACATTTCTTTTGTAATGTAAAATTTTTACTTTGGGGGGAAAACATTGCATTTCTGTGCTCTCTTTAAATCACTGAAGTTACAAACCCACCTTTTGTTCCAAACCATCCTCATCTGCTTTCAACGCAGAAATCAAAGAAGCAGCCCACAGTTTAGAAGTAAAGAGGAAATACCAAAGAATGTTAAAGGCAACTGAATGACAAACCCCAGATCTGGCACCTGAAGCAACTCCCTAGAAAACCCATAAATATACTGTTTATTGGGAACACTGGATCTGAAACAGCCAGGTAGAACACAGCAGCATAACTGGTGTTTTAATCTAACAGTGTGACAACAAGGAACAAATCTTCAATATAAACTGATGACATTTTAATATAAGACTGACAGGCTGTTGATTCTGTGACATGGTTATGGTAGAGTTTAGCTGTTTATCACTGATTTTTTATATGGTAGAAATTATTTGTCTGCCTAATTATTTGAGTATGTTTCAATTAAAAAGTGATGCCTTCAGACTCATCTGTTTCTTTATTACTCAAATAAGATAATGTGGAACATCAGGGTTTCATGTACACAGCTGATTCATGTAATGTTCCTCTGGTACCCTATGAATGCACCCACTCCTCCTCTATGTGAAGAAGAGGTTGGTGAGAATATGAACTGGCCTTTAGTTTTCAAGCATGCTAGTCAGGAATTCTTCAGAGCTAAACTACGGTAGTTTTTCCAGATAGTTAGGGAAGCTTCAGATGGTATCCAATGGAGTCCTATCATGCACACAATAGATGGAGGATCACCTACCGTACCTATTAACACATGTATGACATCATGTATACATTGGGCAGTATCCATGCACGTTCACACATGCTTACATCCAATGTCTGTCATCCTTCTTCCCCCCCAAAAGAGATATAGAAGTCCATACACTTACAAAAATGGGTCGCTCAGTTTTTACTTTGTGTACACATTTATGCTTGGAAATGTGACAGACCTACTGCTCTCCCTTAAATTTCATGGCTTTTTGACCACAGAGTTTACAAACCTTTGTTCCTCTGTACCCATGGAGATATCATCTGCCAAGTGAGGATAATATGACATGCATCTAATGAAGTGGGCTCTATTCCACCACTGGTCATGCTATAATAAAATGGTTAGTCTTTAATGTTCCACAGGACACTTTTTTATTTTTCTTACATTTTCCCCTTATATTACATATTCTTCTTAAATTCTGAGCACTGGGAAATTTCCCCGCACTAGAAACACTTCCTTGAGAAAGAACAGCTTCCAGAACTACTGAGAAACCATGGTCCATTCAGTGCTCTCAATGTTGAAATCTAAGGTCTTTTAGGAATGGTTGTGTGTATTCCAGGTTTCCATGTAAGCACATCATTCGGAACAAATTTTGGAATGCGTCATAGTATCAAACATTCTAAACAACATTTTTAAAATGACTTTCAAAGCTTTAGGACTTACTGCAGGGAGGCTCAAAGATATACAGGAAATGATGGCAGTCAAGTAACATTTGGAGAAACCTAATTAGAAGCGAAGTTGTAGCACCTCAGCAATTAAATTCCCACAGATATCTAGTAAATAAAAATCTGGTCTTGGAATATGTATACTTAGGCTTAGGGAATGATTTGGATGCTGCCACAACCATGTTACCTTCTTCTACTGAGACCCTGATTTATGGTTGAAGTTAGACATGTGCTACAGATTTGAAATTGTGTGCCACTATCTTGGATTTTATTGTGCATGCACATTGTAGTCAAATCAATATGCATATGTGAACAATGCAAGGTAGCAATGTTCACAAACTTGTGGTTTGTAGTATCTTGAGCCTAAGTTGAGACAAGAATTTTGCATAAGTTTGAGCGACCATGAGCGTTTCTGGAATCTGTGATGAAGCATCAAACTATGACACTGAAAACAATCAAGCAATACTGAACATGATCAAGTAAAAGGATCTAGAAAGCTAGTGTGTATAACACCCACCCACTCCACCCCATCAAACTGACTCCCTTATGTTACTACATTAAAAAACAAAAAAACCACCTTTGCAAGCAGATTGGTACTTAGGATGACTCCCATGATGAGGTTTCTGCAAAAATGTTGTAGGAATTGAACATGAAGGAAAGCAACACATCAACATTCCCCCAAATGTAAATTCTTTTAAATCCAAGATTCATTCTTGCTAATGAATGTCTAGCTGCACAAACGTTTCTGACTCCCAAGTGTTTGACAAAAGCAACAACAAAAAGCCTTTACCCCTTCTAAGTTAGGCTGCTGAAATGAAGAAAGTTTGGGGGGGCAGAAGAGACAAGAAGTGGATTTTGGTGTGAACAAACTGAGCTCAGTTCTGGTACTGAAAGCAAAATCCTAGGCTGACCATTTCTGCACTCATAGGTGCCATATTCTTTAATTCTAAGTGTCTGTCTGCTCCATCAGCCACTTGTGCTTAGCTCAGCTGGTTAGTGATCCCCACAAGCTTCACATGTGCCCTCGCTGATTGTTTCCCATGTAGTCTTGCTCAGTTCATTCTCCTTCGTATTCCCACATCCATGATGAAAGCGAGCATCACCTAGTGACCTGCTCAATTTCACCTTGTCCCTGTTAACCTTGGAGAAGCTCACTCAGTCTCCCCCTCCCCCACGCATCCTGTTTCATTTCAGAAGATTCTCTAGTACAAAGCTTGAGACCCCTATTTTAGACTATAAGCTCCTAACAAGAATCTCATTTACTTAATCTTGTAAAGCACCACGTATATGTACAGAGCTATATAAAGAATACATAACACTACTGCTAAATACATAATGCTACTGCTACTGCTACTGCTAATAATAATAATAATAATAATAATAATAATAATATGTAGGAAAGCCAATTATACAATCAGATTAAAGACACAGAGAACCATAATTAAAGGGTAGGCCAGAAACAGATGACTACCGAATTTTTCGCTCCATAAGATGCACCTGACCATAAGACGCACTTAGGTTTTAGAAGACGAAAACAAGAAAAAAAATATTCTGAACCAAATGGTGAACTAAAATATTTTTTAAAATATAACAAAATAATATTTCAACCATGTAAAGAGAACAGCAGTCAACAGTGGCATTAAGAACCATCATCACTGTCATTAAAATTATTGTCCGACCGGCTGGCCCCCCTCCGCCCGTCGGCCGCGGCGCCTACTTCCTCCCAGCCTGCGTGCCTCTTCCTTTCGCCCCGTCGCTGCTGCTCAAAGAGGTTAAGCGGGCTTCAGGAACGACGACAAAACCCTGCCAGACCTGTTTGGTTAGAGGGGAAAGGAGAGGAGTGTGTGCCGGCGGGCGGCGCGGCAACGACCCCGCTTCCCGTGAGGCTCCTTTCCCCCCCCGCCACGGCGATGCGCCAGCCTCTTCCCGGCTCCCCCACGCCTACCCTGCTGCCCGCGCTGGGTGTGGACGAGGATTCCCGACAGCCCTCTGGGTTTGGCGGCGGCAGCATTGTCCGGTCGGCCGGCCCCCCTCCGCCTCCAATGAGAGCGCAGCAGGCCGGGCGAGGCGCACAGCCATTGGCGCACCGCAGCTCCATCACTGTGGGGATGGGAGGGGGCGGCGGCTCTGGCAGCTGGCGCCGTGCTGGATGGGATCCAGGGGATCTCCTGCATGCCAAGGACGCCCAGCGGGATCGGGGCCCACAAGCTGCTCTGCCGCTGCCGCCTGCCCAGCCGCGCGACACGTTGATAAAGTAAATATCAACATTAAGTTTTACATTTTACATTTATGCAAAAGGTTTTTTGTTTTACAATATTCGCTCCATAAGACGCACAGACATTTCCCTCTATTGGTGGGAGGGGGGGGAGTGCGTCTTATGGAGTGAAAAATACAGTATATATAATCAAATAGCAATGCAGCAGCAAACCAGTATGTGATTAGCAGGGCAAATCAAGAAAGATGTGAAGAGCTGTCCAACAAGATAAAAATGTGTAAGAACTAAGAACTATGAGAGAGCAGGCAAAATAAATGTAACAGTTTTGTAGGAGAGATGTCAGCTAACAATTTGATCAAGGAAGATTTACTAAGCATGCTTAAGGGTGGTGGTAGAATACAATGAAGATGGTGACAAAGGTAGTCTTGCTTAAAATGAAATATCAGGTGCTTGAGAAACGTTCTTTTAATCAGGTTCTTTTAATATGGAAACCAGAAGAGCTTTTAGGAGTGGCATGTTTTACACTCAAAATTGCCACTGACATCAGGGTAAATGTGATGCATGTATTAACAGTCATCAACAGCACATAAATTATTATACGGAGACACATGTGCAAAAACAACACTAACCCATTCAGCTTTTTCTACAAATAATAATTATCTGGGACACTAAAATATCATGGCAAAAGTTAATCTAATAAGTCTCTCATTATCCTGTAATACTTTAAATTTGTGCTGTAAGCTAAACAGTTGTCAAAGAAACCCTGAGCTCTATTTACACCAAGCTGAAGAAGATCGAAATAAACAGAGATTGCGTGCTGAGCTCTAATTACGAAAAACAAATTGTTCTCTCTGCAACCTAGCTGGAAAGGTTAGCTCCTTCCCTTCTGAATTTTGTAGGTAGAAGCAGCAGATGAAAGAGCCGAAGAAATCTCCAGCGTCCTCTATCGTGCCAGCTATGTGGATGGTAAGAAATTATCCATAATAGAAAGACCCACCACCAAACATAACTGATTAGCAGGTGGCTTGAAAGAGTAAGGTCAGAGAGAACAGAGAGCTACTTTTATACCACCTATTGCATTTCAAACTAGCTCAGCTAATGACATGCTCTTTGCTTCCCACACCCGATGTACTCCCGATATTGCCATTCCTTTGTGTGTTGAAAAAAACACATGAAGCAGTCATCACTACTAAGCTCAGCTTTGTTTATTATATAAACTTAGGCCTAGTTTTACTGAGGAGGTTAACCTGTGTCTGGGCTGTACCTCTTCAGACTTCAGGGGAGGGCTGTCATGATCGAATATTTCTGCATGCACACAAAATTCCTTGTACATAGAATATTATCATATCAATGAGAATCTTTCACCCAGACGTCTGGTTTTCTTATTTATTGGTATGGATGAACATGCAATAAAACAAGACCCCAGTGGCAGCCTGAAGCGTTATAGCTCAGACACAGGTTTACTACTAGCCTACAGTTGGAAGTACATCTAAGTGTGCACACAATTTTCCTGAACCATGCTGTTAAGTGTCTGCTTGAAATAATAAATAAAATAAGGGTTTTCATTTCATTTTTGTTTTGTTAGAATTTTCATTCCACCCTTCCTCCAAGGAGCTCAGGGTGGCTACACAACAATCCCACATCCCACACAACAGTAGGTTAGTCTAAGTGTCTGTGTGACTGGGCAAAGGTCACCAGGGAGCTTCATGGTTGAGTGAGGATTTGAACCTGGGTCTCCCTGGTCCTAGAACTGTGGTCTAAAGAAAACTATGGAATAGTGTTAAATTAGGACCTGTAACACAGTGTCATTATCTAAGAACACTGAGTGTACTAATTAGTCAGGGCCAAACCTCGGCTGTAGGAACCTGTGCTCAAATCCAGACATAAAGTGTGTGTTCTCTAGCTTATGATTCCTGAAGTCTGTTTCTGGAGCAACTGAGGACAACCCGGAAATGTTGCAGAGAGAAGGTACTGCACTGTTGACCAGTCAAAGGCAAACTAACCAATTCAGAAGCTTCATTATGCTAGCCAATCACAGGGGCCAATGTTGCATAGCCCCATTCCTTTCTGTGCTTGAAGCGGCCTTTGAAGCATGAGACACACGGTACCAAGGAGTTCACAAAGTTGGGAAATACCCTGACAATACCCTATCCCATTTATATATCCTTCCCCAAATTCCCCTTACTCAGAGCACGATGGTTCTTTTATTTATCCCATGACAGCCAGGGACAAAATGGCTATGGGAAATTTAAAACACTTGTAGCAATTAAACTCATATGCTAAATTCCTTATAAGGAGCAATATGGCTATACCCACTAAACCTGGACTCCATGGCAGCTGCATTGTGCCACTCTGAGTGTGGGCAAGAAGGGGAAACATAGACATAGGTATGTGCGACACTGGAAAACTCGTTCCATTTAAGCTCGATGGACTTTCAACACATTTCCGACCCAACGGCCCAAAACGGGCAGAGCTGGGTTTCGGCTGTGAAATTGCTTGAAATATTTCGGCAAAGTTGGAGCCAAAAACTGCGAATCTCTAGCACTATTTGCACAAATTGGGGCCTACTCATTAGATTTGAGTTGTTGTTCTTGTAGGAAAACAGGAAGCTTCCCTATGCTGAGTGACACCATTGGTCTATCTAGCCCAGTATTGTCGACCCTGACTGGCAGTGGCAGCGGCTCTCCAGAGTTTCAGACAGGATTCTTTCCTAGCCCTACCTGGAGAGGCCGGGGATCGAACCTGGGACCTTCTGCATGCAAAGCACACTGAACTATGAACTGCATGCAAAGCACACTGAACTATGGCCTCTCCCTACAGCACCTGGTATTCCAAGGCGGTCACTTGCATAGACTCCAAGTACTAACCAAGCCTGACCCTGCTTAGCTTCCAAGATCAGACAAGATTGGGCATGTTCAGGGTGGTATGGCTGTGGCATTTAACATGAGAAGTATGGAAGCATGCTCCCCTCACTGCTTATGCACAGACTTCACCTTGAATTTTTTGACACTTAATTTCAGTTTTGTGCAAAATTTGGGCCTCTGTTCCACAATTTGTGCAAGATTCCACAATTTGCACAAATTTTGGAGCGGAGGCCCAAATTTTGCACAAATTTCCCTGGCTTTTAAAAAAAAAATTACACAAATCGCAGCCTGTTTTAAAAACGGAAGTCCACGTGCTGGCTTGACTCACATCAGATCAAGTTGGCACCAGCGCAGGGTTGATGGAACAGAATCCATGGGGCCAAGTTAAGAAAATCCATCAGATTTTCACCCCCCTATTGGATTCCTCACACATCCCTACAGTGACGTATGACTCAGACGTGTGTACTGTGTTGTTTGGCTTAGAAATATGAAACTTCAAAATATTCCTCTCCCCCATGTCACTGTCAAGGGGATGGGAAAATATGCAAGCCCTCAAGGGTAGATAGATTAGTTGGTGTTGGTCTCTTTTTCCTCATCCAGAAGAAGATAGAGAGAAAAAGGGGGGGGGGGAACGCAGAATCTATAATTCTATGTGGATGGTATTGGTTGCCAGTTGGGTACTTGTGATGTGGAATGGTAGCTTCACTTGCATAGACTTCATGTGTCTATTCCAGTGAACAGACAAATCTGAGACTTGGGTCCACCACTCTGCCACTGACAGCCATCCAGCTTCAAGATAGTGGTGAAGCTAGAACTAACCACATCACAGCACACCATAACATATTCCTATTGCCTAAATAATGACTGAGTTTGCACAACACAACAACCCATTATGGATGACAAGCCACAAGCAGGTTGTCGTGTCATGTGAACTTAGACTGTTTCCTGCAGGGTGACTTGTTTGAGGGCAACAAACCACCCTGATAACCCATAGCTTGCTCTAGTGGTTGTTGTACCCACTATGGGTTGTCATGTCATCCAAACCCAGGTGACCTTTGTGGGTGCCAGGATTCAGCTAGTGAACCACTTGGCAAGAGCAGCGAAAACCCGTTGCCACTCTTGCTGAGCTCGACTGGGCCACCGTCAGTGCCCCACAAGTGCCCAAGCAGCACTTTGGGGTGACTGGCACTGGCTCTATGCCCCCTGCCGTGATCGCAAACCCTTCTGCACTCATCACGGCTTTTTTGTCCCTTTCCCCCTTTTTTCAGATATCACTTTTTGCTATCTCTGATTTGACAACTAGTGACAGATCTGTCAAACCATGCAAGTGGCACATTGCAGGAGCTGTCACTGGTTCATCACCCCTTTAAAAAAAAACAAAAAAAAATGCCCCAAATGTGCACAAATCTTTTTGTATTTTTTAAAAAATAATTAGTTGGACTTGCACAAGTGCACACTTGCACGGGTCTGAAATGGCCTGCCTCACCTGGGCAAAGTCCAGGGGGGCATCTGCTGTTGAAGTACAGCAGGCACCCCTCATGGGCATTGACCCAGAGAGGCTGCCAAAACCTTCATTTCTGCCTTTGGTTTGTCTTGACAGCTGTCAAAAGGTGAGCTGTCAAGAAAAACCAGCGCTGCGAGTGATCTTTGCTTGCAAAAAGGGGTTTGGGACCAGGTTTCTCTGAGGGTCCTCTCTCTTTCCTCCTCTTTCATGAGATTATAGATGCTAGAGAAGGTGGAAAAGTGTGAGCCACCCCTTTTTATGGGAGCACTCAGTTTTGGCAGCTAGCTGTCAAGATTCCGGCTCCTTTAAATATATATATATATATATATATATATATATTTACAGGGATTGACATGTTTTTTTCAAAGGGATGTGTGCATGTGCTTAAGGGGGTGATCATGTGACATTTATTTAAAACAACAGACTGGCATGGAGATGAAGAGACTCTCCCTTTCCCCTCTCCAGCCAGGCCAACCTTTCCTTCTTTATAGGAAAGCACATATTAACTGGCATCTGGAACCGTTGCAAATATTCATAGTTAAATAAAGTATGTTGCTTAACAGCAGGCATTGCTGACTGTAAACTATCACTTATCTATAGGTGTATAATTCATTTCTTGGGAGAAATGCTATTATACATGCAACTAGATATAATCCACTTCCTCAGCAGGTTCTACCATGGCGAGAACAGACCACCACTGTCACACTATAAAGATTTGTTTTATATGAACTAGTCTCAGCTTGTTCAGTACCAGACACAACACACCTTGGATCATCATTTATGTTGTTTAGCTTATCTTGCACCTTAGTTTCAATCTATATTTTTCTACTATGCACATTAGGAGTCCAAATTATTAAAGAACAAATAAAGCAGAAAAGTTAAGAGGAGAGAGAGAAAGAAGTAGAGGCTGTTTGCATCAACAAGAGGTATAACAAGGGATTTATATAGATTGATTCAAAAAGCAGAACAAGATGACCAGCTAAAGGCAGTATGGGATAATGAATTTGAAGAGGTGACTTCAAAGGTGGGTTGGAACATATGGGATAGACGGATTGTGAAAGTGATGTCAACTAGGATAAAGCAGAATTTCTATAAACTAATTTGGAGATGGTACTTAACTCCAGTAAGATTAAATAGAATAGATAATAATTGTTCTTCATTTTGTTGGAGAGGATGTCAGGAAAAAGGGACATATGCTCATATGTGGTGGAGTTGTAAAAATGTACTGGTTTTTTGGCGAGGGGTTTTTACAGAAATGTCGGAAATTATTGGTATTAACTTAGAGGTCTGTCCAAAACTAGCTTTGTTATCAATAACGGAGAAACTTATTTGTGACCAAAATACGAAGGAATTAATTGTAAATTAATTAATTGATTGATAGCGAGAAAATGGAAAGAACAACATGATTTCCTAATAACTGACTAGTATAAGGAAGTTTGGGATATAGCCCTAAATGATAAACTAACTTGTAGTATCAAATGCAAAAAAGGACAATTAAAGAAGAATAACTTTATGGATATATGGAATCAATTATTAGACTATGTATTAATAAAGGGGAAGGGGAGCATGCCTTGTCAGGATATGTTATATTTTTGGAATTTGGAATTCATTTGATCAAGGGGATGGAAGTATATAAATTGGTCCCTTGGAGGGTGGGGGGGGTGCACTTTATGATTTATTGTATGTAGTTTACGTTATAT
Source organism: Shinisaurus crocodilurus (assembly GCA_021292165.1). NCBI lineage: Eukaryota > Metazoa > Chordata > Lepidosauria > Squamata > Shinisauridae > Shinisaurus > Shinisaurus crocodilurus. Next base: position 147,901,015 of record CM037878.1, on the reverse strand, counting down.
TTTTGTGCTATTCTTGTATTTTGTTATATTTTGTTTTGAAAAGCAAATAAAAATAAAATAAAAAATAAAATAAAAAAGAAATAGAGGCTGTTATTACTAATATTTCTGATAAGGAAAACTGAGGTCCTTTTACATGCTCACCATCTGTAACTCTCGTTTACATTATTGTTCTAAAATTATTATGACAATCAAGTAGGAAAAAACATGATAATGCAACAGCATGATTTAAGTTAATTTACTACCTGGAATGGGTCCCAGACATTGGATTCTTTCAAGCTTTAGTGCAATACCATCTTCCTTCTATCTAGTCATATGGAGTATGTAAATCTAATGGCTTGTGATGCCTCAGAATCAGGTGTTCTTGGCTGTCTGTATGTGGGATATTGTTGTTGATAAATCATTCTTTAGAGGCTTGGTACTATATTGCACCAATATCATGCTATGAAGAATGACAATTTGGTTCTTTGGGCTCCCAGCATCCAATCTGTTCTTGGTTTTTGTTTTTAAAAATCTGTTTGATACCTGGAGCAAGCCCTTGAAAGTGAAGCATTAGAGCATTAGTGTGGTTCTACATTATTCCCAGGTAATTCTATGGGGTGGGACAATCTGCAGCTTGTGATGCCTTGGACCTAGGCATTCTAAGATTTATTTTATTTTATGATAAATCCTTTACTGCCTGGAATGGGCACAAAAGTGGAATCTTAGGGAGTTTTATGCATCACGGTATCTATGGTGTTCATTGCCAGTTTTCAAATCAATGCCAGAGAATCAGCTATTCTCTCATAAACAATAGAAGCCTGCCATCAAGCCCAAGTGTCTATTTGTATTCTATGAATTCTTAGCATCAGAAACATATAAGCTGAGTAAGAATAGCTATTTTTAAGTGCAGAGGCTTTTGCCTAGTTATGATGAACAACTCGCTTAAATAAATAATGATGTCCTTAAGTTACACCTTAAGCACCCTGCTATGTTCACAGTTGTAGTAGGCAAAAGCACTGTTTAAACACGATAACGGTGACATTGATCTGAAAAATCTACCCTGAGCCAGGGGGAATTTGGGGATGGGCAGAACAGGGTAGAGTCTGGGCACTGCCACTTTGTGGAGGCATCAGCTGCCATTCTTAAGGCTCTGCATCATATCCTTGTGGAATTCTATCCCCCCGTTCCTTTTGGCATGCTCCTTTCACTGCTAAAAATGGTTTCTTGCCAGAAATGGCTTAATAACACTTTTTTTGTAGATGTTTCTCATTCTGAAAATATTGTTATCAAGGTCTCTTACATACATTACTGCCTTTCTTTCTTTCCTTCCAACACATTCAGTTTGAAAGTCTAGCCCATTTTGTTCTCTTTCTCCTTTTACAGTCTTCACTAATTGAGTACGTTTTCAGAAACTATTCTGAGTATGGCAAAACTCTAAACCAAGGCTCATAAAGACTCAGCTCTGAACTCTGATTCAATTCCAGGCTCATCTCAGGAAATGTGAAATGATAATGTAGCTGTGTTTGTACAGAATGGTAAGCCAGGATTCTGGGAAATCCTGACTTACCATGAATAAACTGTGTGCTGGTACATGCAGCCCATTTACTTCCACTTGGCTCCTCTACTAGCGTGAGCAGTTAAGTACACCACAAATGGTTTGTTTAGTGTATCATCTGAACCAGAGCTCCTTGCTTTTGCTCCCAAACAAGCCAGGATTTGCAAACCAAGAATAAACTTTGGTTTACAATCCTGGCTTGGAAGGGGTACAGCGAGCCAGGATCCCTAATTAAGACAACACATTAAACCTGGGTCCCTCCGGACATTTTGAACTACAACTCCCATAATCCCTGACAATTGGTCATGCTCTGGGTTGATGGGGGTTGTAATCCAAAACATCTGGAGGGGTGCAGATTGGGGAAGGCTCTGCTAAACGAACTATTTCTGGTTTGTTCAGCCACTTGCACTAGCAGGAGGAGCCAAGCAGGAGCGAACAGACTATGGACATCAGCATGCAGCTCATTCACGATAAGTCAGGCTTTCCAAATCCTCCCTGGCTTACTGAATCCTGAATCCTGGCTCCATACAAACACAGCCTCTTTGAACAGTCACCAGCAGATTCCATAAATCTTAATTAGGGTGTGAAAATTCTTGGTCAAAGGATGTAATCTCCTAGCAGTCTTGACCCAGGTTCCTCTAATTTTTGACCTTATGCAAAGGGACAAGTATATAAGAACTCTAAAGGACTAGAAGCATATACTGTTCAAAATAAAGAGCTAAAAGACAAGAACAAATGTAACATGAACAAACCCATTGTTTTTCATTAAATGAAAAGTAGCTCAAGAATCAGAGATGAAAAGAACTATTGAATAAACTTCAGTTAAATGTTACTATCATCTCCTTGAATGGTCTACAAAAGAAAAAGCAGGCAATTAGACCTACTTAATTCCTAATTCTTGCAAATCTACATCACAAATCCAAAAAAAATTAAGACTCATTTAAAGCTAACCAAGTGGGCAATTAACAGCTTGTTGAAGCAATCAACTGAAGATGTGGGAGGAATTTAAACAGATGTACATACCCCAATCTTCAAGTTCTAGTCTTCTTTTCTTTACTCCACCCACCCCCATCAACTAGGGGAGAAAGATTCCAATCATTCATATAAATGACAAGATTTTTGTCATTCATATATGTGAAAATTGCTCCCAGTTTGCAGTTTCTATAGAGGAATGGCAGGAATACAAGCCACTTAACCCTTTCTCTGCCACACTATCTTTGCAGAAAATCACCTCCTCCAAGCAGGGCCGGCGCTACCGCTAGGCCAACTAGGCTGTTGCCTAGGGCGCGTAGCGTAAGAGGGCGCAGAACGCTGCGCTCCTCTTCGCTGCCGGCGTGCTCCTGCCCTGCCCTGCCCTGCCGCCCGCCCGCCCGCCTCTCTGAGAAAGCCAGGTCAGTGCGCCCGGAGTAGTGGTGGGGCCGAGCCTGGGCGCCTCCCCCCCACCTTGCCTCGCCTCCGCGCCGCCTCCCGCCTCTCCTCGCCTCGCCGCCGCCTCCCCCCCACCTCGCCTCGCTTCGCTTCGCCTCTGCGCCGCCTCCCCCCACCTCGCCTCGCTTCGCCTCTGCGCCGCCTCCCCCCCGCTTCGCCTCCCCCCCGCTTCGCCTCGCCTCTACTCCGCGCTGCCTCCCCCGCCCGACACCTACCTTCTCCGTGCTGTTTCCGGAGGCCCGCCCGCGCTCTGTTTTGGCGGGAAGAACCAGGGCAACAGGGCTTAAACAGTCCTGTTGCTCTGGTTTCCCCCGGCCAAAAACAGAGCGCGGGGGTCCCTTTTCGGAGGAGGCGTCGGACTGGGATGGGGAGCGGCAGCGGCAGCGTGCGGGGGGGGGGTGTCCGGTGGCGGGGGAGGTGTCCGGTGGCGGGGGGGGCGGGAGGTTGCAGAGCAGGGCTGCTTTCCGGAGCCCCCCCCATGGCACGAGAGGGGGGGCGCTAAATACAGTTTAGCCTAGGGCGCCAAACTGCCCTGCACCGGTCCTGCCTCCAAGGTGCTTTTCTTCAACCAGGGGAAAAGATATGGGGTCTCAGTATCTTTCCCTTGCGGTGCAAAAACAGCTGGGGGGGGAGGAGTTTTGAGTGGATAAACAGCAAGAACAGAAAGCGTTAAGTAGCCTCTTCTCCTCTGCCATTCATTCACTTCCAACTGAAGTCTTTGATTCTGCTTTTTAGCAACACACACACACACACACACTTCTTGCTTATCATACAGATTGGCTCTCTGTAGTAGTTATTTTAAAACTCCATGATGAGACCCATTATTAAGGATGACAGAAATGTTAAATAGAGAGCCAGTGTGGCGTAGTGGTCAGAGTGTTGGACTGGGACTCAGGAGATCCGGGTTCTAGTCCCCTACTCGGCCATGAAACTCACTGGGTGACTTTGGGCCAGTCACTGACTCTCAGCCTAACCTACCTCACAGGGTTGTTGTGAGGATAAAATGGAGAGGAGGAGGAGGAGGATTATGTAAGCCGCCTTGGGTTCCTTGCAGGAAAAAAGGCGGGGTATAAATAGAATAAATAAATAAATAAAAACAATATGATACTTCACAACTATGACCCTTTAAATCTAGAGTTGCATGTGTGTTTTCAGAAAAGTTCAATGTCAACTATACCTTCTTTGGAATTTCTAGGGCATTTTAATAGGCACAATATTTAGTTGCACTTATTCTATGATGGAATAGCCTGAGTTCTATTCATGCTAAGATCTCAATGTCATGAAACCTCAATAATGTCATATACTTAAAAAACACACCCCTTATTTATTTTTGTATACAATACAAAACAGAGTATTTTGTTATGAAATACTGCATTATTCACAACAACCATTCAATTCATGGTTTCGATAAGGGATTTTTTTATCTGTTGATTTTATATTTCATAATAGTCCTCTTTAAGCTCCTGGTATTTTAAAGTCATTGTTCCAAACAGCAACGTTAATTGTTTCCGGAGAAACCCACATTAATATTGCTTTTGAATACTTGTTCATGCTACTTTCAGCACAATATAGCTTTAATGCAAACTATATACATATACTCCTCCTATCCAGCTTATTCTCACAACAAGCCTGTGAGGTAGGTTAGGCTAAGAGTCTGTGACTGGCTCCAAATTCACCCAGTGAACTTCATGGCCAAGTGGGGACAAGAACCCAGATCTCCTGAGTCCCAGTCCAACACTCTAACCATTATGCTACACTGGCTCTCATTCAGTCATGGCTTGTATTGAGAGCATAATTTGTTCCGGAAACGTGCTTGTAATCCAAAACACTCTTATATCAAAACGAAATCCCCCCAAAAAAATTTGTACAGAGATTTTTAATTTAAGCCGTACTACAGTACCTGTATCGCAAGACGTCGCTTGTATATCAAGTAAAAAAAAATTAAATAAATATTTAAAAATTTGCTTGTCTTGCAAAACGCTCTCAAACCAAGTTACTTGCAATCCAAGCTATTACTGTATATACATATATAGTGCAAATAATTGTAAAATTAAGTGTTATAGCAGGATTAACATATTATTATAGCCCTGAGCGCCAAGTAGCTTCTGCTTTCATTTCACTTCTTTAAAAGTTGGCCTTTTTCCTCCTAAACTCTGTAAAATTATCAAGTAGCCAATCACATTTCGCTAGCTGATATCATTACTGAGCGGCACTAAAGCTCTTAAGGTACATGGTTATATTGACGTTTAGAGCACAGTGGCAGCTAGGCCATACTGTGCCATACACTAGTCTTCCAAGTGAAGGCGTTGTTCATAAGCTTAATTTTCCCTCAGTGATGTTGTCAACTAGCCAAATATGATTGGCCGATGAGCTCATTGTTTCTAGGATGAAGGCTGTGTGTGTGTGTGTCTGTTTAAATGGCACAGAAGCAGTAACCAGCTGGCTGCAAATAGACTTTAAAAAGTACTGAGAAGGGGAACACTGAAGTTGAGTGGTGATGTGTGGCTATCATATATGTGATGCAGTTTTCCTTCAGTTTGTGTGCCAACCTAAAACATTGGGGAAATGGGGACACATTTTGCCAGGGGCGAAAACGTTCATAAAACTATCCTCACCACCCCACTTTGGGCTCAGGACTATCCAAAACTCATTCAAGAGCCAGGTCAAAATCAATAGGGCCCTCCTAGGACAGAAGCAGAGTTCCACTCACTGCACACACGAGACAGCTGTGTTCTTCTAGCCCAATGAATCCAGATGGCATCCAGAGTGAAACTGTCAAAAGCTGGAGGGGAAAATTGCTCTTCAGTTGCTAGCTGTTGCGTGAGAAAAAGCCCCTGATAAGAACCTAAAATGGAACTCAAATGGAGCAGGGAACAGACCTTTCCAGAGATAGTACAAGTATTATCATGGTACAAAAGTTTAATAATACCCAACAGTTCAGGATAAGTGGATTGTTGTTGTTGTTGCTGCTATTATTATTATTATTATTATTATTATTATTATTATTGATTATTAGGATGATTAGGAGAAGAAGAAATAATACTAATAAAACTGTGCTTACTCAGTGCAGCACCATGCAGGTTTCCCCATTTTATCCTTAGAAAAGCCCTTTGACGTAAGTTAGGTAGTGACTTGCCTGAGGTCACTCAGTGAGTTTCAGTAATGAGAGAGTCTTTGAAACTAGGTTTCTGCAGTCTAACCATAATACCACACTGGCTCTCAATGTGAAACTATTATGCCTGTAAAATATGATTTGTGAATTGATGAGCATAACATCAAGTGGCGACTTAGATGTGCGACCAGAGCATTACGGATCAAACACCACAACAGAACTTTCCTATCACCTAAAAAAACCAATATTTTTTTTTCAGAGTCATCAATTCACATTCAGCCACCAGTTGTCACATGAGTAACAAAATGATGAGAAATCAAGTAATGTGCATCCAGGTGTTAACTAGCTATGAGCCTACTAGTTTATCTTCCTATTCCAAGTTTTGAGGCTGCATACTTCTTTCTGAATACAAAAGCAAAATTCACCTGAGTTCCTGCTACTGGATCTTCTAAGCTACTGGATCCACTTGCTACTGGATCCTTCTAAGATGCCAGGATTGAATTTGGGACTTTCTGCAAAGCATGTGCTATGGTTCCTCTCCTAATTGAGGGCCAAAATGGACATTACATTAGGTCTGTATCCAGCAGCTATTACTATTTTTTTTCCCATTTTTACTCTAGAATAGATGTGCGGGCCCTGATCTGGACCAGAATCCCAGCGTGGCGGATGGGTGGGGCCTTTAAGATCCAGATCAGTCCTCCTGCACCTATTCTAGAGTAAAAATGAAAAGAGATGTAGCTACTAGATATGGATTTAAAGTAATGTCTGTTCTGGCCCTTAGATGGACTATTTGTGCTTTATTTTTATTTTTAAAATAAATGGGGATGAAGGAAAATAAAAGAGGAATTATGCTAGATAGAATGACAGGATGCTTTATGAAGGATGATAGAATAACTTGATTGTGATGGCCTACTTTACTATGTTGTTTGGGAGAATATTCAAATCGGAAAACTTCATTGTCTATGTACATCAGTGTATCAACGGGCCAAAGAGGAGTGAAAAATAGATTAATAATTGATGTTTGCTAAGATAACCCATGGAATAGCTTTCTCAATAGCTAAGTAGGAATATGGTAGAGAAAAAGCAGAAAAAACAATGTAGGGTGGGGGGAGAATGAGCAGTGTATACACCAAACTTTATGATGTGTGAAACAATAATAAATCCAACTCCAAAGGACTGTGTAAAAGATTTACAGTTGATGTCATGCACTGCTAAATAAGAACATAAGAGCTCTGCTTGAACAGACCGAAGGTCCATCTCATCCTAGCATCCTGCTTTCAAAAATGGTGTCAGATGTCTCCAGAAACTCCACAAACAGAGCATGAAAGGAATAGTTCCCCCGTTGTTGTCCCTGTTGCCTGGTATTTAGAGGTACACTAACTTTGAACATGGATGTTCTATTTAGCTATTATAGCTAATAGCTACTGATAGACCCATTCTCCATGAATTAGTCTAATCTACCTTTAAAATTGTCCAGACTAATGGCCATCATTACATCTTGTGGCAGTAAAAATTCCATAAGTTAATTATGCATTATTTGAAGAAGTACTTTCTTTTGTCTTACTGGAACCTACTAACAATCAGTTTCACTGGGTGACCTCAAGTTCTGGTGTTATCATAGAAGACACAAAAAAGTATTTCTACCCATTTAGATCTAGTATCCACTGATTTCTACCCACTCTCTATCTACATGATCTACAATCGGGCCACTATCTACAATCGGGCCACTGCTTAGTCCAGTGTTCTCCAACCTTGGGTCCCCAGATGTTTTTGGCCTACAACTCCCAGCATGCCCCAGCCAGCTATGCTGGCTGGGGCATGCTGGGAGTTGTAGGCCAAAAACATCTGGAGACCCAAGGCTGGAGAACACTGGTCTAGACCCTGAATGCTACTATGACTCTGTGCAGCACCATCTACAGATGCTGGAATCTATGATTACCAGAATCTCTGGATGAAGCTGTGTATATTCGTACTCAATGAGACCCTCACTTTGGTATGTAAGGGGAAAAGGGATGATGGAGAAGGTTTGCTGCAGGTGCTGCGGTAGGAGCCCGATCTGCTGCACACCCAATTCAAAAAGCAGATTATTTTGCCAAACTTCTGGCGAATATTTCATACAATAATACAGATTCCTTGAATTATCTCCAAAGCAGACTTGATGTGTATGTGGGGTGTGTGGGGGTGTTCACCTATCACTAGTTGTTCCCCATTCATAATGTTTGTGGTGTGCTCATATTCCAAAAGCTTTGTCCATAATATATAGCAAACTAATTGGGAACAGGACAAAGTTTGTCCACATATTCTGATAAGTAGCAAAATCCCAAATGGGCAACAGTAAATTTCATATGAAAGATGAAGCTCAAGTGATACATTTGCCACTTTGATAGACTGCAATGTACATCACTATCATTGTCATGTCACTTTGATGCTAAACAGGGAAGTTTCATTTCTCTAGGAGCAGAGAGATTTGTGCACAAATGCAAACAAGGGAAAGAAAGAAAGAAACATGCCCAAATTACTTGGACATTTGAGGACATCTTTCTGAGCAAGCCTTGTATGCTGCACTGCCTTGTGCCTTCTAGAATGAAGGCAGGGACAAAAAGCTCTTTTATATCCTACTTGTCTTGTCCCACTCATGTGGTGCCTGGTTGGTCTGTTCATAATTTGCCAGCTTAAAACCATATCACCTGTTGTATTTGTTTCATTACATATATTGCCCTGAGAGCTTCAGCTATAGAAAGACTTGTAAATTCAATGAATGAATAAAGAAAAATAAGGCCTACGTGGAATGTTCACCCACCATCCCGCTCTTGCCTGTGCATGGCAAACATGGCACTACATGTTCCTGACACTACTGCAGGTGGGTTGAGGGGTAGGGGGAAGGGGCATATGAACCCCTGGTGAAGATGAAGCAAGTGGGAAATGCTGTTCCTATTTTGTCTCACACTTTGTCAGTGATTTTAAAGGTACAGTGCGAGTCTCTGATCTGTAACTTAGCAACTCTACATAGCAAGTGGATTCTAAAATAAAGGCAAAGTTGTTGAATCAATCAATCAATCAATTAATTAATTATATAAAGCTAGTTAATTAAGTCTAATGAGTTAATTAGTTGGGGGTTATCTTTTCCCCTCCTTTCTTCTGTGCAAAGCAGGTGTTTACAAAGCTATTACTACACAGGCGTAAACTGCACAGATTTGTACGTGCGGGTGGGAGAGCTTGAGAGCAAATCATGTCTTTTAAATTCTCACAGATGCAGATCTTTCTGACTAAATAAAACATTTAAAATAAGCAAGGCTGTAGCTGAATCAGTGCTTACATTGCACCTTGCTGACAATTTTTATTACACTTGCTTTCATATCCATTATTCTTAATGTCAGGGAGCTATTTTAAGTACCAGCTTAGTTCAGCTTAAAATGGGTATTAAAATATCTACATCTGAACAAAAAAATACACACACACACACACACACACACACACACACAAATATATATATATATATATATATATATCAGTTTAGACAAAGTAACAGCTTATTTTGGCAAAAGCAGATGTTTCCACACCTGCCTGATTATGAACATTCACCATGTTGCTATGGAGGAAAGCCAATATAACTGAGGTAGCCAAGTCCTTCAGCCTGAGGCAGGTGGCTGGTATATCCTACTAGTACCCATCAAGCCAAATGAACCTCAGCAGCTGCTATCATTCTCTTGCACAACTCCTCTTCATTTCAGTGGGGTTTACACAAGAAAACATCCTGGTGGACTGTGCCCCAAGGTCTGCCTGCCCTTTATTCTGCCAACCTGCATTGGTGCCCCAAATCTCCCACCTTAGGCAGCTGCCTCATTTTGCCTCAAAGTACAGCAAGGATCGATGATGGCTACATCAAATCATTCTGCATTAGCTAGGAAGTAAAGCTTTCCCTTTTGTTAGAGCATATAGAAGAAACCTAGCCTAGTTTCAGACATTCTGAAACCTCCAGTAGTGTAAAATGAAAATAAATATATACGTAGATATATCTTGTCAGCACTGTTGGCCTTGGTCTGAATTATCAGTCCTTTTCCTTTCATCATGTCCATTAAGCACCTCCTCACCCTATATTTGGCCATGTCCCTTCTTTAAAGAAAGAGCCACACAGTAATACTATATAAGAAAGAAAAGTACCTCTGAGCATGTTGTGTGCCTTTCTCTTAGCACTAAGCAACTTCAGCCTGTCCCCACAAACTTTGGGCTGGTGCTCATATTATTCCAGTGGTGTGGGGGCTGCTGCAATGCTGTGCCTTCCTGAACATGCTAACATAAGAAGCTACAGATCATATGGGAGAAGCACACACTGCAACTCCTTCCCATGTTAGTGTCGATTCTCAGGGAAATTGGGTTGGTGCTCGCATGGAGAGGAGCTGCAAACGTGGGTTCCTCTGGGATTTCTCATGTCATTTGATGGGGCAGAAAGGAGCAGAAGAACTTGGCTCCCACGCCACAAGAGTAACATAACCAGCTATAGAATTAGGAGCAGGGCCTCCTTCTAGAGGGGATGCTGTTGCTGTTATACAGGTCTGAACCCTAGAACCTCTCTTGTTAGAAACTAAGTGCCAACCCACCGCCCACAAATAATTTTGAACATAGTCCAGAGTTCATTTTTTAAAAACCTTTAAAGCTTATATCTTATGGTGGTTCTCTCATATCACTACTAAACCTCATGCTAGTAGAACGTATCCACTTACTTTCACTACTGGATGCCTTTAGTTCTGTTTGAGTGTTCCTCTCACATGTGGAGGGAGACAGCACAGCAGGGCTTCACTTGCTGGCTGCATCCTCTTGGTCCTGCTGCCCCCTCACATTGGTGGGGAGGGAATGTCTGTTGAGAGGAGCCCACCCATTGCTCCAGGATCTGGGACCCTAATCATGCAGAGTTTCACATCACAGGGAGAGCCTATGTGCAGATGTTCCCTCCAATATATGGACTGCAGACAGGGATAGTGGGGAAGGACTGTGTTCTGATGGACACCAAGAGAGATCAACATATGATTATGGCAATTTATGCCTCATGCTCTTTCCTGGGTTGTCCTCACTGGCTTGCCACTAGTGCATCCCTGTTCTGTGAACTGCATCTGCAATCCCACCGATTAGAAGGCAGAATCTTCTAATAATGACAACAGTGCTGAGATGCACACTATGAAGCTGTTGTTCAAATAATGATACATGCTGAGTGATGATGAATGTAACTGGCCAGTGTAGAAGGCTTGAAGTGTCTGCAATGCATATTTGTTTGGACTTAATAAGACTGCGACTGTATGTTTATTAAATGCCTACTGATTCCTAAACCTATTTGCCAAGATTAATAGTTGTTTAAAGACCCATCTGTAACAAATGAGCACACGGAGTGGCTTCTATATTAATATCATTATCAAGTGATTTAAAGCAAATTATTTAAAATACAGTATAATTAACTTTTTGTATGACACAAGTATCATACGTTACTTTTCTATTAATCCTTAAATGTGTGTGGGGGGGTGTTGTTGTTGTTGTTTTTTTTAAATGGTTTGTTTAAATTTTTTAAACATTTCATCAAAAAATAAGTTAAATGGAAATATAATTATATTTGTGTGTTCACAAATATTTTAAACTAAATTATACATATATACCTGAATCCTTTAAAACTCCATGCTTTATAGCCTTAAAAAACGTGTTTTGCTCCTCAGCCAAGATCTATGCAAAAAGCTTTCTAATGATTTCTGTCCATGTTTTTGCATAATTACTGAACGTAGTGCATCTTTGTAGCACTACACATCTAGAACAGCTGGGGCGCAATCCTTTGCATGTTTAGACATCAAAAAGTCCTACAACTCCCAGTATTCTGCAGACATTATGGCTGGCTGGGGAATGCTGGGAGCTGTAGAACTTTTTTTTATGTCTTAACATGCATAGGATTGCACCCTTAGCCACGTTTAAGTCCGCTGAGTTTAAACATATCTCAATCTGGGTGCATTATCTATAATACTATAAAAGGTGCAAGTTTTTGTTATATCAGAATGATCAGATGTGAGTCTAACACACACAACACACAACACACAACACACAATGATCCTTGAAATTAGTCCAACTGTCCTGTGCATCCCCCTGACATCAAAATCGTAACTGTGGTATCTTTGGGTAATGGCTTTGATTTACCCAAGGATCTCGATGAGAATTCGCGTCTGTTTAAAAGATTTTAATGAGTGTTGGCATTTAGAACTGAAATGAGCATGGAGATGAAATCAAATTTAAATAATCAAATTTCAAATTTGCATTTAATAATCCAAAGTAGGATCACTTTACAGGATATTTAATATTGCTTAAATCTAGTTCTGCATATCTTCTATTGGCTCTATAATTCTTGAGGATGGGATGTAAATGTAGTAAAACAGGAAAATTACAGTACCCCAGTAATATGGCATGCTCTTAATTACCAAAACACGCTGCAGCCCAATTCAGTCACATCTTTTATAACCTATAAATTCATCATTTTTCTTAATCCCACATTTTGCAGACAATGCCAACAAAATCAAATGTATCAGTAGATGGGAAGGAATACAATCATATTAGCCACATTACTTATCTTGCCTTCAAGGTACTCAGGGCCGAACATGAGGTTACATCATTCCATCCTCTTAACCACCCTGTGAGGTCAGTTAGGCTGAGAAGCAGTGATCTGCCCAAAGCCCCGCTCCCCCCACCCCCAATCTTCAGAGCTGAACAGTGATTTAGAACCAGGCTTCCATACTTAGAACCTTCTACTCTCTCCCTAATGCACGGCTCTCCAACCTTGGGTCCCCAGATGTTGCTAGCCTACAGCTCCCAGCATACCCAGCCAGCATGGCTAATGGCAAGGGATTCTGGGAGCTGTAGTCCAGCAACATCTGGGGACCCAAGGTTGGAGAGGCCTGCCCTAATGCCATGCTGGCTCTCCAGTATCTGTTCTATTTGTTTAAGTCTGAACCTGAGAGAAAGCGATTGGCTCTGGCTCTGAGACATTCTGGAGAACTGATGAAGACAGTGGGTGGCTAGAGCAACCTTGGCCAGCAGTTCACTTTGCACCGCACCCTCTGCCCCCCCCCCGTAAGGGTGTTCATTATTTTTGCAAGCAGATAATACTGTTATTGTTTCCCACGTGAGCCAACAGGAAAAATTACTGCATCACGATGGTTAAGGTGTGCTCAGTCTAATGAATTCTGACTCTCCCCACCCCACCTCAAGGAAATTTGATGTCTTGGACATCAGAAAAGTTTACCCAGATGTTGAAATGTGGCAAGATACAGAAAAATTATGCTCATGGACCATCTGTAAACATAAAGAAATCTGATAGGGTAAAGGAAAATGATGCTATACTGGCCCTGAATTGTAGTTTGCTAATGACACTGAAATTTCTTTTACCCTCACAGAATTACAGTTCCCAGGGAATGATTATGAAATTGGTTTGAGTCTGTTTCGTCCGCTTTGAGTCTGTTTGCCCAAAGAGTGGGAGCTGTGAGCCAGGATACCCCTGGCCCAAATCTCATCAAAGCTACACACTGATTAGGCAGCCTTAGGGAAGTCACATTTCTCTCAGCCACAGCAACCCAAGAACTTTACTATACAGGGATAGTAATACTGGCTTGCCCTACTGGTCTGTTGTAAGGATTGCTAAGATAATGTATGTGAACCAGTTTGAACACTTGAAATGTGCTATATAAATGCTAAGTATTATTATGATCCTGATGGCTTAGTGACCTTAAGTGAACAAGTACATTAGTGCTAGATCTCCGAGTAAATATATAGCAGCACTGAATGTCCTTATTTCTCTTTCTATAGTGCCTGAAGCAAATACACAAACCTTTTCTTTCTCCCCCCCCCCTTTTTTTGTGTGGCACATTTGGGGTTGGTGCTGCATAATCAAATCAGCCTGGATGGGTTTCTGTGCTGCTGGGCAGCTCAGATTATTCATATCGCTTACACTGCCTTTGAACTTTATTTGGGCATGGAATGCCCTCAAGTAATTTGACCAAAAGTGAGTGCTCAAGGTTTTTTTTTTTTTTTTAATCTTTTTAAAGAAAAAAGTCTTCAGGGTTATGGAAAAAAAACATTTTGCTATAAAAAAGGGGGGGAGGGACACAGAAAATAGATTTTAAGTGAATTAGAGGTGATATTATTGAGCAGGCCTCTCCAGCAGCCTTGGGTCTCCAGCTCCCAGAATCCCTTGCCATTAGCCATGCTGGCTGGGTATACTGGGAGCTGTAGGCCAGCAACATCTGGGGACCCAAGGTTGGAGAGCCCTGTTATAGAGCTATCACTGGCCAGGGTATACATACTAATGTCTTTTTATATTCATGTATATTTCCCCACTGTAACCTCAGATTAAAGAGGTATCTCAGATTTTTGAAGCACTACAAAACAAGCAAAACCTGTTCACCAGAGGCAATGGTGGTATGAGTATCCCAGTGCAAGGTCTGAGGGTACATGGTGCAATAACCTTGATAAAGCTAAGCAGGTCTGGCTCTGGTCAGTGGGAGATCACCTGTGAACTCCATATATATCATGGGTGGGATACAGGTGCCAAATATGACCGGAAAGACCACAAGCAGTGATGCTGCTATCATACTGTGTTCAACACTATCATGTTTCTCCAGCCTCAGGCCTGGTTCACACCTCTTGATTTCTTAGAACTTGATGAATGGCAGCTCAATATGTGAACTGACTCCTTCGGAAAGCATCCAGCTTTGAGGTAATTGTGAGGCAGTTAGAAATCTCTGTGTCCTTCCCATGACGGCCCAAATAATGCATATAAGTCATCACTTGATGTTTCAGTCAACAAGTGTGATGAACAACCATGTGCTTACTAGTCCGTGGAGTGGTTGTCTTTCACACTCACACGGATTCTATGTTGCTCCTTTGGCTGTTTTTGGTGTAAGCAGAGATTTTCACTGCAAGAGCTAAAATCTCATTCTCTATAAAGCCAGAGGGGCGGAGACATGGGCACCTCTGGGTGTAGCATTTTCCAATAGTAGGATATGTATGGCACAAGCATTTGCTTGAGAAGAAGAGGAGAAAGAGACATGGAATAGCAATGGCGCTGCATCCCTTGTAACATCTACTTCAGTGTTCTCCAACCTTGGGTCCCCAGATGTTTTTGGCCTACAACTCCCAGCATACCCCAGCCAGCTATGCTGGCTGGAGCATGCTGGGAGTTGTAGGCCAAAAACATCTGGGGACCCAAGGTTGGAGAACATTGATCTACTTTGTCTGCAATCTACACATCAATTACACTTGACAAGAAATCAGTCTAATCCCGTCAACTTCCACATACCGGGTAACTAACAATTCAACCTAACTCTAAATGCCTTACCTGATAAGAGGACATCCTATTAATGAATTGAGGTGTAATTAATTTAAATTCAATCGCTCTGGTAAGATATTCAAAATAAACACACACATTCATTCTCTATCCAATCCTCCTCCACCAGCATTTTTTAATTATTATTCTCACCAAAAGGTAAGCACAATGGCAAACTCATTTGTAATTTGGTAACCTGTTCCAATGGGAAGGTACACTTGGAGCAGTATCTGGTAAAGAAGTGAATGGGAAAGTGACTGTTTGCTCTGATCTGCTGAATCACAGCTACAGTCTGCATAGAAGCATGTCTGATATTTAACATTATTATCTTTACAAAAGGTTTTGCTTTAACTGAACTGAAAAACTATACTTTTTTTTTACAAAACAATTTTACAATGAGACCTACTCCCAACTGAGTATGTATAGGATAGCAGGCTTAGATAAAAGAATCCTTAAGTGAAAAAATACTATTATAAAAATTGGAGCCGAGATTAATGTTATCTAGTTTTGATTTCTGGATAGGAACTAGGTATGTACAGGATTGCACTGGTAATTTATTTTTTCTTCTGATTTAGCCAACAATAATTTTTAAAAAAGTATAAATAACAAGAATAAAAAGCAATCAGAATAGCAGAAACGGTATTAGGAAGAATTATACCAGTAAAACAAACAACAAAAATAACAGATTTGCAGCCTAATCCTAGGCACAAATTTTTGTTGTTTGTTTTAAATCGTAAGTAATCCTGTTGAGTACAATAGGACTTTATCCTAAGCAAGTGTTTGCAATATTAGCAAACACAGAAATAGCATTGCTTTTTGTGTATGATTGTGGTTCCAGATAATTATCAGCATAGTGATGGAGTAGATCACACATCAACACACAAAAAAAGAATTTAAATGGTTTACTAACTGCTTGAGTTTGATTCATTAAAATGTATGTGTTGTATTTATATTTGTTATAGTGATTTTCCTAAGTGTTCAAAGTGCTTAACATATACTGACTGGGTTAAACCTAGTGAGGTTTAAACCTACTGTGGTTTAGCATGTTGCCTGAGCCCTGCAGAGTGCCTTAGAAGTGACCTGGGGATGGCTTCTAAACCACCCTGCTATGCCATGGTTTGTGGTAGAGTTAAGGAAACCCTTGTAGGTTTACTGAGTTGTCCGGACCTGGATGACACGCTACCCTACCCACAACCCCAAAAGGCACAGAGTTCCTTGCCCAGCGTGGCAAAGTAGGGCTTCCACTATAGGTAAGGGGCTCTGGCCGATGACAGCAGGCCAAGTAGCCAAGTGGCACTTGACCAGATGTCATCGGCTTCCCCGCGCGCTCCTGCCGATGCCCCTGCATTGGCAGTAGTGCATGGGGAAGACGCCGGGGTCTGTGTGCCCCCTCCCCCTGGATCCCCTCCCCCTCCCAGGCCCCACTCACCCCACCATTTGCTGCCACTGGCCACCTCATCCTCCTCGCCGGGGCTGGGCCAGCAGCAGCCAACGTGGCGGTCCCACAAGGCCAGGCTTGACCTAGCCTTGTGAGGGACTGCCGACGTGGCGGCTCCCTCTCCCCAGCTTGCCCTCCTTGTCCTGTTAGAAAAGGGGGGCGAACTGGGGAGGGGGAGCCGCCGCTGCATCGGCAGTCCATCACAAGGCTGAGTTTAACCCGGCCTTGTGAGGGACCACTTCTGTGGCCTTGGCGGCTGCGTTGGGATCTTGCGGCGTGTGTGCCAAGGCCCCGACGCAGCCACCAATGCAGGCAGAACAGGCGGCTATGCAGCACAGGGGGTACATGAGCCGGCTTCTCGCTGGCTCCTCTATCCCTGTGCCGCATAGCCACCTGCCCAAGGATCTGCTGTGCTGGCGTTCCTCTCTAGGCCTCCTTAACACCGCTGCTGCAGTAAGCCGCCCCCTCAGGGGCAGCCGACCGCTGCTCCTGCATTGGGGGGGGCTTATTCTCTCTGCCGCCAGGACACGCGTGCATCCCAGCAACAGAGAAAATAACCCCCCCAACATGGGAGCAGCTGACCGCTGCTCCTGCATTGGGCGGGGCTCATTCCATCGGCAGTGGACGGCAGGAGCAGTGGTTGGAGGCGGTGGTGGTGAGTGGGGCCCTGGGGGGAGGGAGAGTGGGGGGCAGCCGGGGAGGAAGCAAACGGGGGGCCCAGCTGGGGGGGAGCCTCTGTCAGCTGGGGGAAAGTGCCGCTTGGGTACTTTTCCCCTGCTGTAATCCCCACTCGTCTCCCCTCAGTACTCCCGAGGTGCCTCCTGGGATACTGACAGGAGGACTGAGGCAGGAAGAGGGGAGAGATGGCACCTCCGGACCCCCGCTGTGCCTGACCTTTAGTCGGGCACAGTCAGGGACTCTGGCAACTTTAAACCCACAGAGGTTTCAAAACCTCTGTGGGTTTAAAATGACGTGCGAACCCGGCCACTATCTCAATATTCTTTACAACCTTGTAAGGCAGGCTAGTATTATTAGCTCCACATTGCAAAGCGGAAGTGGGTGTGTGTGGCTAAGGTAAAAGGAGCAGGGAGTAGGTGATGTGAAAAATATCTGCCCAAGACACCAGAGAGCTACTGCCACACAGGAGAGAAAAATAATACTGGAGAAGACTGACAAATAGTCTGACCTAGTAGTATAAATATGGTAGCTTCCTATGTTCAGAATGCTGGGGGATATCAGTTTGCCTAAGGTCACCCATCAAGTTCATAGCTGAGATGAGCTCTGCATTTTGGAACCAAGTCTTCCCAGCTCACAGCTCACCGACTCACCCATTATGCAGCACTCTAAACCCCTGAAGTTTGCAACCGATTTCAGTTTCTCTCATTCAAATGAGCAGCTCTGCTGACTTCATTGGGATGAACATTAGCAGAATGTATTCCTAAATCTGCACACTATGTTTACACAATTTAAAGAAAGATGTTTTGATGTCATGGCACAGTTTTGTTACAATAGAGACTGCCCTCTATTTCTGAATTGCACGGCAGAGCAGATGGAAAGAAATATAATTTGGCACACTGCTCATGGGAAATTATGTAGCATTTGCCCCTAACACCATGTACTCACAAGCAGCCCCTTCGGAAGAAATTCACAGCAGATCCTCCATATTAAAAAGGGCATGTACCGTCAGGAAAGGGGAGGAATCAAGCATAATATCTGTTGCTCATGGCATATTACAAACAGAAATCACATTAATGTTGACATTTTGAAAATCTTTGCTGCTTTCAAGAACAGAAGGTTCTGAGAGCACTCAGGACAAGGAAGTTTATAGGAGAACATCACCTGAGTTTAGAGATAAAAATATCATCAGTCCATGGAAGCTAATTATAAGAACTTAAGAAAAGTGCAACTGAATCAGACCAAAGTTCCATCTAGTTCAGGATTCTGTTTTGCCACCATGGACTACAAGACAACTCCGGGCAGTCATCCTCATAGAATAAAAGTGATGGTCCTTCCATGTTGGTGTCCCCAGCATGGTATATTGCCTCTGAACATGGAGGTTCCATGCAGCTATTTCTGATACTATAGCTATTTAGCTATCAACTAAATAGGTATCTAACCTACCTCACAGGGTTGTTGTGAGGATAAAATGGAGAGGAGGAGGAGGATTATGTAAACCGCCTTGGGTTCCTTGCAGGAAAAAAGGTGGGGTATAAATATAATAAATAAATAAATAAACTATACTGCTGTACTAAACATCAAGGTACTCATTTCAAATTTATTTCTAAATTCTAATTCACTCCATCCCAAATATCCAGGACTACAGCTGGCTAAATAGACACGCCTAATGGTGTAGAGAGGTGTACCCATATATCCAGTGTAGGAAGAATGTCATGAATGAGACAGTGAGAAATGGTTTGTTCTAAAATCAGCCCACCAATAGCACAACAGAAATGGCAAGGATCTCTACTATTGTCCTTAATGGTGCTAGCCACCAGGAGATGTTAATACCTTAAAGAAGAAGATATTCTTCATATCTTTCTAGCAACAGCACACAGCCCCTTCTCTCCCAGGATTCCCACCAAAGACTCATTACCTATAACCATTCAGAAGAAAACTTCGTAACACAAAGCTTCAAGTTCATAGATAATTAGTGTAAATCTAAAATTATGAAACAATGCTGCAAACGTGGTTGCGTCACAAACTACAACTGTTTAAATTTCTTCATCTACACAACTATTACAAGTGCAGGAGCCCTGTCCTCTTTTGCAAGTGGTCACCCTACCACCTTCACTTCTGGTGGAACTAGAAGAAAGTGTTCTTCTCCACTTTAGCAGCTTGGAACTCAAAGCACAGAGATGGATCCAGGACAGGAGTGTCCAAAAGTTATGACCCTGCATTATCAGGTGACGGAAATAATCTCATCAGTCATCACTGAACAGGATATATTGATCAGCCTAGCCCAAACAGTTGCCCTGCAGATGATCTGGACTACAACTTCCAGCATTCCTGACCATTGGCCATGCTGGCTGAGGCTAATGGGAGTTGAAGTCCAAAACATCTAGAGGGCACCAGGTTGGGAAATGGTGCTATTGACTATATTAGAAGGGAAGATGAGATGCAGACACATTCTGTTTGTACATATTCTAGGTACTTCCAGGGGCAACTCAAGACACCTGGTGAGACTGAGATGGCATTCCCCACCCTTTCACTAATGAACATGGTGTATGATCTCCTGGAAAGTTCTACCAGTAGAAGCTTATTAAAATGAATGCGCACCACACAAGAGAACTTCTCAGTGGATTGTGCTCCATGGCTCTGATCTCTCTGTCTCCCACTCTATTGCTCTTAAAATCTTGAGGTGACTGCCTAAGTTACCTCACAATCAGGCCATTTCTGGATACCCTGAATTTTCTTGACCTCAATTTCTATTTGTAAACACCCTTAATATGGCTACAGTACTTTCTCATAATGTGCTAAATGTGTGCTAAACTGCACATTTGTGATAAACTGTGATACTACATTTGTGATACTACATTTGTGATACTACATGTATACTAAACTGCCATTATCTTGCACCAAAACACTCAGCAGTCAACACACTCTTTCTGGTTCTGCACCACCACTAGCCTTTCTCACAGACAAAAACACTGGGGATGATGCACCTTAAATTTTCCTCTTCTGAGCATTTTTCTTCAGAGGAGGAGGACATGGCCCATTGTCACATTTAATTATGTGCATGCTCTAATTTTGTAATTTACATAACTGGATACACGCACACACACACGCGCACACACACGCACACATAGGCCTGCAATTTAATTCTAATTGAGTTTCACAACTAAGCAAGTTAAGTAGGTAGATTTTCATCTCTTTTATGGAAATTATGGGTTAAGGCATTCTTTAGAATGCTAATGAGCTCTGTAGTGCAAATGGATAGGTAGCAAACTGATTTTCTTCTCCATTAGAGGACTAAAATGCCAGCTCCATTCGTCTACTTTTGCATCACTGAAACAACTGCAGTATCTTTTACTCATTCTGAATCTCATTCCATCATCTGTGTAGTTGGGCCTACGTGAAAGTTCCATAATATTTAAAGCATGATCCCAACTTCACTGAAGACATATGTACACTACAGATTTAAACTGCCCTAACACTACAGTCATTCCCTGTTAGCAGCGAAACCTGTGAGCTATAGTTTCAGTTTTGGGAGGTTGAGATCTCAAACCGATCTCATCCTCACCACCAGCCCTGAATTAACCATTAAGCAATATAAGCACGTGCTTAGGGCACCAAGGGAAGGGGGGGCACCACAGAGTACCTCAATTTTTTGCATCTGCATTTCCCCCCTTATAACAGTTTTATTTAAAAAATGCATAAAACAGTGATGAAAATGTGTATTTCTTTCTGTTGCCCTAGTTATAAGTAAGTAATTGGCTTATACTGCTTGCTGCTATTTAGTGTTAAATAAATATAATAAAAAACAGTTTATATTTAATATAGTTGTGTGTTCTGGCGTGGGGGATGGCCTTGAAGAAAACTGAGTTTTTAATGTCTTATTTCACCTTCAGCACTTATTGAGTCTTAATGTCTTGCCGGCTAAGCAATGGAAGGGCCGAGGGGCACCATTATTGGGCTGTGCTTAGGGCATCAGCTGGCCTTAATCCGGCCCTGCTCACCACCCTCACCAAGCTACAACTTTCATGGGGAATCCATGACAGTTAAAGTGATATAAATCCATCATACGTCTGTAGTGCAAATTATGCCCTCATTGGCACCTGCTTCTAAATAATCATATTCTGATCTTTACAGCTTAAATAAAAACTGAAAAGCTTTAAAAAGCAGCAAAACCTAGGAGGTTGTTGTTTTTAAATTTAGGATTCTAACCTAAAGAAAAATATGTGTGAAACTGACTTTAAAAAAATCCTGACACACACTGTACTGGTCACACAGTTTAATTTGTTAGGTGATTCTTCCTGCCTTCAGTAAATCTTACAATTCTGTCTGCTCTTTCTCATCCTAAATAACTGAAACTAAGAATTGTTAGTCAAGCTTTCTGATAATGAACATTTTTTAACTGAAATGAATTTTAGATTAACTGCTCTGTACATATAC
The DNA here is from genome assembly GCA_021292165.1 of Shinisaurus crocodilurus. NCBI lineage: Eukaryota > Metazoa > Chordata > Lepidosauria > Squamata > Shinisauridae > Shinisaurus > Shinisaurus crocodilurus. Next base: position 147,879,045 of record CM037878.1, on the reverse strand, counting down.
ACAATATAATTTCTTAGTGTTCTACTATGGTTGCAAAAGGTAGGAAAGGATACAATTGAGAGGAGGAGGATTATGTAACCTGCCTTGGGTTCCTTGCAGGAAAAAAGGTGGGATATAAATATAATAAAATAAATAAATAAATAATTTTTTAAAAAAGAAACTGTCCAGGCAGCAGAGATGGCATCAGAGGAAGCCAAGGCGGAGTCTCAGCCTGCCTCAACAAGCGGCTCTTTCCTGCCCACCCCCACACACCCCCACAGCTGGACCCCGTGTTTACTTGAAGGAAAGGCACTTTTGACATACAAGTTAAAAGTTAATCATAACTGCAAATTAAAGTAAGGCTACAATCCCAAGCATCAAAATCATTAGGACGTACTTCAGAGAAAATATGTTTAGGGTGGGAATGGTAACATGAAATATACCATTATTTTTCTTTCAGAAATCTAACCTGTGTGACAAAATGTGCCCCAGCATGCTTTTTCTGGTGTTGTTACTGCTGGGCAGGGTCTTGGGTAGAACCCAATGTTTCTTGGAGTATCCATGGGATGTAAGCTCAGCTGTTTTTTGGCAGGCCTGTGTCTGGAATAAAGTGCAAAACCTGCTTTTTCACCTAAGATGTGCTGGTAAAAGGGGGGGGGGTGAGGAGAGTGGAGGAAATCCTTCCCTTTTGTATTTTGGCAAATAGCCCCAGTGGAAAAAATAAAACAATACAAAAACCAGCCAGGTCACTGTGTGGTTGTTTTGTTTTTTTCTGGTAGGTTGGCACCCCTACATGCAATGTATTCTACCAAGTACTAGGGTGACCAGATGCAAAAGTGCACAGGGCGACTGTACCTTTAACAGTTGTGAATTTTACCAGGTGTAACTTGCCATGCTACACCTAAGCCTAATTCCCTCTTCTTTACAACTATTAAAGGTGCAGGAGCCCTGTCCTCTTTTTCATCTGGCCACAAGGATATGTACATTTTTTTCCAAATCAATATTTTATTCAAGTGGGAAATGTTCTAACATTCATGGAGTCTGACTGCCAATCAATCATCTAAAATCAACACATACTCCTTAAAAATACTTCAGCTCCCATTGCATGTAGGAAACCTATTGTAAAGGGGCTTACAAAGAGGATAGCTTGCCTTACACTGCGTCGGACCACAGGATCCTTCTAGCCCAGTGCTTTCTGCTCTGACTGGCTGCTCCAAGATCTCTAGGATAGATCTGTCCCAGCTCTTCTACCCGAGATTATTGTTTAAAACTAGAAATGCCGTAGGTTATTGAACACTGGGACACTTAGCTATGGCCCTTTCTGATCTTCTCATAGGAACCCAGCATAATCTGCCCTGCCCCAGCGATGCCACTATTCACTGTGCAAGGCATTCCACAACATGGCCAGGCTTTTCCGTTCCTGCAAAAGTTGTCACAAAATTGTTACCCTTGAGCAGTCTTCCCCAGCCCTCCAGGTGTTTTGGACTTTAACTCCCATCAGCACCAGCCAGCATGTCCAATGGTCAAGAATGCTTGGAATTGTAATCCAAATCCTCTGGAGGGGCACCGGGTCAAGGGAAGCTACCTTAGACCATCTTGCAGCATGCTGCTCCCCACATCTCCATGGGCAGTACCACCCTTGCTTCTGCAAAGAGTAGCCTACGCACTAAGAGCCTGGGCAAAAGCAGGCCATGAGATGCTCAAAGGTGAGTTGCAGAAGACCTCAGCTTGAAGTGAACAGCATGGCTGCATTGCCATGCACCACATGGCAGGGGAGGAGAGACTGGCACTGGACTCCCCTGCCACAACCTCTCTCTGCCTGTGGCCAGAGGACAATTAAGGCTTTTGTGAATTGGCTGTAGATGGTTTTGCTAAAACAAACAACATACTAAAATGGCTGAATGAATTTATTTACTCCTTTTCATTCTTCGCATCTCCCTTTCATCCAAAGAGTTTAAGAGACAGCTGGAGGGAGCTGGAGCATGACTGTACTCAGGGGGCAGTGGGAGGGGAGTTATATTAACCTTTATTGTATTATTAGGTGTGGGAGTTGCACAGTTGTTTTCATCAGACACAGAAATCACTCATCAGTCAATCCACAATCAAAATGGGGGAAAAAATCTATTGGATAAGTAGGGCAATGGGTCATAAGTCTATCCCTGTGGTCTACTTATCAACAATCCAGCCCTGCTCTTCACCTGTAGTTTCCTGAGTTCGATGGAAGTGAAGAATGGGTATTGCGTGCAAGTCCTAACATACAACAGCAAGGCAGTTTCTTACCTGACCTTGTTAGGGGTAACCAACTTGGAGTGGATGGTACTCTTGGACATAAAGTTTCTTAGGTGGAGTCAGAACAAGGAGTGCAGTCTGAGAGCTATTCTCATTTTGGGCACAGAGAGAATGAGAGAGAAGATGTTCTGTCCAGGGGGGAAAACCTATGGGAGGAAGCAATGGTGAACAACATTTCACAGGTTGTGTCATTTTAGGGTGGGACTCCCAAACTAGGCCACACTCACAGTTAGGGAGGCAATCACTAAACGATGAAATACTCTGAGAAGGTATCTCAGTTTACAGTATTTGGGGGGTTGTAAATTGACTCATGTTACATGAACCCAGGATTTCCTATTGCAAAGAACATGCTGGTGGTAATCTCAGAGAGGGAGGGAGTGTTGATTTATAAAGTGTTTCTTCCCAGTATTTACCAGGCCAATAAGAAGTTAAAACAACAACTCCTTTGTCAAAACGGTTGGTGAATTAAATACTGTTGTCTGAAAATCATGGCAGCGCCCTGGATTTCAGAATTTGTGGCACTTTCTTATTCACAGCAAATTTGGGGTGCAAATTATTCTTTTCATGGTGAGAATCTTTCCAGGTACTTGTATATTTCCAGTGAGAAGGGGACAGCAACTTTGGATAGTAATTTCACAACCAAGACTCAAGAATATATTACACTACAGATTTATATCAATTTTATATCAGTTAAATGTCATGGTTACCCACTTCTACCCATAAGGCATCCTGGGAATTGCAGTTTATTGATGGTACTGAGAATTATCTGTTAAGAGATTCCTAGCCTGCTAACACTCTCCAACTCTCACACAGAATTACAGTTCCAAGGGCTCACTAGTGTCCTTATATGCTCAGGTACATTATCATTTTGATCAATGAAATGACAATTGCCAATCGATGGAGACATTAAGGACTGAATCATAACCACAAACACTTTGAATTTTGAATCAACATGTGTGGGTCAAGTTTTGTATTTTATTTTTATTTTATTTTTACTGTGAGATGCTCTGACTTTTTTGAAAAGTGGGATAGAATTTTTTAAAAATAAATAATGCACAGTTGATGTAATTAATTTGTAGTGAGCACTTTTAGATTTCATTGGTTTTAATAGCAGAAACTTAAACAAGTGCTTAACTTTCCGATCAAAATCAATGGGACTTAAACAAGCTAGATCATATCCAATATCTTTTCCAGGTTCTGGGCAGTAGGGCAATCCAATTCATGTCCTTATGCTGCTCAGTGGGCAACTGTTGGCCCAGTTTAGCAAAATCCAAGGTTTCACAGATCCAAAGCTAACTTGTTTCATGAGTGTAGATGTGAGGAAACAGTTCCAGCAATGGAGTAATGTATGTTTGATGCCATAAGGCTCACTGTGTATTAGGCTTCTGCAGTTTCTAAAGAGGTTCTGGTGAGTTGACCTGCTCTGAACATAAGTTCATAGTATTGTACTACTTTAAAATATTTTAGAGAGCAATCCTATGGTGCCTGGGTGAGTGTCCCAGGGATCATACGATGGCTCTGATTCCTCCTTCTGAGGTTCGAGACAGAGCTCCAACCTTGGAAGGGGGAGTCGGAGATCCACCCCTGCCTCCTCACAGCTGGCACAGAGATAACCATGCTGGCTGCCTCTATGAGGTTGGAAAATCAACCTCAGAGTGAGGGAAAGGGGGCTGTCTGGTGGGCAGGGAGAGGAGGAAACCAGAGAGGCAGGATACAATTTACCCTGAGTGTCCTCCATCCGCCTCCCGCCCCCCCCCTGAAATGCCCTCGCTAAAGAAATAGAGATCGGAGGATGGGGAGGCAAAGATTGCCTCCACCGCTCCTCCTGCCCTGCTGGTTTCAACCTAACGGGGCATAGGAATCTCAGAAGCCTCCAAGTTCGGGGGCTTCCAAGCAGTGAGGGCGCAACCCATAGGATTGCACCCTTAATTATTTATTATTTTATCTAGGCTGTTATGTAACGTTGTTATGTTGTATTTTAATGCGAACTGCTTAGGAATTTAAATATATTAAGTGGTCTAGAAGTATTTTAATACATAAAAGAAATGAATAAATTTCAAAACTTGCATGTCTGTACATTGTAACTGCAATTGAGAAAATTGACAGTATGAATGGGCAATGCTGAAGCAAATCTGAAATGCTGATTTGGCTTCAGAGTTCAACCATGAACATGGAAAATTAAAGTGTGAATTCTGCATTTGGGGGTGGGGAATCATTTTAGGATGGATCAGTGCCAATAGACAAAGGGAAGTATCCAATGGTGTCATTCCACAAACTTAAATAGCGCCAGTGGAGCGCCACCAGTCTTTTAGTTGTTCAAGCACTTCCGTATTGTGTTAACAGAGCACACGGTGATGGAACACATGGCCCACTCCTGAAAGTGCTTGTGTAACTTCTTGTGCAAGAGGCTGTGCAAGCAGAACTTTTGTCAGATTCTCACCTCGAGCATAGTTCAGAACCTACAGTAGTTCCTGCTAACGCAGCATAATTTGTGCCAACGGAATGACACAGTTGGATACTGTTCAAATAATGGAGACTAATTTTTGAGCACTAAAGTTTTAGTTTCAGAGAGGAGAAAGAAGTTGGGTTTTGAAAGCAAAGCTGCAAATTTTAAAACTTTTAAAATTTCAAATTCTGATTTCTCAGTTTTAGATCTGGGAGATGCATAATACTTTTAATTAATTGCCCCATTCAATTTGCTTTGGTATACATGTAGTAGCTGAAATGAATGAGTGTGTGTCAGTCTCTTCTATTAGTAATTATTACTATTACTATAGTAATAATTATTACTATTATTTATTATACAAGCTTTAAAATAAACAAATAAACAAAATAAGAAGAAGCTGTCACAAGAATTTCTTATGTGAAATTTAAAGCGTTTCTTGTTGATGTTCTCTGAAGGGCAAGGACTAAAGAATACTAAATAGCCAAGGGTTGTCCTCTTCCAGACCCTAAACCAGGGGTTCTCAACCAGGGGGGGAATCCCCCCGGGGGGATTTTTAGGGTTTCGGGGGGGGGAATTGGGACAACAGACTCAAACTGCTGGAATACTGATCTTCCTACAAATTACAATTCTACATATGGTACATAATCTACAGGACATCACACCTTATTGTATGGCACAGATTAAGTCAGACCATCTTGGAAAGGGGGGAATGACATTCTGACATATGATGAAAAGGGTGCATGGAGGAAAAAAAAAAAAAAAGGTTGAGAACCACTGCCCTAAACCAAGTCTACCATAGTGACAAACTCCAGAGGGGTAACCATGTTAGTCTGCTGTAGCAAAAATAACAAGTCTTGTAGCAAAAACAATAACAAAATAAGGTCAGATGCAGTCCATCAGTCCCATATTGTGGCTGCCTTGGAGCTCAATAAACCTTCCACTTTTGTTACCTGTCTGGTATTTCAAAAGAAGGATGAGAGTGGAGAGGTGCGTTTCTAGACACAGTACATTGCTTCTCAGCTGAGTTTAGAGGGCCACATGTTGTAGAGGCCTGGGTTAATTTATCTTAAGGGTGGAAGGAGTGAGTATGGGGAAGTTTAAAAGCCTGTTCTCCTTAATTAATTTGATTATCTGTCCCTTACTCCATTTAAATGTATGTCAGTCATGATCCAATTAACAGGTTACAAACAAACTGAATGTCTGATAGGGTGCAAGTGTGAACAACAACAAATGCATGGCATCTTGTAAAACAGCAAATTTAGATCAACACTCTCTGAATCAGAGTACAGAATGTGTGAAGAGGGGTTTATCTGTTACATTAAAAAAAAAGAAGGAAGGATTGATATGGGTGGGCGGCTTGCAGTAAATATATACCATGGAAGAAGGAGGTCTTCACCATAAAATAAATAAAATGGAAATCCTGGAACATTATAACCTAGAGGAGGGTTTAAACCTTATAAGGAAAGAAAACAAATGCTAACTCTAGCTTGTGGCTACGAAAGAAATAAGGCAAACAGAAAATAGAAAATGATTCATAATTTGTTTGCTATTATACTTGCCACCAATGAAATTACATTTGGGAAATATCTTCCTATTATGGACACATTTTGAGAAGAAAAGAGCTCTTTCCCTACAAGGCTATGGTAATGTCTTGATTATATTCTGCCAAACAATTAAATGAAATGGGTGTGATACAGTTTGGTCTTGTGCTGCACTTATTAGTAAACACACTCAATTTGCCTGATAGGAAACAACATGTAAAAGCAATGGCCTTAGCCATTTTCAGAACAGCAGCCACTCTGCTCAGGCCTTGCAAATCCTGTTCTTCTTCCCCTGCAAGGGCTTCAGGCCCAAAGAGTGTATATGTGTGAGAAATGGGTGGGGGAGAGAGCTAAGTTGTTGCATCACCTTGATCGGCAGAGCCATGGGGGGGCGGTTTGCCACGTTCAACTCCTGTGCTTAAGGTAATGCCATTGGGGTAAAGCTTCCCTTTCCCCTTCAGTCTCTGAAGCCATTGCCATGGCTTGTGTTAAGCAGGGATGGGGACTCAGACTCCAGGACTCGACTCGTGAGTCGGACTGAGTCCCCCCTCTGACTCGACTCAGACTCGAGTCCCAATATTTTTAATGGGACTTGAGACTCGACTCGGGACTCTAGACCAAGGACTCGTGTTCCAAAATTGTGTTCCTCAAATGCAACATGGATAGGTTTTAGGAAGTACAGCAAATTTATTTTTTAAAATCATTTTCCTAAAATGCTACCTTTCAGACATTTTGGGTTTGGCTGCCTCTGCCTGTCTGTTTTGGGGTTCCTGCCTCCTCTGCCTGCCTGGTTATTTTGGGTTTATCTGCCTGGTCTGTTCTTGCCAAAATCAGTGGCAGAGTTTTGAGATAAAAAGGCACACTTGTGCCTAGAATTTATTTAAGCCACACATCTGAAGTAGCCTTATTTTGTTGGGAAAAACCCCCATTGATTTTAATAGGGACTCGTGGAGTCAGCTTTGGGAGTGACTTGTGACTCGTGACTCACCATTTTGGACCAAGGACTCGGACTCGAGTCCAAAGACTCGTGACTCAACTTGTGACTCGACAGCAAGGACTCTTCAATATCCCTGGTGTTAAGCTGAAAAGGATGGGCCTCTGCAGCCAATTCCCCCCAGTAGGATTTGCAAAGGTGTTAGGGAGACAGATGTGTGTTCTCTGATGCTGCCCCCCCCACACACAAACACTTTGGGCCCTAGGCTAAAGGAAAGCAAGCATCCTGGTGTTTCCCTTCAGCCTAACCACCACCAGCCAGCTGAGGGCTTCATGTTGCTCTTTGCTGCTTATTCTTACTGGCAGCATACATATGCAGCCTTTTCTTTTGAGGAGTGTGGGCACAAAGGAGGAGTTAGTTCTCCTTCTGCCACCGTGGTTTTCCTGTATGCCCTTCTTGCACCCTTAAGTGCAGAGACCCACACTGTTCCTCTCCTTTTTTTTCTAATTGGGAGCCCAGGGTATCTTCAAGTGGATACCCAGTTTACTAATACGGGAAGTAATATTCTCAGTTTATACAAAGGAAATGAGAAGACAAACAGTAAATTAAATATTTCACTTTGAGGTATAGGTACAAAACAAAGTTATATTGTTTGCTCCATCCTCATCGAGCTGGGTTTGTTTGTTTTTTTTTAATGTTTTTACCACTTAGGGTTTCTTTTACTAAATATTTTTTTGTAGTTCTGCAAACCTTGAGGTTCTCCCAAGCCTGCTGATACCTCCCCTCTTGTGCGTAAATGGTGCTGTCTTGGCTACATGATGTGGATCCACACTCATATAATGAGTTCGCCGTTAGTACATATGACGCACAATTCGTTTTTCTTCAAAAAGAGGGGAGGCAGAAGGCAGTTAACTTTGTCCTATGCTTGTCCAGAAACTCAAAATCTCATTTGATTTTCTTTTTAGGAACTCAAAAAGTCACCTGGTTTTTCACCATTTAATGTTGACTATATCCATCATGGACTGGGTCTTTGGACCTTGCTGAATTCCTGTCCCAATACATGTCTCTGCCCCCTTACTGCAATATGAAATGGTGCCTCTAACTATGTGCACTGTCTGACTACACTCCCATCAGCTACATGGCACTGCCATTACTTTTTCATTGGGATGAAAAAGGAAAAGTTCTATCAAGTAAATAAAAATCTATCAAGTAAAAAATCTATCAAGTTTGATTCTGCTGCTCAGTTTCTCATTTTTCCAAAAAGTTTGTTCCATTCCATTTCTGCATCAGTTTGTGGATTTTGTGTGTGTGCATTTCAGTTGTGCCTTTATAGCATTTTGTGTGATAGATTTTAATATATTAAATAGTATATAAATATTATACATAATAAATACTATTAGTATTTTATGCACTTTTCCAATTATACACTTTTGCAAAGCCATTTCCCCATATGTGTGCTTTTGTGTAGTTTTTTCTCTATTATCCACATTTTTGTATACATTTTCCCCATTATACATGCTTCTGTGTGCATTTTTTTACTTGCAAACTGCATCGTAAAATTTGGAAAAGTTTGCATATCGGAGTATAACTGTGTTCCGGTTCATGCATAGGTTCGGAAAGGGTGAATTTGTTAAGTTCACATTAAAATTCGAACCCAACGAACTTCTCACCAATCCCTGCTTTTTGGTGGTGGGTACACAGAACCTGACACCATTGGTGCCAGCAAACCCATTGGGTTGTGCTTACAATGTTGACACTGCTGGACTAAAAGCCTTTAGGAAAGCCTGGGCCATCTACAGTCTTATCTTTAAATGCCCTCCTTCCCGCTTCTGCCACTGCCACAGAAAACTGAGAAGAGTTTTCTCAGGCTGGGGCAGGAGAGCTGAGAGAAACATCTGTATCAGTGCACCATCTGAAGAGCTTTCAGAGGACAGTCCCCTGTGTGAAGGTGTCCTATATTTGAAATACTGTTCAGTCCAAGTCCACTTTAAAGAACCATCAGAAGGGAGAGCATGAAGGGACCTGGATGTTGCCCCTCAAAAGCACCTGGACAGCAGGCTGAGCTCATCTGATCATACTTTTCCCTACTATGGTGAGATGTACTGTATTTCTATTTAAATTACAGTAATTATTTCTATATGTGCATCTATAGATATAAATTAGCATATGCGAATCCATGTCCTCTTTTGTCCTCTTTCTTTTGGTGAAGTGTAAGTGGTCATCCTTCAGTTAGCACAAAAGGTGGCATGGCACCTCTACAGACAAAATGACACATCATAGTGAAACACGAATTAACAGAACAAGGTTCAAAAGGTTTGATGGGGATTCTTTCCATAACTTCTATTTGTGGAGTTGTTTAAAAAATGTGGCACAAACAAAATGTCAAGCCTGAACAATTTTCCTTAAAGAGTAGTAAACATACGGAAGGAGCTGCTTAGTAAGGCCAGTGAATCAGAGAGCATAAATAAGCTTATAAGACAGCTAGACATTTTTATAGAAAGAGTAGGTAGAGACTTCCTACAGAAATCTAGAGTGAAGACAACATAAAGGGGACATGCTTGCTTATTTCACAATACTTTCTGTCCCAATGATTATGCTTTCTTTTCCACAAGCCTTTTCTCCTTTAGGCCACCTGCCAAGAATTATCAAAGCACCCTAGTTTTTTGTTCTCCTTCCTCTGTTTAGCTATTACTGAGGAGGCCAGCACAGAGCAAATATTGCTATCTGGGGATTTCTCTTTTTAAGCAACATTTCCTGAAGAGCAGATATTCTTGGGCTGTGCTCTTCATTATTCCTTCTCTTTCAACCAAGCCTTGTCAAGTGAGATGAGAATAGGGATTGTGTTTGTTTAGCTGAGATAGGAAGATTAAAGCAAATAGGCATTCCCAACAATTCCAAGCCAAGTTAGAGATAGGTATTTTTATTTTATTTTCCCCAAGTAAAGATTGGGCCTCACACACAAAAGATACTGCTACCTCTCTTGTGATCCACCGTAATTTTAAAAGGCACTATCCTGAACCTTAAATGTTTTGCTACAAAACACAAATAACATCTTTGAGCAAATCCTGACCTGAAGCAGTGAAATTCCTAAAGCATCTTCATTTAGCACTGATCAGGGCAACTTTTTATGGATATGTCTCCACATCTTTTATCAGAATTACCCATGAACTATGTAGTAAGATCAACCTTTTGCTAATAGAGGTCCTGAACTTTGCCAACCCAATTCAGCATGTGTATTGGGACCACTTCACATATTACAATAAACGTATACTCACTTTTATTTATTTACTGCACGAACAGGGCCAGTCACAGCTGACTGCCATGTATAAAAAGGCACATAGCCACCTCACAAATACAGGGTGGAAGTGGGCGCATGCTAAGTAAACTGGTCCTTAACTGAGCCCAAAAGAGGAATGCCAAATGATGCCCTCCCCTTTCAAACAACGCTGCGGGATATTTCCAAAGACCGTGTTTACTCCTAGTTTTCTTGATGGATGGCCTTTCTTGATGGATGGCTGTGGACAATGGGGACTGCCCATTTCTCCTAGGTTTTCAGCATAACTGGAGTCAAACATCACTAGGTCTCCCTGAGTCTGAACGTTTTGAATTTCTTTAATCCTGCTCTTGGCTCTTGGGTTACAGAGGCTAGCCAGGTTGTTTTTCTCTGATTTTGTTGTTACCTTTTTGTCACTGACAAAGAATTTCTCTCTCAAGCATTTAATTTACTTTCCTGTACTGCCTCATATTTCTAAATTTTTCAATGTTTCTTCAAAACTAAAGATGCAGCAACCTCCCAAATCCTCTAGTCATGTAGCTGGGGGTCAGGGGATAACCACCTAACTAAAATAAATAAATCAGGAACAATCTGTTCTCATAATTCAATGGGCCTTCTTTAATTTTTTAAGTTATTCTCTTTTTTCACTTCCTAATTTGGAAGATCTGGAGTAAGGAGTATCATTACTCTTTGAACTACATCTGTAAAATACTTCCTCTTGTCGTAGGCATCCTCAGGCTTACATTTTTCCTAGGTATCCATCCAAACACATAAAACACATGCACAATGCACACACACAATGATTAATCTGTCCATCACTGCAGGTATTCGGAATAGCAGATCTCTCCAATCTACATGCAAAGAATGGAAGAGTTAATATCAGCTGGTTGCATGAGCAGTTTTTGATAAATAGGACCCTTCACCCAGAATACGATGACAAATGCAAACTTTTCAAGAACAATTTGTGTTATCACACCTATAAGCAATAGGAATTGTTGACTAAACCTGCTTTGTTTTGTATTTCTGGACCTCGCTGCATGACAACCTGCAGTGCTATAAATTCTGCCTCCCCACCCCAAGTTTGATTCTTTTTTGTGAGAAAACAGTGTGGGCCTGTGGACCACCTTCTATCAGGCCCTTTTGGAAATTCTGAAATTGCACTGCATGGAGCCTCCAGCTTCCTTGGCTCATAGCCAGCAGCACCCCAGGCTTAACTTTTGCTCAATTTTGGCAAGCAACTCTAGTCTCTGAACAATGTCGCATGTAAATAACTTCCACCTCCAGCCCACCCAGACTGACTTGGAAATAATTTGGATGGACTTTATCAGCCTTTCCCAATCTGGTACCCTCCAGATGTTTTGGACTTCAACTCCCATTAGCCCCAGTCAGCATGGCTAATGGTCAGGAATTCTAGGAGTTGAAATCCAAAACTTCTGGGATGGGGTACCAGATTGGGGATGGCCCAGGGTGTTTCTAGACCTAATGAGAAGTATTTCAAGCAACCACCTAGTTCAGCCAAGTCTCCAAAATGGGTCCTATTTTACCAGACCCCGCCCCCAATCCATCTGTAAATCCAAACATTTCTGATGTTTACTGGGATCTCTTGTCTCTTGATGCCATTATGAGTTAAGGTGGACATGGTTTGCCAGTATAATTAGGCAACGCTACTGAAAGCTATGGTGGACATAACATCCTGTTCAACAGCATTTTGACTTTCACTCTACTTTTGAAAATATCACCATAAATGTCTTCAGGCACTGTAATGAACAGGTTTTGCATAAGAGCCCAGGTGTCTTGTCCTATTCATTGTGCAAAAAATGTACCTAATAGATGAAGTCCTATGTTTTCTATAGACAGCAATATTTTATTTCACTTATTGCATGTCTATACCATCCAATAGTCAAAGCTCTCTGGGAAGTTTACAGTATGATAAAACACAATACAAGACCTTTAACATTCAAAGATTTTAAACAGTTTAAAAACAATTTAAAAACAATATAACTAACAGGACCTGATAAAAACTAAAGCACCCTGTTATATGCTGTCAGACGCCTGGGAGCAGAGGAAAGCCTACTGGCACCGAAAAGATGACAACGTTGGCACCAGGTGGACCTCACTGGGAAGAATGTTCCACAATTGGGGGTGGGGGACCACCAAAAAGGCCCTCTCCTTTCTTGCCACCCTCTAAACCTCCCTTGGAAAAGGCACTCAGAGGAGAACCTCAGTTGGTGACCACAGTGTACACGTATGTTCATACTGAGAGAGGCGCTCCATCAGGTATTACAGTCCCAAGCCATGTAAGGGCTTGGGCATTGGAAACATACAGACAGCCAGTGCAATTTGGCTAGAATCGGTGTTATATGCTCAGACCATCTGGTCCTCATTCTTAATCTGGATACGGCATTTTGCACAAGCTGCAGCTTCCAAGCAGTCTTCAAGGCAGCTTCCAGTAGAATGCATTGCAGTAATCTAACTTGAAGGTTACCAGGGCATAGACTACTGTAGCTAGGTTATCCCTGTCCAGATAGGGGCATAAGCTGGACCACCAGTCAAGGCTGGTAGAAAGCACTCCATGTCACTGAGGCCACCAGAGCCTCAAGTGACAATTATGACGCCAGGAGTCACAATTATGACTCCAATCTATGAACCTGCTCCAGGATAGGATGAACACCCTCCATCCAGTCAGAAGAACCACCCACTGATAGCATCTCAGTCAGTCTTGACTGAATTGATCTTCAGCTTATTAACCTTCATCTAGTCCATTGTCGCAGCCTGGCACCAATCTAGCACATCCACAGCCTCACCTGATGAAGTTGAAAAGGAGAAACGGAGCTGTGTGCCATCAGCATACTGATGACAATGCACTCCAAAACTCCGGATGACCCCACTCAACATTTCCATGTTGATGTTAAATAGCATGGGGGACAAACCAACCCCTGTGGAACCCAATGGTGGAGAATCCACAGGGCTGAGCAATATCCCCCAAGCACTACCTTCTGGAGCAAATCATCCAAGTAGAAACAAAACCACTGCAATGCAGCGTCCTCCACTCAGAACTCAGACAATTGCCCCAGAAAGATACCATGGTCATGTTGTGATATGTATCACTTTACCAGCTGCAGCACATTGTTTACACATGGAAGAGACAGAGTGGATCGGAAAACAGTTTTGTTATGTCTTGCCAGGATCCTTGTATTCTGGGCTGTGGGAACAATATGAGCTGGTCACATGGTTTGTATGTTCTGATGACGTGTTAACTTATTTTCTGTGAGAGGACATCTTAGGGAGAAGGTGGACTGCTTTCTCTGGTCTTGTTCTTCTTGCTTGACTTTGTTCCTGCAACAATGTAACGCCTTTGCTGAGGTGGAGTGAAGCTCAACTTACTCCACTGGACCTAATGCTTGCTATGCATGTATACTCTGCACATGGACTGTAACTAGGAAATGTATACTCTGTAGAACTTTACTTGCTAAGTAAATAAACAGGTAGAATTAGACCTGTGGTGTTCCAGAGTGTTTCCTGACTCCATGGATTAATCTGCAACTGGGAAGCTGGAAGCAAGTCTGATTACAGGGGCAGACTGGGCTGGCCAAACTGGTACCGACGCTGCATGCTGCGCAGGGAGGTGAGATCTGGAAGATCTGTGTGTGGAATTTCAGGCATCTGTTAGCACACAGATAGGATAAATAAATCTCCCAACTCGCACAGCTCCTTCAGGTCAATGGTATCAAAAGCCACTGAGAGATCTAAGAGAATCAACAGGGTCACACTCGCCCAGGCTTTCTCCTGACATAGGTCATCATACAAGGGGACCAAGGCTATTTCTGTGCCAAAACCCAGACTGAACCCCAACTGAAATGGTTCCAGATAATCGGCATCATCCAAGAATGTCTGGAGCAACCACCCACTCAAGGACCCTGCCCAGGAAAGGAACATTTGCCACTGGTCTAAAGTTGTTAAAATCTTCTCGGTCCATGGAAGATTTCTTCAGGAGTGGTCTTATTGCCGCCTCTTTCAGGCAGCCTGGGAACGCTCCCTCTCGCAAGGAGACATTAATCACCTCCCTGGCCCAGCTGGGTGTTCCCCCTCTGCCAGATTTAATAAGCCACAAGGGGCAAGGATCTCATATGGAAGTGATCACACAAACCTGTCCAAGCACCTTGTCAATGTCCTTGAGCTGTACCAACTGAAACTCATCCAAGGAAACTGGAAAAGACTGTGCTCTGGACACCTCACCTGATTCACCTGCTATAACACTGGAGTCTAAGACCCAGCAGATGCAATAGATTTTATTTTGGAAGTGCCTTGCAAACATATCACAGCAGTACTCTGACGGATCCACAGTGTCCTAAGGGTCCTAGAATGTAATAGCCCCTGGACAACCCTGAAAAGCTCCGTTGGGCGGCATATAGAGGATTCAAAAGAGCCTTGCATCCCACCCCACCCACCGAAGCGGCTCCCTGAAAGGGGCAACCTTCCTTCAGTGGCAACCTTCCTTCAGTGGTGACCCCACTGGGTAGTGGGCCCACTGCCACAGCAGCTTCAGCTCCAAGAAGCTGATGCAACATCTTCCAACATTGGCAAAAGAAAGAAAAAAAGCCCCTGGGGAAAGTAATGAATCAGAAGTCTGGTCCTATGAGGAGGACTCTCTGCCCTCCAGGAGTCTCTCTGGGGAGGCACATGTAACTGGCAGGTGGCAAGATGCCCTGGCAGTCTACCTGGGAGGCTGGTCACACTGCCTTCCTCTCCAAGCAGGGGGTGATGGTGCAATCAAGCCCACAGCAGTGCTCCCTGCTATAGATGTAGGAGAGGCTATGCCAGGCAATGGCTACTGGTTAAAGTGCTCAGCTTGGATATGGGAATCCAGGCTCAAATCCTCATTCAGCTATAACCTTATTTGGTGGCCCTTAGACATATTTCTCAGCTTAGCCTACCTCACAGAATTGTTGTAAGATTAAACTCCTGCTTGGGTGGGGTGTGGGGTGTGTGTGTGTGTGTGTGTGTGTGTGTGTGTGTGTTTTAGGGGCAGTATGTTGGAAAATATTCTTTAGAGAGAAATCTAATACGGAATCTCTATACAGATCAATGTCCAATTATAAGTAGAGAGTCACTGTGGCAAAAGGGCAAGGGGGGGTCACTTTTTCTGCATTTATTACTTGGATAACAGGTAATGAGTGAAGTTTTCCCTCAAACAAATACAGAATAAATTGCAAAGCCACATTCTAAATATTCTACACGGCAAAACACACACATTGCATTCTTGACATGATCAAGAAAATGAAGCCAAGCGTGCATTTGCTGATGAATGTGGTACAACTCTGACTGTGCTAGAGGCAAAAATCTAGTTCTAATTAATCACCAATTAATAGAAAGCTTAGAATATATTTCTACTTAATTATAAATATAGCTTCTCATTAGGAAAGACTTAATTAATCAATTTTTAAAACATCCTCAGCGCTGTGAATCATTTTCCACACAACAAGCTGAAATGACTAACGGAGATAGGAAACTGAATTCAAAATAATTCATCTGTGTTCCTCCTCACTGGCTGGAAGACTAGAAGCAAAATGTACAACACACACACACACACAGAGAGAGAGAGAGAGAGAGAGAGAGAGAGAGAGAGAGAGAGAGAGAGCTGGTGTACTCAGTTTAGCTGGCGCTGAAAGGAAATGGTGGGTTTCTTTTGAAATAAACAACACTTCCAATTATCAAAAGAGACCATAAACCAAATCAGACACAGGATTTGACAGAACAGAGATGGTTATTTTCCTAAAATATAAGCCAGTTGAGAACAGCCACTGTTCCACTGTAAATCACATCAGTAGTGTCACGGGCACCTATCGGTAACTCCTTTGTAAATGGTATGACTGACCAAGCCAGTGTTCTCCAACCTTGAGTCCCCAGATGTTTTTGGCCTACAACTCCCAACTGGCTGGGGCATGCTGGGAGTTGTAGGCCAAAAACATCTGAGGACCCAAGGTTGGAGAACACTGGACTAAGCAGTGGCCCGATTGTGGGTGTAGCCTACCCAGGACTGCATCTGCTGCACTGCCTCCACGTATTTCAATGATATAGTGGCTTTCAAACTGTGTTTCAGGGAACACTTGGGAGTATTTGGCAGCTTATCAGGGGGTTCTCAATGAGATTAGTAAAGGTGGACAAACTTCCCCTGAAAAACAGCTTGTCCATCGTGCAGATCTTCCTCTGCAATGTGCAATTACAGGGTGTGTTGTAGAGTGTATGCCTAATTCACACAAGCAACAGTGAGGCCCAAAGGGCCTGGATAGTGCCCTTCATGACCTGTGAATGCATTCTGGAATATGACCCAGAATCCTCTACAACAGGGGTTCTCAACCAGGGGGGAATTCCCCCCGGGGGGGATTTTAGGGTTTCAGGGGGGGGATTGGGATCACAGACTCAAACTGCTGGAATATTGATCTTTCTACAAATTACAATTCTACAGATTGTACATAATCTACAGGACATTACACTGCATTGTATGGCACAGATTAAGTCAGACAATCTTGGAAAGGGGGGAATGACATTCTGACATATGGTGAAAAGGGTGCATGGGGCAAAAAAGGTTGAGAACCACTGCTCTACAACATGCAGATGCTCAGGGTTCCTTAGCAGACAAGTCAATGAAGGAAGTATTCCCTGAAGATGCAAAATTTTAAAACTATTGCAATGGATCATATAAAGGGCTTCAGTTCCAATCTGCTGAAAAGATTGGAAGCTGTATAGCAGCAGTACTTTGTGGACTGAGCCCTCTGTCTTCATTTGACCATTTAGTAGCCTGATCTTAACCTCGATTACTTGGAACCATTGGGCAGTATCCAACGGTGTCATTCCACAAACTCCAATAGCACTAGCAGAGCTCTGCTGAATCTTTCCGTTGCACAAGCGGTTGCCCATTATGTTTGTGCAGCCAGTTGCGTAACAGGTTGTACAATGGGTTACACAAGAGTTCTGCGCAACTGGTTGCACAACAAGTTGCACAAGCAGGTTACACAACCACTTGTGCAACCGTGCTTGCGCAAACATAACTTTAGTTGGATTCTTGTCTTGCGCATAGTTCAGAACCTAGTTTCTGCAAACGTGACATCATTTGCGCTAATGGAATGATACAGTTGGATACTGCCCATTGATTTCAGTGGACCTTACTTCCAAATTACGATGCTTCAAGTTGCAGCATATGCCTTATATTTGAGAATGAAATCAGTCTTGGGAACAAAAATGCTGAAGTGACCCTTTATTGGGATCCTTTATGATTTCAAGTGTTTATCCTGCCCACTTCGTAACACAGCAACAAAGAATGTAAATGCATAATCACACTGTGCCCATATTTTTTCACACAACTAATGCAATTATCACATGATAGCTCAGTCCTATGAACCTTCTAATCATGACCCTGTTGTTGCAAAGAAGCATTTAGGCAAACAGTATCCCACCTATGCATCAGGGAAAGGCACATGTGATAAATCAAACCATTACTGTAGCCATGGGAATCCAGCTTGACTCTTCCGGACACGCTATGGCAAAATGGCAGTAGGCTACACATTTCTAGAAATTGTCAAAAACATAAACATAAATGGCAGGATCCGAAGAGCTGCTTCATGCTTGCCCACAGGCTTGGGAAAGCCCAGTTGGATATTTTCCTTTTTGTTTTTCAACTGCATAGTAGACAAACTACTCCTGAATGTCTCAAAGTCCACTTGGACACATGAAACTAGTCATAGGGTTCTTTTGATCCCACCTCTAATCTTAATAGTTGTGGTGTATATATATATATATATATATATATATATATATGCTACTATTACTTGTCAATACATCATTGTTGACGCTGAATAGCCAGGATAACCATGCGTTCCATTTTATGTTTCTAATTAATATATATGTGTGTGTTTATAAAAACACATATACACACACGAATGTGTGTGTGCATATACATATATATATATATATATATATATATATCACACATACATACACAGAATATGCTTTTGCTGTGGGATGGCTGGAAGATTTAGTGTTTCCTCTGATAGCATTATCAATGGGCTTGTCTAGTGTGATAAACTGCCAGAGCAGTAGTAATAGGTTTCTAATCACTGCAGACTTCGCAAGCAGTGGTCGCTTCACTCACCTTGTTCGAGTGGCTGGCTTTTAGTTGAAGTCGTTTTCATCTTGAGCGCCTCCCTAACCGACATGTCGCAACAGGAGCCTTTGTTAGTATCTTGGTCACTGTCAGCTTGGTCACTGTCCCCATGCCCACTGTCTCTCAAGCTGGCTCGCTCAGGGTCCTTGAACGTGGAGCTACTGATATTTGTGCATAGAAAGAAAGAGAGCAAGAGAAAAACAGAGAGAAAATATGTTAAACTTGTATTTACTTCCCCCAATTTGAATTGTACTCTCTGGCAAAGCAATTTTGACAAGAATGCAAATGGGGAAGCCGAGAAAGTTATTTAATAGGCCTTACCTTTGAACAAACTGCTGCCTGCTGCCCATGTAATTGGGCTCTGCGGGAAAATTGTCTGTCTGTGAAAGAGAAGGAAAAAAAAATACATCTAGTTGTACACTGGACAAATCTCCTGCAGAGCAACAAGATTTCCTAGAGGAGAAATGATTAATAATTCAAAAAATATTTTTCCCCTTAATCTTCAGATTTGTACATTTTAATTAAATTGGAAAATGCTGGTATATAATTATGTACTCAGAACAATTAAGTGATCCTGGTCCACAAATTACCTGCTAAAACAAACAAGGGAGATTTACATAGGTGACATGAAAATATGTTTGCAATTAGGTAGATATATAAAGCTCATCTTAAGCATTATAAAAAGGCAAGTTCAGATGACCACATTTTGCTCACGATAGCTTATAATTACATATCTCCTATCGCACTTGTGGCATTCTCAGAAAATCTCTAGAAACAGTTCATCATGCAATAAAAACTGCTAATAGACTATTTATTTCATTTATAAACTTCAAAAACAGAGAAAACTGAGAGAGAAGGGTTCTCTAGTTTTCACCCTGATATGACAGCTTTTTATGTGTGGAATCCCCCCCACCCCCATGGGGAAATATTCAGATATGCAATCCCACAACCTTACTCCTCTACAGTCTGGCTCTTCAATGTCTTCAATATTTTTAATATTGTTTTATTTATTTATTTCATTTTTATACCGCCCAATAGCCGAAGCTCTCTGGGCGGTTTACAACAATTAACAAGATTAATGTTTAATATTGTTATTGTATTTTTGGTTACCTCGTTGCTATTTGGTTTTATTATTGTAAACTGCCCGGGGCATTTGCCAGTTGGGCAGTATAAAAATCAAATCAAATCAATAAATACCTTATATACAAATGTTGGAAAATTGATGTGGTTCACCCATAACATGCTATTGTGTGCCCCTACAAAAGAGGAGTAGGTGTGGAATCTGGATTGCGGTAAATCAGAGTGAAGACACACTTAACATTTGAAGAGTAGTAGAAGTGATTTGAACCACATTTGCTGCCCTGAGAAGGCATTTGTTTTCAGGACAGTGAATTTGCATTCAAACTACTTCTGCCATACTTAAAATGTTATGTTTGCTTTCGTTATTAGTTTAAATGGAAGGAAACGTTAACATTTTGCTCAGAGGGTAAGAGAAAAAGGCCTAGGGAAGCTGTTAGGGTTGTCAACCTTGCAACCCAGATATCACATATAGATGTGGCTCCAATCCCATTTTTTCTGTATTCCAGTTGTCCACCCATGTCCCTCACCTACTACTGTGGTGAGCAGGATACCAGGTGTGCTACACAGTAGGTGATTGGGGGGAGGGGCTGAAAACAGACCTCCTGCTTTAGTGACAGATTTTTCAAGAACTATGCCCAGAGTGCAAGTTGAAAGGTGGCAACCTAGCAAGTTATTCATTTTCACAGATTTGTGTATTCAAGTAAGCCAATGCCTCACTCTGAGAGCCCAAAGGAGAATGAGAGAACAGGACAAACTGTAAATCTTACACACAAGTAAGAATAATATAATAACGAGATTGATAAAATACTATAAAATATTTATAAAACATGGCTTAAAGGTGCAAGTAAGAAGTAGTAATACAATCTATAAAACAACATAAAACATTTATAAGCAATTGTAAAGCATAGCTAAAATTATACTGAGCATAGCTAAAATTAACTTTGTCCTGATCTCTCATTCTCCTTTGGTTTTTATTAGTCAGGAAATCATCTTCTTCCTTTAGCCTTCCGTCTGAGAACCCCTCAGAGCTAGGCATTGGCCTGCCACTCCATGCACAGTCCTTCCAGCAGTGGAAGGGGGTGTAGCTATGGCGGCTCCCAGTGCTGGCTAGGAGGTCCCGAAGTGCCACCCAGCACCACAACCAACACTAATTTATTTATTTAATTATTATATTTATATCTCGCCTTTATTCCTGCAAGGAACCCAAGGCGGCTTACATAATCCTCCTCCTCTTCATTTTATCCTCACAACAACCCTGTGAGGTAGGTTAGGCTGAGAGTCAGCAGCTGCTGGCACCACCACCTTCACAGGGATTGTTTGGGGAGTGAACAGGTCACCCCCTGAAAGAAACAGCATTGCTGGTACCTCCCAAAGAGATAGTATATCCAGCTCCATCCACTGGCCCTACTCAGCTCTGCCTTTCCAAGATTCCCCCTGCAATGGATTCCAGGGTGGATTTTCCTAGATCACTTTCACTCTTAACATACTTAAGGAATCCTGCAAAAAATAATAATCCAGTTCTAGATGCTATGACTGTGAGCATGGCAGGATGCTTGAAAGGTTAAACACTAAATTAAGGAAGTTATTATTTATTTTATCCAGTGTTACTAAGTCTTTTATTAAGTCTCTAAACTTAAGAGTAACCACTTTTATCCAACTTGTACATTTCTGAGGCTAACCATGCACTGACATTAAAATACACATAGACATTTCGGCTTGGCAGTAGGGTTAGAAGGGAGCAAGTGGTGTTGTAAAAATTCAGTAACTAATGAGTTAAAAGTAATGAAATGCTTCTCTCTGTAACTTTTTGCTGTTCAGACTAACCCCTGTTCCAGTAATGGAGACAGAGAAGTGAAACTGAGGAATGTTGCCTTCTTGCTTATCTCACTCTGCTGTTTTAGCAAGGACAGGGGGGATAGAGGGTTGGAGAAGGCAGCGTGGCCTGACTAACCTTTGGTCCAGTAATGAAAAGCTTAGTATGCATGTCTAAAGATTTCTGTTTTTCTCCTTACTGTATTTTTCCATCCACAGCTAGAAGTTTCTGTTATTGAGACGCATGCGTGGAACTGCGTCAGAAAATACTGTATAAATTGATAAGATTTCAGCATCCATGTTGAGATGCGGCTTTGCAGTGCTATACTCCCACATCTCCCTATTCTATAGAATAAACAATGTTGGACCACTGCCAGAGTTTCTCTCCTTCCTAATGTGCATGATTTGAACTGGGTACATTAGGATCTAGCATATTTTTGCAACAGTGCGACTTTCAACGAAATGACTGGGTTCAAATAACACAATAACCCACACACAAGGGTTGAGTCTGGGTTGAGTGTGGGTCGTTGCTGAAACATGGGTTATTGCCTTGTCTGAACTCAGCTGAGCTAACAAGCCATGGCTTGTTAACCACTCAACAACCCATGAAGAGAACCCATGGTTTGTTTTTGGGTTGTGAACTGCAGGTTGTTCACCAGAGTTTGTTATCTCAGCTAGGTTCCTTCAACACAATAACCCACGTTTCAACAACCCACACTCAACCCATACTCAACCCTTGAGTGTGGATTATCGTGCTGTTTGAACCAAGTCACTATTGAAGTATAAGTAATACTGTTCAGAGTTGTAGGCATCCAGCCAGCATTCCCTACTCCAGGATGCTCCATTCCAGTCTCCCTTCACCTCCTCAGTTTTCCATTCCCTCTGCACCGCCCCAAAAGACACATAGCACTCTGTTGCCAATGAGTTCTCAATGACCTCTTTAGGTTGGTTTTTTCTCCATTAGGGGCTTTTTCCTAACCATTTTTGTACTTCTGCAAACCTGAGCATGCTGATACTTCCCTCTTGTTTCTTGGTGGCTCTCTTTTGGCTACAATCCTGTCAACAGCTGAGTTCACTATTAGGAGGAGTGATAATATATTGGTCATGAGGAAATAGCTGATTTTACATTCATTTCTTTGATACTCCACCTGGAAATGTGGCAACCGCACATAGCAAGGAAAGTTGGCTGCAGTCCTGGTTCAGCCTTAGTTCATATAGAGAACAGACAGAATTGCAAAAGTGCTCATGGATTATTATGCCACTGCAGAGTGAAGATGGGGCATCCCAGGAATACATATATTTAAAAAATAAAAAACCATGCTAATATAAAATGAATGGTTAGACAGAAAAACTCTAATCTGGCCTTCTCCCTTATATACTAGTTTTGTATGTGCAGGGACTTTATTTTATGGGGAAGCAATTCATCGTGTTTTACAACCGCATCTGTACTTTGTGTGAACTACGCCTCTGTCTCAAACTCACATCTATGAGCTCTAGGCTTCTCTTATGCCAATTGCCCGTGTGAGCTGGTTGTGTGGATGCACCTTACTGAAAATGACCTTTCTGAATATGTCCAAAGGGCAAGAGTAGTTGCTGCTATTCTCCATAGCATCACTTCCTAGCACCCTCATGTATTTAATAACTTCCTATAGAAACTACAACATTCCTCCTAGGTCACAAACAACAATTTCAGGCTATTTATGTTGGTAGCTTGTTTTCTCAAAAAAAAAATTAAAAAATAAAAATCAGAGGAAACAAGTGCAAGTATGATGGATGAGTTTGATTTCAAGTCTCTAGCAAACTCTCATTGACTTTAATAAGTGCTTCCAAGCATTGGGGGCTGATGCAAACACTGCAAATAAATAACTGAGTTTCACTCTTTAGCGTTCTTTTTCTTTTTTAAAATAAAAATAAAAATAAATAAGCAGCTTTCATCCATTTAATCAGGAGAGCAAGTCAATTCAGCCCAATCCAGCCAAAGTTAAGTTCCATTTCACAGGGAATGTTAAGTACCTGCTTAAATCTCTCCCATTGAACCCAGTGGCCTGTTTAAAAAAATGTGCTTAATTTTGCCTGGATCGTATCCTAAAACAATAGTTAAATAATCACTGAGGGTCCATTTTAATTGATGATACTTGAGAATATTTGATTATTTCTGAGGCAATTTAGTTCTCATGTGTAGACTGCAAAAGGGAACAAACAAGAAAATGTTAAACAAGGCCTTTTGTTCTCAGAGCTGGTGGTAGCATTTAAAAATTAGATTTTAAATTCTCTCACACACCCTTGGATATGCCCCTAAGAGTTCAAAGGCATCTATAGTAAGATATTGATAAAGTGAAAATTTATTTACTTTTCATCAAGTATGTTTAATCAATTATTTAATAAAATTAGATGATAAATTGACTGAAAAAGCATTAATTAGCTTATAGCGAGAAATATATTATGAACACAATCCAGAAAATGTTAAGGACTTTAAAGGGTGCTTCCTGATAACATTTTTATTGTGCTATGCTATTGCCTATCGTTCACAGAACTTTTTTGGGGGGGAGGGGAATCCAGAAGCAACATCATCTTCCATTTGGGAGTCTCCTGTGTTTTCCCAGCACTTCATCCCTCTTTTTTCTTACCATGAAAAAATCTGTTAAAAACGGAATAGCTGCACAATGTCTTTCAGCGCCAGCGCTAGCATGCATCCCAAGCCTTACTGATTTCAACAAAACAGTTACAGTGCAATCCTATGCATGTCTGCTCAGAAACAAGTCCCACTGAACTCAGTGGAGCTTACATCTGAGTAGACATACAGGACTGCACAGTCAAACATATGCTTCTCTCTCTTCCAGTAAAATCAATAGGATTTAGAAGTGCTTATCACTGGATCATATCCTAGGTTTGGTAATAACCCTATTATAACTAACTGAACTAACAAGGTAACTAACTGCAGAACAGGGGGTATTTATAGGATCCGTGGAAACCAGCCAAAAACTAGAACTGAATCCCTCTTGTATTATCTTCTACTGGAGTTCTTTGGGCAAAAGAGAGCAAGAGTGAGGTGGTATCTTTCACAGAAATCCAACCACTGTATATACATGTCACTGCTCCTTGCAGCTGACTTGGTGACAAGGCTCCTATTGTGTTCTTCATGCTGCGCTTCTATGCTCTGCAGCATCTATGAGCTCTGCAACATTATCTAGGGCTATGGTGCTCATCGTGGGAAGCAGACATGGCAGGCTGCAAGATATGCGGGACTGGCCAGGCCAGAACAGGAATTGACCGTCCTCTCCAGCATTCAGGACACTCTTTGATCTGAATATTTAATGTGCATGAATAAAATAGTGTAGTGTTGAAACCAGCAGCTCTGAAAGGTCTCCAAGATTCTCGCGGCCCTCACCACTGCGATATCATCCTGGTCTGTTAGAGAAAATGATAAAATTCCAGACAAATAAACAAAATTACCTGTCTATATACCTGTATGTAGGATACATTGTATCCTATATACTAACAGCAAGCTCATTCTCCAAGGGCTGATTCTTATGTAGCAAAAATGGCATCATACCAGCACAACATGAAGGTATAAAAAAACCCAGAGGAACCTCAACGTTTGTACAATTATAACAAAAACAACAACAAACTTTAGGGGAAAATATCCTGGGATGGGGGGGGGGGATAACAAAAAACAGCCCACTGAGGACAGAGCATCTTCAGTGGCCACAGAACACCGAAAGTCTGTCGGGTGGGATGGAAAATCAGGGAGGGGAAAGGAGAAGGGAATGGAGTATCCTGGAAAAGGGCATGGCTGGCTGGCACCCTGAACAGGAGCACTGCACGCTGCAATGTTTTGTTGAAGGTCACACCTGCAAATATACAATGGGGACTGCAAAACCAAGGGGGTTGTCAAGCACTGGGCAGACCATAATGCATGGCTTTCCACTGAGCCAGTGTGGCGTAGTGGTGAGAGTATTGGACTGGGACTTGGGAGATCCAGGTTCTAGTCCCCGCTCAGCCATGAAACTCACTGGGTGACTTTGGGCCAGTCACTGACTCTCAGCCTAACCGACCTCACAGGGTTGTTGTGAGGATAAAATGGAGGAGGAGGAGGAGGAGGAGGAGGAGGAGGAGGAGGACTATGTAAGCCGCCTTGGGTTCCTTGAAGGAAATAAGGCGGGGTATAAATACAATAAATAAATAAATAAATAAATAAACTGAACCCACCCACCCCCACGCCACTAAACCTAAGGGCAGTTACTAGGGCTGGGTGAATCCTGCCAATTCTGGTCCGAAAATAATCCAGGCCTACTGGATTATTTTCCACCTCTATGTTTGGAGTTGGAAAGGATTGCTTGTCTGTCTGGCCACGCACAGACAACAGACAAGTTACTCTGAGTGCCTTGGAAGCTTGGCAGCCAGAGCATTTCAGCCTTCCTTCCATCCTTGGAGTTGGGTAGGGGACGGGGATTGCTACACAATCACAGAGACACTTCCAATCCCCTGATGCAGCTCCAAGGCTGGGAGGAAGGTTAGGGGTCATCATGTTAGACGGCAGTGGCACACTTGCCATAGATAGCACAAATGAGGAACCCTGCCAATAACATCCATTCTGCCCAATAATGCATCATGGTTCAATCTGGATTATCACTGTCCTTCTCCAAGGAGTCCTCCAAAACGTATCCTTATTTAATTTAAAATTTCGATGGCTTCTCTAACATTGGCCCACTGATCTGTGCCTAATTACCACTTCCCTTAAAACTGACCAACAAACTGTTCACCAGCAGCGCAACAGACTGCTGTGTTCAAACCCAGCCTGGGTTCTCAAGTCCAGTTAGCCCTGCTGGTTAGAGTCCACATATCTACACTGCAGATTATACAGTATGTTCCTTGTGTATGTATTTTGCATGTCGCAGGGTCTCAGAGTTCAGCATCTGACACGATGGAGCAAATGCTGGAGCCTGCCGCAGCTAACACTGGCCTCCTTTTGTTTTTGTTAAAAAAGAAAAAAAATTAACTCCCTCCCACCACCACTTAAACATTTTTTAAGGCCGGGCACTCTGTAGAAAAGTATCAGGAGCCGTGACTTCAGCAGTTCAGCTACCCTCTTCATTTCTTCAGAATGGCTCTGGACTCTGATGTAGGGCCCAGAGGAATTCCGGAAAAATGAAGCTGGCAGGGCCTGCTATTGCAGCCACCTCGCTCGGCACTTTTCTTCATAGAGTTTCCTGCCCCTCTGACCACTGGTAAACTTGCTTGGGGGCCGGGTGCACCAGGGCAGCACTTGCCCACGGTCCCTTCAAACCCAGTACTGGCCGTATGGCCTCAGGTCTGCACAACTTCTGACCCACCACCAAGCCAAATGCTGTCTACGATCCATATGGTGTGGCCTTTACAGCACTTGACAAGCTAACAGCCCCCCACTCCTGTTTCTGCAGTTCCAGGCAGGCAGCAAGCAGGAGATTTATGCCAGGGTGTCATACACAGCAAGCAGTGGGCTGGCTGCATGTAACTTGGTGTGTCTCCAGGGAAGGACATCACCTTCTCCCTTTTCCATTAGGTTGTCCTGCCTGCGTCTGGATCTAGCACAAGCTTGAGTGTTGCTTGTTGAACTGTTTCATGTGACAGTTACACAGCTAAGCCACAAAATGGGAGGCTTAAAACACTGCTGGACTCGCTTAGTATGGCTCTATGTTCCTTTCATGAGTATGAACTAAGTGCCATTTCTCTTAAACTATTTTAGGGACATGGGTACATTCACATGAGTCAATCCCATCTCTAAAACCATCTGCAGATGTAATCCATAATGACACATGCAAGCTGCTCAGAGAAAAGACCTGTGAACTTCAAGACTATTGTGATAATACTTTGAATTTAGAGAGAGGCACTCACTTAACAAGATATTGAGCTCGGGACACAGGCTAAGAGGAGATCTAACCAGAAATCGAAAGTAGCTAAGGAACTTCAGTGGTGGAACCTACGCTCTTTTTTCTCACTCATAAGTTTTCATACTGAATGAGCCCAACAGTTGTGACAAGAGCTGCTTCCACAGCCTTGTTGTTCAGGTTCTTATTTTATTTTTCTCCCTCTAAGCTAGTTGCATGTCTTATCTTTTACTTTTACTTTATATTTGTGTATATCTTTAGATCAGGGCTCTCCAACCTTGGGTCCCCAGATGTTGCTGGACTACAGCTCCCAGAATCCCTTGCCATTAGCCATGCTGGCTGGGTATGCTGGGAGCTGTAGGCCAGCAACATCTGGGGACCCAAGGTTGGAGACCCCTGCTTTAGATGAAATAATGATATGCCAAAGTAGACTTGCGCTTCTGAAATGCAATATGAGAAGAAGCAACTAACTGCAGAACCACAACACGGAATGGGCTGGTTCAGGCATAACCAATGCTTAATACCAATGGCTTTAACTGTAAGTCGCCTTGCAGGCCCTATTTGGGCCAAAAGAGACTCATAAATTTACTAAGCAAATAAATACATACACCATGGTTTATTACACTCAGTATGCCCATCAGGCCTGCATACGCCCCTTCCCCCCTGTGTGCTGACTTTAGAGCTCCTGTACTTGCTATTTTAAATCAGGAGTGTTGAACCACTTCCAGCTTGAGGGCCAAATTCCATTTCAGAGAAGCTCTTGGGGGTCACATTCCAGTGGTGGGCAGGGTCAAAGGCAAAGGAGGCAGGGCTAAAAATATACAAGATACCAGCATATTTTAGCTAAAAGCTCAAAACACCAGTAAGCCATAGGACAGTGATCGTGAACCTATGGCACGGGTGCCACAGCTGGGACGCAGGGACCTCTCTGTGGGCACTCAAGCCATTGGTCACCAGATCGTGAAAAGACTGTCCCCTTCTGCAAAACACTAATGGTCTTGTTCTTTCTCACAGTGTGGAACAGAATGATTTTATTCTAGAATTCCTGTTACAGAATTCTTTTCTACATTGTTATCACATTTAAAAAATTTTGAAGAAGGATGCACAGAGCATGGCTTGGATGTAAAGCCCTAACAGTTGACATGAGTGCTGCATGTGTTGCTCTCAAACTAACGGAGTATGAGCCAAGGTTTGGCAAATTATCAGCATGCATGCAATAGCAAAAATCACATTAATTGTGCAAAAGCATGCCCAATGCAAACTTTTACCTAATGCAGTGTTTGCAGTCCAAGACATAAAGTGTTTAAAATGTGTTAAGCACGTTTAGTTTTCTTGTTTATCTTGCTCATCCTAGTACAGGTTGACTTTTACTTTTACTAATCCGACACCTGTAGAAGCAGGGAAAGGCCCTGGGGTAAAGCTTGCCCCATACAATTTCAGTCTGGCATATAATCATATTACAAGTTGAGAATCCCTTATCCAAAAATACATGTGCCTAATTATTTAAAAAGTTTGTATAAATTCCCTTCAGGCTATGTGTACAATGTAGTACTATAAAAAAAATTGAGTTGATTTTTTTTTCAACAAAAAACTGTATCATTGAAAGCTCTGTTATTGTGTTTTTCTTTAAAGACAAAAGATGTTAATTAGTTAGGACAACTGTATGAGTTGTTTTTCTAAAACTAAAACCTCGGTATTCAGGTTTAATTGCAGTGTTGGCACTTTGATATAAATAAGTTGGTTTTGTGTTGCAGTTTGGGCACTCGGGCTCAAAAAGGTTCGCCATCACTGCCACAGGAGAAGCACTTCAACCTTTTAGAATGGACAGTTGGTGGCTTTCTGCACAAAAGCAGAAAACGACAAACTGGTGGTCACGGATGGGGCCTGGGGAAAGGCCCTTGCCTTCTGCGCCCCCAGATTTGGCCCCCAGGTCTGAGATTCTGTGCCCCTGGTTTCAACTAACCATTACAGTTTCCAATTACATTCAAACTTGGAAACTGTGGTTTAATCACAGTTTACTTCCTGGTTTCATATGCTGGGTAGTATGCCGAAATTAAAACACAGTTACTTTTCTGCTAGCTAGACTCCAAGTCTGAAGAAAAAACAGCCTATGTGAAAGGATTGTGGGGAAAAGAAGTGGACAAAGGAAAAGTTCAGCCCACTGCTTCTTCTCCTCTTGAAATTGCTGCCTCTAGCACCGACCAGCCACTTTAAAGCTGTTTGGTAAAACACAGAGCTGCTGCCTCTCAAGAGCAGACCAGCACCAGGCAAACCTTTGGGCAAATGTGCCATAATTCCACATTATGAGGTAGTGCCACTCTAGTGTTGACCACAGCAGATATGCAGCTGCCCATGGCTGATATGGGTTTGCCTCTAATCTTCTTGAAGTGTGGAACAGGTAGCAGTGTACTGACGGAGAGGCACAGGCCCTCCTGTTCCTATTCTGGTATGCCCCATCTTGGCTTTCTGTGCCAGTTGTGGCACCTGGGTTACAGCAGGTTCATCATCCACAAACACGGGCCCTTACAATCTGTTAGAAATTGAATACGTGAATGGCTATGTACAACACGTATTGAAACTCTTTTTGCTTCCCTCAAAACTCCTCAGGTGTTTCAACCATGGCGAGAACTGCCAAACGCTACTTTGAAATTTCACTTCAGGCATAATTTGGTCGCAACTGAAGAACATACAGTATCGGCCGTATCAGCCTTCCCCAACCTGGTACCTTCTAGATGTTCTGGACTACAATTCCCATCAGCCCATGACACCATAGCTAATGGTCAAGAATGGTGGGAGTTGTAGTCTAAACATATGGAGGGCACCAGGTTGCGGAAGGTTGGGTTCTATGAACTGATGGTCTGACTCCACAGAAGACAGCTCCATATGCCTTTCTGAAAGAAGAGCCATGAAGAATGAGCTTTGGAAGCTGCTCAGCAGTTTGCCCTATGAAGACTATAGTTCTCAGGTTACATTTGCATGTATCTTTACAAACAGGCATGACTCAGTGTTAAGGGTCCATTTGTGCTTTTAAAATACTCACTGACAAGTGTCCCTTAGTCATAGATCAATTGTAAAAGAGGGCATGCTCCCTTATTAGGATGTTGAGAGTTTTTAACAAAGATGCTGTATTATAGATTAGTCACTAAAGAGCACAGACGTTCCATTCAACCAACTTATTATCATTCTTGAACTAAAAATGGAATTAACCATATAGTTTATATCAGTCCTTGATTCTTCATTTGGGGAAGCCACTCAGCTTCCACCAAACACTACCTACACTGATTCATCCCCTTATTGCCTACCATTTCCAGCAGAGGTAAAAAGATAATAATAACGCTGTGATCAGACATTTAGTATTAACATTTTTGAGGGAATGCACATCACTGTGTAGGCAGTTTTTAAAGTAATTGGATTTTGTGGATGTGTTTTCATTTAAGGCACACTGCAATATGAACAAGTAGTTCTATTTAACATGCTTCAGCAGCCATGAAGTTTAAAAAAAGAAAGAAAATTGTCATCTTTTGACAGCAAAAATATACTTTCAAATATAATGTAATTTTGTAAAAATGATTTTACAGAAGACCTTTTTGTATTTACCAGTATAAGGAAAAACTGAAAATATTCATACTACTGTTAATAATTAAAAAAAATGAAGACAATAGCCTTAACATAAAACAAATGGAGAAAATGTTCAGGGCACAATCCACTGGTAAGCTCTCCTGTTCAAGCCCCATTCATTTCGAAGGATAACTTTTTTGGGGTGATGCCCTTCAATGTTCTTATGATAATCTTCACTCGTTGTCATCTTTGTAGGGCCAGTTCATACATGTATTTACTTTAAATTACTGTATGCTTAATTATTGAGAAAGCCAAATGTATGAACTATTAAAAAGCAATGAGTATAAGGACATATTAAAGTTCTGTCTGTGTTACATCTGTGAAGACCATTCTCATATGTAAGGCAGATGTAAGTCACCAATTGATGAACATGCTTGTGTGAGTCAGGCTTAGGATACTTTCAATTGCCTCATCCTGCAGACTGATCCAGTTCTATGGGACTATTTTACTTATTTCTAGTAGTAATAGTAGTGGTAGTATTACATTTCCTTGAGTTTCTTAAGTATACTTTTTATGAATGTGTGAATACCTGGGGTCATGAACGCTAAAACTCCTCTTTTTCCTAATTCAATCAAGGCAATGCCCTGCCACCAATTAATTTACTATTCAGAGCCTTGAGCTCTTGTGTGACCTTCCACTTAGAACCAAAACACAGACATAACTAGAATCAAGCATCCCCTTTCGACAAGTATAGTCAATTGTCCTCCCCTTCTGTGCACCTGGAAATCTTCCTTCCAGTTGCCACCCAATTCTTTTTTAGTCTTGTCTTTCTAAGACTATAACTACTCTTAGATCCCTGAGCTCAGTGAGACTCAGCCTGACTGACTCTTCTCCTGGGTCTTGGTGCCCATCTCTGCACCCGCTCATCCAGTAATGCCTGCCCTGTAAAGACATGCTCAGAAATCCATGTCCTTCCTGCCTTCTTTTTGGAGTCACCCTGATATTAAAGACTCTAACTCCCACTTCCTTTGACATGTTTTCAGGCAGATCAAAAAGAAGGAAATGATATAACAGTGATGGCAAACCTTTTTGAGCCCGAGTGCCCAAACTGCAACACAAAACCAACTTATTTATTTCAAAGTGCCAACACTGCAATTAAACCTGAATACCGAGGTTTTAGTTTTAGAAAAACAACTCATACAATTGTCCGAACTAATTAACATCTTTTGTCTTTAAAGAAAAACACAACAACAGAGCTTTCAATGATACAAACAGTTTTTTGTTGGAAAAAAAATCAACTCAAATTTTTTTATAGTACTACATTGTACACATAGCCTGAAGGGAATTTATACAAACTTTTTAAATAATTAGGCACATGTATTTTTGGATAAGGGATTCTCAACTTGTAATATGATTATATGCCAGACTGAAATTGTATGGGGCAAGCTTTACCCCGGGTCCTTTCCCTGCATCTACAGGTGTCGGATTAGTAAAAGTAAAAGTCAACCTGTACTAGGATGAGCAAGACAAACAAGAAAACTAAACGTGCTTAACACATTTTAAACACTTTATGTCTTGGACTGCAAACACTGCATTAGGTAAAAGTTTGCATTGGGCATGCTTTTGCACAATTAATGTGATTTTTGCTATTGCATGCATGCTGATAATTTGCCAAACCTTGGCTCATACTCCGTTAGTTTGAGAGCAACACATGCAGCACTCAGGTCAACTGTTAGGGTTTTACATCCAAGCCATGCTCTGTGCATCATTCTTCAAAATCTTTTAAATGTGATAACAATGTAGAAAAGAATTCTGTAACAGGAATTCTAGAATAAAATCATTCTGTTCCACACTGTGAGAAAGAACAAGATCATAAGTGTTTTGCAGAAGGGGATGGTCTTTTCGCGATCTGGTGACCAATGCCTCGAGTGCCCACAGAGAGGTCCCTGCGTGCCAGCTGTGGCACCCGTGCCATAGGTTCGCCATCACTGTGATATAACTTGCTCCCTGCATATTTTTCTGTCCCTTGTCAGTTTCCCAGCTTCCATTACTCCCTCCTCCTCCTCCTCCTCCGCTCCCATTAGCACTGAAACATCACCATGCAGCCTCCTTTGGCTTATTAACATTTGACTTCTCATTCCCCTTCTACCCCACTTCTCTGGGACAGCTTTCACTAGTTAACCTTTAAACTGCCTTTTAGCTTCACTAGTTAACCTTTAAACTGCCTTTTAGCATTCTGATCTTTGTTACTCTCTCTCTCAGATACCTTATGAGAGCACTCCACTACCTAGACTAAAGCTCCTAATGTACCCACGCCATGCTCTTCTGTATTTTGCTAAATGTGCTAGTTTAATGTGAACCAACTCTACCAGACCAAAAACAGCCTATCCTCTGCAGAACAGAGCTGGGGCCACAGAGGGAAAAGTTTTGCCTAGCACCAACGCTAATTTTCACCCACCCCCACCCAGGTGCCAGTCATTCAAGTTCTAGGACTTTTTCCTGAACACTGAAAAGTAGGTTTCAGACACATATAGAGAGATGCATGTCCTGATGCATATGTATAGAGATGCATGGTTATTACTTGGATGGGAGACCCCTCCTCTAGTTTCCTGCATTGAGCAGGGAGTTGGACTCAATAGCCTTGTAGGCTCCTTCCAACTCTATGATCTATGAAATCTATGTCCTGAGTAAACATGGTAACAATTGTCTTTCTCTAACCACTACTGTGCTTATCCAACTATATTTTTCATGAGCAGTATTAGCACTTTTAGTCCTTCACATGTGAGCTGGCTAATCTGCCTGTGACATCAGCATAACTGAGGTGGCACAGCAGTCCATTCTCCAATCCTACTCTGTCACAATTCTCATACTGGTTTCAGGTGTAACAGTGCTGGACAGTAAGTCAAAAGCACAGTCACTTTCACATGTATTTGCCACTGCCAGTTCTTTCCCTGAAGCGGCAGTGTGCACAGAGATATTGTGTAAGTGATATGAGCGGCTACAGCCTGCACAGATTCCCTGAGCAAGTTCCCCATTTCGGACAAGACAAAGAAGCACCAGAAATGAAAAAAGGAAGTGACCAAGCATTTGAACAAGTGTACATGTCTACCATACTGCAAGCTGTCCTTTTAAGGTCCACCAGAGAAGAAGCTGATAACACTTTGTCATTTTGTAGTGCCTTGCAAAAGATTTTCGTAGAATAATTTAATGTATGCTTGGCAGAATGAACAAGCATAAGAACCCTATGTACCATTCAGGGTGGCTCCTGCAGAGGTCTGGGGCAACACTGTACATGGCAACAACTGCTGAGCAGCAGTCAAGAGGAAGAGGGGCTTCACATCTTCAACTCAGCTCCTATTTTGGCTCAGTTGTCTCCCAAAAGAGAATATGTGTCCCATCAGCATATGTGACAAACAGGCTGAAGGGGTAGGAGTGCAGTTTGAGATTGACAGAGAGAAGGTTGGGGAATATAAGCATCTTAAATGAGTTCAAGTCCCCAGCTCCAGATGAATTGCATTCTAGGGTGTTGTAGGAGCTAGCAGAGGGATTCTCAGAACCTCCTATCTATTATCTTTGAGAAATCCTGGAGAAAGGGTGAAGCACCAGAGGACTGGAGGGGGGCAAATGTTGTTCCTATCTTCAAAAGAGGCAAAAAGAAAGGTCCAGGGAATTACAGACCAGCCAGTATGACATCAATACCAGGGTAGATTCTAGATCAGATTATAAAGCACTCAATCAGTTCGAACCTTGATTAATAATTCAGTGATCACTGGAAGCCAGCATGGAATTGTCAAGAACAAGTCCTGCCAGACTAATCTTGTTTCATTTTTTCTATCAGTTAACTTCCTTAGTAGATCATGGAAATGCTATAGACATAATATATCTTGACTTTGGCAAGGCATTTAACAAAATTCCCCATGCTATTCTGATTAGGAAGCTAATTAAATGTGAGCTGGCCTGGATGGCATTACTACTAGTTGGATCCACAGCTGGCTGGAGACCCATATTGAAAGAGTGCACATCAATGGTTCCTCATAAAACTGGAGGGAGATATCAAGTGAGGTGCTGCAGGGTTTGGTCCTGAGTCCTGTACTCTTCAACATTTTTATTAATGACTTGGAAAAAGAGGTGGGGGGAAAGCTTATCAAATTTGCAAGTTACATAAAATTGGACAGATAGGTAATACTTAGAAGAAAGAAATAAAATTCAAAATGGTCTTGATAAGTTAGAAAACTGGGCAGATAACAACATAATGTAACGCTAACAGGGGCAAGTTCAAAGTTCATTTAGGAAAAAGAAATCAAAGGCACAGGTATAAGATGAGGGATACCTGGCTTGGCAATAGTATGTGTGAAAAGGATCTTAGAGTTGTAGTCAATCACAAGCTGAATATGAGTCAGCAGCATGATGTGGCTGCTGCAAAAAAGGCAAATGCAATTTTTGTGGCATCATGAGAAGGATAGTTTCAAAATCACAGGGAGTAATAGTTCCATTCTACTCTGTTCTGGTTAGGCCTCACCTCAAATACTGTGTCCAGTTCTGGATACTGCACTTTAAGAAGTGTTCAGATAAAATGGAATGAGTTCAGAGAAGGGCAACAAAGATGATCAGGGGATTAAAAATTAAGTCCTACAAGGAAAG
Source organism: Shinisaurus crocodilurus (assembly GCA_021292165.1). NCBI lineage: Eukaryota > Metazoa > Chordata > Lepidosauria > Squamata > Shinisauridae > Shinisaurus > Shinisaurus crocodilurus. The sequence goes on along the minus strand of CM037878.1, from coordinate 147,843,463 downwards.
ATTGAAGGAACTGAATATGTTTAGGCTTGAGAAGAAAAGACTGAGGTAGGGATATAATAGCACTTTTCAAGTACCTAAAGGGTTGTTAAGCAGAAGAGGGCTGCATCCTGCTCTCTATCATCCAGGACTGTAGAACACAAACTTATGGGCTTAAGTTTTTGGAAGGCAGATTTTGGATGAACATCAGGAAAAATGTCCTAACGGTATGAACAGTCAGACAATGGAACCAACTGCCTAGGGAGGTGGTCGCCTCTCCATTGCTGGAGGTATTGAAGCAGAGACTGGACAGCCATCTGTCAGGGATGCTTTAAACTGGATTCCTGCACTGAGCAACAGGTTGGACTTGATGCCTTAAATGGCCCCTTCTAACTCTACAATTCTAAAAATGGCAACACAGAGTTTTAATTTGCAGTGTATAAAACAATTTTATGCTGAATATAATTGGAAGCAAGTCCTACCATGTTCAATGAGGCTTATTACCAACTAATTCTATTTAGGATTTCATTCATTCTATATGTCAAAATACTAAAGACTCTGACTATATTCTTCCTTGATTCCAATGACAAAGAGGAGAAAGTTCTATAAACTTAGATAGAAGGATCATAGCATTTTATCTGGACCTTTTAGACCTGACCCTCACCTCTACATTTGTTATCAACAACTTCATAAGGGCAAGACTATTTCTTTTCCTCAACTATCTCATTGAGAAACATCCACCACTGAGCCATTGGACTTATGTATCAGTTAGTCACCCAATGAGACAGTCATTGAGAAGAAATAGATTTGCCCTTGCTAGCAAATGAAGAGGTGACGGTGAAGTCTAAAGGGCACTGTGCGGTCCAAATAAAATGTTATTACCCTTCTCATTCGATGGCTGTCTGAGATCTTAGAAGGGTAATAGTGTTTTATTTGGGCCACACGGTGCCCTTTAAACTTCACTGAACCCAATCTATTTCTGCTCAATGACTTATCATTGAGTGACTAACTGATACTTCAGTTCAGTGGTTCAGTGGTGGATGCCACCCAGCAAGACAGTCATTGAAAGGAACAGGCCTGCCCTTATGGAGTCCTTGATACCAGATGAAGAGGTGAGGGTTAAGCCAAAAGGACACTGTGTGGCCCAAATAAAACACTATTACCTGTCTAAGATCTCAGGCAGCAGTCGAAAGAGAACTGGCAGGAATGCACTCACCCACCCTTTGATGCATGCACAGGACAGGTTTCATTGGGATCTGCCCAGCCAAAGGGAGAAGCGAATGCCAGCTCCCACTCTCTTAAGCTTTAGAACGTTCCAAAATGTTGCTTTGTACAGGCACAAAACCCTGGATGTGCATTATATATTCTCTTTCTGATCTAGTTTAAAGGTCTGGTTGGGTTGGAGCAAAAATGGAACAGTTAGTTCACTGTAAGATACTTATCCACTTCCAAATTTCCGCTTCCAGATAACTGTTCTACTGCAAGACATCTCTGATATAAATTGTGATACCAGATTCCTACATTTAGGAGAATGTGGCCCAAATCATGCAAAACATGTTTTGCAAGAGTTAATGTTGCTTTGTAAACATATAACCCATGATTCACATTACTTTTATTTAATCTATCTATATATATATATAAAAGAAGGTGTCCTGACTGACTGACTGACTGACTCATCAACGCCCAGCTCAAACCGTTTAATCTAGGAACATGAAATTTTGAAGGGACATTGATTTTATGACATTTTGGGAAATTCCATCCCTAAGGGGGTGAAAAAAGGGGGCAAAATCGCCCCACTCTCATATCTGCAGTTCTGCAAATAGGCCTCACCTCATAATTGCTGCAGGAGCCAACTTGCTGCAGGAGCCAATAGCAGCAGTTATGCAAATAGCCCATAGAATGTTCGTATGAATTCCTGCAAGGGCCAATAGGGCTGGGTATGCAAATCTCCCCTAGGCTATTTAGAATGTTCTCTGAGGGGGTGAAAAGTTTACATGGCGGGGTGAAAATGGAGGGAAACTTTTTAAATGACTGACTCAGGGGCTGGGGGGCATCGTCACATAGGCTCCATCACATTTAGACGGATCTACCCCAAATTTGGCATGCTCATTCTTCATCACCTGTAGACAGGAACGGTGCAGGGCTGTTTGCCGCCCTAGGCCAATTTATATTTAGCGCCCCCCCTCGTGCCGTGGGGGGGGCTCCGGAGCAAAGCAGCCCTGCTCTGCAAACCCCCCCCACGCCGCCGCCGCTGCCACCACCACCTACCTTCCCCCCGCCCCCGCTGCTGGCTGCTGCTGCTGCTGCCGCCGCCTCCTCCTCCGACGCGATGGGACCCCCACACTTTACGACGGGAAGGTAGGTAGGTGGTTGGCGGGCGGGCGGGCGCGCAGGCGGGCACGCGCGGGGGGGAGGTGCAGTGGCGGCGGCGGCGGCAGCCACCGGCAAGCGGGCAGGGAGGCGCGGCGGAGGCGGCAGGCAGGGCAGGAGCGCGCCGGAGGCGAGGAAGGGGCGCAGAAACTCTGCGCCCTCTTCCGCCACGCGCCCTAGGCAGCCGCCTGGGTCTGCCTAGCGGTAGCGCCGGCCCTGCCTTTAGACTCTCAGGATTAACCTGATTTTTCTTTAAGAACAGATATTTCTGTCACAAAAGATTTCTGCTGCCAGCCTAAATGTTACACTTTCTTCTGCCAGCCTAAACTTTCAGTCAGAGACACTGCATCTTTTCCATACATGTTTCTTTTAAAAACAATTATACCAAATCCTAAAATCCACGTGAGTCATATAAGAACACTGGGTTCTTTTAATGTCCCCCAAACACTGACACCTTCCTTTTTCCCCTTTTTTAGTGAATGGTGTATGTGTCTGGAAGCACTCATAATTTAACTAGAGACCTCTTTTGTTTCCAGGAGTTTTCTACCACATGACATATCTATTTTTATTTATCTTCAGTCAAAAAGGATCCCAGAATGGCTTACAAATCAGTAAGAAACAAGACAGTTCCTGCACTCAGGCTTACAATCTAAACTTACTGCGCAAGAAGAAAAAGGGATGGAGAGGAAAGAGGAAAACAAGTAAACTCAGTCACAAGTTCTTAAAGTTACCCCCCAAAAAACACCTATTTTTAGTTATAACCCTTCTCTTTCATTTCTGTTATTGACGACGATGATAAACATCTTAATACATTATTGATACTGTAGAATGGTGATAATGTTTCATTGAGACTTGACCCTGCCCTCTCAGATTGGTGAAGAATACTTCTGTGAGGAAATAACATTTCCGGTCTAGTCAAATCTTCATCCAAGTGCCCTCTTGATTCTAAATGTATGGCAGACATTGCCGTCATAGTTTGCAAGTTTTTCTTGGCACCCCAGGTCCAGAAAACTTGTAAATGAACATTCAGATTTCACCATTTCTGTACCAGGTGGCTGCTTCTGTCTTAAGAGACAAACCTTTGTCCCCATTACAGAATTAGATCCATACACATTTCTGTACTTCTGGTCATGCATCAGAACCTTTTAAGAGTAGGCACCGCACACAATTTGCATATAATAGTTATTGCATATCAAACCCAATAACTCCCCACTCCTGAAGAAGCCAAAGGCTGAGAACAACACACTTATAAAACATGTCAGAAGAATTTTGATATTCAAACTGTGCCCAGAAAGAATTGTCTTATTAGAGGAAGATTTATTCTAAAATCTAACGAAGACTTAAACATTAATCAGATTTATGAATTTGAGGCTGCTGGAATATTCATAGTTTTTTCCCCCAGAATTACAAGAACAAGTATCACATTTTCAAAACGTATGATTCAGTGCTGGCCTTATTGCATGTAGGTGTTCATACCTGAAATTGTAATAAAGCAAAATGTCTTTGCTGACTTTAACTGCTTTTTAATTAAACATTACTAGAAAAAATGAAATGGAACATCTCTACCCTTTATCAGGCTGCCACTTAATATCTCATTCAAGCATATTCCAGTTCTTCCCCTGAAAACCTTAATTCCAAGTATTTCCCCTTCAGTGCCACAGTAATTTCACATTATGGCAGTAGCTGTGCAAGACAAGAGAATTGCATTCTGCCAAACCTTGTTTGAAAGAAAACAAAGCGGCCATGGTTTACTTAGAAACTGTATATTTTGGCTCAGAACAGGGGGGGAAACTATAATTCTGAGCATGCAGAGAGCCTTGGCTTTAAGAAGGGAACTGCCTTCTGTTGAGAAGGGATTTGCCTTTTATTGGAAATGAACATGGGACTTTCAGCTCTGATGGGTAGTGGCTTTTCAAAGAAAAAAACCCCAAAGCTATACCACAGTTTCTGAGCATATGCAAAGCACTACTGTCTGACCATCTTTTCTGTTTTTTGTTTAAATGCATTTTACTGGAAGTAGAACAACAACAACAAAATGTATTTTTGGCTTTACATCTTTCTGTTTAGGCAACTGGCCAGAAGGTTGAGCAGACTAGTAAAATTCTGGCTGGTTACTATCAGTATTTCTAGCTATCCCAATTGTAGTCTGAAATAGTCACGGTGGGGAAGCATATACCTACATGGTGTTTCACTAAGGGCATGAACCAAATTGTCCCTATGCTGAGTATGCTGTGGCCAAGTATTTCTAAGAATACATCCCATCTTAAATGTTGATATACTGATACAATATATTGATGGCACTTCACTTCAAAACTCCACATGAGCTCACCCAAAAGCCACTTAATGACATTTCATGTGTTCCAGTAAAAACAGTTTCCTGTCTGAAAAAGGGGTCAAAACACACAAAAAGCCTTGGCTAAGCATTGCTCCCAAGGGTGTGTTTACAAAAAATGCAAACAGCCTTCAAACTTAAAAAACAAAAAACAAATATGTAGTGGTTTGCTCACTGGCCTAATCTTCACTGAGGTGGTAAACCTGTGTCTGGGAACCCACAGAAAAGGCCTTGAAGAAATGCCAAGCAAATCATGCTGAATTGTCAGTGTCTGAGACACCTTTACCAAGAATGAACAGACTCCACATGAACACCTGCCAAAGCTCACAGTCATGTCACTGACACTGTGGGATGAGTGTGGGACTTAAAGAATTCTCGGAGAAAGGCTTACAAACTAGAAAAGCTGTGTATTGTATTGTTAACACTGTATTTATTGTTAGCTGTGTTTTATGTGACATGCTGCTTTAGGGACTAAAATAAGTAAATACATAAATAAAAAAAATATTAAGTCCCAGAAGACTAAACCTTCACACCTCTCACTAGGAAATATGGTTCTTGGATGAAAGATGGCTGAAGATCCATATAGCTCAACAGTATGCAGTTATTCTCATCTCCATGCACAAATCATTGACCACAGCCTCAACCAGGGTAGTGTTGCATACAGAGGTTTCCAGGTACAATCCCCAGCATCTCCATGTGGGCCTGTGAAAACCCAGTGATCTGCTTCCAGCCAATGTAGACAATATTTAGATGGCCCAATCATCTGACTCAATATAAGGCAGCTTCCTAGCAGTCTTGCACAATTTGGACCAACCAAGCTGAACACAGTCCACCAGCTATTATGCTAGCTTACAAGAGGCTTGATACACCACCTGTTTTGGCTGTCCATCTGGCACAAGGGATCAAGTACCTGTCAGGCCCCAATACATGGCTGGTGGGTTGTGTTTGCTTCAGTGGGTCACAAGTCATGAACACCTTGCCTCAAATATGAAATCAGACTGGAAAAGGTCTAGGCAGGGCCGGCGCTACCTCTAGGCAGACCTAGGCGGCTGCCTAGGGCACGTGGCGGAAGAGGGTGCAGAAACGCTGCGCTCCTTCCTCGCTGCCGGCGCGCTCCTGCCCCGCCTGGCCGCCTCGCCAACAAAGGCACCGCAACCACCAGGTCAGTGCGGGGGGGGATTGCGGGCGCCGGGCGGGCTCGCGGTCGCACTTGGCTTTCCTCTGCGCCCGGAGCTAGGATGGGTCAGGAGCGCACGTGGCGGCGGCGACCGGTTGGCAGTGGGGAAAGCGGCTGCTGGAGGCGGCGGGCGGGTGGCGCTGGGCAAGCAGGCATTTGCTCCGGAGCCCCCCCTGGCACGAGAGGGGCGGCGCTAAATATAACCTAGCCTAGGGCGCCAAACTGCCCTGCACTGGTCCTGGGTCTAGGAATCTGAGGTTACCAGGCAATCATTCTCACCTTAACATTGCCCACATTGGAAGGGATGGAGACAATGTACCGGTAATTGTTGGTTAAGAAATGATGACAGGGAGAAGGCCAAACCTTGGGATCCCTTATCCTAAAATGGCAGGCCTTCACAACTTGTGACTCACCAAGCCAAAGCCCACCAGCCATGTATTGTCACCTGCCAGGTGCTTAACAGCTCATCCTGCTTCTTCAATCCTAAACAACAAATACAGGAGACTTCTCACGGCCCTCAGTTGTATGGATTGCCAACAAACCAGGGTCAAACCTAGGTCAAGAGACCTAAGATGCAGCCCATCAGAGAAAGAATATGTATTTTTTCTGTATCATATCAAGAATATGATATGGTATATCAATTTTATACCATATGGTTGAAACAATAAATCCATCATATTGTGGAAAGCATGGCTGCATTACCTATCTGAATACATGTCTGAATACTTGTTTCCTAATGGAAAAGCAACTTCCATGGAGAATTTCTTGAATCTCTTGCTTCCCCTTTTTGAAACAACCAGTCTTTGATCCTCACTAAGATTTTAGTAAAAAAAGAAAAAGAAAAAAAAGTGCTGACTGATTAAGTGAACAGAAGATGGATCTCATGGTATCTCAATGGGGCTTCTTAAGATAAACTACTCTTCTGAGAAGGTAGATGAGGTTCTTGTAAGAAGTGCCAACTATCACAGTATATAAATATTTCTAGTCAGGAGAGAACACAATAGCTTTTCCTTCAGCCATCACCCAGCAGAGTCAATAAATAAACTTAATGAAATTCATGGCACATTATTACATTACTCAGTATGGCTGCTATTCATTTAAAAAAATAAAAGAAAAAGCTAAAGATTTTTGAAATAATTCACAACTTGTCAAACGCTTACAAGTGGCACAGCCGAGACAGATGTTTTTAAAAGGATCTATGAAGACTACGTGACAAAGCTCGGCTTCACTTAATTCAAAGTTAAGATGGAAGTACGGGAAACTGTAACAAAATCTATTTTGCTCTAACCCACCTGCATTGTTGTATAAAATATATTCACATCATTCACCACAGGTATATATTATTTACTGAAGCAGCACTGCCAATAATAACCACATTAGAAAAAACTAAAACTAAACTTTAGAATGTGCTTCCCTGTCAATTAAGCCGCCCGCAGATAGATTTTGTCATTCTTGTTTCCCCATATCAGTTTAATATATTGGATCATATTAAGAGTGCTGGGCTTGTCAATAAGGCGGATCAGAATCCTATTAAAGGAGTTACCCTGCCAATATAATTGGCTTCCTATTTATTGAACTATCCAGTGTTTGCAAAAAAGCTGTGAAATGGGATTAAAAGGTTATAATGGGTGAATCTATCTTGACATTATATAAATATTGCAGGAATTTGATCTCATGGACTGAAGGAACAGCTGCCTAATCACTTCCCCCCATTACACGAACTTCAGACGTACAGCAGAATAGATAGGACATTAAATCACACTCGCTTATCACAATATGTTGCCTGCTCTCCCTAAGCTACCGTGTAATTTTACAAGACATCCTGTTTCTGTGTCACACACTTAGGAAAGTGTGTGTGCTCACGCATGTGCATGTGTGTGCGTATGTATACTTCCACACCTGTGTGAAGTAAGACCTGTGCCAAAAAAATATATCCAAAGAGAGTCAAAATGAAGAAATGCACTGGAATGAATACCCAAAGGGCACCAGAACTTCAGCATTTATTCTATTTCTGTGTCATGCTGTAACTGGCACTCTCACTGGAATTGGAACTCAGAAAAATGATCTTAGTGTAACTTAGATCCAGGAAATAATTAGGAAGGGTAGTAGCTCACACATTAAGTAACACTAAGAAGTTCAGTAACTCTTTTGTTTAATGGATACCCTGATGAAGTTGAACATTAGGTACTTTGTAACCAGACTGGCAGAATGTGCAAGAAACCATTAAACCTGATATATATATTGTGTTGGCTCAAACAATACAAAGGATTAAGTACCATAATTGCATTTTTAACAGTACTGGGTAGTGCTGTAATCGAAGTAACTTCAAAGGTCTAGCTAATATTTGGATTTGAAATGACATAGTCCAACAAGACAATTAAAGGTCTATGAATTATATTAATAGTGGGAGACCCAAAACCCAGGCACGACAGTCTTCTAATATCAAGCCGACCTGCAGAACTGTGACCGGCCACATCAAACACTGTCCTCTGGCTATTCATGCTGACCCAGCAAAGGACTATTAAACCCCTTGTTCTTGCTATCTTCTTGGAACTGCAAAATGGGGTGGTGGTCAAGCACCTGTCAAGCCACAATAACATAGCTGGAGGGCTGCATTCAGCTTGGGTCGTAAGCTATGCAGACCTGTTTTAGGATGGAAGCGCACATTACAAGGGAAACACAGGGTTCCCAAGCCCATGTTTCCCTTATAATGGTCATGAAAGAGCAAAAGTGTATGCAGGGGAAAATTTTCAAGGTAGGAGAGAGGTTCTCAACACTTCATACACAGTACCCAATTCTCCCCTGCAAATACGCCCCTCTTGCCACCTGCCAATTCTTCTTTGCAAGCATCTCCTTCCCTCACACTCACAAAAACTCAACCAATGCATGTTTGGGAATCTGCATTTTCCAAGAAAAACTATAGTTCTACCCTTATATCAACAGTGTAGGGTTCTACAATATCAGTGAACCAAAGAGAGGAGCTTTGTTCTCTGCTGAACTGACAATCTCCCACCAGAAAGCCTTCCTATATGCTGAGATAAAGGGGCACAAGGTCCCCCTTCAACCCCAAGTCATTGTGCTATATCCCTCTGAGATGAGGGCCAATGTACATGTTCAATGGGCACTTTTACCTAAAACATGAGGTGATGCCAAAACTGGGAAGGCCCATTTGTTCACCTTGACTTCCATTTTAGCATTCCTAACAGGATTTCTTATACTGAATTTTGTCCAAAGCATAATTTTAAGGTAATTGTCAAAGAGATGGACAAAACATCTGAGCAATTTTGAAGAAAGCACAAAAGGTTTATAAGCAAGATTAGCAAAAATTTCCAGGAAGGGATCTGCACTGCACATCCCTACAGAGCTACATAATTTAGTAACAATTAAAAGGTCATCTGATGCAAGGAAGGATGAGTCTCCTGCACTGCACCTTTAAGAATTGTAGATAAGAGAACATTTCAAAAGAGGGATTTCTTTCAACCCTGCACAAGCTGTCCCTGTCAAAATTCCCTGTTCTGCACATTTATTAAAGGTAGAGGAGCCATCTTCTCTTTGCATCTGGTCCTCCTAACAATAAAAGAGATATAAATAAGAAACCCCCATAATCACATATTCGTTGGTGATTTTAATAATAGTGAATCTGAAACCAAGGAATTAATTAAAACCATAGCAGGCTTGAGGAATATTTCAGAAGAATTTTAAATCTCATTTTTTAATGTGTCCTCTGAAATGTAAAACATGAACATTATCCAGAGCTTGCTCTGTCCTTTTAATATCCGACTCTGCTCTCGCTGTTGGTTTTTCATCACTTCTATATCATTTTCATGGATCTTTTCTTTGTGGTTTAACACTCATGTTGCTCCCTGGGGGTGCGCCATTCACACTTAATTCTAGGGGAATATAGTTGTGGTTATTCTATACTCCCTTCTGCTGTTTCCGCTGAAACAACAGAAAGGTCACCAAGAAAGCGGGAAGGGCAGAACAGAAAAGATCTGTATATGTGTTTTTCCTCCCCATGGCCAAATATGGCAAACCTGGGGGAAAGTGGGGGCAAAGGGGAAGAAACAAAAAATATTTCCCTTTGTCAACCATCAGTAAAATTATCTGAAGGGCATTGTAGAGATGTCTATTTCCATACATTTTCTCAAGAAACACAGTATTACTTAGTTGTGGAGAGAAAGCCTGAGCACACTGCTGAACCCTGACATATTGAACCCTGACATGTTTTTCCCCTTTTCCGCTGTCACCCCTCTGTCTGCATAATCCCCACCCGGGGCTCAGGAGACACAATTCTGGGCAGACAGGTTATACATAAGCCACATCTGCCACATCTGCATACCTTCAATCGGGCACATTTACACTTCCCTCAAGGAAGCGCATAACATTCCAGAGGTGGGGGGGCAGTCTCAAAGAGCTGCAAAGTACCCCACCAGGAGATGCCAGCACCCGAAAGGCGCCAGACCAGCCCACCTGATCATCAAAGGTGGGGAGGGGGCGAAGGAGGGTAGAAAAGATACGTGCCAAAGAACAAGGGGTTGTTGGGAACACGGTGCAGGCGTGCACGGGTCAGGTCGCTAGCTCCGGCTAGGGCCAAGGAACTTCCAACCCCGGGCAGGGTGCCCGGCGATCAGCAAAGCAAACCGCTATGCTAGAATCCAGAGGCAGAATCTCTGGTGTCAGGTAATATTCTGCATTGAGCAAAGCCTACCTAGAAAGCAAATTGAATACTTCCGTTTCCCTATCTGTAGTGACTGCTATGTTTATACTGTGAAATTCCTGTAGTCTATTAGTTCTGCTCCACTAAACTCTTTTGAAACTGACTAGCTTGTGGCTTCCCTGTGTGTCTGAGGGGATTCCTTGTCAATATCACTCACGGCTAAAAGTAAAGGTTTTGACAGCCGCACAGGGCACGACATCGGTGCTGGTTAACCCTTAAAGTGCCGAACCCACACAACAGACCAGGTTCAGTCCGCCACATTAGTATTTATATAGAGACGTCGAATGTTTCAAAATGCTTCACATATATTATTTTACGAGCTTTTTTTACCCGGCGTTGCACAGGTTGTCATTTTCCTAAAGGCACTATTTGTTCAAAATTCCTTAAGGTAGCTGACCGCTGTTTTGAATCGCTCCATAGGAAAGGTCCCCCAGGACTACATAATGGAATCCCAGCTCCCCCGGGACTACCAGCTCCCAGTCTTTGTCCTTGGGTATGTGTGCCAAGTTTGGGGCGGATCCATCAAAACATGATGGAGCCTATGCGATGACGCCCCGCACACAGCAGTCATTCAGTCAGGCAGTTATTAAAAAGTTTCCCTCCCTTTTCACCCCCTCAGAGAACATTCTAAATGGTCTAGGGGAGATTTGCATACCCAGCCCTATTGGCCCCTGCAGGAATTCATATGAACATTCTAAGTGTCCTATGGGCTATTTGCATAACTGCTCCTATTGGCTCCTGCAGCAATTATGAGGTGAGGCCGATTTGCATAACTGCTCCCCTGTTGTTTTGCCCATAGGAGATATGCGAGTGGGGCAATTTTGCCGCCTTTTTTCACCCCCTTAGGGACGGAATTTCAAAAATCCTTCTTTGGTGGGTGTCTACGTCATAAAGCTATGTTCCTTCAAAATTTCACGTTCCTAGATTAAACGGTTTGAGCTGGGCGTTGATGAGTCAGTCAGTCAGTCAGTCAGTCAGGACTTCTTTTATATATATAGATTGTAGGGATGTATGGATTTTGTTGAAACTGTTCTGCCTGTGTTTTGCAAACTGTCAGGCACCTTTCACTCCATCATGCACTCACTGATAGAAATGGATTTTTTTCAGTTTCGCTAACTTGCATTCATGCGCACTTGCACAAATGTGCACTTCTGAAAATGCGCAAATCCCCCCCCCCCATGTGCATTTTCATGCTTTAGCCTATGGGGGGAAATGCACATTTTCAGTCAGTGCTTTATTTTTCATATTTTTCTATGACTAAATTTGCGTAAAATTCTGGAAAGTAAAAAACTGGTCCGCAAGTCTGCGGAAGCCATGCGGCTTGGGAAAACCCAGTCCGCTGCAGAATCCGCGGGTCAGATTCATAGAAATCTGGACTCATTTGAATCCATTGTGGATTTCTCTGACATCCCTATTAAAATTTACTGAAATCTTTTCAACAACCCTCAAGAATAGTTCAGTATAATTATCCCCATATTCCAGATGGGAAGCAGGGGCTGACAGAGAATGTAATGTAATAAATGTAATAATAACATGAGTTTCTTCCATTTCTTGAAGCTTCTTCCAGAAGCAGAGGCAAACAAGGACACTGTTGGAACTTCCTTCTGCTGCAAGAAGTGAGCAGGCAGTGGTGGAGGACGAATAAGGGGGCAGACAGGTGTGTCATATTGAGAGAGGGCTGGAAAGGGCCTTTCTACAGGTGGTTGTAACAACTGCCAGAACCAAGAGCTGCCACAGTCACTAGGAGGCTTTTGAACATAGGACGGCTCATTTATGGCTCCTGTACAAACCAGCCCAGAGAAAAGAATGTTCCCTAAAGAAACAAAAAGAAAGCTCTAGCCCTTCCACAACACAAGTACAAGCCATTTCTAGAGATTTCTTTCACACATGGATGCCACTCACAGCTTATTTGTATGCAAATAAAACAATAACTAGCAAACCCCAAATGTTTATTTCTGTATTTGCTTACTGAAACCTAGGTACTTAATTAAATCCATCTATCCCACTAGGATAGATCCAAACATTATACAAAAGGGATACAGCGCTAAATTATTCGAAGCTAAACATAATTTATCATTTTGCAATGTGTTATTTTAACCAATTCCACTTCTATTGGCTTTGTGGTTCATAAGAAATACTATACAAGCTTGATTGGACTATGAATTAACTATATCCATAATGGGCTGTCCTGTAGGTTCTTTTCATCTTCTACCTTGTATATAATTATTTACAAGATAGTTAATAGTTTGTTTTCTCATACAGATAGAATTTCCTGCTACGGGTTCAGTTTAAATGATAAGATTTATACGTGGAACCAATGTTATTCTTTACCCCCACGGAAATTGCTCGTAAGCAGTGGTGAGTGTTTCTTATCTGTGCAATGTTTTATACATGGAAGTTTATGTGTGAAATATTTGTCCTCCATTCTAGAGTTTGGTAGTCAGTTAATTAATGAATTTATAATTGTTTACAGACTTTAAGAAGATTTTTTCTGATGAAGTCATGATTGACGAAACAGGATTTACAACTGGATTCCTGTAACATCATACTCAGTCTGTTTGTAGCAGTTTTCTCAACTGCTCCATACTTGCCTGCACTTGTTTGTTATTGTTTTCATTACTGCTATTTTTGCTTCGACTTTTGTTACTCATTATACACTACATTATATTCAGTTGTGCTTCTTTTGTCCCACATTCTGTGGTACTCGGTTTGTTACTGTCATTATAGTAAGCTGTCACTACATTATACTCTGTCTGTTATTGGCAGTTTTCTTTACTGCCCAGTACTTGCTTGCACTTTGTTTGTTATTGACCATGTTGTTATTTGGCTCTTGTTACTTTTTATACCATTATCACATTATATAATTTGGTATTTGCTGCTGGTATTCAGGTATCATCATTATACCTTGTTACCTGTTACCACCTTACATGCCGTTTGCTATAACATGCTTCTTTATTTCAGCACCTGATTATACTTAGAATGTCAGTTTAATCATTGTATTGGGTCAACTATCATTGTGTACGACATTTCTTTCAGTGTGGTATTGTTTGTAGTATTTCCAAGTAAACATTGAAGTCAATAGTTTGACTTATGATACATGATCTTGACTATATATATTACTCACCTATGTTAATTTGTGTTCAACACTTTATGATTTGGTTTTTCATATATATTCATACTTGAATTTTTTTGCAGTTGTGTGCATGGTGGCACTCCGGTTTATTGGTTACTGTCCTGTAGCCTGGCAGGCCTAGCATCAGGGTCAGCACCATCAGGCAGTTGCTGACAGCCCAGGTCCACCACAGACCCTGCCACCAATCCAACATGCCACTTACAGCCATCAGGATGTGGAGGTCCTCTCAACGATAGGTGGCTGCTGGTTTTCCTTTGCCCAGTGCTGAGGCCTGGGCAACTGCAGCTGGCAGCCACCATTTTAATTCCCCCACAATGCCTCTAGGACCCCAATGTAGTGTCGTTATGGAACAATGATATGTCAGGGCCTTTGAGGCATTGTGGAGAAAATAAAATGGCGTGTGTGGGCAACAGCACTTGTATCCTGGACTGGCTGCTGTGCCTGCCTGCCACTCTCAAGGTAAGGGGAAGAAATGATGGGGCCCACCATTCCAGGAGGGAGAGTTCCACCAAACCTGGCACCAGCCTTGGAGCCTGGTCAGACATTAATTTCCCAGACACAACATGAGTTTGTTTGGACAATTAAGACCCAAAATTTTGCGCACAAAAATTGCTTGTGTACGTGAGATAACATCAGAATGACAAACTCACTTAAGACTACCTCTTCAGTTCCGTGAAGTGGGAAATCAAAAGTTGCCATTTTCCAGTTTATGGAAGGAGCTGTGAACTCATGTGAGCACACCACTTACATGAGCAGATTTTTTCTACAACTGAGCCCATTTTGGTTTGCCAGAACCAACTTAAAAGTAATCTCTCCTCTGCCAATAATGAGAAACATAAGAAGGTTCTTGCTCACATATTTGCATTCAGATTTCCTCCTTTCTTTTCTGTTACTCTTCTGTAGTTCACTCTGCCTCACCTTCCACTCTGTCTTCCAGTTTAACTTGGGGAACTGATAAGTGTTTGATTTCAGAATTGGTGCACGCACCGTTTGCCATAATTTTCAGTTTGTTCTTTTCCCCCCCCAACAGGTTACTACTGATACACACCGAGTAAATAAAAAATTATTCAATGTGATTGCACAACTGCGTCAGGACCCCGTTTTTGGACAGTGATTTAATTGAGGCTCTTGTGCTCACTTCTAAATGAAGATGCAAACCAAGACAGCAAACTGCACGTTTACTCTGTAGTGGTTTGAACAAGTCCAGAAATCAGAGATGGATCGCCAGTGAATTGATGCCACTTTGGAAACAAGATCAGGCGATTTGAAACCCTCAGATCTGGAGGCAAAATCAGATGGGGAGAATTTCATTAAGCACACTTAATTTAGATTTTTCCACTTAGAACATAGTCAATGCTTTGCAATCATGTGATAAGGATACATGTAACATGCTGTAAACTATGAACAGTTTCAAAAGACACAAATACAGGAAAGACAGTGATAGTCACACTCTCCATTCCAAGGACCAACAGATTTGGGGTTTTAGTGAATAGCTCAATGAAAATGTTGACCCAGTGTGAGGCTGCTGTGGAACACTCCACATTGAGCGTAATTAGAAAAAAAATTGAAAATAAAACTGTCAACATCATACTGTCCTTATACAAATCTATTGTGTAACCCCACTTGGAATAGTGTGCACATTTCTGTTCACCACACCTGAAAAAGGGCATTGTAGAGTTGGAAAAGGTGCAGAAAAGGGCAACCAAAATGATCGAGGGACTGTAGCAACTCCCCTATAAGGGAAGGTTCAACGTCTGGGACTGTTTAGAGCTTAGAAAAAAGGTGAGAATGGAAAGACATGTCATAGAGATGTACACAATTATGCATGGTGTGGAGAAAGTCGATAGGAAGATAGTTTTCTCCCTCTCTCATAATACTAGAACCCATGTGTAATAAATACCACTTTACTACATCTTAGGGGGCTCTCCAATATTAATAAATAATTATATCCAAAGTCTGCTCAGGTAGTATTATTGCCACAACTCCCAGTTTACCATATTTCTCTGGCTGGCCAGGGAACACCCTTGATCTTTATAAATCTAAACACAGTAAGCAGAGTCGAGGATAAGGCATTGTGGGGGAGGTTTGTGAGGAAGGCATCTCTAAAATCATGCAACAGAATCCACCGATTATTCAAAATGGGGCTTATTTATTCATCAGCAAAAAGGCAGGATTTATAGATGGAAAATGGACCAGCCTACAGAATATATACTCAAGAAATAACAAAAGAAATAAACATGCTACAATCCCTAGCTACACTAATTCTAACACTGGGGTCATTTAGAGGGTGTGACGAAGAGAGGCATAGATCAAATCCATTAGCAGCAGCACCCCACTCAGGCTAACTGCCTACTCCCTAACTAAAAAGTTCCAAATCTCAACCATCGCTGGTCCGTCAGTGAGGCTGTGCTCTCTGACTTTCTCCTCCTCCCCTCCCTGATTCTATCATGGAGGAGGACCTCCCTCTTCACAGCTCCTCAGTCCCAGCTGCCAAGCCTGGCAGATCACTTTGTTACACCAGGGTCATCCCATGAAGCTAAATAATGGGGGATTCAGTACAGATAAATGGCAGGACTTTTTCATACAGTGCACAGTTACGCTATGGAATTCGCTACCACAAGATGTAGTGATGGCTACCAACTTGGAAGACATTGACAAATTCATGGAGGATAAGGCTATCAATGGCTACTACTTATGATGGCTATATATTATATCCAGTATCAGAGGCAGAACCAGTTGCTGGGGAACATGACCGGAAGGGTGCTGTTGCACTCATTACCTTTGGTTTGTATAGGGCAACTTTCCCCAACCTGGTACCCTCCAGATGTTTTGGACTACAATTCCAATCAGTGCCAGCCAGCATGGGAATGGTTGGGGATGAGGGGAGTTGTAGCCCAAAACATTGGGAGAGCACCAGGTGGGGAAGGCTAGTATAGGGCCTGAATCTGTTCAAGATAAAATACTGTGCTAAGGATGCTAGAGAGAGTAAGGTCAAACCCAATCTGATCTCTGCAGCAATGAAATTATCAGTGAGTAATGAAAACAGAGTATGTGATTGCCTTGTCTCCTGTCTTTTAAAATCACCTATAGCTGATATGATTAGTTCCTGATCCTTAAAAAAAAAATGAAATATTCCCCCACCCCTGCAACCTGCTCATTAAATACAGGGTAAGACAAGGACAATTTAAATTACAAACAAAAATCAAAATATAGAAGTTCCTGCCCTGTATACAAAAAGATTTGTTTTAGCTTATTTAGAAAGGTATTGGAGAAAGAATACATATAACAAAAAGCAAGAGCAAAAAAGTTCCACCCTACTTCTTCATTTCCCCTCCTATAACTAATAGAAACAAGAAACTGGTTAAAGGATAAGAATGCAGAATTGTACCAAAGGATGTTATTGATTTAGTATTTTGTACTAAATACTACATACCATTTTGTGTACAATAGTAAAACAATACTATATATATATATATATATATATAGTATTGCTTTACTATTGTACACAACATTGTATGTTTTTGTGGAGAAAAAGGCGTCAGAGTTTCCTCACACACACACCTCCACATGTGTAAAAAAGTATAATCCCAGCTGGGGGCTGGGAAATGCAAAATGTACATAGTTACTCTGATGGCTCCTGAGGAGTCTCCCATGTCTTTTGATGGCCTGTGCCACAGCTATTTGCATGCAAATGCGGCCCAAGCACTATATTCATGATCAAAGACCCACCCCTCTCCTACCTAGCCCAGATGAAGTTCATTCTGATTGGCCAAAAACAGCCAAGCTACGGGAAGGAGGGGGGGGAATCTATACTGCTGCTGTGGCTTTGGGGTTTTGTTGTTGTCTGCACACTTTCACGGGAGTAGGGCTTTTTTTGCTGAGGCAAGCCCTGAAGAGGACCAACCGCCAGGTAAAGAGAGTGCCTGGGTAGTTACATAGTAAAATAACTAGTTTTGTTGTTTCATAGCTCTACTTGTATGTACCAAAGTGTATCCCCACCTTTCTCCCTCTTCCCATTCCCCACCTTTTATTGTAACCTTAAATAAACTTTCCTGGTTTTACCCCACACGGTGTGTGGTTCCTCTGTGCTTCAGTGCTAAATCCAGTGTATAGACCCAGGGCAAGGCCCTGAGAGAATCAGGCAGGGATGTTGAAGAGTCCTTGGTCTCGAGTCACGAGTCGAGTCACAAGTCTTTGGACCCGAGTCTCGAGTCCGAGTCCTTGGTCCAAAATGCAGGCAGAGGAGGCAGGGAACCCCAAAGCAGGCAGGCAGAGGCCTTTGTCTTGGACAATTCAAACTGTGTGGAACTGGTCAAGAAGAGACCAGGCAGGCAGAGGAGGCAGAGAACCCCAAACAGAGGCAGCCAAACCCAAAATGTCTGAAAGATTGCATTTTAGGAAAATGATTTTAAAAAATAAACTTGCTGTACTTCCTAAAACTTATCCATGTTGCATTTGAGGAACATGATTTTTTCTAAATGTTTGGCCCCCATTCTGGAATGGTGAGATCTCATCACAATTCCACCTTCACTGAACACCCGCTCCACTGGTGATGAACTTGCTGGAACCAGAAACACACTCAGAGAAGCCACACAGAGTAATCTCAGGTCCTTCTTCTGCCTCTCCCAAGTACGCAACACATCAATCAAAATAAATCTTGACACACTGTTGGGGCTGCACTCCTGGTAGCCGTCCATAGTGGCCGAGCAGCGGCACACCTCGCTTCCATGCGCTCTTCACCGGCAATCACGCTCCTCTCCACTCCTTCTGGCACAGCCCAGGCAGGGATGTTGAAGAGTCCTTGGTCTCGAGTCCCGAGTCGAGTCTCGAGTCCCATTAAAAATATTGGGACTCGAGTCCGAGTCGAGTCAGAGGGGGGACTCAGTCCGACTCACGAGTCGAGTCCGAGTCCCCATCCCTGGAATCAGGTCAAGACAGCCGAGCTAAGGCTGGCAGTTTTGCACCTTTGATCTCTGGTCTTGTGTAAAGGACCAGTTGGCAGTCCTTCCACCATTTTTCCTGCAAGGAACCCAAGATGGCATACATAATCCTCCTCCTATCCATCTTATTCTCACAACCCTGTGAGATAGGTTAGGCTAAGAGTCTGTGACTAGCCCCAAATTCACCCAGTGAACTTCATGGCCAAGTGGGGACAAGAACCCAGATCTCCTGAGTCCCAGTCCAACACTCTAACCATTATGCTACACTGGCTCTCATTCATATATATATATATATATATATATAGTCATGCCTTGGATTGAGAGCATAATTCGTTCTGGAAACAGGCTTGTAATCCAAAACACTCTTATATCAAAACGAAATCCCCCCAAAACAATTTGTACAGAGATTTTTAATTTAAGCTGTACTACAGTACTTGTATTGCAAGACGTCGCTTGTATATCAAGTCAAAAAAATTAAATAAATATTTAAAAATTTGCTTGTCTTGCAAAACGCTCTCAAACCAAGTTACTTGCAATCCAAAGTATTACTGTATATGCATGCTATGGTTTTTTGGGGGGACCTACTGCTTTTTGTTGTTTTGCTGTTGACTGATATAGTTCCAGCAATGGACTTGGCACTTTACAAAGTAATGCAGAAAGCGAATGTGGTTAAAATGCTGAATTAGGACTGGGGAGACGTGCATAGGTTCAATTCCTCATTGAGCCATACAGCTCACTGAGTGACCCTAGTGCCATCACTATCTCTTAGCCAACTCTACTGCACAGGGTTGTTGTGAAGATAAAATTGGCAGTAGGGCACTCCTTGGAGGAAAAGCAAAATATAAATGAATGAAATATAAAGCAAAAGAGGCAGGCCCCTATGTGAAGAGATGTACAATCTAGATTTTGAAGCAGGGAGGCAATAGAGGCAGAAAAAGAGAAAAGAACAAGGGATTACTGTGATCAGTTCCACATACTTAAGCCTTGTTTGTGGGTTTTTTTAAAGTGCAACTTTTTTGAGTGTTGCCTCAGCAGCCATGTGGTGTGGTCCATTCTAAAAAATCATTCCATACCATTCTTACATACCCTTGAAAGAGTATCTTATGGACTGTTTCAATAATAGATGACATGCATGCAACCGTGTTTTGGTATTTATTTGCCAGGTTATGGGATTTCATTTTGAGGACCTGCCAAAATCAAAACAAATCAAGATCTGTCAATATCTTGATATGGCATCTAATATACTACAATAATCTAATTGGCCAATATCTAGAATAAATACATTACAAATGTTTAGTCAAACTTTACAGCCCAAATTTGAATTTTAAATGTGAGAGGCAAAATTTAGAATTTTCATTGATTTTGAATACTACCGTAATTCCAGTTATAAATCAGAAGGGTTTTTTTTTTAATCTGTCTACCCACTTCAGGCATTGCTTAAATTAGCCAGGATTTTTGAGTTAGCACCAATTAGTGATGTTTTGAATGGCAACTGGGGTTATTTTGCTTCTGTTTAATCAAATTGTCATAGACTATACTCGCTGCATTTCATTGCCATTTGTCCCCAGTGCTTACACAAAAAAAGTGTTTTTCCCCCCCTCTACACCCGTATGTATATATCTTCCAAATAAGGATAACACTTCATGCATATGATGAATTGTACTCTAGTTCACTAAAGCCTACACCAGAATAATACATGTATTAGTCTTCAAGGTGCCCCAAGACTCTTTCTTGTTTTTGCTGCAACAGTCTGCATGGCTACCTCACCAGAAGTTGTTTCCAAGCTAAATGTGGGGTTCCGCCAAACTGAAGCTCTTGAATTGGAATATATACCATAGTAAGGGGGCTATGAAGGACAGGTTGCTTACCTGTAACTGTAGTTCTTCGAGTGGTCATCTGTGCATTCACACACATATGGGTTCTCTGCGCCTGCGCTGAGATTGTTCGGGAAACTTCTAACGCTGAGGTGAATTGGGCGGGAGCCCCTCCCCCCGCGCGTGTCCCTTAGCGCGGCTCCCGCCCATCTCCTCAGTTCCCTGAGACCGCCTATTGCGACCGTCGGGACCGAGGATAACACTGCAAACGTTTGATACCATAAAAAGAAATACGAACTCGGCATATACTTCGATATCGAGTGGAATAGTTAGAAACGGTCTCCCAACCCACTCCCTTTTGGTATCCATCGAACTCGATGAAGACACCGAGCGGGGAAGGAGGGCGGGTTGTGTGAATGCACAGATGACCACTCGAAGAACTACAGTTACAGGTAAGCAACCTGTCCTTCTTCTTCGTGGTCTCTGTGCATCACACACATATGGGTAGATTAGCAAGCTGACTTACCGGAGGTGGGTTGGTGTCGGTAGTCAGATGGTGATTGAAGAGAGGACCGCCCTGCCGAATGCGTTCTGCTCTCTGGCTCGAACATCGAGGCGGTAATGCTGGATGAAAGTAGAGGGGGTAGACCAGGTCGCCGCCCTACATAAGTCCAGTAAAGGAATGCCTTTTCCGAAGGCTGTTGAGGTCGATAGAGCCCTGGTTGAATGGGCTATCACGGACCCTGGTAGAGAACGTCCAGCTAATTGGTAGGCAAGTTCAATAGTGTCCACTATCCAAGAGGATAGTCTTTGCTTGGATACAGGATGGCCCGATTTAGGGGGGCCGTAGCACACAAAAAGTTGATTGGTCTTCCTTATCGATTCCGTACGGGCTTTGTAGAATAGTAGGGCCCGCCGGACGTCGAGGCTGTGCATCGATCTCTTGATTGTCGATGATGGGGACGGGAAGAACGTTGGGAGAACGATGTCCTGTCCTAGGTGAAACTCAGACACCATCTTCGGCAAGAAAGTTATATCATGTCTCAATACGACCTTGTCTTTATGGAAGGTTGTGTAAGGTGGGTCCACCCGAAGAGCGTGCAGCTCGCTTACTCTTCTTGCCGAAGTAATTGCTATCAAGAATAGCGTTTTGAATGATACCAGCCGCAGGTCCGCTTTTGCCATGGGCTCAAATGGTGGCTTTGTTAGAGCTTTCAGGACCAAGGGTAAATCCCAACCCGGGACTATGTTGCGGACTGGGGGTCGAAGGTTTTTAAGCCCCTTTAAAAATTGCTTCACTAGGGGGTGTACGAACAAGGACGTCCCCGTTGAGGCAGTTCTGCGCGCTGTCAGAGCTGCTAGATAGACTTTGATTGACGAGAATTTCAGGCCACGGGTCATTAGCGAGTGGAGGAAATCGAGAACGGTCGAGATCGAGCAAGTCATTGGGTCTTTGCCTAAAGGTGAGACGAAATCAAGAAAGGAAGTCCATTTCCTGGCGTAGGAGAGCCTTGTGGAAGGTTTCCTTGCTGCTAAGAGGACCTCCTTCACCGTGTCCGATAGGTCTGTATCTGCCGCTATCTGATTCTCCAGGCCATTAAGTTTAGAGAATGTAGGTTGGGGTGAAACACTTTGCCTTTGTGTTGTGTTAATAGATTGTCCTGTAGTGGTAATGGGAGATAATCTCCCTGCGAGAGGTTGAGCAGGTGAGCAAACCAAGGTTGACGCGGCCACCGCGGGCATACTAGGATGCAATTGGTTTCGTCTCGAGCTATCTTGGCGATCACACGTGTAAGTAGTGGGATTGGGGGGAATAGGTAATAGAAGTCGCCGCTCCAGGTCATCAGGAAGGCATCGGTGATCGAATTCGGGTCCGAGGCTGCCCTGCTGCAGAACATGGGGCACATTGTGTTTTCGCTGGTGGCGAATAGGTCTATTCTCGGATGACCCCAGCGTTGGAACAGTGAGTTGGTCACCTTCCTGTCCAGCGTCCATTCGTGCGATTGCATCGACACACGGCTCAAAGTGTCTGCTAGTACATTGGATTTTCCTGCGATGTGGATCGCTACAAAGGACATTCCTCGAAGTAGAGCCCATTCGTAGAGCTGCATGGTCAGTCTTGCGAGGCGCGTCGATCTCGTGCCGCCCTGTTTGTTTATGTACGCGACCACCGTAGTATTGTCGGTCACGACTTGAATGTGGCAGTTCGAGAGATATTGCTCTAAGGCTTGTAATGCTTTCCAAACGGCCATCAGTTCCAGCCAGTTGATGTGTTTGGAAGCTTGTGTGGACGTCCATGTGCCTTGCACGACGTGATCTCCTGAGTGGGCCCCCCATCCCAGCAACGATGCATCCGTTGTCAATATGCGGTTCGGCGTCGGAGACTGGAACGGTATGCCCGCGTTCAGATTCGACTCCTGTTGCCACCACCTCAAGGACTCTCTTACGGCTCGAGGAAGATATAGGCGGACGGATGGTTTGTCTTTCTCTGGTTTGAATTCCTTGATGAACCATGTTTGAAGGGGTCGCATGCGAAGTCTCGCATATCGTACGACCGCAATTGTTGAGGCCATATGTCCTAGTAGGCGTTGAATCGTATGAGCAGAGCATATTGGCTGCTTTGAGATCCTTTTTGCGAGTGTCCTTACTTGACGCACTCTGTCGTTTGGTAGATAAGCCCGACCTTCGAAGGCGTTTAGTTTCGCGCCGATGTACTGTATCTCCTTTACTGGTTGAAGGACCGATTTCTCCACATTCAGGCAGAGTCCCAGGTCCTCTAGGAGGTACAGAGTCTCTTCCAGAGCGTGCTGGAGCTCCCGTTTTGACTGAGCCACTAGTAACCAATCGTCCAGGTACGGGAAGACGGTGATGCCTCTTGCCCGAAGACTTGCACAGACCACAGCCATACACTTCGTGAATACCCTCGGCGCGGTGGAAAGTCCGAATGGAAGAACCACGAACTGGAAGGTGTCGTCTCCCACTCGGAACCGAAGGTATTTTTGGGTGTCCTCGTGGATGGCGATGTGGAAGTACGCATCCTTGAGATCGATGGATGCAAACCAATCGTTCCTTCGGAGTAGTGGGAGAAGCGATTGGAGTGTGACCATACGAAATCTCTTTGGTGGGATAAAGAGATTTACCGTGCGAAGGTCCAGGATCGGTCTGAGTCCTCCTCCTTTTTTCTTTACGATGAAGTACCTGGAGTACAGGCCGTCCTCCAAGTTTTCTGCGGGAACCGGTCGTATTGCTCCTTTTTGCAGGAGGTTCGACATCTCTTCTAGGAGCACTCGAGTTGGACGGGTGGCCTTGATCCCGAGAAAAGGAGGGAGGACTCTGAACTCGATCCTGTAGCCGTGTTCTACTATGCTCAACACCCATCGATCCGTCGTGATGGTCCTCCAGGACCGGAGGTGTTGATGAAGCCGGGAGCCGAAGAGGGGTGCCTGAGGTGGTGGAGACGAGGTGATCGGTCTGCTGGTGTCGAGAGCAGGTTGGACTGGAGGAGACAAGTCGGTCGGGCTGATGACGGAGTCAAAGGCGCCGTCGAGTGAAGGCGCCCCCCCTCCGCGAGCCCCTCGAGCGCTGCTGAGGGTATGAGCGTTGTGGCGCCTGCGGCTGTGGGGCTTGAGGCCGACGATTCCCACCCCGATACTGTCCAGCTGGTTGGTATTGCGAGGAAGGATATGGGAATCGAGACCAACGTCTCGGCCTGAATTGTTGAGATGGAGGCTGGCGGACAAGTCCCATCTTCTTGGCCGTCGCTAAAGCCTTTTGGGCGGAGTCGAGGGAGTCATCTGTGGTGGCGTTGAACAACCCTTCTCCGTCAAATGGCAGGTCTTGTATCTTCGCTCTATCATCGGGAGTCAGATTGGTAGAGCGAAGCCAGGCGTGTCTCCTCAAAGCCACGGATCCGATCATCGACCTAGCGTGGCTATCGACCTGATGGCGGGCCGTGTTCATCTGTAGGGCACCGATACTGGTTGCCTCCTTGATGTATTGCGCCGCCAGGTCTCTTTTGTCGTCCGGCAGATAATCACAGAGGTCTCCCAGCTTCTCCGTGATGAACATCTGGTATCTAGCTAGCAGCGCCTCATAGTTAGATACCTTCAGT
This sequence comes from Shinisaurus crocodilurus, assembly GCA_021292165.1. Taxonomy (NCBI): domain Eukaryota; kingdom Metazoa; phylum Chordata; class Lepidosauria; order Squamata; family Shinisauridae; genus Shinisaurus; species Shinisaurus crocodilurus. Next base: position 147,818,893 of record CM037878.1, on the reverse strand, counting down.
CCGAGGGAAGACGAGGAATAGATCCTACGGCCGTAAGAATCTAATGTCTTACCCTCTTTGTCTGCCGGCGTCGTATGCTGTCTTCCCCCACGAGACTGCGCTGACTTAACTATGAGCGAGTTCGGGGTCGGATGGGAAAACAAGAATTTAGCTCCTTCTTCCTGGATTTTGTACATTGACTCCAGCCTCTTAGCTGTTGGTTTCGTAGAGGCCGGAGTTTTCCAGGTCTCCTGCACCGTCTCCAGCAGTGTTGGCAGGAAGGGAAGGAGCAGGTGGTTGGACTGAGTGGTCTTCAGGACCGCGTAGATGTCGTCTTTTGCTTTTTCCTTTTCCTTTCGCGGTTTTTGCCTCCACTCCTAGAGCTGTCACCATTCGGCTGACATGCTCGGCGAAGCTGCCCATGTCTTCTGAAGGGGAGATCGCTTCTTTGGATTCCACCCGTGCATCTGGTGAGGTGGAATGGGAGGAGGAAGCCACTGAGTCCGAGTCCGATACGTACGCCGATCCCGACGACGAACGAGTCGCGACGACAGGGGCGAGAATCGTCTGGGCAGTCGAGGTCGAGGCGGTCGGTTGGACTACGGTCTCGACGGGTGCCCGGAATACAGACGTACTCTGCCTTGGCGCAGGAGATCTGGACCTATGTCCGCGCTCTCGAGGTGGGGAGCGTCGGTGTCGGTAGTAATGATCGCGCCTCCTCCGGTCAGGCGAGCCTCGAGATCGGGACCTGTAGCTCCTAGATCTCGAGCCTGAATAATAGGAGCCCGACCACGACCTGTCATCGCGGCGGCGGGAGTAGATGGATCGGGAGGCAGAATCCCTCGAGGTCGAATCGCGGCTTCGGTATCGAGGAGAACGTGATGGTCCGTGCGCCCTCCGCTCCTCCCTAGCGTATGCTGCTGGAGGCGAGAGACGTGGTGGAGGACCCCTCGAGCCCGAACGGGGTCGTTCCATCGATGGCGAGGCCACAATTTCTCCCTCCGACAGGGAGGTGGTTATAGTCGGCGGTTGCTTATTTGGGGTTTTCGAACCCGATTCTCAATCTCGAGGAGACGTCGTCGAGATCGGGGGAGACTGGGGGGCAATCGGTCCCGTAGCTCGATCTCGAGCCCCAGTCATCGCCGACATTAGTAGAGCCGTACGCTCTGAGACCTTCATGGCAGCTGAGGTAGAAGGCTCAGCGTCCTTGCTAGGTTTGTCCGCCATTTTCTTTTTCAGGCGTTCCGCCTTGTCTTTATGGGCCTTTTTCGCCAATTTCTTTGCCGCAGAAGTATCTTTTGCCGGCTTCTTGGCTGACTGGGATCCCCCAGGTTTCTCCTCCGGATCAGGCCCTTTAGCTGATAGAGACTGCTCCCACAGGAGAGCTCGCAGCTTAGTTTGGCGCTGTTTTCGGGCCTGTTTTGTAAAGGCCTGGCAGTCCTGGCAGGTCTCCATTTTATGGCCTTGCCCCAGGCAAAGCAAGCACAGCAGGTGCTTATCAGCGGGTGGGATTTTCGTCCCACACCGCTGGCATTTTCTAAAAGGTGCCTTCAGAGGCATAGTTAGAACTAAAAAGAAGAGATTAGGAGATAGGTGGATAAGATCGGGGGAGAGATACGGGTATAGTAAGAGTTTTTTTGTAATAATTTTTTTTTTTTTTTTTAAAGGTGATAGGAAAGGCTAACTCAGCTATTAAGCGACTCCGGAGAGAGGATAGAAGAACCCGACGACTACACGCAATGGCGGTCGAAGAGGAACTGAGGAGATGGGCGGGAGCTGCGCTAAGGGACACGCGCGGGGGGAGGGGCTCCCGCCCAATTCACCTCAGCTTTAGAAGTTTCCCGAACGATCTCAGCGCAGGCGCAGAGAACCCATATGTGTGTGATGCACAGAGACCACGAAGAAGAACTGTTGACTAGGTATTTCAGTGGCTCACGCTGGCTCAGCTTGTCTGAGCATGGAAAGCTAAGCAGGGTCAGGCCTGGTTATTACTTGGGTCGGAGATCCCTCCTCTAGTTTCCTGCATTGAGCAGGGGGTTGGACTCGATGGCCTTGTAGGCCCCTTCCAGCTCTATGATCCTATGATCCTCCTCTCTCACAGATCGTTAAGTTCAGACAAGCATCTAGAACAGGCTTCAGGTAGACAGGGCTTATGCTGTGGCGCTATACATCAGTGTGTGTGTGTGTGTGTGTGTGTGTGTGTTTTAAGAGAAATCACCAATGATGGAAATGCTGGGACACCCTTCCACACAGCATTCACAACATAATTAGTAAGCTATGTCAAACTGCAAGCATTTTTTAAAAAAAGCCCAACCATTGGCCGGGCTTGCCGTGAATTAATCTGCCATTTCACACATCTGCCCAAGGGAGGCATTGTAATTGCAAATTTTGCATGTCGACTGCTGAGAGTCATAACAATTATATATGTGTGCTTCTTTTTAAAATAGAAATAGCCACAGGTGGTTAAAAATGGGTTTTGAGATGGGAAACTGGGCATGCATTTTAATTAACCCAAATTACTTTGGGAACAGTCCTGATTAGAAAAAACACTATAGAAAACCCATTGCTTGAAATGTAACTTTGAACAAAAAAAAGTATTTTCTCTCTATCTTCTCCTACTCCTCCAACTCTTTACCATAAAGCGTCCTTTATTAATATCAGCAAGGCAGGAAGAACTCCAAGCCATCGGCTGTTGCCAGTGCCAGCCAAAAGCTCCCGCAGTTTACATTTGTTTAACAAATGTTGCTGTCTCTCATTTTACCTTCATGCAAGGATAAACAGTTGCCTTATTGAGCAGGTCAAAAGCTGGGTAGTGTAGTCAGTGTCAGGCATTCCTTGCCAAAATTCAAAATGCAGGGATGATAGGAGGAAGTTCCCCCCTCCCCGCGATTTAACAGAGCTAACATAAATTACATTACTGGTGGTTGAACCTCTGGCAGTCTATTGAAAGCTAGCAGCAAAGGAGCTTTCTTTCCTCATAAAATTTTTATTTCATGACATTGATATTATTGTCGATGAAGAAATGCTGCACATAAAGGTGATCTATGAATGAACAACAAAACAAATCCATTTGATAGGCCTTAATTTTTTTATATTTAGTCACAGAACTGGAAGGTCTGACAAGGTCATTTAGTTGAACCCTCAACACAATGTAAGGAATTGTGGTGAATCGACTATCACAGACAGATATAACACTAGACTTAGGCCTAGTCTACACATGCAACAGAATAAGATGGTAGAGTAGATTATACCACTTCAGACTGCAGGTTGGAGACAACACTTTTAAAAATGTTCCTCCATATTAAAAAACAAAACAAAACCCTCCCTACAAATATATGAAGCAGAGAGGCACTAGCTCACCCCACTCCCTGCTGTGTTCATTTTTTTCTTGTAGGGAGATCTTAGAAGAATTCAGAAATATTAATCCCTCTTCTCCAGTCTAGTGGAATATTCCATCCTACCACCTTACAATTCATTCCCAACTCACCTGAACACAGGTAGGCGAAAACTGTGTAGGGGGCAGGGATACACATGTAACCCCCGTCCCCAATGTCCCCCCCTTGCACAGAGTCTCCTTTAGAGACTTTTGTGCACTGAGCACAAGGCATAAAAATGGTTTCTGTGTTTGTCTGAGTCTGCTTAGAAGCCTCCAGCATGACTGCAAACCCTGATAAGGCATTTGTTAGACCAGTGTTCTCCAACCTTGGGTCCCCAGATGTTTTTGGCCTACAACTCCCAAGATGCCCCAGCTGGCTGGAGAACACTGTGTTAGACTGATATGTGAGACTACATCAAGGCCACAAAGAAGAAGTTACCTGCGGTGGTATATCCATGATGGACACACGTAAGTCACACATGTAAACCTGCCCTAAATCAGTTTTAAGGAACAAGCCCACATAATACTGCCATCTAGTTCTGATTTTGTGGCTGTGACCGTTGTTTAGGCAGCCCAAACAGCACCATCCGCACAAAAGGAGGTATCAGGAGACTTGGAGGAACCTCAAGGTTTGCAGAAGTACAAAAATCTTTAGAAAAAAAATTAAAGGGGTCGGGAGGAACAGCACAATGAGAACTGAGCCTGCCCAGTATCACACAATGTTCAGCAGACACAGAGTCACTGTTGCGGGAAGGGGTATAGAAGACTGCGGGGGTGAGAAAAGATGGAACGGAGTGGCTAGAACCCTGAAAAGGGAGCACTCCACACTTCAACACTGTATTGAAGACCCAACAAAATATATACTGTCTATGACCAACAGTTCAGGAAGGGCTAACATAAACAACATCAGAAGTCTGAATAACAGCAGCAGGGGCACTGGATTTAGTTCTGTGACACCTAGGGACACATGTGACCCATGCTCTGGGCAAGACTTAGGGAGCCTGTGAGCATTCAAGCAGGTGAGCTTTCAACAGTGAGCATCCCTGCTCGAATATTCATCTGTAGGACTGAGGCGAGCACAGCCTTGATCACAGCCTCAGCATCATCTCACTTGTATGATGGGGAATAGCAATAATCAGGCAAATGAGGGCAAAACAAAATCAAAGACTGTAAAGCTTGAATAAGAGGCTAGTAAGATCTACTCAGAAAGTTCAAGGTATGCTTGATCCACAGCGACTGTTCTTACAAATTGAATTCACAGAGATTATTCTTCACGAACGTGTAGCATAACAGATAAGACAGTGAGCTGGAGAGTCCCCAGTTGAAATCTCCCCTCCGTGTACTCTCCAGAAGGCCTTAGGCAAGCAACTATTTTCTCAGTCTCTGACCTCTATCAGTAAAATGGGGATACTAACAGCCCTATTGAGGCATTGATTAGGCCTAAATAGTGTACACATGCATAAGAAGAACAGGACGGGGGTCACGGGGCACACCAAGCCTGCCCCAAACCTCCCCATGTTCAGCAGGGAGATCGGCAGGGGAGGCTTACTTGTGTACTCCTGAACGTGAGCTGAAGTCTCCATGCAGCTGGGAATCCTGCTTTATATTAGGGTTCCCAATCAGCAAAGGGTTCAACTCACATTCAAGGCAACACAAGCAGAAGCCCTCTGCAGACCTCCCTGCTCAACACAGGGACGTCAGGGAAGGTGGATCCAGCTCTCGGGATGACATTGGGAGTGGAGCCAGGGTGTGTTAGTGTATCCTGAATAACACCTGAATAGGGCTAGCTACTACTGGTGTACCTTGTAAGGTTGTGTAAGGATTGCTGAATGGTTCCCTATCTGTATTCACTCATTCAAAACACTAAGAATGGGATGTATAGTTTACACAAGGTTGTGTGGCTTAAAAAAATGGAGCACAACTTTCCTCTTGCCTCAAGAATGTCCAAGGCACGATCTGCCCCTAAATCAGATGTGTTTAGTGTTTGTTGCATAAGAGGCTAAAAAAATGAGCAATATCTTTCTCTCAGGCTGTTTAACAATTCTCCACAGGTCACACAATCTCCAGAAAATGCTATTAGATGAGCATTGTTAAGTAAGATTCTTTTCCCATTCGCGCTGAAGTGGATCTCTGTCTCCCTTTGAAGCACGCTGTTTCTCCCTCTTCCCTCCAACTGCACACACACATTTATTTTGTTTGAAGTATGGCCTAGATATTGAAATAATTTCTAAGGGATTTTTAATGCCATTTTAAAAAAGGCTTTTAAATCCATTATTTTCTGGGCACTCTAAATTCGACAGTATTCTTACTGTCATTTGATCCAGCAAAATGACAAAGAGATCTGGAAAGAACACACTGGACAGGTTTGTGTGTGTGTGTGTGTTTTTACCAGCTGTGGTGGGATAATCTTGTGCCTGATCATCAAAGCAGGATTGTGCGTGGTGGTGTTTCTTTTATTATTATTATTTTTTATGATCTTCAGATCTGCATCTCAAATTACACACAAGTGTATGCAAAACAGCTAAGCTATCAAATTGGCAGCCCTGAGGATTATCTCAACAGAATACAACAGAATGCACTTGGAGTCTCAGAGTTAAAAGGCGCAGTTATGCTGCACTGGGAACACAACACACGGAGCACATTGCAGCACAGGCGCCACTAAACTTGATAAGCAAGTGCCTGCAGGAGCTGGACCCATCCTGCAACACTCATAGTTCTCAGAGGAAGCTATGGTTTATAAGCTAGAACACGTAATGAAAGGGTTGTATTCCCAACTGCATTTCTATTGTGGTTTAAAACACAGATGGTGAACTTTGTAACTGTGGAGCATACATTCTGCAGGCCTGCATAACATGACCCACCAAGCTGAACACAGCTCTCCAGCCGTATGTTGCGCCAGCATACAACAATCTCCCCCACCCCCACCCCCCCCGGCAGCAGAAGCAAGTGCTGATACACAGCTGATGGGGAACTGTCCATAAAATACAGTTTAAAGGCCTTTGACTTTTTACCCTCCTTCTTGCACACTTTGCCACATGTTAACTAATTCTCAATTCCTTTGCCATAGCTTTGCTGTTTCCTGCCCTCCTTTAAAAACAAAACAAAAACTGAGTGTTGGCATTGGTTAACGCAACATTTGGTTCATCCCGCAGGACAGGTTCTGCTTCTCAAAAATGGCCAGCTAGGCGGCTCGCATTCCACACCCGGCTCCAAGCCAGTGAGCCGGGCTTCTTTCCCATTTTTGAGAATATGTTGAGATCATTTCGGCCCTAAGACCTCTGATCATTCTCTTTACCAGATAAAACTGTGGGAGGGTATACCCTGCCCTCCTTTACCACACAACAAATTTCATTGAATTCAGGTCACAGGTGGTGCAGCAGACCTGATGATACTTTATAAGACCTGATTTACACTGGTTCACTCTGAAAGGGAGAATCTGTTGTACTGTGCCTTGGCCTAGCTGCTGTCTACAACTTAACAAGTCTACAACTAAGGAAGAAGTGGAGACTAACTTGGGGAAGAGAGTTGCTGCAGAAGGAAGGGGAAGTGACTAAGCCCATTGCTCCAGAGATCAGATAAAATCACGTTGGGGCCTAATGGCCTCACTTGGAAATTATGAGGATATATAGCTGGACCAGAACTTTATCCAGTTAGCACACAACAATCACCAAGGTATTTTTTTAAAAAAAACCCAAAAACCTTGGCTTACCCTGAACAAGCCAGGAATAAACCCTGGGTTCCAACTCTGGCTTGCCAGTGGATATATAAGCCAGACTTCCAGGTTCAGATGTAATACTAACAAACCCAGGGACGGAGTGTTATGCCACTCCCGCTGGCAGGAGGAACCAAACAGAAGCAATGAAGATGTGTGAACTAGCACACTAGCTATTTCACAGTAATCTAGGATTTTTTAAACCCACACTAAGCCTCGGTTATCACTGCATGCAAACCAGGCCTATATTTGAACTACCCTATTTACCCTAACACTTTTTCCACTGACAAGTAAAATGAGTAAGATTGGACACACTGACCACTGCCCCAGCACAACCAGAGCACATGTACTGCACCAGCTCAAATGTTTCAGATAGATATGTTAGCAAGCTGCTTAGTTCCCTCTTCTTCTTCACGTAAAACAGGCCTAAACAACTTGTGATCCTTTGTCAAACACAGCCCACAACAGCCATGTATTTTCCTTGCAGGAAAAAAGGCAGGGTATAAATATAATAAATAAATAATAAATAAATAAAATCCATCAGTGTCCCCCCAGTAAACCTCCTGTTTTTGCTGCAGGACTGGACTGCAAAGAGAGAGAGAGAGAGAGAGAAGTGTCAAGCACCTGGTAAGTCACAATATCTGGCTAGTATGCTGCTGCATTTGGATCTCAAGTTGTACACCTGTTTTAAAGAATCCAAACACTTACGTGACTTTCTAATTCAATTGTGTAAGTTTCCATTCAGTTTTCTATTGAAAGGCAGACTCAATGGCTCTTTGCAGAAATGACTGCACAGCAATCAGCAAGGATCTTGGTGAATATATATAAAAACAACAACAAGGAGAGCAGTGACTCATTCATTCATTCTGCAATCTCCATCCTGAGACTGGGTCTAAGCTGATATTTTGTATTTATTTGTCGTCATCACTCCGCCACCGTCCCCCTACATTTTGTAGCTCCTAGCCTGATGAAGAGTTCTGGAGAACACAAAAGTTTGCACACACTGTTGTGGCATTTTGGCTGGTCCTAATAAAGGTCTTGTCCAACTGTGGGTTTTGGTGAAAATATGTCAAGTAATAACATTTACTGACATGCTATGGAATGGAATCACAATATTCATTAAAATAAAACAAGTAAGAACTAAGAACAAAACCATAAGCTGTCACTGAAAAGAAGAGATGGAAGCGAAACTGTCAACAAAACAGTGAAATAACCCGTTCTAGTTACAAATTATTCATTTAAAAAAAACCTTACAAATTGAGAGGCTCATGCCACTTAACGGCATACGATCCTTTAGCTATTATTAAAAATACATTTAAATCCTTCAAAATTTTGACGATGCTATTATTTACCTTTTGTTTTAAAATCCAATTGTCAAGTGTGTTCCCAACGTTTTTTGGTTGCTGTTTTTTTTAAAGTATATATCTACAAAGCAAGGAAGTCTTTACAGCTTTGAAGACTCGCAATTGATTTTTAATGCAGCAGCTTTCAGATACTACAAAGGCTGTTCGCCTCTGATAAAGACAGTAAACAAGAAATTGTCCTTTAAATGTTCCCTTTAATGTTTTTCTTTAATTAAAAATCAATCAAATATTGTGCAGCTATTTCCCTTTAAGTTCAAGGTTTCTGACATGAGGTTGTTTGCACAGTGAGGAGTGCCCAAGGTTGTTGCAGAGGGTAATGACCGAGGGTTACTACCTTGGACTGACAGCCTTGGCATCCTGCACTGTTTAAGTCAAACTATGCATGACTGGGGCAGCCAGATTTCTCAATCTACATTTCTGCCCCATCTATAACAGTAGGAAGATGTGTGTCTGTCTGTCCATCCATCTGTTGGCCATAGCACCAAGACCATGAAACCTAGAAAGGGTGAAAGGGTTCCCCAGACAGTCCCTTGTTTGTAGGGAGAGATCCTGAATCTGGCTCTGCCCACAATGTCATTATGATCATTCTTCTTTCTTGTGTACTTGCCTACTCTGATTCTATAATACAGTCAAGAGACGATCATAATCCAAAGACTATCAATTTGTTTCAGCCTTAAATTAATGATGATACAAACAAACCAGACTCTGAAATAATTAAAGTTATTGTTATCCACAGATTACCCATGATGGAAACAATTCAATATGTGGCAACTATTGTACAAACTTGACATTTGATACTTTTACTTTTTACTTATTCTGTTCTCTTCTGCTGGTACACACTGCTAATTTTTTTTATATCGATTGCTGCACTTTATCACTGGAAGCAGCTATTTTTAATAGAAATGCAACAAACAATAGGAATAACTCGTTATCTTTTTTAAAAAAACACCCACTGGAACAAATGTTTTTTTTAAAAAAAAATACATCTAAATTATTTTAATGTATTCCATTCTTCTAATCAGACCAAAGCCTATTTATGTAGATTAGTTACATCTACAGTCTCATTTATCCAACCTGTATTTATCCTTTGATCACAAAGCTTGTTAACTTAAATGGTCTTTTATTGTTATGATTCGTTTTCCCATAATTATGCAGTTTAACTGCCGGATTTTTTTCTGAATAAATATGTGTAAACGCGCCAATCATATTCAGCCGTATTATGCTAGATGCTCAATGAACTGGAAGAGCCATTTCAGTACAATAAAACTGTCTGGATGCGTTCCAGGGCAGGGCCTGCAAATACCAGTAATCATAGCGTCAGTAGAACTAGAATGGGCAAATGGAAGGCTGACACATGAATCTCAACAGATTGTCTGAAACACCATCTAAAACTAATTTTGTCTGTCAATCACTCAAAGGGCAAAATAAAATAATTTTTAGAAGATGTAGATGCCTAATTTCCACCTTGTGGGTGGGATTTATCAATGCTTACAGGTTCTTCAGCACCATGAAATGTACTTTGTGTGACTGCACAGCACCAATTTGCCACATAGCTGATGTCCTTGAAGATGTTTTTATTCAAGACTTGTTACACAACTTCCCTACTCTTAAACCAAGATTACAGCATTGCCCCATTTCCACTGACATCCTGAAGAAGCTCTTGGGCTGGGAGAGTGAGCAGAGCAACTGTAATCTATGGTGTGTGTTTTTTCCTTTCCCCAAAACTAGGTTATAGTAGAAGGGGGAGACAATGCATCTTGAATGCATCTTCAATGTACTTCCTCCTCTACCACCACCCCACTGCTTATTTGTCCTCTTTTTCTAACACCATCAGAGAATGACAGTTCAGAGTGTTCCCATGCAAACATCTCAAGAGGATTGTGGTCAATGGGTTGGAGCCACACCTACTCATACTTAGAGTAGATCCACTGAAATCAATAGGACTTAAGTTACTAATGACTAAGTATGGATCCAACCCAATCTATTTAGCTGGCCAGAAACCAGTAATATAGCCATTTCCAAATGGGGACAATGAGTAATATGGGATAGTGCATCTAATTCACTTGAGGGTTTCAGTGTCTGTTCTTTTACCATCTTAATTGACTGTTGGTCAGACTGGGCTGATAAAGGATAAAGAGAAAAAAAATTGAGACATTATTTCTTTGAGAGCTGCTCAGATACAAATTTATCTGTAATATCTTACCAAAGATTTTCATAATTGGAAATTCTAGAATTCTGCCTCAGTTCTTCCCACAGCTGTATTGTTCTACCTACAGCTGTACATGGGTGGTAGCCATATGTGCATGTCTTCACTGCATGCAAGATTTATTTATTTTTAGTTAACCAAGGCTTATACATTTAAATCGGTATGCAACTAGACCCTGGCATGAATCCAGATGTAGTTATGCTTAGAAGAGACCCATTGAAATCAATCGGATGTAAATAGTGTTGACTGTTATCATAAGGAGATATCATCATTAACACAGGCAAAACTTGGAACGTATCTAGACTGAGCAGACTAAATCAATTTCTGTATTTTATTAAATTTCCACAGCAGCCTTACTGTAAAAGAGCAAGTTCAGTGTAAGTTATCTTCCTTACAATTACACAAGGCAAAAAAAAAAAGTAAAATAATGTTAATGAGAAGAGACTTACATGTCTACTCTGAAGTAAGCCCCATTGAGTTCAATGGGACTTACTCCCAAGGTGTATATAGGACTGTAGTCTAAGAAGAGTAACTGGTATCAAGAAGAGATCATGGGCTCAGTTTTGCACATGTCACTCCTATCCCATACAACTTTTTTTTTTTAGCCCATTAGGCATTAGAGGAGGAGTAGTGATGGGCAGACCTCCCCACCCAATTAGAGTAGGAATGAGTCCATTCATATTGGATTAATCTGGAGGACATCTGCTGGATGCCCTCAGTCTGATTTCAAACCAACCCCATTCTAAATTGCCGCTGTCACACTCCCTATGATATAATTGCAAGTGCCACAGAGTATGGAGCTGTCTGTGGCAAAGGCCCTGTTCCCACCACAACACAAGGCATGGTGTTGAGGAGAGTTCCAGGACCACTGACTGGGTAGGGCCTCTTGATTTATGCCCTAGATTTGCCTTCCCCAACCTGTTACCCACCTAGATTAGCCTTCCCCAACCTGGTACCCACAAGATGTGTTGGGCTATGATTCCCACCAGTTGTAGACCAACACATCTGGAGGCACCAGCCTGAGGAAGGCTGGCCTAGATGTAGTCTAATGGGAACCATTTTCCATAGTTTCCACTGGCCCTGGACACTGCTACGCATATTTCAGCAGTGTGTCAGATCTAAATACTGGGGCCTACTACTGCCAAAGATTCCTGACCTTCCCTCTACTGTCCCTTGCCTAACTAGCTGCTGCTGCTGCTATTATTATTATTATTATTATTATTATTATTATTATATTTCTGCAGGCAGTATCCAATGGGGCACTTACACCCCCACCAATTCTCTTGCACCCTGGTTTCTGTTGCACAAGTGGTGGGTCCCATCAATTCCATTGCGCTGGTTCATATATAACTAGTTCATACAGCTGGTTCATACATAAGGCTAACCCATGGTTTATTTAACCCAGAGTTTCTTGCCCTACCCAAACAATTGAATAAGCCATGCTTTGTTTTCTCAATCCCTGGTTTGTTTGCTTTTCTCCTCCTTCACCTACTCCCTCCCAAATCCCTTTGCAGCATTGTAGCACGGGCATGTAGAGTGGCTGATTCTTTTTACCACTTTTGCCCATCATGTCAGTAGCCTGGCGAAACAACCCATAAACAACCCACAGTTCTGGGTTCGCACATAATGACAATTCATGGTTTAAACGACCCAGAGTTCACAACCCAACAACAAACCATGGGTTATCTTTCTCGGTTGTTCATGGTTAACAAACCATGGTTTGTTAGCATGACTGCATTCACATATCACGACAAACAAGAATTCAACAAATCATATCATGGGTTAGCATTCTGTGTGAACCAGGTTTACAAGAGTGTTTTGCACTGCCCTTGTAATTATGCCATTGCTGCAAAGAGCACCTTCAGAAGCAAATATCATTGGGGGGGGGGAGTTTTGATTTTCTTGATCTGCTTTCTCCCTGCACACTGTGGTCCTGATCCAGATTTCAACCCTCCATTGGTGCTTTTCCTTAGCAAAGAAAGTGTCCATTGTGAAGCATGCATTTTTAAAAGTGTGCATCATGTAATGTGTAGTTTGACCCCAAGGCAAACCTTGTCCTCCGCCACTCCTCCCATCCTGTTAGACATCTCCTCCACAATATACCAGCCATGCTTCCACATGCGCAACACCTAGCATATTGGCCATTTTATTGCTTAAACCATAACTGAAAGAAATACTCCAAAATTCTATTAAATTCACTGTCACTCTTTATTTGGAGGATGGTCTGTATTATTGTAAATTTGCTTAAATTCACATTATTGTAAATTCTCATAAATTCTCAATATTGTAAATTCTCAGAACATTGTTTAAAAGCTTTAGATTTATAGAAAGATGGAGTTTATTTGTCTCATATTGGAATGATAGCAATATGTGTTGATAGGTATCAGTTAAAATGACATATATATTTTTACAGAGCTAAATTTGAATTTGAAGTCTTTAGAATAATGGTAGTATTTAATGAAATATTTAGCAGGAAAAGACCTACTGTAATTTAAGTGAATTTTATCTCCTACTATATATTTACTAAATACCGGTAGTTGTAATTTGCCATTTTGTATATTAATGTGTTTTTTAAAGAATATTGTTTAAAGCACCTGCCAATCACCTATGACCGAGTGTCTTCCCAAGAAGGCGTGCCAGATATCCTTACTTGTTTCAGACAGAAGTTTGATTTTATTACAATCTGCAGAACAAGGGCACAATCCATGGTAGTGCTCTTCCATAGCAACTATTCATTTTAACAGCGTTTGCATGGGAAAAATTTCCAAAATACAGGGTGATCAGATACAAAGGAAGGAAGCAATAAAATCACGCAAGAGCTTCTGCAGTTTTAATACCATGCAGAAGAGTTAATTATGAAAAGTGCAGCTTTATCATGTACTAGAGTCAAAAGAAGACCTGATGATGAAATTCCCTCTACTGCACAACTAGTTAAGGTACATTCTATTTGGTCAACCCACTGGTGAATTTGCTCCAAGAATTTGCTCCAACTAAAATTTCAGTGGAACAATACAAATCGATACAAAAGCATGAGCATCTATTTAGGCTGCATAAAGGAGTTCTTTACTTTCTTCCTTTTTCTTTTCGCAAAGAGCACTATGTTGGGAGAAACGGCGCACAAAGCTAAAGGCCACAAGAGCAGGTAGCAATTACAGAAAACAAAAATTAAAATCCTGTAGGATTTCTTGAAGCCTAAACTAAGAAATCCACTGTGAAAAATAGCATACCGGTAGCTTTCTTTTTTCAGGTTTCTAACCCTCACGGTTGCAGAGGAAAATGCTTTAAAATGCAATTGTAACATTTCCTAAAGGCTTCAGAGACAGCTTATCAGCACAGTAGTGTTTTCCTGTGAGAGCAGCCTTAGAAAGAACAAGTTTTACAAGAACATGCTTTCCAGTGGCGGTGAAGGATTCCAGTGGATTGTGCCCAATGAAAAGGCATTGGGACCCTACATTTAGTGCTATTTTAAAAATAAATAAATACAGTATTAAAGTATTTAAAAAACAAAATGGATAAAGATTTGGTGCTACTTTTTTATTGCTACTATTAAAATATGTCAAGTCTTTCCATTTTAATACTAACCTAAAGAATACCTTCTGAGTGACATTTTTCAGGGGACTGACTTGCAATCTGAGCATACTTTGGATTCGCAGTATTGCTTTCTCAGATTAGGAAATGCAGGATCAGGCCCAAGATCAAGCAATGGGGTTGGGGGAATGGAGCAGATGGAACAGATGTCCTTCCTAACCACAAGCAAAACCAGGCTGATCTAAGTACCTGTCTCCCACACGGTATAGGCCAATATAGCTGATGCTGAGCAGTGAAAAGCTGACCTACACATGCAGCTGTGGGAGAAAACTGGTAGAAATAGGATGCTCATGGCACTTGGATATGCACTGTCTGATGCAGCTTTCCCCAACCTAGGTCCTTCCAGATGTTTGGCATTACAGCTCCCATCAGCCCCAGGCAGAATAGCCAGTGGTCATGGATGATGGGAGCTGTAGTCCAAAACATCTGGGGGGACTTGGGTTGGGGAAAGCTGATTTAATATGTTCCCCACATTTTCTGTATAATGCAGATGAAAACGCTGTCAACTGTCCCTAGATGCAGAATAGGAATTCATGTACTATCTATCTAGGTCTACCATGTTCGGCAGAGTTTCTTCACATATTAATGGTCGCCCACACAGCATCTTGTTGTGCTTAAGTATCTCTGGATCAGGGCATGGTGTTCGGGAAATAATTTTAACATCCATTTTTTTCAGCACATAAAACAGCTCTTTATCTCTAGAAAGCCAATAGCGATGCTGCTGATTAAATGAGCTGTCTTTTCATTTCAAATGCATCATTTATTCCAACAAAAGCAGTATTCCACTTGTTTTTGTTTGTTTGTTTGTTTTAATCTTGTAGCATAACTATCAGAATTGTAAAGAGGTCAGACAAAACATGGCAACAATGAAACCTAACCCAGCAATTGGCTAAGCTGCTGTGATGTCTTGGAAGGTTCACAGTCTAGTTGTTGAGGGAAAACTGCTGAGTTTGAGTGAGGAAAAAAAGAACTCAGGTAACAGCAGGGATAGGAGGACCTAGGGGTGGGATAGGTAAGGAAGCCAAGGACAGGAATGGAGGAACAGAGTTGAAGAACAGACGTGCAAAGGAGAATATGTGTCTAGGGAGACCCTTACATAGGTTCTAGAGATGTGGGGATGGGTATTACTGAAGGAAGAAAGGGAGCGGAGCTTCAGGCTGTGGGGGTCAGGCTGTGCATTGATTCCAAGTGTAGACTGTGAAAAGATTCCTCTACATTTAACAATTGTATAGAAGTTTTAATTCTGTCAGATGTTGCTTCCCCCATTGCTGCAGCACTGTGAACCTCGTAGCCCTAAGGGGACTACCAGAGCCAAAAGGTTCTGGAGGGGAGACTGAAATGAGCATATTGATTTGAAGTGACCATCTAATTTCATTTGCTGCAAGCTTCTAGTGAGTGTGATGTTCTCTCGATGTCAGGTTCTCCCCCAGTAAAGGCTGAGGAAAGGGTCTGTTTGGGCCTTTAGCACATACGTCTCTGAATCAATCCCCAGAACCATTTTTACCCCCATGTTGGAGTCAGAATAAGGAGGGCTGGCTTTCCAACTTCCCAACTGCAAGGTATGTAACAGAGAAACCAAGGTGCAATCCCCACATCACAAGGCACTGGGTTGCTGTGGGCAAGCAAAACAGACCCTGACTAAATATTTGAAAGGGACGGGGTTGGTGTAATAGGCCTGTCCAGGCAATATATCCATGTGCAAACATGTAGAGTGAGGAGCAGGATGACAGCCACTGTCCCTCATAAAGCCTATGTGCATGCAAGCTGCACACCTGTATGAGACATCTGTACCTTGCATGTAGCCCATCTTAAGTATTTTAATGTGGTTTTAGTTAAATTGTAATGATTATTGTTTGAGTTATTTTGTATACTGTACTGCACTCTGGTGTAGAGCGCAATATAAATCATCATCATCATCATCATCATCATCATTCTAGGGACTCCAGGAGCCAAAATGTAGCAGCAAGGAAGCCTCTTCCAGCAACTGGCGAAGCTGCCAGTTCAGGGACATTCCAAATGCCAAGAGGAAAATGCCGGATTTGGGTGACAAAAGAACAGCAACTTTGCACAGGTGGCGGGGAAAGGAGAACCCCTCTGGCCAGAGGTTCTAGGCATTGTGCAGAAAGGGCAGTTCATTCACTAGTCAGGATCAAAGCCAAGGTATCTGTCCAAGGTGAATATGATGGAGGATGATGACAACATAAGAAGTGCTGTGCTGGATCAGACCAAGGGTCTATCTCAGGGCTCTCCAACCTTGGGTCCCCAGATGTTGCTGAACTACAGCTCCCAGAATCCCTTGTCATTAGCCATGCTGGCTGGGAATGCTGGGAGCTGTAGGCCAGAAACATCTGGGGACTCAAGGTTGGATAGCCCTGGTCTATCTAGTCCAGGATTCTCTTCACACAGTGGACAAGCAGCTGCCTACGGAAAACCCACAAGCAGGGGGTGAGTGCAACAGCACCCTCCCGTGCAAGTTCCCCAGCAACTGGTGTACATAGGCACACTGCCTCTGATGAGGAGGTATCACAGAGCCATCAGGACTAGTAGCTGAAGACAGGTGGCTAGGAGTGGATATAGGAAAGCAGAAAAACAAAGAAGCAAGGCCAAGATTTTGCCCAAACCTGCCTGTCTAGGAAAACTCTGTAGTCAGAAGAACCAGTTCAGGGAAGGCAGATAATATGCTTCACATGCAAAATAAAATAAAACCCCCAAATTCATTTTAAAAGGATTAGGAAATAGATGATATGAAGGACTTCTGACTAGGACCCTGGAGAGCTGCTGCCAATCTGTGTAGCAAATACTAGGCTAGATGGACAAATGGTCTGACCTTCTGTAAGACAGCTTCTTATACAGGGGCTGGCAACCTGTGGCCCTAAGGCTGCATGAAACTCTCAGACTAATCTCAAGAGCCCTCTGTAAGCAACCCTCTTTGACCTCTATCTGTCCCTTTCCCAGCAACCTGCCAGGCAGGCAGGCAGGGGGGGAGAGAGAAGGAGATGTCAGAAAGATGGGGGGGGAGAGAGAGAGAGAGAGAGAGAGAGAGAGAGAGAGAGAGAGATGCCCCTGCCCCTTTTGGCTCTGGCTCCACCCACCACCAGCATGGACCCCTGAAAGAGTTCCCCCAAGAGAATGCGGCCCTTAACAGAAAAAAGTTGTCTGCCCCTGCTCTAAGCCATGAGCAGTTTGGGAAGGTTATTGCTGAAGGGACTGGATTAATACTGTTCCTTTTCCCCTCTTCTGCACCTTTACAACATGGGTGGGCAAAAAGGTAGATCAGGATCTACTGGTATAACTCTGAGTGATTTGCTGTAAATCAGCAAAGATTTCTGACACTCAAATGTGTAACAATAGCAACAATTAAAAAGCTCCCCCCAAATTAGATTACTGAAAAAGAATGCTGGGGGAGAAAATCAAGGAACTGATTTTTGTGTGAGAGGATCTAAGCCTGTGTTCAGAGACACCCTGTTCAAGTATTTGCAAATATCTACCTGGCTCCAGTTGGTTTACCTCAGGGTGGACCTCATTTCAGTCTCCCCTCCAGAACCTTTTGGCTCTGGTAGTCCCCTTAGGGCTACGAGGTTCGCAGTGCTGCAGCAATGGGGGAAGCAACATCTGACAGAATTAAAACTTCTATACAATTGTTAAACGTAGAGGAATCTTTTCAGTCTACACTTGGAATCAATGCATCAATGCACAGCCTGACCCCCACAGCCTGAAGCTCCGCTCCCTTTCTTCCTTCAGTAATACCCATCCCCACATCTCTAGAACCTATGTAAGGGTCTCCCTAGACATATATTCTCCTTTGCACGTCTGTTCTTCAACTCTAGTTAAAAAAAAGAAGAAAGGTAGATCTTGCAAGCCTGAACTCTGCCCACCGCTGCTTTACAAGAACCATCTGGCAGCATGCAGGCCACATTGCTCCTAGTTCAAGTCACAGTTTATCGTACCACACATTATTGCAGTGGTTTGGAAACAGTTCCCCTTTGCTTGCTTTCCCACATTGTTTAATTTGCCTCAGATGGATTAAATAAATAAATAAATAAATCATTGAGCTGTCCCTGAACACAAATGGATTTGCACATGTGAAATAGCTGCACAGGAGGTCAAGATTATTTCAGTCCAGATAGTGATTCAATATGCATGTTGTAAAAGGGTTGGAAACATGGTGGACCTTCAACAAGCCCAGGTCAACACGCGCATATTGTATTTTATGGTTTTAACTGTTGTAAACCACCCAAAGAGCTTCGGCTATTGGGCGGTATAAAAATGTATTAAATAAATAAATACATGCAAGTCGTCACAGATGACTGCACAGATGTGCAAATATATCCCATGTACCAAGTAAAGGAGAGAGGGAATAAGATACAGGCAAGCAGAATCCCTTGATGTACAAAGCATGCTAAATGCTTGTACTAATAAGTGTGTCATCCCACTAGTTCTCATGGTGAGAGGACAGCAGGCCTCACTGTTGTGGCTGGGAAAAGGGATGCTGGCAGAGCAAGAATTAGGTCCTGGTCCATGGTAACCTAGTGAGCCTTAGGGCAGAGTAAGAATTTGAACCCAGGTCTCCCCAATCCTAGCCAAACATTCTAACACACTGGCTCCACCCAGCTTCAGAAAGTCATGCCTGACACCTTGAGGGCCATGACTTTCAGTATTATGAAATTCAGAGTTTATAGTATCGTCAATTATTCCAATACGGAATGTGTAACGGTTAAGGCACGGAGTTACATACTACCAGCAAGTTCCCAGGTTCAAATAATGCCTCTGACATGCACTCACTAGGTGACCATTATTAATTAGCCTCAGCCCTCCCCACTACCCCTATGTAAGCATAGTAACACTGGCCTACCTTACAGGGTCGTTGTAAGGATTACAACAGAATAATATGTTCAAAGTGTTTTTTGAACACCCTGAGCTACATTCAGCTATATCACTGCTAATCATCTATTATTATCGGTTCTACTTGCGGACACAAATAGAATAAAGTGGACAGAAGGGATGCTGTAAATTGCATTAGCAACTCTGTTTAAAAATAGGACCCACAGCCAGACTCACAGATTTGGGTTTCCCACTCAGTTGGTCATAGAATAGTGCCGCAGTATAAAGAGCAGCAGGAACTAAGCTTAATATAAATAGGAGGAAATAATGGATCCCATGATCTGTTAAGGCTTATGCCAAGGGTTTGCACTAGCCCAGTAAATTATTTAACTTCCCTCCCCCGGGAGCAGCTGATGCCCCCCCACACACACACACAGTGCCTTTGACAAATGCTTTTGAAGCTCCCCTCAGTTTCTAAAGCAGTTTCTAAAGCAGTTTCTAGGGCAGTATACAAGATGGGTGCTGTCGGGGGGGGGGGGAGTCTAAAGCCCCCGTAGGCTCACATAAATAGTTTCACAGTTCTGTGGATGCTGGCCGCTAGTTCCAATGAAAGCCATGAAAGTTTTGTCAATGGATTTCACAGAACTTATGAAATGTAGCATGTATTTTCGATCCCAGTTGCCAGTTAGCTTTTTGCAAACAGAAAAAGTAAACTTCATCATAAGGGGGAAATGTGTAAGTTGAAGCCAATCAAGCAGTTCAGCTGAATATCGGTACCAACTGCTGAGGGATATTATGGCATCTCCTTTTGCTGACTGATTTCTAAGTAGTAAATAGGTGAAGAACTGAATTTAGAGCAGGCCTGCACAATTTGTGGCCCACCAAGCAAAACAGCCCACTCAGCATGCATGACGGCCCGCCAGAGTTTGATAAACTGCCAGCTCAGAACTGAAAAAGCAGGAGAAGGCTGGTTTGGTGGTTCACAGGTAGTGCAGGCCTTATTTTGGCCCAAACTACATATTATATTAAATGGAAGATTGCATTTAAAGTATGTTTTGATGTGGTTCAGACAATCACGTAAACCACAGTTAGGTGAGTGGGAATGAGCTGCGATGAACCTTAGGCTCATACATTCCCTGTCCCCTGTCCTCTTCCTCCACACTCTCGAGGAGAATGAGAGCTTCCGCTTTCACTTGAAGAACAAACCACAGATCCACATTACATCCAAACTCAGGGAACTGTGGTTTGATCTAACCAAGTTAGTTTAAACAAACCAGGATCAAACCATGATTTCAGATCCTGATTTCTCAACTAACTTTGTTTAGAATACACTGCAGTTCCCCAAGTTTAGACAGAATGCAGAACTGTTCTAAAGTAAATGTGGAAGCTTTCACTCATCCCCTCCTATGCACAAAAGATGCAATTTGTTCCTCAAATGACTGAACCAGGCCACTGTCTTTCAGCACAACCACAAAAAGCACAATTGCAAAACACTGTTGCCCCCTTTACCATAGTGTTGTAAGAATTACTGAGCCAGTATAAGTGAAATTCTTTGAAGTGCAATACCTGTGCTAAGTATTACTGTACACAATGAAAAATAAGCAATAAAACCATGCAGATGTATTCAGTGGGATTCTATTTACAAATATTTAAAAGGCCAATATCTAAACGGTAAATGTTCTTTACATAACCATAGTTGGTGAGATTTTCTTGTCATGACATCTAGTGTCTTCTGCATTTTTATTTGGTCACGCGCAGACAGCAATCTTTGACCAACTGCCCTATTATAATTTGTCAGAAGATTCCACAGTAAGACTGCAATCCTAGGCACACTTGCTAATGTGTAAGTCACACTGAACTCTGTGGGACTTCCTTCTGAGTAAATGTGTGTCCTAAGTACTGCCATCTCACTATTTTTCTTTTTTCCAAGAGTTTTTTTTCCAAAACACAATCCATCAGTGACTGGGCTCAGACAACACGATAACCCATATTCAAGGGTTGAATATGGGTTGCGTGTGGGTTGTCACTGAACCGTGGATTGCTGTTGAAACATGGGTTATTGTGCTGCCTGAACCCAGCTGAGATAACAAACCATGGTGAACAGCCCACAGTTCACAACCCAACAACAAACCATGGGTTCTCTTCATGGGTTGTTTGTGGTTAACAAGACATGGCTTGTTAGTGCAGCTGGGTTCAGACCTAATAACCCACATTTCAACAACAACCCATACCCAACCCATACTCAGCCCCTGAGTGTGGGTTATCATGTTGTCTGAACCCAGTCAGTGAATATCATTAACACCCACTAACTAACAGGAAATTGCCACGTGAGTGAAAAATATACAGAAAAATTAAGAATGATCTGGCTCTTTTGATACTGGATTTTTAAATGTTTAATGGAAACACAGCATCTTAAAATATTTCTCCTCTTTTCCTGTTGCAGTGTCCTCAAAGTAGACATGCTGAAGTTTCTGAAAGCAAGCAGTGGAACAATAGCACATAGTTGAACAGCATGAACACAGCTTATGGGGTTTTTCTTCCCCCTGAAGTCTCTTCTCTTCTCAGAAGCTACTAGGGACACCTGGTGATGAGGTTGCATTGGGATTTGACAGTAATCTGTCAGCACATCGTAAACATCAGGAGCCTGGAAGTATTGTGAATGATCTGTACTTTATCTTAAAATGTTACAGGACTGCCTACCACAGCAAACCATGGCGATTCTCAGCTTGAGAGTTTCTTGCAAAATGGGCTTTTTTGTTGCCGCTGTTCAATAAAAAGCTGTAGCCATGGTTCTCTTATTCTGTCTCCACTCCGGCTATATTTACAAATCTCTCCGCACCACATCACAAGTGCAATCGTAAATATTCTCTATGATCATCAACACGACTTGCATATGTAGATAGTTTTCAATGCTGTTGTCATGTCACTTTAAAGAACCTATATCTGCTGCTTTCCCTTTATCCATCAACTCTTTCATCTCTTTTGGAGACGTGGAGTAAAAGAAAGTGTGGCTTGTTTGCCAGAAGTTTAAAAAAAAAACACTCAACAAGCCTGTTTCCTGTTAGCATGAAATTACTGCAGTTATCCACACACTCCCCCCCCCTTTGGATTTTATATACAAACGTGCGTGCATTTGAAAGAAGCATAATACATTCTTCTTGCCTTAGTTAATTAACGAGGTCTGTATAAGAACTTAAGAACTGCCCTGCTGGATCAGATTAAGGTCCATGTAAAACAGCATTCTGTTTCCAAAACTGGCTTCTGGGAGCATGAACAGCATGGCTTTCCTGTTGTTTGCCCATTACACAGTATCTAGCAGTATG
Organism: Shinisaurus crocodilurus; assembly: GCA_021292165.1. Classification (NCBI taxonomy): domain Eukaryota; kingdom Metazoa; phylum Chordata; class Lepidosauria; order Squamata; family Shinisauridae; genus Shinisaurus; species Shinisaurus crocodilurus. Next base: position 147,796,524 of record CM037878.1, on the reverse strand, counting down.
CTACTTCTGAACAGGGAAGTTTCAGTTAGCTAACACATGTAATAGCCATTGGTCCACAATCATTCATGAACTTGCCTAATCCTTTTAAAAAACTAAATAGTGGCCATCAGTGCGTCTTGTGGTGTGAATTCCAGAAGATAACTATGCCTTTTGTGCAGGGCCAGCTCTACCATTAAGCAGAGTAAGGCAATCGCCTCAGGTGGCAGACGTTCCTCCTGGACTCCCTGGCTGTCCCCCACTGTTGAAGGACAGAGCTGCATATGCCACACAACCTGTCCTGGGCCCCTTAAATTTGCCTGCTGCCTCCGGAGTTGGGAGGACACTATCCCACTGCCGGTGTTGAAGTAAGTTCAACTGCCAGTCCAGATGACTTCTGTATATGGAAAGGGGACAGGTCACCACCCTGTCCTCTGCCTCGGGCAGCAAAATGCCTTGGGTTTTCCCAGCTGTATGAATAAGTCATTTCCTTTCCCTGTCCTGAATCTAGTGCCAAACAATTTAACCAGCCAACCCTGAGTATTACGCAGAAGACAAAATATACCTCCCTCTGTTCCATTTATAAGTTTATCAAACATTCTGTTGTGCCCCCATTAGTAGTATTTTTTCTCTAACCTAAAAAGCTGCAAACACTTTAGACCATCCCCCTAATGAAGAATTAATCGGGTTACCACAATTTTTTCTTTAAAAAAAAAATATCCCTTTCTGTTTGTGACTTTAAGAGCAGCCTGACATGCAGAAATTAAGGAGGTGAAGTTTTTCCTTGCATGGAGATCAAGTAGTGGGAGAAAAGCTTCACTTGCTTTATTTCTGCATGTCAGGCAACTCTTAAAGGCACAAGACTAGAGATGGCTGGTGATCCTGCCAGTCTGTCACCACATGCCCCAGAGAAAGAGGGAAACTTACAACTGATATATTTTGCATGCTCATATATTTTCACATATGCAAATGTAGTATTTAGCTATTGCCAAAAATTGAGATTGAGCAAGGTAGGTGGCATGGCACAAACCACTTTTAAACCAACCGTATGGCATTGCTAAAGAGAAACCAGAGTGGTCAGCCCTTCATAAAGTGAGCTAAGCCAAGTACAGTCCTGCAGGCATGTATGTCTGCCCTCAGCAGCCAATAAAACTCCTGGTTTTGCTGCCTGCCTGGAACTACAAAAGGGTGTGTGTTTGTAAGGGTGATATTAACAGGTGTCCCGACTCCTAAGTCATCCCAAGTTATGTAGGCATGAGATGACTCATCTGAGTAAATACAAACAAATGCTACAAGTCTTAATGTCTACATTAGGCTTCCAAAGCTTGTGATCCACTAAGCCAAATTTAATCCACCGAATCATGTACTATGTATGGCCTGACAGGTGCTTGACAACCCACCCTCCCTTTTTTTGCAGTCCCTTGGTCACAGCAAATGCTGGAGGTTTATTACAAGTTGTGCAGGCACGCTCTGGAGTCAGGGCAGGGGGTACCACTTTTCTCACTGGCCCTGCCATGTACCTTTACTTCTTCTGACATACAGAAATTTAGCAGGTAAAGTTTTTCCCCCCAGTTATTTAATCTCCAGGCAAAAACATGCTTAATTCTCCAGACTGAACACCTGTCAAAGACACAGGAAGTAGGGCCAGGAAAATGTTGACAACCCTGATTCAGAGTTGTTCTTGCTCTATCATTATGTTGGGTCTTGTATAATGCAGGAATGAGATGAACATTTGATCCATACCCTAATCTGTGACCCAGTGAATAAAAAATGCTCATGTTTAAGCCTATAAAGCCCCACTAACTTCAAATGCATTGGCTTAAATCCAAGAACTTTGGTTTATACCTATATACACACATGCACAGATAGGCTATGTTTGGATATAATGCTAAATTATACTTTAGTGTTATGTTAAGAACAAGCCTCAGGCTCATAAATGTCCCCGTTCTTTTCCTCCAGCACAGCTGTGTGGAAGAGATCAGAAGCTTTTGCTTCCCTTTTCAGCTCACTGCAGTTTGTTGTTATGACCAAACCCAGACAAACTGAGGTTAGTTTTAACCATGGTTTAGGGAAACAAGCTAATTTCACACCATGATTTATTCTGGTTTATGACCCCTAAACCATAATTAAGATTAACCACAGTTCAGGGTTCAGACATAAAAACAAACCATGGCTTTTTGAAAATGGTGTTCAAAAGAGACCTTTTTGCAGCCACACTAGAAGAGGAGGGGGACCTGCTTGAGAGGCTTCCGCACATCATGCTATAGTTTAGCATTATATCCAAACTCAGCGAGAAATAGAGAATAGGGGCAGCTTGTTGTGCAGGATAAAGAACGAAGCACTCTTTTTATGGATGGAAATTACCAGAGCTACAATCTTATTCAGCCTCATGGGAATAAGTCCCATTGAAATTAGTGGGACTTACTTCTAAGTAAACATGCACTAGAGTACTAGAGTAGGCTATCAACCTACTTTTTATGCCAGCCACCTGTTACAGGCTATAAAATTAATTTCTGTGCTAATCACTTAAGTATGCAAGAAGTACACTGAAGTTCTACTGAACAGCATCCTATAGGCGACTACATTTACTTTTCAGCCTACATAAGTACAACTCTATGATGCAACAGCTTCCTCAGCACAGAGTAATTGTATATTAATAAAATATTACACACCTAAACTAAGGGTGAAGTGAAGCTCTACTTTTTCTCCCATGCCTCCCTCTCTCTCTTACCTGAATGTGTGAAATGGCCACCATGGATCATTCCCTGGTATCACATCAGGAAAGGGAAGGCACACAAGCTAATAATAAGTCTATGACATACTTGCTAGTGTTAACATTTCTGTGGGAGTTCATCCTAAAGGTGAAGGGAATAGAGCAGAACTTCTTACCCTGCATCTTTTACGCTGTACCATAATTTAGATTTTACTACTTTTAATACATTAAGGGCACAATCCTATGCATATTTAGACAGGGAAAAAAGTCTTACAACTCTCAGCATTTGCTAGGAGTTCTAGGACTTTTTCTCTGTCTAAACATGCATAGGATTGCACCCCAACTCTTCTAGAAGTATAGTACTACAAAGATGCAGTACATTCTGTAATTATGAAAAAATGTGGACACCTTAGAGAGCTTTTTGGGTAGATCTTTGCTGAGGAGCAAAAACATTTTTTTAAGGCTACAAAGTACAGAGATTTAAAGGATTTGGTTATATACGTATTGGGGAGGGGTGGTGCTTCACTCTTTAAACCCCATACAAATTACATCTGATTTGAAGTGCTCTAACATTTTGATTGCTTTCAGTGGTGTGGTGCAGACTGCAACTTGACTCAACAATATCAACATCAGGTGCACTGATAATACTTCAGATATTCTAATTATTTCTATGCACCAAGAGGTTTTTCTTTTCCCCATTGTATAGAATCTAAGAGTGTTGTATTAGAATCTAATACAGAACTCTCTAGGAAGACCTCTCAGCATATAGAAATCCAGCATATCAACTTGCATTCTTGTGCAGGGAGAGTTCACGGCATCACACACACAGGAGAGCATTCAAATATGAGGTTCCCCTACCTGAAGTTTAACGTGGTATAGTCCAAGCATAGCTGCACCACATGATTCTGCTGCATGTGTAGATTGCTTTTATACCTGATAGTGCAACTTCTTGCTTTAAAGAAAAAAAACACACCTGGAGTTTCAAGGAAAAAACCCAGAAACAGCAAATGTATTTTTGCTGCATCAAAGGACATACTGAGGCATACTGGCCCATTGAAATGACGTGGTCAAGACAGTACCGATTTCTAAAGGTTTTTATTTGACTGACACTTCATCCAAATACCTTTAACTACTTTAACTGGAGTTGCCAGCAACATTTAACCAGCAGTGCTTCTGTACCTTTAGCAAGCTGCATGCAGGGAAAAATTCAACAGGTGAAGATTCCCCTATCACAGCATTTCCACGCCCCAAAAAGAGAAAAGCTGTATTTCTTCCCATCCCCTGCCATAAAAGAAGACGACAACCTTCTCTGGAGGTAAAGGCCATCTGTCAATGATGCTGTAGCTGCAAGATTCCTATACTGAGCAGGGATCAGACTAGATGGCCTCCAACTCCAAAGATCTACGGTTCTAACCTTAACCTCAGGCTTTCATTACTAGCTGGGTGGATTGAAAGCAGCTATTCAACTTGCCCCCAATGAGTCTCATACCATGTACTCTTCAGCTATTAGCTAGCTAGCCACTAGCTTGGAATATCTTAACTTTTTAAAAAATATGTAATGCTAGCCTCTGTTATTTATGAACTCTGTGACCCTGATTTTCCAAAGTGGAAAGAGGGCGAAGTTAGTAGTTGACTGAGTTCTCTTGCTCCATAATCACCTGGGTCATACTATGTCACAGCTTTTGCACACCCGGTAGGTGCTATCAGATATTACAGCTACTTCCTGCCCTTGGTAAGCATTTTAAGAATTAAACAGAAACCACAGAACACACTTTTTAAGTGAGGCAATTCCTTTTTCGGTTTTATATAAATCTCAGGACAAGGAATATTTGATATTCACAGTATATACACTGTTTTTAAAAGAAGAAAAGAAATCATGTTTACCAGTTGGTATTTTACACTATATTAAAATCTTTAATGATTCAGTACCATCAATACATATATTATTTGCTCTAGATAGATATTACATTGTTTTAGCAAAATATAATTCTCTATACTTAAGTAACTATTACAATGAATAAAAAAGGATTTGGGATGGGGTAGTTTTTGGAGGGTGGTTTGATATTCTGACTACTCCAGTTTACATTTTTAAGAAAGACATGACTTAAACAAGTGTCACTGGAAAAAAATATCCATTTTAAATGCATGAATTATAAATCAAATTACCTTCTGTTCTGCCCTAACCTAATATTCTTTCTCCAAGTGCCACTTTTTGTTAAAATCAATTTCAGATTTTGAGTATTGCTCAGCTCGCCTAATTGATAGGAACACACACTCATGATAAGCATAAAATGAAATTGTTTCTGTAGTAGGTTGAAGAACAGTTCATGGTGACCCTGTATGGGGGTATTACAGTTATTAAAAGACATAACTCTGCTGGATCAGTGATGGCAATTTTGGTCCTAAGGCTTGCCAGTTAGTTTCGTTGCCCACAACCTATTTCAATCTTTGCCTTTAGATAGACAGTGATAGATCAGGAAAACACCCATCATGATGATGGACAAGATGAGTGTAGATGGAAGGCCAAATATACTGTAGGGATATGGGGACAGCTAGGGTTTGGAAATCCATGAGATCTCTTTTGGTGGAGGCAGAGATAGTGGGGAGGTTTGGCCCTCACTGAACCCCGTTGCCAAGTGCCACATGTTACCTTTCCCCATAGGAATGAACAGCAGCCATTCACCTATAAAGGAGAAAGGAAAGGGGACCTCAGCCATTCAGCGAGACCATTAGAGTGGGAGTGAAACCTACTCCAATCTGCACCGCCACATTTTGGCAAATAGTAACTTTGGCGCAGCTGGAACCATGCAGAATGAAAATCTCAAATCCATTACAAATTTCCTTTAGGTGCACCAAGAACAAGAGAGTAACTTTCTCCCATTATGCTGGGAACATAAAATGAGTCTGTGTCACATTTGATACACTCAGATCATTCCCCTGTGACTCAGTACAGCATATTAAGAGCAGCACAGGACAAAACATATGACATTGCCAATATGTTTAACAGCCATTATCCAGAGCATGGACTGGGTTTTGAGATGGACATTATCACAAACCCACTATTTATAAAGAAAAACAAATCAATGTAGTTCAAGTTCTGTTCTACAAAACAGCAATGCAAATCCAATGCTATAGATCTGATCTACACAGTATGCCAAGTTAGGTGGTAGAATTCTGAACTGCACCACTTCAAATTTCAGGGGGTGGGGTGGGCGATATCTTTTAATGCTCCTGCACCTCAAAAAGAGCTGTATGCTAACCCTTTCCCTGTGATGTACACACCAGTTTAGTAATGTACACAGAGGTTGTTTAGTAATGTATAGAAAGCTTGTTTTAAATGAGGAGCAGCCTTGAAAGATACAAATTCCCACCTGCAATCTGAAGTAGTACATGCAGTCTAGAATGTGACCACCTCATTCTGCATGAAGTATGGACTGGGTAAACATGCCAATTAAGCCCACTGGTTTCAGTTAAAATAATTCAATGTATACCTGTCTGGCAAGCTACAATCTAGAGCCCATTTACACTAGAGCAGCCCTATAAAAATCAGAGGCTCTGCTTTGAAATACCCAGGACCTGGGAGGTAACCTCAGCTTTATTTCAAATCAAGGACTTTTCCCCCTTAAGAAATTAATTAATTTCCTTAAAGTAAACTAAAACCCAATAATTGACAACATTCTACCTGCATTAACCTACAATAAAAGGTCTGTACAATGCAGGAGCAGCAGGACACAATCCTGCCAAAGTATTCATTTCAATGGGAACATTAGGCACACGCTTAGGTTTGTACTGCTATAATCTACAGGACTTAGAAGTGATTGATTTTGGCTAGATCATGACCATTCTACAGATTTTAACCATTGGTTGCATGTAAAGGCACAATGTGCCCCATATGTATGTTCAGCATGATATTTTTATTTTTTTTAAACACCTTAAACCATGTAAGGGCTAGTTTACACATCCTTGTTCATCTCTAATTTCTTCTACACTAGAAGGCTGTAACATTTGATAACTGGCAACTGAACAGACTCCATTGAAAAGCATTGTGTCTAAGATAATGTGCGGTGATATTAAAATTGTTTCTGTAGTGTTCAATCTATGATGGTTCATTCACACATGCAAGTCATCACTTGATTTGCAGTTATCAAATGAAGAACACACATGCATGCATAAATAAAAAATCAAAATGTTGATTCAGGCTAACTAGAAATATGGCTTTGCTAACTGACAGCACAATGTGTGTTCTCATTTATTTATTTAATCCCCTAAAAGAGATGAAAACATACTGGGTTCAATCCAGTCTATATTAAGTACACTGAAATCCCACTGGCTTCAATGAAAGGGTTAGGCACTTGCTTAAATCTTTGAAGTGTTTAACTTTGGTTGGATCGTGGCCATAATCTAGCAAATCTAATTGCAGCTTTAAAGAAGAAGAAAAGCTTAGTTTTGTTATCCATGCTGGCAGGAGCAGTAGAATCTCAAGAGAGAGAGTACTCTGTGTCAAAAATAAATGTTTATATGTGTGTGTGAATCTATGTTATGTATATATTTTAATAGGGCATTCTAAACATTAAAAACATACATTTTGCAAATAAGAGTTCATTTTGACAAACACAAATGGAGAGCGACATACACTGCACCTGCAAATGTCCTCAGATTAAATAATTAAAGCCCCATATATTATTTTATTAAGGTGAACACTATCTACCATCTTCACTTAGGAGCAAGTGATGGGCCTTCTTCGAACCTTCCCCTGCTTCCCCCAAGGAACATTACAGTGAAACCTGTAGAAGAAAACAGCCCTTACTGATCAATTATCAATCCCAAAAGACCAGATAAACATTGGTTTTACGCCTTATAAAATGTGCACCAGTTTCACAGTACTGCAATGTTTTGATACTATTTAATTTATATTATTTAATTGATCTAACTCCTAATTTACCCAGTTACCAATGAACTAACGCAAGAATCAGGCCTAAATCAGGTAGGTTTGGACCCCTGAACCAACTCATCTTTGTGGATGCCTTGAGGGATACCTCTCAGCAGGTTTCACTGCAGACACAAAATGCAACTGAGCAGTGAGGGAGTTCCAGGTATTTCTAAAAGTCTCCTACCTGTATTATGGACATCCGGCTCGGGGGAGCCTCACTGACGTTAGTCCCTTGCCCTGTGAAGCTGGTGTGGCACCCCACATGTCCCTGCGGTACAGTCAGGTTGTTGGAGGCAGGTTTCAGGTACATCACCTCAGACCTGGGTGAGCTAAGGGGCAAGCGTGTCTGGTAGTCAAAATACATGGGTGATGTGGCCAAGGAAGGGCTGCTCACCACGTTCATGACGTTGAGGGGTCCCCGGCTGTCCTCCCCTTCGCTGGGCACGAGCATGATGTCATTCTTGCTAAGCTTCTTTTTCTTGCCCTTGCCCCCTCCGCCGCCGCTGCCGCCCCCACCTCCTCCACCGCCCCCTCCGCCCAGCTGAGGGTGGCTGTACTCGGCAATGCGGCAGTTGTAGGTGCGGATCTCCTTGTTCTCACGCTTGCATTTCACAGCAATGGTGATCATGGCAGCCAGGAGGATGATGGAAACAGTGCTCAGGGTGACAATCAGGGGAAGCGATAAGTCCCAATGTGGCCGCCGGTGCTGCTCGCCATTCACCTGGGGCTCACCTGCTTCAGGCAGAGGCCCGGCCAAGGCCCGGACAATCAGCTTGGCTACAGCCGACAGACTGGGCTTCCCGTGGTCACTGACCTTAACCACGAGTTCAGCCACAGGGCTCAGCTCTTCCCAATAAGGATGCAGGGTGCGGATCTCCCCGCTTGTAGGGTCCATCTCAAAGAGGTGTTCCTCATTGCCTTCAACAATCTCGTAGGTGAGGCGCCCACTTTCCCCAAAGTCGCTATCCAAGGCACGGACCGTGCCCACAGGGTACCCCACGCCAGCATTACGGGGAACCTGAAGCTCAGCCGTGTCATTGATCAGGGCTGGCAGGACTATGAGGGGGGCATTGTCATTGACATCGAGGACAGTGACACGGACTGTGGCATTGCTCTCACGGTGGGGGGAGCCAGAGTCCTTGGCCAGCACGTGGAACTCAAAATGTTTGGTCTGCTCATAGTTGAAGCTACGCAAGGCGTAGATGGCACCATTGGTGGGATTGACGGAGACATAGGTGTAGATGGAGACATCGCCCACATGCCCAGGCAGAATGGAATAGGACACAGTGCCATTTTGACCAAGGTCTGGATCCTTGGCCAACACAGAGCCCAGGTACTCACCCGGGATGTTGTTCTCGGGCACCTGCAGCACATAGAGGTTCTTGCTGAAGCGGGGCGGGTTGTCGTTCTCATCCAGGATCCTGACTGAGAAGGATTTGGTAGAGTTGCGCGAAGGGATGCCCCCATCTCTAGCCAGGATGGTGACATTGTACTCATCCTGCACCTCCCTGTCCAAGGGTCGGTCGGTCACCACAGTGTACAAGTTGTCATAGTTCTCTTCCAAGGTGAAGGGCACCGCTCCGTCCCCGCCACTGCCATCCCCTTGCACCCGACACTGCAGCTGCCCGTTCTTGCCCGAGTCGCGGTCAGTCACTCTCACCAGGGCAATGACTGTGCCCGGCGGCGCTGCCTCGCTCAGTGCCCCCTGGCGCACGGAGACAAAGCCAATGGTGGGAGCATTGTCGTTCTGGTCCACAAGGCGCACAGTGACCTTGCAGTGGGCAGGGATGGGGTTGGGCCCCAGGTCACGGGCCTGTACGTCGATTTCGATGAGCCCCCCCTCTTCGTAGTCCAGGTTCCCTTTGACCCGGATCAGGCCAGTCTGGGGGTCGATGCTGAAGAGCTCCCGCACCCGCTCCGGGGTGTAGCCGCTGAAGGAGTAGAGCACCTCCCCGTTGGTGCCCTCGTCCGCGTCGGTGGCGTTGAGGTCGATGACGGCGGTGCCCAGGGGAGCGTTCTCGAGCAGCTCCACCACGTACGAAGCGGCCTCGAAGACGGGGCTGTTGTCGTTGGAATCGATGAGGCGCACGTTGAGCTGCACGGTGCCCTGAGCGGGGCGGGTCGCCGCCGTCGAGCGCCGTCAGGACGAGCGTGTGGTGGCTCTGCTCCTCCCGGTCGAGCGGCTTCTGCACCACCAGCTCGGGGAACTTGGTGCCGTCGCCGCGGGCTTTGACGTCGAGCGCGAAGAGGCCGTAGTCGTCGCGGGTGAGCAAGTAGGTGCGCAGGCCATTCTCGCCGGCGTCCGGGTCGTGCGCGCTGGCTAGCGGGAAGCGGGTGCCCGGCGCGGCGTTCTCGGAGATGTCCAGGTCCACCTGGTCGGACGGGAAGGCGGGCGCGTTGTCGTTGAGGTCCTGGATCTCCACCTTGATCATGCAGATCTCCTGGTCGTTGGCGAAGACCTCGAGGGAGAGCTGGCACTTGGCGCTCCGGCGGCACAGCGCCTCGCGGTCAATGCGCTGCTTGGTGTAGAGCAAGCCGCTCTCGCCGTCCACGTCGAGCAAGTGCGGCGCCGAGTTCTCCAGGACGCGGAAGGTGGACTTGAGGCCGCCACGGGGACGCTCCACCGACGGCAACCCGGACTGCAGCCGGGCATCGCGGCCGATGTTGCCGATCACCGTGCCGGCGCCTTGCTCCTCCGGCACCGAATAGTTCAGGTTCTTCAGCGTCAGGGCGGGAGCCCAGCAGAGGAAGAAGCACCAGGCGGAAAGGTACATCCCAATGGACGGCACTGAAGCCCACCCAACGAGGCCGCCTGCTCGCAATCCTGGCTTCGTTCCCCGCCTTCGCGGCCCCCGGCCCGTCGTGCCCCCCGTTCTCACTCCTCCCTCCCCCTGGCTCCCCCTCCTTTTTCGCGGATTCTATTCAAGTTCCAGAACCTGTTGCTCTAAAAGATCCGCAAAGCCCTGGCGCCACCATGGATGGAGCCGCCAAAGGAACGAAGGAAGGGACGAGCGAGGCGACCAGTGGTCAATCAAAAGGGGCTTCTCTTTTCTCTCTCGCTCTCCCTTCTCTTCCCCCTCCTCGTCCTTTTTCCTGCTGCAGTTGCCACTTGCTCTGTTCAACTTCAGAGAGGAGGAGGGATGAGCAAATACAAAGCCAGCCGCTTTTCTGGAGAGGACCAAATAGAGAAATATCCGCAAATATAGTGATTAAAAAACACACACAGAGAGACGAGCACACGCACAAGGCGGCAATGAATTCCACCAAAAGATACGGGGAAATAGAAGTAGTTTGTAAGTGTGTGCGCTTTAAAGGAAGGGGTTTCTCGATCCAAGGAGACGTGTAAACATCTTGGGCTTGCTAGAGCGACCGGGGTGGGGGCCGGGAGGGAGCCCAGTTGGAGATTCGCGGCGGGGGGGGGGGGGAACAGTCACTCGGCCAAGTCTTGCCGGCTGGATCCGGGTGGTGGTGGTGGTGGAAAGCGACGTCTGATCTGACTGCTCTTACAGGCTTGTTGGGGCTTTTTTTTTTTCCCCCAAGCGAGCCTTTTGCTGCATTTAGAGATATAATCTCGGCTGCTCGGCTGCTGCGGAGAGCCGCATCTCCTTGCCTGCCATCGGGAAATCGCCCTGCTTCTCTCACACAGACAGAGACACACACGTTTTGCCTCCTCCTACGATGCCAAAAAAAATAAATCAGAGGGGAGGGAAACTGCCGTGTCCAAAATTCAAAATATTAAAGTCCCTCCGAGATTTGTAGTTCCTACACACCAGATTTCCCTCCTGGTTCTTCTTTAGCAGGATTTAAAAAAAAAAAAAAAACATTAAAAAGGTAATTAAGAGCCCTCCAGAGCCGACCCTCCTCCTCCGGATGTGCGGCGAATCTTTTGGAAAAACGGCGCGGGGTTGTATTTTTTTTGGGGGGGAGGTAGGCTGAAAATTTAAAAAGCCAGCCCCGTCAAAAGCACGCTGGGGGGTTCTGCAAGGGAGATCAAGAGCCGCCGCCTCCGCCGCTGCTGCTGCTGGCGCCGCCGCCGCCACCACCGCCGCGACCACATCGCCCGCCTCTCGCTGCTGCCTCTGTGCGTGTCTGGAGGAGCTTTGCACTTTTTGCTCGATGCAGTTGATTTCAGTTTGCTCGCCTCCCTCTCTCCCTCTGTCTTGCCAGTCAAGAGGAAATCAACAGGCAACTCATGGCTGGGCGCATAGATTAAAACGAGAGAGCGAGCGCGAGTGAGAGGTGGGGTGGGGGAGACGGAGAGACATCACACGCGCACCCTCCCTCGCACTCACACGCGCGCGGAGTCTCTCCCTAAAAGGGAAAACAGCCTTTGCATTCACAAGGCAGCGCCTTCAATCGCTTCTCTTTTCTTCCTTGCCTCCTCCATCGCCTCCCCGCCGCAAATGCCACTTTTGTCCTCTTCGCGGGAAGCTCACGGCTTAGCCCGGGCTAAAATCTTTTCAAATCTGGTGGGTGTTTTGTTTGGATTCCCCCCCCCCCTTTGCTTAAATTCGCACTTGGAAGCGACACACACACACAAATTACGAGGCTGCAGCTACTACGGTTCCGCGGTGCATATTTGCAAGCTTTTATACGTGTGGAGGGTCTGCAAGATGGGGAAGAGATTTTTTTTTTAAGGCGGGGGGGGGACGCTTTATGGCTGCTCGTTGGAGAATTAAAAATAAAACCACACACACCTTCCCTTTATATATTGACGATCGAATGGATCAGGTTTTCCGAGAACAGCCTCTACACACACACACACCCGGCCACCATCAATGGAAGCCACAGCCAGAATTGCAGGTGTTTCCAAGCCGCCTGGGTGAGTCAGATGTAGCAGAGCAAAAAATCAAAAGCCAGCAGTCACTAGCGCCTCGTGTCGCTCCCAGCGCAGACGAGAGCTGCAGCTTCCCGGGATCCGGACACACACAAACACGCGTAGACTGGCGAAGGGACGGTGGGGAGGAGGATCGGAGAACGCAGTTTTAAAATATCGGAAGCCTCGAGTAGTAAAGAGCTGCACTTAATGTTTTTTAAAATCCACAGAAAGGGAGGGGGAGCACAGGGTGAGGGTGTTGGCCCCAGATCCACTTTTACTATGCCTCTTTCCTTTTATTTTGCCCGCGCCCGGGTGTGTAGGGGGGGAGGGGAAAGCAGACTGGAATCCCCAGAAGCTGTTTGGCTTGAGTATCTTTCTGCCCCTTTCCTTAGTATTACGTGTGAAACAAGCCAGAGTTCAGATGCAGGAGAGGAGGAACACAACACACACACTCACACTACACACACATCTAAATCGCAGCTCTAGGAAGTTTCGGCCCTGCCTTTGATGTACGTATTTGTAGCCGCTACATTCTCGTTTATTTTTTTAAAAAAATAAAAATCAAGTCCGGAGCTCAGTGTGCCACGAGTGAATCCTGCAGTCTCTTATCAGACGATGACTGTTTGGTGGTGGTCCCCCCCCCCCCGTTTTGTTTTAATTTAAAGATCCTCGCCCTCTTTCTCGCGGACGAGTCAGTACTGTCAACCAACGGGCAAGAGACGTGCGGCTCCCTCAGCAAGCAAAATCCATTTCGGTGCAAGTCCGCAGGTGACGGCTGGGAAACCGGAGGCGGATGCAACAGTTGGCTGCAGCGAGAGCCGGAGGAGGATCAGCCGCGCCGCCCCCTCCTCCCTTTATGCAGCATTCGCAGGGCTGGAGTCGCACCCCCCACCTCTGCCTACCTCCATCTCCCTCTCACGCTCGATGCCTCTTGCTGACTGACTCGAGTCACCTCACGCCGCTGCTTAAACATTGATACTGATTCCCCGCCAACCAATCGCGGCCGGGGGAAAGGGACCTGCCTCCGAGGCCGACCTCCAATGAAAAGCGGGCGCCAGGCTGCCGTGGGGGTGGGGTTAGAGTCCCTGATGCTTCGGTGTCATTGATTAGATCGGTTCAGATTGGAGAACCCGCCGCAGGAGGAAAAACTGGCTTGTTGCCTTCCAGCGAGTGGCGGCGTCGCGTTTGCTGCGCGCTCTGCTGCGGCGGCGGCGGCGTCTCCTTAGCAATGGGGTTTCTCTCCCGCCCTTCCGCGGTCTCTGTCTTTTAAATTAGGATTTCCACGCGAAGTATTCAGGAGTTCTTGTTCATCATCATCGTCATTATTATTGTGCGGGATTTTGAGGATCGAACACGCATTTTCGGAGAGGCGATTGGTTCTTCTGAATCTAGCCTTGAAGGAATATTTTCTTACAGTGCAAACCTATGCATGTCTACTCAGAAGTAAGCCCCATTTAGTTCAATGGGACTCACTCCCAGGCAAGGGTATACAGGATTCTAGCTTTCCTCTGCAAACTAGTGGCCCCTCCAGCCTTCTTGGGGCGCAGAGGGGGGCAGGCGTGAGCGCGAAAGGCGGCGGGGAGGGGGGGGGATCTGAAATGCTGCGATTCTAAGCACCCTGCCACGCTCACTGATTTGGCGATTATAAGCGCCATGCAAAACCCATGCGACTTGGTCCGCCAAGTAAAAGTGCAGTTAGAATACCGGTCCCAACCAATGATGATGCGTGATGGGTTGAATAGATAATTTAACTAGGAACTCTTGGGTTTCTTCCAAGCTCCCGTTGCAAAGGCGCAACAGGGTGGAGAGACCATCAGCCCCGGGGATCTTCTCATGCCCAGATTAAGCCCCGGCATGTAGTGGCAATAATAGCCTTGTCTTCGCCGCCGCCGCCGAAGTATATGGAATGAGGGGCTCGGGGTTTCCAGCAGATTTGTTCCCAGCCTTTCAGAGGTTAAGACATGAAGCGCTGTTTTAAGATAGCATTAAATAAATAAAAATGACGATCGCTGTGTCTAGGGGGGGGGGGAGTGCGCTCTCTGGCCTTCCACGTGTCTGTGGGGTGGCTTAGGAGGCTCGCAATGTTGAGTTATCTCGTGGATTTCTGGAACGGTAAGGAAAGCACAGGTTCAAGTTTCTGGTCCTCGTTGTTTGGGGGAGAGGGAAAGCCTTGGCTGGTAAAAGTTGAGAAACCAGGGCTTCCATTGGTCAGAAAGTGAAACTTGAGCGCCCCAGCGATCCCTAGATCAATTCCCGGTGACTTATTGTTCCTTGTTCGCCTGGATCATGTTTATGTCACTTGAGGCGTAAAAATAAGGTGGGGTGTGTGTGTTCAAGCCTCCCTAGATGCACATCATCTAGATGCACGCCTTGGAATCCTTACCCTCGTAGTCCAAAATAGATGAGGGATGGTTGTAGAGGAAAGGAACTCTGCACATGGTCAAGAGGACATTATCCTAGGGCCAAGTCTTGGCATGGAAAACAGGCTTCTGCGGCTAAGTGCTGCTGCCTATTTGGCCCCCTAACCCCGGTGTTCATATATTTCCTTTCATTCCTCTATGACACATCATTCCTGGGGGGCGGGAAAGCGGGAATCATTTAAATAATACAACATAAGCAAAAAATGGAATAGCTTCTGTGCTGTATATAGTTGCCCCCGAATTTGCTCCCCCCCCCCCCCAGCTACAGCCTGCCCTGGATACGTCTACAATGTGTCCCTTAGTTCCACTTCTCCATCAGCACTGGGAGACCCAAAAAAGAAGTGATTTATAGCATCACGCCCTATTCCCTCGGTCAAAATGTACGGTTTTTTGGTGTGTGTTTTCCTAAGAACGCCTCGCCTGATCAATGGATGTCTGGGGCAGCGAAGAATAGCTGGGTGAAGCAATCAGGGACTTCAATCAGCAAAGAGAGAGAGAGAGATGTAGTGCGATCCTAAAGCAAATCCCACTGCGTTGAGCGGCATCGTGCGCAGGCAAGCTCGCGCAGCCCTTCACATCCTTTCTGCTTCTCCCAAATATCACCTGCAACTGCAGCCGCCCCAATCTTATTGCACTAGTAGTGTAGTCCTTCCCCACCCAAAGCTCCTCCCCCTCCTCCTCCAGCCGCTGGCCTGGCGGAGCCGTTAACTTCCAGCGTGTAAGGAAGAAAATTTTATCCTCCTTAAACCAACCCCCTCCGGGATGCATTTTTTAACTAGGTAAAGGTGAACGTTTTGATTGCTTTAAAAAGCATTGATCTCGATTCATAAATACTAAAGTCAAGCTGCCATTTATAAATTGTGAATGACTCCCGTGTAAGTGACTAACATGAATCATTTAGGATGGGGGGAGGAGAGAATCAGATCGTGAGGGCAATTACAAAAAAGCCTCTGGAAATTATCTAAAGACTCTTGTCTTGGCTGGGAAGGGTCGAGATTTCGTTCAGGATAACCTTCTGCCTTTCTCGAGCTATGGTATCCATAAATATCACTGAGCTGAAAGAGAGAGGAGTCTTTGGATTATTTGCATTCAAATCCCTGGGTGCACCCCCTCCGGCTCGCGCCAGACTAGTCTCCCATCCAAAGCCTCCTTTGCAGCTTTGAAATGGGGAGTTAGCCATGCAGAACGGTTCTGCTGCTCACCATTATCAAGCCAATGCTGTGTAAAAAGGAAACGGAGAGAGAGAGAGAGAGAGAGAAAAGAAAAAGGAAGCAAACATACAGTCAGGGAGAAAGAAATATATCTTTTGTGCCTAGCGTACATACATTAGCTGCGGCTTGGAAATCATTCGAACTGAACACGGCTGGCTGGAGGAGGAACTGCGTCGGAAATCAGGCTCTGTGAGACTCGGGACTTGAGTTTCTGATTAACACGGCCAGCCCGTTGGCTTTGCAGTGGAGGAAATTCTTCCCCACCCCACCCCAGATCTTTCTCTCTCCCCAGCCAATCCTGCAACCTTTACCAAATAAATTATCAACCGCAATTTATAGTGACTGGTCAGCTGCAAAACCGTGAGCCGTATTAAAAATGCTCCTGTCACTCTGCCCTGTTAATTGCGCTCAGCTTACATCTTGCAAATTTCCATCGTGCATTGATTATCTTCTCTATGAAGTTAAAAAAAAAAAGGGGGGGGAAGCCATATTGCAATTAGGTTATGACTCCCTCTAGTGCACAGAGTTGGCACTACTGCCTTTGGGGCATGTTTGATGGTAAAGAGCAAGGGGAGAGAATGGCCCCCTGTACCAGCTACAGCCCTGTGTGTGTTTGAAAAAGGCTAATATAGTGGGGCAAGAAAATAATGGAGGTGTTCATTCAAACACATGCATACCCAAAACAAAAAATGCTTTATTAGTTTACATCAGTTTCTATTCAATAGGAGCTGTCCCTAAATCCAGGGCCGGTGCTACCATTAGGCCAACTAGGCAGCTAGTAGTGAATGGTAGTACCTCCTGTCAAATCTCCCCCCTCACCCTGAATGATTTATGGCCCTCACCCCCCCCCCGAATGAGTTATGGCCCTTAAGCCCCATCCCACCGGAAGACCCGGCTCAACCGGAAGACCCACCTCCGGAAGATCTGGTCAGGTGACCGGGGTCACCTGATGGGGGTCATGTGACCCCTCTACGAACTCACCTGACCGCCGCGGACCAATAGGGAGCGGTTTTAGACCCCTGGCATGCACAGGAACAAAGATGGCCACAGGCCATCTCCGGCCCCTCTCCGGGTTGGTCCAGCGGGGTCATGTGACCCCTCTACGAACTCACCTGACCGCTGCAGACCAATAGGGAGCGGTTTTAGACCCCTGACGCCCCCCGGAAAGGAGGTGGTCCCGGCCACCACCGACCCCTCTCCGGGTTGGCCCAGTGGGGTCATGTGCCCCCTCTACGAACTCACCTGACCGCTGCGGACTAATAGGAAATGGTTTTAGAGGCCTGACGCACGCAGGGGCCCTGTAGAAAAATGACCTTTCCCACCAGGCGGGGCAGAACAGGGTCAGATCGAGGCAGCCTTCTCCCTTGCCCGGACAAGTTCCCCAGCACAGACGACATGGCAAAGAAAGAAGAGCTATATATGGGGCCTTATGGTTTTACGGACCCCCCGTACCCCTTGGGCTACCAACGCCGAGAACGGGCATACCCAAAAATTTCACAGGAGGAGAGTGCTCCTGAGAATCTAATAAAAAAGAGTTCTGCGGCATGGGAGGCACTGTATTGCAGTGGTTCCGGTCCTTCGTCTCTGGGAGGTACCAGAGGGTAGTTCTTGGGGAGGAGGCTTCGGACTCTTGGCTGCTCACTTGTGGGGTGCCGCAGGGTTCCATCCTCTCCCCAATGTTATTTAACATCTACCTAAAGCCGCTGGGAGCTATCATCAGGAGGTTTGGGGTGCGCTGTCATCAATATGCAGATGACACACAGCTCTACCTCTCCCATGTCCTCACCAAGGTTGGCTGTTGAAACCCTGGGGATGGGCAAGGATTTTGTTTCAGTTCATTTTTTTGATTTTTTTTAAAAAAATTGATCAAAATTCATAAAATTGTCCATACTGCCTGGAGGCAGTGGGTGGCTGGATGGGAAGGAACATGCTGAAACTGAACCCTGACAAGACCGAGGTACTTCTGGTGGGAGACAAGGGAAGGTTAGGGGATGTTGACCTGGTGCTGATGGGGTACATCTACCCCTGAAGGACCAGGTCCGCAGCTTGGAAGTCATTCTAGACTCCCAGCTGTCCATGGAGGCTCAGGTGTCAGCTGTAAGCCAGGCGGTGCTGTATCAGCTCCATCTGATGCGGCAGAACCAGGCTGGTGGGGACTAGGAGGAGGGCCTTTTCTGCGGCAGCCTCCATTTTATGGAACTCTCTCCCCAGTGACCTCCGCCATGCCCCTTCCTTGATTAGCTTCCGCCGGGTTTAAAAACGTGGCTTTTCAGGTGGGAATATAGGGTGGGTTAGGATTTTTAAGTTTTGTACTGTTTTTAATTGTGTTTTATACCGCGTGTGTGTGTGTGTCCCCCCCCCCTTGTGTTTTATTGGACTGTACATCGCTCAGAGTGGCCGGATATCTGGCCAGATGGGCGATTCATAAAATAAATAAATAAACTCTGCTGCTTGTTTTTCTAGAGAAGTTTTGGTAGCTTACTAAAGACTTCCCATTGCGCTCAACCAGTCTGAGGAAATCAATGTGCTACCTGTTTACTGAGTCCTGTAAACATGTTTTCCTATGTGCTATAGGCCATATACGTACATAGCATCAAGGCCCAAGCATAATTTTGGGGAACTCAGTACAAACTTGTAAATGAACAGACAAATCTGGGACTTCAGTCCACCACTCTGCCACTGACAGCGATTCAGCTACAAGGTAGTGGTGAAGCTAGAACTAACCGCAGATTAAATAGAATAGATAACAATTGCTCCGCACTCTGTTGGAGAGGATGTCAGGAAATATGCCCATATGTGGTGGAGTTGTAAAAATGTACTGGAATTTTGGCGAGAGGTTTTTACAGAAATATCGGAAATTATTGGTATTAATCTAGAGGTCTGTCCTAAACTTGCTTTGTTATCAATAACCGATAAAGTCACTTGTGCCCAAATATGAAGGAACTAATTGTAAACTTGTTAACTGCAGCTAGGTTAATGATAGCGAGGAAATGGAAAGTACAACATGTTTTTCTAATAACTGATTGGTATAAGGAAGTCTGGGATATAGCCCTAAATGATAAACTAACTTGTAGTATCAAATGCAAAAAGGGACAGTTAAAGAAGAATAATTTTATGGATATATGGAATCAATTATTGGACTATGTATTAATAAAGGGGAAGGGGAGTATGCCTTGTCAGGATATGTTATATTTTTGGAATGTGGAATTTAATTGATCAGGGGATGGAAGTATATTAGTTGGTCCCGGTAGGGGCGTGGTTAGGGGTGTCCACCTCCATAATGACCTAATTATGTCAGTTGTAGCTTTTTTTTACAGTTTGTATTGTATTCCCCTCCTTTTTATGGGAGAAAGGTGCGTCTATACGTGTTAATAAAATTTATTTTAAAATAAATAATAAAATACAATAAAGAACTAACCGGAGCATAGGATATGATACCGTATATCTGTATTGCCTAAATAACACATCTGTTAAGGGCGCAGCCCTGGCTTTAACAGCGATAATTTCCTGGCATTTTGGAGCTTGACTGAACATGGAAAGCACTTAACACAACATGTTAAACTGAAAGCTTTTTTTTTTTTAAAAAAAATGAATTATTGTATTTTTACTGCTGTAGAAGGGGAGAGGCCCCTGTGGGATATCCTCTCTCAGGTGTCAAAATAACTGGAACAGCCTATGCACCTTGATTTGGGCAGGGATGAAGGATTAGCTGCAACACCTCACTCAGGCCGAAAAATATCTCAGGCCAGCCCTGGACTCCCAGTACATTCTCCCATATAAATTAATTACTGTCTTTCACTCCTGTGGGGAAAATTAAAGTATTGCACTGAGAGGCATTGTTAAAGTAAGGCAAAAGTGACCCTTCATCATCACTACCACGGGCTGGGCTGGGCCTCAACATTTTACTATCACTTTTCAGAAAAGGGAAAGAGGTTTTGCTTTTAACAGAGTTGAAAACCAGCTGCCAGTGGCTGTTTTAAGCATTTGTTGAAACAACCTTTTAGGTTATACTTTTGTTTTGGCCTCCCCCCCTCCTCGATATTTGTATATTCTTGTGTGAGTTCCCAGAGTAAACAAAAAATGGTAAAGAGCATACTGTAGATAAGCTTTCAAATTGTTATGTGGCATTTTACCCACATATCTGTCAAGTAAAAGGTTAGAATTTTCACTCTTCTGAGGAAAACATACCAATTAGCAGCCAGGCAATCCTGTTGTGAGCTTAAAGCTTGGGGAAAAGTCTGACATATTTGCAGATATAGTCCCTGCCATTTCTGATCGTATATTTCTATGATTAATCGTCTTGCTGACCCAGACCTTGCAGTGCTAGTAGGATGCTCGTGGCACCTAATAGGACAGAACATGATCCAGACAAATGTATGCGCTAGGCTGCATGATCCTAAGCATGTTTACTCTGAAGTTTAGTACACTGCCTTCAATGGACTTACTCCCTAATAAGTGCACTTAGGACTAGATACTAAGTCACATTGATTTCAATGGGAAGTTTATTTATTTATTTATTTTATTATTCATTCATTCATTTTCTATACTGCCCAATAGCCAGAGCTCTCTGGGCGGTGCACAACAATCAATTAAAAACAAACAACAATAAAATAAAAATAGAGTTAAAATAAAATAGAGTTAAAAATATAAACAATAAAAACAGTATAAAAATTTAAAACCAATTTTAAAAATACCACTAAAACAAGTTACTAAAACACGACCACTAAAACAATTTACCACCCCACAGTATACCATTTAATTATTAAAAGCCTCAGCATAGAGGGCAGTCTTAACCTGGCACCAAAAAGATAATAGAGTTGGCGCCAGGCGGGCCTCAGGGTGGAGCTTGTTCCACAGTTGGGGGGCTACCACAGAAAAGGACCTCCCCCTTGTTGCTGCCCTCCGAGCCTCACATGGAAGTAGCAGTCAGAGGAAGGCCCCAGCTGTTAAACGTAGTGTACGGGTAGATCAGGGCTCTCCAGCCTTGGGTCCCCAGATGTTGCTGGCCTACAGCTCCCAGCATACCCAGTCAGCATGGCTAATGGCAAGGGATTCTGGGAGCTGTAGTCCAGCAATATCTGGGGACCCAAGGTTGGAGAGCCCTGGGGTAGATTGTGGTTGGGAAAGGCGTTCCATCAGGTATTGTGGTCCCAAGCTGTGTAGGGCTTTATAGGTCAAAAAACAAGTTAAATGTGTGTTTAAATATAAAGTGTGTGCTGATGCAAAATGCTTTCTGGTGCACATTTTCTGACCATATTACACACGGGTCTTGTATCAACTTCACTGGCTGCCAATCTCTTCAGATACCCTTCTATGTGTTCCACCACCAAAAGAAGCTAGGTTGGTAGGAATGTGGGATAGGGCCTTCTCTGTGGCAGCACCCTGCCTGTGGAACTCTCCCTCAAAGGGATTTAGGCTGGCCCCTTCTTTCCTCAGTTTTAGGCAGGCTGTTAACAAATGTTTATCTGCAAGCACTACACCTCACACTCAGGGGTACGTTGACATGAGAGCCAGTGTGGCATAGCGGTTAGAGTGTTGGACTAGGACTCGGGAGACACGGGTTCTAGTCCCTACTTGGCCATGAAGCTCACTGGGTGACTTTGGGCCAGTCACTGACTCTCAGGACCGGTTCAAATGACCCAGGCTGCCGACGGGGGAGAAACCACGGGGCCGTCCGCAGGGTCCGGCGGGGCGCTGCAGACGACCTGCGCCCCGCATGTGTGGGCAGACCCCCGCAGTCCCTGCACCACAGTGCGGGCCTCCCGGCACTAGGGGGTGGGGCCCCGGGATGCCCAGAGGGGCCGTTTGCCCCTACAGGCTGGAGCGGCGGCCGCTCTGGGCTGCCGCCTCTGTGGGGACCCCGCGGGATGGCCGCCCGCTGTTCGCATGGCACGGTGACCACACGCGGTAGGGGCTTACCCCTCTACCGACCATGGTCACTTTGCGTGCGTCCCACCACACGGGAACCGCAGGAGACTTGCGGTTCCCGTGTCGTGCGAACAAGCCCTCAGCCTAACTTACTTCACAGAGTTGTTGTGAGGATAAAATGGAGAGGAGGAGGAGAATCCTGTATGCTCCCTTGGGCTTCTTGGAAGAAGGGCAGGATAGAAATGTAACAAATTTATTTATTTGTTACATTTATATCCTGTCCTTCCTCCAAGGAGCTGGATGATGGGGGTCAGGAGAGGTCTGTGTGCTCTTCCACAGGGAAATAAGAAGACACACACACACCCGAGGCCTCTGCAAAGCCAAGGGAGCTCCATTCATATGTTATGAATCCAAAATTGTGCATTTATATGCTCGTGCAATCAGTCTTTACAGCAGACTCATCTGCTACTTCTGTGAAAAATTATATCTACCTTTTCAGTGCACCCTGCTCCCGGAAGTAGCTGTGCAGCCCTCCGTGACCGTGAGTCCCCTCTTTCAGTGCAACAGTTCCAGTGTGAATGATCTACCCCACCAGCTCAGTGCACAATTTAGGCTGGGCCGTAACGTATCAATCGGCCCTCAAAGGAGGCAAACTGCTTTAAATGGTGACCATCCATTGGCATAAAAGCTAGGCTGTGGCAACATAGTAGATTCTTTTGTAAGTCCTGGGAAACTAGTAACACAGGGAAATCCAGAAACTCAGAAAACACCAGGACCATTCTGGTCTAGTTGCTTCTGGCATCCAGCAGTCAAAGGCTGAAGGCATCTTCACATGTTACATTTTTAGGTGTACACCTAAGATATTTTAAGTGTACATCTCAAAATGTAAAGTGTGGAAATGACAAACACTGGCATCCTTGTCACACGGGTATCCTTGTCAGGGTATTCATGAGAATACTAAGAGCCTTTGAGTATGAGTACTGTGTGATACCAGTTGATGCCTTGACCTACCATTGCTTTTTCAAGCCCCGTTTTACGATTGGGAGATTCGCCTGCTGACACAATCCACACACTTTTCATTATCTCATTATATTCCTCTATCCTCTGCTGTTTGCTAAGCACTAATAGTGTCTTTGCTCTTATAAATAAATAGACCGACAGTTTCTTGACCGCTCACTCCAGAAGTTTAAATTTTCATTACACATTAACACAACTAAACAGTGGTGCCATCGCTGTTAATCACTTTGATTAATACTGTTTGTTTTCTACTACAATACCCAATCTTGTTTCAAGATGTTGTCTTGGCTGCCCACCCTAATATGTCAGAGCAACCCTACAGAGCCCTTCTTCCTATATGACTGAGGGCACCAAGAACTGCAGTCAATCCTGACTCTCCAGTGAGTGCATCTGTGTGATACACATGCTTGCAGACATGTGTCTATGGCATTCACACATTATGTCAGGAATAGGCAACCCACTGTCCTCCAGATATTTTGAACTGTAACGCCCACAATCCCTGACTGGTGGCCATGCTGTCTGGGGCTGATGGGAGTTGTAGTCCAAAACATCTGGATGGCTTCAGGTTGCCTATTCTTGCTTTACTTTGGTAGGTGTACCGTGTACACTTAAGGCCAAATTGGATGGTGAAGGCAGCCGCCGTGTTTGTTTAACGACATGCCTGCCCCATTTGCATGTGGAGAGAGTAATGGTGGTGGGATGGATCTGATTTTAAGAAGCTGAACCCTTCCTCCTCCCCCACCGTACCTCCCCAAAGTCCAGCTTCCCAGGCATTTTTCTCCCAATCTGATTCACTTCTTGTACTGGAGTCAGGGTGGAGAAAAAAAGGAGTTCTGGTGGATGATCATGGGGTGGCAAGCTCTCCAAACCCATGTGCCTCTTTTGGTAGGCCTGTATGAGGGTTCATGCTTACACATTCCCGATCACACGAGGGGCAGAGGGGGGACCCTCTGTTGTGTCCCTGCTGCGCTCCACATATATCCTTTGTGTTGCAGAGTAGGTAAGTTTTGTCTGACCACACATCAGACAGAAGAAGATGAAAGCTTTAAGCAGAACCTCTTTCTTAACATGATCAGGCATTTTTCTGGTTACAGAGGATGCCAACAAAGTGAAACCGAGACCAGCACAGAGTAAGCTACACAGGAAGAGAGAGAAAACACACACATCCCAACTCCCTGTTCCTATATGAATTAACTATTTAGTGACTTTCCAACCAGATATTTTCTCTCAGTGTCGTGGGTTTTAATGAATGGCTGTCGCTTATTCCAAAAGTCTGAACCAGGGAACCTGTTCTACTTATGTATGGCTCTCCGCATGATTTAGGACCCTGATGCCTCAGACTTCTCAATTTGGCGGGAAGACTAAATGCACAGACCAGGATCCCCCACTGCAGACCTTCATCCTCCAACATGTGGGACGTTGTGGCGATGGGCGATGGGGATGCAACAGAGGAAGCAGGGCCAAAGAGCTCATCACCACTTTCCCCCTCACTTGAGTAGAGAATGTGTAGGGTGGAGGCCACTTAAGAATCGTCAAAGAACAGGTCAGAAGAAGACAGTGAACTGCATAAAATGTGCATATACTAATTTATATGTACAGATGCAAATATAGACATTATTATTAAAATTTAAATAGAAATACAGTACATCTCATCATAGTGTAGAAGACTGTGACCAGGTGACCTGTGTCCCTGCCTTCTCAGTTTTCTGTAGATAGGTAATTTCAAGGCCCAGCTCTTCATTCTGGTGGTTCTTTATCTTACAGTTGGATTTGGACTGGACAGCCCTTCGAACAGAGGACAGTCCTCTGTAAAAGAGGACACATGGCCATTCTAAAATATGTGAATATTAATGCCTAAACAGGGCTGCCATTAAAATCAGACCCCATTTTAGACAGGAACAACTGTGGCTGCTGCCATCATGTCTAGTTTGGCCTTCAGAAGTATATTTAAAAAATGTCTCACATTCAGTGCATTTCCGCACAATGGCTGAGTGAACACAGGTATTGCCCCACACCTGTATTTTCCACAGCAAAGATATAAAGTACGGGTGACATGCCCATGTAGAGGTGTTGAGAAGCCCAGGCAGGGTCCCTTGGCACATGAATACCGAAAAATGTGGGCATGTTGCTCACACTTCATTTTT
Source organism: Shinisaurus crocodilurus (assembly GCA_021292165.1). Classification (NCBI taxonomy): domain Eukaryota; kingdom Metazoa; phylum Chordata; class Lepidosauria; order Squamata; family Shinisauridae; genus Shinisaurus; species Shinisaurus crocodilurus. Next base: position 147,771,426 of record CM037878.1, on the reverse strand, counting down.
TGTGGGAAAGCGAGATCATGTCTAGCTACAATAGCATGTAGAGTTGCCTTTAACGGGAAAGCCATGGATTGAGCAGCCTTAGTTAAAAGATCATAGTTTAATATCCCAAAATTGTATTCCAATTAAGATTTGTATTTGTAGATAAAATGAGTATGTTAAACACACACAAACACACACACTGCACAATTTGTTTTAATTTAATATGTACAACAGTTAAGGTTTTCCAAATGGCTAACTTAGGATAATTGCCCACATCATTTATGTGTTTCTTCATTGGTGAGTCCATTGTGCTGTAAAATAGCAGGCAGTATATTGTTCGGAAGAAGGGTTGTATTTTAAATTACGCTTCCCATTGAGTTGTCATATGGATTTGATCAGACAGTTATTGTACATGAATAAAATATAGAAAACACCAAAAGGACATTTATTCAGGCTTAAATGTCACATCATAGGGGTTAGGCTCTAACTATTAGGCTTTCTTTATCAAGGAGAAGTCAGTAGCCAACATCTAGAAATGGTTATATTCAACCTTAATTAAATGCATATTTGGGAAACTTAATGTAAAGTGCTAGCCCAGAAGGTTAGTTAATTTGGCTGTAAAGTGAAAATTGTATTGATTGTTGCCAGCCACAATACTGATGTGAATGCCTCTAAAAATATAACACTTGCTGTCCTGACTGAAGTACCTCAGGTCATCAAATTGACACAGAGGTTATTGAACTCTTAATGCAAAACTTAATTACTTGGGAATCTGTTGAATATGCATCTTTTTAAAAACTTACCTGCTATTATATTCTTTAAGGGACGATGACCTCTTCTGACCTCTGCCTTGCAAGAATGAAATGTCTTTAGTTCAGATTGAAGATGACAGGCTTCCTGAGCCTGCAAATACTTAATGGCATGCATTCATTTGAGCTAAAGTGACCCTCATGTTGAGCTAGATAAGAATGTATATTTAGTTAATATGTGAGGATTGTCTATGGACATTCGGGATGGATGAGGAATTTGTTGGGTTCACATTTTTATGCAAGATTGCCCAAATTGCACGTCCTGGAGAACTGAACGCAGACCTATTTGCACTCGGAAATCTGTACATTTCCGAGGTTTCGACAGGTTCCACAAAACAAAACAAGAAATACACAAAACATATGCACATTTAGAAAATGTGCAAAGAAGAATATGCACAGTTCCAAAATGTGCGCAAACCCACTTTAGTCAATGAGTGAATGCATACTGCATACAAAAATTTGTACATTTGGAAAATGTGCACAAAAGTGAACACATTTTGAAAAAATTGCATAAAACATACATGCTTGTGTGCAGGAAAGTTACAAAGAAGCTTGCATGGAACCAGAACGGAACAAGCTTGGTGGTGGAAAAATGAAAAGCTCAATGAGTTTGAGCTGGACAGATTTGCCCATTCCTAGCATAGTCTAGGCACGCGATGAAACAAACACCCTGATCTGGAAAAAGAGGTCCACACACTTTCTGATAAAGATCAATAAAGATCTGGATCAATAACTCCATCCTTATCACAATGCTTACCTTAATCCTACTGAATTGATGGGGAACATCTTTTGATGTGAATAGCAATGCACATCTGCATCCAGAGCCACCAACTGTTATGTAGATCTAGTTGTCCATGGTGTCTACTGCTGGATTAGAGCCAATTTCATTTATGTATTCATATGTCTAAAACGCATATGCTGCTCTTCCAAAGCTGAAAATAGTGTACAGAAAACATTTTGAAAACTTTTAAAATACACAGTCAAATCGTATTTTACGATTTAAAGGTTAAAGATTAAAGACCTGGCCAAATAAAAAAAGTATTTACTTGATGTTGAAAATATGACAAAGAGGTTGCCAAGCAGGCCTCCTCAAGAGGAACAGTCCTCAGGCAAAGCACAACAATGGAAAATGCCCTGCTCTGAACACCCATAGCTCTATCCTCCAAATGGGGTGTGACCCACAGTAAAGCCTTCCCCAGACAATTTTAACCATCAGGGAGGCTCTTATGGAACAAGGTGCTCCCTGAAGTATGTTAGAGGCACCAAATATCTTATGATGAAATTCAGATTCCCCTGAAGTGAGTAGTTGAGTATCTGTAATGCTAATTAGAGCATTATAGCCTGTCCAATCAGGCTATATGAGCCTGCCCAAGTTTTAAGATCAGCATCTGAGACCTTGCCCTCAGGACTGCCATTAAGAGTTGTTAGACTGGATGATACCAGGGATAGGGCCTTTTTGGTGGTTGCTCTCTCTCTCTCTTTGGAACATCCTCCCCAGGGGACATAACAGCCTAGTCATTACTGATTTTTAAGATAAGCTTGGAAAGAAAATTGATTCCAGTCCACACTGGATTAGTGAACTGTGCTTGAAAGATTTTTTACGTGCTGCTGTTTTCAAATGCATGGTTTTGAACTGTACTTTGTTGTATTTATTATGTTTCTGATGTTTTATGGTTTTTTAAATTTCTTTTTGTAAACTACCTTGTGGCAGCAATATGCCCTGAAAAGCAGCTTAGAAATTCATCCATTAAAATGTGTAAGTAAATTCCACCAATTATTTGCACAGGTGGGGAGATTACCAGCTTAAACTATTTTCATTGATTGATCATCTGCCTTTCACCTGTTGATTGATTAATTGATTAAATAAATCTGCCTGTGTATGGGTGCCTTATTGAGATATTGGAAAATGAGCAAATGAATGTACATCTTAACAAATAAAAGAGTACACTCATTGTTTGAAGGAGAGCCTCATGTTCGTAATGCTCACTTTTTTTAATGAGCCTGGACTGGCATTTTACAAATTTTACTAATATGTTCAGAACTGATCACAAGCTTCTGAGCATGTGCAATCTGTATCTAAACACTGCTATTTCTGTGCATGTGTTGAGTTGGTTGGATTAACCTTTTTCTTGCTTACGGTAAACTGTGATAATGTCTCATCTCTCTCTTACAGATTGGGTCATCAGATTGGATCTGAGCCATTGTTGTTGATACGGTACTTTCTTTTATTTTGTTCAGTAAGTAAATGTGTACTTTACTTACTGCTGCTAGTGGGTGGAATGTTTCTGTGAGAGGCCATGCAAAAACAACCAATCAGGAAGGGGGCACATAATGTGGTGATGCATGATGTCATGATGCACCACACATTTCCAAACTACAGCTCCCAAGATGCACTTTGATATTGTGCATGCACAAAAGCTCATTTACATGGAATGAGAGTTCGTTTTAAGGGAGAACTCTCATCTGAGCTTACATGCATCCGTTCTTTATTATCCAAGGAAATAACGAATTCACCTGGTGTAAGCTTGCCCATCACTTGTTATAACTGGTCTGCATCAATTTAATCATTTAAGGTCACAATCCCATGCTTGTTTAGACAGAAAATAAAGTTCTACAACTCCCAGCATTCCCCAGCCAGCATGGGGAAAGGCTGGCCCTCAAGGGGGGGGGGATTTGTCCAATGTCCCTTTAAAGGTGGGGCTGGCCTGCTCCATGTTTCTTATTCTTTCCTCTTTCATTCTAAACAATGCATCATTGACTGACTATGGGTAGCATGTAACTTCTGATAACATCATGTATTTTTTGAATTAGATGTTGCAGGAAATAGAAAGAGTAAAGAAACAGAGCAGTGGCTGCTCTATATCTTTTATAAGGTCCAGTTTGGCTCTGACAAGCTTCCAAAGTTCCCTGAAAGATAGGTTGAAGTCAGCGGCTCTAACTGATAAGTGCTTGAGCTAAAGTGAAAGCAAAAAAAACAAAAGAAAATCAAAAATCACACCAACATCAGGGGTCAGCATCTTGGGGCACCTGCCAAGCCCATAGCCCAGTAGGGGACCCCCCGGGCCTTCTGCTGGCTGTTTCTACCTGCTCAAACGGTGACAAGAGCAAAGAGGAATAGAAGCCTCCACTTGCTTTTCCTCTGTTCTTCTGAACATTGCTATGGATTGAGCCCAAAGGGAGACAGAAATTGAATGAGTAATGATGAAAGTGACACTCAGGGAGGGGCCCCACTGAAAACATCTTTCCAAAGCCCCCCCCCCCGCAAAGTCTGGAGCCAACCCTGAGTTCTTCCAATTGTATTTATGTATCTAGCTCAGCTTTCTTCAACCTGGTGCCCTCCAAATGTGTTGGACTACAACTCCCAGAATTCCCAGCCAACCTCCCATGCTGGCAGGGAATTCTGAGAGTTTTAGTCCACCACATCTGGCAGGTACCAGGTTGGGGAAGGCTAATCTAGATATTCTCCAAATTCTACCATCTATTCTCCATGTATTTTACTCATGTTTTTGAATGCTCTCCCCCCCCCCCCCGCCCCAGAAACAGTCATTTTCTGTTGGGTCGAGGAAGCATTAGAGGCAACACAGCATCAACGATCTCACAAATCTGGAAGCTGTAAAACTGACAGCGTGTTTGGAGTTGTGAACCACTGACATCCATCTCGGCCCAAGTCAATTGGCTGCAAGCTCTGGTACACTCTAATTAAGGTCTTAATTCTCATCAGTAGAAGGCGGTGGGGGGAAAAACCCCATTTGTTTTAATGGGAATGGGATGGACTTGCTTGTTGGCAACCCTCTATTTACAATCCTGGCTTAGAACTGGAAAACACAAATGTGACACAATTTTCTCCCTGTGGTGACTTGTTCAAGCTCAGGAATAAGACTGCCAAAGCAAACATTCTTCTGTTTTCACAGAAAATGTCTCCATTTATCTAGCGTCCTCCCAAGAGGTATTCCAAAGCATGTGGTTTTCCTGAACCTTTAGTCCAGCACTAGTAGAAATGAGTACAGGAAGCAACTCTGCTTCTGTAATAGCTCACTGTGAAGCCAATACAGTGTTGTGGTGTTGAAACTGGACTGAGGAGACTCAGGTTACAGTTTCTGCTCAACTATGACTCTGACTGGGAGAACTTGGGCAGGTCACGGTCTCTCTGTCTAACCTACCTCACAGGGCTGTTGCAAGAAAAAGATGGGATAAATCAGTATGTAACACCCTGAGCTTCTAAGAAAAGGCCATGATAAAAATGTAATAATTAATCATCTCCACCCCTCCCTTTAAACAGGTAAAACAATTTATTATTGTACTAAGCTGTCCAGACCTAGTTCTCATTGAGCTGGTAAAGACTTTGGCTAGACTATACCACTTCAAACTGCAGGTGGGCACTCACAGGTTGACTGTACCACCATTTAAAAAAAAACACCTCCCTACACATAGTGAGCTAGATTTTTTCCATACAGAAATTTGTACATATTTTGTGTGTATTTTTCAAAATGTGGTTTTGCAAATATACACATTTTTTATTCATCCATTGACTAAAGCATGTCCGTGCACTTTTTAGTAACACACACACTTTCCATTGCACATTTTTCAAATATGTGCAGCTTGTCAATCACATTTGTATTGTTTTGTGAAACTCACTGCAAACTTAGAATTGAGTTCAAATATGTATTTGGCTCCAAGAGGTCAGAATTGGGTAATCCTGTGCCAGTGTGGCGTAGTGGTGAGAGTGTTGGACTGGGACTCAGGAGATCCGGGTTCTAGTCCTCGCTCAGCCATGAAACTCACTGGGTGACTTTGGGCAAGTCACTGACTATCAGCCTAACCTACCTCACAGGGTTGTTGTGAGGATAAAATGGAGAGGAGGAGGAGGATTATGTAAGCCGCCTTAGGTTCCTTGCAAGAAAAAAGGTGGGGTATAAATATAATAAAAATAAATAAATAAATAAATCCTGCATTAAAATGCAAATTTATCTCCCATCCCTAATCAAAAGCAAATTTGAATTTTTGTTTCGGCCTTGAGTCCAAATACATGTTGAATCCTTCATATGAACCATTTCTACATTGATCTATCTGGGAAAACAATAACCACTCTGTGACAAAAGATAAAAATGAATGTATGTACTAATGAATTAGCCTCAGCCATATATAGTGTGTCCCAATAGAGAACAGTCCTGTATTTGAAGGGTTGGCAGAGGACTGCCCTTTGTTTTAAAGGCATCCTTTATTTGTGCAATCCAATTCTGATTTAAAGATAACCATCAGAAGGAAGCACTGGGCCTTGAAGTTGCCCATCAGCAGCACCAGGACAGCAGACTGAGCAAGGCACATAGGTCACCCAGTCACAATCTTCTACACTATGGTGAGAACGTGAGATGAACTGGATTTCCATTTAAATTATAGCAATCATTTCTATAGTTGCATCTATACATATAAATTAGCAAATTCAAATTTTATGCAAATCTTTATTCTCTTTTGTCCTCTTTTTTTGGCAATTCATAAGCAGCCACCCTAGCTACATATTGACTAAATTGGACATAGGTATCTACACTATAAATGTCTATTGGTTTCATATCAGTTCAACTGTTGTGGCTTCCCTCACAGAATCCTGGGAATTGTAGTTTGGTGAAGGTACTGAGAATTCTGTTAGAAGCTTCTAGCTTTTTCCAGAGAACTACAGAAGAATTACTATAAAATCATTTTAAACCTATGGTGTTGATATAGGCCAATCAGTCTGTGTAAATTGGGCTATCGGAGGACCTTAAATATGCATTCACCAAGGAGAAAGTCATTCATCCATAAAATAGAGAAAAAAAAAGGTTAAAGAATTTTTGTGTACTATGTCTACTGTCCTTGTTGTTTAAAAACCAAACACTTCATGATAATTCATTTCCAGCTGCACGCTACATTATATACAGTCAAATAAGTAACACAGAACAAAACTGAATAAATATGTACAGGTCACTACAGAGCAAAATCCTGGGGATAAATTTGATGCTTTCAGCATCAGGAATGGCTCCTTGTTCCACCCTCATCCCTCCCCCACTTTTTTTTACTTTTTTTTGGTTATTGATTCTACAGCTAAAGAAATACTCTGGCAGACACAGCCTAAGTGCATTTTCCTCCCTTTTGCATAGGAAAATGCAATGCTGATAAAGTCTGCAGTCCATAAATCATGGAAAGCTTAACACATCAGCCTGCGTAAAACTATCTTAGCAAAAAGGCAACGTAAATTATTTAAAATTAAATATGTAAATATATTTTGCTGCCACTCTGAAATATTACTCTAATTTGGCTCAGACATATGCTAGGGAAAAAATAGAAAGAAACAGTGGGCCGTTCTGGTGGATTATGAATTGTCTGTCCAAAAAGAGGCTTTCAGTCAAAATATTTAGACCGTTACTCTCTGTGAGTGCTGACTCGCTGGTGCCGCTCAAGGCGTGTTACGAGGAGACAGCACAGCAGTGCTAACAGGTGCGTTCTGAAACAAAGTTCTAAACGACAGGCATCTGGGGTCTCCAGTTAAGGCCAGGAACCCAAATAGTATTGCCAGCTTTAGAATCATAGAAAACGTAGAGTTGGAAGGGGCCTATAAGGCCATCGAGTCCAACCCCCTGCTCAATGCAGGAATCCAGGTCAAAGCATCCCTGACAGATGGCTGTCCAGCTGCGCCTTGAATGCCTTCCAGAGTGGGAGAGCCCACCACCTCCCTAGGTAGTTGATTCTATTGTCTTATTGCTCTGACAGTCAGGTATTTTTTCCTGATGTTTAGGTGGAATCTAGGTTCCTGTAACTTGAGCCCATTATTCCGTGTCCTGCAAACTGGGATGATGGAGAAGAGATCCTGGTCCTCCTCTGTGTGACATCCCTTCAAGTACTGGAAGAGTGCGATCATATCTCCCCTCAGTCTCCTCTTCTGAAGGCTAAACATGCCCAGTCCTTTCAGCCTCTCCTCATGGGGCCTTGCTTCCAGTCCCTTGATCATTTAGATTTCAAAAATTCTCATACTTGGGAAGGGCCAGGGGTGGGAGTCAGGAAGTCCCTCATTCACGTCTTTCCTCACCATGAATTCACTAGTTACCCATAGGCAAGTCACTATTAACCAGTTTCAGTCTCCAAGACAGGGATAATCATACAGACCTACCTTAAATATCACAGATCATGTATGTGATGCACTTTGCTTTAAGTACGTTTAAAAAAAATGTGGAGACACATTGATATCCTTCCATCAGATCTTGAGACTCACCAACTCCTATACAGTGCATCTTCCAGAAGTGGAAGAAATGCAAACTGGGATGATGATGATGATGATGATGATGATGATGATGATGATGATGATGATTGGCATACTGCAGCATTCCCAAACTGGCATGCTCCAGATTATGCTGGCCGAGGATGATGGGAGCTGTAGTCCAAGACATCTGGAGGGTACCACCTTGGGCAAGGCTGGTATACTGTGAGCGCTACCTCCTTGGGACGGGACAGGCTATGTTAAACAAACAAGCACAATGTCTGTATGATCAGTTGAGGGACAAGGTTGGGAAGCGCGGTGCCAAGCCGACAACTTCACTCAGCGTTCCAGAGCATTTAAATGTGTGTGTGCATTCTCTGGCTGAGGACCAGACAATGCTAGCCAAAATGCTGACTCCATGAAAACATGCAACAGCAGCTGAGCGATTTAAGATTACGCCAGCTTTACAGCAAGTGGGGAATTTGGGCCACCAGGCATAAGACTCATAAAGGAAATATGAGAACCAACTCCAAATCATTTGAATATATTAACAAAAATCCTCTGATGTGAAAATCAGGGTGAAAAATCCTGTCTTGGTAAAGATTAATGAAAGTTTTCCCACTGACTTCAAAGGAATTGTAATTTCACCATTAACTTTTAACATGTGCAGTGCATCTGCTGGCATCTTATGTTGAGACAATTAGCAGGTGTCAATTAGGAGAGAGACAATAGATTATGTAACCAATTACTTTTGCTTTCCAGACAACAGTTTGCAATCAGAGGGATGTGTGATAAGGTTTAATCAAAGATTAGAACTTTTTAATTAAATAGGGCCTTTTGTGGCTAGTCGTTTGACATTAATTACTGTTTTAACTTGATGCATTTTGATTTGTAACAGGCCTTGAGCACTGCAAAGGGGGCAAAAATTATATTGCATCACAGAAAGTACTGATTATTAAGTGGCAATATAAAGTTTTCTTTCTCATCTAGCTCCCACCATTGTATAAAGCAAATGTTATTTGAAATGTTAAGTGGCAATGTTAGATAAACAAAGCAGCCAGGAGTTCTGAAAGCTCAATAGCAGATGGCTCTTGGAAATGAGAAGCACACAAATGCTTAATTGTAGTGACTGATAAGATCTTCAATCATTGTTCCTTAAAACCTTTCAAGGGTTAAATAGTTGACATGAGTTACATACATTTTGCGCTTTAACTAAATGACTACCCTTTGGGTGTCTTCAAGCTAACCAACACCACCAGCATTAATAGAGGTCATCTATCAAAGCAAAATGTCAAAGCCGGAAACTTTGGGAGAGGTTTTCATTTGTTGGCCCACAGAGAGGCAGATAAATGTTAACAGTGTTCTTGTGATAACTTTAAATTCAGGTCCAGGGATAGACCTGGCAGCAGTATTTGCAAGTCATTCTTCAGCAAGTCCTTCCCTCCGCTGTTCGCTCCAGTTATTCAGTGTAAAGTGGATATATTGACAATGAAAACCCTCCCCTGAATTGACTGCAAAATGGAGGGGGGGGGAGACTGGCAAGGAAGTACAGCAATAGCTGTTACCATTAACTCCTGGAAGGTGTGAGGTTGCTATACACAGAGGCACAAAAGTACCCTTCTCCATTCCAGAAAAGAGTTTGCCTGTGTGTTTCCTAATTTCCTTGCAGAGAGGTGTGAGCAACTTTCATATCCTCCAACACTTTGAAAATAAGGAGAGCCCTGTGTGTTATTGTTTTTCATAGATTTCATAGACAGAGTTGGAAGGGGCCTACAAGGCCATCGAGTCCAACCCCCTGCTCAATGCAGGAAACTAGAGGAGGGGTCTCCCATCCAAGTAATAACTAGGCCTGACCCTGCTTAGCTTTCCACGCTCAGACAAGCTGAGCCAGCGTGAGCCACAGGCCTGATTGTTATCCAAGTACTTGAAACCCCCTAATTCGCATATCAAGAATTAATTGCCTAGGCACATTGCTTGGGAGGGCTGTAGCTCGGTGGTACAGGCCCTGCTTTGCATGCAGAAGGTCCCAGGTTCAATCCCCGGCATCTCCAGATAGGGCAGGAAAAGACTCTGATCTTGGCCTTCTCTGGCTGCTGTAAGCTGCACTTACTATTCTGCAATAGTGTGTGCTGTGCTGCCTTTTGAAGCAAATGGCATTAGGTCAGCTCCACACTTTACACAAGTCATGTTTACCATGGGTATACCAGTGTTTTTCCAAGAACCCACGTGAAGTGTGAGTGACACAGCTGTGTGCCCTTAAACACCTGTGTACACACACCTGAGAGCCCTAGTCCAATCAAAGCTCCTCCAGGCACATGGACACAGGTGTTGAAGAAAACACACATCTGTTGTTGACGCAATTTACGTGTTTGCTGCAATGCAGAGAACACTGGTAACTAAAGTATAAATGACTGCTACGTAAAATGTGCAAGTCCTCCTAGTAAACTGACCATAAGTTTCCTTAAAGCATAACAAAATAATCAAGCCATGTAACACTGTGTTTAGAACATTCAGTTTTGACTTTGCAGATGGAGATGAGATATTAATATGAGATATGAGCTGCAGGTGGAACCAATCCCACTTATTCTTTCTCCCAGCTAATTGTACGCCTTGAATTTATTGGCTGGAAGGATTTATTTTAAGAACATTCAGACATACATAAAATTGGATCAGACTACACATAGACAATAAATAATAAAGAAAACATATTTTTTGTAAACATCTTTCCTAACATTTATATACATGCACACCAATCTGCTGGAACGTGGGGATCAAATTATTGTTAACTAATGCAGAGTTTAGTGGTCAACAAAACCAGAAACAAATTAGGGTAGGCAACTTGGATTTAAGCTGCTTTAATCACATTTCCTTCAGTGGGACTCAACTCATCTTATGTTCAATCTCTTTGGCTTAATTTTGCTTGTGGATCAGCCTGTAAATGCTTTATCAATTCTTGAAAGGTAGGCATCACAACAACATATCTCCTATAAAACAGAATATTATCACTTCTGCAATGCTAAGGAGGTGTGTGCATGTTTTAAGAAAACATAATTCAAATAAATGCTTTTTAAAGTATTAAAAGCATCAGATATGGATTTGTGTAAGATACAATTTCTGAAAAAGAATGCACTCTGCAGGGATCTAAAAATTAACACAGTATTTTGTATTCAGTGCACCTGTTATTTCTCTAAGAAAGCCTATCAGTTAGAATGATGAATTTTAACCTTTTCCAATTCTTCTAGGGAACATCCAATTTATATTCTTCAAGCTCTTTGCTACTGGCTTGCCATACTGATGCAAAAATTATTGTTTTTGCAATATTTATAAAGATCTAGTTATAGGTTTTCAAGGACATAGTTCACATTTTCTTTGGATTTGACCCATCAAGTATAATTAAAGGAGGAAAGAACTACATAGCTACTTAAGGTATGGGTGCATGTTATAGTACATTAAATATACCACTACAGGTTTAATATTAATTCAGAACTCATGGTCAATAGAAAATACAATAATACATGCCCCCAAACTCTGTCCCTCCTACCTGTTTCCCCAGCTTGACTCGCCTTCTCCTGAGCCGAGCCGGGGAGGCAACTTTTGGGTTCCTGGCGGTACACTTTTAACTTAGGAAATGGTGTAAGATACACCAAAAACAGTCTCAATTTGCGCAAGTTACGCAAATTGTGGCCGCTTCTACCGTATCTTACGCCATTTTGTACGTAAAATGTATACCACTGGGAACTGAGCAGCTCGGGGGGACACTTGCTTTTGGCTCAGCTCAGTGGGCGCAGTGTAATCGAGTTGATAGCCCTCCACATCTCACCATTCCACAGTGAGACTAGGGTCTCAGCTGGATCACCAGCTCTTTCCACTGGAAAATCCCCAAGAGCATTCAGAAATCCATTGGATTCCATCAGTCTCCTGGGGCAGACCATCCAAATGGGCCCCACATCCCTGCAAGAGGGAAGCAATGCTGTGAGTTCAAAACTCACCAGGAAATGGTCTGACCATGACAATGGGGTTACTTGGGACCCACCCACCCATTTTCAGACTACTCATCTCACAGCTTGGAGCAAAGACCAAATCAAGGATATTCACTGCTTCATGTGTTGGGCTGATGACAAACTGAGATAGCCCCATGGTTGTCATGGAGGCCAAGAAGTCCCAAGCCGGGACTCCAGAGGCAGCCTCAGCATGGAAATTAAAGTCACCCAGAACCACCGTCTTGGGTTCCTCCGACACCACACTTGAGACCACCTCTGCCAGCTCGGTCAGGGAGGCTGCTGGGCAGTCAGGGTGGGAGGTACACCAGCAGCAGCCCCAGTCTATGGCCCAGCACCAAGTGCAACCCCTCAAAGCCTGCTCCAAGGTGGAGGGTTTCCTGGTGAGAGAAATGGAAGTTCTGTGAATCATGGCATGGCAACTCCCCTGGCCCTCCAGCCTATGCTGGTGCTACACCAAGTACTCAGGTGGGCAGAGCTGAGTCAGGTTCAGCCCACCCAGCTCTCCCACCCAAGTCTCAATAATACATGCCAGATAGGGTCTTCTCATCCACGATTAGGTCATAAACAGTGGTGTTCACGAACTGGGGGGGGGTCCCAGCTCTCCACCGCCTCAACTCTCCGCGGTGGCGGCCCCCCACCTCGATCTTCTGAGCGGCGCGGAGCAGTTCTCCATGCCACTCGAGCCGGCCGCGCTGGTCCCGTCGCGTCGGGACCCTGCGCCGGCGCGGTGGACTCCCGCGCAGCGTATTTTGCAGAGAAACCAGGGCAACAGGGCTTAAAACAATGAGGGAGCCCTGGATCCAGTAAGGCCCCGTGAGCGTCTGGCAGGCGTGAGCGGGGCCGATGTTGGCCCACTACGCCCGCCACAAGGCGAGCAGGTACATCCCTAGAAATGAGTGTGGTCTTATTGCAGACCGCTATGGCATTAAATAGCAGCACCGCAAGACAGGAGGGCTCAGTGGATGAGCTACCAGATACATGAGAGCTAGGGGAGCAGAACACAGAAGGGGAACAGTGTGTAAACATCTGTAGCCCATTCTGCTTTGGTGTCCAGACCCCCTTCCCCTGCCATATCTCCTCCTGCCCCCAAATCACTGCGATGGTGGCACCACCCCCATGGCTCCCTGAGTTTTCCCAGCACATCCTTACCACACCAAAACTTCTCACACACATTACTCCTGATGATGTTTACTGTTCATTATAGTTTTGTCTATTTCATTTCAAGCCCTAATACCTGTAGCTCAACTGCACAGGACACTGGCACGATCCATATTATGTTACATTATGGCAAATACTGTTGTAAATTGTCCTTCTAACATTGTTAAATGCTGAAAACTATTGCATTCCAACAATTAAATACTGCTATAGTTGCTGACAGACCATCCTTTGCAAAGCTAAGATTAATTTATTGATTGATTGATACCCTGCCTTTCCACTAAGTAAATGGCATTCAAGGCATTTAACAGTTATAAGAACCAAAATTTAAAATAAAAACTTAGTTAGATCAACCATAAAACAAATACACTAAAAACACAAGAATAAAAACAACACCCAACCCAACAAACCAGCTTACATGTGAAAGGCCTGCTTGAATAAGAATGTATTTGCCTGCTGACAGAAGGAGCTTTTTGACATAAGGCATTTATTGTGTGTTTGTCATACCCTATTTATGGTTGTTTACGGGGTCTTTGGACAACATCATGGCCCTCCAGTTTCTCTTCTGGTTTTAAACAGCACTTTCAGCAAGTTTTTCATAGCAGGGAAAATGCAGTATTATTTGTGAAAGTGAAAGAAAATGCTTTTTCCACTTGTGGAATTGTGCTATTTCTCTGTATGACACTGCCACCTAGAGGTTATGTAGCAGAAAAGCAGGAAAGGAAACACTCTTTGTGTAGTGCTCAGATCTAAATTCTGCTGCAAAACTGAAAGTAGATTAACAGCAGAGTAACAGCCTCGTGTTGAAAAGTTCAGAAGTACAGCAGAGTGGGAGCCCACCTGGCCTCGCTCAGCAAGGAACTCCAGAGCCTGGGAGCAGCCACCAAGAAGGCCATCTCTCAAACCCCCATCATAGGTATCTGCAGGAGTGGCGGGACGAAAAGAAGGGCCTCTCCGGAAGATCTTAAAACCCAGGCAGTTGAAGTTTCATTAATGACAGCTAATTGTGGGAATTGGTTTCCAGATAGTTGAGGAGGTCCCTGTCCAGAATCTGGAAAGTGATATCCATCCAAGCTTAGAGAAAGTGAAGAGGGAAAGTGAAACAGCAAAATGTTGCTACTCCAGTTTGAATGGTCAGAGACAAAAACCATTTTGAGCATTAATTTCATGGATATCAATGAACACACATGAGGGGCAGCATCTTTGTGGCAGGCTCCGTCTCTCATTCTACACAGATTCATTAGAACACCTGATGAGCTGAACACCTGTTCAACCAACAACTATATCAGTGTGCAGGCTCTCTTCAGGCATTCTAAGGAATGTGTATGGATTGTGGGTACAGTGTGCCCTTTCTCCTTGCATTCACTATCCATGGAATTAATGCTTGTAAAGGGCTAGAGAGAGGCATAGAAGGATAGGGAGCTGAGTTTCTAGCTGGAGTAAGCTGAAACGTGGGTGCAGCCTGGGGATACTGCACAAGTTGCTTTCTGGGGGTGTGCTGTCATTTTTTTTGGGAGTTGGCTTGATTCCCATAGATTCTGCTTGCACATTTATAAATAAAGAAAATATTACAAAGACACTCGAAGTCGCAAAACGATTTTATGAAAGACTTGCTTTGGAAGTCACAGCCAAAGGAACACCTGTAGCCCTGTCCTAGGACTACTCACTGCTCAAGGGGTGCATAACAATACAGTCAAATATTTAATATTATTACATATCAACAATCACATACTGTCAAATATCCAATATGTCAAATATGGATGCCAGATCTTGAATATTTGGCAAATGTTCACAGCATTGACAAATATTCAACAGTAAACATCTAAAAGAAGAATGTTGAGGATAATATATGAAGCATGTTCATTTCAGCTCCTGAACTGCAAGCTGACATAAAATGTCTCCCAGGTTTAAACAAAGTTTTAATTTGTGCAGAAAATAATGTTCTGAACAAGCTAGGAAGTGTTTGCGCAATTCTTTATGAGAGTTAAGGCTGTGTAGTGTGTACAGTCTCCTGTATAATGCATAGCTTAAAGAAAAAGGATGCACAAGTCAACAGAAATTATTTGTGCACTAAACACTCAGGCTCATGCATGCTGCCAGAGTGAATGCTAACATACAAGACTGATGTCTTGGGCAGGATTTAGCGTAGGTTTGGAGTTCTGGAAGGGTCTCCCTGAACTGGAGCCGTGCAGAGACCTCAGTTTCCACCTTGTGTTGATGACATCATCAGACTGCTTTGGCACTGCTGGTTTCAGCCCAGGCCTGTTTGTGACCCACTGCGGCAATCTCCTCCACCAAGGAAAAGGAAATAAACCTCCATTTGCCTTGACAGTGGTGAGTGAATTTCACATGCATAATAGCATCTGAGACCTATACATTAATTATACAGAACTTGGGCAATCTTTTGTTGCAAAAACATGCTAGATCCTAATGTACTCAGTTCAAATCATGCACATTAGGAAGGAGAGAAAGACTGGCAGAGGTCCAACAGATTTATTCTCGAGAATTGGAGATACAGATATAACACTTCAAAGCTGCATCTCAACATGGAGGTTGAAATCTCATCAATTTATACAGTATCTTCTGATGCAATCCCACGCATGCGCCATACTAACAGAAACATCTAGCTGTGAATGGAAAAATACAGTAGAGATAGAGAAACAGAAATCTTTAGACATGCTCACTAAGCAACTGGGACAGAGGTTAGCCAGGCTGACTTCTCCAGTCCTCTCTTACCCACTGTCCTTAGCTAGCTCAAGGAAAAGAGATAAGACAGAAGGCAACATTCCTCAGTCTCACCTCTCTGTCTCCATTTCTGGAACAGAGGTCAGTCTGAACAGCAGAAAGTTACAGAGAGAAGCATTTCATTACTTTTAATTCATTATTTTCTGAATTTTTACTACACTTTCACTTGGGAAATTCACTTGGTATGTGCTGCATTTGGAACATTAAGATACAGTACCCCAGATGCAGTACAATTTATTTATTTATTTATTTATTTACAGCATTTTACCCCACTCTTCAGCCAGAAAAGGCTCCCGGAGTGGCTTACACAGTGAATGTACAAGAGCACTTAAGGCAGTATATTTCGTAGTAAGTTGGCCTTAAATGCCCCTCTCACTCCACCAGCGAGTGCAGAATTCAGAGAGCAGGGAGGAATTCCATCAATAATTGGAACCAAACTCAAGATGCATGGGGTATCGCCAGTGCTCAAAGTGGGGTGGGAAACCATCCCACTCCTTTTCATGTGAACCAAAAACAATCCCTTCTTTTCAACTGATGTAACAGAACCTGGCCTAATTTGAAAGCAAACCATCACACTTCCTTTTCCTGCCTCCCAGTTCAGGCACTGGGTATGTCTTCTAAATTCATCCAGTGGGTTTTCTTCATCCCGTGCTAACCAGAGTTAAACTTCTTTAAAATGCCCACAGTCAGTTTGCTCTTCACCCAGTTACAGCTTCTAATACTGTAACTGCCCAGTCACCCATCACATTCAACCTCCTATCAGTAGTACCAGGCCAGCAATACACCTTCAGAATTGACCAAAGCCAGGACTGCTGCTGATGTTCACCTTTCACTGGCTCCATATAGCATCTACAGTCTCTGAGTCTGTGGGTATGGGCAGTTACCATAACATTTGCAAAGCGTTTCATGAACTACCGCTGTTCAGCCTGACCTGTACTGGCTACTATCAGATAAACCACCCATAAGAGTCCATGAACTATGCCAGTATGTCTTCTCAGATGATCTTTGTCTGTCTTAGACTGAAAATCCTCTGGAGAGATGTGTTATTTCTGCACTGTGTTCAGCGCCTAACACAAAATTGGTGCTTATTAAATGGTGGTGGGATGATGATGATGATGATGATGATGATGATGATGATGATGATGATGATAGCCTCATTCAAAAATTATTATTAAATAGTTTTATTTCAACAAAGTATATAAATGCTGACCTAATAGAAATGTCATGATACTTTTTCTTTAGTTGAGATTTGGTGGTAACTCTAGTGGTAGATACCAATCAGGTATACATTTAAAATATGAAACATCCTAACCACTTTGCTAAATCATAGGTAATATAAATGCTAAACATTTGCAGGGAAACTGTCACCCAATGCTTTGAACCTGTAAACTCGCAACAGACAAACAGCAGCTTTTTAAAATTTACTCTGTGTAGTTTTTAGTGTTGGGCAATGCCAGAAGTAATAGGCAGCTACAACAAAAGGACACAGATCTTTGCAAGCATCACTGAATGGTAGAATACAGATCTTGAGCCCAAACACAGATGCTAGAAATGCAGGAAAAAAAGTAAGTAGAGATGCATTATTTCCATTCCTTAAAATTAAAATGTGGCTTTTAAAGGGATGTGAAGACAGAATTCATGAACAGGAAAATCATGTAGCCTTGAGCCTACATATTGTCTACTTATTTACCTTGGGCAATTATCCAATGCAATTTAGACAAGATATTAATTATATCAAGGGCACCATAACCCCACCCTTGTTGCCATCAGTGTCCCCCCCCCCCAAGAGAAGTTTTTTCCATACCTTATGAATCCTTTTTTCTTGACTGTCATAATTACTGGTGATAGGAATGATATTTTCACTTAGAAAAAGATTGCAGTTTTAATTTTCTGGTTGACCTGATCTATCTACACATCAGTGTTAATAAATTTATTTAACCTTCAGGGAGATATTCATACCAAGTGGTGCATCAAAGAATGAATTTGGCCTTTCCACCAATGAAAAGGTATTCACTTGGTCCCCATTAGAAGTGCCAGTTTAAAAGGTGACATTTTAAGCTAATATCCACCAACAAGAATACCTTGGTCCTCTCTTCTTTTTATTTTTTTCAGCTGCAGAAATTTTGAACTCTGTAATCAATGTACACAAATTAATGAAGGCATGGAAACATTGATAACCATAGTAAGCTGGTTCATCTGATGCTGAATGTCAGCATAATAAAGACAGATATGACGGAAGTTTATAAAATTATGAATGGTGTGGAAAGAAAGATATTTTTCTCCCTTACTCATCATACTAAAACTCATTCTCATTTACCAAAACAGATTGGCAGTATTTATTTATTATTAATTAAAATATTTATGAATTGCCATTCTGCCCCAAAGGATCCGCAAGGCAATATACAACTTTGAAAACAGTCTCATACAAACCAAACCAAATTAAATACAGAATAAAACAAAACCATATTTAAAACAAACAAGAGTATAAATTAATCCAGATTAAAACTCATCAAAAGCCAGAAGGATCAAAATAAATTTTACAGGCAAAAATTTTACGAGGCAAAAATGGGGCCAATTGGAGGGAATTCCACAGAAAAGGCAGTAGGTCCAGGACAGTCAAAATAAACTTTTTAGAAAAAGCAAATCTGACTCGGGGGGGGGGGAGTGAACTGGAGTAGAGAAGTACAGCCCTTGGAGATTGGAGCCTAAAGCAACAGTTACTCTGAGGATGTGCCAGAAACAGTCCCTGATGCTTCTGAACTGCAGCCCACTGCCTTGGACCTCATATCCTGTCCACACAGTCCCCAGGAGGTGCCACTTCCCCCTGACTCTGAGACCTTGAGGACCAGTCTCTGACTGACTCTTCCAACTTTCACTCCCAAGGAGAAGCCAGTGTCTCCAGGAGAAAGCCATCACCCCTTTAACAGCCAGATACAGCACCTGAGGGTGAGGAGCTTCCAGAAAGCCTCTGGGTGCTGGAGCAACTTGTCAGAACTCTTGCTCCATGACTGCTGTCCATGGTACTGAAATTAATTCAAGTCCTAGATGTGATCCAGCCCCCTGTCCCATGTTGTGCCACCCATTGCCCAGAGTAGAAGATGGCATGGAAGGCCAGATGAAGTAGGATAGATATCAGAAGAAGAGCCTCTGTTGATGACTTCAGAGGACAGGAAGGGTCAGATTTGTTGAGGGTCCTTCAGATACCCTGGTCCCAAACTATTTAGGACTTTATATATATGGAAGATAGACTAACAACAGAGTAGTTTCAAAACTACTCTACTGTAGTACTAAATGTTTCAGCTTCCGCCCTCATCTGTAGCTGTGATGTTATATATATCGTGGGAACTGAGCAAGGGAACAGACATGTAGACAATACTGCAAGATTGGTGTAATCTTGCAGGGGTGGGAAAGTTGTGGTCCTCCAGATGTTTTTGCCTACAACTCCCTTCAGCTCTAGCAGCATAGCCAATGGTGAGGGATGAAGCGAGTTGTAGTGGATCCCTGTCAGTAACTTCAGTGCCATCTTTTGGATCAATTCATGTTTCTGAGAACTTTTCAAAGGCAGGATTATGTATAACACATTACATTAATTTAATATTGATGCTAGAAAGCATGAATCACTATGGTAGGGACCTAGGGCTGGTCCAAAAATTTCTCAAAGCTGTCATGATGTCACCATTCTCATTGCTGAGCAGCTTGCCCAGGCCAGAGATGTTGGTAGGCACCTCCTTGTCACTCAGCCAGCAGCAATTTTCCTCTCCCCTCTCAAAATTGGCAAATGAAAGATAGCCATCAAGTGTTATGCCCCACTTCAGAAGCCTCTGAGGTAATTTCCCATTACTTGATGGGATGGATGTTTTCTAGCTGAGTTTTCTAGCTGAGTGTGTGTGCGGGGAAATCTATGCTGCTTTTTGAGAGAGCCTAGCACTGCTCTCTGACTGAGTGACTCATGGATCAGGATCAGTATTAGCTCCAAGGGTCCTTGGGCAAGACACCTTCAATGGGTCCCCTCCCTCAGTGAGTCTACCTTCTCACCACCATTGTCATCAGCTGCTATTGCTGCTCATCCTCTCTGTCATTATTGCTACCACATATTTGCTTGACAAGCAGAGAACAAGCAAGCAGGTAGGCAGTGGCATCTGATGCTTCTCCTTCTTACCACGACCATTGTCTGGGTCAGGCAAGAGGCAGGTGAACAAACAGGTTGCAGTGGTGAAGAGGAGGAGCAACTGCAGGGGCTCTTGCCAGTGGGCCCCTGCTGGGTTGTGGGCCCTTGGCTGGTGCCTGGCCATGCCTACCCTTGATGCCAGCCTTGAGCAGGACTGATGGGTCTAAACATAGTGGACAAAGTGCCACTTCTCTCCTGGCTGTGAGGGACGGAGTGGATGGTGATTCTATCCAGTTCACAGCACAGCAAGCTCCCTTTATATGTTATGTCTGTATTCCCTCATAGTCTCTTATATAACAATATGTTAAAATCCTTAGAGCCATGGAGACCACTCTGTCCCCTAAATTCCACCAATATTCTGTTCCTGCCTTCCTTTTTTTCATAGGACTCAGAGAAGCATTGTTTCGCCCTCTCTAAAAGCACAAGGCTGGTTTCAGTGTTACAAAGGGGGTTATTATTATTTTTTTAAAGGACAGTTTGGTTTCTTCTAAAAGCTTCCTTATACTTCTAAGTCCACTTGTTTCACAATTTCACTAAAGCTGGAAGGGTCTCTGAAGTCACAACGATCTTATTTTTAAGGTGTGGTTGAGAACTTAAATATATCCAATATAAGGTGATATCAACGGACTGGAAAACTTATACTTATCTCAGTCGTGTCGTTGAATGAAGGGCGAAGGCAGATTCCTTGGGCAGTTTTTGTGGTTCTGTCCTTAGTCCGTGAATGAAACTAATGACAGAGTACAGAACCTGTTTGGATGATTAACCAAAGCTCAAGTCTTGGTCAATTATATAGTTAATGAAAAACATGAGGATAAGGGCAAGAATGTCTCTGTCTACTGGAGGAGGACTTTAGGCAAAGAGGAGTTGCTGCTGCTGCTTGCTGCCATGGTCCAGAGGCCGTGAACCAGGAACCTCAGTGTATGAGGGTGAGGGAGAGGCCAAGGCCTTTCCAATAAAACTCAATATTACCCTCACCATTTGTTTGCTCCAACCTTGCAAGATAATTCACTTTTTTACTTTCATTTTTGCTTCTACTTTGCAAGATAATTTAAAAATGAAATAAGGAGGTTTATTACAGCAAGAAGACAGACAAAATCATCACTTCACTGGATCATGACTGAGCCCCTAAACATTATAGGACTCTTTCAGTGCCACCACTCCACACATTATGCAGTTGTGAACCCTGGTTTACCGCTAAATGTACTCTCCACAGTGAGACAACGCTGATCTCAGATGCCCGATAACTAGGGTTGCCAAACCACTCAAGAAAAAATGGCCCATCTGGGTTTTTCACAACTTTGACATCTGTTTCAAGGAGATACTACGGTAGTTTGGGGTGTGTGTGTTGTATTCCATTATGCTCACATTAATCACTCCTACATTTTGGTTATATTCCAATAACTTCAAGAATGTTTATACATTCTTGCAAAGCGAGAGGATTAGCTCTAGCAAGTGGCAGCATAGATAACTATATGACCATGCCAGCTACTGCCGTATCAGGTGGCCAATCCTGAAAACTCAGAAGGATTATGTAGAGGCCGACAGTAGACTCCCAAGCCATACCATCTCAGACAGAGAGCTAGTTGTGAGAAATAATAAGACACAACAAGCTTAGCTGACCACTTAAGGATCCCAGCCCAAAAGGAAACCTAGGCGCAAAAGGAGCGATCGCTGTTCACCATGAACTCCTCAGAATTACAATGCCCTTCCGCATTTCCATTATACAAGGCTAGCTGTAGATTTAGGAGGCCCCTCCACATCAGGTGTGCATGCTACCATGGCCTGAGACTGCAGCAGCAACTCCTTCCCTTTATCTTCTGCCCACTACACTACGCAGAGGACTGCCAGGAGTTGCAAGCAGTATGAACTGGACAGCAGCCTAGCAGCCATTACTTCCCACTTACCTGCCTGCAGTTGGCAGCAGTGGCAGACAGTACCCTCAATGCACCACGGTCCCAATCCGGATTAGCAATTCCCTCCTCACCCATGCCTGCCTTTTATTTATTTTTTAAATCATGCAGCACCAAATGACATATTTCTGCAGTTCGGTCCAACGATACATGCGGCAGATAGGTTTTTTATCGCATCCAGATTATATTTCATATATTTAAAAATGTGCCCGCATTCGGTGTTGCAAATGGGGCAAGTCTAGATAACCTGTAAACTGAAACGAAATTCTCGTCTATCCCGAAGGCAAGGACAGTTGTGTTTGTGAGGGCATGGAAGGAGGACTGTGGCAGCACTGCACTGAGGGGAGCAAGTCCTTGTGCAAATAAAAGACATGGACTCACTCAGCAATTAAAAAATTAATTGATTAATCAGAATGATTAATCATTTACTGCCTTCAGCCATGCTTGATGAGAGTGTGATGAAGGACAGGGCATTTTCAGAATCTAGGAGAGGACTGTAATGTAAATTATAATACCAACAAGATCTTTATGAGATTAGTTCCAAGAAGTGGAGGGGAAATGCAACTAAGCCCATGTACCTGGAAGCAAATCTTGCTAAAAAAGAAAAATTCAGAGGAAACCTGTAAAGGATCAAGCTGCAAAGATGCAATCCTGCTCATACATACTTAGGCATACGTCCTCTTGAGATGTATGTTATATATATATATATATATATATATATATAGTTTGCACATTCCTGAACTTGTGATTGTGCTTTGAATTTCCCCCCAAATATGTATTTTCATACTTTAGTCAATGAGGGAAAAGTGTGCACTGTTGAAAAATACACACAGAAATATGCACTGTTCCTGTTTGAAATGCACAGTTTTCCTGTTCAAACAAATGGACAAACATGTTGCTAACAAAGACGGGAGTGAGCCAAACCGAGCTTCATAGTGAAGTTCAGAGAATTTAGGTGAACTTGAACATCCCTAGCACTTTTCCCATCCCTACTTGACTTCACATGACTTCCCCCTGGAATTTCAGTTAACCGTGATCCCATGTCTCTGCTACTGGATTTCCATTTGTTGGAAATTGTAATATTGCCTGCTTAAAATCAACAAATTTATTTTTTTTAATTTATTATATTTATACCCCGTCTTTTTTCCTGCAAGGAACCCAAGGCGGCTTACATAATCCTTCTCCTCCTCTCCATTTTATCCTCACAACAACCCTGTGAGGTAGGTTAGGCTGAGAGTCAGTGACTGGCCCAAAGTCACCCAGTGAGCTTCATGGCCGATGTAACCACTGATTAGAGTGGGAGGAATGGGTTAACTAAAGAAACCTCTCCTACCTACTTTCGGCCTCTCTGGCCAGAGCTCTGCTGCTCTCCATCTACTTCCTGCTTCTTTGTGGAAGTTAGTTGCTCTCTGCTCTCCTTTCTCCCAACATGGAGGATGCAAGTCAGAGCTGGCTTCCAGCCAGAGATCTTCTACAATGAAACTAATTTGCCTATCTGCATCCTGCATATATGTGAGTGATCTGTAAGTAAGAACTGATAAATGCCTTTAGTTTAAACCTTGTGTGGACATTCCATTCCTTTTAATAGCCTTAAGAGACAAGAGTTCAGCAACTCACGTGCTGAAACCAGTTTCAATAAAGCAGGCTGTGCTTAAGGAGGAAACTGCTTTGTCCTACAAAGTTTAGGACTGACTCCTTTTAACCATATCCTCCAACATTATTCTCCCTTGAAATGCATCTTATCACCTTCTACCACCTATTGTCTTATCCTATACAGGGCCAGTGCTACCGCTAGGCAAACTAGGCGGTTGCCTAGGGCGCGTGGCTGAAGAGGGCGCAGAAACGCTGCGCTCCTCTTCGCCGCCGCCGTCACCGCGCTGCTGCTGGGACTCCCCCCCACCCGCCGCCGCCGCGCCTCCCCCGCCCGCAGCCGCGCCTCCCCCCGCCCGCCGTCGCCGCTGCGCCTCCCCCATCCGCCCGCCCGCCGCCGCGCCTCTTCCCCGCCCGCCCGCCGCCGCTGCCGCACCTCTCCGCCTGCCTGCCCCCCGCCCCTACCTTCTCCACGTCGCTTCCGGAGCCCCGCCCACATTGTTTTGGCGGGAGGAACAGCCCTATTGCCCTGGTTTCTCCGGCAAAAAACAGAGCGCGGGGGTCCCGTTGCGTCACTTCCTCCTTGGAGCAGGCAGCGGCAGCCAGGGTGGGGGGAAGGTAGGTAGGTGGTGGCGGTGCGGGGGGGGATTTGCAGAGCAGATTAAAATCTTTTACGTACATATCCCATCTCTCTGGTGTTTTCTACTTAAAGTAGTCATGCAAAAAAAGAAAACAAAGTATCTTGGTCTATTCCTGTGTTTCAAGCAGCAGTCTGACACACAGAAATTTAGCAGATGGAACTTTTACTGGTATGAGATACATTCGTTTCTGAGCCAAATTCAAGGTGCCTGTGGTAACCTTTAAAATATGATCCAGGTCTGGACAGACACTTTGGGGTGGGGGTGGTGGAGGCAGTGGTGCAGCTAGGGCTGGACTTCAGGGCCAAAGTCCGGGGCCCAACACCCCAGGGCAGGCCCAAATGACCACCTAGAGAGTGGCAGGTGGTGGGGACAGTGGCAAACAGACCCAATGTCAGCACCTGGACCAGCATGGGAACAATGGGCTCTTGCCAGGCTGAGGCTGGTCACTGCAGCAGTGGCTTTTCTTATTTTTAAAAAACTTTATAGTCTGGGGTGGCTACCAGGCATGTAGATAGTTACAGACACTCATTTTGTTCTTTTTACTTTTAAAATATATTATCATTTTCTATAACAAAAATGGTGCTTATTCTCAGGTAAATGTGTTTAGCATCATCAGCAGATGCAAACTCCATTTAAATAATTTTAAAATGCAAGACGATACAGGAATTTTGTAAAAAAAAATCAGGGTTTAGGGTCAGTTTGTTTTTTTGCTTTTCTCTAACATGTCAGGAATGTAGAAGCAGTTGTAAAGCATGGGGTAGTGGCGGTGGTGAGAAGAGAAATGTTGTGTGCTTCGCAACTCAAGCTATACACATGGCCGCCTCTATGATACCATTAGGTCCAGCCAGGGTCTAAAATTACACAGCTGCACTATGGGGTGGAGGTGCACAATTTAACAGCAGCCAGCCAAGCAGAAATAAGGAGAAAAGCATTTAATGTCATTAAGGTGGCGAGACTGTAGCCAGGAGATTTGTGCAAAGCTTTAAATCAGGCACACAAGCATGTATGACCCATCAAGCTGAAGTCAGCTCAATAGTTATGACTGGTGCTACTTACTCCCTAGCCCCGGCAGGGTTGCCAACTCTTGCAATAAAAAATTCTGGTACCTGGGCAGGACTGACCCAGAGGTGCAACCAAGGGGTGGAGCTCATTATTGCTTGGGAACTGCCCAACATGGAAAGTTGTCTATTGACTTAAGATGAATAGCTTTAAAAGATCACCCCAAAATGCCCTTGTCCCTTGCTTTTCTGACAACTGACCCAAAAGAAGGAAAATCCCTGATTTTTTTACTGGTCCTTTGGCAACATTACCCCTGAAAGGCTTGATAAGCCTCCTGTGTTCGATACCTGCTTAGGATTGCAAAAGCAGGGTGAGCTATTCAGCACCTGACAGAACAATACATGGTGAGAGGGCTTTGTTTAGGGTCACAAGTTTAGGACAAGAGATCCCAAGGTTTGACCTTATCCCTGTCATCACTTCTTAACCAACGTTGACTGGGTTCAGACAACATGATAACCCAGACTCAAGGGTTGAATATGGGTTGTCATTGAACCATAGGTTGTTGTTGAAACGTGGGTTATCGTGTTGTTTCCCAGCTGCGATAACAACCCACAGTTCACAACCCAACAACAAACCATGGGTTCTCTTCATGGGTTGTTTGTAGTTAACAAGCCATGGCTTGTTAGCGCAGCTGGGTTCAGACAACACAATAACCCATGGTTCAACAGCAACCCACACTCAACCCTTGAGCGTGGGTTATCGTGTTGTCTGAACCTAGTCATTGTCTGCATCATCTCCAACCCTTCCAGTGCAGGCAATGTTAAGAGAAGACTGGTTGCCTGGCAGCCTGAGATTCCTGGACCTTTTCCAGGGTAGTTTTGTATTTGGGGCAAGGCCCTCACAATGTGTGACCCACCATGCTGAACACAGCCCACCAGCCATGTACTGGGGACTGCCAGGTGCTTGCCAACCTGCTCCTCCCATTTCTGGTCTCCCAGACAGGCCAGTTCACCAAGCCTATAGTGTATGGGCTGCATTCAGCTGGATGGATTTGAAGATCCGAGGCCCTGTTTTAGGGCACAGAAAGAGAACACCTCAGACATAACTATACCCTGCCAATGCAATAATGGCTTTTCTTCCTCTAGGGTCTGCAACTTCCATCCTTTTGTTTCAGTTGCTTGATATACTCATTCATATCATCCAACAGTTTTGCAGGTGCTTAGGGAGAGGCTAAGAAATTGCTGTGTTTGCTGGTCTGGCCCGATTCTCTCCATTCATTGCTCTTGCTAACAGTCAATTAATCATGGAATAACAGTACTTAAGCAAATGGGCTCAACAAGCCCAGATTTAATAAGAGAAAGAAACTTCCCCT
The DNA here is from genome assembly GCA_021292165.1 of Shinisaurus crocodilurus. Classification (NCBI taxonomy): domain Eukaryota; kingdom Metazoa; phylum Chordata; class Lepidosauria; order Squamata; family Shinisauridae; genus Shinisaurus; species Shinisaurus crocodilurus. The sequence continues at coordinate 147,744,832 of CM037878.1, read as the reverse complement.
GTAATGTTTTGGGTTTGGTTTGGTGTGTGTGTGTGTGTGCGCGCGCGCAAGCGCGTGCACACACTTTTTTTAAAAAAAAAATCACAGCTGTAGACACAATGCAAGCTCAGTATGCAGACCCAGTTCTTGTCTTGTGCTTTGTAAGATGAACTTTCAGCAACTTGTGGTTCACCTGCTTGGTTTATGTGAAAGGCGAAGGGAGAATGTTAAACAAGGGTAGAGGGAATTGGGGAGTGATGCTAATTGAAGCAAAGCATTTTATTAATATGGAGCACTGGCTCCAGTCATGCCTGAAATCTAAATAATCATCATAATACCAAATGCTTAACAATGCTATCTTGATTCCTTGTTGCCCCCCAAACTCCCCTCAGTCTTAGCCAGTGTGGAATATACAATCTGATCATAAACAATTAAACTATAAGAACATTTTCAGCAATGAAACCTCACGTTTAGTAGAATGCCATACATACATACACCAGTCCATAGCTCCCAGCAATGCATCTTTGTGCAAGAAGCTCACAAAGATTATTTACCTAGAGCAGTGTTCTCCAACAGTGTTCTCCAACCTTGGGTCCCCAGATGTTTTTGGCCTACAACTTCCAGCATGCTGGCTGGGGCATGCTGGGAGTTGTAGGCCAAAAACATCTGGGGACCCAAGGTTGGAGAACACTGACCTAGAGAGTGTCTCTGTCAACAGCAATGCTTCGCCTGCAGAAGAGATGGGAAGGAAGAGGGTTTTTTTTTCCCTTTCTTTCCCTTGGCAGTGATCATGCCACTGGTCATGGTGGCAGCAGCTGAGATGGATGACATAGGCCAGAGGTGGGGAACTTCTTTTAGACTGAGGGGCAAATTCAATTTTGGAAGTCTCGGGGGCCCACATTCTAGTGGTGGGTAAGGCCAAAGCCAAAGGGAGCAGGCCAAAGGCAGAAGGGGTGGGGCAAAAATACCAAAAATACCAGCATATTGTAGTTTAAAGCTCTTACTGCCAGTAAGTATGCCTTAGGGGAGGCATTTCAACCATTAAGAATGGGGGGAGGACTTCACAAAAGCTGGAAAACCACCAAATGATTGTTGGTTGGGGGAAAGGGTGGTGCCTGGGGAAGGGTGTGTGGTGATCTGGGGACTCCAGAGGGCCAGACTGGGACTTCTGGAGGGCTGGATTTGGGCCCTGGGCCCAAGGTTCCCTATCCTGTCTATGGACAATGCATCTCTCTGTGCAGTGCACCATTCTTTAATAAGTTTCAGTCATTCCTGCTCAATAACTAATTCTGAGCAGGAAACATATTTGGAATTGAGCAGCAGCACATTGGCTCCACCAGCTGATTCGATCCTAAGTGAGACGGGATGCAGGCAAAGGGATCTTAACCTCCTCCTCTCAGTAGTAATACCAGAAAAAACTATTGGGGAGCGCCCAGAAGAAGCCAATTGCATTTGGGGGAGGCAAGCATGTAAAAAATAGTGTTCACTTTAAGAAACCATAGAGGTCTAGCAAGAGTCCTGGCATACTCTCCAATTGCCCCGAATTACCGCCCTGCAAACACTTAAGCCATCACTGCTTCTTACTTAGTTATGCAGAGTCCCGATTTGTTATGCAGTGCCCGGAATTCCCCTGCCTCCTCCTGCAAGCTATTTAGCTTAGCTGCAATTTTGCCCATGGACCCTTTAAGCAGGAAAGGAACAGACCGAGGATGTGTGCACGTGTGTGCGCTCTACCTGCTGCCTCTGACCAGGCCCCCTGGTTAGTAAGTAAGACCCATTGAAGACGTTTGTACTTACTCCTGAGTAACTGTGTGTAGGATTGCACTGTTTGTTTTAACTTAATTCATGTTAGTTAAATTCTGTAAGAGCATTCCAGTTTAAGTATTTCTTTAAATCTAAATTGTGTGAATAGAGCACAAAAAATGCTTTAAACTGGGGCCTTTCCATAATAACAAACAACAACAAAGCTGTTCAGCCCCTCAAAGTTAGTCCTTGTGCTTAAAAACCAGAGCTGTAGGGGTGTTGTTGGAGCAAAACGCCGAAGGGGCTCAAAACCCCAATGTGTTTTTTCTTTTTGTATTTCCCCCCACCCAAAAGCTCCCCCTCCTCTGCATCTCCTTCTTTTCTTCTCCTTCTCCAACTGCCCTGAAAATGCGGGACCGACCAATCCTGACAATTTTAAAACAAAAAGAAAGAGATTGCCCTGCAAGCACTGACAACCCCCCCCCATGAAAAACACTAGATATCAACAATTAAGGGTTTAAGTAAGGTTTTAAAAAATATACAAAAGCCACTAATAAAATATTATAAAATAATATATAATATAATGATGTAGTAATTATAATATATAAGATTTTGTGTGTTTCCTCTAATAACTTTTGTACCTGACCATGCCCTTTGGTTGCCTGGCCCTACCCTTGGCCATGCCCTCTGTGAAGGATTGAGGGCTACACAGGCTTAAGTTTGTTGAAGGCCCAAACACTTCCCTAGATTAGTTGGAGCCTGAAGGCCCAAACATTTCAGGATGGGAGGGGGAGTTTGAGAGTTTTAGTTCACCCAATAGAAGTTAAGAATTATATCTCCTGTTCAAAGTCACATGATTATAACCTTCCAATCCTGGGAAGGCTATATATGTGGGGGGTGTGGTCAGCTGAGAGAGAGAGAGAGAGAGAGAGACTGACTGCAGAGGAGAGAGGTAGTCTGAAGTTAAGCTAGAGAACCTTGTATTAGTTGTTTGTTTAATTTTATCATACTTGCTTTTGAATTATAACCACTCTATTAAGTAAATACCCTAATATAATAAGTAAAGTGTTGTTGTGTACCCTGGTTTGTTGGAGTGACTTATTCACCACGTCTAAAGCCTACACCCATGCTACTGGAAACAGGCAAAGGATTTGATCTCCTGGAACGGGAGAGGCTTTGAGAAGAGGCAGAGATCTTCCAAAGGCAGGTTAAGGGGTCCCTGCAGTAGCAGAACCTTGACACCCTCGTGTTGCCTGGCCACGACCTCTTGACTTGATCACACCTTCACGTTGCTTAACCATACCTCTTACAAATTCACGTGTGTGTCCCTATTTTCATCTGTGAAATGTTGGAGGGTATGTCATGGTGTGGGGGGAGCTTTGTGTCTGGGGGGGCACACACCCCTGCCTCCTCTTCTGGCATCATCTGTTCCTCTTCTCCAGTGTGAACATGAATGGCATTTTGGGACATTTCTCCCTTTCTGCTGTTTAGATATGTAATCCCATGAATGACCACAACACTGGAATATTGAAGCAAACTGTGCTAAAGTGCTCAAGGGGAACACTTCACCAAAGCCTGTGTTGCTGTTTACTCTGTGTGTGTGTGTGTGTGTGTGTGTGTGCGCGTGCGTGCGTGCGTGCGTGTTGAAGAGGGTTTTTTGGTCTTTTGTTTTGCCTGTTTTCCAGTGCTGCCAAGATCCCACCACTGTTTTGTGTTGTGCCAGAACAGTCCACTGCTAGTGCAACAGGAACCTAGCGCTTCCTAGAGCAAGGCCAGAGATTAGCCAAAATGCTTGTTTCTGGAATGAGACAGGTCAGTGGAGCTCCCTTCTGAGAGTTTGCTTTGGGATTGCAGTCCTAAACACACTTACTAGGGAGTAAGCCCCATGGGACATAATGGGACATACTTCTGAGCAAACATGTGTAGGATTGTGCCTTAGTAAAAATAATACTAACTAATAATACTAATAATACTAACTTGTGACCTGTGTTCGGAGCGGGATTTACGCCATCGGTGCTCTAGCCTTCTCACCTCCTGCTTCAGAGCTCGCAGTGATGGAGTAAACCAGGTGAAGAGGGTGCTTCAGGGCCACTCGGTCCAATGCCCTGGTGATTGCAGTATTCCAGTCATCCACCAGGGTCTCGACCGAGTCACCGTTCTCCAGTTCCCCAAGCGCGTTCAGGAATCCATCCGGATCCATAAGACGCCTGGGGCGGACCATCCTAATAGGTCCTTCACCCCTGCAGAGGGGTTGTGGCACGGAGAAATCCAACCCTACCAGATAGTGATCTGACCATGACAAGGGGGTGGTGGATATACCCCTGATTTCCAGATCATTGCCCCCCTCTCCGGAAACAAAAACCAAGTCTAGTGCCTGACTGGCTACATGGGTAGGTCCAGTTACTATAGGGTGCAGCTCCCAGGAAGCCATGGTCTCCATGAAGCCCCGAGGTGCCCCTATGAGGGCAGCCCCCGAATGCACTTTGAAGTCCCCCAGTATCACTAGCCTGGGGGACAGCACATGCACATCAGAGACCACCTCCAGCATCTTGGCCAGGGAGTCTGTCGTGCAGCGGGGTGGACAGTACACGAGCAGAATCCCCAGACTGCCCTTTGGACCCAACCTCCAGTACATGCACTCAATAAACTTGGTCTCCCAAGGGGGAGGGGGAGTCTGGTAAGGACCAAGGACTCCCGGTAGATAACAGCCACTACCCCTCCCCATCCCCCAACCCTTGGTTGCTGGGCATACGAGAAACCAGCCGGACACAAGGCCGCCAGAGTTGGAGCAGTGGCCTCGTCCAGCCAGGTTTCTGTAATACAGTATTACCTTGGATTACGAGCATAATCCGTTCCGGAGCCATGCTCGTAATCCAAAGTACTCATACATCAAAGCGAGTTTCCCCATTAGAAATAATGGGAACTCAGATGATTCGTTCCACAACCATTTAATCACTGCTTTGCCTGCTCCCTGGCAGGGAGCCCCATGGAGGGAGCCGGCAAAGCAGTGATTAAATGGTTGTGGGGCTAATGGGGAAACTCACTTTGATGTGCTGGCTCCCGGGCTCCCGGCCTCGCCTCGCCTCCACTCGCTCTGCTAGCACCTCGCACGCTGCCATGCCAGCTCCCGGGCAGGGAAACGGCATGGCAGCGCGAGGCGCCCGCAGAGCGAGGGGCCGCGGCATGTCTCCACGCATCTCCCTGCCAGGGAGCCGGCAAAACTGCTTTGCCGGCTCCCTGGCAGGGAGACGCGTGGAGCCGCCCCACCTCTCCCTCCCTTTGCAAGTGGCGGCCGCGGCTCGTCTCCAGGTCCTGACGGGGCCGGATGTGATGCGACGGGACCGCCGCCGCTTGCAAAGGGAGGGAGATGCTGCAGCCGTCGCTTGCAAAGGTAGGGAGAGGCGGGGGCGGCTTTGCTGGATCCCTGGCAGGGAGATGCGTGGAGACGTGCTGCGGCCGCTCGCTCTGTGCTTGGCCTCCAGGGAAGTCCCCGCCTCCTGGCCACTCGCTCGGCCGGCTGGTGCAGCAGCACGAGGCGGTGGCCGAGCCTGGCCACGCCGCGCCTCCAGGGAAGCCCCATGGAGGCGAGTCATGGCGCGGCCACTCGCTCAGCAGACGCCTCGCGTTTCTAGCATAAATTTACATTTGAAAGACATCTTGCAACATGAGCCACATGCGGCGGCAACGGCTCGTGTTGCGAGACTTGCTCGTCTTTCAAATGTAAATTTATGCCAAATCTTTCCCCGTCTTACGAGAAACTCGTAAACCGGGTTACTCGTAATCCGAGGTACTGTACATGCCAGGTCCGCACCCTCATCCAGGATGTTTTTTGGGTAACAGACCTGGCATTACACAGCAGCAAATGCAAGGTTGGGGAAGGAGCCACACACACCCCAGTTATCCCTTGGCTCTGGGCAGGCCTGGAACAAGAGATAGATATTAAGCATTGATCCCCTGTTCCCCTTAATCGGCGTGGCCTGCCCCTAGCGCCTTGCCTTTTTCAGACAAGTCAGAGTTGTCTTTGTTGTCCAGTAAGTTCAGCAAGAACAGGATCTCTGCATTAGCCAAGGAGTGCTCTACCCACAGTTGGAATGACTTTTTTTTCATTCAGTGTAGCAGAGGGCAAAGGGATCATGAAATGACATTTGAAAAGGCCTTCATAGCCCAAAGAACACCACAATGAGGATGTCCGAACCTTGTGCTTGGGCTGTCGGAGAGACCAGAATTCACCTCTAACTTAGACCCCCTGTAGAGGGCAAGCATAATGATAGGTTACGTTATTAAGAGGATATTTTTAAAGATGTCCTGTTGCTACAAAGGAGATTTAACCTTTTGAAAGGTTTTTAGGGAGAAGCTGCTTTTAACAATAAAACAGTACACCGGTAGTAGCTGAGATTTCAAAGGCAAATTTATTTTATATTATACTGATAGAACACACTACAAAATTACCTATTTATGTTTTATTAGCAATCTTGCCAGGAGAATGCAGACAATCAGAGAGGGTAGTTCCTGAAGTCCATGGCAGGTCATACAGGGAATGATACAAACTCCCAGAGCCAGAGGTTTGCAGAAACATTTCTTTAAAGGAATCACTATAACTGGGGGTGGGGGGAAAAATTCCCCCCCAAATTACCTTCTGCAAATTTTGATGGTGAATATTTCCCCAGATGCTCTCTGGGCACAAAAAAAGTTCTCCTATTAAAAGAGCTCCTGACTCTTTTTTTTCCTGGCCAGCAGCCAGGTTGGTCACATAGCTGCTAACTGGAAATCAGCAAATGAACTTTTTCTCATCACATGGAAACAGAAATTTTGGGAGCTTGTACTAATGAAGAAACTCACTAAACATCTTCAGGTACAAAGAGGCCAAGTAGAAACTGACATTTTTTATGGGATATGGTATCCATTAATTGAATTTGCTAATACTGAGAAGAATATATGACAGGCGGCTGTCATATATTCCAAATATATGTACCAAAACAGGGAAATGTACCAAAACAGGGATGTACCAAAACAGGGAAATCTGGCTCATTTGAGTTTGCCAGATTTCCTGCCTGCTTCTGATCCAATGATCAGAAACGGGTTGAGGCAAGCTTTTTTCATGATTTGTGTAATGTGTATTCCCCCCCCCCCCAAAAAAAAAACTGCCAATAGAATTTTTGCAATCTGGAACTGGGAAAGCATGTGGCTTTAATGCAACTAGTGTGTTTTGCACAAATAGTGCTAAGCCTAAGCCACGTGTTTTCTAGGTGACGTTTTCCACAAAATGTGCTGTTTTTGTGCAAAATGGCACCCGAAAATGTCGTGGTTTGGCGAGATTTGCGCAGATAGTCCCATGCCACATGTTTTTTCAGGGCCGTATTTGCGCAAAATTTCTATTGGTGGTTTGAAAAAAAAATGCAAATCACAGTCCGTCTTACAGATGGGACATCCACAAGCTGGCGCGAGTTGGCACCAGTGTGTGGACAGTGAACCGGAATCCAGGGGACTGAACCGAGGAGATCCAAAGGATTTCCACCCTGCAAACGGATTCCTCACACATCCCTAAGACAATTTCCTAAGACTCACGGAACTCTATGGTGTGATCTGTGAGGATGATGAGTGATAACTTTATCAGATAATCTTGCTTGTACTAAAGTAAATAGAGATCCTGAGTGATCAGAAAGACTCTAAAGAAATTGACTCACATGTGGTGTACTTAAATGTGTTACTGTTCATTGTTATTTTGAAAATTTTAATTTAAAAAAGTCAACATCCAAATCTGAATGTGAACATTTGAAAACTTACATTTTGAAATCTTATTTCTGTGCTATGATTTTCCAAAACAGCTTCCCCCACCAAAGGATGATGATGATGATGATGATGATGATGATGATGATGATGAAGAAGAAGAAGAAGATGATGATGATGATGATAATAATAATAATATCTTCAGCTTTGCCACTGCTATGTCATCACATGGCTTCTCAGACACTAATAGGCATGCTCAGCTTCTTCCATGAATGGAAAACAGCCAGTTCAGAAACCAAGAAATTGCATGAGCACACGAGAAGAAGCAGCTTTTGCAAAAAGTGACAGAATTCTTGTCCAGGGAGAGAGGAGTAGGGGGAGAGAGAATGGGGTCAGTAGTATTGCATCTGTCTTTATTTATGGGGTAAGTTCTGGGAGGGGAGCCAATATGTATAGCAATAATATTTGGGTACAGAGCAGGTTGTACTTCCAAAGAGAATGTCACATTTATGAACTTCTGGAGATTTCAGTGTTAAATTTTGAGTCAACAGTTAATTTTGATAGAATGCAACTTTTTTTTTTCTTACTTTCAATATAGGTGACAATGTTTCACATAAAAATCCCACAAAGTTATTTACAAGTAAGAATCTAAAATCAGTGTGGGATCATTTTTGCATACACACCCAAATCTTCCGTTGAAATTATTAGACACTCCAAGTCAGTATTTTGCTGTATTCTGCAATATAGATATGAATGGTGTTATGGTTTTGGTTTGACTTGCTCTGGTATATACTGTACTGTGTTTGGGGAAAGCGGTACCCAAAATCAGTGGTATCTGATTGAAAAGTGAATGGAATATGTTGCTGGAAGCATGATGTTTAAATCTTGGACCTGCCACAAACTCAGGTGATAGCCCTTGTGATGCTAGGGCTGCCTCTCAGTATCTGTTGCTCTAATGCTACAGTCACCTTTGACCAGGATGCTGGCATGCACAGTCCACTTGGAGTAACACACATCTTTCCCTGAGCTTCCAAATCCTCCCAAGCAGGAAAGCTTTTATGTGAGAAGTCTGGCAGGGATATCCAAAGCCATCCTCTTTTAATTAACACTTTTCTAGCATCCTCTCCAATCCCAAAAGGCGAGAAAAAGGATCATCCTGTTTACATGGATGACTGGTAAAACTGGCATTCTACTGATCGGACAGAAAGTGTGTGCAACTGGCCTGCATTACAAGGCAGTTGTAGCATGGGATTTTTAATTTATTTTTTTAAACAAGGCTGTGTGTGTGTGTGTGTGTGTGTGTGTGTGTGTTTGCCATCCATCATATTCAGGACAAAACTGCATGTTACACACAAATGTATGTAAGAAAAGCCCACTTCAATTTGTGCAAAGTAGCTTCGGAAAGAAGCAATTTGTTGTTCCACGCACTTCCTTTTCTGTCAAGTGAAAATCTTGACTTATCGTACATACCTTAGGGTGATTATTAATTTCTATAGAAATTCTTTTTATTGAGTGAAGTGCTGTGCAGTAATTTTTATTCATAGCATGTAGCAAAATTCACACTGGAGACATTTAAGAGTAATATCTTTAACCATCCAGTATGCTGTAAATAGCATAGCCTATTAAAAACAAGATACATTTTTATACGTCAGAAAATCAAACACAAGCGGGGCCTAACATGGGGACATTTGGGATCTATTTTGTGATGTTTTAAGACATTGACATTCAAACTTTTACCTCCATGGAATCCTTTCCACATTGACTTCCCTGCTGAAGAATCTCTCTGTGTTGTAGAAGATTCTAGAGCAGTGTTCTCCAACCTTGGGTCCCCAGATGTTTTTGGCCTACAACTCTCAGCTGGCTGGGGCATGCTGGGAGTTGTTGGCCAAAAACATCTGGGGACCCAAGGTTGGAGAACACTGTTCTAGAGCATCATTTATTTAATCAGGTTGGACTTCTGTGTGAACGAAAGAGCATCCCCATGGCTGTCCTGTGGCTGTGCATTGCAGGGGAAAGTTGCTAGTGGGTGAGTAAGTGGTTTCCAGGGAAGCGGATCTACTATTACGGACCTTGGCATTGAGGAAGCTGTAATAAACTTCCAAGGAAGCCCAAGATTCCCCAGAAGACAGTTTTTGAACACCACTGATCTAAAGTACTGAATAACACATAGCTAAGTTTTGGGGGTAACTTTACAACCACAGGTTATTGATTTGTGGTCAGTTCAATGCAGTATAAATTATATAGTTCATAACCAGCATGATCTCTTCTTAAGAACTTTTGAGGAGGTTCCACTCAGCATCCCAATGGTGGCCAAGATGAAGGAGAGGGCCTTCTCTGTGGCTCTGTCTAGATTGGGGGTAGGCAACCCAGTGCCCTCCTGATGCTTTGGACTACAACTCCCATAATTCCTCACCATTGGCAATGCTGGCAGTGGCTGATGGAAGTTGTAGTTCCACACATCGGCTGGGCACCATGGTGCTCACCCCTGGCCTAGATTCTATAATTCCCAGCCATGGGAGTGTGAGAGCTGGACTGACCCGGGTTCAAAAGCTTCCCTAGCCAATGACCCTCAGTCCCAGTCACGCAGGCGGAAGGAGGAGATAACAGCAGTTAATAAAGATTAAAGAGTTTATTTGTAAGACCCAATTACATGGGATTAAGGCAAGCAATGCATCTATTACTCACTACATCATTGCAGACTCAAATCCAATACCCCAGTGGTAAGGCTAGATGAAGTGAAGTCCAGAACAAGTCGAGACGAGAGAAGAAGAGGAGAGGAAGTGAAGCTATCAGCAAGTGTGTTAGCTTTATACCACCTATAAATAGGATATTACTCACCCCAGTTGTATAACCTATTCATCAACATGTTGATTCCAAACCTGTCCAAGGTTGCTGAGTCATATCACCTTGAGACTATGTCTGGTGACCAGAGACCTTGTGTACTTGAACTCAAGAGACACCCACCATGTCAGGTGATAATCCTGATGTCAGGTGGTAATCTCGTTCTGCCTATGCAAAACCCAACAGGGAGGTCTGTTTCCACCCTGACCCCCACCATGGCTTCTGCCAAATGGCTAAGATGTTTTTATTTCAGTGGGCCTTTGATCTGATGCACTGAGGCTTTTTTATGTTTTTAAGCTTTTTTCTTTTTCTAACTTGCTGCACCTGTCTCTGTTTTATTGTTCTATTATATTTATTGTACTGCTAATTTTTAAGATCAGTTTTGTAGTTTCAGCCTCCCCAAGCAGTGTGACTACAGCAGAAGGGTAGAATATACATTTCATCAAATAAACAAAATGGAAAGGGGATGGAGGGCAAGCAGGATTGTCAAGTGGCCACTATCCGACTGGCCATACTAGCATTTTGCTCTCTGCTCTAGAATCCAAGCTTTTCTGCATGAATACAAAGGCAGTGGTTGAGGAAATCTATGGGCACCTTTGTTCTGCATGTGGATGCTGGGTGGGGTTAGCGGGGGCACAAGAAACCAAGAGAGAGAGCGCGTGCAACAATTTTCCTTCTTTTCAGAAAGCCACACATATTCCTCCTATGATTCCTAGGGGACAAGAAAATCCATTAAAATATTGTTTTCCAGCAGCTTAGTTGGTGATTGGCTCTTTCTCATTGTAACATGTACCCTTTCCTGTGCCTCCAAACATCTGTGGGAGAATGGCTATTTCTTCTCACAAGGATTGTCTTTAATGGTCAGTGCAAAGCAAGAGTAGACCCATAAAACATTCTCTCCATGGCAGGTGCTAAAGTTGTTGGAATATGGGATGAGAAGATGTCAACTCTGCAGGGAGGGTTTTTTAAGTTGACTGCCCAGTAAAGGGTTAAGATAACTGTAACTGTAACTAGTTTATGATGGTCATAGACCAGCAAAGGGTTAAGATAGACTGTTATAGTCTAGTTAAAGGGCAAAGGCAGAAACCAAGCTTCTCTGAGAAGTCAGGGGGCAGGGTTCAATGGAGCAAACCACTTAGTGGTATCAGAGGAGGGAATGCTGGACATTGCATGGCAACAAGTTAGAAATTCTCTCTCACTCCGACAGTTAGACTATTCCTACAGTTAACTGACTTAACTGATGCTTGCTAGGGAAAGGAGACATGTTCTGTAGTTTTCCTTACCTCACAGTATCTTACATAGTCTGTAACCATCAAGCTTAAAGTACCTAAGAAATCTTGTTACTTCTGTTATTTACTTTAAAAGCATCTACTTAGAAACAAATCCTGTGTGTGCGTGTGTTTGTTGAAGTCTGCTGCTTCTATTGTGCTCTGCCATCAAAAGTATAGTGTAATTCTTATTCCATATCCACACAAGACCAACATGTAATCTTTGGACATATTTGCAAATAAACATTGTACATGATCAGCTCCTGCGGCAGGCCAGTTTTGGCCATGTGAAAGTACCCTAAATGTCTTGGCTTTTTAAGTGGGATTCAGAGCTTCCATGCCTGAATAAGACTAAATTTCAACAATAAAATCTTAAATGCATAATGTAGAAGATCTACAAAATCATGACCCCAAAATGTTTTACATTTTATCTGTGTAAAGCTGCCCAAATTGATGCTACTGAAATAAACAGCATGTAATGGTCCAATGTAGAGATTAACATTTCAATTATTTTAAATTACAATGCAATATTCATATATTATCTAGTTTAAAATATTCATATTTAAGCTTCTTTAAATGTATTCTCAAGGTTTTATTGATAGAGCTCCATGCAAAAGCCTGCCATTGTAGGTGGTAAACACATTTATTCTGGGTTTGTTTTTTTTATAAGACACCTTTGATTAAAAACGTTTTTTAATTCTAACCAGTATTGGACTAATTTAAGTCTCGGCTAAACAACCCAGCTGGGATTATACAGCTCATTTGCTGAGGCTTGTCACATTCACAGGAAACATATCCATACTTTATCTTGTGCCTTTTTATAACCCCTTTCTAGCAATATTCATTAGCATTAACTTTGCAGCTAAAAAACTAAAGAGTTATTTTACACTCTGAGATTTTGCTCCTTCCACTCGATAGTGGATTTAAAAATAAATAAATTTAGTGATGGTAGTGGGGTTATGTTTCCTTGTGTCCTTTAGGTGGGAACTAGGTACTGGATGCTTCTGCAGGCAGTTCACACTAAGGAGCCAATGGGGAGAGGCTTTGTGTCCCGTCCCCTGCCCCAGCATTTAAACAATGGGACTGCCCGCCTGCCAGAGCACAATTCACAAGAGATTCAACAAGAGCTCCATATAGCTTCTCGGTGGATAGTAGCATACCTGAGAACCTGGGAGCGTCCAGAGTGAGCTGCAAGGTCTAGCATTCACTGCCTGGGTTCTCGCAACACACTAAGCCACCATGGCTATGAAGCCACCATGGCTGCGGGTGTTGTCCAACACCCCTACCCCCATGGGGTGGCTACGAAGCCACACCATGAAGCCACGGCTTGTTTTAGGGTTAGCTTAACCCTCTGCGGCTTAGCATGTCGTCCAAACCCAGATGATACGCTAAGCCACAGTCAAGTCATTTTGGCTACAGAGTCCCCTGGCCAGAGCAGCAGAAAGTCTTGTGGCTCTGACCAAGCGGCTCTGGGCTGGGGGGGGGGGGTATGTCATTGGGCTCCTCAGGTGGAAGCCTGATGACAGTGCCACCAAGCAATGGGAAGGGACGAGCTGACTTGGGCTGGACTTCTTTGAGAGGAAGCCAAGCACAATGCAGCTCGTCCTTTCCCCTTGCTGCTCCGCTGAGTGGCGGTGGTGCCCAGCAAGGGGAGGGGGAGATGAGCCACGTTGTGCTCGGCCTCCTCGAGAGGAATGCACAATGCAGCTCGTCTCGATTGTTTGTTGTGCACAGCAGGGGGGCCCTGGCAAACTTTAAGCTCAAGGTGGCTACATAACTATCCTGGGCTTAAAGTGTTGTGCGAACCCACCCATTGGATCTAGGAAAGGTCACCCCATTATTAGAACAGATTGCATTTCCAGCAAGCTTCATTTAAGCTTCCGGTAGGACTTGTTTAGGAGAATGTCTCTGTATATTGTGCCCGAGCGCAGCAATATACTTAGTAATATGATCCATTGAAATCAATGGGACTTATGTAAATAGATTTATAATCAGGAAGACGGTCCAAAATGATAACAACATACTTCTTAGGCACACTAGCACCAATAGTGTTCTATCCCCATCCATTTATCACAGTTGTATGACACTCTTTCACCAAGAGGTTCACAATTCCATATATTGGGGTTGCACTATTTTTTATCTTTGCTACAATCCTGTAAACTAGGTTATGCTGGGAGACAGCAACAGGTCCTAGATGACTTCACATGTAGAGCAGGTGTAGGCAACGTGGTGCCTGTGGGCGCCGATGTGCCCCCAGACACTTGTCTTGGTGCCTGCCAAACTGTCCCACCCCTCCCACTTTTATTTAATTAACACATTTTCTTCCTGGCAGCTGGGATCACTTCTAAGCAAAGTGAGGGCCAGTAGGACCACTAGGGCTGGACCTTGAGGCCAAAGTCCAGGACCCGACACCCTGGGGCCCGTAAATGATCATCCAGAGAGTGGCAGGCAATGAAGGCATCAGGACAGCAGAAGCAAACTCTATAACTCTATTTTAGTCCTGTAGTTATGATGGTGCTATGATTTAAGTGAGCTTAAAATGCAAAACTATACGTGCTCAGAGGGTTTTTTTCCCTATCAGGTTGGCAAATAGTCTTGTTGTTTCAATGTATCAGGAATGTCGAAGCAGTTTTAAAACATAGAATGATGGTTAGAGGGGGGAAAGAGAAATGTTACTTGTGTGGTTCATAACTGAAGAATGCACATGGCCATCTAAAGCCCCCCACCGCCCATAAAACAAGTAAGTCCATGGTGTAAAATTGTCTAGCTGTACCACTGGTGAAGGCCTCCAGCTGCTGCCATCTTCATTTCCCAGGAATGCGTCTGAGCTACATGATGGGGCTCAAGGACATTATTGGAAAAATGAAGACATTCAGTGGCTGCAGACCGATGCTTTCCTCTGCAGCAACCCAGCCACCAAGAAAAATAAGGGTAAAAAGAAAAAGGCACTGAAAACTGTGACTGCAAAGGAGTTGCGCCTCAGAACCCACCTCTGCCTTGTACACAGTCAGAGGTTACTTGTCCTCTGTGACTGGCCACATCTCCCATGACAGCCATTTTGTGCTGGTGCCCATGAGTTTCTCACATTGCTAAATGTGTCCATGGGCTCCAAAAAGTTGCCTACTCCTGATCTAGAGGAAACTGCTGGGCGAAGATATCCAGAGCGTTGGAGCCAGATGCCACCAATATGTTGATGACATCCTACTTCTCTTTTTTTCATCTGATTCAGATGAAGCAGCGGAAGTCCTGAAGTGGTATCTGCGATCAGTAATGGACTGGATGATGGCTAATAAATTAAAGCTCAATCATGCCAAGATGGAGCTGCTGTTGGTAAGTGGTTCATCTGACCCAAAAGGTGGTGTTCAACCTGTTCTGGATGAGGTTACATTCCTCCTAAAGGGTTGATCTAGCTTCATTACTGTAGGCCCAAGTGGCATCCTTGGCATGGAGTGCTTTCTACCAGCTAAGGATGGTGTTGCAGCTATGACCCCTCCTGGACAAAGATAACCTGGCTGCAATGAATCATGCTCTGGTAACCTCCAGATTAGATTACTACCAAGTATTAGAAGCCTTTGAAGACTTCTCAGAAACTTCACTTAGTCTAAATATGGTGGCTAGATTACTCACTGGGACAAACTCAAGGAACATATCTTGCTAGTTTTAAAACAGTTATACTAGATGCTAGTGTGTTTCTGAGCCCAATTCAAAATGCTGATGTTTACCTTTCAGGCCCTGTATGGTTGCCTTCTACCAACACAAACCTGCCCATATATTAAAGTCATCATCGGAGGCCTCTCTCTAGTGGTTTGCCCTCTGAAGTTAGGTGGGTGGTGACTAGAGGAGGGTCTTCTCGGCCATAGTGCCCTGCCTTTGGAACACTTTCCCTGTGTTCCAAAGCCCTATAAGGCTTGAGGTTACCTGGCACCCACCTTTCTATCCTTTTGACACTAGGTGGAGACTTTTTAAGTTACTTTCCCACCCCAGTCTATTTTAAATGTTAGCTGAGTTGGTTTTATTCTGTTGCTGATTCCCTGATTTTACTGTTCAGTTATTTTAATTTGATGTGTGATGACCTGACTAATTTATTGTTCATATTTAATTTGTTAGTCACTGCAAAATAGTAATATTGGAAAAATTAAAAAAAAAAAAAATCTTACATACATATATACATATCCAGTGAGCATGAGGGTGAAAGGAAAGACTCGCTAGTTCGCTACACACAACACTGGCTTTCACACCTCATTGGCTCCCATAATGGTAGGTAGGCAGTCGTACTACTGGGAGATAACACTGAAGTGGATTGATAGCCTTGTCTTGTTTGCTGTGGATTGAACACCCCCTCCCAAAACCCTCAATGGGACTAACTTCTTAGTAAATGTATCTAGAAGCTGGGCCAAAGTCATAAATAATCCTCAGGTACCTACGTGAATACTCAAATGAAGTAACAGGCGTTGAGTTGTAGTTTGCTCTTGACTAGGAGGGTTTTATATAAATTTAAGAATTCCATGAGTGAATTTATATGTGGCAATCCATCTTAGGGGGAAATTTCTTCCCATTCTTCCCACAGCCTTTCTCCACGTATCGTATATGCATTCATAAGACTCTTTCAGGCATTCATCTGCATAGGCAGCTGTTGTGGTGGCTGGCTATTCCCTGACCTATTTATGTTCATCAGAATGTCTGTAGGGAGTCTCTGCTCACAGATGTACATGGGAGCCCCCTACAGACATTCTGCTGAACTCCTGCATGTATGGGGCAGAGCCTGCTCCCCACCACCAAGCATGTTCATTGTACCCAGATGCACACATGAAACATCTCATGTCAGGCCATCAAGTAAGAGCATCTTTCTGGAGTCTTCTGTTTAGCTAACACAGGGTGAAGAACTGCAGGCCGGGGCTGCCAATCTAGCCCTCTGGGGTTCCCCAGGTGGCCACGCCCCTTCACCTGGCTCCACCCCTTCCCTCGACCACTGACCATTTGGTGGTTTCCCAGGTTTTGTGCAGTTCCCCCCCCCATTCTAAAAGGTTGAAATGACTCTCCTGAGGCTTAGGGCCAAACTAGATGTTCTTTAAATCTGTGTAAGTGTGACTTACCTCTGTGTAAGTGTGCATGACCCCAATTCGGATTTGGAGCCTAGTGATTCAGGGGGGGGGGGATTTAAGCTTTACCCCTCCCATTTTTGTGCTGAAATTTCACACCCCAATGGGTTTAAAAAAAAAAAAAGTCTTCAAGGATTCCAATGCATATTTTTTGTTTTTTTTAATGCCCCCCATGGGGCGGGGGGTAGAATTTCAGCACAAAAACAGGAGTGGAAAGCTTAAATCCCCTCTCCCAAATGGCCATAGTCTCTATCTAAATCAGAGCTGCGTGTGCTTACATGGGCGTAAGTAAGTCAATCTCACGTAGTTCTGCTGTGAGTGATTTAAATAATATCTAGTTTGGCCCTGAGTTACTGCCTTACTCTAAGCTAAAATATGCTGGTATTTTTTGGCCCATTCCTTTTGCCTTTGGCCTCACCCACCATTGGAATGTGGCACCTGAAAACAGTCTCTAAATTGGAATTTGGCCCTTGGGCTGAAAAAGGTTCAGCACCTCCGAGCAAATAGCTAAGGATCTTTGTTCAGTGGGCACTAAGGGCTATAAGACATTCCTTCAATGGCTTTTAATTACTATGGCTCCTTGCTGTGACACCCCCCCCACCTGCCCGTTTGAGGGCTGTAGACAGTTTGGACTTAAAATATATTCTATGAAGGAGTAGAGACAGTAAACCGGGTGGAAGATGCAGCCTGAAGAAGCTGAAAGGGCTTCATGCTGTTTGCTTTTGGAGGAACTGATGCTGCATTAAAGACTCTCACAGTCTGGCTGGGTGCCTGTCTCCTCTGTCGTGCTCAACTTGTCTTGTATATCCAGTAACATCTAGGTCAGGGCTCTCCCACCTTGGGTTCCCTGATGTTGCTGGCCTACAGCTCCCAGCTTACGCAGCCAGCATGGCTAATGGCAAGGGATTCTGGGAGCTGTAGTCCAGCAACATCTGGGGACCCAAGGTGGGAGAGCCCTGACCTAGGTGGAGGATGTGCATTGATGGGGCAAATGGCATGGATTTTGTATATAAGAGGGGAGGCCATGTTATTTGCCCCCTTCCCATGTTTCCTCCATCTAGACCAGCCTTCTCCAACCTGGTGCTCTCCAGATGTGGTGGGCCACAACTCCTTCCACTCCCAGCCGGCATGGTCCATGTTAGCAGGCATGATGGGATTTGTAGTGAAATGCATCTGGAGGGCACCAGGTTGGGGAAGGCTGGTCTAGACCTTACTAGACCATTATGGCAAGAAGACACATGAATGCAGTGCTCATGTCACCACAGTATCGCATGAACTCGGGGTTACTCTACACAGGCTAAAGAACCATTACACATTACAGAAAAATATAATGCAATCAAATATAATCCATGAACTGTAACATGTCAGACTGTGCATGACATTTTTTAATCCCCCCCCCCCCCGTCCTCATAAGTGTATCTGTTTAATTAGCACATTGTGGAGAGGGCTATGCTAAACCTTTCTCACTGATGTGCTAGTTAATAACACATGTAGGGAGCTTTTTAGGTGGTGACTATTCAAAAACAGGACCATCCCCCACCTGCAGTCTAAATTGCTACAGTCCAGAATTCTGCCAGCGCAGAATAGTAGGCCAGTCAAAGATATCTTGCTGCCTGTGGTAGAGCAATAAATGCCTCCCCTTTCCACCAAGCCAAGTACCTGCATATTACCTAAAGCTGATCAAGTTATTTCGATTCCCCAGGCAGTGGGCCTGTTCACATAACCAAGCAGCCGACCATGATTTAATTAATAAGGCCACAGTGGGCTGCAGCACGCACAGGCAGCCATTTTGAATATTCAAGCTGCAACTGCAGCTTCTTGTGTCATCTGAACGTGGTGAGGGTGGGTTGTTGGCGTGGTTAACAAACCACCCACAACCCTAAAACAGCCCATGTGTTCTGGGTGGTTTGTTAACCACACCAACAACCCACCCTCACCACGTTCAAATGATACAAGAAGCTGCAGTTGCAGCTTGAATATTCAAAAGCCACCCGGCACATGTTGACATACGCCGCAACCCACCGTGGCTTAAATAAACCACGGTAGGCTGCGGACACGGTGATCATGCATGCCCAGTCACTAAATCCTCTACTACTCTTTTATTACTCCCAGGTAGTAAAACTACAACAATGTAAATTAAATAACTAACAGTTTGCTGCCCTTTCATGGCATCCAAGATCAGTTGCCTGGGGCAGCCTCCTCCGTCTGCCTAATAGTTGAGCTGACCCTGGTTCTGTGTAATGCATAGAATGAGGCTCTTATGCTATCCAGAAAGACAAATTCTGAAGGAAAGAGCTCCATTTTGTGTACCATCGCTGTTCAGAGTCCAAGTGCACCTTAATATCCCATTGAGGCTTTTTGTTTGTTTTAGTAATGATTTCAGAATAGCATATGATTCAGTCATTCTGGACTGACTTTCTCCTGAGTTTGTAAACACTGGAGACAGCGAACAAGTTTTGGATGCAGTTGCTGGTGTTAGCAAAAGAGTACATTAATATTTTCTCTTGAAAAACTCTCTTCTAACAGTGCCAGCTTGCAAAGTAGCTGAGTCAAGTGAAAAAGCCTCACGTTCTTCCAACTAGCTATTGCTCTTCTGGGGCATTTCATTTTTCGAAGAGGAGCACTTTTGGACTTCCAGTGTGGTAATGTACTTTTTAAAGACAGCACAAATATTGTCACCAACAGGTACACAAGAGTATTACACTCACAAATGCCTGCACTATATCGTCAAATGGCATTCAGTAGCACTTTCAACTTGCCTCATTTCTCCATCTTGCATAATACATTTCTTACATTTAAAAAGTGGGGGGGGGGAACCCAAGCATAGGGAAATTTTAAAGTTTGAGTGCACCTGTGGGAAGTCAGCCTGATCAACATCTGTGAAGTAAATGCAGACTTCTGGCAAATAGCATCAGCTGTAACCCCATCAAGTGACATTTTGGAATATAACAAACTTGAGAGAATGTTGAACAATTACAGCAGAACTCTACCTCATGTAAAAAGACTTGTATGAGGGTTGCTAAACAAAAGTGCAGAGCTGCAGTTTATGCTGTTTGCCATATGCTGTGTCACTCACAGGAATAACACTTCTGCTCCCTCAGAAAGCACCCTTAAATATCAGTGAACAAGGCAGCACACATATTCTTAATAGAAATTTGTAAAACATCTATACTAGGAATGAAATATTTGTAATTCACGACTCAATTTCTTTTCCAGGAATGTTTTGCCCACATACAAATGGATAACCTTTTTAAAAAAAAAAACCAAACAAAAATGCTCAACACAAGGAGATAAAGTGCATATTTGATTTACATATTTTGTAAAGTTTATATTGTTTTGCATATACCTCTTCTCTTCCCTGAGTGATTGGAAGTTACAGTGCCTGCTATAACCGGGTCTGTTTCTGTGTGAGGAGAGAGCACTGGAGATTTATGGCATTAAAAAAAAAAAAAGTACCTGTTTATTTACAAATGTACTGCAGTGGGTTTGCTTGAAGCAATGTTGGATCACACTATTGGGTTTGGACAAAGGGATGTTAATGGCTCCAGATGGGTGGTTGATGGCTCCCTAACAGAGCTAAAAGTTAGAAGATGGAACTCTTTTTCAATGTTCTGAATAGAAAATGCCATCAAAGGTTTGAGGAAAGTAACACACATTTGTCTAGTTTTGCTGACTGAGGAGAGGAGCTGATGAAGGTGTACACGCACAGACACACCAACAGAGAGACACAAAATGACACAGAAGCATAGGTAAAGAGTTAACTGAAAGCATCTCAGGATGCAGGGGTGCCTGCCTCTCTCTGGAAGGGCTGTAACTCAGTGGTAGAGCATATTGTTATGTCTCTGAGCCAGAACTCCAGCATTCAGAAGCTGAAAGCCAGGGTCTCAGTTTCCTTGGCATGAGCTAATGGAGGCTTATGGCATTTTTGTGATATATATTTTATTTTCACATATATATCGATTGAGCACAGATTCACAGCATTAACACTGTAACAGATTTCTGTTTCCTCATTAGATTTGGGGTGTGTGTGTGTTTTGCACCCTAAAGATGAGTGCCAAGCTCAGATTTCTGCCCTCAGACTGATCATGTCTGAGTCTCTCTCTCTCTCTCTGTCCCGTCCCCCCCCCCGAACTACAGTTGACTCAAGTTGCTTCCTTGGTTCTCTCTTTACACTCACTCAGTCAGCACATTCCCATTCTACCTTTCAACATTCATGAAAGGTAGAATGGGGTGCCCCCACCCCCAGTATATTAATTATGGATTTCTGGTTTTTGTGTGTGTGTTAAGTCACTTCAGTACTGCTTTTTGCAGTGGGGAGTGACACGACGACGACGACGACGACGACGATACAGTAATCTCGAGGATATTTCTGGGAAAAGAATACCAGGATCTTTTACAAGCAGAGTCACAGGGCTGCAAGGAATCCCTGAAAGGTCATTTAGGCAGCCTCCATTCTTTTTACACTATGCTTTGCATGTAAAAGATCCAAGTGTAATCCTCAGTATCTCCAGGTAGGGCTGGGAAAGAATCTTGCCTGAAATGCTGGAGAGCCCTGCCAGTTAGTCTACGGCTAGATGGTCATGGACCAATGGGCTGATGTGTTCCTATCTGATATGGGGCTGTGGATTTCCTGTTTGTAAACATGTTGTACTGCCTGCCTCCGCCTATGGGCCACTTGTATATTTGTGTTTAAAAAATCAAATATTACAAAAAGCCATCAGTCTCCAATGAACACCCTTCCAGAAGTAAGCCAAGCCCCAGTAAGTGCAACCCTGGAACAAGATGCTTCTGGGAAGTCTACCACCAGGGCAACCTCTCATGCTTCTGGACACAACACTAATCTGAATGTAATCTGAGGTTGACGTCTACATTTCTGAGCTTGCAGTGTTATTCGTAGACCAAAAAAATGCATTTGGTAACGTGAATACATTTGAAAAATGTTTGTAGTATCAAATGTAAAAAGGGACAATTAAAGAAAAATAACTTTAAGGGTATTTGGGGATTATTTTTAGAATATGAAAGGGAAAGGGGAGTAAGCCATGTCTAGATATGATGTATTTTTGGAATGATTAATAATAATGGATTATATGATATAAACTTTTTTTTGGCCCCGTGGTGGCAGGTGCACTTCTTTAGTTATATGTATGGTGTTTTTTTCTTTTTCATTTGTTTTACATATATTGTTTGAAATCAAGTTAAATTTTTAAAAAATTAAAAAGAAAAGAAAATGTGCATTACAATGCGTACTTTTGAAAACTGTGCAGAAGTATGGTTTAATCAAAGGGAGAGGGATGCATACATTTCAAAAAACGCACATGAAAATACACATTAATCTTCATGTGAAAAGAAAAAACAAATGAAGCAATCTGATACAGACACAAGATGGAAGGAATGAGCTTCCAAGTGGAATTGGAGAACTTCGATGAACTCAAGTTTTTCTTGTGCACACATCACTAGGAAGAAAGTCCAGAAATCAAAAACTGAAAAATGGCAGTTTTCATCAGTGCTGCTCTTCAGATGAGATCAGGTAATTTGGAACCCCAATATCCAGAAAGAAATTCAGGTGGGGAAATGGGAGAAATAAAGAAGTGGGGTGGTTAGCCTAAATTCAATTACCGGTATGTCTGCCTGAAAAGACATGAGATGATATCCCACCCCACTTCAAGCACTGCTCATAAGCTTTGCTGTTAAGATCTATGACTATGCTGTTCGCTTTAAGATGGATAGTTAAAGGCCTCCAGATATGTATTACAATGTTGTATTTAAAATTCAGACCAAAAGTTATGAAGGATGAGTGGGTGTTTCACACCAAATGAGTCTAGATTTTTTAGCCATTGCTTGGAGGATGGATGAAAGATACATCTATAAACAATTTTCTTGGTCTAGTCCTATAAAGTCCCATGGCTTTTCCATTATTAGACTTTTCTATTTTAGTACATAATGCTAAAACATTAAGGGGATATTGCATAAAAGCTTTTCAATTCTCCTTTAACCTTGGAGATGCATATTGTTTGCAACCCCAGAGCCTTATTATTAATCCAGATGCACAAGCAATTTAATGATAGGATTTTGTTCCTGATTTTATTTAAGGGACCTGATCTGTATTTTTAAAAAACAAAACAAGGAATGCAACTCCTAGAAGCCTTATTCACAAATGTCTTATTTATCTCCTTAGTTTCAAACTGAATGCAAAGAATAAAATGCTTGAAAATTCCTAACCTTGTGCCTTTCATATGTACTTTAAATAAATTAACATATGTAATACCAGTAGGGGAGAAGAAAACATACTCTGCAAGCAGAGAGATGCAGCAAATATATGTGATTTTTATTTCTAGAAGTGGGGGGGGGGGGGGAAGCCACATATTTGTAATATGGTTGTGTCCAGTGAGATATATTCACATTCTCTATTTTCATATTTTCATATATTTTATTTTAGCGTTCTTGAATTTTGTAATGACATATGATTAAAAATGCATAATTATATCAATGCACAAGTCATGGATAAGCATCCCAAATATATCAACAGGTTTCCAAACAGTTATTGCTAGGAATGTGCCAAACCACCACTGGCAGCCTCTCTTTGTAGGTTCCACCCCAGGAGTTATCAGGTGTAACTGCCACTCCAGCTCCCTGATTAAGATGGGTCCTGTCCTGCAGCACCAGCTTAACCCTGCCAGAAGCAAACTTGGAACTTGTCTGTTTCTTACCATCTGCCAGACCCTCGCCCTGCACTGTTTGCCTGCCATGTGCTGGACCGTTGTTCCTCCTGCTATCTGGGAGAAGCAGGCATAGCTGGCAAGAGGAGAAAGCCTCCCCTGGGCTGATTCAGAATGCGAGCTAGCTGTGCCTTGACCCCGGGATAGGCCTTTATCTGCCAGACCAGAAGCACGGCAGCAGTGCCCTGGTGATGACAACTTCGAAGTGGATGACGCCAAAGGGGGTCCTTCTCCATAGTAGAGCTTGTACAGCTCCATGGTAAACCCCAGTGATGATACAAAATAGCAGACAGCTTGAGTTCAGATGGAGGAAATATCCTAGTGCATGTAATTGAATATTTGTAAGTGCCAATACTCAAGCATACCCAGGGACAGTTAAGGCAGCAAAACAACAAAACCCACAAATATTTATCTGCCTCTATTAAGTCCTCTATGTGCCACCCAGCAGAGCTTTTCAAGCTTGTCCGGGGCTTTTTTCATGCTGCTCTAAGGATACCATGGATCCACCAAAGGCCTGCTGTGATATATTTGCAAGGCACTTCCGAGATAAAATCTCTTGTATCCATTGGGAATTGGCCTCCAGTGATATAGCAGGTGAATCAGGCGAGCTATCCAAAGCACAGCGTTGTCCAATTTTGTTGGATGAATTTCATTTAGTACAGCTTGAGGACATTGACAAGGTGCATGGACAGGCTTCAGCAACCACTTCTGTATTGAATTCTTGCCCCTCTTGGCTTATAAAAACGAGCAGGGAGGGAACAGCTGGCTGGGCCACGGAAGTGATTAATGCCTCCTTGTGAGAGGGAGTGGTTTAAAAAGAGGTGGCGATGAGACAAACTCCTGAAGAAATCCTCCCTGGCCATGGAAGATCTTAATAACCTTAGGCCAGTGGCAAATGTTCCTTTCCTGAGCAGGATTCTTGAGCAGGTGGTGGCCAACCAACTCCAGTCTCCAGGCTCTCTTGGATGAGACTGATTATCTGGATCCATTTCAGTTGGGATTCAGGCCTGGTTTTGGCATGGAAACAGCCTCGGTCACCCTGTATAACGGCCTATGCTGAGAGAGAGCGGGGGAGTGTGACCCTGTTGATTCTCCTTGAGCTCTCAGTGGCTTTCGATACCATTGACCATGGTATCCTTTTGGGGTGACTGTCTGAGCTGGGAGTGGGGGGTATCGGGTGACCGGCCAGATGGGCGATTAACAAATATAATAAATAAATAAATAAATAAAATATTGCATTGCAGTGGTTCTGCTCCTATTTGGATGGATGGCTCCAGAAGGTGGTGCTTGGGGATTATTGCTTGGCTCCATGGATTCTCCAGCATCGGGTTCCTCAGGAGTTGGTTTTGTCCCCCCCCCCCATGCTATTTAACATCTACATGAAACTGTTGAGTGGGGTCACCCGGAGTTTTGCAGTGCATTGCCATCAGTATGCAGATGACACACAGCTCTACTTCCCATTTTCATCTTCATCAGGTGAGGCTGTGATGGGCTAGATCAGTGCCTGGCTGTGACAATGGACTGGATGAAGGCTAATAAATTGAAGCCTAATCCAGAAGAGACTGAGATGCTGTTAGTGGGTGGTTCTGGAGCCACCCACTAACTAACTAACTAACTAACTAACTAAGGTTCATAACTTGGGGTTTTCCTGGAGCCACCTCTGTCACTTGAAGCTCAGGTGGCTTCAGTGGTCAGATTCCTCACTCCGACCTCAGAAATGCCTTCCAAGGTTGCAGCGGGGACTCTGCCTGCGGAGCACCCTCCCTCCCACCCTCGCAGCCAGTGTGGTTCCTTCCATGCCAGCTGGGCTCTGAAGACGGAAGACTGTCTTCGAAGCCAGCATGGGGGGGTATTCTCAGCGGTGGAGGGGGGAGGAGCAAGGCACCACTGTCCTCCACAGAATCAAGGCAGTGCCTCAGCCTCTCCTCCTTCTGAGGAGGGGAAAAACATTTAGACGGCCAAAGGGCGAGGAGAGCATGGAGGCAATCCTAGCTGCTGCGTTTCTCCTGCCTTCCATTGGCTCCTCCCACCTTCCACTGGATTCCCGTAATCCTCCAAGTTCGGAGGGTTATAGACACCCGCATTGGATGGTGCTGTTAGCTGTTTAAATTGTTTTAAATTTTATATGTTAGAGATTTTATATTAGGTTTTTATTATCTTGTATTGTGATGCGTATTTTTTGTGAACTGCCCACAGAGCTTCAGCTATTGGGCAGTATAGAAATGAAAATATTAATTAGTAGTAGTAGAAGTAGTAGTAGTAGTAGTAATAATAATAATAATAATAATAATAATAATAATATAACAACAGAAGAAGAAGAAGAGGAGGAGGAGGAGGAGGAGGAGCCTTCCCCAACCTGGTACCCTCCACATGTTTTGGACTACATGCCGTAGTCTCATATAATTGAGTCCTATAATAATAAATGCAATACTATCTACTACTGCTTGCCTCCCTACTTCCGTGTGTGTTGTTGAGGATTACAGCTGAAAAAGTTTTCCCCTCAGTCAATCTCACACTCCCAGCATTCCTGATCATTGGCCATGCTGGCTGAGCTGATGGGAGTTGAAATCCAAACATCTGGAGGACACCAGGTTGAGGGAAGGCTGAACTATTCTCTATCTGGGAGCTGACTGCACAGGGGGACTTTCTAGGAAGCAACTTGAATAACCTCACTGGCCTGATCCTCTTTCTTGTCATGCTGCCTCTACCACCGCAATGAGCAGAGAGATACACACTGATCAGCATACATCAGGGGTCTTCAAACTAAGGCCCGTGGGCCACATCCGGCCCACCTTGCCTTTTTATCCGGCCCGGCGGCCGATCGGCAGAAGCAGACTTCTTTTTAACTCTTTCGCTTCGAACAATGCTTGTGTGTCGTGTCCAGGGCCGGCGCTACCGCTAGGCCAACTAGGCGGTTGCCTAGGGCGCGCGGCTGAAGAGGGCGCGCGGCTGAAGAGGGCGCGAAACGCTGCGCTCCTCTTCGCTGCCGCTGCGCCGTCCCCGCCAGGCCTCCGCCTCCCCACCCTCCTGCCTGCCGCCGCCGCTGCGCCTCCGCCCACCCGCTCGCTCGCCCGCTCGCCCGCCGCTGCGCCTCCCACCGCCATCGCCCCGCGGGCAGGCGCGCCCTCTCGGTCATGCCGGCGCTTGGCTGCGTTGTCGTCCCGGACGCCCGGAGGGGATCGCTCTGCGGGGACTTGCAAGGGCAGGCCGCCCTGCCTCTTCCTTCCTCTTCTGCAGGCGGCAGTCAGAAGGCTCCGCGGAGGGGGCGCACTCCAAAGGGAAGCCGCGCTGCTCGCGCCTAGGCTGGGCGACGGGTCAGGGCGACCGGGGCCAGACGCGCTCGTCGGTAGGCGTGGCGAGCCGCCCTCTCGGCAGGTGAATCGCGGCGCAGGAGCTCCTAGGAGCGGCGCTGGCCCCAGAGTTCCCCCGCGCGGATTCGCGCTTGCATCCCCCCAACCCCCCCGTCACCTACCTTCGTCGCAGCAGCCGCAGCAGCCGCAGCAGCAGCAGCCGCCGCCGCCGCCGCGCCTCCGCCCACCCGCTCGCTCGCTCGCCCGCCGCTGCCCTCCCACCGCCATCGCCACCCCCCCAACCCCCCGTCACCCCCCCGTCACCTACCTTCGTCGCAGCAGCAGCAGCCGCCGCCGCCGCAGCCAGGGCGGGGGAGGGAAGGTAGGTTGGTGGTGGCGGCGCAGGGTTTTGTTTTTTTTGCTTTGGAGAGGGGGGGGCGCTAACTATTTTTTTGCCTGGGGCGCCAAACTGCCCTCCACCGGTCCTGGTCGTGTCTTTTTAGATTGTAAGCCTGCGGGCAGGGACTGTCTTGTTAATTGCTGTAAACCACCCAGAGAGCTTCGGCTATTGGGCGGTACAAAAATGAAATAAATAAAATAACTTTCCATTTAAGGAAAAAAAAAATTCACCCCTATCACTTGATCCATTTGTTCATATTTTTTTCAAACTATAGTCCGGCCCCCCAACAGTCTGAGGGATAATGAACTGGCCCCCTGTTTAAAAAGTTTGAGGACCCCTGGCATACATCAACAACACCTTCATGCTGCAGAGGCAGAAACAGTGACAAAAAAGAGAGTTAGGCCAGTAGGACTGTGCAGACAGGTCCAATTACGTGGGTCCTTGACATGAAATCATTGCTCTCAGTTCTTCCATTTCTCGTCCTGGGGAAAGATGCCAGGGTCAAAAATCATTTAAGTGCCCAGTCTAAGTCTCTACTCTGATGTATTGTTCTTTTCAATATGACCCTGCTTTGCAGTTTACTTCCTGTTTCCTGTTTGACTCTCCACTTAGTAAAAATGCAGCATACTATGACTATTGGGCTCCTGTGAGTTACTTGGGAATTGCTTCTATACTCAAAAGGCTTCATACATAACAATCACGTCTGTGCATAAGGATTTATACTTCTTCTTCGTGGTCTCTGTGCATCACACACATGGGCTCTATGCCTGCACGGATCCTGTTTCTGGAAGCTTCCATAGCTGAGGATTTTAGGTGGGAACCCCTCCCCCACCATCCTATTGTGCATGCTACTAGCGAGTTCCTGCCTATTCCCTCAGTTCCTCTTCAACCGCATTTGTGGGTGCCTCAGGGGAACTTTCTCTGCATCTTTCGACTGCAGCGCTGAGGTTTATCTCGTATTTTATTCTTCTCCTTCTGTCTTCTCAGACTTTCCTTCTTTCGCCTTAATTTTAATTTATATTATTTCTCTCTCTTCTTCATGACTTTTCGTGAGGAACTCTTGTGAAGCAGACAGCTGTGAAGGCCCCGTTTCACAAGTGTTTTCGTTGTGGTAGTAAATTACCGCCAACGGTCAGCCACTCCCTGTGCCTGTTTTGTTTAGGTGAGGAGCACATAGTGGATGCATGCCTCCACTGCCAAGCCTTTACGAAACAGGCCAAGAGAAACCGCTCTGATCACCTTTGAGAAGTTTTGTGGAGAAAGGTGTTGGAGGCTGTCGATCAGTCAGCAGCCACTATTCCAATGGCGGCAGCGTCTTCCCCGGCTCTACAGATTATTTCAGTGTCTCCCTCCTCAGATATTTAAGTTCAGGAGGAATGTTCACAAATTTGTTCTGAAGTTTGCAGTGGATGTATGGAGCAATTCCTGAGAAATGTTGCTGGTCTTCTTATGCAACAGTATGTTGGTTACCCTCAACCTTTCTTAGATCTTTTACCTGAGAAGGAACTGCTACATTTTGCTACAAATTTTTGCTTTAGGCCAAGTATTGGGAGCAACTCTCAGGCTGCAATCCTATGAATAGGAGTAAGTCCCATTGAACTAAATGGGACTCAGTTCTGAGTAGACATGTCTCTGCAGCAAACTTGACACATTAGCGCAGCACCAGTTAAAGTACCTGATGCCACCATTTGCCCAATTTTGTGAGATCAATTTCAGTTGCTGCAGCCTGATGATGTGGACAAGGTGCTTGCAGCAAAGCTAGCTGGGGGGGGGGGTAGTTCATAGAATCATAGAAAAGTAGAGTTGGAAGGGGCCTACCAGGCCATCGAGTCCAACCCCCTGCTCAATGCAGGAATCCAGGTCAAAGCATCCCTGACAGATGGCTGTCCAGCCTCACCTTGAATGCTTCCAGAGTGGGAGAGCCCACCACCTCCCTAGGTAGTTGATTCCATTGTCTTATTGCTCTGACAGTCAGGAATTTTTTCCTGATGTTTAGGTGGAATCTAGGTTCCTGTAACTTGAGACCATTATTCCGTGTCCTGCAAACTGGGATGATCGAGAAAAGATCCTGGCCCTCCTCTGTGTGACTACCCTTCAAGTACTGGAAGAGTGCTGCTATCATATCTCCCCTCAGTCTCCTCCTCTTCTGAAGGCTAAATATGCCCAGTTCTTTCAGTCTCTCCTCATAGGGCCTTGTTTCCAGCCCCTTTATCATCCTTGTTGCCCTCCTCTGAACCCTCTCCAGTTTGTCTACGTCCTTCTTAAAGTGTGGTGCCCAGAACTGGATGCAGTACTCAAGATGAGGCCTAACTAGTGCTGACTGGCAAGCTATGAGGTACCTGGGCGATGGGGAGCTGGGATGTAGTAAGTTGTTCAGTGTGCCCATACATCCTAAGATAGATATCATTCATCCTATAAGATCAAATGTAAGTATATTAAGTCCCTTTATGGATGAATTGATGTGTCTTGACATGGAACACATTCAACATCTTGATCAATCGGAAAAGGTAGATAAAATGAGTTGATACAGTGAGTTAGTTGATACAGGTTTGGGGGATTTGATGCTAGCCTGCACTTCACCACAAGTGCATTTTATCGCCCATAATCATAGTTGTGTTAGCTGGCCAGTTAAATTCCTTTCATGGAATGTAGCCGGCTGGAGGGCTTGTCAGCAGGGAGTCGATTTGAAGGAATTCCTTTTTAATTTTGATGTTATTTCCCTTCAAGAAACTTGGCTCATAAATAATGAGAATATTCTTCCGGGTTATAAAATATGGACTGAATCAGCTCGGAAAATTAAAGATAAGGGTAGAGCAGTTGGAGGCCTAGCAATTCTTGTTAAAGAAGATTTAGGCTGGGTAGGTGAGCTGTTGTTGAATATTTTTGCTCCTCAAAATTGTGTAGTAGTCAGGCTAGAAACCCCAAGTCTAACATTATTAATAGTAAATATTTATATACCACCAGTCAACTCGCAGTATTATGCTCACAATGTCTGGTTTCTTTTGGAATACTTGGTGGAGGACTTAGGTACGAGATACCCGAATGACTTAATTATTATGCTGGGTGATTATAATGCCAGAATTGGCTCTAATCCAGCACAATTAGTTGAGCGGTGGGGTCTTCATGAAGACCTCCAGGAGATCTATTGTTGGTCCTCCAGAGACAAGAAAGTAAATAAAGCGGGTCGGAACCTGCTGGAGTTGACATATAAATTAGGGCTTCAAATTTTAGGGCCTAGTGACTCTATGCTTCCCTATCCATACACTTATTTTACACATTCTGCTGGTAGTGTTATTGATTATATTTGTGTCTCTAGACAAAAGGTTCACCTGTTCCCAGGAATTACGGTACATATTAGAGAAGAGAGTGATCATCAGCCCATATCAACACATTTAATTTTAGAATCTGATTGGAGACCACTGTCTCAGTTAGACAAGTATGTGACAAGTGGGTCAGACATAGTAAATGAGAAAAGATTAAGATGGGAGCAAGTGAATACCCTGAATCTTAAGTCTTGCCTGAGCTCAAATGAGGGAATAGCTCTGGGAAATCTGATATGTGCCTGTGAGACAAATATTGAATCTGTCTTGTCTGCATACCAGGTAATTTGCTCAAGAATTTAACCCTGGTTATTAACCAGGGTCAACAGAAAGGGTCCAAGGAATATAAAATGTACCTGGTTTGATGCAGAATGTAGAGAATCAAGGAAAGGAGTGAGAAAACAAATGAGAATTGCCCGTGATTCTTCCGATAGTGGAGCTCATGCACTTATGCTCAAGCTTAGGCAAAATTATAAAAAATTAATTATAGATAAGAAAGCTAACTATTATGCAAAAAGCTGGATAGATCTGGAACAGGCGGCTAGAAACAGAAACTCAGCAAGTTTTTGGCATAAAGTTTCGGCCAGACTTAGTATAGATAACCACTGTGCAGAGATTCCTGTCTCCGCTAAAGCATGGGAAGATTTCTATTTTGAATTATTTAAGGATAAGGTAAATGGGGAAAGAACAAACCTCACTGAAGATAATCTTAGGAATATTGATGACCTCCCTAAATGGCCTCCAATCTTAAAACAGGAAATAAAGCCCCTTATTCTATCACTAAAGAACAATAAAGCCCCAGGTGAAGATCTTTTGCCTCCAGAATTCTTCAAAGACAATGTTGACTGGTGGGCTACTGTTCTTGCAGGCCTCTTCACCCACATAAGCAATACTGGTCGTATACCTAATGGTTGGAAACTTAGCATAATAATCCCTTTATTTAAAAAAGGTGATCGCAGAGACCCTAGAAATTATAGACCTATCAGTTTAATTGATATCCCTGCAAAAATCTATGCTAGGTTTTTATACCAAAAATTAGAGGAGTGGGCTGAAGAAAATGCTATTTTAGCAGAAGAGCAGGCTGGCTTTAGGAGAGGAAGGTCTGTCATTGATAATTGTTTCATCTTATCCCATTTGATATCTAAATACACTACAAAGGGTGGACAGCTTTTTACCGCATTCATTGATTTAAGTGCCGCCTTTGATTCAATTAATAGAAATCTTCTCTGGGAAAAACTGACTAAAACAAACATTGATCAGAGACTCCTTTTTCTTATAAAGATTCTCTATACAGACACTAGTCTAAAGGTTAGAACTGGGGTAAACCAAGCTTTAACAAATGAGATCCCCACAAGCAAAGGAGTTCGTCAGGGTTGTATTCTTGCGCCATTCCTTTTTAATTTCTATATCAACGATGTAGTTTCCACACTTCACAGCCAAGAGCTTCATATGCCAAAGGTTATGGATAAATCGGTGAATACCCTCTTATACGCGGATGATATGATTTTGGTATCCACCACACAGGTTGGTTTGCGGAGGCTACTGAGACAATTTAGTTCTTACTGTAGGGAAAATGACCTAGTGATTAATAGCAAAAAATCAAAAGTACTAATTTTTGGTAAGAAAAAGAAGAGATATAAGTGGTTCTTGGACTCAAATGAAATTGAACAGGTAGAATCATATATTTACCTTGGTTTAGCTTTTACTTCCACAGGATCCTGGGCAATGCAGCTAAAGAGAAATATGCTAAAGGCAACTGCTTGCGCTCAATCTTTAAACAGGCTCCTGAATTATAGACAACCTGGTTCTCTCTTGCCAGTTATTAATGTGTACAAGGCAAAAGTGTTGCCAGTACAAATTTATGGTGCTGAAATCTGGGGTTTTTCCAATAGTAAGGAAATAGAAAGGGTCCAAAATCGCTTTTTACGTATAATTTTAGTGGCACCAACCTGTCCAGCATATGTGCTCAGATCTGAAATTGGAATCATGGCGGTTTCAGATCAAATACATGGTAGGCTATTTAATTATTGGTTCAAGCTAGTTCTGATGAGTGAAGCTAGGTTTCCAAAGAAGTGTCTTCTTGAGCAGATGGCTAAAACCTTGGAAACTTCCTGGCTCTATACATTTATAAAGGTGTTACCAAGCTATGGTTTTAGTCTGGAGGCAATAAACATTTCTAGCATCAATATAAGAAATTCTGTTAAATTAAGGATTTCAGATATTAGAAGTCAGACTGATATAGCTGCACTGTCGAATTCAAGGGCCATGAAATGGCTAGCTAGTACTAAATTTCAATTCAAGGAAGAGAATTATTTGGTTTTTTATATGAAACGGGACCAACGTGTGGCCTTTACTCGGCTCCGATTTGAGTTGATGGACACAATGATGCTACAGGGTAGATTCCAAGGCATTCCAATGAAAGATAGATTATGTATATACGGCAACTCTGCAATAGAAGATTTGGCACACTATTTACTTGAATGTCATTTATATTCAAAATGTAGAGAACATTATCTATCTTTATTTTTGATACGCATGAATAACTGGACAGTGAAGGACAAACTGTTATTTCTCTTACATGGGTCCAACTACTTTGTGTCCCAGAGAGTTGCCTTCTTTGCTCTCAGAGCAGCCAACACAAGGAAAAAAGAATTGGAAAAACAGATCGGCTAATAGATTTTATTAAACGTTTTAATATGCAATGCAAGGGGTTTTATATTGTTGGTTTTATTAAGTGTTCGTTTCAAACTATATTGTATGTATGTATTGTATATCATTTGTCAATTTTAAAGCAAAGTAAAGTTTTAAATTTTAATATATTTCTAATTATAATATATGACTTAATTCTAATGTAAAGTTCCCTTTCCAATGTTTGCTCGTTTTAATGTTTATTTGTTTTTGAAATGGTCAGAAGACTTATTCAATAAAGTTATTCATTCATTCATAGTGCTGACTAAAGTTGGGTGGGTCCAGGGAGTGGTAAATGCATCTCTACATGAAGAGGTGGTCCTGCTGTCCTTAAGGAGGCAGTAGTGCAACCACTCCTGAAAAAAACCCACTCTGGACCTAACGATATTTGATAACTATCGCCCAGTTGCAAATACCCCTTTCCTATGGACGTTCTTGAGAGGGTCATGGTGAAGCAACTGCAGGCACTCTTGGAGGATACTGATTATCTAGACCCATTCCAGTCTGGGTTTCGACCTGGTTATGGGACTTAATCAGCCTTAGTCGCTGTAATGGATGACCTTTTTTGAGTGAAGGATAGTGGGAGCATGTATGACCCTGTTAATTCTACTCGATCTCTCAGCGGTTTTCAATACCATTGACCATGGTATCATCCTTGATCGACTCTGCACATTGGGCATTAGAGGCACTTGGTTCCTGAGTCCAGGAGAGAGGCTCACTGTCTGTTCTGGATGGGGTTGCACTCCCTTTGAAAGATCAGGTTTGTAGTCTGGGGGTACTCTTAGATACATCATTGTCGCCAAAGATACCAAGTGACCTTTTACCATCTTCAATTGGTTCGCCAGCTACGGCCTATCCTGGAGAGGGATAGCTTGGCCACAGTGATACAGGTGCTAGTAACCTCAAGGCTGGATTACTGCAATGTGTTCTTTGTGGGGCTGCCCTTAAGGCTGCTCCGGAAGCTGGAGCTAGTGCAGAATGCAGCAATTTGGCTTTTGTTGGGAGCTGCCCCTTTTCCGCATGCAACTACTTTGCTGAAGGAACTGCACTGGCTACCTATTTGCTACCAGGTCAGGTTTAAGGTTCTGGTACTTGTGTACAAAGCCTGAAACAACTTGGGACCAGGTTACCTGAGAGAGCGCCTCTTCCCATACCAACCTGCCTGAGCGCTGAGGTCATCAGGTGGCATGCTCCTGGTGGTTCCTCGTGGACCTTTGGCCTGACTGGAGTCCACCAGGAGAAGAGCCTTCAGTGTGGCAGCTCCATTTCTGTGGAACTCCCTGCCTTTGGAGGTCAGACAGGCTCCAATATTGTGCTGCTTTTGGTGCCTGCTGAAGACCTCCTTGTTCCAGGAAGTCTTCTCTGCTCTCCAACCACCACTGTGTTGGTTACTTTGCTTTCAATGTGTTGTTTTTGTTTCTTTTATCTGTTTTTGTCTTTTTATTGTTCACCACTCCAGAATCTGCTTGATGTGGAGCAGTATACAAATACTGTAGATGATGATGATGATGATGATGATGATGATACCATAAATCAACCAGAATGGCAGAATGTGAACAGAAATGGCAGAATGTGAATAATGGAAACCGAGCTTGTGGCATCACATGTGCCACTTCCCAGCTTTCTTTCGAGATGTTTCAGGACAGTTGCTGATTAATCAACGTCAGCTCAGCTTTGACTCAAGTTTAATTCTTAATGTGGACATGCCTTGATTGTCTGTCAAAGGGAAAAGGCTAGAAGCACAGAGCTCACTAATGAAGCTCATATATATACTGCAGCATTTGACAGATAAAAGCTGGCAGAGCTGGCTCTTCATAATGTGATAGTGAGTAAGCATAGCAGAAGGCAGCCTGTGCAAACAGAAACTTTATCAGGTACTGTGCGAGCTCTGTGCAAAAGGAAAGGAGAGTAAGTATGTGCCATATGAACTCTCCTATCCCCATGTTCCACATGGCTGGAAATTGAAGATAGGTTATAGAGAGACTTTTAACTAATTACTGGAGCATCAAGGGTTCGTTTGATCTTTGGGCTGTGCAATGTGGCTCCGTTATTCTGTACTAATTTTATTCACACCAGTAACTGGTATGCTGAGGGAGAACCACAGGCACTATCCCTATCAAATATGTACAGTTGGACGATAGGAGTGCTTTGTAGTATAGAATGAAACCAGGTAACTCAAAAATGCATTCCCCCCCCTTCCCACTCAGAAATGGTTTTCTTTCAAAAATTTAACACCACGGACTCCTATTCTATTTAAGCAATTTTCTGCCTCTGAAAGTTGGTTGTATTAGGCTAGGAGACCTTGCTGGCAGCTGGTTACACTTATTTGCTTGTAAAAACTCAGCAGAAAGGCAGAGCTCTGGAGTTTAGTGTTGAAACTTAAAAGGGAATAGGGTGATGAGAACTCTGCAAGAAATAGGGGGAAGTGGTAAAGCATAGTTTTTCAGTTCTCAGTCAGTGCCTTGCGTGGTTTCAAAATGTGAAACATTATTTTATCCTAAGTAGAGAGCTAGGCCACAATCCAATACAGAATTATGGCTGCAGTCTTCCTGGGAGTAAGTCCTACTTAACCCAATAAGATTTACTTCTTTTTTGTGGTCTCTGTGCATCACACACATGGGCTCTGTGCTTGCGCTGAGACCGGTTTGGGAAAGTTCTATAACTGAGGAAAATCAGGTGGGAGCCCCTCCCCCATCATGCATGCTCCTTAGCGGGGCTCCCGCCTGTTCCCTCAGTTCCTCTTCAACTGCCATTGCAACTGGTCGGTTTGGAAAGTTTCTCCATCTGTGTTAGCAGCGTCGTTAGCTGAGTTTACTATTTGTTCTTCTCTATTCTTCTTCATCTTCACCATTTCTTCTTCGACTATCGACAAAAAATTAAAATAAATTAACTTATTCTCGTATACTTTACTACTATCCTTCGTCTCTTGTTCCGTCGGATCGACGACCGTGCCCGCTAAAGCGGCCTTCAGAAAGTGTGTATAATGTGGGATGAAATTGCCGCTGGCAGATGGACATTCTCTCTGCCTTGTCTGTTTGGGGAAGCCCATGTTGTGGATACTTGTCATCATTGTCAGACCTTCGCCCAACAGGCCAGGAAACACAGGGCAGACGAACTGAAAGCCATTCTTTGGCACAAGGCCCTTGCTGCGGTGTCTGCTCCACAAACTTCAGAGGCACCGCCCGCGCCCAGGCCCAGGCCTCCACCAACCCACACGGCTACGGCCGAATGCCCCTCAACACCAGGCAAATCAGTGGAGGCCCTTCTGGCAAAGAAGTTGGAGAAACCGGTCCATAAAACAAAGGAGGAGGCTGAGCAGCAAAAATATTGCAAGGCAAAGGAGAAGGCTAAGGCCGCCAGGCTCTCTCCTCATAAGGCCACTTCCCCATCACACGATTCGGTGACACGAGCAATGACTGTGCCAGTCTACTTGACTTCAAAGGCTAGAACCAAAAGTGGTCCTTTGGCATTGACATCGGGAGCAATAGATGCCAGATGTAGCCAGTCTCGCTCCCTGACCCTGAAGGGCTCCTCGGGCTCGAGGATTCAAGTTGCTTCGCTGTCGGAGGGCGAGATAGTCAAATCTCCATTTCTCGCCGCACCTCAATTGGAGCCACTGGGCAGTGTGCCACACGATGCTCGAACTCAAGGGACATGGAGGCGTCTTGACACCGACCTCATGAGGGTGCCATGCCTTCGCTGCAAGTAATGCTGGACTTGCCATGCTGGAGTCGCTCAATCCGAACCAGCTATGTGGGGGAAAGGGACCACTGCTTCCTGGTCCCCCATGTACGACGTTGAATTGGAACACTCCGTGGCTTCCACTTGGCGCATGTATGGAGACGACTATAGGCGCTACGCAGCCTTTTACTACTACGATAACCACTGAGGCAGATCACCATGGTGGGACTATGATTTCCCTTGATCCCAAAGGTATTACCATTACTGAGATGAGCTACGGCAGTGATGGCGAACCTTTTTGGGCCTGAGTGCCCAAACTGCAACACAAAACCAACTTATTTATTTCAAAGTGCCAACACTGCAATTAAACCTGAATACCGAGGTTTTAGTTTTAGAAAAACAACTCATACAGTTGTCCGAACTAATTAACATCTTTTGTCTTTAAAGAAAAACACAATAATTAGCTTTCAATGATACAAACCTATTTTTGTTGGGGGGGAAATCAACTCAAAAAATTATTATAGTACTACATTGTACACATAGCCTGAAGGGAATTTATACAAACTTTTTAAATAATTAGGCACATGTATTTTTGGATAAGGGATTCTCAACTTGTAATATGATTATATGCCAGACTGAAATTGTATGGGGCAAGCTTTACTCCGGGTCCTTTCCCTGCTTCTACAGGTGTCGGATTAGTAAAAGTAAAAGTCAACCTGTACTAGGATGAGCAAGATAAACAAGAAAACTAAACGTGCTTAACACATTTTAAACACTTTATGTCTTGGACTGCAAACACTGCATTAGGTAAAAGTTTGCATTGGGCATGCTTTTGCACAATTAATGTGATTTTTGCTATTGCATGCATGCTGATAATTTGTCAAACCTTGGCTCATACTCCGTTAGTTTGAGAGTAACACATGCATCACTCGGGTCAACTGTTAGGGCTTTACATCCAAGCCATGCTCTGTGCATCATTCTTCAAAATCTTTTAAATGTGATAACAATGTAGAAAAGAATTCTGTAACAGGAATTCTAGAATAAAATCATTCTGTTCCACACTGTGAGAAAGAACAAGATCATTAGTGTTTTGCAGAAGGGGACGGTCTTTTCGCGATCTGGTGACCAATGGCTCGAGTGCCCACAGAGAGGTCTCTGCGTGCCAGGCACACGTGCCATAGGTTCGCCATCACTGAGCTACAGTCTCTCTTCGTCACGAGGCTGTTCTCCACCGCCACAGTATTCGCAATACCGTGCTTAGCTGACGGGGTCAAAATAGCAGACAACTCTAGTGGTTCTTCCAAATAAGGAACTCGTTCAACCAAGCCTACAGCTGCCTAAGACACGCCACTCCTCGACTCCAGAGGATTATTCCTCCAACTCTGCTTCTTTGCTTTCCACAACCCCATTGTCTTCATCAGATCAACAAGTAGGGTCTCGGGCTGCAGTCTCTCCTTCAGAGGACATGGGACACTTTGTTGACTATGTCCAGCAATTGACACAGTTGCTGGTCATGGAGACGAAGGTCTAGGAAAGGAAGACAAGGGATCCAGTGTTCGATGTCATTTCATCAACAACGTTGACACCGACATTAATCCCTTTTCTACCAACGCTTCTCAAGATGGTCCAGAGCACATGGAAGCCCCTGGCATCGGCCCCTGTGACCACAAAGCGTCTGGAGTCCACGTACAGGGTGCGAGAGGAGGACACTAAATTCCTCTTCCCACATCCTGTACTGAACTTGATTATAGTCGAGGCTACACAATCAAGATTGGGCAGGCAACACTCCACTCCAGTGGACAAGGAGGGCAAGCGGCTAGATGGTTTGGAGGAAGGATCTACTCACCCAGCTCTCTTGGACTTCGGGTGGCTAATTACCAGGCCACTATGGCCAATACCAACTTTTCCTTTGGGAAAAAATGGCTGGCCTGTGTGATTATCTACCCGATGAGGAGAGCTTGTGTGGGTGTTCCAAACTGAAGCGACCAGTCTGTCACGTCAGCAAATCCATACGGTGAGACACCAAGCTGATTGTCATGGGTGCTCCCTCATCAGCTCTGTTGCCCTGAGACGCCACGCCTGGCTGCATTCCACCGCTTGACTCCAGCATCGGCCCTCCGGAATCGGAGGTACGATTCCGGATCAAGGACTTACCTTTTGACGGTGAGGGTCTGTTCAACACCTCAAGTGGACGACTCTCTCGACGCAGTCCAGGACACCAGAGCCAATGCTAAGAAGATGGGTTTCGGCTCTCTTCTGTCGTCCAGGCCATATCGACACTGGAGGTGGCCCCAACTCACATCTTCATCGGCAATGTACCAGTCTTGCTATACTCAGCAAAGTCGGCAGCAGCGTCTCACTTGTGCACAGCAGCCCCAGGCACTGAGATGCTCATTTACTCAGCCGCGGTACCAGGGCTTCCGCAGAGGAGGGGACTTCTCAAAGTGGTGGCTTTGACTTCCATGCAGGCCTGACCCACAGCATCCATTCCACTTCGCAGGTCCATTTCAATGACTGCCTATCCTGCTTCCTAGGGATGTAACCGCTCGCCTCGGGGGGGGGGGGCGTAGCGGGCCGAAGTCGGCCTCGCTCATGCCCGCCCAAGACTCGTGGGCCTTACCGGGTCCCGGCCCCGCTTGCCTCTCCACGAAGAGCCGCCCACGCCCGCCGCGACTGTCCTGTCGCGTCACTTCTGGCTGCGACGGGACCTTGTGCCGGTGCGACGGGACCCCGCACTGCGTCTTTTCTGTAGAAACCAGGGCAACAGGGCTTAAAACACCTGTATCACTGTAGCCAAGTGGCGGGTGCGGGTGGCTCAAGCAGCGCAGAGAATCGCTCCACGCCGCTGAGAATCGAGTAGCGGGAGGGCCAGCAGGGAGAGGCGAGGCGCCCCCCCCAGGTACGTTAACATCTCTACTTCCTACCATCATGGAAGAAGTTAACACTGGACTGCTGGGTTTTAAACATCGTCCAGCACGGGTACAGGATCGAGTTCAATGCACTCCCTCCCTTTCTTGGCATCTGGACCACGCAGCCATCTCCACCGCTGTGGGAGGAGGTAACTTCCTTGCTTCAAAAGTGGGCAATTCAACCAGTCCCCAAGTGTCTATTGCAGGAAGGCCTCTACTCTAGGTACTTCACAGTGCCAAAAAGGGATGGAGGGCTTTGACTGATCCTGGACCTCAGGACTGTCAACTTCTTCATAACACCGAAGAAGTTCTGGATAGTAACATTCCAATCGATCCTGCCCCTCCATCACAGGACCAATTGGTTTGCTTCCATTGATCTGCAGGATGCTTACTTTCATATAGCAATCCATCCAGACAGTCAGAAATACCTTTGCTTTAGCATTGGAGAAGATGCTTTCCAGTTTGTCATCCTTCCATTCGGCCTGTCAACAGCACTGAGGGTTTTCATAAAGTGTGTTGCGGTGGTCTGTGCGAGCCTTCAGGCACGTGGAATAAAAGTGTTTCCTTATCTCAATGATAGGCTCCTGGTACACTCCATGGAACACTGTCTAAAGGAATCCCTCCAGACTACTTTGAACTTGTTAGAAGCATTGGGACTCTTTCTGAACCGGAAGAAATTGGCCCTGGTCCTGACACAGAATATACAATTTATTGGGGCAGTACTGGATGCAACTGTGGGTCGAGCCTTTCTGCCAATGGACAGAGTGAAGAAGTTACTTACTTCTGCAACAAAAATTTACAAGACAAGCTCCTGCAAGGCATGGTCTCTCCAACACCTACTCGGTCTCATGGCCTCCTCGATCTCAGTAGTCACATTTGCCCGCCGGCAGATGTGACTACTGCAGAACTGGTTCCTGATGTCCTTCGACCCCAAGACTGATGCCCGCTGAGCTTGGATGGTCCTTCCGGCT
The DNA here is from genome assembly GCA_021292165.1 of Shinisaurus crocodilurus. Classification (NCBI taxonomy): domain Eukaryota; kingdom Metazoa; phylum Chordata; class Lepidosauria; order Squamata; family Shinisauridae; genus Shinisaurus; species Shinisaurus crocodilurus. The sequence goes on along the minus strand of CM037878.1, from coordinate 147,704,200 downwards.
CATATCAAGGACTCTCTGATGGTGGATGAATGAGGACAACCTGACAGGATGTCTCCCATTTCATCCTCCCTCTCTGTCCAAGATTCTAACGATGGATGCATTGCTACTCGGCTGGGGAGTTCATTGCGATCACAGAATGGTGCAAGGTGTCTGGTCTTCTCGGGATCAAAAGGACCATATCAACCTTCTCGAGCTCCATGCTGTATGGAACGCAGTGAGGGCCCTCGAATCCATACTGAGAGGCAGAATGAGTGGCAATGGACAACACAACTGTGGTTGCCTACCTAAACAAAGAAGGAGGCACTTGCTCTCTGAGACTGACCGATTTGACTCTTAAGATTTTCATTTGGATGATCCGTCAGAAGATCTCATTTGTGGCGATCTATATTGCTGGAAAAGACAACATCCTCGCCGATGCCCTCAGTCAGGTGTCAATGGAGTCACATGAATGAGAACTACACTGTCGGATCTGGACAACACTGTTCGATATTAGGGGAGTGCCTACTGTGGATTTCTTCACCACCAGGGAGAATGCTGCCTGCACGATATTCTGCAGCAGGGCAGGGCAGGACCCAAAGTCACTAACAGATGCCTTCCTGCTCTCATGGTCGGGGTCTTAATTTTACCTTTTTCCTCTGATCCCACTGCAAACAAAGGTGATCTCAAAGATCCAGCATGACGGTACCGACTGCATCCTGGTAACTCTGGTGGCCGAGCCTTGGTTCGCGCCTCTCCTCTGTCTCTCGTGTGGAGAGTATCGGACCCTGCCACCAATCCCATCTCTCCTCACTCAGGCTCAAGGACCTTTTTGCCACCCAGATCCATGTGTCCTTCACCTCACAGCATGGAGGATTCAGTAGTGACATCTTCCTCTCGATTCTCGGATGAGGTATGGGCTGTCCTGCAGGCAGCAAGAAAACCATCAACTCGCTCTTCCCATGCAAGAAAGTGGTCAACTTTCTGTTCTTTTGCAAACAAGTCATGCGTGGATCCCGTCTCCTGCTCTATCAAACACATCTTACAATACTTACATAGTTTGATGTCGAGGGGAGTGCTAGCGGTGTAGCCGAGCAGCCCGACCGACACGAGTGAGGCCCGAACTGGGCCTGCTCGTGTCCGCGCGGGCTCTCAGCCACCCGCACGGGCTTTACCTGGGCTCTCCGCGGAGCGGAGAGCCATCCTCTTCTGTCCGATAGCCGCGGAGAGCCGTCCTCTTCTGTCCGATAGGTCCCGTCGCGTCACTTCCGGCGTGGAGGAAGTGACGCGACGGGACCCTGCTCCGTCGCACTGGACCCCCGTGCTCTGTTTTTGGTGGGAGGAGCCAGGGCAACAGGGCTGTTTAAGCCCTGTTGCCCTGGTTCCTCCCGCCAAAACAGAGCGTGGGCGGGGGTCCAGCACGATGGAGCAGTGGCTCCGGCAGCGGCGGAGGCAGCGGAGGCGGCGCAGGCAGCACGCAAGACCAGGTAGGGGTCCTGTGGCGGCGGCAGCAGCAGCAGCAGGGGGCGGGGGGGGTCCGGCAGCGGGGGGGCATGCACGGGGGATTTCTCTGGCGGCGGCTCGAGCGGCTAGAGTGGCGCGGAGAACACTCCACGCCGCTCTGAAGAGTGAGCTCGGGCTGCCGCCGCCGCAGAGGACCGAACCCGGAACGAGTCGCCAGCCGCCGCAAGGCTTGCCCCCACGCCTAGAGGGGGCCTGAAGCTGGCATCAATCAAAGTCTATGTGGCAGTGAAATGGGTGTATTGTCTAATCATGCACGGAGGTACCTTGTTCACACACCCTTTAGTGAAACAATTCCTGAAGGGTTTGAAGAACTTAATACCTCTGGTTCGATCTCTGGTTCCTGGTTGGGATCTCACCTTAGTCCTCAGGGTGCTGACTATGAAACCGTTTGAGCCAATGGCCACAGCCAACCTCTGGTTACTATCGTGGAAAATGGTCTTTCTAGTGGCGATCAGATCCGCTCGCCGTTCCAGCGAACTCTGCACCTCGAGGGTGGACTCTCCATACCTTACGTTCCACAGAGATAAGGTGGTTCTTTGACCTGATCTCACTTTCTTGCCAAAAGTAGTGTCCAGGCGGCTTCCATATGAACCAGGATATTGTTTTACCAGGGTTCTTTCCTGCTCCGGCTTCTCTGATTGAAAGAACTCTACATACATTGGACGTGCATAGAGCTTTGATGTTCTACAAATAGAGATGTTAACGTACCTTGGGGGGGGGCGCCTCGCCTCGCCGCGCTGCCCCCCCGCCGCTCGATTCTCCGCGGTGTGGAGCAATTCTCCGCACTGCTTGAGCTGCCCGCGCCCGCCGCGACGGGACCCTGCAACGGCACGACAGGACCCAGCGCTGCGTCTTTTCCATAGAAACCAGGGGAACAGGGCTTAAAACGGCCGTTTGATGGGTCTACCAGCAGCGGTTGGGTCCTGCAGTTTTGCTGTCCCCTTCGGGACCGATGTCAATGTTTCTCTCTCACTCCGGGGGCCACAATAGGAGGTTTCAGGGAACTGAGGGAACGGGTGGGAGCCCTGCTAAAGAGCATGTGTGATGGGGGGAGGGGCTCCCGCCTGATTTTCCTCAGCTACAGAACTTTCCTGAACCAGTCTCAGCACAGGCGCAGAACCCATGTGTGTGAATGCACAGATGACAACTTGAAGAACCACAGTTACAGGTAAGCAACCTGTTCTTCTAAGTGGACATGGATTGCACTGTAAGTACACATAAACCCACTGAAATAGGTGGGCTTAAATATGCTTAACTGTGCATAGGATTGTGGTCTCAGTTTTGGAATGCAACTGAGGGATCTGGATTCAAATCCTTGCTGAGCCATGAAGCTCACTGCATAACCTGAGCAAGGCATTCTCAGCATAACTTATTGCATAGGGCCATTGCAAGGATAAAATGGGATAACCCCATCGATGCCATCTTCAGCTCCTTGGAGGAAGACTGGGATATTAGAATTGTGTTGAACAGAAATAAAATAATAATTTTATCCCATTTTTTACATGCATGCCTATAAAAATATAGGGTATGATGCTGCCCAAGTTAAGTATGTTTAAGTCTAATTGATTCAGTAGACAAGTGTGTGCTTAATTCTCCTATAGGATCCTTTAGATGGATCAGAATCACGCCCTCTTGACTTAGTCTTATTTTGATTTCTTTCACATTCGTGTTAGGAAGACTAGTTGTAACTTGTGACAAACCCCTACTTCTAATATAGATCCACAGTGCCCCCTAGAGCATCGGCATCCTGCTGGGCAACGAGAATAGTTTTATCTATCTTATCTCACTTCTTTGTCCTCCAAAATGCAAACAAAACCTTAATCCCTTTTCTTGAATAGTTCCAACCACCTTGGGCTTTTGGAGATGTAAGCTACAGTCCTTAAGAAGGTGGGTCCAACCACCAGGTAGTTTTCTGATTTGCTGCCTAGACCACTGATATCAGAAATGGAGGCTAGCCTTTCGTGGTATTGGACTGACCAACCATCAGTCTCTGCAAAGGGGCTGGCTTTTACTGAGTGGAGATTCCAATAAAAAAAGATCCCCTCAGTCCTTCTAGAGCTTTCCTATATATCATCTAACTGGAAGCCAGATGTGCTGTCTCTTTCAGTACATCCTCTCTGCAATAAACTTGGCATAGGCCTTGGGACCCAAGGCTCTACTCAAGAATGTAATGAGACTAGATAAGTTAAACTGACTTTTTGGTTTTTATTTGGAATTCTGCATATGTGTGTGATTGTTGCCTTCCCTGGTTCCCCCCCCCCATTTCTCTTTCCCCCCTAAATAAAGTCCTTTTTATATTTGGACATTTGGCTGTGTTGTTTTAAGAAAGTGTGGAGAAAGCCAACCTAAAACCCCTTTCTGACACACACACACTCACCAAGGTGGGGGGAAGGAGACCCGGGGGGGGAGACAGCCAGTCTCCACAGAGACCAAAGGGGACAAACACCATCTGCATAGAATCACCCCAGGGGGGAAGGCAGGAAGCATCCCCAGGTTCGTCAATGCTCTCGTATATCAGCCCCATCTACATAAGACTTGAATACCTCGCCAGAGCAGACACTTCGGCACCCATAAGAAAGGACCATTCAACACCACAGGATGGGACCATTAAGCAAGTGGCTTCAAAGGGACCCCACCCCACAGGGGGAAGGCGTCACCCCACCTGACCCAAAAGGCCGCCCCTCAGGGAGGGTGGCAACCCACCTGATTGGCCACCCACCTGATTACGGAGGGAGGGGCTACCTGAAACCCAAGGTATAAAACACCCTGCGCAAGGGAACTGAGTTGTTGGACCTGATCAGCAATCTTGCCCCATGCTTGGGGTAAAGGAACGAAGGGATCGGCAACACCGGCTAGCAGCACCCGGCGTGCTCCAGCTAGCTGAAATCACTGGCCGCTTGGGTTGACCGGACCCCCGGGAAACCAAGCTGAAATCACTCACAAGCCGCTTGGGTAGACCGGACCTCCGCCGGGAACCCAGCTAGCTGCTTGGGTAGACCGGACCTCTGCCGAGAACCCAGCTAGCAGCATGCGGTTGACCGGGCCTCTGCTGGAGCCCGAGCTGAACTAACTAGCTGAGAGCCCTGAAATCACGGTGTCCTTGAGACTTCTTGCTTGCTACTTTGTACCATACTGATAAGCTGTATTGCTGGCGTGTGTTTAGGTTTGTGAAGGTGATTTTGTAAATAAACTTGTTTTATAAAAGATACTTTTGTGGCTATAAGTTATCCCTTTGTTCTGGGCTAAGGGTGATAGTCGCTGGGGACCTCGGAGAAGGCCCGCCCTAAGACTCGCTACCCCCTTAGCATTGAACCCGCGCAGAAGACCAGGCTGTCGGTCTTCCACTTGGTGGCAGAGGTGGGATAACTTATTAGCCCAGAATATCTCCCAGACCCAAAGTAGCAAGAGCCTAAGGATCACCATGGGCGACCCAGAGCCTGACGGAGCGACTGGGGGAGCCGAGCCACGGCGGCCCCTTCCCGCAACCCCCATCACCCCGGGATTGGCGGCACAGATCCGGCAAACAGAGCTGCAGAGGGAGCTGCTGGTGAGTCTGGCCCAGGGTGCCCGACCCAGGGGCCGCCCTATCCCAGTTCCGACAGATAAGAGAGAAGATGTAGTGACCGAAGACCCCGCTCCTCTGGAGCCTCTGGAGCCCCTCGAGCTTCCCTTGGAATGGATGGCACACGAGCGGGAGAGGATGGCCCACGAGCGCGAAATGATCCAGATGCAGATGGAGTTGGCCAAGCTGCAGCTCGAGGCGGGGAAAACTCCCCCGACTGTCCCCTCCGCTCCTCCCCCTCCGTCGTGGGACCGCAAGGCGTTCCCCTACTACAAGCCAGGGCAGGATGTCCTGATGTTTTTCTACATTTTCGAAATGGCGTGCCAAGAGCAGCGGGTCCCCGACAACTTGCGGTTGTCTGCCCTGCGAACCCAGGTCAGTGGGGACCTGGCTGACCTCCTCGGGGCTCATCTGCGGAAGACCCCGGCAAGCTACGAGGCGTTCAAGGCAGCGGTAAGGCAACACTTCGCCCTCACCGCCGAACATTGCCAGCGGAGATTTCGAGAGGGTAGACCTTCCCCTGAGACCACCCACGTGGCATAGGCAGCCCAGGTGATGCACGTCTGCATGTCCTGGGTGGAGGCTTCCCGGGCCTCCACCCTGAAAGAAGTTGTCGAGGTGATCGCCATGGAGCAGTTCTTCACCACCATCCCGAAGGAGCTGGCCGCTGTCATGAAAGATCAGAAGCCCCGTACCTGTGAGGCAGCGGGGATCATGGCCGACGAGATGAGGCTATACCAGACGGCCCCATCCACCAAGGGAAGTTCCGCGGCCGTGGCCGAGAAGAACCCAGAGCCAGAAAAGAGCCTGCCCCGACGGCGCGGGGAGGCCCCTCAGACCAAGAAAAACCAAAACCCTCGGTCTGGGGCGTGCTTCCACTGTAACGAGATGAGACACCTGCGGCGAGATTGCCCCAAGCTCCAACCCAAGAACCGGGATGCCCGTCCCTCGCCGGGGAAAGTAGGACGCGTCGCGGGTGCTGCAGCCGCTCAAGACGACGACAGCGACGACGAGCGACGGTCGGTCCTCTCCCTCCATGCAAGCATCCCCGAGGATCGCAGTGCTGAGGAGGAACTCCAAGAGTGAGATTCCTACCATCCTGAACCCCGTGCATCGCTGTATCGCATCGCCTCCCCAGACCAGCTGAGATGGAGCCGCAAGCAATTCTGTGAGTCCATCTATATCAATAATGTTCCCAAGGTAGGGTATAAAGACACTGGGGCAGATGTAATGGCTCTGCCCCGGGACCGCGTAGAGAGGTTCCAACTTTTGTCAAGACGTACGTGTACGATCAAATCCTATAACTCCCCCGACATCACCGTCCCCATCGCCCGAGTCCGGATCAAGTACCAGGGGTGGGAAAGAGAGATGGACGTAATAATCCATCGCCAAAAAGAGTGGGGCATCACCATCGAGAACAACCTCGCGTTCCGGGTGGCCAAAGCTAAGATGGGGGTCATCACCCGGGGACAGGCAAGGCGAGGGGGGCCGCCCGTAACCGCACCGGTCCCAAAGCCTAAGCCCGTGCCCCCTCCACCACCCAGAGTGACCCCATCCCCTGCGGGGCACCCCGGAGAAAACCAGGCCATAGCAGAGCCCCCGAAGAACGAAGAGTTTGCTCAGATAGCTAAAGACTTTAAGACACAAGCCCAATTCAAGGAAGCCCAGCGACTAGACCCGTCCTTGCGAGAGTGTCGCGCTCTGGCCAACCAAGACCCCGAGGTATCCCTTGCCACCGAAAGATTTGTCTAGGACAATAGAACTTTGTACCGAGAGTTCAAGCCAAAGAGAGAAGTGGCACCGGGGCGCAAGCAAAGGCAACTAGTAGTTCCCCAACAGTACCGCCGCGCCGTGTTGCACCTCGCCCACGACGTGGCACGGGGAGGACACCTGGGGCAGAAGCAGACCCAAGCTCGAATTACAAAAGAGTTCTACTGGCCCATGATCGCCTCCGACATTAAAGCTTACTGTCGGTCCTGCGATGTGTGCCAGCGAGTGAGACACAATCGCGATCACCCAAGAGCTCCCCTTCAGCCTTTTCCGGTGGTGGGGATCCCTTTTAAACAGATTGCTATAGACATAGTGAGTCCCCTGAACCCACCCACCAAGACAGAAAAAAAGTTTGTACTGATGGTAGTGGACTTTGCCACCCACTACGCGGAGGCTTTTGCGCTAGCCTCCATCTCTGCAGCCAGCCTGGCTAAGACTCTGCTCTCTCTCTTTGCCCGCTTAAGAATGCCCCGCACGGTCGTGTCAGACTGCGGCACCGGGTTCATGTCTAAACTGTTCCAGAAGATGTGAGACCTGGGGGGGGGGGTTGACCATGTAACTTCGGTGCCTTACCACCACGAGACCAACAGACTGGTTGAACGCTTCAACCAGACTTTAGGGAAAATGATCCGGGCGTACGCTAGCCGTCACCCAAGAACTTGAGACCAAGCCCTACCCTACCTCCTCTTTGCCTGCCGAGATGCTCCGCAAGAAAGCCTCGAGTTTTCCCCGAATGAACTGATGTTTGGCAGAGAACTATGGGGGCCCTTGGCTTTGTTGCGGGAGGAATGGGAGGGGGCTGCCAGCAGTTCGCCCGTGCCGGTTCACACTTTACTGCGGCGGCTACGAGACACCCTCCACAGCGTTCGAAAAGCCGCCCAACAGCATCTGAAGGCAGCCCAGCAGCGGCAAAAAGAGCTGTATGATAAAACCGCAGTAGCCCAGACTTTTGAGGTAGGTGATAAAGTGTTGGTTCTGCGTACCCTCAAAACAGACAAGCTGTGTCTTAAGTGGGAGGGTCCGGGGACTGTAGTTGAGAAACTTGGACCAGTCAACTACAAAATACTTTTTGCTGAAACTCCTAGAAAATATAAAGTGTTTCATGTAAATATGTTAAAATTATATGTAGACCGAAGTGCGAGACTAAGCTGTGTGAAAGAACATAATGATAAAGATTTCGCTGATAGAGATCTGTTAAGAGAATGGGGGGATGGTGAGAGAATAGAAAAAATCTCACTGTCACCCGCCCTGTCTGAGGCTCAGCGAAAGCAAATGAAGCGAGTGCTAGATGAATTTGAGACCATGTTCTCAGACCGCCCCGGGCGGACCCCACTCATCCAGCACACCATTCAAACGGGTGACAGCCCCCCTCTGCAATCTCTGCCATACCGGGCGGTAAGACCCCACGCTCAGGTCATTGATGAAAAAGTCAAAGCCATGTTAGACCTAGGGGTGATCGTCCCTAGTTCTAGCCCATGGTCCTCCCCGATTGTCCTAGTGGCCAAAAAGGATGGGGGGTGCGGTTCTGTGTAGACTATCAGAAAATCAACAAAGTGACCGTCCCTGACCCCTACCCCATCCCCAACATAGATGTCTTGCTAGAGAAGCTAGGGAGGGCCAAGTACATTACCACCCTAGACCTCACCAAGGGCTACTGGCAAGTTCCGCTAGACGCGGATGCTGCTCTCAAGTCTGCCTTTGTCACACACCTGGGTTTATTCCAGTTCACCACTTTTCCCTTCAGAGTCCGGAACGGTCCAGCAACCTTTCAGAGGCTGGTGAATGGAATGCTGAACAGGTTGAGAGAATTTGCCTGTGCCTATCTAGACGACATAGCTATCTTTAGCTCCACTTGGGAGCAGCATCTGCAGCATGTCCGGCGGGTCTTCCAGCAGATCCGAGACGCTGAGTTGACAGTAAAAGCAAAGAAGTGCCAAATAGGGCTAAGAGAGGTTGAGTACCTTAGACATCGCGTCGGAGGGGAGAGCATCAAACCCATAGAAGCTAAGATCGAGTCGGTTCAGAAATGGCCCCAACCCGCAACCAAAAAACGAATGCAGGCTTTTCTGGGACTTGCAGGGTACTATCAGAAGTTTGTGCCACACTTCAGTCAGCTAGCAGCCCCTCTGACTGATCTTTGTAAGAAGCGCCAACCGAACAGAGTCCAGTAGACCGCGGCTTGCCAGACCGCTTTCGACAAGTTAAAAGCCTGCCTCACGGCAGCTCCCATTCTGCAAGCCCCAGACTTCGAATCCCCCTTCGTTCTACAGACAAATGCCTCTGAGGCTGGGATGGGGGCGGTGTTGTTACAAGAAAAAGTGAGAGAAGGGCTGCGCCCCGTTGCATACCTGAGCAAGAAGCTCCTGCCCAGAAAACATAGTCTTGCCACCATTGAGAAAAAGTGCCTGGCCGTAGTGTAAGCCATCACCAAGTTGCGCCCCTACCTCTAGAAAAGACGGTTCCGCCTGCAGACTGACCATTCCCCCCTGTGCTGGTTAGATAGAGTCAAAGGCAACAACCAAAAACTCCTACAGTGGAGTCTAGCATTGCAAGACTTTGACTTCAAAATTGAGCACATCAAAAATAAAGACAATGTCTTGGCTGATGCACTCTCCCGGGCTTTCTCAGGTGATAGGCAAGTCGATGAGAAATTGGGGTGTGGGACCCCAATGCCATCTTTTCCCCGGGGGGGAGATGTAGAGAAAGCCAACCTAAAACCCCTTTCTGACACACACACACTCACCAAAGTGGAGAGAAAGAGACCCGGGAGGGGGGGGGGAGACAGCCAGTCTCCACAGAGACCAAAAGAGACAAACAACATCTGCACAGAATCACCCCAGGAGAAAAAGCAAAAAGCATCCCCAAGTTCGTCAATGCTCTCGTATATCAGCCCCATCTACATAAGACTTGAATACCTCGCCAGAGCAGACACTTCGGCACCCATAAAAAAAGACCATTCAACACCACAGGATGGGACCATTAAGCAAGTGGCTTCAAAGAGACCCCACCCCACAGAGAGAAGGCGTCACCCCACCTGACCCAAAAGGCCGCCCCTCAGGGAGGGTGGCAACCCACCTGATTGGCCACCCACCTGATTACGGAGGGAGGGGCTACCTGAAACCCAAGGTATAAAACACCCTGCGCAAGAGAACTGAGTTGTTAGACCTGATCAGCAATCTTGCCCCATGCTTGGAGTAAAAAAACGAAGAGATCGGCAACCCCGGGTAGCAGCACCCGGCGTGCTCCAGCTAGCTGAAATCACTGGCCGCTTGAGTTGACCAGACCCCTGAGAAACCAAGCTGAAATCACTCACAAGCCGCTTGAGTAGACCGGACCTCCGCCGAGAACCCAGCTAGCCGCTTAAGTAGACCAGACCTCCGCCGAGAACCCAGCTAGCAGCATGCGGTTGACCGGGCCTCTGCTAGAGCCCGAGCTGAACTAACTAGCTGAGAGCCCTGAAATCAGTGTCCTTGAGACTTCTTGCTTGCTACTTTGTACCATACTGATAAGCTGTATTGCTAGCGTGTGTCTAAGTTTATGAAGGTAATTTTATAAATAAACTTGTTTTATAAAAAATACTTTTGTAGCTATAAGTTATCCCTTTATTCTAAGCTAAGAGTGATAATCGCTAGAGACCTCAAAGAAAGCCCGCCCTAAGACTCGCTACCCCCTTAGCATTGAACCCGCGCAGAAGACCAGGCTGTCGATCTTCTACTGAAAGATTTCTTACTGAACTCTCCCTCATATGAAAGACTGCATGGTTACAAAGCTACCACTTGTGCTTTAAGAATTTTAAAAGGGGTTTTGTAAGCTCTCTGTTTCTGGGCTTTGGGAAGGAAAGTCCAAAGCACCTTTCATTCCCCCCCCCCCCCTAAAGCTGGTCTGAAGGGAGGGGACCTAGACAATGTGGCTCAGAAAGTCCCCAAGCAGCTGGATAGACTAGGGTGTGTCAGGAGGTTTATCCTGCTAGGTGGCAGCCTATTAGAAATTCTTTTCCTGGAGAATCTATGTAGAGAAGGTATCCACCATGAGGAAAAGTTATCCCCTCTCCCAATCTCGTAACACTAGTATTGGTGATAGTGGATTTATGTTAGATTTCATGAAAATACAATAGGGATGATCAGAACAAACAAATAGACCTTTAATGAATGTGTCTCACAGTGAGAAACAAATTAAATTCTGTACAATGAACCAGCTGATTGACCTGCATCTGTCCGTCATCAATTACTTGGTTTGGAGATGAGGGCCAATTAGAATAGCTGAAGTGAAATATATTAAGCCATGGGAAAATGGAAGGGTTTAGGGTCAGTAACCCATAGCTGAGCCCATTATTTCTAAAGAGCATGTTGCAGAACATCTATGGAAGCACATGTTAACATCTTCATGAAATCTGCACTGTACTTTTATTAGGATGCACATGATAAAACACCTCATTATAAATGAAGTGCTTAAAGAACCGTTACCAGCAGAACAATTGTGCATTCAGTAATCAGAGACATCCACTTGAAATTCCACACACAACGCATACACTCAGATCCTGGGCTTTTATATAAACAGGATTTCCAGTGAATTAAAAGATCATAAGAGTGGAGCCTCCTTCCACTAGTAGCTCTTCTTCACATTGTTGTCTCCAGTTGCTTAGAGCTGTTATTCTGACAGAACTCCTTCACTCTCATTTGTTTACATCCTTGGCCAGAAATGAAGGGGCTATATTTTGAATAAAGCAAGAACTGAAAGCCAACGATACTGGCTCCTCTCACTGACTTGTTTTCATTTGAACCAAGACATGGTCAACAGCTCTTGAATCCCTTCCTCACAGCAATTGAGACTGCTAGACATTTCCCCTTATATACCCTAGGGTGCAGTCCTATGCAGGAATCCAAGTTAAAGCATCCCTGACAGATGGCTGTCCAGCTGCATCTTGAATGCCTCCAGTGTGGGAGAGCCCACTACTTCCCTAGGTAATTGGTTCCATTGGTGTATTGCTCTAACAGTCAGGAAGTTTTTCCTGATGTTCAGCCGGAATCTGGCTTCCTGTAACTTGAGCCCATTATTCTGTGTCCTGCACTCCGGGATGGTCAAGAAGAGATCCTGGCCCTCCTCTATGTGACAACCTTTCAAATATTTGAAGAGCGCTATCATATCGCCCCTCAGTCTTCTCTTCTGAAGGCTAAACATGCCCCATTCCTTCAGTCTCTCCTCATAGGGCCTTGTTTCCAGTCCCCTGATCATCTTTGTTGCCCTCCTCTGAACCCTTTCCAGTTTGTCTGCATCCTTCTTAAAGTGTGGTGCCCAAAACTGGATGCAGTACTACTTCACATGATTTTGAAGCTATACTTCAATTAATGTAGCCCAAAACAGCCTTTTTTGCAGACACATCACATTGCTGGCTCATATTAAGCTTGTGATCTACAACAATTCCAAGAAGGAAGTCCTTGGGATCAGGGGCTATGTTGTGAGACAAATGGCTCAAGCAGGTGGGGCCTCTATTGGACTTCCAGGCTGTCCGTTGCTTATCCCAAGGGTTTCCTATTCAAAAAGTTAATCTTCAGCTGCATTGAAAGGAAGGGAAATAGGCCATTCTTCATTGGGGACTGCTCTTATTTAACTTTGGCCTTCTCTCAGCAACTGAGAATCTATTTAATGAACTGAGAGGGACTTGAACCTGAGAGAAGCAGTGAGTGCCTGAAGCCTCAACTTCCTGGGGTTCCCGATGTAGGATGGCTGAATCAGATTAATACCCCCTTAGCAAAAGTCTGTGAAACAATTTTGTGTATATTGTATCCCGAAAATAATCCATAAGAAAAAAATCCTTAAGTATTTTATGAGTATCATCTTTTGACCTAATAGTTACAGTGAATACTGTATATTCTGTTTAATCTAAATCAGGCCTGTACAACTGAGATCCTCTAGGCCTGCAAAAATATATGCTTTTTGTCACAATGCCTGATTTGCTCTATAACAGGAGTAGGCAATGTGGAACATTTGATAGCCAGGGCACCACTGGTCCACCGCTGGGAAATCTCTCTCTCTCTCTCTCTGCTACCACCTAGCCTCATTTTATATTTAAAACCTTTTTTTCATTTTATATACATTTTATAGTTTAAAACATATCATTTACAAAATGTAAGCCATAACATAGAGATCAGATTAAAAACATTATTCATATACTGGAGTTATTCAGTAGTCATCTGAAACTGAAAGGCCTTCTGAGATCAAGATCCGTATTAGTAAAGCCATTATCATGGGCATGATTTCTTCAAAAACTAATCAGGAAAGTCTATCTGGTTCTGTTCTAGCTTCCTTCAGTTTAACAAAAGAAGCAATCTTTTTCATTACTACTACTTCTTTTAGCTTCATAAATCAACTTTTCACCTCAAGTACACTTGATATCCTTCCTTCATTAAACTTGCTACATATGTTCTTGCTACCTCCAAAAGGTATTGTATGAAATCACAATCTGCTTCAGCCACCCTTTGATTCAAACTCAACATGATTTTTGAGGATTCTTTGGCAAGATATATCCAGTCATAATATATATCAGTCTTAATACCTCTTTCTACCATAGTAGCACCATAGGAAATCATGCCAGACATGCATATGAAATCTTCCTGTTTTAAATGGGTTTCTCTATAGAAGTGGTATTGAAGAGATCATTGTGAAGTGATCATGGTGGAGAACAGAATAAAATAAAATAAAGTACCTGCATGATTTTGACTCAGTAAATTCAGTTTAGCAATGATCCAATGAAATTACTGGTGAAAACAAGCTGAGTTACATCAAACAGAATACTGTCACTAGAAATTTCTTAGATTCCATTACCTTAGCTGTTTTATCATAACTTTGACTGAGATGGGCTCATTTCCTTATCCTTTAAAACTTTCTATAATGATCACATAAACTGCCAATTTCAAATTCAAAAATATAAATCCAAAAATGCCAGCAAATTCTCAAATCATTTTAATCTCTGTTTCATCTCTCGAATAAATGGTCTGGATGTGATACAGACAAATCAGGAGAGATTCTGACTTATTGGAATGGTGTGAATTCTAGCACTATGAAGAGAAGCAAATGCCTCTTTTGTGTCTCATTTTGTATCTTTCAGAAAGAGTTCAACCATGTAGACCAGTCTCTCCCAACCTGGTGCCCTCTAGATGTTCTGGACTAAAACTCCCATAATCCTCAATCAGCATGACCATGTTGGATCAGGTTAGTAGAACTCATAGTCCAACACATCTGGAGGGCACCAGGTTGGGGGGCACTGATGTAGACCTATTGCCTCACAGATGGAGACCAAAGTTAACAGCCAATCCCAATCTGCATGAAACAAGCCCAAACCACAATCCAGTCAAGTTAAAGTTCATGGCTTTAAAGTGTGACTAAACCAGATTTCTCCCAGTACCTTATCTTCACTGTTTGTGGATTAAACTATCTGTTAAGGAGCTTTTGAATGGGACTGCTTCTCCCTACACTTCCCTAGAATCTAGAGCTGATGGGTGGACTCTCAGGTTGGGTGCTGTGCCCCGCTGACTGCAAAGCACAATTGGTGAAACCAAGCATGGTGAGTTATACAGTGCCTGGTTAGGAGGAAGGGGAGAATCTCAAAGAACCAGAAGCATAAGCAAGATACATTTCTGTTGAGGGGACAGGGCAGCTGGTAAAAGATGCCACTTTCAGGTTGTCACCTGGTCTTGTGCACACACTTTCACTGTCATCAGCAGAGCCCCATGACCAGAGCGGCAGCCCTTCTTTGTCGTTCTGGCCACAGGGCTCTGTGCCTTTTTGGCTTGCGGGTAGGTTAGCGTGTCATCTGGGTTTGGATGGCACACGAGACCTACTAGGGTTAGCGTAACCCTACCAGAAGCCAGGGCTTCACAGGGTGGTTTAGAAGCCATACCAGGTTGGCTTCTGAAGCACCCCGCAGGGGTGAGACGACACACTAAACCTCAGCAGGAAGTAACCTACTGAGGTTTAGCGTGTAGTGCAAGCCCAGTCAATGTCTGAAAACCCCTCAAGATTTTGGGTGGGATTGGGGTTACTTACTTTGAACAGCTTCCCTTTGTCTTTTTGTTCAGTTTATAGCAATATAGCTCCAGAAACATATGATTTATATCCTGCCTTTATGAACACTCAAGAAGACACACAGAAGACCTAAAACATTAAAACAGCATAAAATACAATTAGAACAATCCATCTTAAAAAAAAAAAAAGGAAAAAAAGACAGCAGACTGAAATCACTGAATCCTTCACTAGTCATTAAGTAAGCATCCCTCCACCAAATACCAAATGAAACAACTTGCCACATGCTGTTGGCATACTGTTATTGTATGCAAAAGGATTTAGAGTTGTTCTTCTTTCTGATGTTATAATTTTAAGACTGGGTGCTCATTATGAGAGTGTGCGGGTGATTTTACAGGGGCAACACAGCTTGATTCAGGGCCAAACTAGACACGATGGGGAAGCCACGTGTTTCTGCCCACACATCTGGCCCACTCGTATAAAATGCGGGAGGGTTACAGGGTTCAATTTATTTCTTTTTACATGAAATGGAGCACATGGACAAGGGGAACAAAACCATCTTCTGTTCCCCACCTTAATTCACTGTGCTCTTTTAACTTTTAGCTCCAAGACCAGAAGTAAGCCTGGCTGAGGGGAAAAATGCTGGAAAGAACAGAGCAAAATGAGATAAGGAGGGGAAGGGGGTTGTTTTTGCTATCCTTCCTGTGTACTCTGTTTCCATGCTCTTCTCCATGTCCTGATGGAGGCTGACTAAGGCAAGACCGGCTGGGAGATGTGAGAAAGCCTTTTCAGTGGCTGAGCCCAAACTGTAGAATTCCCTACTTCAGGATGTCCATCTTGAAGATGTGTGATAAAAACACCAGCCTAAGTCTATATCCTAAGTTACAGTCTACATTGCATAGCATAGTCCAGTGGACAAAGTCCACCCTAGCATTCAGAGCATCAGAGAGAAGACATGAAGATGCATACAGAAAGCAATCCTTCTCTCAATGAAAACAGTTACAGTTACAGGAAAGCGAAACTTAACAATCATAATACGTCATCAGAAAGTACAAACCATGTGACCAGCTCATATTTCTTTCCAGCCCACTTTTCCCATGAGAAGAGAATCGCAGTCTCAGACTCAACACGATTGTTATTGTAGCCACCCTGTACCTTTCCAAATGAAAACACTTGTGGCACAGCTGTTGTTGTGTTACATGTCCCACATCCCCCCACAGCCTGTGATACATGTTGCCCCAGAGGGGCAAGCTAATATTGGGACATGGATGGCTTGTGTGGTCCCATTCCCCCTTCATGTGTTCACTGAAAGTCTGAAGTGTGTGTGTGTGTGTGTGTGTGTGTACATGAAAACGTCAGGCTTCTTTGTGTCAGACCAAGCAATAGTTTACATGTACATAATTTGATTTGTCCAATGGATGGATGCCACCTGAATATGTGAACCAACTCCACTGAAAAGAACTGCAGAGGTAGTACAAGCTGATATCCATGATGTTAGCTCTGCAATGGCTTATACATGCATGTATATCATCATCACTGGACGTTAGTCATCCAGTGATGAATATGCATGTGTGAACCAGCACTATGTCTTGGGGGCTAGCAGAACCTCTCTGTTCCCAATTTTAGGATCAAAAGGAAGATTTAGAAAGAGATCCCCTACCTGTGCTTCTCTCTACTCTTTATCCTGGCCACAGGAAAAAAAAATCCTGTTTTTTTCCTGGTTACACTCTGTAACATCTATATTTTATATTGCAAATTTATTTAAACATTTTAATGAATATAATCTCTAGTTAAAAGGAACTTTCTGATTAATATATGCATTTTAATTTAAAAATGCGCACCCCCCCCAAAACTTCAATGAATGGCAAGCTAAGATCACATCCTCTCACCCAGATGCCAGCGCAATTTCTAAATACAAAAGCAACTCCTCACATCTGTTCTCTTATTTTCTTTTTCGATTTAAGAGGGAAATTGACCTTACAATCTTCAACGTGACTTCGGGTCATTGTTATTAGAGATGAGAAAATGCTGGTGTTCTTCTTTTGACTTAGCCTGGCAAACCTCCCAGATACTATACAATTGCAGTATAAAAACTCTGAACTGCTTTACAGTATTTTATTTTTCAGGTGGAGACATTTGCCATTTCCCTGTAGACTGGGCAAATGGAAAATCTTGCTTGTAAGAAGGCTGAACAATGGTTCCTTTTAGAAGCTCTATAGCAGGAAAATAAATTCTCTGCTTGATATTCTTTCATGACAGTTGGGACATAATGTTAATGTTTTATAGTGAAGCAGGTAGACTTTACAGTTTTCAGAATTTTAAATTGAAGCGCTATGTGGGGGCAGGACTTAAAGTGGGGTGGGATGCCACCCACTTCTTTACAGGCAGACCTATAAGTATGCCACTTCTTTCGAGGTGAACATAATTGAGTCTAGCCTAACCATTGTACTTCCTTTTTTCTCACCCTTCAGACACTGTGCAGGAGTATCTAGTTTCCTGAACTCTGAAGCCTTTGGGACAGGCTGTGCCCCAAACTCTACTTCTAGGAAGAACAGGATAGAGAAATAGCACCCTTTGCCCCTGCTTTAATGGGTGGGAAATGTGCCCTTGTGGCATCAGTGGCCATTACCTGCATGAACCTTAAGTCATCTTCAGAGGCCTTCCTCCGGGTGTCCCCATCAAAGGAAGTTAGGAAGGACGGTGGCTAAAAGAGAGAGGGCTTTCTCAGTTGTGGTGCCCCATTTATGGAATGCCTCCCCAAGGAGGCAAGACTGGCGATCTACATTGTTATTGTTTTGGTTCCAGGCAAAGACCTTTCTTTTCTACCAGGCATTTCGGAGATGTAGGGTTTGGGTGGTTGGTTTTTTTTAGATTTTACAGCTGTTTTTATATATATTTATCCCTATGCTGCTTGTTGCTTTATATTATATTGTTATGATTTTTGCTTTTGCGGTTTTGTATCGTATTCTGTTAGCTTTTGTAATCCACCCAGAGAACATCTGTTATTAGGCAGATTAAAAATATAATAAATAAATAAAATCACTCCAATCGGCAATCTCAACTCAGAGCTAAGGGGAAACAACAAAGAGAATTGAGCGGGAGTTGGTGTAACAGCTGATGATGTCACAGACCCTCTGATCCCCACCCTTCTGTGGCTTGCAAGCCTAGGAGTCATAATAGGCATCACACTAACATGTTTCTCTGGGACTATTGGTCCATCTGGCTCAGTACTGCTTACACTGACTGGCAGTGGTTCTCCAGGGCTTCAGACATGAGGCTTTCCAAGCCCCACCTGGAAATGCCAGGGACTGTTTGCATGCAAATCATGTGCTCTGCCATTGAGCTTAGCGCCCCCTCTAGTCAGGGCCGGCGCTACCACTAGGCCAACTAGGCGGCTGCCTAGGGCGTATGGCTAAAGGGGGCGCAGAAACGCTCCGCTCCTGCTTCGCCTGTGCCCTAGACCCACGCAGACACTCGCCCTCTCCTCCTCCTCCTCCTCCTCCTCCTCCTCCTCCTCCTCCTCCTCCTCCTCCTCCTCCTCCAGGAACTGATGAGGAAGGGAGGGCGCGGGGCCTGCGCTCCGCTTTCCGTGACGTGTGTACGGAAGAGGAGGAAGATGGGAGCGAGCAAGCCTGATCTCGTGGCAGCAGCGGTGGCAGCAGCGGTGGCAGCAGCGGCGGCAGCAGCGGCGGCAGCAGCGGCAGGAGCGCGCGAGGCGTCAGGCAGCCGGGGCTCGCTGCGCTTGGCGCGGATCTGGGCAAGGAAGCCGAGCAGGAGAGCGGCCAGGCGGGCATGGGGCAGCAGCAGCAGCGCCCGTGAAGGCAGCTCCGCGCGGGGCTGCTCACTTGGCGCCGAATCCCGCTCTGCCTCCTCCGCCTCTTCCACCTCCTCCGGGCAGGCGGGCTTGCCTCTATCCACCAGGGCGCAGCTGGAGCGGCTGGTGGCTGCTGATCCGCCGCAACTTGGCGCCTCTTCTCGCCTTCCTTCCTTCCTTCCTCCCTTCCCGGGCCGCGGAGGCTGGCGGCAGCAGCAGCAGGAGGAAGCTCGCTCGCTTGGCCAACTCTTCCTCGCTGCCGCTGGGACTGCTGTCGCCGAAGGAGGGAGGGCTCAAGTGGGGGGGGCGCTAAATATTTGATTTTGCCTAGGGCGGCAAACTGCCTTGCCCTAGTCCCCCTACACACACACCCCTTAAGGCTACAGCTGAATGGAAACTGAAAGGATTAGAGCAGGGCTCTCCATCCTTGGGTCCCCAGATGTTGCTGGACTACAGTTCCCAGAATCCCTTGCCATTAACCATGCTGGCTGGATATGCTGGGAGCTGTAGTCCAGCAACATCTGCGGACCCAAGGTTGGAGAGCCCTGGATTAGAGGGAAGAGGCAGGGGCCTGAGGTCAGGGTGCAGATGAGTGAAGTGGAGGGAAAAGAAATGTGGAGCAAAAGCAGCTGAAAAGGCTGGTTCCACAACACAAGCGCACCCAGCTGTGGCTTCCATTAATAAAATGTGGCTTGTACAGGAAGATTTGTATTTTTTTATTGTCACTCTGAGAGTGACTTTACTCGCATGAGGCAGCATGTGCTTATTTCTCCTAAACATTTTAAATATAATGTAGCATGGGGGGTGGGGAAGTGTTGTAGAGAGCTCCTATTGGAATGATTAAACAGGTTTTGAATTTTCTGAGCAACTATGAGACCATTGTAAAGGAGACGTTTGTCAGAATCCCCGAGTAGGGTGTACGTGCTCTATTTATAAGGTTTTCCAGCATTAGCTTTTATTTAATAAATCCGGTGAACAATAAGGAGAGATAAGGCAGTGACTTAAATGCACAAAAACAGAGGAAATTCAGAGATCAGCTATTTCGTTCCAGCTTTCGCTCGGGCCTTTGTGTTCCGATATTGCAAAAACCTGAGCTCCATGTTTTAGCACAGAAGAAGAAAGATAAGAGAAGGTAACAGAGGAAACCAAAGCAACATGTTATAAGTGCAAAATTAATATAGCTCTATGTGATCTTATTTCTAATAGAGTGTAACCTGCTGATGAAGGGCTAATCCCTGAAAACAGAGTTGGCCTATTATAGACGGGGCCTAGTTTAGGCACGAATAACAAACATATGCCACTCATATACATCTTGTCCTCACAGCCCCATCCAGCAGCATTCTAGCAGCTGGTACATCTCCTTCTCCTCTCCTTGTACCTCCACCTCACCAGTGAGCACACTGGTCCCAGTTGCAGCTGAGAGGCAGAACAGCTATGCTGGCATTCCAGTATCAGAAGCTAGAACACAATTACAGTTGTTTCTCCCCATTTTTTGCTTTCCTTATGAGGCTCCGGTATGGCTGCTAGAGCACTTGTAATATGGGGCAGGAAATAAGCTGTGTGATGTCAGCAACTGAGAGTACTTCTTAGGAATTGCATGAGGGGCCAGCAGCATGGTCTAGAACAGTGTTCTCCAACCTTGGGTCCCCAGATGTTTTTGGCCTATAACTCCCAGCATGCCCCAGCCAGTGTAGCTGGCTGGGGCATGCTGGGAGCTGTAGGCCAGCAACATCTGGGGACCCAAGGTTGGAGAGCCCTGGTCTAGAATGATAAAAAGAAATGAACGTAACAAATGAACAAAAGTAAAACTGTTGAGTTGTATCTGTCCTCATAGCTGCTTATTATATATTTTTTAAAAAATTTAGTCCAGACATTCCACAAAGTAATAGTATGATGGTATAATTCCTTAGTTAACACTTTACAGGAAGTTTCTTGAATAACCAAATTATAATCAAGAAAAGAAAACATCAATGTGGTTTGAGAAATTTATCTCTGCCATATCTGATCAATATCCAGTGTTATGCTGGGGAAATATGTAATAATAATAATAATAATAATAATAATAATAATAATATAAAAACTGAAATAATGGATAATCAATGTGTTTATCAAATTTTAACTACCCAGTAAACCTCTTTGCCTGTGAGATAAAGTTTAGAACATTGTCCTGCAATTAGAAAAATTCAATACATTTTCAGGGAAACTGTACATTTTTCTTTGTTAGGTGGCCATGTTTGAAACTTCTCAATGATTTTTTTTTAAACCCAGCCGATTAATAATGTATATTGTTCCTTAGGAAATCCATGGTAGTTTAGACATAATTAATGTCCACTTTTCATTTCCAAAAAGGAAAACAAATTTATCATGCTCAATGGAACCAGTGTGAAGGATCCATCACGATGTAAATGGAACTGAATGAGACACTTTCATTAGCCATGGATCATTAGTACAACACCCCATAATGGCCCTGCCAGAGATTTGAAGGTTTGTCATGTGAAAGCATACTCACATAGCCCGTTAATGCATGAACAGCAGACATTTGACATCAAAACATTTACCCTCTTAATGCCAGCAAATTATCCCCGGAAATCTGCTTCTATCTCAGAATGTAACAGTCAGTACCCCTTTCAAGAGTGCTAGATAAAGGGAGACCTAATAATGTCAATGCCAGGTCCAGGTTTTTGAGGGCCCCTTGGGCAAGATCCTCAATGGCCCCTCCTTCAGTGACTTGGTTCACACAGCACCCCACTGCTCACTGTGGGTTATTTAACCCACTATGAGCTGCGGCGCCCCTTGGGTTTTGCCTATTCAATCCCTAATCAGGGGTTGTTGTGTTGTTCGAACCCAGGCATTGGGGGTTATGCGAGGGTTAAACAATTAGTGGTTTCCCCCACACACATTTGATAATCACCCAGATGCTCAGTTGGTGTATTAAAAAATTATGAAACTGCTTTGACATTAATAAAGCTGTTCTGAGATACGTCAGCACAAGGTTTAGCCCAGTACTTTGAAGTGACAGGAGGGTTCCCCTCCCCAATCTTCATTTCAGCATTTGAAATAAAATGTCAGACTATAGTTCTGAACATCAGAAATGAGAGTGTAACACTTTGCCCTTGTGAGTCCCATATGTAAAATACAACAAGGTGTTGAATGGTGCAAACCAGCAGCGTCTGCCAGGACTGATCTAGCGGCCTGCTTCCAAGCAACTCCACCTGCCTCTACAATATGATGTCACAGTTAATGCTGTGCAATTGTAAAGCTCTTGTATAGCATAAATGTGCAGAAAATCAGAGACGGTGTTATTGTCTATGCCCCACTTGTGATGTCTAAGATTAACTGAGGCTGGAGATAGATAAGAGTAGTTACTATTTACTATTATTATTTAATTTGTACCCCCACCTTTTAACAAAAAATAATAATAATACACAAGACAGCTTCCATAAAATCAGTATAAAACATAAATAAGAATAGTAAAGGAAAAAAACCCGGAACCCGCAGAATAAAAACAAGTAAAACCTACAACAGTTAAAACACACACACAGCAGTTGCCCCCACACTCCAAGAGTTGAAGGTGGTATAATAGAGTTATCATTGCCTATGGCAGGGGCAGGGGTGGGGAGCGAACATGGGGCCCTTGAGATGAAGTTGGACTAGCGCGGCTATCATCCCTGACCATTGGCCATACTGGCTGGCCCTGATGGGAGTTGGAGTTCAACAATATCTGGAAGTCTGCATGTTCCCCACCCCTGGCCTATGGTGTGGGATATGGTGTGGCCTATGGTGTGGGATAACTGAAGGACCTTTTTGACCAGAGAAGGTAGTGGGGCAAAAGAAATGAGCGTGTTCACAGTCATCATAAAATATCTTAAAATCTGTCTCATCTCCCACCATCCCAGCTACACCTACTGTGATCCCCGGTTCATGTCTCTGCTCAGCCATGAAGTTCACTGGCACAAACCTCTCTCAGTGTAATCTACCTCAGAGGGCTGTTGTGAGGATAAAATGGGTCCACTCTGTGTATGCTGATGGTAATTGTAATATTTGCCTGCTTAAATCAACAAGGTAATGTAACCACTAGTTACAGTGGGATGAAAGGGTTAATTGAACAATCCCCAGGGTACATGTTTTGTAACCCCTCCTCCCTACTTCCGGCGTCTCTGTGGCCAGCTCTCTCTCTTTCTGTAGCTCTCCAACCTGATGGCCACACAGTCTGAGCTGGCTTCCAGCCAGTGATCCCCAGTGAAGCAGACTCTTAACACCAAAGACTCTAACCTGCCTATATGCATCCTGCATATATGAATAAACGGACAGTAAGTAAAACTAATAAATGTCTTTATTAGTTTTAAACCTTGCTTGGACAATCTGTTTCTTTATTTTAAAAAAAACAAAACCTTTCAGCAGGGTTTAGCAACCCATGTGGTGATAACCAGTTTCAATAGCCAGGCTGTGCATAAGGGGGAAAACTCTGCTCATCCTAACCAGTATAGGACCGACTCCTTTCCATATCCTCCAACAAATGCTTCCTTGAGCTACTCGGAAGAAAGGAGAGATACCAAACGTGACTGATAAATTGAATCCTTCCCTTGGCTTAGCTTTCAGTGACTGAGGTTAAAATGGTACTGGGTGATTTTTAGCATGAGTTTGGAAGGGATCGATACATTATATAATCCAACCTTCCCTCGGGAGGCCAGACCCTCAGTTCACCAACCCACACAGAATGTGTGCGATGTAGACCACAAGCCAAAAGCACTAATTGTGTTAAATTATTATCTTCCCTGGCCTATTAAAATCAGCTGAATTTAGATTGATTGATGGATAACATATTGCCTCCAGGTTTTGAGGACATTGGTATAAGTTGCTTGTGTGTGTGTGTGTAGGTGTAGGTGTAGGTGTAGGTGAAGGTGAGGCTCCTCCTCCTCATCTGTGTTGCTACTGCCCATTTGTTGACCCTGTGTCTCTGAGTCCAATCCACATTACTAGTCCCTAGGGTGGCTGGGTGCAAAGGACAACAGGGATCCTACTACACCTTTGTTGTGTAGAACAGGGCACTTCAGCAGGTATAGCTACACCTGCTGAGATTTCCTCTTTTACACAACTATGAAAGATGCAGGAGCACTATCCTCTTTTGCAACTGGCTGCCCTAATTTAGGCGAGATGAGCTGAGGCTGCTTGCTCCTATCAGTATTCCCTTGCTTGGAGAGGGCAGGTGAATAGTCAGTAGCAGAAGGGCTGGGAGTGGAGGCTCTGATATTATGGTGTAGCTGTGGGGTCTACAACATGTTACCTCATGCCCGTGGACACCTCTTTTAGCACTCGCCAGGCTCCCTGTCCCTCCCTCCTGATATTTATTTTATTTTGTAAGGTTTTTAAAACTATTTTTTTTTTAAACTGGAAGGTTGCCATGTTGTAAAGTGAAATGCTGCCCTCTAGCACCATCTTTATTTGGGTTCCAAAGAATGGTTTTGTGTTTTGGAGTTCAGATCCTACCTCCGCTTGGTACTTAGGTTCTTGGGCAAGTAACTTTTTGTTTTAGTCTCACCAGTTCGCCTTGTGGGAAATGAGTGTTTTGTGACCGGATATGCTCACCATGGTGGCCATTTTATGAATGGGCTTGCCCCCCCCAGGGCAGCCATTTTGTGAGAGCAACCATGACACCCTCTCAAAAATGCACCCACCAACCCAAAAAGGTGGGGGACCCCTGGTCTAGCTAGTCAAGGAGTTTGGTGCTCTGTGTGTGCAGGATTCCTGATTTGAGGCTACCATCGCCCTGTGCTGAGAGGGAGGTTGGCCTGGTACCCTGGACATGTTCAGCATCCCTTCTGGAGCTCCTTCTCCCACATGAACCTGTTCATCCTTCTGGATCCTTTGTTGAGGCACTGTTCCATGTCCCTTACTTGTTTTTGTGAAGTAAGGAAATGGTGGGGTTGCTTTCTTCACAGTGGTACCGTAATTCACTTCAAGGGACAGCCTTGGAATGTAACTTTGAAACTTCAAGTGGTGCAGAATGCTGCTGCATGCTTCTTAACAGGTGCTGGGAAGTGGGCACATATTCAGCCTGTTCTGCACCAGCTGCACTGGGTCCTAATTTGCTTCCAGGCCTAACTCAAAGTTTTAACCTTTTAAACTTTGCATGGCTCTTGGGACTCTCATACTGCAAAGACTATATGGGCCCACTCACTAATTGATATAAATGGAATAATGGGTTGGAGCCAGACTTAGCTGAATTTACAGCACAATCCTATGCATGTCTACTCAGAAGTAAGCTCCACTGAGTTCAATGGAACTTACCCACAGCTGAGTATAGGACTGTAGGACATAGGCCACAATTCTGTACATAGTTGCCTGAGAGCAAGGCTTACTGAACTCAATAAGACTTATGTTTGAGCAGGCATACACAGGATTGTGCAGTTAGTCTGGGTCTAACAGACTGTGTGTGTTTTATTTTGATGTTGTTTGTTGTATACTTTGATGGATTGTTATTGTTTATTATGTGATCATGACATTTTTATGTATTGTATGTATGCCACAAGGATTTTTTGATAAGGCAGATCATAAATAATGGAAATAATAAAAAAAATATTATGGGATGCTGTTTTGCTGCACCACCCCCACAATAATTTATGTTTAGCTTTAATTCAGTGTTAAGCATTGTATTATGGTAAGTTAATAAACCAGCATGTTCTTATTCTAGTTTGTGGTATAGTGTTTCTTTCTTGTATCTGTATCTTTTCAGGCATAACAGCTGGATATGGTCTTTTAGCTTCTCAAAGGTTTCTTGCTGTTATTTGCAGTCAACACAAGGGTTGTTCTGCTCCCTGAT
This sequence comes from Shinisaurus crocodilurus, assembly GCA_021292165.1. Classification (NCBI taxonomy): domain Eukaryota; kingdom Metazoa; phylum Chordata; class Lepidosauria; order Squamata; family Shinisauridae; genus Shinisaurus; species Shinisaurus crocodilurus. The sequence continues at coordinate 147,678,715 of CM037878.1, read as the reverse complement.
TGGAAAATTTCACTTAACACAGGAGTCCCTTTATTTCAGAGGCTCCTGCCTGCCCAGATTCTAGTGCTTACACAAACCTTGGTTTTACATTTTTTTGCAACTTGCAGAGTTATGTGCCTAATGATGTGGATACAAGGAGACCACCTTTGTGGCTCATTTGTCTGTTGATGCAGTGTTTTGTGGCGTTCCTGAGCTGAAAAATCTCCAAGTGACGTGTCCAGCTTTGTTTGCTTGATACCCAAGGTAGCAGTGAAGCATATCAAGTAGCTGGGAGCAACTTTAGTTGCCAATGAGAGAAAATTGGATGTGCGAGAGATTTGTGTATCCATTTTCATGCTTCTGGTAAAATGTGCACAGGTGGGAGGGAGAACTTGCACAACACCTCACTATAAGGGAGATGTGCGATTTCCCCATCCTGAAGGAAGCAGGAAATAGCACCTTCGGGGTGGAGACATTGGAAGGAAAATGGCACAGGTTGAAAGGGTTAAATCCTCCCCCCTCTCTGTGGGCCCAATCTAGCACCTACTTTTTTTCTAAAGAAAGAGAGGCCAGTTCTATGACTTTTTAAAAACCTGTGCTTAATGTAACCTGTAGTTTGGCCATGAGAATTATTGGCACTTAGGAGAAACCATAAGTAAAAGTAGCTCCACCCTACCACCACAGTGTTGCAGCTGACGGGACTTTTGCTCTGGGAAAGAGAGAATGGATCTTTGCTCGGGCTGATCCAGCCAGTAAGCTGACATCGCTATTTCAATCAACTCTAAGTCTAAGACTTTGGGTTGGGGCAGCTGCCTCCAAGTGATACCAGTTCAGGGAGGGAGGGGCTATTGATCACTGATAGTGCTGGGGATGGTTTGTGTAGCAGGACAGTGTTATGGCTTCTGATCTGACAGACCATCCTTTGTTAGGATTATTGTTTGCTAATAATGAAGGGTCTTGTGGCTCCTAAAAGACTGATTTGGTATAAGCTTTCATGGACTAGAATCGAGATGAAATGGGTTCTAGTTCCTGGAAACATATGCCAAAACACAAAATTAGTCTTTAAGAGGCCTCAACCCTTTTTGTGGTTCTTGCTAAAGCAGAATAACATGACTACCCTGCTGGAAGTTGTTTGCTGATAGACCAGAATGATGGGGTCACGTTTCAGCAATGGAACCTAATGAAGGAGATGGTCTCCCAGTAGCTGGAAATCTCGGAGATTTAATCTCCCTTCAGCTTTTGGAATGTGATGACCCATCAGAAGTTGAAGATGATACTCCTCCAGCTGGAGAGTGTGCGTGCAGAGAGACAGCTACACACACACACACACACACATGATTCTAGTTGGAATAGCTAGAACTGGGGGTTTCAACCATGGGGTAGGGCTCTTCTCTGGAGATCTGTTGCCTGCGGATTGCCTCTACTGTGCTCTTCTTGTTTATTTGTATATGGAACATAAGAAGAGCCTGCTGGACCAGACCAAAGCTTCATCAAGTGCAGCATCCTTTCCCCCACACAGTGGCTAACCACCAGTTGCCTTTTGGAAGCCCACAAAAAAGGCATAAAGGCAATAGCGCTCTTCTGCTTTTTCTCCCCAGCAATGAGCATCTGGTGGCATACTGCCTTGGAACCTGCAAGTTCCATATAGCCACATATAAAGCAAAGGCACCACATGTCTCCAGTGCACAAAGGAAACTAAACCCAGTAGTGCTGCACTTGGACCTTCACACAGCTTGGGGGGGGGGAGCTTCTAAAAGTATTATTGCTTTGGTGTAAATAGAGAGAACAGTTGTAGGACAGATGTGGACAGAAGGTAGATCTGGATCTACTGGTAGATCTCTTGGTAGTTTGCACTCCCAGGTGTTTAACAATAACAGCAACAAAATGACTCAAACCCCCTGCCCCCCCCCGCACACTTGCCCTACATTATAGTATTGAAATGAAAAGAGCTTGAAGTACCAGGAGTGATTTTTTGTGTGGAAGGATGTGAGCCCCATTCATTTCTGGTCCTCAAAAATAAATTCCTGGGCTTGGAATTGTTTAGTTCAAAGTGTATGTCTTTTACACCAGCCTCCAGTTGGTGGATCTTGAGGTTCTAGTAAAAACAAGAACAAATTAGATCCTGCAAGCCTGAGGTCTGCCCACCGCTGGTGTAGAACGATTTGTAGTATGTGGGGGGGTTAGTTTTGTGTTGATCCTATTGGGGGCTGTCTGTAATTTCTATAATTGTAATCATTGTTATATTTCGCACTCACTAACATATACTTGAGCTTTCTAGAGGTGGGGAGTTTTACAGCAAATTCATTTGTCTCAAAGACCAGGCGAAAAACAACAACAGCCCAATGATGCTGCTTGCAATATTGATCTAGGAAGGAACACACAGAGTCTATGTTAAGAAAATGAAGAAATAAATTAGGAAATAAATCAGTAAACTGGCTCTCTTTCTATTTTGCCTTATAAAAAAACAGCAGGCCTATTTTCTGGCAGTTTAAAAAAATGATATACATCACATAAAGAATAGCAGCTCATCACAGAAATGTACTCAGCATGACTTTTTCTAATGCTATTGACAATATGCAGCATGGTCAGCCAACCAAAGAAACCGCAGCCATTTCTCATGACTTTTAAAAATGGCGTCTTAGTAAACCATGCCTCGCCAATACTGCATGTTTAGAAGAATTGTGCAATTAGGTCTAGTACTCAGTGAGGTGGGTAAACCTGTGCTGTACCACTTCTGACTGCAAGTGAGGATTTGCATGATCGAATGACCCTGCGTACAAAATATTCCTTCCACATAGGAAGCTAGATGGACTAACTTGGACGAAAGTTAGAGAGGGACTCCAGCCTAATTTTTTCCTTGGCATCCAGTTTTCTGTGGAGGGATTACCTGCCATAGTGAAGCCCTCAGTCATAAGAACTTCCAACCACAGTGTGAAGAGGTGCAGCCCAAACACAGATTCTGCCACTTTCAGCATAGAATTTGAGATTTCCTGCATGAACTGACTACTGGCTATTCAAATAATCATTTTCTGTCATGATGTACTTGTGTATTGTCTGTGACTTTGGATAATCTCAGATTTCACATTTTGGAGCAGGGGAAGGTTGCTTAGCTGAAGGCACATTTGCATCAAAATCACACCCTACATGTGAAGATTATATTTACTTATAACATCTTTATACTGTCCTTCATCTAAGTGGATTCTAGAGCAGTGTACAAGGTTAAAAGACCACACATGCACGCACGCACGCACGCACGCACGCACGCACGCACGCACACACACACACACACACAAATAAGAGCTGAAGCAGCAAATAAAAAAGTAGTCAACAATACAGGCAGTCCCCGAGTTAAGAACATCTGACCTACAGACAACTCATACTTAAGAACGGACTTCTGGGTTCCCCGGTGCTACGTCATTTACGTAGAGTACATAGCATAGTATACTATGCAATTTGCATAATTTACGCAATTTGCGTAAATGCCAATTTTAACGTATAGAATGCTATGCTGTTCATACAAATTCTCCTTAAAGACTTACATACAAATTCGACCTAAAGACATTCTTAAGAACGGGACTCGTTCGTAACCTGGGGGATTGCCTCTACTTAAAAAGTGTACTTAAAAGTATTTTTAAAGTCTGAGTGATTAAAAATGTTTTTGCTTGGCACCTAAAGTGCCTTTGCACCAGGTAAGCCACCCAGAGGAAAGGCATTCTGTAACCAGGATGCCACAGCCAAAAATGCCGGAACCGTAAATGATGTAAATTAAGAAAAATGTCACATAATTTTCTAAGGTTGTAGTTCTAATCATGCATACCTGGAAGTAAGTCCCACTGAAATCAATGGACCTTTTAAAAAAAGCATGATTAGGGTAGTGTTATAAGGCTACATTCCTGTGCACACATTTCAGTGAATCATTTTAGTTTCTGATTAAGCTAAACTCTTGTGCAGTAAGTCGAGTGCTACTAATTTCAGTCTAATGCTGATATTCCGACTGTGAGTAAGTGCCACTGAACTCAATGGGACTTACTTCTGAGTAGATATGCATTGGTTTGCACTGTCAGTATCAAATACTGTTTTGCGGAGGGGTGTTTCTATTATTATATATAGTTTGGACATTGCTATAGAGTTATAATTACTTTTCTAGAACCCTGTAATTAATGGCCTTTCCGGCAAGATTCCCTAGCTACTCTGTTGTTTTTGACACCATCTATAGGCCAAACTGGGAGTGCTAGTCCTATCAAAGTACGTTTGCTTTCTTTGAATTCCTGCAGCTTTTTGCCCAAAACAGAACCTCAAAATTCACTACAGAATTTTGCTTTGGGCAAAACAAGTGGCAATATTGGGGTGTGTGGCCCCTCTCTGAGGCATTTAGCCAGCTTTTTTGAAATGTTCTTCCCTTGCATTCCTTTGGATGATTTGCCCAAGAAAGAACTCCAAATAGCAGATACAAGAATTTGCCACTTGATTCTAGGTATCTTTGGAATTATCTTACATTCTCCAAACTGGTTGTTTTAGGCTACAACCCTAAACACAATTACTAAGGAGCATGCCCCATTGAACACAATTGGACCTGCTTCTGTGTAAACATGCACAGGATTGCACCTACCTGGGAGGTACCCAATGGTAAGGTGACCATATGTACTGGTTTTACCAGTACAGTACTGGTTTTGGGGACATTGTCCTGGTTAGTTGTGAGATGTAACCAGTACAGTTTAGGACTACAAAATCTAAAATTATTAATTTATCAAAAGATTGAGTACATCAAATCAATCCTTGATAAACCAGCCTAAATCAATTTTATTAATTTATCCTAGTATTAGTTTTAGTTTACACGATGGTTCTTGTCGTTGGATCTCGGCAATACTCCGCACTCAGCACACGCACTCTCACTATATTGTGGCCGCGGCGACTCTTCGATAATACTCCCGCACAGTACATACAGCCTGACCGTGGGAACTCGATGATGAGGTCATCACACAGAGCCTGCCAAAATCGACCAATTCGGTGTTAGCTTCAGACTATAAAAGGCCCTCCGCAGCACAAGACAGGCACCAGTGATCTAGCATCTTCAGACCGTGACACTGGCCGTCAGAGCTCCACGCTCTCTCGGTTACTCGAGCTTGTCGCTCCGCTGTTTTCATGGCGCACCTCGCTGCTTCACCAGGACTAGGCTGACCATACGTTTTTTTCATATATCCTGACTGTCCCTTCTTTTTAATATAAATGTCAATTTTGTCCCGTTTTTAGTAAACTATATATAGTTTTTAATTTTTTTGTAAAAAACTGAATGCGGCTTGTTTATTTCTCATAAGACTCTCCGCGTTAAGAAACCTCGGGGGGGTGGTGAGCCAAGCCCCATGTGGAGCTGCTCCCATGCTCTCCTTAGCCCTTAGACAGGGTGACTAGTACTGACGTAGTCTAGAGTGCCGTGTGAGCCACGCTGAAGAAAGGGAACTTCACGGCGATGGGCCAGAGCCCGGAGCCGTTGTCGTCTTGCTGCGGGGTAGCTGCATCCCCCTGCGCAAGCCTGAAGGGGTAGAAATCAGGCAGGGGCACAGCGCCCTTCGCCCGCAGCCAGAGCCAGCTGCCAAGCGCCAGCAGCACCATCCAGCCAGACAGGCCCTGCATTTCTCTGGCGGGTGCCGAACCCCGGGCAAGCAGGCAAGATGGCGGAGCTGACACATGGGTGGATGGGAAGAGGCAGCACAGAGATGGGCCAGGCCGGGCAGCAGCGCGCCAGGCCGGGCAGCAGCACACCGGGTGGGAGCATGAAGACCCGGGCAGGCACTGAAGGGACACATACCCCCCGCATGCTCTGCGGCAGGACCATGCCGGGACGCAAGACGGGGGTCTGCTGGTGGTGGCGACGGCGGAGGCAGCTGAGAGGAGACCCACATGCACACTGAGCCTCTCTGCATGGTGGCGAGGGAGGGGACAGCAGCTCATTCACACAGGTCAGGGCATACATATTTATGCCCTGGTCAGCCAATTAGGACGGGACCTGAAGGAGGTGGTCTGTGGAGGTTAGGGGCGGGCTTAGGAGGATCAGCCTTTTCTTAAAGCGTTAAGATTAAGAAGACTGGACGGGGAGAGTGAAGCCGTGCATCTCGCACTAAGGAGGAGGTGCAGTGTGTGGCAGGCAGCCGGACGAGCAGGCGAGCTCAGGGCACATCGGACTGCAGGCAAAGCTAAGACTTGTCACTAGCGCAGCCATTCTCAACCTCTGGATGCGCCGGACTACAATTCCCAGCATCCCCAGCCAGCCAGCTGGCTGGGGATGCTGGGAGTTGTAGTCCCACATATCTGGAGGGCACTAGGTTGGAGAAGGCTGTACTAAGGAGTTAGTTGCCCTATTGAAGCCAGTGGGAGTCACTTTCCAGTACAAACCCCTATCAGATCCCTCTGCAAGCCACTGAGTGCTCTTTCCTTCTGGATTAATACACTGACTAGGTTCAGACAACATGGTAACCCACACTCAGGGCTGAGTAAGGGTTGTCGTTGAACCGTGGGTTGTCATCTGAACCCAGCTGAGATAAGAAACCATGGTGAACAACCCACAGTTCACAGCCCAATAACAACCATGGGTTCTCTTCGTGGGTTGGTTGTGGTTAAGAATCCATGGCTTGTTAGTGCAGGTGGGTTCAGACAACACGATAACCCACGTTTCAGCAACAACCCACACTCAACCCATAGTCAACCCCTGAGTGTGGGTTATCATGTTGCCTGAACCCAGTCATTGAGGATAACCATCAGTCCCCACCATGGTCTTTAGGCTGTTGTCCCCATGATCCACTCTGGCTGTGTGCAGGCCTAGCTGTGGGGTTACAGAGTGGCAAGGGAAAGGCGCTGTGTGTGTAGCCAGTGATAACTTCCTCCTTATTAGTACAGTAATATTTAATGGTAGTTCAGTACTAAATTTTGAAGTTCAGGCGCTCATCATTAAAGCCCCAATGACCATACCCCAAGGACAACCCAAAATGCAGGCAGCTGTGTTGATCCATTATAGATAGATACCCACAAAGAAAATCAGTCCATAGCATACTAGCTAATTTATTAGGATCAGCTGAAAAAAGTGCCAGAGCTCTGGGACCCAGTGTTCCCACTCCACTACACCATGGCTTCTTTATCAGAGGGGAGGGGGCCATTGCCCAATGGCAGAGCACCCATCTTGCGTGCAAAGGGTCCTGGGTTTCATCCCTGGTATCTCCAGGTGAGACTTGGAAAGACTCCTGTGTAAACCCCTGGAGAGCCATTGCCAGTCAGTGTGTAGGCAACAATGAGCTAGATCAAGTGTGGGGAACGAACCTATGACCCTCCAGATCTTGTTGGACTACTGTGAAGGATTGAGGCCTACCCAGGCTTGAGTTAGGTTGAAGCCTGAAGGCCCAAATATCTCCTGATGGGAGGGGGCATTTGTGACTTCGGGGGTGCCACAAGGGCAAGGGCCACCCCCCTAACACTGCTACTTGTTGCTCAGTGCCCTTGGTTGGGGGGATTGTTTTTCCCTGTCTAGGGCCTGAACATGTGCCTTGGAGGGGAGTCATGGGGCCAAGTGGGGGGTTCTGTGGGGCCCCCAATTAATGTAGTGATGGGTAGAGGGAGATATGGCATTGGGAGGAGGACTATCCAGGTAAGGGGAACACAGCCCAGACACTTAATGGCTGTGCCTTGTTCCGGTCCTCCTTGCACCCGCAGGTTTGGTGGTTGCCCTATCAGCCTGCCCTCAGGTCTCTGGATGCTGCTTCTAAATGCCAGATTGGTGCAAAATAAAACCTCCCTTATCCACGATTTAATAGTGGATGAGTTGGCCGATCTGGCATGCATTATCGAGACCTGGGTGGGAGAACAGGGAGGAGTTAGTCTCTCCCAGCTTTGCCTACCGAGGTACTTGGTGCAGCATCAGGGTAGACCTGGGGGCCGGGAAGGGGGGGTTTGCCATGGTCTATAGGAATTCTAACTCTCTCTCCAGGCTCCCTGTCTGTCTGACTACTGGTCTGGAGTGTTTGTCCCTGACCCCAGGGACATCATTTACCCATCTGATGCCCGCTGCAATATATTCGCTAGGCACTTCCAGGAAAAAATCTCTTGCATCCGCAGGGACTTAGGCTCCAATGTTATAACAGTAGAATCAGGAGAGGTACCCAGAGCACAGCCTGGACTAGTTATTTTGGATGAGTTTCAGTTGGTACAGCTCGAGGATGTTGACAAGGTGCTTGGACGGGTTCGTGCAACCACGTCTGTTCTGGATCCTTGCCCCTCTTGGCTTATAAAAACTAGCAGGGAGGGAACGGCCGGCTGGGACAGAGAGGTGATCAATGCCTCCTTGCGAGAGGGAGTGGTCCCATGCCACCTAAAACAGGCGGTGGTGAGACCACTCCTGAAGAAACCCTCTCTGGACCCGGAAGATCTCAACAACTTTAGGCCGGTGGCGAATGTTCCTTTCCTGGGCAAGGTCCTTGAGCGGGTGGTGGCCAACCAGCTCCAGGCGCTCTTGGATGAGACTGATTATCTGGATCCATTTCAGTCGGGGTTCAGGCCTGGTTTTGGCACAGAAACAGCTTTGGTCGCCCTGTATGATGACCTATGTCGGGAGAGAGACAGGGGGAGTGCGACCCTGTTGATACTGCTGGATCTCTCGGCGGCTTTTGATACCATCAACCATGGTATCCTTCTGGAGCGGCTGTCTGAGTTGGGGGTGGGGGGCACTGCATTGCAGTGGTTCCACTCCTACTTGGATGGATGGCTCCAGAGGGTGGTGCTTGGGGAATGTTGCTCGGCCCCATGGACTCTCCAGTATGGGGTTCCTCAGGGGTCGGTCTTATCCCCCATGCTATTTAATATCTACATGAAACCACTGAGTGGGGTCATCCGGAGTTTTGGAGTGCGTTGCCATCAGTACGCTGATGACATGCAGCTCTATTTCTCCTTTTCATCTTCAGCAGGTGAGGCTGTGGATGTGCTGAACCGGTGCCTGGCTGCAACAATGGACTGGATGAGGGCTAACAAACTGAGGCTCAATCCAGACAAGACTGAGATGCTGTTAGTGGGTGGTTCCTTTGACCGGATGGAGGGTGTTCAACCTGTTCTGGATGGGGTTGCACTCCCCTTGAAGGAGAAGATTCGTAGCTTGGGGGTGCTCCTGGAACCAGCTTTGTCAGTTGAGGCTCAAGTGGCCTCAGTGGCAAGGAGTGCCTTCTACCAGCTTTGGCTGGTGGCCCAGCTACGCCCCTATCTGGACAGGGATAGCCTGGACTCAGTAATCTACGCTCTGGTGATCTCTAAGCTAGACTACTGCAATGCACTCTACGTGGGGCTGCCTTTGAAGACTGTTCGGAAGCTGCAGCTTGTGCAAAATGCGGCAGCCAGGCTTATTGCAGGGACCGGAAGGTCCGAGCACATTACACCGGTTCTGGCCCACTTGCACTGGCTGCCAATATGCTTCTGAGCCAAATCTGGTTTTAACCTATAAAGCCCTACACGGCTTAGGACCACAATACCTGATGGAACGTCTCTCCCAACCACAATCTACCCGGACACTACGCTCAACATCTGGGGCCCTCCTCCGATTGCCACCTCCAAGAGAGGCTCAGTTGGTGGCAATGCGTAGGAGGGCCTTCGCAGTGGTAGCCCCCCAATTATGGAACAAGCTCCCCACTGAGACCCACCTGGCGCCAACCTTACTATCTTTTCGGCGCCAGGTTAAGACTTCCCTCTATGCCAAGGCATTTAATAGTTAGGAGCTCGGAATAGCATGGGGGGGGGATTGTCACCTGTAGGCTCAGTTTTATTAGTTTTTGATTGTTATTTTAAACTGTGTTTTTAAAATCTGGTTTTTAATCTTTTAAACTATTTTGTATGTTTTTATTGTTGTTTTTATGTATAATCTATTGTGAACCGCCCAGAGAGCTTCGGCTGTGGGGCGGCATATAAATGAAATAAATGAAATGAAATGAACCGCAATCTACCTGGACACTACACTCAACATCTGGGGCCCTCCTCCAACTGCCACCTCCAAGAGAGGCTCGGTTGGTAGCAACAAGGAGGAGGCAGGGATGTTGAAGAGTCCTTGGTCTCGAGTCACGAGTCGAGTCATGAGTCTTTGGACTCGAGTCTCGAGTCCGAGTCCGAGTCCTTGGTCCAAAATGGTGACTCACGAGTCACGAGTCCTGAGTCACTCCCAAAACTGACTCCACGAGTCCCTATTAAAATCAATGGGGTTTCCCCCCAACAAAATAAGGCTACTTCATATGTGTGGCTTAAATAAATTCTAGGCACAAGTGTGCCTTTTTATTTCAAAACTCTGCAACTGATTTTGGCAAGAACTGACCAGGCAGACAAACCCAAAATAACCAGGCAGGCAGAGGAGGCAGGGAACCCCAAAGCAGGCAGGCAGAGGCCTTTGTCTTGGACAATTCAACTGTTGAACAGGTCAAGAAGAGACCAGGCAGGCAGAGGAGGCTGGGAACCCAAACAGGCAGCAGAGGCAGCCAAACCCAAATGTCTGACCCTAACCCAAACCCCCCACAACAACACATCAATCAAAATAAATCTCAACACAATCGTTGGGCTGCGCTCCTGGTAGCTGTCCATAGTGGCAGAACAGCGGCGCGCCTCGCTTCCATGCGCTCTTCACCGGTGATCGCGCTCCTTCTGGCACAGCCAGAAGACTCGTCAACAGCCCAGGGATGTTCACGAATCCTTGGTCTCGAGTCCCGAGTCGAGTCTCGAGTCCCATTAAAAATATTGGGACTCGAGTCCGAGTCGAGTCAGAGGGGGGACTCAGTCCGACTCACGAGTCGAGTCCTCGAGTCCGAGTCCCCATCCCTGGGAGGAGGGCCTTCTCAGTGGTAGCCCCCCAAGGCATTCGATAGTTAAGAGCTCAAAATAGCACGGGGGGGGGGAATGGTCACTGTAGACTTAGTTTTATTAACTTTTGGATTGTATTTTAAACTGTGCTTTTTAATTCGGTTTTTAATCTTTTCAACTATTTTGTATGTTTTTATTGTTGTTTTATGTACCGCCCAGAGAGCTTCGGCTGTGGGGCAGTATAGAAAATAAATATATAAATAAATAAATAAATGTCCTGGTTTTAAATTTGAAAAAAATGGTCACCTTACCAATGGGGCTTATCTCTGGGTGTTTATATGTACATGTCCTATTTTTATTTGTTTACTTTAAACATCTTGCCAGTATATGGTGTTATAAAGAAATTGGTAGCAAGGACAACAATAATGATGTTGGTGATACACCTTTTTTGGGCCACTGAGATTCAGCAGGGCACAACCTCAAATACATAGGTAAGTAAGTGCCTTAATAAACTTATCATTATGTGCAGGTCCTTTTGGTGAAATAATTCATGAGCTCGTATCATGAGCCTCTCCTTTTCTTATACAGTATGAGAATGTAAACTGAGAGACTTCCTGTCGGTGCTCATTTTGCTGCTGTTTTTCTTGTCAGCTGGTTTATTTCACTGTGTATTTTTCCTTCACAGATGTTGACGATTGCTGAACTGATTCCTTTTTTCTTTTAAATTGTCCCCCCCTTTTTTTCTGACGATTGCTGAACTGATTCCTTTTTTCTTTTAAATTGTCCCCCCCTTTTTTTTCTGTGCTGATTGAGGCTGAGCAAGAAAATAAGAAGCCATAAGGCATCCTCTTAATATGTTTAACCACCTGTGTGTGTGTACATAGTTCATCTTAGCTTGAAAAGGGGTTCCAGAAAGCTACTTTATTTCTTCCTCATAAAATGGGCAGGAAAGTAATAATTTAAACGGTTCACCACATAATGTCTTGGTAACAACCACATCCCCCACCCCCACCACAAATAAAGAATACCTAATGTTTTTTAGCAAAAGTAAAGTTTCTAAAACATCACCTAAAGGATTAATATAGTGCCAGCCATGCCCTCTTCTGGGATACCTCATTCCATTTCATTCCTCCTCCTCCCAATAATCTGTTAGTGCTCCATCACCACTGAGCATGCTCAGTTCTCACTGGGCTGTTGTGAAGTCTCCTACCGCTTCTAAAGATTTTTTTGTTGCTTTGTTTTTCTGCAAACCTTGGGGTTTCCCCAAGCCTGCTGATACCTCTTTCTTCTGTGTGGATGGTGCTGATTTGGCTACATGTGGATCCACACAGTGAGATTACTTTTAGTATATAGGATTCTAGGGATTGTTAATGCATATATGCACTGGTACAGTATTGGCAGTTACTTTGATACTGAAGCTTGTTAAATGTGGCAGGCTTCACAATAATGTTGGTGGCTTCAAGAGTGATCCAGTACTAATAATTTAGTACCTGCCTGCACAACTTGTGAGCCCAAATGCAACAGCACAGCCATATAGGTGCTTGACAACCTAATTATCCAGGCCTGATTAAACAAAGCACAAAGAGTACTAGGAATGAATAATTGTGGGCTGATTTACACATGCATGAGCATCACTTGGGTTTTCCTCATTTGATTAGTCTGCACTTGTTGACTTGCAGCTGAATGTGTGAACTGAGTCCATTACGTTTAAAGTTATGTTGAGATGTGTACATCTTTATCTTTAGTGTTTGATCCATTATAACCCCTTGAGACATGTAAATCAACACATGATACTGCAGTCATCAAGTGATGGCCATCCATGGGTCAACCATTCTCATTGCTTCATATAGAAATTGAATAATCTTAGCTAAAACAAATTTTCACGAGCAACAATATTGATTTGATTAACAATTCCAAACTATCCAGCCCTTAGCATTAAGTATTTTTATCATAATTTTCTAAGATGATTACAGAATAGAAACAGACTTTTTACAAGGGACCACCTGGCATTTCTCTCTCTCTCTCTCTCTCTGCTTTATTTCTTGTTCTTGCCTTAGTTTTATTTGCTTCATAATTTGGATAATTTTAGTTCCTTTTCCTGGTCGAATAATTTTAGCAACTACCTATCTTCACCAAACTGTAAGTTCAGACCTGGTTGTGAATTGTCACTGTTGCCCTTAATAGTTTCCAAATATGTTTTAATGGGCTTACGTGACCATACGTTTGACAAAAATGGACATAATTACTTTAAGAGATGTTGTTGCAGTCTATTTAGCCAATGAACTATGAACTTAAAAAGCTTTCAACAAACCATAACCAGAAAGATGAGGCTACCTCAAAAATAAGAAAATGGAATTGTGTATTTTAATGACACCCTACTCAAATATTGATTCTCTTCACTAAACCATGTTGTGATATGTATCACTTCACCAGCTGCAGCACATTGTTTACACATGGAAGGGACAGAATGGCTGTAAACAGGTTTGTTGTGTCTTTCTGGGATCTCGTGTTTTCGCATGGGAAACTAGACTGTGAAAACAATATGAGCTGGTCACATGGTTTGTATGTTCTGATGACGTGCTAACTTGTTTTCTGTCTGAAGCCATCTTAGAGAGAAGCTGGACTGCTTTCTCTCTTCTTCTTGTTCTTCTTGCTTGACTTTGTTACTGCAACAATGTAACGTCTTTGCTGAGGTGGAGTGAAGCTCAACTTACTCCACTGGATGTAATGCTTGCTATGCATTATACTCTGCACATGGACTGTAACTAGGAAATGTATACTCTGTAGAACTTTACTTGCTAAGTGAATAAACAGGTAGAATTAGACCTGTGGTGTTACGGAGTGTTTCCTGACTCCATGGATTAATCTGCAATGGGGAAGCTGGAAGCAGTCTGGCAACAGGGCAGACTGGGCTGATCAAGCTGGCACAACACGCTGCACGCTGTACAGGGGGAGGTGAGATCTGGAAGATCTGTGTGTGGAAGTTCAGGCGTCTGCTAGCACACAGACAGGATTATAAATCTCCCACACTCTGCATACTCTCAAACACGAACACATGTTATAATATTTGTTTTGCACAGTAACTAATGATGCCTCAAAACACTGAGATAGTGGATAAAGTGTTTGACATGGAACACATAGATTCAGATACCCAGTCAGCTCTGAAGCTCAGGGGCAATCCTGGCTGATGGGGAAAGTTGCAGAGAAGAGTTGTGGGCAGAGGAAAGGATAAGGACCTTCCACTGTAAATTGCATCCCTGAAAACCATGTGGCATCCCTGCAAACCATTCTGTGTTGGCTGCTGAACATTCAAATTGGCGGCCTTTAGAAATCACAATCTCTCATGCCTATTCACACACATTACATTTTTCTTGGCATACACCAACGATTTTTTTAAGAAAGTGTACACTAAAAAATATAGTGTGTGGATGCAACAATGGCCTGCTTGGAAGCACATGTGTCATAGCGGTATATTCATCAGACAATCTGAATTGGCTTCAGCTGTCTGGCAAGTGTACACTTGGTCACATAAACCCAGGTTTGCTGACACACAATAGAGGAGGAAGACATATGGCTGTGCTTGATACTGGAGCACTTATTTCTTTAATTCGTGAGGATTTGGTAAATCCTGAGGAAATCATTCCTCACAGAACAGTCACCATTAAACCTGTGAGAGGCCCTACAGTGGAGATCCCAGTAGCAGAAGTAAATGTTACGTGGAGGGGATTCAAAGGGAAGTTTATATTGGGTGTAAATTCCTGTCAGGAAGAACCTCTGATTCTGGGGAAAGATCTTATGGAATCAGATGGCAGACCCGTTCTCAAAAAGCAGCTGTAGACCTGTCAGGAAATTGTATCGAATCAGAGGGAGCCGAGAGTGCACCCCCAGTGTTGCCTAGTAACTCAGCTGAAGAAAACTTTGCTACTCTTGAGTTCCCTCAGGCAGATGAAGTTTTCAAACTGGCAACTGTAACAGATCCCACCTCTGCCACCAAATATGCGACGACAAGGTCCCTTACACTTTAGGACCAGCAGGCGCATAAACCCTTCTCAGGCTAAGCATCAACACTTAAAAACCTGAGGGGAGGGTCAAATGAAACCTTTCCCCTACTAATGAGGGAAAAGATTAATACTGGTTATTAAGGATCTATTTTTAAATGTATGATGCTGTGGGTACAAAGATGTGTGTGTAGATTTAAAAGTAATGCAGGTTAATAATGCCAAGCTGACACGTAGGATTTGGGTAGCAAACAAAATAAAAGTAAGTTTATTTTAATTCTCAAAATCTTAGTTCCAGAAAATAACTTAAAACCTGCCTACACCAAACGCTTGATAATTAACCTAAGTCCCTATAATTCTAAATACTTTCACTCCTCATACAAGCACTGATTTCTCTTAAAACTCCTGACAAGACACGAATAATCCAACTAACCTCACTCCCAAACTCTCTAACGCTCCCAACACATTCTAACCACTAACTTTCAACTCACTCAACTAAACACTCTACTTCTTAACTAACTCTGACATCACTCAAAACTCCTTATATACTCCTCCCCCCACCCTTTCCAAGACATCACAAACCACACCCACTCGGTTCAACATTCTAGACACACTAAACATACTAATGCAGACATACACCAGGGAACTGAATTGTGGGGTTACGCCACACACCCCCATACACACATTCAATGAATGTGAGGGGATTGTGAGAACACACCCACAACAAGCCATGCCCCTACTGCTGATGCGCTCATCAGCAATGTCTCCTGGTGAAACATTTGGTGGTCATATGAAAGGGGGGCTGTAACCTTTCTCTGCTTTGTCAGTAGTGGATGAAATTTGCAGGCATAGTAGCCCCTTTGGAGTGGAGAATGCCTGCCAAATTTCAGAAGAATAGGTATAGTGGTTTTGTGCTATGCAGCTTTATTAAGGGAACTGCTGGTATAATTTTTATTTTTTCACAGAATTTGATGACATTTGCAGGGATAGTTGCCTCTTCTGAGGGAATCAAACCTGCAAAGTTTCAGATGAACAGGTGCAGGGATGTTTGTGCAGGAGCAGCCTTGATATTTTGAGGATATCCCCCCCCAAAATATGACACACTTATCCCCTTATGTTGCTTGTGGACAACTCTTCTGAAAATGACAGACAATACAGAGGTGCCACTAAGTCAGAAAACTGCAAAGTTTCAGAAGGATAGGTGCAGCAGTTGATGTGGAAGGGGAGTCCTCAAATTTGGGGACTCTGGGTGAGCCTTCCCGCTCCTGTGTTTTTTGGTGCATTTTGTATGAAAATGTTGAGGCCAAGAACATGAAACCTTGGTGCTAGCTGCACATGAAATGTATGGTTAAGCTCTTTCCCTTTATTTTGGACAGTTTTGCTAAACATTGAAATGGTCTAAAAATGTCAGGTATTAAGTGTTCTTAAGTATTGTAATTTGGAAGAGAATTATTGAGCTGAGTCTGTTACAAGAATAATCACAGGTAAGAGGGAGAGTTTCAGCACATTGACTTGTTCCAGCTAGACTTGTGCTATATAATTATCTAAGCTTTTAATGATAATTATGGGGGGTAAGCATTCTAGGCTACATGCACCCCCACCCAAAACCCCCCTGCATCATACACAACTTTCAAATAAGGCATTCTGTTTCCACTTTGGGATTTGTAGCACAGTGCTGCTTCTGCACAAAGCATGTGATCCTGTCTGAAGAGAAATTAAGCTCCAACTCAAATGTGTGTTTACGTCTTTCATGAACATTGCTAATCTGCCGTCCACTTTTGAACTCAAACAAGATTCATATTATCTGGTAGGATACATGTCATGGTGAGATGGGAAAAATTAAAATTAAAAATAAAAATAAATAAGCTGCTTGGAGTTTACTAATGTACAAAGTGAAAGAGCAGGATATCGTATTTGCATTTCCATACATCACAATTACATGCTGATTTTACAGGGTAATTAAGGATAATATTTTGAAATGCTAATGAAGAACATTTAGTATTTATTTATTTAGAAAAAAATGAGTACAAGCAGACTGTAAAACTGGTCTCTTTGTTATTTCATGTTTGGAGGCAGTGTGTGTCTATGACTACCAGATGCTGGGAACAAGTAACAGCGGATTCCTGTCACTTTCGTAACCCGCTTTGAGAGATTCTAGAACAGTGTTCTCCCTCCTCTAGTTTCCTGCATTGTGCAGGGGGTTGGACTCGATAGCCTTGTAGGCTCCTTCCAACTCTATGATCTATGAAATCTAAGCTTGGGTCCCCAGATGTTTTTGGCCTACAACTCCCAGCATGCCCCAGCCAGCTACACTGGCTAGGGTATGCTGGGAGTTGTAGGCCAAAAACATCTGGGGACCCAAGGTTGGAGAACACTGTTCTAGAAGAAGCATGTGGCTGGCTGCAGTTTGAAACAAGAATGCTAGAGTAGATGGGCCCATAATCTGATCCAGCAAGGCAGTTCTTCCGATGCCCTTATTTCAAGTTGCTTCAAATGTGGTACTGAAGAAATGTACAAAAGATTTACGCTGACTTTCAGTCACCTATTTAAATGATTTCCCATAAAGTAAAAGGTCTTAACTACCAGGGCTTTTTTTCCTTGTGATACCTACAGAACACATAAGGAAGTGAAAAAGACCTTGAATGGCTTAAATGTATTTAAATTTCTTTTATAGAGAACTGGATTTTCAACTGTTTGGGATTACAATCAAAATGAATTTGATGGTTCAGCTCAGCTTCCAGTGGATTACAGTCTGAATGCCATCTGCTTCATATTACGGCAAAATTGTGATCCCTTTCCAAATTTAGAATTCCAGAACTGAACAAACGTAATAACTAAGATCCATCTTTTGATCAGAAGAAGAAGAAAGAATGCTGAGTGTCCAGACTTATTCTCCAAAGACAGGTACTCTCTCTGGTGAGCACCTGCTATTTTGACATTGAATGACAATGGGGGAATAAATCATTTCTTTTAACTCCCCTTCTACCTCCACACATGCAAGGTTTAGTAAAAATTATATACCCACAAGAGCAACTCTGTCATGAATTACTTGTAATGATTGCAACATCATCAGTCAGAACGTGGAGAAGCATACAACTGTGTGTGTGTGTGTGTGTGTGGTGTAGTGTTAGTGTTGGGCTGGGACTCGGGAGATCCGGGTTCTAGTCCCCCCTCTGCCATGAAGTTAACTGGGTGATTTTGGGCCAGACACACTGACTCTCAGCCTAACCTTCCTCGCAGGGTTGTTGTGAGGCTAAAATGGAGAGCAGGAGGAGGATTATGTAAGCTGCCTTGCAGGAGGAAAAAAGGCGGGATATAAATGTAATAAGTAAATAAATAAATATTGATTAGAAAATGACTCGGTCTATATCCTGCCTCTTAGTTCAATCAAAGCCATAAACAGAATTTGGGTTAGAATCTGTGAAAGGGGCAATCTTGAAGGAAAAAAAACAGGAATATGATAGGGGCAACTGACAAATTGGCTTATGTATTTATATTTATTCATCACATTCCTGCACAGCTCCATTGTGAAACTCTGGTTATCAGATATCTTAGTCACATTTTGAACATCTGCGTTCTTCCTCAGGGAAAATGAAAAGGAGCACATTTTAAATATTTCTGAATATTAAAATCCTATTCAGTCATTTCACACAGAAATTCAGATTCCAAGTAAATCCTTCTGCTAAGGCCTATATAAAGTTGCAACAAAATGTTTACTTTTAAGGATCCCTGTTAAAATGATGAATAATCTTAGATCTGGTGACTTAACACAAACCTGAGGATTTCTGTATGGATATAAAGACAAAGCAATCACCATATTTCCCAGCTATCATTCTGCTTTGCACCCTTCCTTCTGTTCACAAGGGGAATTTTGTCTCTCTCACACTAAGCAACCCAGAGTACAATACATCCCGTGCAGGCACAGGTGTGCCTACATGAGGGTATCGATGTGTGATGATGGCCATGGTCTAAGAAAGTTTAAAAAGGAATTAGACAAATTCATGGTTGATTGGTCTATCAACAGCTGGGGCATTTCATGCCAAATCAATAACTGAGGGAGGCATCATAGGCATGGATTTTGTTTTGTTTTTCAAAATCATAGATAGTACACATGGAAAAATCTACAGCCAGTGCTTGATTTTCAACATGAGCCCTTAATGGCTGGTGTAGTAGACACGGTACATCTCATCCTATGGCAAAAAGAATAAGTGCACATTTTATAGGAAATATGACCTTGAGCTTGGTAAACCTCCTGGTTTTGCTGCCTGCCCTGGGACAGCAAGAACAGGGGCGTGGGGTTTACTAAGCACCTGGTGAGTGGCAAGACATGACTGGTGAGATATGTTGAGCTTGGTGAGTCACAAGTGGTGTGGTCCTGGTATGCCCACCCCTATTAATTGACTTAACATCTGTCATCAACCACAGGAGTTTGAGGAAATTGAAAGAAAATCACCAGAAATGTAAAATTCCTTAGCTACATCATGGACCTGAAGATTTACAGTGCAGAAGAAGGTGGATACTTTTATGTGCCAGTTTAACGACCAGCTCATTCATTCCAAGGGGGAATCGTTTCTCGCCAATGTCTAATGGTATAATCACTGATGCATAAAAATCTGACTGGTGGGTGACAAACTGCTCTAGATATTTTGTTTTAGCATAGAGGTACAACATGCCTGGCATTTTCTTTCACAGATCAGTGTTGTAGATCAAGAGGAAGCCAGTAGTAGCAAAGACTTACTACTGAGTGTGCAAGAAGGGGTCTGCCAGGAGAACCCTTGCTGATATATTATTTTGTTATCATGGCCAAGCAAGCTAGGACTGAATTCAGAGTCCAGAGTGGGATGACATGGGGCTTAGCACTAGGCAGGAGGAGAGTGGTGGCCCACAGAAGGATAGAGCAAAGCACAGTGGCTCATAGGAGATGGGGAGGAAAGCTGGACAAGCAGTGGGCCTCGGAAGTAGGACTTCTGCTCAGAAACCAAATTATGGGTTGTGGGCATGTTATCACATAAAGGGCTACTTAGCAGAAGCAAGATGAAGGAAGAGCTAGGAGTAGGGCTGGTTTGAAGAGGAATCGCTAGAATCTCCTTGCACCCAGAAAAGAAGAACTATCAGGCAGAGGAAGAGAAGCTGGGGTGACAATCAACCCTCTCTTGTCTACTCAGAGGCCTAAGAAGGGAGCTCTTCACAAACCATAGCATCTTACCCTTCACTGGGGTTCTGGTATCCCACATCACTAGCAGTTGTCCCTGGAGGTTATTATTATCCTCCATGATAGCTTGGAGACATGGAGACATGTTGAAATGATGGTGACAAAAGGTGAAGCAAGGCCCACATATTTGTGATGACGACTCCTAAGTCAAAGAGGCCGCTTTGCTTTTAATAGCTGGTATGTGGCAAGGTCCACCCAATGCAGTTTCTGCCATAGTACAGTGGTTTGCTGCCTTTTCCTTGAAGGAGGAAGTCAATGGAACCAGCTGTTGCTGCTAGCACAGTTCCAAGCTGGGGATTTTCCAGCATGAGCCCCATTATTCTAGAAGTTCCCAGTCACTGCCACCTTTTGTTAGAAATGGATTATTTACAGGGCTGGTTCTACCATTAAGCAAAGTGAAGTGGCCACCTCACAGATGTTGCGGGGTGGGGACAGAGTTGTATGCTCCCTAAGCTAGCCTGTTGCCCTTGTGTGCGCCGGAGGATGCTGGCCCACTGCCAGTGTTAAAATAAGATTCAACTGCCAGTTCAGTGGGCTTCTGTACTGGGGGGGTAGAGCAGGGACACAATCTTGTCCTTTGCCTCAGGTGGCAAAATGTCTTGGGCTGGCCTCATTTATTTACACAATAAACTCAGAAGAGAAGCAAGTGCACAGAAGCAGTGGCACTTCCTAAAACATGATCATTTCTCAAAAACAACAACCCTCCCACCCTTGCTCTAGACCAGGGCTCTCCAACCTTGGGTCCCCAGATGTTGCTGGCCTACAGCTCCCAGCATACCCAGCCAGCTTGGCTAATGGCAAGGGATTCTGGGAGCTGTAGTCCAGCAACATCTGGGGACCCAAGGTTGGAGAGCCCTGCTCTAGACTGCTTCTTGTTAGCCAGCTGAAAAAACTCTGCCTTTTCCTTTAGCCCAATACAAAATTGCTGGCACACACCTTCCCAGGCAAAATATGGGACCCAACCAGTCACTCCAATGTAAGGTATAGATTCATAGATCATAGAGTTGGAAGGGGCCTACAAGGCCATTGAGTCCAACCCCCTGCTCAATGCAGGAAACTAGAGGAGGGGTCTCCAATCCAAGATGTGACAGGCATTCCTGGTTGCTCCTGATTGTCTTTCTCTTAGCAGCCACTGTTAGTGGCCAAACCGCAGGGAGAATGTAGTTCATAACCATAAAGCATGGGAAATAATGATAATTAAAACGGCACTCACATGTACCATGGACAAACAGCTGGTTAACTTTCAGATGCACTGTTTCTGGATTTACTTTGATCTGGTTAGTGCCATCATCTTTAAAATAGGCCGTTTCAGTGTCCCTGCAATGATATTGTGGCCTGTCTGTTTCCCCCTTACTAGGCTGGCCACTCAGACATCGCCAAAGAAGAGGAAATGCATCATGAAAAAAGAGTATCAAAGAACTCACCGATTTTCATAAACTTTGCATGTGCTAATTTATATGTCTTACATGCACAAAATAGAAATGTAATATATCTCACCATAGTGGGGAAAACTGTGACCTGTGTGCTCGCTCCGTTTGCTGTCCAGATGCTAAGTATAATGGTGGGCAACTTCAAGGCCTGGCCTGCTCTCCCTTCTTATGGTTCTTTAGCTTTAAAACAGTCTTGGGCTGAACAGCACTTCAAATAGAGGACTGTAAAGTAGGACACACATCCATCCTACCCATTACAGTCTGATATTCAGGTAGGCATACCGATTTTGTGGTGGTGGTTATTCAGCATACATTCAGCAGTTTCCTGATTCTCGGCTCTCTGTTTTCTTCCCCCCCACACCCACCCACCCGCTGCCATAGAGCACTCCTGGCTTTTTCTCATGTAGGCAGAGTGCCAAGAGCTGTATGCTTCATTCTGTGATCGTTGTGTTGTCCACAGTCACATCAGCTACGGCTAATTAATCTGTTCTGCAGTGCACATAAAAAAAGAAAATAAGCGAGGCCTACTGAATTTTCTAAGCAGCAGTGGTGAAGGGGGAAGAGAGCAATGTTTGCCTTTCAAGTCCCGTTCCCCCCTCCCCCCCTCACACTCCATCATTATTACTTTTCTTTCGGCAAGTGTTGGACTGTTTTCTTCTCCTCTTCTTTTGCCTACGACACTGCAGTTCTCTCTTTCTTTCCTTCTTTCCCTCCTTTTTTCTGTTTAATAAAACAACAACAACAACTCCAGTCTCAAGAGGGTAATATTCACTTTCAAAACAAGCGAGGCAGTTAGCGGAAATTAAACTTCAGACCTTCTCAATCTGATGTGACATTCGGCTTCTGCTGTTGAAATGCATTTTGCCAGCCATACAAATCTATTTTCCCTTGCAGGAAGAAAAAAAAAGTTGGCATAAATAGCTGCACGGCAAAGTCTACCAGGAAATACGGGGGGGGGGGGGGTTGCAAAGAGTCGGGGGAAAGATGGGAGGATGTGGCCTTCACACCCTTTTTCAGGCAGAGCAGATGAGGAGCACAGTACACCTGGTTAAAGGGGAAGCCAGCTTGCAGCTGGTGCTGCCGTTTCAATGGAAACCCACTGCTGAGATTAAAAGGTGCTTTTTTGCCCCCTGCATTGTCCCATTCCCTTTGAAAGCCAAAAGATCGGGTGTGATCAAACAGGGCTCCCCACAGCTTCCTTTACAGAACTCCTTTCAGGATCTCCAGCAACCGATGAGAACGAGACCTGTGATTTGCTGGGACCATGAAATGAGTATGTGTTCACGGAAACGGAGGCTTTTCCAACATTTGTTTCCAACCGCTTTGTTCTTCGGACTCGGAGAAAAGATCATTCAGCCTGACAGTGATTCAGCCATTCGGTTCCTCTGTCCCTCCATCTTCTTGCTATGGCCTCTCTGAATTCATATGCACACATATGGTCTAGTACTTTAAGACAGGGCCCTTCATTTCTGGCCAAAAGAAGGCATCTGACTCATTTTTAATTAGTGCTAGGAAGTGATTTAAAAAAACAAACAAACCCAGAGTTTTGGCATGATTAAAGTTACTGTTAATTGTTCTTAAGTGTTTAGGGATTCTCAAACTGTGAACTGTTCATATGCTGTGAGAAATAAATTCAATAATTAAAGGCTCCTGTGAGCTCAAACTGTCCACTCAGAGGAGGTTGTCCACTGTGTGTGGATAATTTTTGCCTCCTTTGAATCAGCCCTCATTGGGGGCAGGTACATAGGAAGTTGCTTTATACACAGACCATTAGTTTGTCTAGATCAGTATGGACTAGCAGTGGCTCCCCAGGGTTTCAGTCAGGGGTATTTCCTAGCTCTACTACCTGGACATACCAGGAATGGAATCTTGGACCTTCTGCATGTAGAACATGTACTCTTCCACTGTCCTTCCCCTATAGGTAGTTCTTCTGCACCTCTGCATCCTGTATGATTGTTCAACTTTTATCAGCATAGCAATGCAGCAGAACTACCTAACCTCAGAGGAGGCTGCCTGTTACATTTCTGCATGAGACACTGCTATTCCAATCAAGATGGATGTCCAGAGTAAGGATTCTGACAGAAACATAGGGGTGGTCTACACCAAGGGTGTGTATTCTTACCCTTAAAAATAAACCTTTTGGGCTGCAATTTGAGTGAAGCCTGCCTCCAAATTTAATTCACCCCAAACCTGTAGCCCAGCCATCAGACATTTGGGATACACTAATTTAGATGAGCGGTTCCTTCTTGAAATGGTTATGAAGTTCACAAGTTCTTAGACTAACTGTTTGAAAATATAATCACTTGTTCTTTTGACCAAAATACATTTCCATCAGATTTCTTTTAAAAACATGTAGAGAACCTCAAGGGATTAGTTTTGTGCTTAGATGTTCAGAATTCAAGATCTTCGGAGATTAAAAAGTCCAAATGTCAGGATCTATTCAGTTCTTTACCATTCAAGAAAGAGAAATTGAGTGCATGTCACTGCACTTTGATCCACCAGCTTGCTAAGCCTTGGTAGTTAGGTTTATGCAGAAGTACAGGCTATTCCCATGCATGCCTACTCAGATGTAAATTCTGCCAAAGTCCATGAGACTTCTATGTAGGAGTGCTTAACTTTGTAACCTTAGTAGGGATGCTTGAGAAATTTGGTATTTGTGAATGCTCATATCAACTGATATGATCTGCACCTCCCTGACTAATGTGTGGATCAGAACTAAGGTATCCACTGGTTTTCACACTTCCTGAATGGTCTGAAACAGGTAAAAAAAAAGTATCAAAATTTATCTAAAATTCGTGTTTTGAGAGAACATATTTATTTATTTATTTCATTTCTATACCGCCCCACGACTGAAGCTGTCTGGGCGATTCACAACAATTTATACAATAAAATCTACATAAAAACCAACAATAAAAACATATAATATAGTTAAAAAGATTAAAAACCAAATTTAAAAGCACAGTTTAAAATGACAATACAAAAAGTTAATAAAACTAAGCCTACAGGTGACAATACCCCCCACCCCCATGTGCTATTTTGAGCTCTTAACTATTGAATGCCTTGGCATAGAGGGAAGTCTTAACCTGGCACTGAAAAGATAGTAAGGTTGGCACCAGGCGGGCCTCAGTGGGGAGCTTATTCCATAATTGGGGGGCTACCACTGAGAAGGCCCTCCTCCTTGTTGCCACCAACCGAGCCTCCCTTGGAGGTGGCAGTCGGAGGAGGTTTAGAAATTTGTATTTTGAGAGAACATACGTTGAAATACCTATTTAGATGTGAAATTCCATGTTGTTGTTTTTTAAGATTACAGAAGGAATGGGCGTATGAATGAACACATGCAAATGTGACATGGAATGGAACTAGAGTCCATTCCTAAACATTATTGCTATGGAAAATGCCATTGTGCCTGTATATATCCATAATCCACAATCATATTCTCTTTTCCAAGATTCTGCTGGTGGGAATAAAGAAATAAAGGACTTGGAGTATTAATCAGACAGAACATATTCTTTGTACAGCCAAATTTTATCTATTTTTACTCGTAAGATCCACTGTGTTCAATTGGTCTTATTCCTAGCTAAGTGTGCATAGGATTACAGTCTTAAAGGGCCATAAGAGGCATCAAAGATGAAGGTCAATAAAGGCAAGCTTCATTAACAGTTCAAAAATATGAATGTGTAGCCCACGTGTGTATATTTCTTTAGGAACTATGGGCATATCTGCAACGTTCAGTAGAGAACTGAAGTGTGGGGGGTACCCACCATTATGGGCAGGGAGTGAAGAGTAAAAGGGAAAGTAGACTCCATCCTCTGTGTAGTCAGGCTAAAGGAGAAGGTGGGCGTAGCTCATTCCTTTTGGTAAGGCCCTGAACTCCTAGGAGCAGGTTGGTAACTAGGCCCTTCTCAACTTTAAAGGTCAATCTGTTGAAAATTTGAAATAATATAAGAGTTTATTCTGTTCTTTTTTTGTCACAAGAAAATGACTGGCAGTCATTTTCTCAAGCAGATTGTTCCGGAAAGACAACAAAGAGAAAGTTGCAAGAGAAAGAGAGAGGCAAAGGAAAGACTAACGTAAGTGGATAGTACTTAAAATTTGGTTTTGGACATTTTTATTTAGCAAGTACTACATGTGATGGTATTTAAAATTTGAATATATAGTATATATATATATATATATATATGATTAAATATTGTATTATGAAAGAGACTGGTAGAAATTTTTTGTCTTTGAATAGATACCTTTGCTGTGAGTCCCTCTAGAAACCCTATATAAAAATCCTTGGTTTAGAATACATAGAAAGCAGATTGAGAAGCGCTAATAGTAGTTACTCTAATGTATTTTAATATATTTCAGTATAATTAGATGACTGATTAAAACCCATCTGTTCACGAAGATCTTCTGGAGAACTTTCCTCCACACCCCACTGCGACGACACAGTCCTTACACTTTAGGACCCGCCGCATAAACCCTTCTCCGGCTAAGCACCAACACTTAAAAACCCAAGCGGAGGGTCGAATTAAACCTTTCCCCTACCAATGAGGGAAAAGATTAATACAGGATATTAAGGATCTAATTTAAATCTATGATACTGTGGGTACAAAGGTGTGTGTGTAGATTTAACAGTAATGCAGGTTAATAACGCCAAGCTGACACATAGGATTTGGGTAGCAAACAAAATAAAAATAAGTTTATTTTAATTCTCAAAATCTTAGTTCTGGAAAATAACTTTAAACCTGCCTACCCCAAACACTTTGTAATTAACCTAAGTCCCTATAACTCCTAATACTTTCACTTTTCAAACAAGCACTGATTTCTCTCAAAACTCCTGACAAGACACAAATAACTGTAAGAAGGAAAAGACAATGACCCGACTAACCTAACTCCCCAATTCCCAACTCTCCCAACACACACTAACCACTCTAACCCTCCACTCTGACATCACTCAAACACTCCTTATATACTCCTCCCCCCTCCCTTTCCAAGACATCAGAAACCACACCCACTCAGTTCAACATTCTATACTCACTAAACATACTAATGCAGACATACACCAGGGAACTGAATTGTGCGGTTACGCCACACCCACCAATATCTGAACTGTGTTTGGTTGGGATGCAGGAATAGGCCTTCTCAGTTGTCTTATCTCAGCTTTAGAACTCCCTTTCTAGGGAGGTCCATCTCATCTGCTCCTGTTTGGCCTTCCAATGTAGTATAAAAACTTGCTTGTTCTGTCACCTATTTGATTTGCCATTCAATTTTAAGCTGCTGAATTTTTAATCACCTGGTTTTTATTTGAATTTACATTGCCTGCTGTTTTATTTTTCTTCAATGAAATGGTAATTTATATTTTTATTGGATTTTGTTGCTGGTGCTTTATTTTTCTGAGTTGCCTGGAGCATTTTAAGGGAAAGGCGGGAGATGAATATTTTAAATAAACAACACTTAGAAGTTGGTTTTTTAAGGGAAATGATTATGGCTATCATCCAATTCCTTAATTGGATGATAGCCATAATCACTCAAAATGATCAGTATTTTAATTTTGATTAAAAAAAAACCTCTGGACCACTGGTTTAGTTTTTTCTGCAGACTCTTGGAATGTTCTGGGTAGCCCAGAAGAACTACCCTTCCTTAAGAAGCAGTGGAAGGTAAGGGGCATATTAGTGAGACGATAAAGTGTCTTTTCAGTGATGGTGGCACAGTTCTGGAATGCTCTTCAAATTCAGTCATGCTGGTCCCTTCTCTAAGCTCTTTTAGACAAAAGTTGAAAACTCATTTGTTTCAGCAAGATTTTAATGGTTGGTTAACTGATCATGTTGCTCCAGTTTACATAGCGCTGAATTGCTTTTTACTTAAATCTTCGTAGTGTTATATTTTATTATTGAATTTATGTTTTTATGCTTGTTTTGTACACTGCTAGGTATGCCTGTAGAAAGGTGAGATATAAATTACTGTTATTACCAGTAGTAGCAGCAGAAGTAATTCATAAACCTAGATTTTGGCTACTGCACCTGGCTATTAGTGGGATACAAACAATTCTGGCTTCATCTTCCCTAGCAGAATGCTATAATCCACCATCATTTCACGGAAGTATTCAGGTCCTTTCCCCATAAATGCATCTAAGACATGCTTTGGCAACAAAGGGGTGAGAAGCAGGCTAAGCGAGCACGTTCTAATAAAAACTACAGACATTCAACTGGGTTTTGGAGCACAGCCGTGTGAGAAATGTCATCATACAACTAATTAACAGTAGCCCAGGATCTTATTCGGTGCCGGTGCTAACCTTCCAACATTCTCATCATTATATTCATATTCATCAGTGTTCATAATGCAATGCTCCTTGGTATCCGAAGGACTAGGTCAAAAGCCAAAAATCAAAGATTTTGGAGGGTCACACTGTGGAATATAACCTTCTGTGCATTTTCCGATGTCAGAGAAATTTTTGCTGTCAAATGTGATTGCTCCAGTCACACTCATTATGTGTTCACAGAATGGAAATTTCAAATGGTGAACAGAAACTAGAGCATTCCACCATTGACATCATCCATTCCAAATGCTATTAAATCTGAAACTCATTTTCCTGCACTCTGGCTCTGTTGTTGTTGTCATTAAACTTGCTGTATTCTTATTTATATACTGCCAACAGAGATGCTATTTTTGCAAACTGGCTGTCTCAGTGCTGGGCTCCTATATCTTTAGTTATTGAATCCGTGTTTTCTGTGTGTGTGTGTGTGTGTGTGTGCTGCTGTTAAGGCATTTTTTCAGAGTGAGGGGTGGATGGCTAGGCCATCTGCCCCCCCTTCAGCTGCTACCTGTAGTCTCACAGGAGTGGCCAGATCCCATAAGCCAGAAGTAGCAAGATCAATCCGGTCTTCGGGAGAAGAGTTACACAGACACCAAAGTAAAGGCTAAACAGTTTGTTGAGATTAGAGCAGTAAAGGCAAGCAGTTAGACTTAAAGGAAAATCGGTCTGGGACTTATAGACCCAGGAGAAAGCAGACAGCTTACACACTCACACAAAAGACAAAAGGAATTACCTATTGCTAGCAAGATGCCACAGAAGCAGTTCAACTTGAGTTGGGATCTTTGCCAAGATGACTAGCAGGAACTCCGAGCTTCGTTACATGACCCTCCTCCCAACCCAAGATACTTCCCATCATTCTTCCGTGGGTCTGAGACCCTTGTGGGGTCTGTTCAGGGATCATCTAATTGGCAAGAGATATGGGGGTGTTAGGTGAATGAGAATTATACAATGGATCATTACTTTCATATCTGTGAATAATAATAATAATAATAATAATAATAATAATAATAATATTTTTTATTTCTTACCCGCCTCTCCATCTATTATATTACTGTTGAGACCTATTTGACTCCCCTATCCAGCATGTACCAAGTGCAGACACCCCTATTATTTACCTGGCTGAATGATGATGCTGTCTCTAGCTCCAAAATCTGATCCTTGCACAAGTAATTAGTATTATCCCTCTGGTGGATTAGTAGAAGTTGGAAAGAGAAGAAGTGTTTTAATCTCTTAAGAGAAAAAAAAAATCCAACCAATATGTGAACATGTATCTGAAAGCCTGGGAAGAATCCAGGTTTAATAGCCTGGGTTGCCCCACATCCTCATGTTTAGAATACTGTCACATGCCCATTCCCCTGTGACCATTTAGGGGGAAAGCAATTCTGATACTGATGATAATGAAGTTTATGTTATCAAAAACCTTGATTATAGTTCTGATCGTTAATTTCATACATCACTTCCAGTGGTATTTTCCATTTATTCATTTGCTGCTTCAGCTCTTAATGACTTGGCCTCACATAAAAATAAGCTTAAAATTGATCGAATATTTCTAAATCAATTTAGCTCTCACTCAGAAGTGCTAAGTGGATGTTGCATTTTTGTGGGTAGATTTGCATACCAAAAAATCACAGCACTTTCCTAGAATGATTGCTGACTGTATTTGTTTTCAAAACAATGGAAAATCTTGGAGAAGGGTTTGGAGCATCATGATAGTTAAGAAGCAAGGTACATTGGCATGATCATGCTGATTTTCCAGCTTGTTTTGAAGCCTGGGATGGAGATATTTACATATTTGCATGCATCACACAGACATAACAAAGTCTCCTTTATTGTTTACATGGTCAGAAGGACTTCTAGACTGCATGGAAACTCATATACTAATGTAGGGGTGGGTGGGAATTAGCTCAGTAGAAGTTGCAACCACAGTTCACCTTCACACTGGGATGGGGAACCTGCAGGCTGCATGAGGCCATTGGACTAATTTTATGTGGGCTGGCCCACAGAGAGATGGCCCAGATATAGACTGGGTGACACAGAGAGTGAGTAAGAGAGAATGTGATGCTAGTCCAGAACAGGGATGGATGGATCTGTCAATCTTGGTCTTGGCAAGGTTGACATTTTTTTTTGAGGTCTAGATTGTTCTGTCCCTTTTCTGCATGAGCTTGCAATATATTTTTTTAACAAAATTGGTACTGATTTTTAACACATTTTTTCATAGTGTACACATTAATGCAGACATTTCTGTGCAATTTTAAAACAAGCATTTTTGGATGCATGTGCCCTCTGGCTAAATTGTGTTTGTTTTTGCACATTTTTCTTTGCACATTTTTCAAATATATACATTTTTGTTTTGTTTTGCAGAACACATCACAACCTTGGAAATGTGCAGATTTTCAACCACAAATTGTATTTGGGTCTGCATTTGGTTCCAGGAGGTGTGAATTTTGTAAATCCATACAAACCTCGGCGGAGAGAATTCCTCACACATAATCAGGGCTGGATTAAGAGCATTATGGGCCTGGTGCTGAGGATTTTGGTGGGCCTTTTTATGGAAATAAATAAAATGAAGACGCAATTTTATATTAAAACAAATTAAATATTTTAATTACCATTAAAGTGCCAAAACAGAAACATATTGAAAATATTTCTTTTTTTGTAAACAATAAGCTTGTTAACTCAATAAAACCGTTATAAATAGAACATTCACAACAACCATTTTTAAATAAACATAAACCATATAAACAATTTAAATATAAGTGTATGATGTTTGGCTCATAAAAATTTGTTCCTTAAATAATAATAATAATAATAATAATAATAATAATAATAATAATTGCATCATAATCAATACAGCCTGCGTTATGATTATGGTGCAGAGAGTAACTCTTGAAATAAATAGCAACCACTAGTTTTAAACACACAACCAGGTTATTCACTGAACTCTAACCTGCATTTAAACTAAATGAATCAAGCTGGAAGATTAAAATAAAATTACACATTAACTTTTCTTGCTTTTTTACTTGCAAATTCCTCAATTGTAGAATCAAGATTAAGCTTGTTCAGCAAACCATTTTCAATGCACAACAGAGAGAGCGCATTTAAATGCTCCTGACCCATGGAAGACCTTAGTTCATTTTTCACATGTTTTAATGCTGAAAATGAACGCTCACCACTGCAGTTGCTGACCATTAAACACAAATACATGCGGAGGGTCACAAATGTATTTGGAAATGCACCGACTAGAGATTGTGCAATCATAAACTTGTACATTTGTGTTTCTTGACTCCCATGAATGTCTTGATTTGCAGTGGAAGATTGGTACATTTTGAAAATAGATGAAAACTGTACAATTTCATCTGCAAACAGGGGTTCAAGATCTTCAGGATATTTTGACACTAGTGTAGTGGCTCTGGAACGTAGACTATCAGCTGCTAGAGTGCATATTTCTGATAGAAATCCAAATCTTTCTTGAATTATATTGTATGCTGCTTGCCTGTGCCTCAGTGATTCTGTCAATTGGTCAATTATAGGATAAAAGGTATGCACTTTAAACCTCTCAGAGCGTGTCATATCAGCATTAGCATCTTCTGCATCACCATAGTCCCACCTCCTATTTCTTTTCACTTTCCTTCCACGTTGTAGCTGGTACTCCTCGCAGCCGGAAATATTTTTACCCTGCTGTTCAAATTCAGAGAATCTAGAATGGAGAGACTGCACAAAATCCTTTAGAGAGTTCAGCATGTCTGTTGCTATATGCAGATCTAATTTTGCATCTTGGAGACACTGACTGGTTCTGTGAAACCTTGGTAAAATGACAGACCATACTTCAACAACCATTATTCCAGTTTCCAATTGATCCATGACATTATTTAGGCCCTTTGCTTGTAAACAGACCTCTCCCTTTGTGGATTCATCATTCATAATATTTGAAAGGACATCTCTGATAGTACTATAGCCTTTTTGTAAGGCATTCACAGCATCATGGTGAGCAGACCAACGTGTATCAGATAACCTTTTTAATGTCGGTATACCACATAGTTTGAAACTATCTGTTAACAGATTCCATCGATGAGTTGAAGCAGAAAAAAAAACAATACAACTGCTGCACAAAATTAAAGAACGAAACTGCAACTGGACAGCTGTTTACGGCATTTTGTCCAACAAGATTAAGTGAATGTGCACAACAAGGAATGTATTCAGCAAGTGGGTTTTTTCCCCAAATTAAGGCCTGCATACCATTATATTTGCCACTCATATTAGATCCGTTATTATAAGACTGACCCCTGCAGTCTTTGATGGAAATTCCATTTTCATCCATGAACTGCAAAATAATGTTTGCTAGCTCCATACCAGTGTGTCCGTGCATTGGAATGAATTTCGTAAAACGCTCCACTGGACCACTAGGTAGTACATAGCGAAATATAATTGTTAGTTGATCACAGTGTGTTATGTCAGGGGTGGAGTCAACAGAAATTGAATAATATTTGGCTTCTTTTATCTCGTTTATGATTTGCTGCAGCACTTGCTGACCAATCAGTTCAATAAACTCATCACATATCGTTGATGATAAGTACCTCCACGTTTTTTAACCTCTAGGGCAGTCTTCCCCAACCGGGGCCCTTCCAAATGTTTGGGACCCCAGCTCCCATCTTCCCCAGCCACTGGCCATGCTGCCTGAGGCAAATGAGAACTGTAGTCCAAAATATCCAAGAGGGATATTTGGTGAACTCTGTTCTCTGGGGTTTTTCAAAATAAAACTTAAAATGCCACACAATTCCCCATGAAAGCGCACGTGCACACACACACACACACACACACACACACACACACAGTATTAGCCAAGCAGGTGACATTTTGCAGGCGGCAGGAGGATCAACACCCCCAAAAGGCAGACACACACACCCACAAACACACAGCCCTCTCTCTTACGTTCAGTTTGGCTCACAAAAGAGGGAAAGCCCTTTTACAGAAAAAAAGGAGAAGGAGAAGGAGAACTTGCAGATCAAAAGAGTCAAACTTTTGAACCTTACCTGTGCAGAGCAGGGCCATCAGGACCAGCGGCAGGTAAAGACCATCCCAGAGGTTTGTCCCATAGCAAGCAGAAGTCATGGTGGAGATTTTGGAGGCGGGTGGGCAGAGAGGGGTCGCTTGACTGAGCAAAAACTCAAAAACTCCTGCAGCTCATCAGTAAGGGTCTTCCCAATTTCCCCCAAATTATTTATTAAAAAAAAAAAAAGCAGCCACAACAAAAAGCCAGGAAGCTTTGCTTGACCAAGAATAATTGTGTTGTTCTTGTTGCTTTGTTTCATTTTTGTTTTTGTTTTTTTATTAAACTAGCATTTGAACAATTGAGCTGCGAATCAGAAAGATCTTTTGCTCGAGGCTGGAGAGAGAGGTCCCTTCTAAATCTGAATATTACAGACCCTAGCAAGCCCCCCATGTGCTTCAGCAAGAAGTTCTCACAAAGAAATGTAGTAACAGTGATTGAAATGCAAAAAGCTACCGAAATGCTAATTTGAGAACAACAGTTCTTGCTAGGTCTTGCCTCAAGCCTGTAATGCAGATGTGCTTAGAACACCTTTCTAATCTTGAAAAAATCATTAATTATGCTGAATGATAACGATCAGAGCTAACTCGAAGGGGGGGAAAATCACGCCGCGCGTCCCTATAATTGTGGGCTTATTTTCTGGTAGGGGCCTGGGGCTGCAGCTCCAATAGCCCCTATCTTAATCCAGCCCTGCACACATTCCTAGTCCGGAATTCTTTGCAAGAATCCCAAAAACCCAGCAGGCACAAGGAATGGAAAGAGTAAAGGAAAATCCAAACCTCAAGTTGGTGTTAGAGTGTTAGACTGGGACTCGGGAGATCCAGGTTCGAATCCCCACTTGGCCATGAAGCTCACTGGGTGACTTTGGGCCAGTCACTGACTCTCAGCCTAATGTACCTCACAGGGTTGTTGTGAGGATTAAAATGAAAAGGAAGAGGAGGATTATGTAAGCCGCCTTGGGTTCCTTGCAGGAAAAAAGGCGGGGTATAAATATAATAAATAAAATATAAACCAGGTTTGGGCAGACAATTAGGCTTGTGAGATCTACTTCATTTTTTTACTAGAACCCCAAGGTCCAAACTAAGCCAGGGGCAAAATAGAGGGCTTCTCTACCAAGGCATTTCTTGTGCTCTTGTGATTCCGCACCCACAGTCGTTTGTGGGTGCTTTACAAGATGTTGTCATCCTCCAGGGCCTCTCCCGTGCTTTCTGACCATTTCTGCAGGTTTTTTTAGAATGAGGATAATGAGGGATAGCACACTAAAAAACACTGCAAGTTGATTGTGTATTTTTGCAATTCTGCTGTACTGCAGCACCACCTAGTGGCTATGTAATGGAACATACAGAAAGGCAGAGAAAGAACACCAGGGGGGTTGTGTGAAGGAAGGAGCCAATCTTAATCCTGCAAAGAATCCAGAAGAAGAAGCCTCGGTAAAGTGACAGGTTAAAAGGCTAGTGTAAAAAAGCCCCAGTAGGAGCAGACATAGTTTTAGAATTAAAGAACATGGTGCCAGGAAATTGATTGCAGTACCAGAACTGAGCTCACAATCCTTTCACACACAAATCCATTCCTGGTTCCCTCCCATAGTTTCAGGATCCATAATTTGGGATCCTCCCACAAAAGCCTGTTGTTGCTATAGTTAAAACTTTGAGAGCCAGAAAACATTGGTTGCTTTACTGCAAATCACCCAAGGACCTACCAGTAGATCCCAGTCTACCTTCTGCCCACTCCTGATGTGTGAACCAGGCCTTATTCCAAGGGCAGGCAACCTGATGCTGGCCAGATATTTTGGGCTACAACTCCCATCTGCCCTAGCCAGCATGGCTAATGGTCAGGAGTTGTGGGGTTTATAATCCAAAATATCTGGAGGGTGCCTACCCTGCTTATCCATTATCCATTTATTTAATAGATTTATAAGCTGCTGTTTTAGGATAAACCCTGCCAAGGTGGCATAGGACAGAATTTAAAACCACAAGACACATTCAAACAATGATAAAAACAATGATCAAATCAAAATTAACAATTTAAAAAAAGACAACAACACATATGCAACGGCACCCAGTAAAGTCCTAACTCTATTATAGGCCAAGGTAAACAGGTAAACCTTCAGAGCCTGCTTGTACTGATGGGCCCTGGCAGACATCAACTGGAACAGAATTCCACAAGCAATAAGCATGTATGGGTGTGTGTGTCACTACTGTGCAAACTCAGCCAGGTGCTGCCTGCTCAGAACTTTGAAGGCTCCCTGTCAACAAGCAAATAAAGTTGCAGGAGCCTGAAGCTAGTGAAAGAGGCAACGGATGGTTTTCTCCTGTTTTTTTAAGCTCCAGTTCTCTCTCTCCGTGCAGCTAATTTTTCCTGATACAGGGGAGATGAACAACAGAAGGAGAAAACTGACCAGCAACTCCTCCTCCCCTGCATATGTGCCTTCTCCAGCTTTCTTTGCCTGATGGTAGGAAGCCTCCAAGTTCTGAACAAGCAGAGAGAGGCTGCTTTTCCTATCTAGCTGGAGTTCTTCCCTGTTCATCTTTTCCTGGTTCTGGTATAACATGGGATACTGGGCTCACAGATCTCGTCTGCATCAAGAGCTTCAGTAGCTATCCCATTTCTCAAGTTACAAAAGAAGCAGAAAAGGGAAGACTCATGCTGCTTCTTTTGCTGCCTCATGGATTGCATGAACTAGTTCATTGATGTGCTGCAAAACTGATTACATCACAAAACCACTATGGCATTTCTCCCCAAAGAACAGGTTAATTCTTTGCTTAGAAGTATCTAACTGCCATGACCTTGCCTATTTCCTGCTAATCATTATTTAACCAGCTAATCATTTTCTGATCAGTACTTAGCTTTTTTCCATCAATAGTTAAGTACCTTGATTCACTATGCTGCTATTTAATTGCTTCCAAAACAAGGCCCGCTGATGTTGTGGGTGGGGGTTGTAAAAAAGAGAAAACCTATTCATTTTACTTGTTAGCCAGTAGTGTTCAAGCTTCCTGAACCGAAGAAGCCCTTTGTCCGCTGAGGAACCACTGCACGTCTGCCATGGCACTCTTAGTCAGTGCATCTCAGGAGGTCCTGGGGTGGGGGGCATATTCCAGAGCACACAATAATTTCACTTGGGACACTGACCAATCCTGTTCACCCTACATGTTAACTTGTGTGAAGTGACAGTATTCTCCAGAAGACACTCAGCACTCCCGTGGTTATGCACTGCAGGAGATCAGTAGCGGTTGGCAGGCTATCATTTCGAGACCTTTGCCTGCTATTATTGGTCTTCTTAAGCAGCAATCCCAGAGGAACCCAGGGTTCCCTGGTACAAAGTTTGAAAGCCACTGTTTTCACCTAATATATTGAGACAGTAGTTATAAAAGTAGACTTGTGTAGGCTCAGCACTCAAAAGACATGAGCTGACCATCATCATCTCCCCAAACTCTAAAGGTGGTGAAAGTTTCCTTAAACATGTAGGGAACTTGGGTGCCCTGGACAAGAATGTGGGCAAAAATGGAAAGAGAAAATTCAGAACAACAGATATTTGGTGTTACAAATAAACTGCACATCTCACCTGTGTGTTGCTGAGATTGTGTCACGAAATTGGTAAACAACACATGTTCAGGATGATTTCCAATACATTTGTACAGCACCATGGCAATCAAATCAGCCTGACCTGGGAACGCGGGGCACCTCTGAATGCAAAGTAGTAACGTCTGGGCATTAATTTTATTGGGGATGTGGCAGATGGGAGGAGGTATTTGGGAGTGCTTGGATCTGGAATGCATTTTCACCCTTTCAAAGAAAGGAGATTACCCGTATATACTCGACTTTAAGTCGGCCCTAACATAAGTCGGGCCCCCTAATTTCACCCCCCAAAACTGGGAAAACTTATTGCCCCCCAGTATAAGTCTAGGGTGGGAAATGTATGAGGGGAGACTCCCGCCGCCACCCCCAGACACCCCCACGCCACACTGTTCCTCTCCGCTCGCTCTTTAAAATTATTTTCCTCCCCCCCATACCTTTGTCAGCGGCGGCTAGGCAGGGAAGCGGCGCAGCAGCGCGAGGCGCCCGTAGAGCGAGTGGCTGGGCTGCGTCTCCCTGGCAGGGAGACATGTGGAGCCACTCCGCTATTCCTCCGCTCGCTCTTTAACATTATTTTCCTCCCCCCCCATACCTTTGTCAGCGGCGGCTAGGCAGGGAAGCGGCGCAGCAGCGCGAGGCTGCTTCCCTAGGAGCCGGCATGGCAGGAAGTGATGCCCGTCGCGGCCCCGGAAGTGATGCCCGCCGCGGCCCAGAAGCGACGAGGGCGGCGCCGGCAGCGCCGCGAGCCTCCGCTTACAAACAGAAAGGTAGGGGAATGGCGGAGCAGCTCCACGTGGGTCCCTGGCCATGCCGTCTCCCGGGAACGAAGCAGCATGGCAGCGCGCGAGGCGCCAGCAGAGCGAGCCGCCACTGACAAAGGTATGGGGGGGGAGGAAAATAATGTTAAAGAGCGAGCGGAGGAATAGCGGAGTGGCTCCACATGTCTCCCTGCCAGGGAGACGCAGCCCAGCCACTCGCTCTACGGGCGCCTCGCACTGCTGCGCCGCTTCCCTGCCTAGCCGCCGCTGACAAAGGTATGGGGGGGGAGGAAAATAATTTTAAAGAGCGAGCGGAGAGGAACAGCGTGGCGTGGGGGTGTCTGGGGGTGGCAGCAGGGGTCCTGGGGGTGGAGGGGGGTGCCTGGCGGTGGCAGCGGGGGTCCTGGGGGAGCGCTGACCCACTTATAAGTCGAGGGGGGCATTTTTCAGCACAAAAAATGTGCTGAAAAACTAGACTTGTAGTCGAGTATATACGGTATTTGTGTTCGTTGATCTAACAATGAAGATTTACTGTACTGATTGAACAGCAGCTGCATACTTATAAAGGAACAACCAAATTTAGATGATGCATTGGCCCTGATAAATTTAATGCTTAATCCTAGGGTAGCCGGGTTAGTTCAGTGTTGAAACATTTGGAAGGATCTCTAACCTGAGCTTCTAAATGGGGTCTCCTAAAAAGTGTTCCAAAAGCTTCAATGTAGAAATTGTTTTTCATAAATTGGTAGCTCATTGTCAATGTTGATCTCCCCCCCCCCCCATGCATAGATGTATTTGTGAAACAGAAGGAGTTCTCTTGGCATAGGTAACAGTACACTCAGCCTCTTTGATCCTTTTTTAATTCTATGTTTCCCTTCACTGCCTTTGGTAACAAGAGCAAATGGGTCTCATTGGGAATTTAGGAGGCCAACGGTCACCCGGGCCCTATGTCTCAAGTCAGAAAATCCCCACCTGGGGAGGGAATCATCATTCAGTGGCAGAGTACATGCTTTGTATACAATGCAATAGCCACTTAAAAGCATCAGGTACCAGTGCTGGGAAAGACCCTCACCTGAAGCCTTGGAGAGTCACTGCTAGCTGGAGTAGACAACTGTGAAGGAACAGAACTGTCTTCTCTCTCTCTCTCTCTTTTTTTGGGGGGGGTATTTAATTTCGGTTTTGGATATTATGAGGTTAAATCTTGTGTGTGATGGTCAGTTTCAACCAAACAGTCAACAATCTAGTTAGATTATAGGAATCAGGATATTTGCTCAGGAAGCCAAGGAGGTTTGCAGGAGGCTCAACT
The DNA here is from genome assembly GCA_021292165.1 of Shinisaurus crocodilurus. Lineage (NCBI taxonomy): Eukaryota > Metazoa > Chordata > Lepidosauria > Squamata > Shinisauridae > Shinisaurus > Shinisaurus crocodilurus. The sequence continues at coordinate 147,640,305 of CM037878.1, read as the reverse complement.
GAAGGTGTGAGGATGAATGTGGAAACAAAGAGTTTGCAAGAGGTTCAACAGATGGTCAGGAAGTAGAAAATAAAGTTGCAGAGGTGAACAATAAATGACTCTCCTGATTGGTTGGAGTTGGGAAAGGAAAATAAATACTTCTAAGGTATAAAGGTGTCAGGAAGAAGCAGAGAGAAGAAAAGAGATAGAATCAACTTCCACCAGGGGAGGGGTTCATAAGTTCCCCTTCTTTGCAAGTCTTCAGGAAAGCTCTGAAGACCCACCTGTTTTCACTGGCCTTCCCTTTTGTATGGGCTGTTAGTTTTTATTGGTAAGTTCTGTTTTTATTTATTTTAATTGGCAATTTCTGGTTTCATGTATTATATTGAAACATGTTTTTTATGGACTTGTTATTGTATCCACCCTGTGGTTTTTTTTAAATCTACGCTGCCTTGAGAGGCTTCCACCCTTAAAGGCAGCCTAGAAATGATTTTAGATAGATAGATCAGATTGCTGGAACTGGATGACTAGCTGAGAGTGTGCTGGATTTATGACAGTAAGATATTGCTTGGATAAGGGACCTGAATAAAACAGGGGCACAGTCTAGTTAGGTTAGTTGGATGCATTTATTCCTGGTTATTTGACTACTCTATTCCTCATATGGGACAGTATCCAATGCTGGCAATTTGCCAGCTCTAATCACATTGCGCTAGTGGGAACATCTGTTAGTGGAATGGGAAACTAGCACTTGCTAGCACAACCCTGGAAAGTAGCTGAAACTACTGCTTCCAGAATGAGACAATTCAGTGGAGCTCTCTTCTGTGAGCTCCACTGACTCGTCCCATTCTGGAAGGGGTAGTTTCAGCTAGCTTCCCATTGTACTAGCAGACATTCCTGCTAGCACAGCAGCAGCACTGGATACCACCTGTGGTTTCTTGTGTACTGTGTGTGTGTGCGCGCGCGCATCCATTCAAATTTTTAACACTTTTTCCTATTAACATCTTTCTTCAGTAAACTTTTAAACTTCGTTGTTTGAAACTTTGTGGTCTGGTTTCTTTCTGGTTTACCACCCCACATCTATTAGCCAACCCCCACACTTCCAAAAGTAGATACCTGATACCGAGAGAATTTTAAGGCTGGTTTGCTAGAGGCAACGGGGGGGGGGGGGGGAGACTTCCACCTGTTGGCAGGGGGAAAGGCCACAGAAAGGGAAGGGCAAAAAGGAATTTGGGCACACTATTTTGCCTGTTTTCCCTTCCACTCATGGTCATGGAACAGGGTGTACTGGTTCATGACAACAACATAAACTAATGGGCCAATAGTCTGACTCAGTATAAGTAAGTGTGCATAGGACTGGAGCCTCAAGGTTGCATGAACAGCACAAGGAAGCTTAATATATTCATCTAAAGACATCTTGAATGAATGACCTGGAAGAGTCCTCAGAGAGCACTGTCACCTAGGACAGAACAACGACAAAGAGAGAATTATAGTTTTCAAGATGGTCTTTCTTAATGCTGGGCCAATAAAATTCTGCCCTGTCTGCCAATAATAGAGCTTATGCTCAGTTCAGAGTGTTTGGCTTTGGATATCTAATGGGCTCTTTGCTGCCAAAGTGGGATGCATGCTGTCCTACTTATGAATTAAATTTTTGTCATATCTTGGTCAGGTGCCTAGAGACCTTCAGAGTTCAATATATTATACAGCATTATTGCTTGTTACATCTTTGTCATCACACACCATGAACTGTTGTACAGTTAGTTTAATGCTTTTTTTCAGATCCCATAAAATTCTGGCTGTCTGCCTGTGTTGAAATAGCAAATGCATCCAAACGTTAGGATATCTTTCTTCTTCCTTTTTACTGGTGCCTTGATTTTGATGTCACTCCAATTATTGGTTAGTTTCCAAGAGATGCTTATTTTTTAATCATATACTCTCAGGTTACAAACCAGAACAATGAAATCAAAAAGTCTCTTAAAATAAATGCCATATTTATAAAGTTAATATTAAATTAAAATCATGATTGGTATTAAATCTCTTGTTCTAGAAGGGAAGGATTCCAGTTTGTTAGGAAAACACTGTTTTTCATATGCCTTTAGTCTTATATAATGACTTGTTTTGTCTTTATTAAAATGGGGAAAAAAGTTTTGCAGGAGATAACCCAATCACAACATTGCATGAGATTCATGACCTCTTAGAATTATGTATTCAGCTGAAGAAAAGCTTACAAGAGCTTGAGACAAGTTGTGTTGTGTTTTTATACTTTAACTTTATTGAATTTTCCTTTACTTGTGTCTGTTGGGCACTATTATCTTCCTGTATTTCTACATTATTAAAGTTTGCCAAATAATTCTTCAGCACATGTGTGCTGCAATCCTATGCCTGTTTACTCAGCAGTAACTCTCACTGAGTTCAATGGGACTCACTCCTTAGTAGGTGTGTTTAGGATTGCAGCCTCAAATACTTCCCCTCCTGACCCTTCTACTACTAAAGGTCATTCACTGGCTGAAAAACTCACCTTCTTGAAAGAGAGTTGGAATGTATTGATTGACAAATAAAGAGCAAAGACCGTTTGATTGCCTTTCACACACAAAAACTGTGTGTACTCATCCAGTTTGTTGAACTGTTGACATGTTGAAATACTGAGATTTACAGAGTTCTGAGATTTCAGACTCTGTTAAATTTATTCAGTTTTGCTCCCCTTTTAGTGGAAAGTTCAGGGCAGCTTATAACAGTTCCCTATGGGAACTCTCAAGACAACTTTCCCTTAGGGCAAGAAAGTTTTGGACCAGTTTTATGGACTTAGGAAAGTAGTGATGACCTATTTCATCATTGTGAAAAAAATATTTATTGAGGAACTGGCAAGAAGGAATGTATAGGAACTGGCTGTGTTATGGCAATTGCATTGGGCCTAGGACTAGTCTTACTATTAAGCAGGGTGGGTGGCCTCACTCAGGTAGCAGATTTAGGGTACCATTAAAGGCCAACACATGGTCAACTATTTAATCTATTATTATGTTTTACTGCAATGATGCGAACAAGGGGTTATGCTGACTGCTTTTCAAAATGTCTCAGGCCTTCTCTGGCTGGGTCTCCAAAATGGACCAGGCTGATCTTTCTAGACTTTTGCTTCCAAGTGCCTAAGCAGGCCAGTTCTAAACTACTTCCCATGGTGAGGACATCCCTGTAGCCCCTGTGTCTGAGTTTGACTCCTTGCCCTTGTGAAATGCCCAAGTCATTGGCTTGAATTATTCCCAGCCATTTAGGAGACGATCTACCTGAAATGCTTGAGAGGGAAAGTCATTTAGCTACCCTGACTGTGACAATTCTGACAATTAGGGGGCCTACTAGAAGTCCACACAAAGACTTAAACAATAGGCATCTGCATTGGATTTGGTTTGGAGGAAGTCTGAATCCTGAGCAGAAGCAGACTGCTTCAGTCCAGCACTGTTGGATCCTGAGGCATGGGGGAGAAGGGAAGGGGAAGTCAATCAATCCCACTGAATTGGAGAGCTCCCCTTCCACATGAACTGCTCCACCTATCATTCTGAAAATTTACAGTTTTCTTACATAGGAACAATTAACATGAACTGACTTTTGCATATCTTTTAAGCACTTTACTTTGTTTTGTTTTGTGTTCCAAAACACACTACATTTTATCCTATTTTTATCTCTTGACTTAATTTTTATCATGTTATATAATTGTGTCAAACCTCTCTTTTTCCCCCTCCCATACAGATATCTAAACAGAAGGAGGCATCACTAGATATTTATGATATATCTACATAAATGAGGTCCATAGACATATAAGAATTCTCCTTGGTTTTCTCAGGGAAAAATGAAACACAGAGAGGATTACATTCTATTAGAGAAGGGTGAGCTTTCCAGAGCTCTCCTTAGATTAACTCAGAAATTATCTGAGATTTCCTGGGGGGGACGACAGTGGGGGCGGAAATGGATTCCCCCCCCCAAACCAATCTCAGGGCTCGGAAAATGCCCACATTTCTTCCCAGCAACCTTTGTCCTCTGCAAAAGTCCTCCCAGCCACACTCCCCCAACCACATACGTCCCCCTTTCCTTCGGTGGCAGCAGGAGCAGCACCGGAAGCACATGGAGAGAAGAGGAGGGAGACTTGTTCCTTTCCTCCGCACTTCTCCATCACTGTGACATTCTAGGCAGCATGGGAAAGTTGTTATCTCCTAAACTTTATATAACTTCACTACATATTTGTTTGGAGATTAATTTAATACAGGAGGTGTAATTGCACCATTTTTGCTTGGTAAACTGGATTGCATAAAACAAGCAATTCTGTTCCAAATGGGTCTGGAAAATTGAATTTTGATTGGTTTGTATGAAAGCATACCTGCACTAACCTTAAATTCCTCTAATTGCTTTTTCCTGTGTTTAAAGGCTACACACACACCACACACACACACACACACTCACACACACATATATATAACTAAATAGTCCAGCTTAGCTAGTTGGAGAATGGAAGAGAACTTTTGGTCATCAGTGCAGGCTCAGAAAACCAGCTTACCAAGTGGTTAGATCAGGCCTTCAGAAATTGTAACCCACCACACCAAACAAAACCCACCAAGGACGGACCTGTGATACATTTCTTGTTTCTACTGCCTGCCTGGGACTGCAAAAAAGAGGGGGGCTCATCAATCACCAGAAAGGCCACACATTAGTGAGTCACAGGTTATGTGGAAATCTTTTACAGGCTATTCAAAAGCATTATTTTCTGTTCTGAGCTTTTGAAGCTAAAAAACCCTTTGTACTGAAAAAAATTGATCACCCATTAATATACCCTAGTAATTCCCAACCTATGTGCCAGGACACAAGATGCTCTGAAATGTGTGTGCCAAGAAAAAAGCTATCATGCTGAATGCTTCTATCACTCTATGTTCGTTGGAGTGGCGAGGTCCCATCGCTTAGAGCAGCCTTCCTCAATCTGGTGCTCTCTAGATGTTTTGGACCACAACTCCCATCAGCTTCCGTCATCATGGCCAATGGTCAGGGATAATGGGAGTTGTGGTCCAAAACATCTGGAGGGTGCTAGGTTTGCGAAGGCTGCTTTAGAGCACTGACTGACTGGGCAAAAGGGAGGGAAGGACAACAGGATGCAATATTGACCGTGATATCTGGCAGTTGCAAGGGAAGCATGAGACTATAGTTCTGGAACTAGAAGCAGACTGAGAAAATATCTGCTTATCTTTTTTAGTGTAAAACTGAAAAGTGTGCCTCCAAGTTTAATGCAAACCCCCACTCCCCCAACCTGGAATCCTTGGCGATAAAAGTTTGAAAAAAAACATTTTGTGTATTGAATGGTGTTAGGAATGATGTTAATGTATCATCATCATTTTATTTATTTAATTAATTAATTTATACCCTGCCTTTTTTTCCTGCAAGGAACCCAAGGCGGCTTACATAATCTTCCTCCTCCTCTCCATTTTATCCTCACAACAACCCTGTGAGGTAGGTTAGGCTGAGAGTCAGTGACTGGCCCAAAGTAAGTCACCCAGTGAGTTTCATGGCCAAGCAGGGACTAGAACCCGGATCTTCCGAGTCCCAGTCCAACACTCTCACCACTACGTCACACTGGCTCTCATCATCACCATCATCAATTGTAAACCACCTTGAGTGCAATGTATGCAGCAAAGCAGCCTTCCCCGATCTGATGCCCTCCAGATGTTTTGAATTACAACTCCCCTCATCCATGAACATTGGCCATGCTGGCTTGGGCTGATGGGAGTTGTAGTCCAACGCATCTGGAGGGTGCCAGGTTGGGGAAGGTTGCAGTAAAGGGTCTAAAAACAAGCCATTTCACTTGACTCGCTTTAGTGTAGCCTTTCCAGTCTTCACTTTAGTGTGCAACATTTGAGTGTTTGATCAGTACACTAGTTTACTATACACTAGCATAGACAACAGTCCTTAAACCACTTATTCCCATTACTGCTATATTGAATTAAGCCTTTATAATGCACTGACAGTAATGCCCATTGAGGAGTGCACCATAAAAGTTGTCAGCCGAGTGGGCACACCAGAAGAATAAGCAAGAGATGTTCTTTCAAGATTGAACCTCCCAAATAGGTGGGAGAATGATAATAATCTGTGAGTAAAATAGGTTTGAAAACCTCTGCCTTTGATTTATTAATAATGAGGTCTATTTGCTTGGCAGAGCCTGCAACACCATCTGTCTTTCAGTGTGTAGCCTCAACTGATCTATTTATAAGGCAGATGTCATCTGCAAAGTTTAAGTCTGAGAGTTCAACTTCTATCCATGCAATGCCCATTTCTACACTGGCAGCCTGCCACTCGACAAAGCGAACAGACACATCAAACAGCCTGAGCAAGAAAGATGCTACCTAGTTTGCATAGCAGACTTACTTATTACTAAGCCAGTCAATGATTAAGATGGTATATTCACTGCAGATCTGCACAATCTTTGATCCTTTTGTTGGAAACGTTAAGAAAAATGGTAAAGCAGGTTGGGGGTTATTATTTTTATAGTGGGACAGTGCATAGTCCCTTATCAGCATTACAGAATTCAGAATTCCTACTGGAAGATAAGCAGAGCTGAACCCAAGGGATATGAGAATTGTCTTACAATAACAGAATGGAATTTGGCAAAGTTGCTCATACCTAATTTAAAGTTACTGTTATATCATCCAGGCAAAGTTAGGCGTATTTTAACTCTAGTGGACTTCGAGTGTCTGAAAATGCAACATTTGTACACCTATCCCTCAAAATTGGAGATATAAAGTGTAGTCCACAATGCTTAAGGTACTTTCACATCAGCCTAAAAGCTGAAACTTTGTGCATATATAATCCAGGACACCCATTATTAGATATGAGAACTGATAGCAAGTTAGACTGTATATAACCTAGTAGAGTTGTGGAATGAACAGCTATTCGGATGGCGGCAGTTTTTTGACTCATATGACATGACTGTCTTTATGGGCACAATTCTATGCATGTTTAGACAGAAAAAAGGCCTACAATTTCCAGCATTCCCCAGCCAGCCATGTCTACACATGCATAGGATTGCACCCTAAAAGATTCATACTTCAAGAATAATTTTTAAAATGCCTTTCTCTTGACAGAATGCAAAATTACAGACATTGCTACAGTCTACAAATGGTTATAGTTTGAAATGTACAATTCCAGGAACCAACAACAATTATCCACCAGTTTAAATAAGGATGCTTGAATATACAAAATGTGTTTTACCAGGGATGTCACATCTCTTTCAGCCTGAGGGGCCAAATTCAATTTCAGAGAAGCTCTCAGGGGCCACATTCCTGTGGTGGGTTGGGCCAAAAGGCCAAAGACAAAATACTAAAATATCAGCACATTTTAGCTTAAAACCCTTACTGCTACTAAGGAAGCCTTAGGAGAGGCATTTCAACCTTTTAGAATGGGGAAACACACACACACACACACACACACACACTGGGAAACTACCAAATGGCCAGTGGTCAAAACAAAGTGGGTGGTGCCAGGGGAAAGGGAAGGGGGTATGGTCATCTGAAGTCAGCCTGAGACTAGATGGGGTGAATTTGGCCTCTGGCCTTGAGTTTCAACACTCCTGGTGTTTATGTGGTAGAATTCTCTCCACTGATTGGCAGGATGTGGCCTGAGAGCACATGATACAGCAACCTTGCTGAAGCTAAGTAGGTTTGCATCTGGTCAGTGCCAGACTGGGAATCTTGTGTATGCTGCCTTGAGTTCCATGACAGAAGGTGGGATATAATTGTACTAAATAAGTAAATTATTGGTCAACTCATATTTCCAAATACCTGACTGCCACTTCTCCACTTCAATGTGGATGTTGGGACGGACTTGCAGCAGAGCCATCACAAGACATTTTGCTGCCTGAGGCAGAGCAGTAATAGACTTCACCTGGCCCCGCCTCCTGGGTCCGGGGAGACCTTTGCACGTGGGGGAGGGGGAGAGTTGAAGACACACCTGGGCTTACTGGCTGAGGAGCCAATGGGCTGGGCACACTGGCTGAGCCAATGGGCTGCACCGGGTGGGGAGATTGGGACTGCTCTTAAGGCCCTGTCTTCCCGCCCTCAGCCTCTTTCGTTGTTTTGGCTCACCTGGACTGCATGAAGGATTGACTCCATCTTCTCGACTTGTGGTATCGTTCCTTGTGTGTGTGTTTGAGTGTGTGTGGCTAGCTACGATTTGGGGAGTAAAACGGTGTGCGTGTTGTATTTTCTTTAATTTTGAGCAGTATCTTTAATTTCTTGTTGTTTTTGGAGATAGAGCTTTATGTTGGGCTGGCCCTGGCTACTTTCTAACAGTTGCTGGCCTGGGGCTCAGCCCCACGGGGCCTCAGCAGGGTTGAGAGCCTTCCAGAGAGCCTTCCTTAGTGAGCCCGCTCCTTCAAAAGGCTTCTCAGCTGCTTCGGGGAGGGAATTACCGTCGGGTGTCGGTCCCAGCATTCGCCTGAGAGCCTTTGCCTTTAACTCCATCTGCTTCGCCCCCCCCCTTTTTGGCTTGAGCCTTATCGTGGCCGCTTGCCGGCGCTGCTCAGCTACTCTACGGCTTTCGCTTCTCGCCTCCATCCTTGAAGCCCGGCTCGAGTTCGAGCCAGCCCACGTGGCCACTCTCGCCGGGCGATGCTCTGCGGCGGCGCAGCTGTGGGAGGCTTTTCCTTCCAGGCTTTTGCTTCCCGCCTCCATCCTTCTAGGCTCAGCTTGAGTGCGAGCAAGCCCACGTGGCTGCTCTTGCCCGAAGGCGCTGCCCCACCGCTCAGCTGTTTTGTAGTTTGCAGCGGGCGCCCTCTGAAACTCCTGGGTGCCTCTTTGGCTCCAGTGAGCAGGCTCCGTTTCCCCCTTCCTGCAGGTTTAGAAGGGAGCCTTGCTACCGGGGGCTGGTTTCAGCTCTCCTGATTTGCCCTGGTGACTGTTCTTTCTGAGTGGTGCGAGCCGCCGGTCAGCTGTTCCGCGGCGCTCCGCTCCGCTGCCATTTTGAATTTTTTTTTTTTTTGCTATCACACTCAGGTTTGAGTGTGGGTCAGGCCAGGTGGCTGATTTGCCCTGGTGACTGTTCCTGGCTTGCTGGGAGGTGCATCCTTACCATAGACTGCGTGTTACCACGTCTATGCGTGCAGACCTGCAGGTTTGGCTACAATTTCTTAAGCAATATAATGGTGTTTCATTTTGGAGGCGGGATCTACTGATGAATGCCGACTTTCAAATTCATTCCGATGCTTCAGGTTCCCTGGGTTTTGGAATAGTTTTTCAGGATCAGTGGTGTGCCGCCCCTTGGCCTGGCACATGGCTGCATTCCGGGATAGATCGGGACCTCACATTCCTTGAATTCTTCCCAATCCATGTGGCTGCTCATCTGTGGGCAGAGCAATTGGCCAATTCTACTGTCCATTTTTGGTGTGACAACCAGGCCACAGTACAAGTACTGAACTCGTTGTCCTCAAAAAACCCCAGGGTTATGAGTTTAGTTAGGGCCCTCACTTTACACGCTTTGAAATTCAATATCCTATTCAGGGCTCGGCATGTGCCTGGCTTGGACAATGGTATTGCAGACGCATTGTCCAGGAACCAGATGCAGAGATTTCGGACCCTGGCACCATGGGCTCGCCAGTCCCCCATGCTGATGCCAGATTATCTTTGGGAGATTGGCGAGCGGATGCCACATGGGCCATCTGAGGGTCTTTAGCGCCCAGCACACGGGTCGCTTATGCGCATGCAGGTAGGGATTTTGCAGCCTTCAGACTAGCCGCCTGCCTCCCTATGTTGTGGCCTGTCCCAGTGGAACAGCTCATGCAGTTTAGTATCACTACATTGCAACGGGAGTCCTCAGTCAAAACTGTTAAGGGTAAGATCGCTGTGTTATCATTCCTGGCCAAAGCGCACCGTATCCCAGACTATTCTAATGATTTCCGGCTCAGACGTTTGTTAGCGGGGTGGTCCCAGGAGTGCCCCCGACCGCCCGACTCAAGGGTCCCCGTGTCTCCTGGGATGCTCCTAAAGCTGCATGCTCTCTGGCCAGATGTGTGCCACTCTCCTTATGAGACGGCCCTATTTCATGCTGCGGCATTAACTGCCTTCTTTGGGGCCCTCCGTATTTCTGAACTGGTGGCTTGCTCCCGGTCTGATACATCTGCACGTGCCCTTCAATTTGCCGACTTGTCCTTGCATTCCACGTGGGCGGGGCTCCAAGTCCGTAGGTCTAAGACAGACCAAGCGGGCATTGGGACGACTGTCACCCTGCAAGCAGCATCACTTGCTGAGCTGTGTCCGGTCCGGGCTCTGCACGCATTTGTATCGGACCGGGGACGTTCAAAGGGTTTTTTGTTTTGCCATCAAGACAGGTCCCCATTAACCAAGTTCCAGTTTTGGTCAGTGACCAAATCTGCCTTTACAACGCTGGGATATGGACACTTGCACTTTGGAACCCATTCTTTTCGTATAGGGGCCGCCTCAACGGCTGCTGCGCTTGGTTTTTCCCAGAATAGGGTCCAGACTGTTGGTCGGTGGAGGTCCCAGGCTTACAAGTCTTATGTGCGCAAGTTGCTGTGATGGTACTGTCGTATACTCTGTTTTTCCTACAGGTCTCCGGAATGGTGGTAGGACGGTCCGGGTGCTGATTTGTGGACACAGTATGGTGTGCTGGGCAGGAAGACGTGCTGCCACGTCCAGTTTTCGGTCTCATTTGGGGATCAGGCCTTCGGTCGACATCAAGTGGCTGGGTCGCCGAGGCATGAGATGACAGGACCTCCTCCACACACTGTTCTGGTTTGACCAGACTTCTCCCCCCCACACACGTGTTGGTGATCCATTTGGGGGGAAATGATTTGGGCTTGTTAAAAGGCAAGGCCCTTAGCTTGCAGGTGTCAAATGACATGGCATGCATTCGCCAGCGCTGGCCAGGGGTGAGGATACTCTGGTCTTTCATGTTGCCACGCTTTTGTTGGCCTGGTGGGGTTGACCCCGAGGCCATGAACAGGGCATGGAGGAAGGTGAATGGCGAGGTTTGCAGAGCCATTGGGGGGATTGGGTTTTGCATCCCGCATCCCGCGATATCCTTGGCTCGGAGGGAGCTTTACCGACCGGATGGTGTGCACCTATCCGATCTCGGTAATGATTTGTTTACTGATGATCTGCGAAGGGCCCTGCTCGCATTTTTATCCGGCAGGTGGGGGAAATTCGACTAAGCGATAGCTTGTCTCTCCCTGTGGCGGGAAGTGCGGAATTAGGCAGCGGGGCTTAGGGTTATGGTGACCATCCAGTGGCACCTTTCAAGGTGACTGGCGGTTACCCGGGGCTTCCCTCGCTAATGTCGTGAGGCTTGGCCAGAGGGAGATCAGGCCACCTTTGGGGTACTACCTTTTCTCACCTGCATTGGCAGTCTCGAGGCGCCATTGGGAGGTGACACTGGTAAGGCGCTCCAGCTCCACATGGAGTGCAACTGGACGTTGGCGGGCCAACCCGCCTCTGATCCAGTAAGGATGGCTTCGCTCCAATCATTGTTTCCCCGGCCAGTGGCCGGGGGGTAGGTTAGTACCGCACTTTGCCCTTCTCAGATCTTCAAATCAATAAATGTGGCCCTGATTTTTAAACCATACATACTTGTGTCTGACTCTTCATTCTCTCACCCATACACGTGCAAATACCTTCACACCCCAACCAACCAAGTCAAGGGGCATACATACTACTCAAAGCTAGCCAAGTTATTTTGGGCCATTAGGCAGAAAAATCCCACAAACACCTCTTCCCATCCCTGGCAGTAAAATTGAAAAACAATAAAGTAGATAATTAACAATTTGCTATCCTTTCATGTCCACCTATCCTCCACCCACTTTTGTCCCCTTCCTGCTGTATTCCTTTTATCTTAATTTTCAGATCCATGTTTGTGATGGAAAGTCAGCACTAAGCATTTCAGTCGTCAATTGAAGAACATGCGAATGAGCTTTTGATGACTCAACTCAACATGTGAACTGTCCCCATTAAAAAGACCTATGTTAGAGTTGACATTGGGGTGATTAATCACCTGATTTACACATTTATTTCTTAGATTTGTATACTATCCAACTGGTAAATGTCCTCAGGTGGTTTACAATCATAAAACTAAACAACAAAATAACCATAAATAAACAAATAAATAAATACTACAACAACATACATACATACCAAAATAATACAATATTAAACATTCAAATCATTAAAATATTAAAATCACTGAGGAGCTAGCAGCAAAATAAATAAAGCAACATATTAAAGATTTAATGTCTGCGTAAAGAGGAAGGTCTTAACCTGGCATCTAAACATATACACCAGGCAGATTTCCCTGGGAAGAGCATTCCATAAATGGGCACTCACTATAGAGAAGGCTCTTTCCCTGGTAGCCACTCATTGCACCATTCTGGGTAGCAACACCCAGAGAAGAGGATCTTAGCAATTGGGTAGGAACATGTGGCAGAAGGTGCATCTTTGGGTAGACTAGTCCTAAGCCAGTGATGGCAAACCTTTTTGAGCCCGAGTGCCCAAACTGCAACACAAAACCAACTTATTTATTTCAAAGTGCCAACACTGCAATTAAACCTGAATACTGGGGTTTTAGTTTAGTAAAAACAACTCATACAGTTGTCTGAACTAATTAACATATTTTGTCTTAAAAGAAAAACACAATAACAGGGCTTTCAATGATACAAACAGTTTTTTATTGAAAAAAACATCAACTCAAATTTTTTAAATAGTACTACATTGTACACATAGCCTGAAGGTAATTTAGATAGGTTTGGGGGAAAGAGGGCGGGGGATTGTGAAGAAGCCAGGGAGAATGTGAGGAAAGGAGGAGACCTCAAGCGTTTGGGGGAAAGAGGGGGGGATTGTGAAGAAGCCAGGGAGAATGTGGGGAAAGGAGGAGGAGGTGCTGGCTAGGAGGGAATGAGGCGGCTGGGGGGCAAGAATGAGGCGGCTGCATGGGAACGCACGGCAGGGATGTAATACGAGCCTTACCTGGGCTCTTCCGATCGTTCCTGCAGCGGCCCGATCTCACTCTTCTGAGCGGCGTGGAGCGTTCTCCGCGCCGCTCAAGCTGCTGCCGCCGCCGCCCATCGCTCTTCTGAGCGGCGCGGAGCATTCTCCGCGCCGCTCAAGCTGCTGCTGCCGTCCGTCGCTCTTCTGAGCGGCGCGGAGCATTCTCCGCGCCGCTCATGCTGCTGCCATCCGTCGCTCTTCTGAGCGGCGTGTTCTCCGTGCCGCTGAAGCCGCCTCCGCCTCTGGACCCGCCGTCGCAGCCCGTCGCGTCATGCCCTGTGCGCTGGATCCCCGCGCTCTGTTTTTGGCGGCGGGGGGGGGAACCAGGGCAGCAACAGGACTTAAACAGCCCTGTTGCCCTGGTTCCCCCCCCCCGCCAAAAACAGAGCGCGGGGATCCAGCGCGCAGGACATGACGTGACGGGCGGCGGATCCGGCGCGCAGGACATGATGCGACGGGCAGCGGCAGGGTCCAGCGCGGCCGGCACGGAGGCAGCAGGTAGGCCCGTCGTCCCCGTCCGCCGCATCACGGCCTGAGCCTTGGCGCGCAGCATGACGCTGCCTCATGCCGCCGCTGGAGACCTATGGCTGGTGGTGACCTATGGCTCACGTGTCAGCAGAGTGGTCCACACGTGCCACCTGTGGCACGTGTGCCATAGGTTCGCCATCACTGTCCTAAGCCATTTAGAGCTTTAACGGTCAGCATCAACATTGATTCAACACTTGAATCTGGCCCAGAAACTGACTAGCAACCAGTGCAGTTGACACAGTACTGGAGTAATATGTTCAAAATGGCCAGCCCCAGTAAGCAGCCTTCCTGTTCTATTCTGCACTAACTGATGTTTCTGGACCATCTTTAGAGGTAGCCCCATGTATAGCACATTGCAATAATACAGGTGGGAGGTTACCAGTGTGTGGATAACTGCAGCCAGACAAATAATCATGTGATGGAGTCAACAAATGATGAACATGAACGCAAATGAGACCTGTATACTTTTTATTTCCATTAACAATTGTCCTGTCCCACTGCAAATATCTTAGTGTTTAAATATGGAATTAAATCAAGAATGTCCTCGGTTGCATGAAGAAATCAGATCAGCCTGTTAAAATACGGACATATCCAGAGGACATTAAACAGGGAATAAAAGAGAATCTATTACATTGTTTTCTAGGAGGTACACCCCTAGTATAGATTTTGGGCCTGGTGGTAGCTATATAAGAAAATACTGCAAAGATCTTTGAAGGAACACTTAACAACAGGACTGAAATTTTTGAAGATATGTATTATCATTAATATTATTATTATTACGAAGTTCTAACTCTGTGTCGAATGTCAGCTACTTTGTCCAGTCTTCAGAGCAGCTGGAGAGATTCTGAACACCAGCTGTGTCTTCTGATTGTAGTGGAACTGTGGCAGAAGGGGAATCAATTATGCAGCCATACAAAAGCATACCTCTGTGTGAAGCATCCGCAGACTTTCATATCTGCCTCAAATCCCCTCGATATAAACCAATATCAGCCTTTGGTTACTAATTGGGCTAATGACTTGCTGAGGCAGAGCAAGTCAAGTCATCTCTTAAGCAAAAAAGCATACCGCCAGCACTTTGAATTCATTCACTTTGACATTTGCCAAAGCAAACATATCAAGCGAGCTCTCGGATGTACTCTGACCTCACTCAGCAAGCCCTCTGTTGCCTTAAAATTGTAAATGCCACTTTGCCAGGGCTTGATGGAGTGCGAGGAAGAAGAAAGCACAGGATGGGGGTTATGGTGGGCAAAGGGAGAGGGGAGATGAGAAAGTTCTGAGGACTGATGCCGCATTTGATTGTAAGACAGAGTGAGAAAATGGGTGAAAAAAAGCTTGCAATGGCATGCCTTTTTAAAAAAAGTTTTCATATTCTTTGCCAATTTGCATTGCACTAAGCAATTTCCAAGAAGCAATCATGGGTGCCATTTTAAATTAATGGCCAGGGGTGGGTGGACAGGGGGGAATTTCAGTGGGCAGAAAAAGCCACTCTCAATAATGCTTATTTAATGGCCTGCTCTTGGATATATATTCAAGATTAAATTGTCAAGGAGAGGGGTGGGGGAGAAGGAGAAGAAAGCATTATGATTACTTTTCATACAAGATATAGTTAATTTGTTTGGTATATCTGAACAGCTTCACTGCCACCACAGCACCACTCAAAGCGGCATACAGCATACAAAACAACTTTAAAAATCACAACACTTAAAAAAAACAACACCAATAAAACCAGTTCTAAAACCAGCATAAAATCAAGCCAAGAAACCTTCAACTAGCACAAAGAACTTCCAATGGCCCCTATGTGGAAACAGGGAGAAGGCTTGCGCATGGGGGAGGAGAGAGGAGGCAAGCACCTGGTCTGGTGGGTCACGGGAAGAGCCAATGGCTCAGAAGGGCGGGGACCCAGGTAAGAGCTTATTTAAGCTCCTGGGTTCCCGCCTTCAGCCTCTTTGCTCCTGTGTTTTTCCAGCTCCCTCCACTCCCGCCCTCTGAGCAGTGTAGGCTCCTCTGGCCGCCCGTTTCCTAGGGGCCGAGTAGGAATTTTGGCTCATTGTCCCAATTGGCTGGGGCATTGGGCGTGTTTCGCCTACTCTACACTGTGAAGCAGGGTATGGGAATTTTTGAATTCGATTGTGATCCCGCCAGGGGGATCTTAGCTAAATTGGTCGCATTGGCGGGAAGTGCGGGTTTAGGCAGGAACAATTAGGGTTATGGTGATCATCCAGTGGCACCTTTCAAGGTGACTGACGTTTACCCAAGGCTGCCCTCGCCAACGCCAGGAGGCTTGGCACGAGGGAGATTGGGACGCCTTTGGGGTTTTACCTTTCTCACCTATTTTGGGAGCCTGGAGGCGCCAAAGTAAGGTGACGATGGTAAGGCCCTCCAGCTCCACATAGAGGGCAACTGGCCGGTGGCGGGCAATCCCGCCTCCGGTTCAGTTAGGATGCATTCGCCAAATATTGGTCTTTTTTCCCGGCCAAGGGCCGGGCTAGGTTAGAACCGCACTTCACCCTTCACAGATCTTCAATTCAATAAATTTGGCCCTGATTTGAAACCATATACCCTGTGTCTGCCTCTTCTTTATCTCGCCCTTACACGCGCAAAAAGCTTTCCTAAACAGCCAACATTCTGCCAGCTGCTGAATTACCACGACAGACATGGCCAGATGAGCATCTGATAGACACAATCTAGAGTATGGGTGTCCTTGCAGAGAAGCAGTGATAATGATCTCAGTGCTATGAAGACAGGACAAATGGGCACCTTGCTTCCTGTTGATGAAAAGGGATGTTTGCCTTTGGATGCACACATTGCACTTTTGCTAATTTAATTGTTTATAACAGCAGCCTTCATTCCCCTACCTGGTGTCATTCCCCTACCTGGTGTGCTGGACTACAACTCTCATCATACTCAGTCACCATAGCCAATGGAGGAATACAGACAACAATTTACCAAGTGGTAACTTACAATCGTGTGCTTGTAACCATTTATTATGTTGCTTATTATTATTATTATTATTATTATTATTATTAATTATTATTTCTTGCCCAATCCTGAGCCAAGGAGGCTCAGAGCAGGGTACATGGTTCACCCTCTCCCCACAACCATGTGAGGTAGTTTAGTCTGATCGCAAAAACAGTTCTCATGGGCCAAGATCACAAAAACAGTATCATGACTGAATAGGGATTTGAACATTGGTCTCCTAAGCCCTTGCTCAGCATTCAAACCACTACATCACAACAGTTCTTGTTGTTCTGCCAAGGAGAAACTTACAACTCCTCTGCTTCCCTGTATTTCTGATCAAGTGTAGATGCATGATATTACTTGATGGACTGTAAAGCTTATGCACATTATGGCAAGTTACCATTGGTAAGTTACTTGCTGAATGATTTGTTGTATTCATCCATAGATAAGATGGATTCAGAAAAACCTAGACGAACAAAAAATTACAGCTCTTTTTTGTTATGATTCCTCAAGAATCTTCTTTATTAGATCTCCATTTTATGGCCAGAAGGGTAATAAACATAACAGAAAGTATACTATTAACCAAATGGAATGGTATATATCAATCATGCTCACAAAGCATATTAATCTAATAAAATCCATATTTTTATAGAATGGGGGAGAAACAACCTATTATATTTCTTAGAATGGTTATATCATACATTCAGCAGTGATATATTCCTAGTTGATAAGTGCTTAGTAAAATACCCTTGTGCTTCAATTATTGGATGAAATGATCTTTATTAACTTGCTGTCACTGAGATAGAGGGATATTTTTATCCTGTATACCTTTTAAATAAAGGAGGATAATGTATGTAACCTATTGGACTGATTTAAAAAGAGTCAGCATGGAAAATCTGCAAAGCCCGAGTCATGTCTTTATTAATAATCAAGAAAGTCTAGAAGAGTACTACTAATTATCTCTTAGACACCACTAATCAGGTATATCTGATCAAAGGTGATCTATACCATTTGGCACGGACAAAAATATATATATATTACTGGCATTGGGCCCTTCTTCTACAGCAGGGATGCAGAACCCCTTTCAACCAGAGGACTGAATTCCATATCGGTGAACTCTTGAGGGCTGCATTCCAATGGTGGGTGGAGCTGAAGGCAAAGGGAGCACAGCCAAAGGCGAAATAGGAGGCCAAAAATACCAGCATATTTTAGCTTGAAGCTATTACTGCCAGTAGCTAAACCTTGTTGCGCCTTGATGTTCGAAACAATGGCAGACCACTGAAAGTATCAATTTGCTGAATGCTTTCCTCTGGGATACCGTGTTGTTCCTTGTTCCTTGCTTATTCATGTGTGGGACCGGTCTCCCCTTATGCTCATTGATCAAGCATATATGGACATATAACTGAAATTGAATCCTGGTAAGATGGAGGCTCTTTGGTTGGGTAGTTCCCAAGTCCAGGAGCTGCGCAATTTGCCTGTCCTGAATGAGGTTGCACAGCACTACCCCTACAAGGACAGGTATGTAGTCTGGGGGTGATCTTGGATTCATTTCACTTGAGGCCCAAAGAATGCCAAACACCAGCTTAGGCTATGACAGTTTTAATTATGGGTTTTATGTGATGGTCATTCCAGGAAGTGCCTGCCAGGCTGAAATGCTCTCTCTGAATACAGCCACACTGCTACAAGCACAAAAGGCACTTTTCTGAAGCCCTTACTACTTTAGAGAGCCTCCCTTCATACTTGTAGCAAGTGTGGCTGTCTTCAGAGATTGCATTTCAGGCTAGCAGGCCAGGCCCTTCCTGGAATGCTCACGTGACCATGCCAGGGTGCATCACATAGGTGCTCACACACGGTCATTCTAGGAAGTGCCTGCCAGCTGAAATGTGATCTGTGAAGTTAGCAGCACTTGTTAGGACTATTATTTATTTATATTTATTTATTTAATACTTTTTCATACCGCCCAATATTCGAAGCTCTCTGGGCGGTTCACAACAGTTAAAACCATAAAATGCAATAAAATATAAATATAAGATTTAAAACTACAGATTAAAAAGAACAACAAAGCTAGCAGCAGTTCAGATTAAAATGATTAAAATGTCTGGAAGAATAGAAAGATCTCACCTGGTGCCAGAAAGAGTACAATGTAGGGGCCAGGCGAGCCCCTTTGGGGAGCTCATTCCACAACTGGGGTGCCACAACAGAAAAGGCCCTCCTCCTGGTAGCCACCTGCCTCAGTTCCTTTGGCAGGGGCTCTCGGAGAAGGACCGCTGAAGAAGATCTTAGTGTCCAGGCAGGTACATATGGGAGAAGATGGTCCGACTCCTTCAGATACCCTGGCCCCAAGCCGTTTAGGGCTTTGAATGTTAGTACCAGCACTTTGAATTGGGTTCGGAAACAGACTAGTGCATGCACACAGCATTTTTCAGGGGAAATGAGGTTGGGAGGGAAATGATGCAGGCTCGGGCATATATATAAAATGAGAACTCAGAATAATGGAGAACTTTCATCCTAGATTAGACAGAGGAATTTGGAACCTGGCGAGCAAATTACAATTTCCGTTGGGGAAAGTTTGCCCATCACTAGTTCTGAATAGTGCTAGAGAGATTCAAGTAACTGCTGGCTTTTATAATTCAAAGGGAGAATGACCACTGCTTTCTTGTCCTAGTATGGGGGGATTTAGAAAGGCTATGCTGGGCATAAGGGAGTGTTGCCTTCAGGAGTTTGATCTCTTAATCAAAGAGCATTATTAGGAATAAGTAATAATGCAGAATCAAGCTGCCCTAATTACGCTTTGCCCCTGAAGGAAAGAGATTCCTAGGGTACTGAAAAACAGTATAAAAATGTAAAATGTAAGTACATAGATAACTGGAATTTCATTCACATATCTCCCACGTCAAGATTATATGATGGAAAAAGTTCTTTATTTCATGCTGACTAATTATATGCAGGTCATTTATTAAAGGAGAATATGTGTTTGAGAAATCATGTCTTCACTACATGTTAGTGTCGTTCTGAACAATATGTTTGCTACATTGTTTTGAGCCCTCCTTCTGTGCATGCTTTCTATATGTAATTTAAACCATCTTGGGGAGGATATGAGCTTGGAGCATGTCTAAAAAGGCTATTTGTCTCACAAGGAAACAAGAGCAACGGGATCTGCTGAGAAAGCATGGTCTGAAAACTCCAGATCATAAGAGCAATATACTTATGGTGCAATCCTATGGTCCTCTGACCTTGCTGGGGGGGGGCATAGGATTACTCAGAGCCCCAGCTCCGAGGTGCTGCGAACTCGGAGCTGGGACTCTGCCAAGCCCCCACCCTACCCCCCTCACAGCCGGCACGGAAAGAACCATATCAGCTGCCTGCCCGAGGTCACAGATCAGCCTTAAAGAGCAGGAAAAGGGGCGTGCCAGGGGGCGGGCTGAGGACGTACACCATATCCAAACAGCTCTACAGCCTCCTTCCCTCCCCCTCCTTCCCTCCCCCTCCTAGATGAAATGCAGGGCACTTGGTCACTCGTCTCATGGATTGAATGCATGTAAGCCTCTGAGTTTGGAGGCTTATGTGCATCGAGGGCAGGACCGATAGGATCACACTCCCCGGGTGCAATCCTATGCACGGTTAGATAGAAAAAAAGTCATACAACTCTCAGTATTCCACAGCCGGATATGCTGACTGGGGAATGTTGGGAATTGAACCCTTAAGAACGTTCAATAAAGAAAAGTTTCCAATCCCTTTCTCCCCCCTGAAGCTACTTGTTACCACTGCCAAACGCTCCAAAGGATTGGGAATCCTTCTGAACAACATGGGATGGAGCTTGGAGTGCTAGCATGGGGAGGAGGACAGGAAACATTTCTTCAGTGAACTTCCTTAAGGGTGCAATCCTATGCAAGCTGGTAGTGAGGGATGATGGATGTCGTAGGCCACAAGTTGCCCACCACTGTTATGATAACACAACACAACACAACACAAGAGTGAATTCTGTTGAAACAAATCTAACATCCATCTGGTCCAATATTCCAGTTTTCAACAGTGGCCAGTCAGATGGTACCAGGAAGCCCACAAACAGGACCTGAGTTCACTAGTATAATGCTCCTGAACCTGGAGGCATAAATCTTCATTATTTAGTAATGGGAACCACTACGTAGTTAAGGTGACATCAACCTTCAAGCCTCAAAAGGATACAGCAGAGGACTAGACACTTCCTAATGAACCTCCTAATTACTTCCTCTAGACTTTCTTGTAATGGAAGAATCCCAATTGAGAAACTATTTACTTTACAGAATAAAAACAGTATTTGAACTTGCTCCTAAGTCCTAACCAGAGGGTAGCTAATATAGATAGTTCCTGCTTTTCAAATGCTTATCCAAGCAGGTGTGCTTTCAGTCCTGTTTGACGACCTTTTGGGGGAATTTTGGAATGATGACCTAGACTGCAATCTTAAGTACACTTACTTGGAAATAAGTCCCTGAGTCAGTGGGCACAAGTAAACTTGACTAAGAGAGTGCTGAAAATGCACAGACATGTCTAAGTCATATAAATATTAGAGCACTATAGGTTTTCAACATGAACAGTGCTTTTAAAATGTTGGTCTAGTTACTTTGGTACAATGAATTCCCTTCATTTGAATGAAGGCCAGATAATTCTTGAATAAATTCCTTAATAGTCTTCCTTGTCTTCACTTAACAAGGAAGATGGAGTCAGTTCTCACAAGTAATCTATACACAAGTACACTTGTCATATAAAGGACAAGGTTATTTGGAGCAGGGATGATTATGTATTCCGTTGAAAGATGTGGGCTCTGGATGATCAGTGGCTCTAAGAATAATGGAAGCATCAAGGAGAATGGATAATGTAAAATGATGAAAAATGTTCCATTTCAAGAACTTAGCAACAGCACTAGCATACCCCCAGTTTCAATGTGGGCAACTACATATATTCTGACTGTTTGGAGAGTCTGTAAAATCTGCAAAGAGCTTTAAAAAAAATCTACCAAATTCAAGACTATTAAGATATTGTTTTTCTTCCTCATACTCATCCTTTTATTGTATTAGGCTGCAATGCTATACACACTTCGGAGTAAGCCCCATTGTTCTCAATGGGATTTACTTCTGAGTAGGGAGATTTAGGATTGCACCAAGTTTCAATGTCAAAATAAGTCTACAGTACATTGATAAGCAGAGATATGGAATTGTTGCAGAGATCAGGGGGTTGGACTCGATAGCCTTGTAGGCTCCTTCCAACTCTATGATCTATGAAATCTATAAGATGTGGAATTTATGGCAGCAAAATTCCCAGGCATTTATACCCATGTACATTATTCACAACTGATGACACCACATGTATATTTTGCCATTTAAAATCAGGCCCTTTTCACATGAGTTTAAAAAATACAGCATGAATTGGCTCTATGATAATTCTGGCCTGCTTGAAATGGCAACTGCCATTTTATCATCCCCAGACTTCAGGTGGGAACTCAGCAAAATGAAACTTGCTTTCTCTTCTCATGTGTATTCCTTTGTCTGCCACCTAGACCAGCCTTCCCCAATGTGGTGTTCAACTGCAACTTCCCTCAATCCCAGCCAGCATGGCCTAGACCAGAGGTGGGCAACTTGTGGTCCTCCAAATGCTTTGGCCAGCTCCCATGATCGCTAATCATTGGTTCTCCTGGGTAGGGCGGATGGGAGTTGTAGGCCAAAACATCTGGAAGGCCATAAGCTGCCTGCCTACCTCTAAGCTAGGCAATCCTAGCTAGGGAGTTGTCAATTGCAAGATTCAGTACCTCCAAATCACTTACTGATTCTTGTCTGACTCTGTTTAGCTGTTGATGTTGTTGTTGTATAATGTTTTATTATTTTATTTTCTCTCAGTCTTCTTGTACACAACTTTGGAGGCTTTACTGAGAAGCGGGGTATAAAATAAATAAATAAATAAGTTTGAACATTCTATCTTTCCTGACCTAAATAATAGCACAACATTTTCAGCACTTAGCTCAAAAGAATCATCACCAGAACAGAGAAGAATTTTCCTTACCCCGTCCCGTCAGGCGCTCAGCAAGCGCCCCCACACCGCATGATCTGTCTTGCGGTGGCAGCAAGGCACTTGGCGGACTTCTGGGTTCCCGGGAATTGACGTGCTGGGTCCCCGGCACTCTGTTTTTTACATAAATACCATGGAAAACTACTTTAAAACGGCCGCGAATAGCAAATCGTGGCCATTTTAAGGTGGTTTTCCATGGTATTTATGTAAAAAACGCAGCGCCGGGCACCCGGAAGTACCTTTCTCCAGCTCCTCTCGTGGGAGTTGTGCCAAGCCAGGGAAAGGTAAGTTGTGTGGAGCTCGGGGGGGGCAGGGGAGGCGAGTTTGCCCCGCTTCCGCCCCTAATAGAGATCCGCAACATCACTATGGAGAATATAAACCTGCTCTTCCCTGATTGGCTATTAATGAATCCTGACTATTGCTATATCATAGAATCATAGAAAAGTAGAGTTGGAAGGGGCCTACAAGGCCATCGAATCCAACCCCCTGCTCAATGCAGGAATCCAGGTATAGAATGTACAGTCATGCCTTGGATTGAGAGCATAATTCGTTCTGGAAACGTGCTTGTAATCCAAAACACTCTTATATCAAAATGAAATCCCCCCCCAAAAAAATTGTACAGAGATTTTTAATTTAAGCCGTACTACAGTACTTGTATTGCAAGATGTCGCTTGTATATCAAGTTATATATATATATATATATATATATATTTGTATATCAAGTCAAAAATTTGACTTGTATATCAAGTAAATAATAATAATAAATCAGCTAGAGGTATTACAAAGATGATATATAAAATGTTGCAGAAATCAGAAGAGCAAGCGGAAAATCTTAAAATAGTTTGGGATATAGAGTTTGAAGAGGAAATATCAAAGGAAGAGTGGAATAAGATTTGGGATAGGCGAATATTGAAAAATATGTCAATAAGAATTAAAGAGAATTTCTACAAGTTAATTTGGAGATGGTATCTGACTCGGTGAGAATAAATAGAATAGATAATAAATGTTGTTGGAGAGGCTGTCAGGAGCTGGGTATATATGCTCATATGTGGTGGAGTTGTAAAAATGTAATGGGTTTTTGGAAAAAGATTTTTGAAGAAATATCAGAAATTGTTGGTGTTGACTTAGAAGTTTGTCCTAAATTAGCTTTGTTATCAATAACTGAAAAGGTGGCCGGTCCTCAAAATGTTAAAGAATTAATTGTAAATTTGTTAACGGCAGGCAGATTAATGATAGCAAGAAAATGGAAAATTCAGCAAGTTTTCTCTATCACCGATTGGTATAAAGAAGTATGGGATATGGCTTTAAATGATATGTTGATTGACTTGTAATATCAAATGCAAAAGAGGGCAATTAAAGAAAAATATTTTTAAGGATATTTGGGGTTTCTTTTTGGACTTTGTGTTAAACAAGGGGAAAGGGAGTATGCCGTGTCAAGATATGTTGTATTTTTGGAATAATGAATAATTATAGATTATAGAGATATAATGTATTATTTGGTCCCGCGGTGATGGGAGCACTATATAAGTTGTATGTGTGTTATTTAGTTATTTTTTGTATTGTTGAAAAAAAATTAAAAAAAATTTTTTAAAAAAGAAAATCCATTAAGAAATAAAAAATGGAAAAGCTGAAAAAATATATTAAAACATTAAATAAATATTTAAAAATTTGCTTGTCTTGCAAAACGCTCTCAAACCAAATTACTTGCAATCCAAGATATTACTGTATGGACCATATGAATTGGTCCACAACATAAAGGGTATTTCTTTCCCAAACCTGAAGTTTCCCCCCTAAATAAAGAGTGGGATCTTTCTTGGAAAATTCTTCTCTGGAGGTTCTCACTCAGTATGCGCTTCCTTTTTTTAAAAAAAAAGCTGTGGCTATGGCATCGATTTTCCTCCCTTCTTATTTGACTTACGGTATGCCAATATATGCTTATGAAAAATGGAGGCTGTTCTGCCTCCCAGGCGGTGCAGATGGCTTAGGAAATAGACTTTTGAATTGTACAATTCTGCAAGTCAAGCAAGTGTGTACCCTTCCCCTAGTGGTGTAGTGGTATATCACCTCAGTCTCCCTAGCCACAGCCCCAAGGAGAGGCCAAAAATGCAGGCAGCTGTGTTGAGCCATGTCACAGACCAGTTCTAGCAGCTTGCATCTCCACCGGGAGCAGGTCCTCTGTGAAGCTAATGGGCCTGCGTTGCCCATTCAAGACCAAGCCACCTCCAAATACTTTGCAGTACAAAAGGGAACAATATATTGTTGTTGGGAAAATTCATTTCCCCCCAGCTCTTGTAAGAATTGCAGCTAAACTCAGAGGGAACAGGGAAGTCTGAAGAGGGTGGCAGATGACCTCAGTGTCCCTGCTAATAAAAGTACCGATACTGCATCCCTGAGAGGCTTTTCTTCTCTACAGCACTGCCTAACCCTATCCCTTGGGGACTGCGTAGAGAGCTTTTATCTTCTTTCATATTTTGAATTACAAGTGTTCTGATTTCCTAATAATAGAACTATTATCTATTGCACAAAATTGCCTCTTTGGATTTGAACCATTTGTGCCTACCAATGTGCTTGAACCACACACTACTGGTAAAGAGATATTTGGGTTTTATAAGAGAATAAATAAATGTGCCCAAATACCCAGAGGACTAAAAGTTAAGGATTAAGGCTCATTTGGGGTGGGAGCAGCTGCCATTATTTTTCATAACTTTTTAGTTGAGAAACCGCAAATTTAATGTGTAAGGTTAGGAGGTTGGTTAAAAAGAACAGGTTGCTTACCTGTAACTGTGGTTCTTTGAGTGCTCATCTGTGCATTCACACACATGGGCTCTGACTGTGCCTGTGCTGAGTCTGTTCCGGAAAGTTCTATAGCTGAGGAGAAAATGGGTGAGAGCCCCTCCCCCATTGCGCGTGCTCCGTAGTGTGGCTCCCGAGTCCCGCCCATTCCCTCAGCTCCCTGAGGCTGCCTATTGCAGCCTGGAACCAAGGGAAATGTTGAGATCAATGCCAGTCCCGACCTCGATACTCACACAGAATCACTCTCGATCCCCAACAATAGGCCCATCGAAATTGATACTGACACCGAAGTGGGGATGGAGGGCAGGTTGTTTGAATGCACAGATGACCACTTGAAGAACCACAGTTAAAAGTAAGCAACCTCTTCTTCTTCTTCATAGTCTCTGCGCATCTCCCACATGGGCAGAGTAACAAGCTGACTTACCGGAGGTGGGTCAGTGTCATCCCTCACAGCAGTACCAAGGAAAGAACGGCTCTCCCAAAAGCATCCTCTGCACAAGTGCGTACATCTAGTCTGTAGTAGCGTATAAACGCAGTCGGAGAGGACCACATCACTGCTTTGCAGAGATCTTGAAGCAAGACCCCTCTCCCAAACGCCACCGATGTTTACTGCGCCCTAGTGGAGTGCGCCTGGACTGTGGCTGGAAAGTTGTAGGACCTGTTTGATGCGATTTGGTCGAGCTGCTGGAGAAGTCAAAGACAGCATTTTGTGATGTCCCCTCCTTTTCGGGAGCCTCGGTATTGGGATTGCTGGTATGATCATCTCAGTGCCAAAGGCTGTCAATCACCAGGCTGACGATCCCTTGGTCCCTGCTGTTGGCATAGAGATGGTTGGAACGGAGCCAAAGAAGATGTGTATCAGCTCCATCTCCACCTCCATTGTCTGTATGGCCTGGACTGCGGAAGTGGGCAAAGGCCCATCTTCCTGGCATTTGCTCGTGCCTTCTGGATGGCATTGAGGGAGTCGTCTGTTGTCACGTGAAACAAGCCTTCCTCGTTGAATGGGAGGTCCTTGATTCGTGCTCGAATGTCTGGAGCCAAGGAAGTTGACCGGAGCCAAGCATGCCGCCTGAGTGCAACTACCGCCACCATAGATTTTGCGTGGCAGTCTGCCTGTTGTCTAGCAGTATTAATTTGCAGTGTAGCCAGACTAGCTGCCTCCGACTGGAAGACCCTTGCTAGTTCTCATTTTTCATCAGGCAGGTAATCACACAGGCCACTGAGTTTCTCCATGAGAAACAGCTGATACTGGGCCATGGTGGCCTGGTAATTAGCTACCCTCAGGCCAAGAGAACTAGATTAGTAAATCCATCTTCCAATGCTGTCCAGATGTTTTCCCTCATGGTCCACCGGGGTGGAATGTTGTTTGCCCAAGCAGGACTGGGCTGATGCCACAATAATAGAATTGGGTACCGGGTGGGAGAAGAGAAACTTCGCTTCTTCCTCTCTCACCTGGTACATGGATTCTAGCTGTCTTGCTGTGGCTTCTGTTGATGCTGGGGTTTTCCAAGTGCCTTTTACAGTGTCCAACAAAGTGGGCAGGAACGGAATTAATGTTGGAGTTGTCTCCAATGTTGAAATTTCATCAAAGACACAGTTTCTAACCCGCTGCTCTTCCACTTTCATGTCAATACCCAAAGCCATGGTCATCCTTTGGATATGGTCCCCAAAGCGGCCAAGATCTTCAGATGGGGACATTGATGTTTTTGAGTCCACCTGGGCATCTGGAGAGGAGGAATCTGGTGTTTCCGATACCAGTGACTCGGAATCAGTAGAATAGTCTGTATTTTCTAAATGCGGCTTTTATCGACATGGTTTTGGACAGAATAGAGAAAGAGGAAAAAGCAGGGGATAGTTTTTTTTGTCTTGAAGAAAAGATCGGAGGATGTATGAAATAAAGAAGAAAGTGAGATAGAGTAGGTTTGTCCAGAAAAAACAACACTCAGCCAGGTGCTGCTATCACAGAAACAAGAACCTCCAGATACGACTTGCCACAATGGCGGTCGAAGAGGAACTGAGGGAATGGGTGGGAGCCATGCTACTGAGTATGTGCAATGGGGGAGGGGCTCCCGCCCATTTTCTCCTCAGCTATAGAACTTTCCGGAATGGACTCCGGAAGTGCAGGCACAGAGCCCATGTGTGTGATGCACAGAGACCACGAAGAAGAACCATGGTTGGCTCCAGATCTCTCATAGGCACTTCTCTCATGGTACTTCACAAACAATTGTTTTATCATGTTGTATTTTAGTATTTTACTTTTTGTGAACTGCTTAGAGAGCTTTGGCTACTAGGTGGAATAGAAATGTAATAAATAAATTATATATATATATATATATATATATATGTTGGTGCGTATGTGCGTGAGCAGCAGAGTGCCTGTGCGCATGGGAGATTTAAAATCCTGTCTGTGTGCTAGCAGAGGCCTGTTATTCCACACACAGATCTTCCAGATCTCAGCTCCCCCCTTTTCGCAGCGTGCAGCGTGTTGTGAAGATGCCAGCCCAGCCTGCCTGTAATCCAACTTGCTTCCAGCTTCCCCGTTTGCAGATTAATCCATGGAGTCAGGAAACACTCTGTAACACCACAGGTCTAATTCTACCTGTTTATTCACTTAGCAAGTAAAGTTCTACAGAGTATACATTTCCTAGTTACAGTCCATGTGCAGAGTATAATGCATAGCAAGCATTACATCCAGTGGAGTAAGTTGAGCTTCACTCCACCTCAGCAAAGAACTTACATTGTTGCAGTGACAAAAGTCCAGCAAGAAGAACAAAGGAGAAGAGAGAAAGCAGTCCTGCCTCTCTCTATGATGGCTTCAGACAGAAAACAAGTTAGCACGTCATCAGAACATACAAACCATGTGACTAGCTCATAATGCCCCCACGGTCTAGGCTTCCCATGCGAAAAACACGAGAACCCAGAAAGACATAATAAACTTGTTTACAGCCATTCTGTTCTTTCCATATGTAAACAGTGTGCTACAGCTGGTGAAGTGATACATATCACAACATCCCCCACACAAGCTGAAGTACATCTTGTTTCACATTTGCTCAATGAGGCCTAGCGCCGTCATTAGCTCCCTGTGTCTTACTACAGGCAATGGGTTTTGTGAAAAGATCTGCCACCATGTCCCCTGTTGCACAGTATTTGAGTGTTACCCACCCTTTCTGCACACAGTCCTTTACATGAGAGTAACGAACATCAATGTGCTTGGTTCTTGGCCTACATTTTTCATTTTGAGCCATGCTTATGCAAGCCTGGTTGTCTTCAAAAATTGTAACAGCCTTGTCTACTGGTATTTGCAAATCAGTAAACAGTTGTTTGAATCATTCAATCTCATTGCATGCTTGAGATAAACTGATGAATTCAGATTCTGCACTAGATACAGCCACACAAGATTGTTTTCGTGTATACCAGTCAATTAAACTTTTATCATACATGATCACAGTCCCACTTGTGGACTTCCTATCTGTTGCAGACCCCCAATCAGCATCAGTGTACACACAAAAACCTCCCTCTGTGTGTGCTGAAAATTTCAGTTTGCAATTCATGGAACCTTTTAAATATCTTAACACACGTTTTACAGCTAGCCAATCATACATAGAAGGATTTTGGGTTTTCCTGCTAAGTATGTTCACAGCATTGCTGATGTCTGGCCTACTCACATTTGCCAAATATAGCAGGCTTCCAATAACACTTTGATATTTCCCAATATCTTCAAATTCAGTGTTATCTGTGTGTTTCTGATATTCAAGAGTCATTGGAGTGGTAACTGGGTTACAATTCTCCAATCCATGAATTTCCAGCAATTTCTGAATTTTCCCACTTTGTTCAACCAAGAAAGAACCTTCCTCATCCTGGGATAATTGCATGCCAAGATAGTGTTGTACCAAACCTAGATCTTTCAGTTCAAAGTGTTCTTGCAAACCTTTTGCAATTTTGTCTTTCTTACTTACTGATTCTGTTATCAGCAATATATCATCAACAAAGACTAACAAATACACCCAATGTCCCAGTTCTGTGTGACATGTATACAGACAGTGATCAGCCTTGCTTTGTTTGAATCCCAAACTAATCAAAACTCTGTCCAGTTTTTTGTTCCAGCATCGAGCTGCTTGTTTTAACCCATATATGGACTTGTGCAGACGACATACAAGACTGGGATTTTCTGCAAAACCTTTTGGTTGCATCATGTAGATTTCCTCTTGTAATTCACCATATAGGAAAGCAGTTTTTACATCAAAATGAAATGCCATCATTTTTCTTTGTGCTGCCAATTTCAACAACAATCTGACAGTTGTATACCTTGTTGTTGGTGCAAACACGGAATCAAAATCTATCCCATGTTTTTGTGCAAATCCTCTTGCCACGAGTCTTGCCCTGTACCTTTCCACCTGCCCCTGGTGATTCGTTTTCACCTTGTACACCCATTTACAGGTGATGGCCTTTCGCCCTACAGGTAAAGATACCAGACTCCATGTTTTGTTATCATGCATTTCATTAATTTCATCCTGCATGGCTTCAAACCAATCATTTCTCACCTTTGGTTCCATGCTTTGGATTTCCTCAAAACTTTGAGATTCTAAAGCTATTTTGAGAGCTTTATGTACAACAGTTTTGCCACTTTGGAATTCATCCTGATATCTAACAGGTGTTTTACGTTCTCGGGTTGAACGCCTTAGAGATTGTTCACCTCCCTCCTGTTCCCCAGATATCTGCCCAGTGGTTTGTTCTGTTTCAGAAACTTCCTGCTGTGTTTCAGCCATTGAATGCATTGGCAATTCCACCAGCTGTTTCTCATCATGTGTTTGCTCGTGAAAAATCACATCTCTGCTTAGAATTACCTTTCTGTGTTGTGGTGACCATAACCTGTAACCTTTTGTTTGTCCATCATACCCCAGCAGAAAACATTCAAAGCTTTTACCCTGTATTTGAACAAAACATTTGCACCCAAAAATTCGTATGTGTGCTATCTTTGGTTTCCTCCCATGAAACATTTCATATGGAATTTTTCCCAGTTGTGGTGTTAGGTAATCTGTTCAGCAGATAATTTGCATTTGAAAGTGCATCCCCCCAGAAATGGTTTCCCACCTTTGAGTCAGCTAATTGAGCCCTCATCATTTCCTGGAGTGTTCTGTTCCTTTTTTCAGCTACACCATTTTGAAACGGGGAGTTTGGGGCTGTAATTTTGTGCCCAATGCCCTCACTTTCCAAGAATTTCTTGAATTTTGTACTCATGTACTCTCCCCCACCATCTGTGAGCAGTTCACCTATGGGGTATTGTTTGAATCTGTTACCAGCCCATTTCACAAATGATTCAAATCTCTCTTGTACCTGAGACTTATGCTTCAGAAGATAAACAAATCCAAATCGAGAAAAATCATCAATGAGAGTCATGTAGTACCTATTTCCCCCATAGCTTTCCTCAAATGGCCCAGCAACATCAGAGTGTATCAGCTCAAATTTTCTTGTGCTCACTCTTTTGCTGTGTTTCTGAATGTTAGTTCTGTGCGACTTTGCCTGACTGCATACTTCACATTCCACATAATTTGAACAAGGTTTCATTTTCATGCCCTGACACAGACCCGGCATCTTCTCGATGCTTCTGTAATTAGCATGCGCAAAACGTTTGTGGAATAAATGTAAACAATTATCATGTGGTTTACAATTTGCATACTTCACACTCTCATCATGTGTTACAAATGGATTTATAACATATAGAGAATTCTGCAAATCACCTTTTGCACAGACTGTCCCTTCACGTGAAATCACACATTTGCTGTCTGAAAAACACATTTCATAGCCATTTTGAGCTAATTGGGAAATACTTATCAGATTTGTGTCCAGTTCCAGAACAAACAATGCTCTCTGTTGACCCAAAGTAGCGAATTCAATTGTTCCTGTTGCTGAAACATCTATTCGTTTCCCGTCAGCTAATTCCACATGCTGACCTGGACATCCATCTTCTTCCAGAGATTGAAATACATTCCTGGAGTTAGTCATGTGATGAGAAGCTCCAGAGTCCAAAACCCAAAAACCATTAGAAACCACCACCCTTGCAATCAAACTTTTGCCCATTTTAACTGCCTCTTCAGGTGTGCTTGTAGTTTCCGGTTTGTTTGTTTTCTTTCTCTGTTTACATTGTTTTTTCAGATGATTTGTAGATCCACAATTAAAGCATTTTTTCACTTTTAAAGCAGTGGCTTGGGTAACTCCCTGCTTGTTGCTGCTCCCTTGGCTGTTTATCACATCAGCCGAGCTGTCTGCAAATTTACGGCCAGAATTGTTTTTCTTTCCTTGGCGCTTTTCCCACTCAGAAAGAAGTTTGCCTGACACATATTCCATTGTCAGATTTTGATCTGGCTGCCCCTCCATCAATGTGACAATTGTGTCATATGATGAGTCAAGACTAGATAACAGAATAGAAACCTGGTTCCATGGATCAATAGTCATCCCTTGATTTCTCAGTCTGTTAAACAAGTCCCGGATTGTACTCAAATGCTCTGGCATAGAGCCACCTGGTTGCAAGCTTAATTTGTACAGCTTTCATGCCAGCAAGATTCTGCTGCCCGCTGTTTGCATTTGATACGTATCTCTTAATACATTCCAGATCTCCTTTGCAGTGTTTTGAAACTGGATAAATGGCACTTGTGAGCTTTCAACAGATAAACAAAGAATTGCTTTGGCTTTATCGTCTCGCTCCTTCCATTCATTTTATGCCTGATCCCCCACGTGCAATTGGATCCTGTGTTACTACAGGTCCAAAGTCCTGCATGGGTTAAATAATGCTGCATTTGGAAACTCCATAGCACATAGTTCGAGCCAGACAATTTTTCCACAACTTGTGGATTCGGGGTTGTGCAACAGCCATTTCTGTGACCGGGGGATTTTCTTCCTCCTCCCCTCCAGAAATCTCAGCTTCGCTTTCTCCCTCCAAGCTTCCGGCCTTGAAACGTGCCTTCAAGCTGTCTAAGTCAGCCAGCCGATATCTCCCCCTTTCTTCCCCCTCCTTACCGGTTGAAGGACCAAGAGATATTTTTTCTTCTTTGATGTCTTCCTCCTCTGCCATTAATCACTGCAATCACGGAGTCGAAGCTGTGTTAGAAAACAGGTCCTGCTGCTGGAGCTGGCGCCGACCTTCGCCTGGTTCCGAACGGGTACCGGTCCGGTTCTGGTTCTGGTCCAATCTGGTTCTGGCTGGTTCTGGTTCTGGTCCAGTTCTGGGCCCATAACCCTGTTGGTGCGTGTGTGCGTGAGCAGCAGAGTGCGTGTGCGCATGGGAGATTTAAAATCCTGTCTGTGTGCTAGCAGAGGCCTGTTATTCCACACACAGATCTTCCAGATCTCAGCTCCCCCCTTTTCGCAGCATGCAGCGTGTTGTGAAGATGCCAGCCCAGCCTGCCTGTAATCCAACTTGCTTCCAGCTTCCCCGTTTGCAGATTAATCCTTGGAGTCAGGAAACACTCTGTAACACCACAGGTCTAATTCTACCTGTTTATTCACTTAGCAAGTAAAGTTCTACAGAGTATACATTTCCTAGTTACAGTCCATGTGCAGAGTATAAATGCATAGCAAGCATTACATCCAGTGGAGTAAGTTGAGCTTCACTCCACCTCAGCAAAGAACTTACATTGTTGCAGTGACAAAAGTCCAGCAAGAAGAACAAAGGAGAAGAGAGAAAGCAGTCCTGCCTCTAAGATGGCTTCAGACAGAAAACAAGTTAGCACGTCATCAGAACATACAAACCATGTGACTAGCTCATAATGCTCCCACGGTCTAGGCTTCCCATGCGAAAAACACGAGAACCCAGAAAGACATAATAAACTTGTTTACAGCCATTCTGTTCTTTCCATGTGTAAACAGTGTGCTACAGCTGGTGAAGTGATACATATCACAACAATATATATATATTGCAATGGCCCTTTGGCGTGGTTGATGTGCGGGTGAGCTTACCTGCTCAACTAGCAGTCCACCCATAAGCCTTGCTCTCCAGGTAATGCACTTCAGACGCAGAAGCTCTCACAACAACCTTCTTGATTATTATACACATGACAGGAGACTAGCTCCTGAGGTGCCACACACCAAACTGCCTCAGCTCCAAGTCCTGCACAAAAAGGACACAAGAAAAGCCCTGCCCAGGCATCCAGAAAGGGAAGAGAAAACTAATACTTGCAGGCTTCTTAAAGATATATACATTATTCACAAACATGATAAGTAATGGAGTACTTGGGATTCTCTGCTTTACAAGTGGCCTCTGCAGCTGTGCTTTTAACTTGAGCTTGATATGCAGCACTTAACAGATAATAAATATATCTGTATATAGTGAAAAGCTTCACCATATGATCCCCGCATACATTCAATTCCCTTTCCTCCTGCCTCTCTTCCCTCCTTTTCTGCCTCCCTCACTATCAAAATTTAGATTGCAAGCTCCTTGGGGCATTGTCTTGTCTTATATTACTTCTGCTTATGTTATTCTAGAAAGTGGCATGTATAGTGAGGGGGCTACATGAATACAAAATGAATTATTACCATCACTAAAATATGGGGGTTCATTTATTTGGGGCACTATTCCCACAATTTTCACAGGCTTTTTTAAATCCCTGATTAAAACGGGGAAAGGCACATTCTTTCTCCTAAGAACAATTTCCATCCTTTGCCATATATTCGTCATGTCTGTGCTTTCAAAGCTAAGATAGTGAAAAGGGATAATTTGGCTTGATAGCACTGTTTGTAACTGGACTACTCTATGTTGCTAGGATACCATTTTGGTGGTCATCTGCCTCTAGAGCTGCTTCTATTACTTGCCAGACTGACAGATATAATATAGCTTTTATCCTCTCTTAATGCTTGGACTATGAGAAACTTCCATTTGCTTTTTATATTCTAACTGAATGGGTTTGGGTTTTTTTTTTTTGTTCTTTTTTGTTCTTTTTGAGAAAGAGTGTGGGAGGAAGAAGATGGAGGGACAAGCTTGATTCTCCCCTTTTTATGGTCATCTGCTGCCAAACAGCATTAAACATGCAGTATTTCATTGATCCAAGAATAGTCTCCAATACCAGTTGCATCCAAACTGAAGTATTTCTATTGATTTCACTAAGCATTGAATAAGGCTCATGTAAAACTTTTCATACGTTCATAAGAGGGAAGAGGGAATACATTGTACTAGTGAACATTAAAAAGGGGGCTGGGTTTTTCTGTTTAAACAGAGCAATCCTATGGTCCCTGGGAGAGTGCCCAAGGGACCATAGGATGGCTTGTAAAATCCTCTGAGGTATGAGACAGCGCTCTGACCTCAAAAGAAGGAGTCGGAGATCTGACCCAAGACCCCTCCCGCTCATGGTGGTGTGGAGTGCACTGGGCCGGCTGCCTCCTCGAGGTCTGGAAAGCAACCTCAGGGTCTCAGGAAAAGGGGGTGTTTCGGTAAGCAGGGAGGGGAGGAAACTGGAAAGGCCAGGATACGAGCCTCTTCCAGCCTCCTTCCCTCCCCCTCCAAAGCGTCCTCACTAGACGCCCATCTAGAGAAAGTAAAGGAATCGGTGGAAGGGCAGGCAAAGATCGTCTCCACCATTCCTCCCACTGTGCTTCAGCCCGGCAGGGCATAGGAAACATGGAAGCCTCCGAGTACTGAGGCTTCTGAGTGGCACGAGGGTGCAATTGATAGGACTGTGCCCTTAAGCATGCAAATGTGTGAATGTAGACCTGTTGATCCTTAACCTTGTATAAACAACAACAACCCAGTTCATCATCTCCTGAAGGACTAAGACAGGCCTTGAGGTACTGCCGGTGAAGTCACACATAGGACTGAGGAATGCTGGGAGTTGTAGGACTTTTTTCTGTCTAAAGATGCATAGGATTGCACCCTAAAGCAAATTTGGAAGGAGGGTGTGGGACAGAAGAATAATGGGTGTGGAATGGATTAAGCAGATTCATGCACTTATGTGTGCATGCATACACACTCACCCTCTTCTCTGCTCAAAATTCCACTCCTTGATTGGATTGTCTTTTTCTGTTTGACAGCTGCTTGACATGAAGAGATGGCTTATTCAATGATCCAAAAACCTGCCAGTTTAAGACCAGAGTTAAAGCTATCTCATATTGGCTCAAGCTCCACAAAGCCAGGAAATGGGAAGCTAAGGCTGATGCCTTAATTGATGTACCTCGCGATCAGTTGTGCAATGCCACAAATTGTGCTTGCTTCCAACTTAGCCTCTATTTCCCCACACTTATCCTAAATGTTTCAGGCCCAAAACCAGATGGGGAGGATGGAGTGCCTGGGAGCAGCAAGGATGCCCCACGTTGTCCTGGTCCTTTCTTGCCTTATGAAGTATCTGAGCCTTACTGTATTGCTAGAGGAATCCTCCTGGGAGTTGACCCATGCCAGTTTGTTGCTTACATCAGTAGCTGGCATGATGGGTTAATCCAGCTTTCCTCAAGTTGGTGCCCTTCAGATGTATTGGACTGAAATTCCGATCATTCCCAGCCGGCATGACTATCTGAGTGGCACCAGCTTGGGGAAGGCTGTGCTAAACAGTGACAGGGCCCCCTCTTCTAGAACCCATCACTATCTTTATGCTGGATCAACACAGAGGATAGTTTTGTGTGGCACTACAGTAAGACTGCCATTTTGATAACCCAGAATGTTTTGTTTTGTTTTGGGTTATCGTTGCATGCAAACCCCGTCATGGAGTGAATATCCACAAACTTACAGAGCGTGTGCCTCAGATCACACGTTCCTCTGAGATTGTTTGGTTCATTTTCAGCTCTTCACCTATCACTTCCACTGTCAAACTGCTTCTTAAAAAGCAGTTTGTGACTCAGTAGGAAGGAGGTTACTGATGTCAGTTGATTGGCAGGATCAGCATCTGACAATGGTGGATAATTCCCAGTGACTATGGCAGAAGAGGCAGGCTGTTGCAAAGTTTGTACGACAGGTAAAAGGTCCAAGGCCAAAGTAGCAATCCAGAAGTGGTGTGTGGGGTGGGGTTAGGGAATGGGAGAGAGATGGACTGCAGCAAGGCAGGGCAGAGAAGCAGAGAACAAGATGAAGAATAAGTGCATGGGCAACTGTGGGAGGCAGGCAGGGGACTAATCTGACAAAGCAGCAGTGTCCACCAGTGGCACAAGGACAAGGCCAGGCTGAGAAACTGTAGCACAGGCCTGTAGCCAGCCTAAAGGTTCTAGGAGTGGGGTGGGGATTGCCAAAAAGATAGGGGATTGCCAAAAAGTTCATATGATTTGCAGGCCATTTAAAGACAAAATTGTAAACTGTTTTTTTAATTATTGGTTTGTTAAAAAAAAATGGGGGGGGGAGAGAAAAACTTATGGGGGGGCAGCCCCATCCCAGGTCCCTCCTGGCTACAGGCTCATTGTAGCATATAACATGGTAGAGTGGCATTAATTTTCCATATTCTCTTCACTGGCTGCTTGCTTCTGCATTAGCCCATTTCTCTCTGGCATTGTCATCTTTTGTTCACTTATGCTTTACAGAGCATTCAGATAATTTTATTGCCAAATCTATTGCATCCCAGTGTTTTTCATATAGTCCTCCTGTATTGTTTTCAGACCTGATTTGTGGTAGATCCAGAGCCATTCTCAGTCTGCCCCTGCTATGCTTCTTTTTGCTGGCACCTCTGTCAGAGCACTGACAGTGACACAGCAAGGGCAGAGGAGGTTTCTGTGCCATCAATGGGGCTCGTGATGGCAGTCGCTCTCTGCTATGGACCTCCCTCACTGCAGACAGAGAGGGATAGACCTTCAACCTATGGTCCATGGGATGCCCTCCCAAGATCATAGGATTGGAGCTTAGGCTTTTAAGAACTATTTTGCTTTTAATTAAACACCTCCTGTTTCCAGGTTCAACCCATTTTATAGCTTCCTGATGAGTTTGGGTGGGCAAGTAGTGATCAGTAGCCTATTAAATGAATACCCTCTCCTAATTGCCCACCGTTTCTATCCCCCCAAGGCGGAACTCCTGAATTGTGGTTTCCTTGCATTGGGAAGTATCCCAGCGTTTGCTAGGGCAATGGGAAAAAAGTGGCAATTTGCTCCTGAAATTTAGCACCACAGTTGAATTTTGGCAGCAAATCACCCATTGACCTAGTTATGTTGTGTAAACATTGGTTTATGCTTCTGCAATGTCATTAGCATAGCACTGGAGCACGGTTGGATACTATCCATTATATAATAATAATAATAATAATAATAATAATAATAATAATAATAATTTCTTTCCTTTTTTTAAATGATAGTGCTATTAGTGCTATTTTGTATTAAAAGGAAAAAAGAGAGGGAATTAGTCATTCAAGTCTTGCTGCAACTCCGCAGGAACGAAAGTGGATAGTGGGGCAATGAAGAGAAGCTGTCTAATGGGCAACTAATATGCTTTTCACCCCCACATATACCCTTCAGGAAGCATTAGAATGAGCTGAAACTACAAGAACACTTTTAATGCATTTTGCCGGGAGCTATTGCTGAATGGGACTTACTTATGAGTAAACATAGGAGAATCTTGCTCAAGGGGAAGGACACTGCTTGATAATATAATAAATATATTACAGTAAGTGACTGCATGGAACTTCTGTTTTAATTCTAATTCCATCTAATTGCAGAACAACTATTTCCTTGGCAGTACTAAAAGCCTCTGTTTTGGAAGCAATCCTGGGCTCAAGAAGGTACTTACCTGTGATTACTGCTACTTGGCCCATAGTTCCTATTGTGATCCATATGTCCTGGTGGCGCAAGGATTTGGGACTTGCTAGTCTCTAATGAAGGGATGAGGAATGTGTGGCCCACTGATGTGTGTCAGACGGCAGCTCCAGCATCCCTCACCATTGGGTCTGCTGGCTAGGGAGTTGCACTTGCAGCCCAACAACATCTTGAGGGTCACATGCTCCCCCACCCCACTCTAAAGCAAAACTGTTCTTCATACGCAATCTCTTATGGATCAAAGCCTATGTATGCCCAAACTTTGAAATGAATAAGATACAGCACAACTAATCTTCTTGTGAACTGGTGCTGCTGCACTGTAGTGCATTCAGCTATTAAGACTAGCAATGCAAACATTTCCTTCTTATTAATAATTGCTCAAGATTAATATATGGGTGCAAACAGCAATGCAAAGGCCACCGACCGCTGGTAGTTATTTACATAGTGAAGTGCAACTGTATGCCATGTGTCTTGTCTCAAAATAATTGGCTCATTAACCTTAAGCATATCATTAACCTGATAGTATTATTAAGGTCAAATGCAAGAACAGATAAGTATTTTGGGTTCATGTTCTTTCATAGGCAGGTACGTGTAGTGTTTAAGGTTGAGTGTTACCAGACACTCAGCAAGGGCTGTTCAAGACGAAGAAAATTGCAGACTGCAATTTGGAGATATAGGACAAGAAACACGTAGAACTGTTTCTTGATTTGAATTAAAATCTCTCTGTGTGGACCGGTAGCTGCTGGTTTTCCTAGTGTACTTGAATTGTTCACAGCATGAACTTCTCAGTTTTGCAAACATTCTGGATCAGACTTTTAAAATGATGAAGGCCACCTCAGTGGGTACCTTGCATAGGATGAGCACAACATGGTGGTTGGAGGATAAACTGAGCACACGCTTCAGACATGAAAAGCCACCTAACCACCACACCAAGCACAGCCTGCAGTGAAAAAAGTAAGAGAAACAGAAGAAGAGAGCTGTCTTTAGATATCACTCTCACATACACACTTTGGCAATTTCCTGAAGAGAATCCCCACCCACACGCATACCACACGCAACCACCCAAAATAGCCACCTGATCATTCTAAAATGAAGGGGTAGGATGATGTTTCACCACATTTCTTCAAGGGGAGGAGAAATTATCCAATAGTTTCTCGGGAATGAGGTTCACCATTAGTAGCAGCACAGGTTCTTTCATGAAAAAGGAATTTTTCTAACATTTAATTATTGTTTTTAAAGTTCTCAGCTATGGTTTGGGAAGTAATACATTTACTTCATTACTTGTCAGCTTTGCTAAGCCATGTTCCCCTTCAAAACAGGATAACATCTGCTTCTCTTCCATTGGTTCTGTTTACTTCTCACAATATTTCATGTTCACTTATTTGTGTCATAAGCTAAACATGTACAGTAGTGCAGCAGTTATTCTTCCTTTTCCTAACTTCCTTAATCCGAAGCACATTTTTCCTGACTTTAGGTCGGAAACCTTGCTTTTCCTGAGTTTATCTTCAAAAAAATTCTACCTTTCTTTTCTCATGTCAGCAAGCTTAGTGGTCAACTTCAGTCAAAAGTCACAAATGCTTTTGTCAGTACAAATGCTTCTGCTAGAATGTCTCTGTTACAATAAAACTGATTCAACCTTAATAGAGGAATATACATTAATACATTAATCTTCCTTTTGCTTTTTAATGAAAATTATAGCATAGGAGAGTTTTGAAGTTTATGAGAAAATTGTGAAAGATCAAATAACTATTTTGGATAAATATTTTCAAGGTAGCCTAGTATGCAGGTTGATGCAAGATGCAAAGGCTTCTTGGGAAAATCTGTGTCACCATATATCTCAGGCCAATCAGGGTTCCCAATTGTAAAGAAGGCCTCAAATGCATACAGTTGTACACATATAGGGCCATTTCTCATTAACACCAAATGTGCAGCCACTATGGGCATAGCTAACGGGCTTGTCAGTGTTTGGGAGCGTGGCCAGTGGATGCAGCCCCACTCCCCCCATCATGCATCTGGTGAAAGTGTGAGGATGGTAATTGGAATACCCGTAACATTGGGATTGGTGAGAATTTCATTTCAGTCTGTTCTTGATAAGAATTTACCAAAAATTTGCAAATTTCTCCATATCTCGGATGGATAGAACTTGAGATTTAAAAATCAAGTGGAAGAAACCAAAACTGACAGATGTATCCATCCAGGCAGAGGGCTTTGGGTGCTTAGCTCTTTAAAGTCTAGGTTTCAACCCTCTGCTTATTCAAACAGGTATATGGCAGGCAGGTACAACATGGTCCTCTCCATGGCATAAAGTGGAGAGAACATTATGCCCACCTATTGAATTTGGCCAATGCAGATGGGTGAGAATTTAATTTCAGTTGGTTTTGATAAAAAATTACCAAAATTCACAAGTTTCTTCATATTCAAGATGGAAAGAATTTGATTTTTGAAAACAAACAAACAAAGAAACTGAATGCTGGAGAATATGAAACTGACAGATTCATTCATCCCTATTTATAACTACTACTATATATGAGACCTGAGAACAATACCTCTTTACTCGCATTTGCACTGGATTTGCTGTGCATTTTTGTCAAGTTATCAAGGCTGCAGAAGGTTTTTAATTACACTTTTAGAGACAGAGTATTTACTTTTGAAAGCGTTTTCTCCTTGTCTTTAATTGAAGGAGATTAGGATATCATTTATGCTACATGGAGGCATAATATTGTTATCTGGTGCCATCTGTACCCTTCCTGAAATATTTACAGCATGTGCTTTATTTGCACCTCTTTTTAGTAGATGTGCCTAGCAGAGCACATAGAGGTGGAGAAAATTGCTATGTAGCTAGCAAAGGCTAATTACACTGGAAGTAATTAGCTGAGTTCCCATGCAGCCTAAAAGAAGTCGGATGAATGTCGTATGTGTGTGTGTGTGTGTGTGTATTTTATAGATATGCACACACATACTTCTTTATGCACTTTTGTTAGTAAAGAACACTGGCGTGGCAGCATATTGTTAAGCTTCCAGATCCCAAAGAGTGAGGTACTCAGGTATTTCATATTCATTTTCAATATTGAATTGTTTTCTTTCCCAAGTTAGGCCATAACTAGTCATTTTTACATATGGCACAAATTCAGAAGGACCATTTTTCTTTCTGACTTATAATATAATAAAATGGTATTTTGGGAAACAAAACACCATCTCCCATAATACTAGGACCCAGGGTCATCCCATGAAGCTGAATGGTGGGAGATTCAGGATCGATACAAGGAAGTACTTCCTAGGGATGTGCGAGAATTTCGAAAGGGGGGGTTCAAGTGGACAAACGCACCCCGTTCATCTTATTGAACCCGCCCATGAACCACCTCTCCCCCCCATGTGCCCGCAAGCACCCGCTGCAAACCCCCACCTTCCATCCGCCCCCACCTACCTTCGCTCCCGCCAGGAACCCGGGAATTCCCGGGTCCAGCACTGACGCGGTGGAGCTCCCGTCGTGTCACTTCCTGGTCCTGGCGCTGCACTTGTAATGTAGATACCAGGGCAACCCACCTAAAACAGCCATGGGTTGCCCGGATATCTATGTTAAAAGTGCAGTGCAGTGCCAGGACCAGGAATTGATACGATGGGAGCTCCGCGGTGTCACTTCCAGTTCCCAGGAAATCGCAGGGGAACAGAAGATGTGAGGAGGGGTGATTGTGGATGGGGGGGGGATCGCGAACTATGGATTTCTCTACCACAAGATCTAGTGATGGCCACCAAATTAGTTTTAAAGGGGAATTAGACCAATTCATGGAGGATAAGGCTATCAATGGCTACTATTTATGATGGCTATATATTACCTCCAGTATTGTAGGCAGTTGTTACCTCTGTATACCAGTTGCTGGGGAACACAAGTGGAAGGGTGCTGTTGCACTCATGTCCTACTTGTTGGCTTCCTACAAGCATCTGATTAGCCACTGTGTGAACAGAATACTGGTTTAATATAGGCCTTTGCATGGCTCTGCTTGTGTTCTTAAATGCAAACCACAATAAAATAGAATATGACAGGAGCCCTATGCAGGCAATCAGCCTGTTTGCATGAGGGCTAAAAATGGAAGAAAGTTCCATTCCAGCCTCCCCATTCCTATCAGCTCAGTCTCCAACCTTCCCACGCTGATGGAGAAAATGTGAAGGGGACTTCAATTTGTGTTTGCACGAACATAAGTAGAAGAAGCCTCCGCCCAATCAGGAAACTTGTGAAAGTAGCATTCCTGATAGTGCACAGACTTTGGGCGGAATCCAATGGGGTACTTATACCCCTGCCGATTCCCTTATACTCCACCAATTCCATCCGTAAGCAGGTCCCACTGCTTGTGGAAGGTATATTTAGCACTTCCAGGGTAACCAGAAATAAGCAAAAACTCTCAGTTCTGGAATGGGGCAGGTCAGCAGAGTTCATATAAGGGAGCTCCGCCGACCTCTCCCTATTGAGGAATGAGTGTTTTCACTCATTTTGGGGCTCCCTCTGGGAAGTGCTAAATCTCTGTTGCACAAGTGGTGGGTCCCGCTTGCTCAATGGAATTGGCAGGACCCACCACTTGCACAACAGAATCAGTGGTGTGCAGGAGAATCAGCAGAGGCATAAGTGCCCTGTTGGATTCAGCCATTTTACTTGCATTTGTGAGCTTTATTAGTAGAAGCCCCTTCAGGCCTCCTGGCTCAACACAGGAGGGACCGACTGAATATCAGTGGGCAGGGGTTTTGTGAGTGGGGCTTATGTGTGCACCTTTGCTCTACCACCCTCTTAGCCCTTGTATTAACAAGCTGAATGCCTGCATAGGGCTTTTATTTAATTCAGTTCCATTTTCCCATACGTCTCCAGCATAAATCCTAAAGGCCCACGCCCAAACAGGCATACTTTGCAATGCTTAACAAAAAAAATGATGCTTAGCTTTGGACTTTGTTGTGTCTTCAGTAGGAGGAGTTCTATAACTCTTGGGCAGCCACTGAGAATGCTGCTCTTGTTGCTCTTGCTGACAGATGATATTCCTAAGAGGGCATCCTTAGTGGATCTCAGGGATTGTAAAAAGGGTGCAATGGAGATACAAGTCTCTCATATACACTGGGCCTAAGTCATTTTAGGGATCAGTAGATTATAACCAGCACACCTTTAAATTGTGTCCCGAAGGGACTATGGGTTGAGTAATGTGTACTAAGACTAAGAGTACTGGTGTAATGTGCTCCCTGGTGGCCTGTCACTTTTAGGAGGCAGGCCACTGCATTGTGAAGCTTCCAAGCAATGTTTAAGGACAACCTTGCAAAGGGTCACCTTACAAAGTCTTTGTGCTCTGAAGCTGTGATGAAAAAGACCTTCTTCTAGCTCAGAGTTCTAGCTTCTGTGGTCCAGTCAGCAGTGGCTGGTCAGAGTCATACGTGTCTTTAATTCCCTCTCACTTCTCTTCCCACCAGCAATATTAAAAAATGGAATTATACATCCAATGAGAAGCTGCACTGGTGCCACTTTGCCTGCCCTGTTGACCCGGCTAAGCCTCTGAGTAAGTGGGTATCTAGCTTTTCATCGGCTGTCTTTAAATAAGTCAGAATATTTCAAATTGAAAAGGACAGCATTATATAACGAAAGATTATTTTAATATCGAAATTAATAGTGCAATCCTATGCATATATACTGAGATGTACATTTCATTGAGCTCAACAGGACTTATTCCCAAGTACGTGTGCTTAAGAAAGCAGGTGAA
The DNA here is from genome assembly GCA_021292165.1 of Shinisaurus crocodilurus. NCBI lineage: Eukaryota > Metazoa > Chordata > Lepidosauria > Squamata > Shinisauridae > Shinisaurus > Shinisaurus crocodilurus. The sequence continues at coordinate 147,596,561 of CM037878.1, read as the reverse complement.
AAATATTCTGTGACCGCTGAGGTTCATTTTGTTTCCCCATTTTACATTGTGCCGGAACTCCTATAACAGCCTTCCCCAACCTGGTGCCCTCCAGATGTTATGGGCTACAACTCACATGAGTCCCAAGCAGCATAGCCAAGGATTATGGGAGTTGTAGTCTAAAACGTCTGGAGGGCAGCAGGTTGGGAAGGCTTCTCTATAGCCACACTCAAACTATGCTACTACTCCCAAGGAATCAGTAATCTATAAACACACCTGATCATAGTCTCCCTAGAGAGAAAATACATTCTTCTGCTCTGTGCTTATGTATTAAATGGGAGAAACGGTAGGGTAGTTCCATGACTGTGCCTTTTGGAGTTGCGTGATATTTACAGCATCTAATTAACTTTCATTATTGAGCTCCAGTACTGAATCTTATGAACCTTCCGGGCTTGAGATGCAGAACAGAAGGTAGATCTACTATATCATCTTAATTATGTTAAGGAAATCTAATAAAGTGGCATTCTCCTTGAACCATGCAGATGACTGATGCCACATTTTGCATATTCATATGTGAAAGGGTAGTATTTATAGAAATATCAGCTTAACATGTATGTGTGTTTTTCTTTCCCGGGTACAAATAAATTGTGGAGGTAGCAGTACGGGTTAGATTGCCCACCTGTCCACGTCTCTATCCAGAGAAGTGTAGTGATACTCAGCAATCCTTGTTCCTGATCCTGTGAACCTACCTGCTGGCAAAGTGGCTCATAGTCATAGGTTCAAGCCCAAGGAGCTCCCCACATTCCTACTCAGGATGAGTGCCCTTTTATCTTTGCGATGTCCTGCTTTTGTGCAATTACTCCCCATAAAAATGCATGAACTATATTTGCAGTTCTGACCTCTCTGTCATCGAGACATCGACCCATGCTGACAGATTTCTAAAATGAACTCTGTCACTGGGATAGAAGGAAGGGAAAGGAGGAGATGTGAGTTCTCTAGGATGAAAGCTATCATATTCTGAGCAGCTCAGCTTGTCTATTACAAGACATGAAAAATAAATGATTTAGTATAAAGCTCAGGGTTTTGGGGTTTTTTTTTTTTTTTAACCCAATGAATGACTTAGGGCATAATGGACTGAACTGGTATTTTTGAGTTGGAGTCATCTATATTCCTGTTCATCTCTTGACAAAATGCATGGCTAGTTTCAGTGGATTTTACTCTCCCTGATAGAAAATAACCTTTGAATACCTTGGAAGTGTAATGTGCCTTCTGTTCTAAATCTTGGTGACTCCGTCATTTCACTGTCAATGGCAGGAAAGTGAAACCTAAGCTCCTAAAAAAAAACCCACCTGACATATTGGCAAATCATCACAGAGTAGCTCCATATAGTGTGCCAGATATGCCTCAGCTTCAGCCTCAGATAAATCTGTGATTGAAACAGAAAGGGATTCTTACTTATGAGAAATAAAATTAATGGATAAGGACACAAATCTCTGGAATTGAATTTTTCCCACCAATTGCAGGTCTTGAGTCAATTACTAGGCAAATACAGGGAGTGCTGCAGCTGTGAAGAATAAACATCAGAGAAATAACTGCGTAAAAGGAACATGGGATGATTCCTTGCCTACCAACATAGAGGCAGCCAATGTAAGGTACCCCAGCCACATGGCTCTTAATTGCAACTTAAAATGGAAAGTATTTTGCTTCCTTCATTAATTAGCAAGGCTCTCACCTAATGATTACCAAGAATTTAAACTTCCTCTTTGTTTCACCTTAGAAACATTGGGTTGGAAAGGGTGAATGCCAAGAAGAAATGGTGGCTGCATTCATTGCTGTGTATATCAGAAATGTTCAGAAAGAGGCATTTGAGGAATTTGGAGCTTTGGAACTATAGAAGTTTCCTTGAAGATTAATTAATCATGCAATATAGGCATGCACGGTACATTTGTATCAATCCCATTAACACAGTTGACAAGAAGTGAAACTATAAAACACATTGTCTTTCCACGCAAACATAGACAAATTACTTGCATTTCACAATTGCTAAATATAGATGTACAGCATTGTGAACTGTGAAAATATATTCTAACTAAATGCTGGCAGTGCTGCTTGGTTATTTTATATCAATATGTGAATTTCAGCCTTCGTTACCACTGAAACTCCAGGTCATGTGCACCTGTGAGGTGTCCCAGCCACTAGGACAGCATGGCACCTCTCCACTCCAGACAACCCTCCCAGTGTCACAGACTCAGTAAACATGTGCAGCATGAAGGGTACACACACATCTCTAACATACTGTGGACACATTCCAGCCAAATGAAGTTCCTTGGCACTTACCTGGAGCATGTCTCCAGTCCAGATATCTTGAGGGTACATATGGGGATGGGTGGGTCTGTCAAGTCTGTTTCTGCAGACATGCTCCTTTTCTCACCTCAAAGTTTGTTCCATGATGGTCCTGTGCAGATATTTCTGTTAGTATTTCGTGTAACATCACACATGGTAAGTTTTGACTCACAGCGAAGGCATGTAACTGCCTGCACCTGTGAACAGGGTGAGGCACCATTTAGCTGCTACTTAAGACAGCTGAGCTGTGCTCTAGGTTGCTGCAGTAGCTACTCTGTTGCTGCAAGCCTCATACTGTGTGTTGCTGTGCCTTGGATAAGAAACAACTGCTACTACTACTGTATGGTAAGCTCCCTTTGTACAGGGAGACTGCAATTATAATACTCTGTTACTCTACAATAAAACTGTATATATATAATCACTCATTGCTACCCTCTGCTTTCTAGACCTGCTGCGTTGGAGGTAATTTATTTCCCTCATCCTTGCTGACAATTTCCCCCCCAGAAAAAAATCTATGTATTTTTGTGTGCATTTTCCAAATAGATGCATTAATGGAGACATTAATGAACACATGCCCCCATTGACTAAAGCATGTTTGTGCACCTTTCAGAAATGTATGCAGGGTTTTTTTGTGCTTTTTTCAAATGTGTGCATGTTGTCCAATGCATTTTATATTTCATAGAATGTGTGTATTTCTGACTGCAAATTGCATCTCTTCCACATTTGGTTTCAGGACTTGCAGAGCAGGTAAATCTGTGACAAGAACTCAATGGAGTGAATTTCTTATCCATCCCTATAATTATTTATTTATTATATTTATACCCCACCTTTTTTCCTGCAAGGAACCCAAGGTGGCTTACATAATCCTCCTCCTCTCCATTTTATCCTCATAACAACCCTGTGAGGTAGGTTAGGCTGAGAGTCAGTGACTGGCCCAAAGTCACCCAGTGAGCTTCATGTCTGAGTGGGTACCATGAACCCGGATCTCCTGAGCCCCAGTCCAACACTCTAACCACTATTCCATGCTGGCTCCCTAGGTACATATCTCTCTTTTTTCTTTACATGTTTACCATAGCAAACACAAGTCAAACACTGGAGCACACATTTGTACCTGATAAAATTTGAAATTACACTTAATTGTTTGCACCTCTGAATTACGATTGTTTTCTTCCTCGCCCTTCTTTCCCCTTCAAGTCTATCTGCCACATTCATTCTACAGCAGTGATATCTAACTTCTACGATATCATTGAAAAGGGAACAGGAATCTACTACCTCTGGCCATAGGGTGGCCAGGGATCCTCTTTCACAGAGGGCCGTCCTCTGTTTGAAGGGCTTTCCAGTCCAAGGCTGGTTTAAAGAGAAAGTACCATATGAAGGAAGATCAGGAGTCTTAAATTTGCCCATCAACAATTAGCACCTGGACATCAGACTACACAGGCATGACACTCATTTGGTCAGTCTTCCCTACTATGGTGAAGATGTATTGTACTTCTACTTAAATTATAGTTATTGGGCAGAAACCAAAAGGGCGCTTACGCCTCTGCTGATTCTCTTGTGCCCCACTAAGCGGTGGGTCTCGCCGATTCTGTTGTGCAAGAGGGACCCACTGCTTGCACAACAGAGATTTAACGCTACCCAGAGGATGCCCTGAAATGAGCAGAAATGCTCATTTCTCGATAGGGACAGGTCAGCAGAGATCCCCTATGCATCCTCTGCCAACCTGCCCCATTCCAGAAATGAGCATTTTCACTTGTTTTCAGTTGCCCCGAAAGTGCTAAGTCTTCCTTCCGCAAACAGTGGGTCCCACTCACGAATGGGAATTGGCAGGGTTGAAGGGAATCGGTAGAGGCATAGCACACCCTATTGGATTCTGCCCCTCATTTTTAAATTTGCATCTGTACATATAAATGAGCATGCACAAATGTTACGTAAGTTGGTGTCCTTTTTGTCATCATTATTGGTGGTGCATTTCCTCTTTTTTGCCAATGCACAAGTGGCCACCCTATCCGGCTGACAACCCTCTCTGCATGAACTGGGAGGATATCCCAGAGGCCTCTGCACCACAGTAGAACTGTCTGTGGCATCCTGTTATTTTGTGCAGGGCCTTAGTTCCAGACGTGAAGTGACCTCAAAAAATAAGAGCAGTGGAAGAATTCACTTTGTGGGTCACTAGCGGCCTATACATCTAGGGGATACATGGCATGAAGGATGTTGTAAATGAAGACAGCATACATTTCAGTTAAAAACAGTTAATGGAAAGATTTCCTCAAGCTTCTGTCCTACAGTTTTAATCAAAATGTCTGGCAAAGTTTAGAGACATGTAGCAACATGAGATGCAATAATTATTTTTTAGCTGTGCTTTGTGTTAAATGTAATGGTTTTATTTAGCTCAGACCAGCTTTTCCAGCTTCCATTGTTTGTTTACCATTAAAAAAGACCGTTAGATCTCTGCAAAGGAGCACATTCATAAAATGTGATTTTAAGGGGAAATGCTCTGATTTACTGGAAGAACATTTCTTAATTCTAAAAAAGTAGTGCCCAATTGGACAACAAATTCTAAACCAGACAATTTGTGTAATGATTTCCCTTTTTCTTTTTTAGTTTTCCCTCATTCAAAATGATGGCTTGGATCCAGCAGAGATGTCTTTCACACTTCTGCTTGCACAAGGCAGCCCCCCCTCCCAATTTCCTTTTCCTCACCCTGCTGAAGTCCGTGTCCCACCCCACATTATTCTAGAGGGTCCCAGAGGCTTTGGGTCTGTGTGCAGAGGGAGGGATATACTGGGGAGAAGGAGTCAGGAAAGCCCTGTTGTACAAAGAGATTTCTGCTCACCCATCACTGGATCCATCCCAGTGAAATCACATTTGGATGTTAAGTAAAAATGAATAGGTAATTCAATGAAATTCTCTTTAACCCTTTGCATTTGGGGGGAGGCTATGAGAGGAGAAGTAATGAGGAAAGTGGAAAAGCTGAAAGTGAGGGAAAGGAAAATGGGAGAAAATACAACAGCACAATCCCGTACATGTCTACTCAGGAGTAAGTCCAGCTAGGTTAAATTGGGCCTACTCCTAGGTAAGTGAGTATAGAATTTCAGTGTAAGTACAAGCAGGAGATGGATAGATATCTCAGTGATAAGATGTGGGGAAAACTTAAATACTAAATAATCAACTTCAGGAAAGCTGTAGGGGAAATAAAAATAAGATGTTGATAACTTTTAAGTGTATTCACTCTCTTACCCTTTCTTATTTGATAGTGCTACATACACTGTCTCGTGCTTGCTTCCTTTGGTCTTTGTGAAGCTGAGCATTTCCATGACTGTGTCTTGACTCCACTCCCGTTATTTGAATACTCCATTCCCTCCCCCTGAAAGCTCTGCCAGTCAAAATCTAGTCCATTCCCTCTCTCCAGGGCCGGCGCTACCGCTAGGCAGACCCAGGCGGCTGCCTAGGGCGCGTGGCGGAAGAGGGCGCAGCGTTTCTGCACCCCTTCCTCGCCTCCGGCGCGCTCCTGCCCCGCCTGCCGCCTCCGCCTCCCCCGCGCCTCCCCGCCCACCTGCCAGCCGCTGCCGCCGCATCTCCCCCCGTGTGTGCGCGCCCGCACGCCCACCACCTACCTACCTTCCCGTCATTTCCGGAGCCCCGCCGGCGTTGTTTTGGCGGGAGGCAACAGGGCTTAAACAGCCCTGTTGCCCTGGTTTCCCCGGCAAAAAAAAAAAAAGTGCGGTGGTCCCGTCGCATCGGAGGAGGAGGCGGCGGCAGCAGCAGCCAGCAGCGGGGGCGGGGGGAAGGTAGGTGGTGGTGGCGGCGGCGGCGTGGGGGGGGTTGCAGAGCAGGGCTGCTTTGCTCCGGAGCCCCCCCCACGGCACGAGAGGGGGGGCGCTAAATATAATTTGGCCTAGGGCGCCAAACAGCCCTGCACCGTTCCTGCCTCTCTCCCAGTTACTAAGAACTTCTCATAATGTAGGGTGCAGTCCATACATGTTTAGGCAGAAAAAGGCCTCTTTTTAAAAAATGAACATTGTAATATTGCCTGCTTAAATCAATGAGGTAATGTAACCATTAGTTGCAGTGGGAGGAAAGGGTTAATTGAACAATCCCCTCCTCCCTACTTCCTGCCCCCCCTCAAGATGGACACATGGTCTGAGCTGGCTTCTAGCAGGTGGACTCTAACCTGCCTATATGCATCCTGCACAGATGAATAAACGGACTGTAAGTAAAACGAATAAAATGTCTTTATTAGTTTTAAACCTTGTATGGACAATCCATTCCTTTAAAGACCCTTTTACCAGGGTTTAGCAACCCATGTGGTGATAACCAGTTTCAGTAACCAGGCTGCGCATAAGGGGGGGAAACTCTGCTTTGTCCTAACCAGTATAGGACTGACTCTTTCATATCCTCCAACATTTTTCTTGTTTAAACATGCATAGGATTGTGCCTTTATTGCTTCAGTTAGCCTATTCTTAATGGCACTATTTAGTCTATTCCATTCTTTTTCACTTTTACTCCTCTTTTTATTCATCTTATAATTTAGATTGTAAGCCTGTTGTTGAACCCTGGATATTTTAAAAGTTCATACATTACCTAACTATTTTAGTTGCTCCATTATTTGTTGCTTCAATCAAGGATTCCCATGTGCAAGTAGAAGATTCTTACATGCGTACATTGAAGCATTTCAGATTTCCTTCTTCCATGTCCTAGAACCTGCTCCAGAGGATCCGGGGACTATGTGATATAGTATTAGAGGAATTAGAGGTATTAGAGGAATTTGATATTTGGATCTAAGCCAATATTATTATTGTTATTGGAACATGTGCAAATGGGAAAGGAGAAATAGAGGAGAGTCCAAACACCAGAAAGGAAAGTCCTGCCATGATGATAACTGAAAGAGGTTGGATCCAAATAACCATGAAGCTAGACGTGGAAATAAGGCTGGGCGCGCTGCCCGAGCCTGCACATAATTTATTAATAGACATAACATAATATTGCAAAAAAAACAATTTATAAGATAATGTCTCTTAGCCTTTTTGATGTCTACAATTCAATATGTCCCACAGAACTTCTGGAAATCTTGGGTTCTATTGTGTTACCAATATCCATGGTCCACCAGCACATAGGACACCGTGAAGAGGATATGGCCTGCACTGTGCAGATCCAGATATCCCCATGCAGGTTCATCCAGGAGATGAGGAGTGGTGCAAACATGCAGGCCGAACAATGGGCAGGTGCTCTGAATGCTATTGGTGCATCCAGAGTCATGTGTTCCATGTTCCAAGACAATGAGCTTCTGAATTTTCTATTTAAACTGGGAGAACTGGGAGTCAGGGCCTCTGTGTGTGCTAGCCCCCGAATAGTATCGACTGGAACCTCTCTGCTAACTTTGCAGACCCATATGACACTATGGGGCAGAAGGAATTGCTTGACCTGTAATATATCAGTCAGTCAGGTGATCACTCGTGACCGAGTAAAATTGTCTTCCAGGATAAAAAAAAAAGAAGAAAATTTACAAAAAGATTTTAAAAGGAGGAAATTCTAAAGAAAATTGTGTAGACTCTAGCGATGGGTCCGTAAGTGACTGTGGAGGCCAATTCCAGATCCACACAGCTTCCCACAGTGAGGACACAGGTTACCAGGTGAAAGATGGTCCTGTAAAGGATTCATTTGACGAGCTTTTCGCTTAGCACGTTTCTCCCTTTCACCTTGCACTCGGGCTTCTTCAAAGTCCATGGAACCTTTGTGAAAGGCCAACCTCCAGTTAGATCGTTCATGGGCCAGAGCTTCCCAGTTTTCGATGTTTATATTGCATTTTTTTAGATTAGCCTTATGAACATCTTTAAACCTCTTATATTGACCACCGATATTCCGGTTTCCATCCTTGAGTTGGGAATAAAGTAGCTGCTTTGGGAGACGGCAGTCAGGCATTCGAACAACATGACCGGTCCACTGAAGTTGGCGTTGAAGCATCATTTTTTTCAACGCTAGTAGTCTTTGCTTCTTCCAGTACACTGACATTTGTTCGCCTATCTTCCCAAGTAATTCGCAGGATTTTCCGGAGGCAACGTTGATGAAATCTTTCAAGGAGGTGGAAGTGACATTTATAGATAGCCATGTTTCGCAGGCATACAATAAAGTTGGTAATACAATGGCTTCATAAACCAGTGTTTTGGTCGTCTTACAAATATCCCGATCCTCGAACACTCTATGTTTCATTTGAGAAAACGCGGCACTTGCGGAGCTCAGACGATGCTGGATTTCACTGTCGATGTTAGCTGTAACAGAAAGATAGCTGCCAAGATAATAGACCACATTCTATTCAGTGACATCTGAACACAGGGGAACATTGTCAAAGCCCTCAGGATCTCCTGCTTATTTTGACATGTGAAATCTGATTGTAATAATCCTCCAAAGGCAGCCAGAGCCGTTTAAGAATAAAACAAAACACACATTAAATGAGATGTTGGAGAGTGAATGGTTTGTATTCCATGTCCAGTTCCCTTTAACCTGTTCAAATTCCACTTAACCCCTTGAGGCATCAAATGTAATAATACAAAATTACCATGGCTGCTCTTGTGTGCAAGCTGTTCTCCAATAAGGTCTTGTTCAGCCATGCCCTCTTGTACTAACATGAACTGTGTGCAGTGTTTCCTAGTCATATGTCAATGGGGAGTACTGACCTTTTGCTACAAAGACGTTCAGTGCTATAGACTAGTTCTTAATGGGGGGATAGCAATGAAAAATCCACCGTGCTCAATCAGAACTGCTGGGATGATGACACTTTGGATGAAATCGCAGAATAGAAAGTCACCGCCTCAACTTATCTTAAGAAAAAAAATCTTAAGAAGAGACTCCATTTGTCTTGAGGGTAAGGGTAAAGACAGAAAAGTGACATTTTAACTATGGTGGATGTGGGCTGAACCATATTGACAAATACAATTGGTAGCTGAATTCAGAGCCTTTGGAATAACATGAGCTTCGGGAAGCTGCTTGGCCTATTCTGGGTGATTGGCTACCAACCGTTTCATTTCTCAGAAAGCCAGTTGCCTCAAAAGATGTGAAAGTGTGTTTAAAGCGCTTCCACTGCACTTCAAACGTGCGAATACACCCAACGACACGGGAACCATGGGGAAGCAGAAGTCCCCCGTGGTTCCCGTGTTGTGTGAACACCAACTGGGGGTGCCCCGCGGGACGCATGCAAAGTGACCATGGGCGGTAGAGGGGTAAGCCCCTACCGCGCGTGGCCACCCTGCTGTGCAAACAGCGGGCGGCCGTCCCGCGGGGTCCGCACAGAGGCAGCAGCCCAGAGCGGCCGGAGCTGCCGCTGCTCCAGCCTGTAGGGGCAAACGGCCCCTCTGGGCATCCTGGGCCCCCGCCCCCTAGCACCAGGAGGCCCGCACTGTGGTGCGGGGACTGCCGGCTCCACCGGGGTCCGCCCATGCGCGTGGGGTGCAGGTCGTCTGTGGTGCTCCGCTGGACCCCGCAGATTGCCCCATGGTGCCTCCCCCACCCGCAGCCTGGGTCGTGCGAACTGGCCCGTTATGTCTGCCTTCAGTCTAAGACACAGCATACTCCAAACTAGGGCAGATGGGGAATGTATGAAAACATGATGTTGCTGTATAACGGGTGGGGAACCTCAGATCCACGGGCCAAAACTGGCGCTCCAAGGCCCCCAATATGGTGAGATTTCCCAGAAGGTTATGCCCCCTTCCCTTGGCCCCACACTCTTTCCCCCAACCACCAATCATTTGGTGGTTTCTTGGCTTATGTGAAGTTCCCTCCATTCTAAAAGGTTTAAATGCCTCTCCTGAGGCTTAGTTACTGTCAATAAGAGCTTTAAGCTACACTGTGCAGATATTCTCCCCCCCCCACTTTTGGCCCCACCTCTTTTGCCTTCAGCCCTGCCCATGGAATGTGGCCCCTGAGAGCTTCTCTGAAATAGAACTTGGCCCTTGGGCTGAAAGAGCTTCCTCACCCCAGCTTTATACTGAATCAGACCATTAGTCAATCTATCTAGGCAGCAGCTATCAAAGGTCTTCGGTAAAAGTCTTTTCCAGAGCTGCTAGCTGAGACAGTTAATTACTAGGTATGGACAGATATCTCTCTATTTCCATTCTGTGTAAGTTTCACATGAATTCATTCATAAATCCATTCTGTATCATTTCTACATCAATTTGTGATATCAAAAAAACACAACCCTATTTTAACAATTTCAAGAAATACACGTTTGTACACATTTTACCCGAAGAAATTTATTTTTGTATCCTAAAATAGGCACTTTTGACACATTTATCCTAAAATGTGCATTTTCTGACACATTTTAGAATGCTTTTGAGCCATGAAGGTGTGTTCTGATCCACCTACTAGTTTGGGAAGCACAAATTAGGTCAGTTCACTAAAAAAAAATTCAGATTAAATGAAATTCACAAGCATCCCTAATTACAACACATTGTGGATTGACTCTGGGACATTCAGCATGCAAAGCTAAGCAGGGTCAGGCCTGGTTATTACTTGGATGGGAGACCCCTCCTCTAGTTTCCTGCATTGAGCAGGGGGTTGGACTCGATAGCCTTGTAGGCTCCTTCCAACTCTGTGATCTATGAAAGCATGAGCTATGGTGACTACCCTATCTTCAGCTGTGCATAATTCTGATACATGAAGAGACTCCACTTATTCAAATTGCCATAATGTAAGTATGGATGCAAAATAGGGAAGAGGCAAGATGGTTTCTTCTCTCAAATGCAGGAGCAAGCAGAAAGTAAATCAGGATCTACTGGTAGATCTCTGAGTGATTTTCAGTAGAGCAGCAACAAAATGTCCACCACCATCTCACTCCTAAATTCTGTTGCTGTAACAAAGAAAGTTTAAGGAACCAGGAATGGATTTTGTGTGTGTGGAAGAACTATGAATTCTGTTCAGTTCTGGTACTCAAACCAAATTCTTGGGCTCAGAATTCTTTAATTCTAAGTGTATGATTTTTGTACCAAGCTCTGATTGGTAATTCTTGGGAGTGCAGTAAGAAACAGATTTTGCAAGCCTGAAGTCTGCCCAACCTTGCTCAAAGGCTTACATAAGTGTGCAAAATTTGACTATGGTTTGGTTGTGATGAGAGAAATTTGGGGAACTCTCATAATATAGCCACATGGTACTACAGCTTTCTTTAAGAACTAGCAGCTGCGGCAAAACATTTGGATCTTGTTCATTCAGTAATTAGTGGTACCGTGCTGAATTCATAATGATTCTCCTGAGACTCAGTCTTCCAAGTCAGATAACTCTGCTTGGAAAGGCTTCTGCCTTTAAAGCTTGCTGTGCTTTGTGCTTTGTCAGTGCAAGAAATTATTAAGGCCCATGCGATAGGTCCCTCAACCTCATCTTGCATCACAGTTGGCAATCCCATTTATTTATTTATTTATTATTAATATTTATTTATCGCCCATCTGGCCGGCAACTGGCCACCCTGGGCGATGCACACAGAATAAAAGCAATAAAATACATTTAAACAATATAAAAATTTTAAAATCTTAACCCACCCCATATTCCCGCCTGAACAACCAGGTTTTTAATGAGCGACGGAAGCTCATCAGAGAGGGGGCATGGCGGAGGTCACTCGGGAGAGAGTTCCACAGTACGGGGGCCGCCACAGAAAAGGCCCTCTTCCTCGTCCCCACCAGTCTAGCTGCTCTGGCTGAAGGGACAAGGAGAAGGGACAAGGAGAAGGCCATCCGTGGCAGATCTTGTTGAGCGGCCCACTTGGTGCTGCTGGAGACGCTCCTTGAGATAGACTGGACCGGAGCCATATAGGGTTTTAAAGGTCAAAACCAACACCTTGAATTCGGCTCGGCAAGCAACTGGTAGCCAGTGCAAATCCTTCAGCACTGGCGTGATGTGATCCCGCCGGCGGCTGCCTTTAACCAGGCGAGCCGCCGCGTTCTGTACCAGCTGTAGCTTCCGAACCGTCTTCAAGGGTAACCCCACGTAGAGCGCATTACAGTAGTCTAGGCGAGAGGAGACCAAGGCATGAACCACTGATGGGAGCAGGTGATTAGGAAGGTAGGGGCGCAGCTGCCGTATCAGATGGAGTTGATACAGCGCTGCCCGGCTCACAGCTGCCATCTGAGCCTCCATGGACAGCTGGGAGTCTAGAATGACCCCGAAGCTGCGGACCTGGTCCTTCAGGGGTAGATGTACCCCATTCAGCACCAGGTCAACATCCCCTAACCTCCCCTTGTCCCCCACCAGAAGTACCTCGGTCTTGTCGGGGTTCAGCTTCAGCATGTTCCTTCCCATCCAGCCAGCCACTGACTCCAGGCACTTGGACAGGGTCTCAACGGCCAACCTCGGTGAGGACTTGAAACAGAGGTAGAGCTGCGTGTCATCCGCATATTGATGACACCGCACCCCAAACCTCCTGATGATAGCTCCCAGCGGCTTGAGGTAGATGTTGAATAACATCGGGGAGAGGATGGAACCCTGCGGCACTCCACAAGTGAGCGGCCGAGGGTCCGAAGCCTCCTCCCCGAGAACTACCCTCTGGTACCTTCCAGAGAGGAAGGACCGGAACCACTGCAATACAGTGCCTCCAAGCCCAACCCCTCCAGGCGGTCCAGGAGGATACCCATGTGTGTCAGGGTCCAATGATCAGCAGCTGTCTTCCTCAGGCTGGACCATGGGAAGTTCACTATGAAAGCGGCTAATGGCAGTGTACAGAGAGCAGAGAGTGCACGCTGAGTTGAGGAAATAACCAAGCAACACTGAGGGAAACCTGGCGCTTCAGTATTTTCCTGCAGGCCAGTCTGGAATTGGATATGTAGACTGGACAATGCAGTGAAGGTCCAGTGCAGAAATGGACCATGCAGAAATGATAATATAGCTAAGAAGATTCACAACTTCCGTCCCCTTGTTTTGTATTTACTAGGAGTTATTGTAATATTGTCTAGTGTGTAAAAACAAAGCAAACACCACCACCCCACAATGCAACACAATACAAACAATTAATCAGAAAATCGCTCTCTCAATCCACCTATCTGTCCTCACTCTCTACAGGCACAGTAGAGCATAGTCGCCAGAGTGCCTAATTAAGAAGAATATGCCAAAATGTTTTTCCTGTTTCACAGCATCCTGCTTCTGAAAAGTGATGGCACCCCTTCACCTCCACTGGAGCAAGAGTTTGACTAGGGGAAGGAACTCCCTCTGGGAGGCCTTAGTTAACAGCATCTTGTAAGGTGAAAGGATGGGAATCTCCATTTCACATGTAAACTAAGGATCAAACTGCACAATATGTTAAATACATAGCATGCAACTGACCCTCTCATTCTTTTACCCTTACAAGTAAGCATGTGTGGATAAAGGAGATTTACACCTTACCTTCCCCTCTTGTTTTCCAAACTCTATCCCTCCCCCCACATGGGTGCTAAAAATAATTTAGCCCCCACATGGGGGGGGGATTCCAGAAAACAAGCATCTGGAGGGGGAAGGTTTAACCCTCCCCTACTCATGTGCAGTGGTCCCAATTCAGATCAGGGTCTCATATTCCATACCTCCAACATTTCACAGATGAAAATAGGGACACACATGTGAATTTTTAAGAGGTATGGTTAAACATGGTGTGATCAAGAGGGTGTGGCCAGGCAACATGAGGGCGTGGCCAAGGGTATGCCCAGGCAACCAAAGGGCATGGTCAAGTACAAAAGTTATTAGAGGAAACACACAAAACCTTATATATTATAATTATTACATTATTATATTATATATTATTTTATAATATTTTATAAGTGGCTTTTGTAATATTTTTTTTACCTTACTTAAACCCTTAATTGTTGCTATCAGGTGTTTTTCATGGGGGGGGGTTGTCAGTGCTTGCAGGGCAATCTCTTTCTTTTTGTTTTAAAATTGTCAGGATTGGCACAAAGTCAACAGGTGAAGATTACCCACTCACCTACGCACCCCACACCCCCAAATAGGGAGCTTCAGAGAGAAGGGGAAGCATTTCCTTCTGACACTGTAGACTCACCTGTTAGAGGCACAGAGTCATCTCTGTTAGGAAATAAAATCTTTGGCAATATAAAGATAGGAGTCATGTGATAAATTTCCTCATTCTCCTCTCCCTCTGTGCGCATGTGCGCGCACACACACCTTCCCATCTGTTCCTTCCCTGCTCCCCTTCTCTCCGTGGGCAGCCCTTTGAGCCTAAGCAGAGCTATCTTAAAGGGGCCATAGGCAAAATTGCAGCTAAGCTAAAAGTTTTCGTTTAGCTGCAGTTTTGCCCATGGCCCCTCTAAGAGCATCTTAAAGTAGCTTGCCAGAGGCAGCGGAATTCTGGACTCTGCATAACAAAGTGATAAACCATGATGGCTTAAGGGTTTTTCGGGACTGGTCCCAGCATCTTCGGGGCAGTTGGAGATTATGACATGCTTACTTGTGAACAAAAAACAAAGAGGGTCAGCAGCATGCTACATATGTAGCTTGACCCTAAGTACCGTAACCACATTTCCTGGATCATGAGCCAACTGACCACATCCAGCTATTTTTAGTAGGTCTCATACTTGTTTTCATTTTCTCCTAAGTTTCTTTGTTGAGATGTTTACAGCCTCGTCATTGATTTTGCTTGGGCCCCCACTTCATAGATGCTTGAAGAACGGCAACTTAAATCTCTTTGTCTTTGACTGAAATTTCTTACGCTGACATTCTAAGCCACTTATGGAAGTAAGTTCCATTGAAATCCAGGAGACTTAATTCCAAATGAATGTCTTCAGGAGTAGGGTGAAAGTCACCTTCAACAATATGAACAAGATTGCTTCGTGTGGTTGACAGAGAATTTTCCCCTGTGAATGTAACTGGTGTTAAATGGCTCAACTGTGGATACTTTAGTTCTCCCTGATTTTGCAAGCTTTGCAGTTGAACATCTTGTATCAGTTTTCTCAATATGGTAAACCACCATTTCCCAAATATCTGATCACTGAGACGCGCCTATGTTCTTACTTAAAATGGGAAGCACACTTCATCACTTACACACACACACACACACACACACACAGTTTACTTTTAGGACTTGTTTACCTGCCCTCAAGACTGACCCTACCATTGGGGAGAGTGAGGTGGCTGCCGCAGACAGCATATTTTTTTTTTTTTTGGTATCCTGAAAGAGCAGCAAATGATTAGTTATTTCATGTATTATGTTGTTATTTTTTTTTTATTGCCATGGCTTGGGAGAGGTACTTGTGGGATTTTCTGTCTCAGGTGCCAATAGAACTTGGCTGGCTCACATTGCCTGTCCTCAGATGAGGGCCAACCCTGTGTTTCTGCAAGAGTTCCTGATCTCATCTGACTGTGTCTCCTGATTGGAAGGTGGCGAGCCTAAATCAGGAAGTCATGCAGACACACATTATAGATTTCATAGATCATAAAATTGGAAGGAGCCTACAAGGCTATCGAGTCCAACCCCCTGCTCAATGCAGGAAACTAGAGGAGGGGTCTCCCATCCAAGTAATAACCAGGCTTGACCCTGCTTAGCTTTCCACGCTCAGACAAGCTTAGCCAGCGTAAGCCACAGGCCTGTATAGGCAGCCTGTTCTGAGAAAGGGTAATTCCACCATCTCCAATTCAGGGATGACTGAATGATCCAATCTTTCCCGATGCAGAGATTAAGCAGAATTATGCACTCCACATGGAGTCTGATTAGAAAGAGGCAAGACCAGAGTGGTGAATCACCCAGAGATGCAGCTGGCAGCCTTCTTTGCGGGTGGATACTTTGGGCTTACTTTAATTTGTGTGTGTGTGTGTGTGTGTGTGTGTGTGTGTACATATAAAATCATCATACACTAGTAGTTGTCTCATGGAACACTAGTGTGCCCCAGCCCACAGTTTGGGAATGACTGCGGAAAAGGTTTATTTATCCTATTTTTGTTGGAGGAGCTCAAAGTCTAGAAAAGAAAGTATACATGTACAACTTCTAATTAGGGATGGACAAAACTGTCAGTTTCACTCCCCCCTCCCGCCACATTTGATTCTTTTTTAAGTTCTTTCCATCCTTGATATGAAGACATTTGCAAATGCTGATAAATTTTCACCCATCACTACTTCCAATTAGTTAAAACAGTCAAGTGGAGCAATGAAACATCACAACTCACTGTGAAATATATTTTCTCGCATCCTTCCATTACCATTATTTTTCCCCTTCTGTCACTATATGTTTCCCATAGTTTGCAGCTCTGTTCAGTACCTGAAACTTCCAAGTGATGATAGCCCCACAAAAATGCCATGTTTTGTATTTCCCTATGATTATATTAGTCAGGGTCACTGGAGTAGCCCTACTTCTGCCTCATGATTTTGACCTGCTGCATCTTTTTTTTCAGAAGGGATTTAAACACTTCCAGGTCAGTGAATCCCTCACCATGCCTATGGGAAGTTTTTTGGCAACACCAGCATGAGTTTTGTTTTGAAGTTGGCATCATTTTATAAGGCCCTTTGGCCAAATTCCCAGCTGTGTAGTTTTGCATGTGATATATATATATATATATATATATATATATATTCTGAAACAAAAGGAAAACTTTTCTGTGATTTCAGGCATCCAACTGTCAGGCTATGCTACTGTCATAACTGGCTCAGATCTTCAAGCTGTTGATATTGTTCCATCAGGGCAAATTGGAATGGGGGGAATCAAAGCCAAATCCTTTATCTGGGAAAAGAATAGCACAACACAGTTTATGGTCTACACTCCTCTATGTTATAGAAACATATTTATTGATGTCTGTGAAATGAGCTCCAAGGAGACAATTAGAAATTCTTTGATCCAAAGAATGGTGGGTGAAGCCCTGCTCCCGCAACAGGGCTTCTGCATCCCTTCGTGTTCTTGCCCTCTGTGTCCCTGGAAATCCACTCTTCAGGCCCTCCCAAGTTGTGTGTGATATAGTGTTGGGGAGGGGATATGGAGCTAGAGGGGGAATTGGTGAAAATCAACAACCAGTGGAATTATTTGGATAAAGCACAATATGATGCGCGCGCGCGCGCACACACCAGGGATGGGGACTCGGACTCGAGGACTTGACTCGTGAGTCGGACTGAGTCCCCCCTCTGACTCGACTCGGACTCGAGTCCCAATATTTTTAATGGGACTCGAGACTCGACTCGGGACTCGAGACCAAGGACTTGTCAACATCCCTGGGCTGTTGACGAGTCTTCTGGCTGTGCCAGGAGCGCAATCACCAGTGAAGAGTGCATAGAAGCGAGGAGCACTGCTGCTCGGCCACTATGGACAGCTACCAGGAGCGCAGCCCCAACGATGTGTTGAGATTTATTTTGATGTGTTGTTGTGGGGGGTTAGGGTTAGGGTCAGACATTTTGGGTTTGGCTGCCTCTGCCTGCCTGTTTGGGGTTTCCTGCCTCCTCTGCCTGCCTGGTCTCTTCTTAACCAGTTCCACAGTTTGAATTGTCCAAGACAAAGGCCCCTGCCTGCCTGCTTTGGGGTTCCCTGCCTCCTCTGCCTGCCTGGTTATTTTGGGTTTGTCTGCCTAGTCTGTTCTTGCCAAAATCAGTTGCAGAGTTTTGAAATAAAAAGGCACACTTGTGCCTAGAATTTATTTAAGCCACACATCTGAAGTAGCCTTATTTTGTTGGGGGGAAACCCCATTGATTTTAATAGGGACTCGTGGAGTCAGTTTTGGGAGTGACTCGTGACTCGTGACTCGTGAGTCACCATTTTGGACCAAGGATTCGGACTCGGACTCGAGACTCGGGTCCAAAGACTCGTGACTCGACTCGAGACTCTAGACCAAGGACTCTTCAACATCCCTGGCACACACACACACACGGTAGCCAACTAGTCCTATTTTTTCAACCACAAAAGGGATGATTTCTAACATTCTTCATACACTACTTGAAGCTAATTGTATAGCTGCCTGTATGGCTTGGAACTACAGTTAGTTTTAATTATGGTTTCCATGTTTTGATCTTGGCTTATTTTAAAAACCATAGTTTAAACTAATCACAAATTGGCCCACTTTGGACATAACAAACCATGGATAGCTTAAACTAGCAAGTGGATGCTTCCAATCTTCTTCTGAGGCAGACCATTTTGGGGGAGTTGAGGGGAGGAGCGTGTAAGCCCAAGGCTTGGGCAAGCTCATTTGCATACCCAATGTTTGCTATATGGGGGGGGGAGCAGCTGTGGGGTGCCATGGGTGAATCAGGCTCTTTCCAGTCCATGCCATTTTGCATGTGCTCACCCATAAATCTGTTCTGCCGCATTTCTGCAGTAATCTGATCTTTTAAAAAATCTGCATGAAAATTTTATTAAATACATGTTTATAGATATATTAGATGAAAGAAGGAAGACTCCTTCTATCTATAAACTCTCCCCTGCAAATCCCTCTCCCATTTTATAGCAGAGAAGTGGTGGCCCAGGATGCCAAACTGACCTGTGTTTGCCAACAAACATCTAGTTAACCTCAAGTAAGTGGGTTGATAGAGCCAAAAAGATACACAGCAGCATTTTTTGTTTTGCAATGAAAGACCCTTAATTATCCTTACACTGACTTTATAGGGATGTGTGTTCAGGCTTGTCCAACTTAAACACATCAAAGCTATCCAAATTCCACCTCAAAGCTTGTTCCACCTTGTGTCAATATCAAGTTGGGTTCTTTGGGTTGTTTTTTTTCCCCTTTTTGCATGAACATCTGTGAGCATTTCCCCAAATGTACACCTCAACTGTGCACGTCTTTGAAATGTATGCATTCATCTCCCATTGATTAAAGCATGTTCGGGCCCATTTTTCAAAACTACACATCTTTTCATGCGCATCTTAAATGTACACATATTGTTTTTGGTCTGTGAATCACATTGCCAGTTCAAAAATGTATGGACCTTGACCACAGATTGCATTTAAGTCTGTGTTTGTGCAAATTTTGTAAATCCTGATCAAAATGGAACTGAAATGAATGTTTCATACATTTCCACTTTCAAAGTCCATCAACTTAATGAGTCCTACCCTGTGATTTATGGGGTGAAGGACCAGAATACTGTTGAGCTCTACAATGTGTGGCTCACGCTGGCTCAGCTTGTCTGACTGTGGAAAGCTAAGCAGGGTCAGCCCTGGTTATTACTTGGATGGGAGACCTCTCCTCTAGTTCCTGCATTGAGCAGGGGGTTGGACTCGATGGCCTTGTAGGCCCCTTCAAACTCTATGATCTATGAATCTATGAATGGTTCCAAGCAACTGTGATTAATTATGGGAAGCTGACCATTTTAAAAAATAAAATAAAAATCACAGGTACAAGTAGTCTTCCTCAATTGTCAGGAGGGAACAAGAAACATACATTGCCCTAGGACAGTGTTCTCCAACCTTGGGTGCCCAGATGTTTTTGGCCTACAACTCCCAGCATGCCCCAGCCAGGGGGCATGCTGGGAGTTGTAGGCCAAAAACATCTGGGCACCCAAGGTTGGAGAACACTGCTCTAGGATAACTCAGGAGACATGGTTCTTATTAAAACTCAGAGAAATATTCAAGAAGATCAGTTATTTTTTACTGGACAAAAAATACCCACAATGTCCTGTTTATCAATAAATTCATAAGAGGCAAAGCAGCTGGTGCTTCTGTTGATTTCAAATGATTTGCTTACAGCTTCATCCTTCCTTCCTTCCGTCCTTATCATTGTGCTGCTGGTAGGGAAGGGGGGGGGGAATTAGATAACTTCACATTTTAATCAGGTTACCTAATTTTGCAGTTTCAAAACCACTATGCAAACAAAAACTCAGGCATTCAAAATGTGCATTTCCCTGAATTTTGCAGTGGAGTTCTCCAATCAAAGAATACTTCCAAAAATGTGTGTATTAGGGAAAATAATGTTCAGAAATGCATTATTTTAGGAAAATTGCTTGTAAAAAAGTGTATATTAGGCACATGCATGCAAAAATTCATATATTAGAAGAAATGTGCGCAAAAATGCTTATGAATATTCATGCAAACTTTTTTTAAAAAGCACTTAAGACTGGAGAAACTCTCACAGTTCAAGACAAATCGAACTTAAGACTGGAAAAATGAGAAACTGAAAGAAACTTAAATTGACAGCAGATTTCATACAAATCAGGTACTTCACCAATTCCCAAGGGATTCCTTTTGATTCCCTTAAGGAGAGCTTAATTCAGTTAACCTCATCAAAGAGCACACACCATCCTAATTGCTTTGTGAATCAGCCTGAAAACTTGGCTCCTTCAAAATGCTTTGGCTTAACAAGCTAATGGGTTCAAAGTGCCAAACTGGTAATATTGGTGTTGAATATTAATCCTTGCTAAAGATTGTACAGACGATAACAAAAGAAGAAGGGCAGCTGGAGAGCCATCAGATTGTTTAAAGACAGTTAACAGGGAGATGGTTGGGAAAGATAAGTGGAGAGCTAGCAGGAGAGAGAAATAATAGCTGTAAGAACATACTTTTCACTTTCCTAACCTATCATTTTGAAGTATTTAAATAAAGCAACTCTCCCTGTGACTCTTCTGCATTGTCATACAAGTGTAATACACGGTGGAGAAGAAATAAAATGCAAGTGGGGTCCATTATTTCTTTTTAACAGGGAAAAAAGTGAGCATGATTAAAGATGAGTGAGCAAAGACACCTCCCAGTGGGTGCAGTTGTAGAACAGGGTGTCTCATCAGTTGCTGGCTTTACTAGCTGTTTTGATCTCACAAGCTTCAGACCAATACGTTTTCCATTTGGCTAAGAAGCTAGAGTTTCAAGATATGCAGACTGCCCTCACTGCCATCGGACTGCCCTCACTAATGGGGAGAAAGGGTTGCATCCAAGGGTGGCTTTGCCTTAGCGGAAAACACTTACACTCACGAAAGTTGCAGCACCCCATTTTTGCCTCCTACCTACATAAGCCATCATCCCCTTCAGAAAAGCTGCTCCTGAGGGTTGGGGGACCCTCTGAAAAATAATGTGATATGGCACACAAGACTGCAGTAGGTAGGGAGGGCTGGCAAAACTTGGGTGATTTGTGTGAGTGGATGGAAGTGCTTTCCGTAACAGCAAAGTCACCATTGGAAACAATCTAAGAAAGAGCTTTTTTTCAGGTACGTTGCAAATGTCTGTGTTTTTCCACCCATGAAGCTGCATATCCCCTTCTAGAAATGTGTCCAGAAGCAGTTGCAGGTCTGAGATGATCATTCTGTATCCGTGTGTGTGTGTGTGTGGGGGACTGTTGTGGTTTAATTGTGCTGAGTCAAAAGTTGTGTAATGAAAACTTTGGGCTTGAAATTAGGGTGGGGTGTGAAATGGGGGGGGGGGAATTTAGGGTGTGTATGAAAAAGTTTTCAGAGCTTCCCATAGGTGATGTAAGTAGCATGTGGGTCTTTCCCCCCTTCTTTTCCCAACTTCATTATTTTATCACTGGCCTCAATAGGGAAGGTCATGGTGTTTGTCTTGGTAGCTGCTGGTTGCCATTTCCCTCCCCCTGAATATCCTCAATGAAGTGTAGTACGATGGCCATCCATTCATGGGGGGGGGGGCATGAATGGCAACTACCAAGAGGGTCTCCATCTCTGCCACTGCCAGAGGTAGCAGTGCTAAAATAAAGTGTATAAAAGAAAAGAAATAAAGAACATTGTGCTAGTCCTTCTGCCTATGCTAAGCCCCCAAACACATGGAAAAGGTCCATTTATGTACTGTCAGCAACATATTTCAATACTCACTTCTCTCTCTCTCTCTCTCTCTCTCTCTCTCTCTCTCTCTCTCAAATAGCAGCGGTTACTCCTTTTATAATGAACTGATCTCAAACCTCAGGATGCTGAACTGGCTTGAGCCACCACAAAGCCCTTTCTGGCTTGAAGCATGAATCCATGAAACACAATCTTCAGAACCAGCTTTATGTGTGTCTGTGCCTGGCTTGGGTTCTAGTGAATGAAGATGTTGTTTTCCTTCCTGTCACATAATAAGTCTGTTGATTGCACAAAGCTTATTTAATGAGAAGCTAAGAAAGAAAGAAAAGAAAAGATCTGACAGAGTAGATGGTGAAATAGTTCACATTTCTTAACTTCAAATGCTTGTTACAGAGGGTTCATCTCAGCATATTACTATATTTTCGGTTCAAGTTCCTTCAGAAAGGCAGATATTTCTAATTCTTATTTTATCTTTATATTGCACTTTAGAAATGCTTTTTTAAAAAAGGATACAGTTTCAGAAAAAGCATTTTAATCTGCAAAGGATTATGAAGGATTTCATTCTTTCATTTTGAGAAGCCAGGCATGGCACCCATTTACATGATATATCGTTCAGAAAAATCACTTTTAGTCTCTAGAATATTGAAGCCTTAGCATGCGGGAAGGCAAAAATACCATCATCGGGGGGGCGGGGATCAGTATTAAAGGTGCTTATAAAAGACACTGATCTCCTAATGATGACTGAAGCAGAAGAGTTGCATGAATATGAAAAGGAAGAGGTCGGAATTGATCCACATCCAAAGCTCACTCACTTTATTGAGATTAAGCTTGCAGAAAAATGTATTTTGTAGTAATCAGATGGGCTTTACACTTGCATAACGTTACCTGCTTCTTTTTGTCGGAATTCACCTGCACACATACGGTACTTTATTTCGAAGAAAAGAGAAAAGCTTGGCAAACTGAAATGATTGTTGACGGAGGAATTTATTCATAACTTCCAGTCCAGATAAGAACATACATTAATAATAAGAATGGGCACAATCTGTTGCTGTAGTAAATACTGTGTCAGATTGGAACTGGGTCAACCTGGGTTCAAATCCCTGCTCACTGATTAAGCTCACTGGCTGACTTTCATCGGTCACACTCACTCAGCCTGACCTATCTTGCAGGGTATTTGTGAGGATAAAATGAGGAGAGTCTCATTATCTGCCTACGTAAGCATCTTGGAAGAAGAAGGGAGATACAAATATGATTGATAAACTTCAAAAATGGGGGTGTAATCTTCTTGCAACTGTGTAGAGCAGCCTCCTGCAACCTGGTGCCCTCCAGATTATTATTTTTTACTACAACTTCCAGGAAGCTTGACTTTTGGCTATGCTGGGTGGGGCTGATGGGAGTTGAAGTCTAAAACATCTGGAGGGCACTGGGTTAGAGAAGACTAGTGTAGAGGATCTCAACAGATGTTTTTCCATCCCACACACCAATGAGTTGGCATGGAGAGGGAGGGCTGGACAGCATATTGGAAGTGTGTACTCCTGAACATCTCATCATGCTGTCTATGGATGTGCTCATTCATTATGTAGACATTGGTGGGACTGGAAGAAAAAGAGGGCTCTATCTGCATCCTCAACCCATAGTTATTGTGTCCTTGGGACAAAAGGATCATGCCCTTGGTAGATTTCATTTGGTGATGTTACCAACTGGCTTTATACTGATAAAGCTTTCACTTGAAATAGTATGTCCACCCATCACTTCACTAAAAGATTGATTCTCTGAAGTCCTGAAATGGTGAGTGTGTATTCATTTGTTTATTCATTAATTGAAAGGGCGATGACACGACCCTGAAGGTGTTTACAACCGATCCACCCTGAAAGCCCACCGGCCTCGTGGAAAAGCAGAGCGCTTCACTTGTGTGAGGTGGAAGATTTAAGATCCTATTCCTGTGTGTAACGGCCCATAAAGCTACACACAGAATTGCAGACCTGTCTCTCCCTCCTCAGCATTCCAAGCATATTGGATTTCAGCCAGCCCAGCCTCCTCCTGCAGCTTCCAGTAATAAGGAAATAACTCCGTAGACTTCACAGGTTTCTTTGCTACCTGTTTATTACTACAGCAAGTATATCCTACAGAGTTTACATTCCTTCATCTACATGTGCAGAGTACAATGCATAGCAAGCATTAATCCAGTGGAGCAAGGTTTCACTCCACCTCAGCTTTAGACGTTACATGATTGCATTAAGTCCAGCAAGCACTTGTCAAAGCAACAGAGAAAAAGAAGCAATTCCATCTCTCTACTAAAAAATGGCTACAGAACAGAAAGCTAACAAATCACACTACGTCACCAGAAAGTACAAACCATGTGACCAGCTCGTATTTCTTTCACACCTACTTTTCCCATGAGAACAGGACAGGAAGTAGAAGACAAAACATGACTTGTTATTCAGCCATTCTGTACCTTACAAATGTCAACAATGTGCCACAGCTGTTGTTGTGTTACATGTCACAACATTAATAACAACATTAGTAGTAATATTTAAATCTAAAAAAAGGTTTTTAGAGAGGAAATACAATACTTGATGCACCATGCCTGCAAATGTGCATGGGACATCATCAGTGTGTGGCACAGTAGTCAAAGGGGAAGATAGATACTCATTTTGAAGTACGGTGAAAATAATTTCGACACACATTCTGTACATTCTAAGACATTTGTTTACGGGGCACATAATGTATGTTGAAAACCACTTCTATTACCTTTATTATAATATACTGTATGTGTATATGTATGGCTTGACCCAAATATGCAATGCAGGGTCTGCCTCTGTCTGTTGCCTGTGTAGCTTAACAATGTAAATGGAATCCAGTGCCATAATAAATGTGTTACATTCTCAGGGTATCTTTCACTTCCACCTTTGTAGGATTTCTTAAAAAAATAAAAATAAATAAATCCATGCCAGTTCCTTTTCATTCATAGAATCATAGAATCATAGAAAAGTAGAGTTGGAAGGGGCCTACAAGGCCATCGAGTCCAACCCCCTGCTCAATGCAGGAATCTAGGTCAAAGCATCTCTGACAGATGTCTGTCCAGCTGCACCTTGAATGCCTCCAGAGTGGGAGAGCCCACGACCTCCCTAGGTAGTTGATTCCATTGTCTTATTGCTCTGACAGTCAGGAAATTTTTCCTGATGTTTAGGTGGAATCTAGGTTCCTGTAACTTGAGCCCATTATTCCGTGTCCTGCAAACTGGGATGACCGAGAAGAGATCTTTGCCCTCCTCTGTGTGACATCCCTTCAAATACTGGAAGAGTGCGATCATATCTCCCCTCAGTCTCCTCTTCTGAAGGCTAAACATGCCCAGTTCTTTCAGTCTCTCCTCATAGGGCCTTGTTTCCAGTCCCTTTATCATCCTTGTTGCCCTCCTCTGAACCCTCTCCAGTTTGTCTATGTCCTTCTTAAAGTGAGGTGCCCAGAACTGGACGCAGTACTCAAGATGAGGCCTAACCAGTGCCGAGTAAAGGGGAATTATCACTTCCTGCGATTTGGAAGCTATACTTCTATTAATACAGCCCAAAATTGCATTTGCCTTCTTTGCAGCCACATCGCATTGCTGGCTCATATTCAGTTTGTGATCTACCACAATTCCAAGATCCTTCTCACTTGTAGTATTGTTGAGCCAAGTGTCCCCCATTCTGTAACTCTGCATTTGGTTTCCTCTCCCTAGGTGCAGCACTTGGCATTTATCCCTATTAAATTTCATTCTGTTGTTTTCGGCCCAGCGCTCCAGCCTATCGAGGTCACTTTGAATTTTGTTTCTGTCTTCCAGAGTATTAGCTGTTCCACCCAACTTTGTGTCATCTGCAAATTTGATAAGCATTCCCTGTACCTCCTGATCCAAGTCATTAATAAAAATGTTGAAGAGCACCGGGCCCAGGACCGAGCCCTGTGGTACCCCGCTCGTTACCTCTCCCCAGTTTGAGAAGGAACCATTGATAAGCACTCTTTGAGTCCGATTCTGTAGCCAATTGTGGATCCACCTGATAGTTGTTCCATCTAGCCCACTCTTAGCTAGCTTACTAATCAGGATATCATGAGGCACTTTGTCGAAAGCTTTGCTGAAGTCCAGATATATAATGTCCACAGCATTCCCACAGTCCACAAGGGAGGTTACCCGATCAAAAAATGAGATCAGATTAGTCTGACAGGATTTGTTCTTGACAAATCCATGCTGGCTTCTAGTAATCACTGCATTGTTTTCAAGGTGCTTGCAGACTGACTTCTTTATAATCTGCTCAAAAATCTTCCCGGGGATTGATGTCAGACTGACTGGCCTATAGTTCCCAGGTTCCTCCTTCTTGCCCTTTTTGAAGATGGGAACAACATTTGCCCTCCTCCAGTCGTCTGGCACTTCACCTGTCCTCCATGATTTCTCAAAGATAATAGACAGTGGTTCTGAGAGTTCTTCTGCCAGTTCCTTTATTACTCTAGGATGCAGCTCATCAGGCCCTGGAGATTTAAACTCGTTCAGAGTAATCAGGTGCTCCTTGACCATTTGCCTATCAATCTCAAGCTGCAATTCTACCCCTTCAGTCTGCACTTCAGGTTTGCCAGGGGGGTCATAGACCCTCTTTTGGGAGAAGACCGAGCCGAAGTAGGAATTGAACACTTCTGCCTTTTCTTTGTCTTCTGTTATCAATTTGCCATCCTCATTGCGTAGTTGAACCACCAGTTCTTTCTTCTGTCTTTTACTGTGCATGTATCTGAAGAAAGCTTTTTTGTTGCTTTTAGCATTCCTCGCTAACCTTAGCTCATTCTCAGCTTTAGCCTTCCTGACACTATTCCTGCAGTTCTGTGCTACCTGCCTGTACTCTTCCCCTGTAGCCTGTCCTTCCTTCCACTTCCTATACGTGTCCTTTTTTGTTTTCAGGTCATCTTTGAGTTTATTGTGAAGCCACATTGGCTTCTTCTGTTGCCCTCTGCCTTTTCTCCTTGTGGGAATTGTTTGCAATTGTGCCTTTAAAATTTCCTTTTTTAAAAACTCCCACCCCTCCTGGGCTCCCTTTCTCGTGAGAGTCACTTGCCATGGGATCTTACTAATCATTGTTCTGAGTTTGTTAAAATTGGCTTTCCTAAAATCCAGGGTACGTGTTTGGCTACACTCAGCTTTTGCTTCTGTTAGAATCAAGAACTCAAGTATAACATGGTCACTTTCCCCCAGAGTTCCCGAAACTGCCACTTTATCCACTAACTCGTCTCTGTTGGTTAGAATCAGGTCAAGGATAGCCGATCCTCTAGTTCCTTCCTCCACTTTCTGTAGGAGGAAGTTATCAGCAGCACAGCTCAGGAATTTCTTGGAGGGGCCATGTTTGGCTGAATAAGTCTCCCAACAGATATCAGGGAAATTGAAGTCCCCCATTACTACCACATCGTGCCTCCTTGAAACAATGGCAATTTGCTTTTCAAATTCCATCCCGTCTCTCTTGATTGGGTGTGGTGTAACTCAACGCCATGTTCGTTTATTCTTTGCCCCTTTATTTTACCAATCTCTCAATGGGCTGCCACTCTTCCTTATCTCTGGCAGAATACTTTTTTACATACAGGCACCCACTCCCTTCTTGCTTCGTTCCTTTTAACAAGTACCTCAATTGCTGTATCCCATGGGATCATCCACAGGTTTCAGTATCCCATCAGTCGACTTGCCTCTATTCAAGGTTCAAGTTCGTTTGTTATTGCCATGGCATTAGGACATGAGCATGTGTTATAGCTTCCTAACATGTACTTAACGGGACACAATTGAAGCCAAAGATTAAATCCAGTCTGAATGTTTGGAATATGTATTGGGTCAGTGTTTGAACAACAGAAGAAGGGGAAAGATAATGACAAGAAGATGTACAGGTGATTGAGAAAGAGAGATTTAAAAGAACAGCTAGCTAGACATTTAAATAGATTGAACCAAGTAAGAATAGAATATTCTGTGATAGAGGCAAGGTAGAAAATGGAGGGGGGGGAGTTTCCTTTCCCCCTGAAACTTGGCACCCTTAACTTTTTTTGTGTGTCAACTAGTCTGTTGTTCGTTGTTCCAAGGTTTCTCTCCGTATTCCTCATTTAAAAATGGCCAATACATGTAAATTTAACAATCAACAGAAAAAGAAACCGATTAACAAAAACCACAAAAAGAAGCAAACTTTAGACAACGGTAATCCTACATACATTTACTTGAGAAGGTGTTCATTTCCAGGTTAGCACATACACAGGATTGGCTGGGGCATGCTGGGAGTAGTAGGCCTTTTTCCTGTCTAAACTTGCATAGGAATTGCGCCTTAAGGCTACAGTGCTATGCACACTTATCTAAGAATCAGCACCACTGAGCAGAGTAAAACTTGCCTCTGAGAATACATGAACAGAACTGGGCTGCATATGTATCTACCTTTGCCTGGAATATGCCTGGTTATTCTGTTGTCATCATGATCACATGTATACTCCTTCAAATTCTAAAAAAAGGCATTTGGTCACTAAAACTATTGAGTATTGTGATTTGAATTTTGTTTTAATCATAGTTTTGTGCACATCTTAGTAGTATTTCTATCAAGTTTGAATACTTTGTATTGAACGTATATATATATATATATATATATATATGAGAGCATACAGATAGCCAATTAAAAAACACCCTCAAATTGTTCCCACTGGAAAACAGCTGCTAGCCTGTCTTGTGAGGAAGAGTGGGGCTCTATGTTCCCAAAAGGCAGCCCCATGTTGACTTCTCCTTGTCTTCCCCCTGTAACACATACAGTCACATACCCAACCGCTGACGCCATGTCACAACTTCATCATGTTATGAATGTCCTCATCCCTAATCCACATCATTGACTGTTGCTGGTGGGGGTGGAGAAAATGTCATGACATGAAGTTCCACTCTTAGAGACGCTTGTACGCTATAGAGGGATCATTTTCACTTTACAAATGAAGACAGCCAGCCAGCTCTTCAGCTGGTGAAGTATGATGCCAGTAAATCAATAACCCATTTCCTTTATTTCTAGTCCTGGGCTATAAATGCAACATCTATCCATAAACTATCATCTGGGGTCCATTTGAACCCACTTCCTGTACCCAGGTAAAAAACTAATGACTGTTCTTCCTTCTCTCCCTAGAAACTGAAAATTACTCAATGGTAATGCTTATTATTGGATTAGTTAATTAAATTTGCATATTACCAACATCTAAACATAGGTGATTTTTGGAAGTACTGACGGCAATGTAAGGTGACATACAATTTGATACACAGTAATTACTATCATGACGGAAGGAAATACTATTTTATTTACATTTTGTTCTTTTATATTCCCTAATATTCTTTATATTCCCTAATAAATGTGAACCAAAATAAGCCTCAAAAATAAGCCTCGAAACAAGCCTCAACAATAAGCACTAAGTTGCCCTCACCTATGCAAATCCTGTTATGAAATAATTAATGATTAGCTGATTAATCTGCCAGCTAAACCAGTTCAAGTTTCTTCTTCATTCATTTGTAAAATGAGAGCTGTTAGGGCTCAAATCTGAAAGCCAGTTTCTTTGACTTGGAAGCTCTTTAGCCTTCCTTCATATGGCTCTTGCTCTGCTTTGAGGAGACACTCTGACATGATCCAACACATTTTCTTTCAGACTCACAAAACGTGTGACCCACCAAATGATGTATGGTAGCTTTCCAGCGGATAAATAAATCTGCTCTTGCTGTCTGTCTGATGATTGCCACGGACACGCCACCAAAAAAGAAGAGATGAATCACCAAAAAGGATGACAAATTTGCATATGCTAATTTATATGTATACATGTAAATTTAGGAATAATAACTATTATTTAGTGTGGAGGAAGAGGGGGGGCGGCTGACCTGCCAGACTCCCACCCTTTCCTACTCTAAAGGAAACTCAGCACTTGCCACCATGTGGCCTGGAAGGGGGGGCTGGCTGGCCTGCCACCACCCCACCCTTGCCTACTGGCAAAGGAACTAAGACCCTCTGAGATCTCAAGATACCAGACTGCCAGCCTCAGCTGTCTGCAATCTTACTTGGATCTCTGTTTAGGGACTCGCCTTCATATTTTTGTAACCTGGATTTAGATACTGAACTCACAGAGCACTACAAAACCCATGTGGGGTAAAACCAAACAAGGTTTATTTCTGGTAGCAATTTACAACAAGATTAGGGAAATAAGAGAAGCACACAATATAGAGAGACACATTGGTACACAGTAAAGCTGCAAAACAATAAAGACCTGATTCTTTAAGATCTCTCAGGCATACACCTGTTACCTGAGGGTGTCTTCTTCAAGGGTTAGATCCAGGGATGGGGACTCGGACTCGAGGACTCGACTTGTGAGTCGGACTGAGTCCCCCCTCTGACTCGACTCGGACTCGAGTCCCAATATTTTTAATGGGACTCGAGACTCGACTCGGGACTCGAGACCAAGGACTCGTCAACATCCCTGGGCTGTTGACGAGTCTTCTGGCTGTGCCAGAAGGAGTGCGATCACCGGTGAAGAGCGCATGGAAGTGAGGCGCGCCGCTGCTCGGCCACTATGGACAGCTACCAGGAGCGCAGCCCCAACGATGTGTTGAGATTTATTTTGATTGATGTGTTGTTGTGGGGGGTTTGGGTTAGGGTCAGACATTTTGGGTTTGGCTGCCTCTGCCTGCCTGTTTGGGGTTCCCAGCCTCCTCTGCCTGCCTGGTCTCTTCTAGATCCTGTTCAACAGTTGAATTGTCCAAGACAAAGGCCTCTGCTTGCCTGCTTTGGGGTTCCCTGCCTCCTCTGCCTGCCTGGTTATTTTGGGTTTGTCTGCCTGGTCTGTTCTTGCCAAAATCAGTTGCAGAGTTTTGAAATAAAAAGGCACACTTGTGCCTAGAATTTATTTAAGCCACACATCTGAAGTAGCCTTATTTTGTTGGGGGGAAACCCCATTGATTTTAATAGGGACTCGTGGAGTCAGTTTTGGGAGTGACTCAGGACTCGTGACTCGTGAGTCACCATTTTGGACCAAGGACTCGGACTCGGACTCGAGACTCGGGTCCAAAGACTCGTGACTCGACTCGTGATTCAAGACCAAGGACTCTTCAACATCCCTGGTTAGATCTAGCACAGCCTTGCCGCCCGATGGAGAATTACCACACCTACCCGAAGGTCTGAGATGGGTAAACTCCTACAAGGCTTGCTTTCACCAGGGCCCTCATCCAGCTCATTTCACCAGGAGCTAACTGGGGTTGGATCCTGATGCCCCCCCCCAAGGCTCGGGGCCTCTCTTTGGCTTGCCGCCATCCCCAATAGCCAGGGTAGCCGGTAGCCACGCGATCCAGGACAGAAAAAGACCAAAACCCACGCTTTGGGAAATATCTCTTCCCCCCTCCCCCTTTCTGTAGCTTTCCTGCCTTCAGCCAATTAGAAAGAACTTCACCTGGCCAGGCAAGGGAGAAAACTCGTGAGTCATGGCTTGAACTATTTGAATTACATCTGCATATGAACGCTTTCAGCCTGGCTCCTCCAGACCTCTGGGCGCCAGGCCCCATCCTATGTTTTATGTACCTTTCGCTTCTTCCCAGCCCCCTTGACTGGCCTCACTTGGTTACACATGAGGAGTGTGTGTGTACCCCCAAAGGCTCGTTTCTCCACACCCTTTCCTTTGGGAAAAGATGAAACGAGGGGGTTAACTCTCTCCTTTCATCTATACTAACAAAACAAAACAAAACAAAAAAAGAAACGAGCCTGCGCTAGCCTCCTACCACTAGTGCACCTCTTTTCTTTCACACACACACACAAACAGAACAACACAAAAAGCATCAAAACATCAAACACCTTAACTATAGTCTTAACATAGCTTTAACATCTTATTTCTTAAAATCTTTAAACATCAAAACAGCAAAACAACAAGCAATAACTATCAATCAGAAGTTTACAGGTTTGCATACCCAAGAAAGATCAATTACAATTCAAATGAGAACCCTCAACCCTTTGTTGCCTGTCTGGCACTCTTGTCTAAAAAACAAAACAAAACAAAAACTTTTTTAGGGTTGCTGTTTCTCCCACAGCCTGTAGGGGGCAGATTATGGACTGAAATGTGACTCTTCAATTCGCCTTTGTTTGCTTTTACAGGCTTGCTTCTGCCACCCTGTACCTAATGACGTGAATACCATCACACACACCCTCCAAAGGCCCATGGGATGGCTTCCCACCACCCAACAACATGAATATACCACTCCCTTTTCCCAAAGGTTTGCAGTTGGCACTTTCTACACAATGACTTGAATGGGATGGCTTCCCCCCACCCCTACTTTTCCCAAAGGCACCTTCCAGAACACACAGTCTGGTAATCTTCTAGCCTCTTGGGCTTGGCTCTTCTTGCCCACCACCCAAACTTGCACGGGATGACTTTCCCTCAGCATTGAATGCTTAGCTTTGGAGGCTCTATTCAGTTTCCTAAGAAACTGAGAACACACAGTCTGGCAATCTTGCTCTCGGCCACTAGAGGGCTTTCTCGCCTCTAAGTTCTTTGTTCTCTGGCCTCTTGAGACTTTTTACATTCAAAATTTTTCATCATCTTCATTTTCAAATTGACATTTGCACATAACACAAATCAACACAAATAGTTTAGTTGTTTACACTGGGAGCACTGGTCCCCAGTCCCCCAACAACCCTATGGACAGGATAACAGATACACTGGGGTCACCCATCTCCTCTCTGCCAGCACAGTTAAACAAATTTCAAATTGACCTGATTCAGTCTGGACCAATTTCTTCACTTGGGGTCACCCGTCTTCTCTCTTCGAGGAACAACCCACCCACTTTTGTTGGCTTTAAATCAAACAAACACTTCAAATTGACCTGATACAGTTTGGACTAACTTTTGCACATGACACAAGACAACAAATAGTTCAATTGCTTACACACTGTATCACCGTCCCAGGCCCCCTCCCACTCCAGCAATCTTTATTGGCTTTAATCTACAATCAACCACCAATCTCAGATTTCTTTTCTTCTCGGGAGACACCTGAAGGAAAACATTCTTCTAACCGGGCTTCTGTCAGCTAGGAGGGAAAATCCCCTTCTCTCTCCGCTCTCTTCAGCTCTCCACCGCCCACACTGGGATCGCCCGCCCAGTAACAAGACAACTTGAATCACCTGTCCCCTCTCCTTTTCCGAGGGACAAATCAGAGTCCACTGTTTTCCAAGTGGCAGCAGAAAATGCTTGGGGGGGGGGGGATTCCTTTTTCTTCTGCTGATTCTCTGCTCGCTTCTTGCAGCAAAGGACAAAGTCTCTTTTTCTGGGGGGGGTTTCTGATGTCCGCCCCCCCTCTGCTTGCTGCTGCCCAGCCTAGCCATTCACCATGCCCCCCCCAAGAGCAAATGGACAGTCTTAAGTTCAAAATCTGAGTCCTTCTCCCGTGGGAGAGATGTAGGGCAGGACTGTGCCCTCCCCCCCACCAAAGTCTAGACGACTCTTCTGGGGCACACAGCACAACTAAAATTACTCATCAAACGCTGTCCCAAAACTCAACGTTTTGCTCACCATTCTCTTAGGAGAGGTTTTCTGATCTTCTCCCTCCTCCTGGAACACACGTGTGCGCGCGCGCACTATTTTCTTCTTCTCTTCCCGGGCTCTTCCAGCCCCCAAACCTTGGGATCACACAGCCGCCATCTGCTCACCCGCTTTTTGCACTGGATGGGTAGGATCTTCTTCCGCTTACTCTTGGCAACCGCTGCTCCCAGCCTCTGGGACACGCACACGCACACGCACACTTTTTCCTTGCTTCTAGCCCTCTGCCAAGGGCCCCTCCAGTCTTGGTTCTCTTGGATCACACACTTGCTGCCCTCTGCTCACTTGCTGGGCACACAAGCTGTTCTGGAACTTTTTGGAGTTTTGCTTTCTCTGCTTACTCACTCCAGTTGAGATTTCTTGCCTTCAACGCTATCCACTGGCAGCTAGGCTTACACAGACTGGGTAGCCCCTTCCAGGCAATCTGAACGTTTTCTCTGAGGCTCAATTTCACAGTTATTTCTAAAAAATAATAAACTCTTCACTCATGCACCAAAAGTCTCTCAAATTTCTCTCACTTGCCCACGTGCACACACTCTATGGTTCAGCTTCGAATCCCACCTCTGCCACCATGTGGAGGAAGAGGGGGGGCTGGCTGACCCGCCAGACTCCCACCCTTTCCTACTCCAAAGGAAACCCAGCACTTGCCACCATGTGGCCTTAGAAATACGATACATCTCCCCACCATAGTGAGAAGACTGACCAGGTGAATTGTGTTCCTGCTCAGTCTGGACAGTGCTAACTGTTGATGGGCAAAATCAAGACCTCTGCTTGCCCTTCTTATGGTTCTTTATCTTTAACTGGGCAGTCCTTCAAATAGAAGACACATTCAAATAGAGGACTGTACTCTGTAAATCAGGGCTCTCCAACCTTGGGTCCCCAGAGGTTGCTGGACTACAGCTCCCAGAATCCCTTGCTATTAGCCATGCTGGCTGGGTATGCTGGGAGCTGTAGGCCAGCAGCAACATCTGGGGACCCAAGGTTGGAGAGCCCTGCTGTAAATACACCTGGATACACTAGCCTGAAACTACAAAAGGAGTGAGATGGTTTAAACAACCCAGAGTTCACAACCCAACAACAAACCATGGGTATGGATGTATGAGAGCTTCTCAGTGGACACGAACGAGGCCCAAACTGGCCCTGCTCGTGTCCGTGTGGGCTCTCAGCCAACCACGTGGGCTTTACCTTGAGGCTCTCCGCTCTGCGGAGAGCCTGCCTCGTCGCCCAGCTGGTCCCGTCGCGTCACTTCCGGCACGGCGGAAGTGACGCGACTGTAGGGATGTGGCCGAGCAGCCCGTCAGACAGGAGCAAGGCCCAAACTGGGCCTGCTCGTGTCCGCGCGGGCTCTCAGCCACCAGCGCGGGCTCTGTCTGTCATGCTGTCCGCTGGTCCCGTTGCGTCCAGCCTGGACCCCGCCTGCGCTCTATTTTTGGCAGGGGAAACCAGGGCAACAGGGCTGTTTAAGCCCTGTTGCCCTGGTTCCCCCTGCCAAAACTGAGCGTGAGCGGGGTCCAGGCTGGACGCGACGGAGCAGCTCCGGCGGAGGCGGACTCGGGCGGAGGCTTCTGCGGCGGCGGAGACAGCAGCACGCAGGGGACCGGCAGGTAGGACGGCAGTGGCGGTGGGGGGGTCTGCAGCGGCAGCGGCGGTGGTGGCAGGGGGGCTGGGGGGTCCTCTGGTGGCGGCGGTGGCTTGAGCGGTGCGGAGAATGCTCTGTGCGACTCTGAAGAGCGGGATCGGGCCGCCGCCGTGGAGGGCCGAGCCACAGAGAACTTCGGGCCCAGGTAGGGCCTGAAGTACACCCCTACGTGACGGGACCCTGCTTCGTTGCGCTGGACCCCCGCACTCTGTTTTTGGTAGGGGAAACCAGGGCAACAGGGCTGTTTAAGCCCTGTTGCCCTGTTTCCCCCCGCCAAAACTGAGCGCGGGCGGGGTCCAGGATGGACGCGACGGACTCGGGTGGAGGCGGACTCAGGTGGAGGTGGCGGTGGTGGCGGAGGCAGAGGCAGCAGCGCGCAGGGAGGGGACCAGGTAGGATGGTGGTGGCGGGGGGGTCCTGCAGCGGCGGCGGCAGCGGGGTGGGTGGGGGTAGTCCAGCGGCGGCAGCAGCTTGAGTGGTGCGGAGAATGCTCCGCACTGCTCTGAAGAGTGGGATCAGGCCGCCGCCGCGGAGGGCCGAGCCACGGAGAACCCATCACTAACATGGGTTCTCTTTCTCATTGTTTGTTATTAATAAACATCGTTAGTTAACAACCATGGTTTGTTAGTGCAGCTGTGTTCACACATCATGACAACCCAAGATTGAACAACCCATACCATGGGGTAGAATTATGTGCAAACCTGGCTATAGGATGGTCTTTATTAAAGCTTGGTTAAAAATCTGACAGATGGTTGTCCAACTGCACCTTGAATGCCTCCAGTGTTAGAGAGCCCACTACCTCCTTAGGGAGTTGGTTCCATTGTCGTATTGCTCTAACAGTCAGGAAATCTTTCCTGATGTCCAAGCGGAATCTGGCTTCCTGTAACTTGAGCCCATTATTCTGTGTCTTGCAATCTGGGATGATCAAGAAGAGATCCTGGCCCTCCTCTGTGTGACAACCTTTCAAGTACTTGAAGAGTGCTATCATATCTCCCTTCAGTCTTCTCTTCTGAAGGCTAAACATGCCCCGTTCTTTTAGTCTCTCCTCATAGGGCTTTGTTTCCAGTCCGCTGATCATCTTTGTTGCCCTCCTCCGAACCATTTCCAGTTTGGATTCCTGCATTGAGCAGGGGGTTGGACTCGATGGCCTTATAGGCCCCTTCCAACTCTACTATTCTATGATTCCATGATGCCTTCAGCTGTGGTGAAAGGAAGAAACAGGGTTAGGTTCTTCTGGCTTAAAACTGGTGGAAGATGTTGTACATATTATTATATATTGCCCCTTGTATAATGTGCTGATGGAACAACATTTGGGTCAGATTTTGGGGAGGTTTGTCTGTAATCTATGGGCATGATAGATATCTAACTTCAAAGGCTGCACATTTTCTATTTACAGTGATGCTGTTAGGGAAAAATTCTGAAAGGAGAATGTTCTTGTCAGAGAGATTTAGAACTTTATGTTCATGAGTGATTTTATATAATTTTATATAGGTTTGTGTAAATGTTACTTATTTTAGCTAGAGATGCAGAATTTTAAGTCTATTCTATGTGACCTGGTTTTGCATTAACTTTTTGTAAATTGCCCCTCCCAGCCACACGTAGCTGTGGCGGGGGGGGGGGATAATTTGCGTGCAGGGGAATGACGAATCAGACCACAATGGCCTGATTTATTACCCACCAATCAGGAGGCAGAGTGGGAGGGGCGGTAGAGCTGTTATTAGGCTTGCACGCCTCTCTCTCTGCCTCCTTTCTGAAGCGGCTCCCTCCCTCCCATCCCTGTTTGCAGTGTAGGTTTTACTGGTCGCCTGTTTCCAGGGGCTGAGTAGGAAGTTTGGTTCATTGTCCTAATTGGCTGGGGGCAATGTTCGTGTTTAGCCTACTCTACACTGTATTTCAGGTTTTGGGTGCTTAGTGGCATTTTCAATTTGGTCACATTGGCGGTTGTGCGGGATTAGGCAGTTTTAGTGGTTCGGTGAGCATCCTATGGCACTTTTCAGGTGAGAGGCGTGCCCGAGGCTCCCGCTGCTGATGCCTCACAGCTCGGTTTGGGAAGATAAGGCATGTCTCTGAGGTCTTCCTTCTTCACCTGTATCAGCACCTCATGGTCCGTACGAAGCTGACTGCAGGAAAGACCTTCCAGCACTGTGTGGTGTTAAGCGAGGGGGGATCATGATAGATGGTGTCACCCTCCTTTGTTGGATGTTTCGCCCTATAGCAATGGCGACCGGCTGATAGCCGGTGTAATTAGTACCCGTACTTTTCCCTTCGTAGTTCTCCAACTAATGATTCAATAAATGTGGCCCATTAATTTTACCACAATTTGTACCCAACAACTGTTTCTGAGTTGTTATTTCTCCTCCATGCACACAAATGTTACCTTTGGATTGATATCTAGTATCTTTTGTTAAATGTTTGTTTTGTGATGGTCTGACGACTATAGACAAATACACAAATCTGAATCTAATCTTTGGTATTGTTTAAATTGTTTTAATATTTGTTCTGTATACCACCTTGAGGGTTTTATGGCTGAAATGCAGCCTATAAATATTTTAATTACTAAATAAATAAATAAAGCAAATGAAAGTACTAATGTAACTGTACTGATATTGTGTAGTGCTGCATGTATCACCCGAATCTTAACCATAGAATAATTGAATAATAGAAAAGTAGAGTTGGAAGGGGCCTACAAGGCCATCGAGTCCAACCCCCTGCTCAATGCAGGAATCCAGGTCAAAGCATCCCTGACAGATGGCTGTCCAGCTGCACCTTGAATGCCTCCAGAGTGGGAGAGCCCACCACCTCCATAGGTAGTTGGTTCATTGTCTTATTGCTCTAACAGTCAGGAATTTTTTCCTGATATTTAGTTGGAATCTGGGTTCCTGTAACTTGAGCCCATTATTCCGTGTCCTGCAAACTGGGATGATCGAGAAGAGATCCTGGCCCTCCTCTGTGTGACAACCCTTTAAGTACTGGAAGAGTGCAATCATATCGCCCCTCAGTCTCCTCTTCTGAAGGCTAAACATGCCCAGTTCTTTCAGTCTCTCCTCATAGGGCCTTGTTTCCAGTCCCTTTATCATCCTTGTTGCCCTCCTCTGAACCCTCTCCAGTTTGTCTATGTCCTTCTTAAAGTGTGGTGACCAGAACTGGACGCAGTACTCAAGATGAGGCCTAACCAGTGCTGAGTAAAGGGAAATTATCACTTCACACGATTTGGAAGCTATACTTCTGTTAATGCAGCCCAAAATAGCATTTGCCTTCTTTGCAGCCACATCGCATTGCTGGCTCATATTCAGTTTGTGATCTACCACAATTCCAAGATCCTTCTCACTTGTAGTATTGTTGAGCCAAGTGTCCCCCATTCTGTAACTCTGCATTTGGTTTCCTTTCCAATCAACCACATGTGAAGGAAGTTATATTGTCCACATTAAAGCTGCATAGACCTTTTATATTATGGAAACAGTGTCGACATTTGCGCCTCCATATATTTATGCAATGAACTTAACTACATTGAAACACCACTATGTGTTTTCCACTGGAGACTTGAAAATATGTTTCCGATATCCCGATTAAAATGTGTGGTACAACTGGGATATTATGACTAAGTTACACATCTACTGAATGTTTAACAGTAATTGCGGCTAGGTTCAATAACAGGCTCTCTAAAGAAGGATAGGATTTCATAGTTCAAGACAGACAAATCTGTAGAACATTAATAAGCACATCTGTTCTACATTATCTGCACATTTTAGACTGATTGATTAGCTAAAATTTAATAAAAATGAAACAATTTACTCCCAAAATTCTCCGCAAAATTCTGTTTTCAAGTTTCAATATTTAATATAGAAAATATAGTGTCTCACTATTTTTAATTTTATTTGCTTTGCAATAATATTTCAAAGAATCCATTCAAGGAATTTCAAGAGAACAAAATGAGTTTTGATAAGACTAGTAAAATGTTCTTTGGACGGTCCGTACTTTTATTCCATATTATAGGGATGGGCAAATCCGTCTGTTTACAGTCCATGTCACTTCCACATGTTTTTATCCAAAATCATGCTTCATTTTTGCATTCATCTGCATTTTAAAAAAATACCGTTATAATATATAGTTAAATATGTATTTTCTCTCAAAAAATATTTAAATGTGTATATTCAAACATTTAAAATGTCTAGAATTGCGTTACAACTTTCAGACAAGTGTAAATTACAGTGTAGACCTAAGTTCTGATCTGCACCCTTGCCCAAGAGGTACAGATCAGGTCATTTCATAAAGAAATTTACAAAGATCAAATTCCTTAAGTATCCTCTAGCTCAGTGTTCTCCAACCTTTGGTTCCCAGATGTTTTTGGCCTACAACTCCCAGCATGCCCCAGCCAGCACGCTCCCTGGCTGGGGCATGCTAGGAGTTGTAGGCCAAAAACATCCGGGGACCCAAGGTTGGAGAACACTGCTCTAGCTGGAAGGCCACTAGTAGTGGGCTGAACGTCTTTTGGGTGATGAATGCTCAAACCAAGCTCCTGAAGAAAAAAAAGGTAGTTGAAATTCATAGAATTGTATCCAGGATCTGACTTCTGTAAGAGGAAGGGACCTTCCTTCCATGAGAGAAAGGGTTCTGCTCACAGAATGTCCCTCCATCCAATTTTGGGGGATTCCCCTCCGCTCCCCCCCACACCACAGTTCATCCGATTGAGCAGGGTCTCTTGACTCTCTTTCTAGCATTTTCAAGGGGCTGGAGGTGCTGCTGTGGGAAGGAGGGGGCAGGGAAGTCCACTTCTACCAGCCCAGTTCATCCAGCATAAATCCGGATCCTACCTATAGCGTCCTTTTTAATATTCTCCTACTCCATGGGCAGGATCCAATGCCAATAGTCAGCAGAATTTCCAATCCATTTCAAAGCTTTCTACAAGTCCCCATGAACAGTTCCCTTGGTAATGATATCTATATAAGTATAGGAAGCCCGGACTTTTTTTGTACAGCATGTATATTGCAGCTGGGATAACTGCCAAGGTGTTGGAAGAAGAGGCAATAGAGGATGATGTTAGATATTACAAATCAATCATTATCATGGCTGGCAAATCTTGAGGCTGGATTTGGACAGACAGACAATTCTGCTGTCAAGTGTGTGAAGCATTTCTTCTTGGAGCTGACAGTGACACTATGACAGGCACAAGATGTGTCTGGGAGCCTTAGTCAAAGGGGTTGTGCATGCTAAAATATAGCCGAATTCTCACATCATGCTGCCATGTGTCCCACTGGCATGAAGAAGAAGGCATATGACAACAGTATATTTTGAGGACTCGGAGATGTGTTTGATCAGCATTATGAAACATTAGAAATAATCTAGGCTTTGGCTCATTTTTTTAAAAAAATTTCTAAAACCATTTTGTTTCTATCAGGTTTTACTAAGAACTCTGGCAGTATCCAATGGGGCGGCCACTGCACTCCTGCTGATTCTGTTGCACCAGTGGGACCCACCTCTGGCACAACACGGAGTTAGCAGCTTCATAAAAGAACCCTGGAAATGAGCAGAAATACTAGTTTCTGGATCAGGGCAGGACAGAGTAGCTCCCTTCTGCAAGCTCCAGTGATGTACCCTTTTAAGAAATTAGTATTTCCACTCATTCTTTGTTGCTTTAGCAACCACTAGTTCCCTGTTGGGCTAGTGGTGGGTCCTGCTGCAGCACCGCAGTATAGGATACTACCCAATGCATTTTCATCCTATCTTCCCTATGCTTCTTCCTCCCACACTTTCTTCCTGCACTACTTCCAGTAACCCATGTTGACCCTGCTACTAGCTCACTAGGGCCTTTAGGTGAGCCATTGCTTCTCTACCTCAGCCCTCAGTCTGCACTATGGAGATAATAACATTGATAAGAATGCTGATATAGGTGTAAGGAGTATTAATATAATGTTATGTGAAATGCTTTGAATATTCAAAAGTATTACAGAAAAGCAGCTTATTTTTCCTCCTCCTCTGCTTCTATTTTTTCTGCCCACCCCAATATTCAACAAAAGACCCCACCAAACTACTACTACTACTACTAATAATAATATATGGTGTTCTCTCACCTTTCACCCAATATCAGATTACTCATGAAATTCAGTACAACCACCCCAAATATTCACAAATATGTCTTTGTTCTG
The DNA here is from genome assembly GCA_021292165.1 of Shinisaurus crocodilurus. Classification (NCBI taxonomy): domain Eukaryota; kingdom Metazoa; phylum Chordata; class Lepidosauria; order Squamata; family Shinisauridae; genus Shinisaurus; species Shinisaurus crocodilurus. The sequence continues at coordinate 147,555,240 of CM037878.1, read as the reverse complement.
GTTATGCTATTTTCTTCCCCTGTTGGCTGTTCCCAAATGTTTCTCAGCCAAGACCTCAATCTTTGGAGCCTGCATTCAATTTCCAATTGTGCAGCATCAAGCGTCTGGCGACAGCTTCCACTCTTCGATTCCAATCCAGTTGGCCATATTTCAGTTTCCATATAGATGGCAAGTAGTGCAATATCCAACATGTCAGGCTTCAAGATATCGTACAGTGTTGGATTGAATTTATTCCCCAACAATCTCCAAGAAATTGGCTATCACAAGACAGCTCCAGTACATATGATTGAAGCTGACAGGTTCCCTATTGTATCTCCAGCACCTCTGGCCCATAATCAAAGTGACTCTCTATTATAGCTAGTTACTGGGCAGGCCTGTACTGCAAAGGTAAGTTGAACCACAGCTATCACCCTGCACACAGTTACAGATGTGCAGGATTGCAGCTATTGATCAACATCAATTTGCAACTATAGCTTTGGGCGGCAATTAGTTTTACTGGAGGGTCACCTTGAGTAGGATATGCAGTGACAGCTCCAGGTTTCTCAAGGCAAGGCATTCTCAGTGGTCCCCCTCCCTCAGTAGGTCAACTTTCTTACCGCCATCATCACCACCAGCTGCTGTTGTTCCTCATTCTCTTTCTCATTAACGCTACCACTTGCTTGTTTGGCAGGCAGCGAGCCAATGAGCAAGTTGGCAGAGGATCTACTGCTCCTCCTTCTCACGAGCACCATTGTCTGGCCCAGAGCAACTCCCTTGACACCAACCCTGAAGATATGGGCTATTAAACGCATGCGACAGCGGTTTGAATTACAGGCAGTTGATGTAATCCAGTAAGTAGAACATCCGTCCAAGATAACCCAAACTAAATGAAAAAGTAGGAGAGGGGACTATGCAGCAGCAGCAGCAGCAGCAGCAGCAGCAGCAGCACTTGCTGGATTATATCCACTTTTTCATGATGTGCAACTTGCAGTTGAATGGGGTGAGGCAGAGCAGAAAATAAGGTATTTTTTGGTCATTGCATGTTGTACACACTACACACGCTCGAGGGCTAGCATCCAAAGACCAGTTTACCTGGTTCTGTGCATTCAAGGGAACTTCAGGCTTGAATATCCTGAACTGCATCAGCAGTTCTCCAAGCCACACAGCAAAGCACATTTGAAACTGAGGGGACTTTCAGCATCAGCTTGGGATATTGCTTGAGGGCCTGCTGCTTAAAGAGAAAATGAATGGGAGAATTCCACTGGACATGCTCAACACGTTGGGCATGCCTTCAGTAGATCTTTGGACCCCAGTCCCAGCATACTACCCCTTGTAAAACTGACAATTTAATAGTGAAATGGCTATTTACCAGGTGGTTACTTAACCGCATGGTGTGTATTGTACTATAATCTATAATGTTCTGACAAGTACGGAGGAGTCAAAAAGTGGAAGTGGGCAGGGCCTTCCTCTGTTCTCTCTCTTTCTGATGCCCCTAATCTCTCCCTGCCCCTTTATCCCTGTCCAGAGGGCCATTGAGAGACTTGCCAGAAGCCTGAACTGATCACTAGAAGAGGGGTGTTGAAACTAGGCTGATATGGGGCCAAAGGCAGCCCACTGTTGCCTCATATATTATCTACTGTCCAATTAATTGAGGACACCTTTTGCTAGATTAAAAGTTTGTTTAAACAAATTTAAATCAATTTAAGTGACAAATCAATTAAACATTGACTCCCTAGTATTTCCCCAATATCTGTTTGTAAGAAGTGGAGAATATGCTTATCAACCATCCAAAATGTACAGTGTAGTCTGCACTGAGGCCAAAACAGGCATTACTTTAAATCCATATCTAGCAGCTACATCTTTTGTCTTTTTTAATCTAGAGTAGGTGCAAGGGGGGGCAGGGCAATCCAGATCTTAAAAGCTCCCAACCACCCTACATGTTAGGGTCTACTGTAGATTAAAAAGCATAAAGGATGTCCCCACTAGATATAGATTTAAAGTAATGTCTGCTTTGGCCCTCGGAAGTAAGTTCCATTGAGTTCAGTAGGGTTTAGTTCTGAGTAGACAGGTATAGAATCATGGAATAGTAGAGTTGGAAGGGGCCTACAAGGCCATCGAGTCCAACCCCCTGCTCAGCGCAGGAATCCAGGTCAAAGCATCCCTGACAGATGACTGTCCAGCTGCACCTTGAATGCCTCCAGAGTGGGAGAGCCCACCACCTCCCTAGGTAGTTGGTTCCATTGGCGTGTTGCTCTAACAGTCAGGAATTTTTTCCTGATGTCCAGGCGAAATCTGGCTTCCTATAGCTTGAGCCCATTATTTCATGTCCTGCAATCTGGGATGGTGGAGAAGAGATCCTGGCCCTCCTCTGTGTGACCAACTTTCAAGTACTTGAAGAGTGCTATCATATCTCCCCTCAGTCTTCTCTTTTGAAGGCTAAACACACCCATTTCTTTCAGTCTCTCCTCATAGGGCTTTGTTTCCAGTCCCCTGATCATCTTTGTTGCCCTCCTCTGAACCCACTCCAGTCTGTCTACATCCTTCTTAAAGTGTGGTGCCCAGAATTGGATGCAGTACTCAAGATGAGGCCTAACCAGTGCTGAGTAGAGGGCAACTAGTACTACCTGCCACTTGGAAGCTATACTTCTATTAATGCAGCCCAAAATAGCGTTTGCCTTTTTTTGCAGCTACATCACATTGCTGGCTCATATTCAGCTTTTAACCTACAACAATTCCAAGATCATTCTCCCTTGTAGTATTGTTGAGCCAAGTATCCCCCATCCTGTAACTGTGCATTTGGTTTCTTTTTCCTAGGTGCAGCACTTGGCATTTATCCCGATTAAATTTCATTCTGTTGTTTTCAGCACAGCGCTCTAGCCTATTGAGATCACTTTGAATTTTGTTTCTGTCTTCCAGAGTATTAGCTGTTCCACCCAATTTTGTGTCATCTGCAAATTTGATAAGTATTCCCTGCACCTCCTCATAGAAGAAATTAATAAAAATGTTGAAGAGCACTGGGCCCAGGACTGAGTCCTGCGGTGCGGTACTCTGCTCGTTACTTCTCCCCACGTATAGGACTGCAAGGCTAAGAGTACAGTACTTGCAAACACCTTAGGGGGCAGCATTCAAATAATAATGGCCCTGATACATAGGCTTGATAATTTTAGGTCTATAATTCAGTCATTTTAGTAGTGGCCAACAATGCTATACAAGGAACAAAAACGTGAAGTTTGCATTAAGATTCAGCTCTCTAAAGCCTTGGATTTCAAAATATCTTTTTTTAAAAAATAAAGGAAGCTTTGGGGGCTTTTATTTGCAAACAAATGCTTAATGTAGGCTGAATGTACTCTAAAACATCAAAAGGTTAAAAAAAAAACAAAACCCGCCAAAACCTTGCATTTAAATAAGAGCCATTATAAAGATTTAGATTTTGAGTGACTATAGTTAATGACTAGATTTATGTACATAATATGGATCTGTGGATAATATCAATCTTCAATAAATACAATGTATTTACCTTTGGTATCCTTTGCACCAAAAACAGTCACATTGAATTGGAAACAGATTCAAAGACAGGGAACGGTGGGTCATGGTGTTTCAAGGGATTCATTTTTTCCTGCATTGCACATATTACTTTTTTCTTTTTTTTCAGGAAAAGATATATATCCTGGTATCTTCTGATGTATTTCCCCCCAAAGAATATTCAAATTAAAACAACCAAGCAAGCAGAAGACATCCTCCAGAGAAATGGTTGAGGATTTTGGTTATGCATCTAACAGTTTCTGGAGGAGGACATTGTAATGCAGCTCACTTTCCCCCATTTTTTTTTTTTTTAAAACAATAGCTCTTGCTGAGACAATTTGGAAGCTGTGTTTTTATCCCATCCACATCTGTTCAAGCCCTTCAACTTTTCCCAGGGCAAAAAGTGCATCGTGTTTATGATGTTCTGCATTTTCAAAAACCACATCTCAAACCCATCTCTCTCCTTGCTAATAAAAGAGAAGAGGATGAAAAGGCAGAAAGGGACTTACCGAAAATATGCAACAACACTGACAATGAGGTCAACGTGACTGCCTTTTCCGTGTCATGTTTGACCATCTCTTTGTGGAGCTGTAACACACACACACACACACACACACACATATATATATATATATATATATATTCTCAGTTATTCTTGCAACACTGTAAGGCAGGTAAGCATTATTTTCCCAGAATGGATATTATTATCCTCACTCAGATAAGGCCTCAAGCTCAGAAATTGCATCTCGCCTCAGACCACTTAGTAAATTTACGGCTAAGGTGAGATATGAACTGTGGAAGGGGGATTCCTGCCTCACCGCAAGCAATCTAGGCAACCATGATCCACCTTGGAAGTTCTAATTTTTACATTCCTAATCTTGTTTGCTGAATGTTTTACAGGTTCCGGGAAGTTTCTGTCAAGTGCACAAGTCTGTTCAAAGCAAAGTATGCTTTAGGCTGGGAGCCGCATCAACTAGACAGGATCTTACTGGCTGCTGAAGAAAAACTCTAGTCTTCCACTGTTCTTGCAAAAGCTGCTGTCCTTAACAGAGGTGGTAAAAACTACTATTTGAGTAACAAGAGTTTAATTCTGGAAAACCACAACATTTAGAACCTACAATTAACTCGGAAAGATGTTAAGTTAAAGATGTCACTCAAAATCTAAATCTTTATAATGGCTCTTATTTAAATGCAGGGTTTTGGCGGGTTTTTTTTTTTTTAACCTTTTGATGTTTTAGAGTACATTCAGCCTACATTAAGCCCTCTCAAGCCCTCTTCAGGCGCTTGGTACTGAATTTGTGAAAGGGCTGTCCAGAAAAGTACCTGCTGCGCTGCATGCCTTGGGCACGCCTCCAGCCAATGTCCCATTAGTGTCAGTCTGCAGGGGCTCTGCACAGCACACGTTCCTTCCATAGGTGCATAAGGCCCCCTTCAGGCTGATGCTGATCACACATCATCTCAGGGCCTGGCCGATGTGCACATTGGCACCTAGGGGACAGGGCAAGCCCACTAGTTCTTAAGAGCCCCCTCACACATTCACTACTGAATGCCTCAGGAGAGCTTGAGCATGATTCAACATGGGTTGTGTACATTTCTTGCTCAAGAGTATTTGTTCTCTGCATTGATGGTTTGTTTTCTGCCAATCTGATGTATATGATTTTAATAGGTAACCTGGAAGCTAACTCATGTACTCTAAACCAGGGTGTAGGTTCCTGCCAAAAACATGGACAGTGAACACTGGCTTTCTCTGCAGTATAGAACAACAACAAAAACAATAACCTGCAACAAAATGTTGCAGCACACAGTGATATGCTTCAGATTTCCAGCCAGTCACCCATGCCTTCTTCTAGGATGTTCCATCCTATTCCCCCTCCCACTCAATTTTCCATTTCCCCCCTTTCAACAGACAAGCTGATTTGGAGAGCTGGTGTGTGTGTGTGAGTGTGTATGAGTGTGCATGTGTTACCTTTGTATTTTTTTCCAGGGATGTTGAAGAGTCCTTGGTCTCGAGTCACGAGTCGAGTCACGAGTCTTTGGACCCGAGTCTCGAGTCCGAGTCCGAGTCCTTGGTCCAAAATGGTGACTCCCGAGTCCCGAGTCACTCCCACAGCTGACTCCACGAGTCCCTATTAAAATCAATGGGGTTTTTTCCCAACAAAATAAGGCTACTTCAGATGTGTGGTATAAATAAATTCTAGGCACAAGTGTGCCTTTTTATTTCAAAACTCTGCAACTGATTTTGGCAAGAACAGACCAGGCAGAAAAATCCAAAATAACCAGGCAGGCAGAGGAGGCAGGGAACCCCAAAGCAGGCAGGCAGAGGCCTTTGTCTTGGACAATTCAACTGTTGAACTGGTCAAGAAGAGACCAGGCAGGCAGAGGAGGCTGGGAACCCCTGACAGGCAGGCAGAGGCAGGCAGAGGCAGCCAAACCCAAAATGTCTGAAAGGTTGCATTTTAGAAAAATGATTTTAAAAAATAAACTTGCTGTACTTCCTAAAACTTATCCATGTTGCATTTGAGGAACATGATTTTTTCTAAATGTTTGGCCCCCATTCTGGAACGTTGAGATCTCATCACAATTCCACCCTCGCTGAACACCCGCTCCACTGGTGATGAACTTGCTGGAACCAGAAACACACTCAGAGCAGCCACACAGAGTAATCTCAGGTCCTTCTTCTGCCTCTCTCAAGTATGCAACACATCAATCAAAATAAATCTTGACACACTGTTGGGGCTGCACTCCTGGTAGCCGTCCATAGTGGCCGAGCAGCGGTGCACCTCGCTTCCATGCGCTCTTCGCCGGCAATCACGCTCCTCTCCACTCCTTCTGGCACAGCCCAGGGATGTTGAAGAGTCCTTGGTCTCGAGTCCCGAGTCGAGTCTCGAGTCCCATTAAAAATATTGGGACTCGAGTCCGAGTCGAGTCAGAGGGGGGACTCAGTCCGACTCACGAGTCGAGTTCTCGAGTCCGAGTCCCCATTCCTGTTTTTTTCTAAAGACTTTTTGTACTTTTGCAAACTTTGAGGTTCCCACAAGCATGCTGAGACCTCCCTCTTGTACCTGGGTTAGTGAGTGCCATTCTGGCCATATAGTGACAGGCACTCAGAGAATAAGTTCACCATGAGTATGCTGTTGCTATATTTATTCATTATGTTGATGGCCTGCTTTCCTCCAAGCAGTCCAATTTTATGCTTACAACTGCACTGTGTGAGGTAGTTTAGGCTGTGTGACTGGCCCAAGGTCAAGTATTGAGTTTCAAGACTGAGTGGAGATTTGAACCTGGGTCTCCCCAGTCCTAGTCCAACAATCTCACCACTACACCACAGTGACTCATTAAATGGTTCATGCTTTCTGTTTGTAAGCTGGCTTTTGTAGCCCTTTTCATGTTGGAGGATATGGAAAGGAGTCGGTCCTATTCTGGTTAGGACGAAGCAGAGTTTCCCCCCTTCCCCCCTGGTTATTGAAACTGATTATCACCATGTGGGTTGCTAAACCCTGATAAAAGGCTCTTTAAAAGGAACAGATTGTCCATACAAGGTTTAAAACTAATAAAGACATTTTATTAGTTTTACTTACAGTCCGTTTATTCATATATGCAGATGCATATAGGCAGGTTAGAGTCTTCACTGGAAATCACTGGCTGGAAGGCAGCTCAGACCGTGTGTCCATCTTGTTGGAGAGAGAGAGAGAGAGAGAACTGGCCACAGAGAGGCAGGCAGGAAGTAGGGAGGAGGGGCTAGAAAACATGCAGCCTGGGGATTGTTCAATTAACCCTTTCCTCCCACTGTAACTAGTGGTTACATTACCTCGTTGATTGAAGCAGGCAACATGATAATTTCCGTCATTTCACGCATTCGTAAATCAGCGTACAACTGAAACACTGAGGGGCAGCCAATGCCTCTGTTTTCCCTCCCTCAATCTCCATGGACTGACCATACAAAATGCAGGGGCCCCAATCATGTGCAAAGAGGTCAGGAGCAGGAAGAATGGATACAATCCTGCTTTTCCTGTGCGTGTCAACTGTACACCAATTTACAAACAAGCTGAAAAAGGGCTTTGTGCCTCCCTTTCATCATAAGGAGAGAACCCTGTGCTGTGAGTCATGCAGCTTCTGCCCCTAGATCAAGGGAAAGGGGGCGTGCAGTTCTCCACATGTTGGTGGACTGCAACTCCCATCAGTCTTAGCCAGCATAGCCAATGGTGAGGGGTGATGGGAACTGCAGTCCAACATGATCTGGAGGACACACATTCCCCATTCCTGCTCTAGACCATAAGCAACTGTGCCAAGTAGTCCAACCCTTTCCCTTCCCCACAAGTCTTACTCGCACGTCAAACTTAGCGATCGATTGTTTGCTGGCTTGGGGCCATGATCTCTAGTTCTCATTCTCCCTGAGCGCTCTTGACATCCCGTCATTGTATCATTTTGAAATCTTTCAGTCAGTTATAAATATTGAAACTCGGAGAATTATATGTTCAGCATCTACTGAGAAATCTTAAACGTTTGCCTTCTGGTTCTAGGAGACAGAAAATTGGTGGTTCTGTAGCCTTCCTTCTTTGTGTTTGATCAACCTAAAAGGGAAGTAAACAGGAGCAAAATGCCTGATTAGTGTAAGCATATGCAGATTAATATAAATTCTCCCGGATAGTGTAGAATTGCTCATGACACTTAATGATATTTGGCATTCTGATTTAGGCATATGAGCAGGTGCCAGAAGGCTGTCAGTCAGAAAAAAAGCAAACAGCTTTAGATTCTAGCTTTGGAATTCCTAAGAATTATTTAGATTGTTTTCCATTTCTGATTTACAATTTTCCTTTCAGTTATTCTGAATATAATTCCTTCCAGTTTTGCCACACCAGTAAAGACGTTGCAGGCAGCTTGGAACTCAAGTACTTGAATAAGTCTCCTCTCACCTAGACTACTGTAATGTGCTCAACGTGGGGTTACCTTGGAAGACGGTCCGGAAGCTGCAGCTGGTACAGAACGCAGCGGCTCGCCTGGTTAAAGGCAGCCGCCGGTATGATCACATCACTCCAGTGCTTAAGGAGTTGCACTGGCTACCAGCTGGCAAAATTTGGCCCGGCTACCAGTTGCTTGCCGGGCCGAATTCAAGGTGTTGGTTTTGACCTTTAAAACCCTACACGGCTTCGGTTCAGTTTATCTCAAGGAGCGCCTCCAGCAACATCAAGTAGACCGCTCAACAAGATCTGCCACGAACGGCCTTCTCCTTGTCCCATCAGCCAGAGCAGCCAGGCTGGTTGGGACTAGGAAGAGGGCCTTCTCTGTGGCAGCCCCCAAGTTATGGAACTCCCTCCCTAGTGACCTTTGCCATGCCCCCTCCATGATGAGCTTCCGCCGCACATTAAAAACATGGTATTTCAGGCGGGAATATGGGGTGGGTTAGGTTTTTTAAAAAAATAAAAAAAATACTGTTTTAATTATGTATGTCTGTTTTATTGTTGAAATGTACATCGCCCAGGGTGGCCGGGTGACCAGCCAGATGGGCGATTAAAAAATTTAATAAATAAATAAATAAATACATTCCAAAGGAAGGAATTGACACTCTTTTTTCTGTTAAGTGAACAGTAGAATCCCCACATATGTGTATCAGACTATCATTCCACCCTCGATATTCAAAACGAAATGCAAGATGCAGCTGGCATTCCATTTTGTTCAGTCCTTTTTCTCTTGATGCTTGACCAGTTTGTTGCAGTGCGCCTGGTGGCAGGACATTGCTTAGCTTGGTTTAGCACTTGAAGGGCACAATCCAATGCGTGTTTCGACAGAAAAAAGTCCTGCAACTCCCAGCAGACAACAATAAAAATTTGAATGATAATAGATTGCACATAGTCATTGTTTGTAAAAGGGAGATGTCTCCTTTTCCAGTAGTTTTATGATAGGTTGCCAACTTGTAAAAAAAAAAGAGTATTATTTTGCACTGTTTTACAAAATATATAACTAGAATTAATGTATTAATTTTGCAGAAATTACCGTACATACTCATGTAGTTTATTTTCATTCCCACTCATTTATCCTCAGCATGTTCTATACCCTCCAATATCTTGCATACAATATTTTAGCGGTACTAATCTGTGCTGAACTCTTCCACTGAAATCAAGAATAATAGAATCATAGAATCATAGAAAAGTAGAGTTGGAAGGGGCCTACAAGGCCATCGAGTCCAACCCCCTGCTCAGTGCAGGAATCCAGGTCAAAGCATCCCTGACAGATGATTGTCCAGTTGCACCTTGAATGCCTCCAGACTGGGAGAGCCCACCACCTCCCTAGGTAGTTGGTTCCATTGTCTTATTGCTCTAACAGTCAGGAAATTTTTCCTGATGTTTAGGTGGAATCTAGGTTCCTGTAACTTGAGCCCATTATTCTGTGTCCTGCAAACTGGGATGATCGAGAAGAGATCCTGGCTCTCCTCTGTGTGACATCCCTTCAAGTACTGGAAGAGTGCGATCATATCTCCCCTGAGTCTCCTCTTCTGAAGGCTAAACATGCCCAGTTCTTTCAGTCTCTCCTCATAGGGCCTTGTTTCCAGTCCCTTTATCATCCTTGTTGCCCTCCTCTGAACCCTCTCCAGTTTGTCTATGTCCTTCTTAAAGTGTGGTGCCCAGAACTGGACACAGTACTCAAGATGAGGCCTAACCAGTGCCGAATAAAGGGGAATTATCACTTCCCGCGATTTGGAAGCTATACTTCTATTAATGCAGCCCAAAATAGCATTTGCCTTCTTTGCAGCCACATCACATTGCTGGCTCATATTCAGTTTGTGACCTACAACAATTCCAAGATCCTTCTCACTTGTAGTATTGTTGACCCAAGTGTCCCCCATTCTGTACCTCTGCATTTGGTTTCCTTTCCCTAGGTGCAGCACTTGGCATTTATCCCTATTAAATTTCATTCTGTTGTTTTCGGCCCAGCGCTCCAGCCTATCGAGGTCACTTTGAATTTTGTTTCTGTCTTCCAGAGTATTAGGTGTTCCACCCAACTTTGTGTCATCTGCAAATTTGATAAGCATTCCCTGCACCTCCTCATCCAAGTCATTAATAAAAATGTTGAAGAGCACTGGGCCCAGGACCGAGCCCTGTGGTACCCCGCTCGTTACCTCTCCCCAGTTTGAGAAGGAACCATTGATAAGCACTCTTTGAGTCCGATTCTGTAGCCAATTGTGGATCCACCTGATAGTTGTTCCATCTAGCCCACTTTTAGCTAGCTTGCTAATCAGGATATCATGAGGCACTTTGTCGAAAGCTTTGCTGAAGTCCAGATATATGATGTCCACAGCATTCTCACAGTCCACAAGGGAGGTTACCCGATCAAAAAATGAGATCAGATTAGTCTGACAGGATTTGTTCTTGACAAATCCATGCTGGCTTCTAGTAATCACTGCATTGTTTTCAAGGTGCTTGCAGACTGACTTCTTTATAATCTGCTCCAAAATTTTCCCCGGGATTGATGTCAGACTGACTGGCCTATAGTTCCCAGGTTCCTCCTCCTTGCCCTTTTTGAAGATGGGAACAACATTTGCCCTCCTCCAGTCATCTGGCACTTCACCTGTCCTCCATGATTTCTCAAAGATAATAGACAGTGGTTCTGAGAGTTGTTCTGCCAGTTCCTTTATTACTCTAGGATGCAGTTCATCAGGCCCTGGAGATTTAAACTCATTCAGAGTAATCAGGTGCTCCTTGACCATTTGCCTATCAATCTCAAGCTGCAATCCTGCCCTTAAAGTCTGCACTTCAGGTTTGCCAGGGGGGTCATAGAATCATAGAAAAATAGAGTCGGAAGGGGCCTACAAGGCCATCGAGTCCAACCCCCTGCTCAATGCAGGAATCCAGGTCAAAGCATCCCTGACAGATGACTGTCCAGCCGCACCTTGAATGCCTCCAGAGTGGGAGAGCTCACCACCTCCCTAGGTAGTAGGTTCCATTGTCTTATTGCTCTGACCAGTCAGGGAATCTAGGTTCCTGTAACTTGAGCCCATTATTCCGTGTCCTGCAAAGTGGGATGATCGAGAAGAGATTCTGGCCCTCCTCTGTGTGACAACCCTTCAAGTACTGGAAGAGTGCTATCATATCTCCCCTCAGTCTCCTCTTCTGAAGGCTAAACATGCCCAGTTCTTTCAGTCTCTCCTCATAGGGCCTTGTTTCCAGTCCCTTTATCATCCTTGTTGCCCTCCTCTGAACCCTCTCCAGTTTGTCTACGTCCTTCTGAAAGTGTGGTGCCCAGAACTGGACGCAATACTCAAGATGAGGCCTAACCAGTGCCGAGTAAAGGGGAATTATCACTTCATGTGATTTGGAAGCAATACTTCTATTAATGCAGCCCAAAATAGCATTTGCCTTCTTTGCAGCCACATCACATTGCTGGCTCATATTCAGTTTGTGATCTACAACAATTCCAAGATCCTTCTCACTTGTGGTATTGTTGACCCAAGTATCCCCCATTCTGTAACTCTGCATTTGGTTTCCTTTCCCTAGGTGCAGCACTTGGCATTTATCCCTATTAAATTTCATTCTGTTGTTTTCGGCCCAGCGCTCCAGCCTATCGAGGTCACTTTGAATTTTGTTTCTGTCTTCCAGAGTATTAGGTGTTCCACCCAACTTTGTGTCATCTGCAAATTTGATAAGCATTCCCTGCACCTCCTCATCCAAGTCATTAATAAAAATGTTGGAGAGCACTGGGCCCAGGACCGAGTCCTGTGGTACCCCGCTCGTTACCTCTCCCCAGTTTGAGAAGGAACCATTGATAAGCAGCCTTTGAGTCCAATTCTGTAGCCAATTGTGGATCCACCTAATAGTTGTTCCATCTAGCCCACTTTTAGCTAGCTTGCTAATCAGGATATCATGAGGCACTAGCTTGCTAATCAGGATATCATGATGACACAAAATTAGGTGGAACAGCTAATACTCTGGAAGACAGAAACAAAATTCAAAGTGATCTCAATAGGCTAGAGCACTGCGCTGAAAACAACAGAATGAAATTTAATAGGGATAAATGCCAAGTGCTACACCTCGGAAAAAGAAACCAAATGCACAGTTACAGGATGGGGGATACTTGGCTCAACAGTACTACAAGTGAGAATGATCTTGGAATTGTTGTAGGTCAAAAGCTGAAAATGAACCAGCAATGTGATGTGGCTGCAAAAAGGACAAATGTGATTTTGGGCTGCATTAATCGAAGTATAGCTTCCAAATCATGGGAAATACTAGTCCCCCTCTTCGCGGCCCTGATTAGGCCTCATCTTGAGTACTGCGTCCAGTTCTGGGTACCACACTTTAAGAAGGATGTAGACAGACTGGAGTGGGTTCAGAGGAGGGCAACAAAGATGATCAGGGGACTGGAAACAAAGCCCTATGAGGAGAGACTGAAAGAACTGTGCATGTTTAGCCTTCAGAAGAGGAGACTGAGGGGAGATATGATAGCACTCTTCAAGTACTTGAAAGTTGGTCACACAGAGGAGGGCCAGGATCTCTTCTCCACCATCCCAGATTGCAGGACATGAAATAATGGGCTCAAGGTACAGGAAGCCAGATTTCGCCTGGACATCAGGAAAAAATTCCTGACTGTTAGAGCAACACACCAATGGAACCAACTACCTAGGGAGGTGGTGGGCTCTCCCACTCTGGAGGCATTCAAGGTGCAGCTGGACAGTCATCTGTCAGGGATGCTTTGTCCTGGATTCCTGCACTGAGCAGGGGGGTGGACTTGATGGCCTTATAGGCCCCTTCCAACTCTATTATTCTGTGATTCTATGATATAGATATCAGATGTATATTGCTTTCAGAAGAAAACATGGTTCCATCTAAAGTTAATATTTCAATGTGAATTAAAAAAATACACACACATGATTTTTTAAAAGAACTTTCTAATTCCCATTGAAAATATTGCCTGAATATGAACCAAATAAGGCACGATTTGGCTGTCTCTGAGCTTTTTTATTTGAAATTAATGTCCCAATCCTATATCCAATAGGGAGTAATTCCTATTGAATTCAAGAGGACTTACTTCTGAGTAGACATTTATTCCACTGAAAGTCTATTTTTCATCTTCAAGAGCTTCTCTGAATATTATCAGTGTTGAATTTTAAATGGGAGTATAATTTGGTACTGATCAAATTGTGAATTCTGTAGCATATTACAGTTTAATTTTCTACAGTTAGCTCCAAGGTATGATACAGGTAAGGGAGAAAATTCCTAAAAAAACAATTCCATTTCAGGGGTACAGAAGGCAATGATTTCATTGTGTGAATATACAAAATGGGGAAACTCACTGAATCCCAGTGCATCCATGGGCTATGAATGAAAATGGAAGAACACAACTATATTTACTTCTACGAAAATTAAGAAAGGCAGCTATTTGCAATATGTTTTTGTATTTCTATTGTTAGGTCTTAGTATGTGTTATTAGTAGACTGCTTCATCTTAGTGTATTATAGGACCACAATTGTAGCCCTTTGTTAAGGGTGAGTTGAATGAATCCACCAGTATAACCAGAAATTTGGTCAAGGAAGTAGATGCTAAAACCTATGCTCAGAATATGGCTTAGTAGATTGATCTGAAACTTGGCAGTGTAGGAGAGGTAGGTTAGAGGATAGTCCATACCAATTTTGAGGTAGAAAGGGTTGAAATTGATTATTTATAGGAATTTGATGAGTGACTTCCAGCAGCCTCACAGCCTTTTTTTCCTCATAGCTTTTGCTGGGGTTGGACATTATCGGCCAACTTCTCTATTTGAACTGTCTTTTGGGAAATATTATTTTGTGTAAGGTCATGGGAAGGTCTAGGACATGCTTTGCCCTAATAGTAGTGTAACATGTTTGGAGTTTTTAATAAAAATGCATTTTTTTAAAAAAACAAACAACCTTTTTATTCATATGGCTGATCTTCCATTGCACGTGCCCAGTAGAAACATATGTTGGCTTAAGTACAGCTTCAAGATATAGAACCAGGCCCCCCCCCCTGGCTTATTTATTAGCTCAGTTCAGTTGGCCTCAACCCACTTTGAGATGGGCCTCACTGCTGCAGCCCATATTAATATTAATTGAATAAATATTACTTTCTCTTTCTCCTCTTTCTTTAAAAACAAACAAACAAACAAACAAACCTTTCTTTACACCTCTGATAAAATTTTCTGGATTCAAAGTCCTTCCACAAATATGTTACTTTCTATTACTTTTTATTGTGAATGTCATCCTGAAAGTTTTGGTTATATGGCAACTCAGAAACTGAAACTGTAGTAGTAGTAGTAGTAGTAGTAGTAGTAATAATAATAATAATAGTAATAATAATAGTAGTAGTAGTAGTAGTAGTAGTAATAATAATAATAATAATAATAATAATAATAATAATAATAATAATAATAATAATATACCCCAATCCTATGCATCTTTAGCTGGAAGAAAGTCTACCAGATGCAATGGGGACCATTCCAAAGTAGGCTGAGTCCTGCTGAGGTCTCAGCATAAATTAAGTCAGGTGGAGGATCAAGAATATGCAATGACAAATTCCCTATGAAAAGAAAGGGGGGGAGCAGGAGAGTCTTGTTGGGGGAAGAATGTGCATTTTTTGAGAAGAGTTGTTGAAGTTGGGAAAATGAGTGGAGTGTGGTGTGGGAGGAAACAGAATTATGTGTTCTCTTGCTGGCAGTGAAGGTGGAGCTTTATTCAGGAGGGGAGATATCGCATCAGTATGTAAGTCCTGCTTCTTAATTCTAAATGTGTGAGGAGAAGGGAGGTTGCTATTATTCAGTAGTGAGGAAAGTCACTCTGCATATTCACCAAGGCACTCTATTATTATTTAGCTGCAAATTCTGTTTAATTACTTAGCTGCAAATTAGAACATAGGGGAACATAGGAAGATGTCTCGTACTCGTCAGTGAGGCTTACTTCTGAGTACACATGCATAGGATTGGGCTGTAAGGCTGCAATATTAGGCATGTCTTCTGAGAAGTAAGTTCCAGGTAAGTATGCTTATGTTTCATAGGCTGCCATCCTATACTCATGTACCTTGGAGTAAGACCAATTAAACTCAATGAAACTTACTTCTGAGTAAACACATATAGGAGTGAGGTGTTATTTATTTTATTTTGATGAGTCTAAATAAAATATTACAGCTTAATTTACCTGAAAAGCAGTTAATGTAGTAAACACACACACACACACACACACACTAACCTCTACAATGGTCCAATGATCCGTTCATCATCCGTTCATTTTGTGTTTTATTCTATACACACATTAAATTTTATGTAGATATTTAATCATGAATTGCATGGGAGCCTGCCACATCACCTGATAACAATAGAATATTTGAACTGATTTAAATGTGTCAAAACACTCCAGATTTTTAATGTACTACTTACATTGTCAAGAAATTCTCTTGTTCTAAAATTGAATTTCATATAATCAGTTGAAAGTCTCCAGTGCCCTCAGGCTTTTTCTTCTAGAGACTGTCAAACACATGAGTAGAAACTGGTTTCTTGTGTTAAATAACAGAAATAACTTAATTTTCAGGGGGAAGGAAATAGTGAGACAGACACCAATAGCTGGGATTTTTACAACTTCCCAACAATCCACAGATTAAAATAGAGAAAATCCATGGAGAAATTCATATATATTTCCATGCGCAATATTTTTTGTACAAATAATCAATTAGTATGTGATTTCGCAGTTGCTGTCTGAAGGGATACAGCCCAGCCGCATTGTTACTATGAACAGTATCCAATGCTGCCCATGCACCGGCTTTGTAAAGCAACCGGAAATGAGCCCAAACCCTAATTTTGGAGCAGAACTGGTCAATGGAGCTCTCAGAAGGGATCATCAGTCACCACTGGCCTGTTTCCTTCCCTGGAAACAAGCATTTTGTCTCATTTCCAGGGTTACTCTGGGAAGCACTAACCCTCTGTTGTGCAAGTGGTGGGTCCCACTGGCACAACATAATCAGTCAAGGTGCATGGGCAGCATTGGATACTACCCTTTATCAGAGAGAATTAAGACCAAGATGGTATTTGGCTGACCCCAGAAAAGATGCTGTAATTCCCCTTCATGTACTACGCCATGTGATTAAAGGGGAGTGGGGCCTCGCCATTGTCTTGGCCCCCAACATCACACCTTTCCTCTGTTTTAGGCCCCTTACCTCTGCACTTTGAGCAAAGGTCTGAGGGGGAGCCATCCGTACTTGTGCAGATGCTTCCATGTGATCATTTTTGCTTTTACTTCCTCCTTAATATTGTCCATGTTCCATCAATTAGCCTGTAATTTGTTTCCCTCTGTTTGTATTGATATCAAAGCTACAGAGATTACAATTTCCTGCTTGTCTTTCCTTTCCTTCTTTTTTTAATTTTTTTAAAAGAAGCAAAGTCAAATAAGAGTTTAATGAGTATCTTACTTCTGGTTCTGGAGCCCTTTGCATGGCCTAGAAGCTATGTATCACCAATTAGAAGTGTGCATTTTCAAATTGAATGCACACACGCATGAAGGAAATCTAAGTGCTTGATTGCGACTTAGCCCCAGTGTGAAAATAAGGTTTGAAAAGTCAATTTGCTAATGTCTACATTCCTCACATCCAGGCCACAAATAATTCCATTAATAATAATTTTGAAGGGGGGAAAATCCACTTATTGTCCAATCACCTGAAAATAGAGCTGCATTTTTTTTAATTTTTTTTTGTGGGTAGAAGTTTTAAAATATGAGATCAATTATTATTTTTTCATAGCTATTGTGCAGGAAATGTGAGAATGATGGAAATAAAGTTTTGCATGTTTTCTCATCTTTCCCCCCCTTTTATTTCTGGCCAGCTCAGATACAAGCAACATATTATACTGAGGTTGTTTTTCCTCCTCCTCCTCCTTCTCCTGTGCAGGCTTCCAGCCTGAGCAGAGGAAGGGTGGGCAAAGAGAGTGGACACTGATGCACCCCCAGAGGCCTGCATTGGTGCCTGCCAGGCTATATGCTCTCCTCTGCACTCTGGTTATGATGTCTATTCTTTTGTCTAAAAAGTATAAAAACTCAAGGAGCAAGCATGCTTCCGCTGCCAGGGGCAGGGTGCCCTGTTGCTGTTGGGATCACTCATTGGGCTGGTTCGGATGAAACAGCTGGCTCACCGTGGGTTATTTAACCCATGATGAGCCATGGTGCATGCCAGGCAACATTCTGAATATGTGGCCCCGAGCAGGAGTTGCCGTGTCATGAAAATTCAGCCACCGAGGGTTATTTGAGGGTTAAACAACCCTCACATAACCCTGCAACAAACTGAGGGTTGTGCGAGGTTTGTTTAACTCTCAAACAACCCACAGTGGCTGGGTTTGCATGACACAATAACGCCCGAGCAGGGCTTGCATATTCAAAATGTCACCCACACGTGCCCTGCACGCTCTGTGGCTCATTGTGGGTTAAACAACCCCAGTGTCTCTCCTCTCAGAGGAAAGACCCCATGCTGAAATTGCTGAAGGACTGGCCTTTCCAGGCAGACCCTTCCATGCTGAATTCACAAGGTTCCTTGCCCAACATAGCAAGGTTCACTAGGTGTGTGCAGTTTGCCTTGGGAATCGGTGCCAGGCCAGCCATGGTTCACTGAATCCCCTTTCCATTGGCACATTCTCGCACTGGCATTTCCTGGACTTTTGGCTCACTCCTTGGTTTCTCTTGAGCAAGAGTTCTAGGGCTGATCTCCCAGGGAGAGAGGCAAACCCTAGCATCCATCTACCCTCAGACAAGCCCAGACTCTGGTTCTGTCTGTTTCTTCCTCACAGCTTTTACCCACCAGGCTAGCAGTAACTTGGCTGGATAGGTCTGTGTCACTTGCAGGAAGATACAACCCTCGTTGTTAAAAGGGACAATTTTTTCCTGTTCCACCACAATCCAGGAGGTGCAACGCTCTCCAGTATTCTGTCTTCTGGACCAGCCCACTCAGATCCATGGAAAGGTATACAGCTCCCAGAGGTCCTTCTGCAAATGTATCTTCCACCCCTATATCCACTTTCTGTGAAAGTGTGTGTGTGTGTGTGTTTAGTTAATTTGACCCTAATCTTTAACAAAGTGGTTTGCCCCGACCACTTGTGCAGCCTGCCCTGGTGTTCACTGGCAAGGATTAGTGCTGGCAAGGATTAGTGCTGGGGCCACTATCTGTTTGTGCATCTAAAAGTGTGATCAAGACAAGATCCCTGGAGAGGTTGTCTTCATAAGAAAGAAGATTCCAGAGACACATATATGGTTGTGAGTGTGTTATAAGTTCTGGGAGGACCCCTGACTGTGGTCTGGTAAGTTTTTGTGAGTGAATGCTGGGTGTACCCTCCCACTTCCTTTCCACTCCTTCCACCCCACTCCTAAACACTCATCACTCTATCCCTTTTCTTTTCCTACTCCCATGGTGTTAGGGACTCCACTCTACTCAACCCCCTCCTTCTTGTACTATCACATTGCAAACAAACAGTCCACACATGTCTCCAGCCTCATTTTGGGCTCTGGAACCAGCCTCTCCAAGAACATTGCTATTTCCTGAGAGTCACACGATCTCAAGGTAGCTGCCAACCACATCTATTTTTTGTATGTCTGTAAATGTTTACAGTTGCTCTACTGAGTTAATTTCCCCCCAAATTCAACTTGTGCATTTTAAATGCTAGTCGTGCTCAATAAATGTGCCATGTAGCTTTCTCTGAAGTTTGTGTTGATGTGTGGATCCTTGGGTGGAGTCTCTTCTTAGCCATAGATGCTCTATGACCAATGTCTACAGGTTCCTTAGTTTAGCAAATGCATGTCTGTGAGAACATGCACAGAAGTGTACACATGTCTGCGAAAGGGAGTGCTGTTGGTAACAAGGGGATATCTGCATTCTGGATGCAATTCAAGGTGTTGTTTTTAACTTTTAAAGCCCTAAACATCTTAGGATCTGCCTATCTAAAGGACCACATGTCTTGTTATGAACCAGCCTAGTTATTAGGATCTGCAAGAGAGGCCTCTTGGGGACATCATTACCTGCAGACACCCATTTATCCAGCATGTGTGAAAGGGCTTTCTCCTATGGCGCTCTCCAACTGTGGAATGTGCTCCCTCAAGAGCTCCTATTGTCCTTCACTCTCTTGGCTTTTAGAAAAGCTGTGAAGTCACATCTTCTAAATCCAGCTTTTTAAATTATGTCATTGTTTTTAATGTTTTTATTTTATTGCTGTAAGATTTCATGGTTTAAATTGCTGTGCACCACCTTGTTGGCTTTTTAGCAAATAAGGTGGCACTGGTATATAAATGGAAAACACTCCATTTGGAGTTTTGGCTGGTCTCCACTCCCTCTGCATTCAAGAAGGGGATCAAGACACATCTTTCTAACCTGGCTTTTTAAAACTGTGACATTTTAATGCTGTTTTAACTGTTTTACTATGTTTTCACCTCATTGTGCTGTTTATGTTTTGGACCTTTTGTAAACCACCTAGATTGGTACTATGGAAATGCAATAAATAAATAAATAAATAAGTTGATAAATATATAAACATTTAGATATTAAATTACAGTGAGATTTCATATGTGAATGGGAGGTGACCCATTGACCTCTTTGCCTCCCATGTTCCCCTTTAAAACCATGTTTCCCCTTTAAAAGGCAAATTGCACTCCCAGAAGCCCTGAAAGAGCACAATTTGCCATTAAAATGAGGCATGCGCTCACTGTGTGCCATGTTTTAAAGCAGACATGAAGCTTTTTCTTTTTCTTTTTGCTGCTGGTGCTGCCACACTACCAAAATTTGGCAGCAATTTGGTTGGGGTGGGGCTGACCTAAACATGCTTGCCCAAAGGTTTGCTTTCTCCCATTTGGGCCTGCCCTTTCAGTAAGATCTTCTGGAGAGCCTCTCTTGTGAGTCCTGCTAATTTCTGAGTTGCATTCATCTGGGATGGCCACACCAGGCTTTTTGACATGTTACCTAGGGAGACTCACTTTTGTCCCCTCTGTGTTGACCTTCCATCAGTGAGCAAAGACATTTCCTTTCCAGCAGGCATTTGGCACGTTGAGTCCTCAGATTTTTAATTTTCCCGGCATTTTATTTGTTAACTGTTTTATCTGCAGTCTCTTTCCCCTTTCAGCTGTCTATTGGTCTTGCATTTTATTTTATTTTATTTTATTATTGTGCTGTTAGCTATCTTGAGCATTTTTAAATGAAAAGGCGGGACACAAATCCTTCTACAAAACAAACAAATGATGCAGATCTTCTCATTGTTAAAGGCCTGTTAAAAGCACAGGAGAAGACCAAGCTGTGTTTTTTCTCTTGTCATTTGGCAACTCTGATAATAGCAAAGCATGTACTAGAGACAAAGTAATATTTTGGATAGAATCAGGGGTCAATACAATTTAGATGTTATTCTTAGCTGCAAATGAGAGAAATGTGATGGAGTTCAAGGCATTTTTTAAAATTAAAAACCTATTTTAACCCGGAAATCTTTGCAAGTAGGGTAGGCTAATCCCCCAGCACCCTTTTATTGATACAATATGCTATATAATCTTTTATTCTATCATATCTTGAGTCTCTCATAAGGAAGCACATAACCTGCAGCTATGCTTAACATTACTGCTTGACATGGCTGTGCATGATATGCAAGTGTTATTAATTTTTATTATTTTTGTTAAAGAGAGAATCGAGCCTCAGCAGAAGAAGTCCCTAGCAAATCCAAAAGCTGCAGCTATATATGTCTAAAAACACTCTTCAAAAATAAGCTTATGGCTTTGCAAAGGGATGATCTGCCTCTGAACATTTCTGGTTGTCAGCCAAGTCAGACTGGAGTATCGGTCACCAGGCTAGTCTTTAAGGGCACACACAGGAGGCTCATCCCCAGATTAGAAATAGAAATAGCCATAATTCTCTCTAAAACAATGCTAAATCCTCTCCAGAGCAGAACAGAAAGGCATAAACGGCAGTCAATCATACTGGTCTTCACTCCATGGGATCAGGGCAACCAAAGCTAAATTGACACCTCAGATTTACACTACAAAAGCCTCAGTGCTGAACAGATTGGAAAATAAACTTGGCAGCCGATCAGCAACTCCACAACCTGAAATCAGAGGACAGCATCAGTGTTGGGCCATCAACTAATATGGCTGAGTGCTAGTAAGTGGCCGTAAAGTGCTTCAGTATGCATAAAATGCCTTTATGCTCTCTAGGTAGGCATTATCAGAAGGCTCATAAAATTCCATATGAAATATGCCGTTATAACCACGAGGTCGGGTCTCTAATGATGGTTCGGAGGAATCTTTGGGTAAAATCTCTTTCCCCATAACAAAATGATAATTGCAAAGTGCATTACTACAACTGTTAATTAATTAAATACCCTCACAAGCCCTCACAAGGTGGCTTACAATAAAAAGCTTAAAAAACAAAACATACAAACATATATAACCTCCCCCCCCCCATATCAGATAAAACTAATATATGTGAGGCCAACACAGCAATACAATTGAAAAGGCGACTGGTTAATGGCCACAAGAGAAGGGTCAAGCAGAGTTCTTGGGGAAGGAATTCTGCAAGTGTGGGGCCATCACTGAAAAGGCCCTGTCAACTTTTAGTGGTGTACCAGAGAGTATGTTGAATTGGCCCCTCGCCGGATCGTCACCTTGAAGTGGTGAGTGGGCTTGCGTGTTCCGATGAATCCTGTGAGCAATGCCCTCGGGAGCTATGTACTCCCAGTAGGGTCACCCATGGCGGTAAGGTCCGGGGAGAGGAACCAGACAAAGAACGATCCAAAACATAAAGTCCTCAACGGCAGAACAGGCGGAATATAATTAAACCTAAATTACAACGGCTGTGAAGGCGGATGAAGGCTGCAGCAGAGAATGGTTTTCCAATCGTCAGGGTAACCGTGCCATTGGATCTCTGCCGTACTCTGTCAAGTTTGTGTGGTGATTCGTTGTGCACCGATCTCCCCACATAAAACAGTTTCACGCACAGGCGTCTTCCAACCCAACCCATCCAACCCAACCCAACCCAACCAAACAAACATAAAAAAAGTCCCATGGCGACTGGTGAACGGCGACGGGGGCAGGACTGTGAATCTGGAAGCCCCTAGTCATGGACCAGCACATGGGCGGTGGATGCAGACTCAGTCGCCCTGTTCAAGGAACGAGGTAGTCGAACAGCTCGGCAGCTGTATCCATGACTGAGCAGCCCTATTTAGGATCCACTCTGCTCACCCCGTATGGGGAGGGGGCTAGAAAAGGTGCCCTAAACATAGTCTACCTCTTTCTCCCCTGACTGGATTACCGCGTCCAGTGGGGTCACCATTTTAGCGGTCGAAAAAGACATTTGAATTTTGGAACATGGAATATACGGACATTGCTGGATAACATAGATAGTGAACGCCCTGAGCGTAGGACTGCTATTATTGCAAGGGAGCTGAGACGGTTTAAAATTGACATAGCAGCACTTCAAGAAACTCGAAGGGCAGGAGAGGGACAGTTGAAAGAAGAAAAAGGAGGTTATACCTTCTTCTGGAAAGGACTACCTGAGCAGGACCGACGAATACATGGAGTAGGCTTTGCCATCAAAAATGAACTAGTGAACTCTTTGTCAGAAGTTCCTACTGGCATTAATGAACGCCTGATAACTCTTCGATTAAAGCTCACCAATAACCAACAGGTAACTATTTTGAGCGCTTATGCACCAACATTAGATGCTGATGATGACATCAAGGAAAGTTTTTATAGCCAGTTGGACACTCTCCTGTCAGAGATACCTAAGGAGGATAAAATTATCCTCCTGGGCGATTTTAACGCAAGAGTCGGGCGTGACTTTGATTTATGGCCAGAAACTATTGGAAAAGACGGAGTTGGTAATAGCAACCCGAATGGACTCTTACTTTTGTCTATATGTGCAGAGCATAATCTCACTATTACAAACACGCTCCTTCGACAAAAGAATAAGCTTAAAACATCATGGCAGCACCCACGGTCAAAGCACTGGCATCTTCTGGATTATGTAATTGTCCGTGTTAGAGATCGCCGCGATGTACTTCTTACTAGGGCCATAGTGAGTGCCGACGACTACTGGACAGACCACCGACTAATCCGGTCCACAATGGTTATCAACATTGCTCCCCAACGTAGGCTTCAAGGAAGGAAACCAAGGCATAAAATGAACATCCAAGTCCTTCAAGATCCTATTAAGCAAACTCGTCTTCAATCACTTCTTAAGGAACATCTAACTACGGAACCTCCTGACAACATTGAGGACCATTGGTCTAAGCTGAAAACCTCCATTACTGCGGCTTGTGAACAAACTATTGGATATGAAACTAAGAAACATCAGGATTGGTTTGATGAAAATGATAATGAGATTAAATATATAATTGACCAAAAAAGGAAAGCCTTCCAAATATGGCAAAATGATATTAACTGTGCTGCCAAGAAAAAAACCTATGCTAGCGCAAAGGCTGAGGTCCAAAGAAGAACAAGAGAACTTAAGAACGCTTGGTGGAAAAAGAAAGCTGAAGAAATTCAACAACTTGCAGAATCTCATGATGCACGGGGCTTTTTTAAGGCCACAAGGGCCATTTATGGACCAAAAACCTATGGTACAAACCCTTTACAATCAAAAGATGGCACCAAACTCTTAAAAGACAAAGAGTCTATTGCACTGCATTGGAAAGAGCATTATTATGACCTTTTAAATCGTAAATCTAAGGTGGATAATGAGATTTTTTCGCAAATCCCACAAAAACAAATTAAAGAGGAACTTGCAATACTCCCCACTTTGGATGAAGTAAAAAAAGCCATTAATCAAATGAAGAACAACAAAGCTAGTGGACCAGATGGGATTCCTGCTGAAATCTTTAAAGAAGGGCCCCCCGAACTTGTAACATCTTCATAAACTCATTGAAAAAAATCTGGATAAGAGAAGAGATCCCAGAAGACTTCAGGGATGCCATAATTATCACCCTCTTTAAGAAGGGTGATAGAACAGACTGTGGAAACTATCGGGGCATTTCTCTCTTAGCAACCGCAGGTAAAATATTTGCTAGGATTCTCGCAAACCGTCTTCTATCTATTTCAGAAGAGATCCTCCCTGAAACTCAATATGGTTTCCGCCCCTCCAGAGGGACAGTAGACATGATTTTTACTGCACGTCAGCTCCAAGAAAATGCCGGGAGCAAAATCAACCCCTTTATATGGCATTTATCGATTTGGCTGAGGCCTTTGATACTGTAGACCGTACAGCTCTCTGGACTATCCTTATGAAAATTGGATGCCCCAATAAATTTGTGAATATCTTGCGACTTCTCCATGACAACATGACGGCAACGGTTTTGGACAACAACGGCTCTCATGGTGCTCCATTTAAAGTGGGATCAGGTGTTAAACAGGGATGTGTTATCGCCCCAACATTATTTGCCATTTTCATCGCCTATGGTTTTACATCTTGTCAAGGGGAAACTTCCCACTGGTGTGGGAATTATATATCGAACAGATGGAAAGCTTTTTAATCTCAGCAGGCTGAAAGCAAAAAGTAAGGTAATTACAACCTCCGTTGTGGAACTTCAGTATGCTGATGATAATGTGGTCTCCGCACATTCAGAGGATGATCTCCAAACTATCCTAAATGCTTTTGCAGAAGCATACGAAAAACTTGGTCTCTCACTTAACATCAAAAAAACCAAAGTGCTTCATCAGCAAGTGCAAGCTAACCCTTTGGTGATGCCATCTATCCAGCTTGGCGGGACAATACTGGAAAATGTCGATCATTTTCTCTATCTTGGCAGCTATCTTTCTGTTACAGCTAACATCGAAAGTGAAATCCAGCATCGTTTGAGCTCCGCAAGTGCCGCATTTTCTCGAATGAAACATAGAGTGTTCGAGGATCGGGATATTTGTAAGAAGACCAAAACACTGGTTTATGAAGCCATTGTATTACCAACTTTATTGTATGCCTGCGAAACATGGACTATCTATAAACGTCACTTCCACCTCCTTGAAAGGCTTCATCAACGTTGCCTCCGGAAAATCCTGCGAATTACTTGGGAAGATAGGCGAACAAATGTCAGTGTACTGGAAGAAGCAAAGACTACTAGCATTGAAAAAATGATCCTTCAACGCCAACTTCAGTGGACCGGTCATGTTGTTCGAATGCCTGACTGCCGTCTCCCAAAGCAGTTACTTTACTCCCAACTCAAGGATGGAAAGCGGAATATCGGTGGTCAATATAAGAGGTTTAAAGATGTTCATAAGGCTAATCTAAAAAAATGCAATATAAACATCGAAAACTGGGAAGCTCTGGCCCATGAACGATCTAAATGGAGGTTGGCCTTTCACAAAGGTTCCATGGACTTTGAAGAAGCCCGAGTGCAAGGTGAAAGGGAGAAACATGCTAAGCGAAAAGCACATCAAACGAATCCTTTACAGGACCATCTTCTATCTGGTAACCTGTGTCCTCACTGTGGGAAGCTGTGTGGATCTAGAATTGGCCTCCACAGTCACTTACGGACCCATCGCTAGAGTCTACACAATCTTCTTTAGAATTTCCTCCTTTTATCCCGGAAGACAATCTTACTCGGTCACGAGTGATCGCCTGATGATGATGATGATGTTGAATTGAATTCTGGTAAGACAAAAGCCCTATTCAGTCATTCTATTTGTAGATGAAACAAATGTGTGATGAGAGGGAGGGCTCCATCCCCACCCCTCTCCCTCATCCCAGTTCATCACCATTAGTGTCATGGATGGTGACAGTGAAAAGCCAGAACATGGATCTTTCAGCATTCTGGCTCACAGCCTCCACGGATACAGGGGGCTCTCCTCTTCATACAGTCTCCCTCCACGAGTGGAGGATAATGAAGCATGATGAGGGAGAGGGACTGGAATGCCCCCTCTCTTTGTGTGTTTGCTTTATCCACATCTAGAATGCCTGAACAGGGCTAGAGAGAGGCTCTGTGGGTAGGTGGTTTCCAGGGCCACGGTTTGGGGTAATTCACCTGTCCTGGATGGGTTGCACTCTCCCTACAGCAGGGATGCAGAATCTCAGGCCCGGGGTCCAAATCTAGCTCCCCTAGGGTTCCAATCCAGCACTCTGTGGCTGCCCAGAGGGCCACACTCCTTTCCCCTGAACACTGATTGTTCGGTGGTCTCCTGGATGTTTTCCCCCATTCGAAATGCTTGAAATGCCACTCCTAAGCTTATGGCTTAGTTACAGGCAGGAAGAGCTTTAAGCTAAAGTATGCTGGTATATTTGGTATTTTTGGCCCCACCTATTTTGCTTTCAGCTCCACCCACTGCTGGAATCTGGCCCCTGAGAGCTTTTCCGAAATGGAAAATCAGCCCCCATGATGAAAGAGGTTCAACACGCCTGCCCGACAGGGACATAGTCTGTGGGTGTTCGTGGATTCCCTGGAGGCCCGAGTAGCCATGGTGGCAAAGAGTTTCTATTACCTGCTTTGGCTGCTATGACACCGGCAGCTATTCCTGGACAGGGATAGCCTGGCCACCATGATCTATGCACTGGTAATAGTCCAAGACTGGACTATTTTAATGTGCCTTATGTGGGGCCACCCTTGAGATTGGCTCAGAAGCTGCAGCTAGTGCAGAATACAGTGGCTAGATTGCCCAGTGGAGCTTCCTTTTTTGTATTTATTTATTTTATAAAATAACATAAATTTATTATTTATTTCATAAAATAAAATAAACTGCTCACATATGACAGCTATGCTGAAAGTTCTGCGCTGGTTGCCAATTAACTACCAAGCCATGTTCAGGATGTCATTAATGGTTTACAAGGTCCTAAAAGAGCTCATGACTAGCTTATCAAAGAGACCACCTTCCCCCATATAGGCCGCCTCAGTCTTTACCTTCTGATGAGGAAGCCTTGCTTACCATCCCATGGCCTACTGATGACCACTTGGTCATGGTTCAGAGGAGCGCCTTCTCCACTGTGGCATCCACCCTGTGGAATGATCTCCCCAGTGTGATCATGTGGGCTCCATACATGAAGTGTTTCCACCAAGAACTTAAGACACTTCTGTTTGCCTGGGTGTTTTCCTGGCCTCTAGAGTTGCCAGCTACCCTTGGTTATTTTAATGAGATATTTTATTTCTTTTTATTGATTGATTTTATTGTATTTTGTCATCATTTTTATTTTGTGAACCACTTTATGATGTGTGCGGTTATTTCACCCTCCAATGAAAAGTGATACATTTTGTTTCTGAAATAAATTGGAATGGATCTAAATAACTAGTTTCATCCAACGAAACTTGGAGCTGACAAGAACCAAACACTCAAGGAACTCACTCCCCAAAGAACATTATGGTTCTTCACAGGCCCTGGTTGTGGGCTTCCCAGTAGCATCTGGTTGGTCCTTTGGTAAACAAAATTCCAGACTATAGGGAACTTTTGGTTATGTTCTTAAGGTTAAGCCCATGTCTTCACCAAAGAGTTACGTTTTGATCTGGGTTTGTTTGGTATCCTATATGGCAAGGACACCAGGGGGTCCAAGTGCAGCAGTTAATCTGAGGTGAGGGTCAGGTTCCTGCCCCATCTCAAATCCATCCCAGAGTATAACCCCTTGATATTGCTGCATAGAATCATAGAGGCACAAAGAATTAAAGTGGTCCCTATTGGCATAACTCTACTTCATTTTCATATCCCACTCTGGCGAAACCCTGAGAACTATCCCCTTGCTCCATGAGGGCAATATCTCAACCATTCCAAAGAATTGTATTGTTGCAATGTCCCAATGTCCTAAGACATCTGTAGCTTGCCTTCATTGACAGCCATCCAAAATACCTACTGATACAAAGCTGGGGACTTAGATGTGAAAGCAATCAGCTTAATCAGGTAATCAGAAGAACTAAGGGCCAAGCTTAGGGATGCTTGAGGAATGCAGTCTTCATGAATTCTGATACAAACTGACCTGATCCATACCTCTGGGGCTAATGCACAAATCGGATCGTAATTATTCACTGAATTTCCCGACTGTTCAATGCAGTTCTTGGCTCAAGAGAAGAAAAAGAAAGCAGCACAAAATACATTTCAAAATTAATATTTTGTGAGAAAACATATTTAGAGAAATGCATGTTTTGAGAGAAATTATGTTCAGAAATACATATTTTGAGGGGAAATGTGTTTAGAAATATATATTTAAATGTAATTTTCATGCAGATTCTCTCTCTCTCTCTCTCTCTCTCTAGCAAATAAACCATGGATAAAATAAATGAAGAAATAAAATAATGGAGAAATAAAATGGCATTGACTTATAGTGAACACATGCCAGAAAAGGGTGGCCGGGTGACCGGCCAGATGGGCGATTAATAAATATAAGAAATAAATAAAGTGGCACATATGAGAACGAACAAGTATGGCTGCCCCAGTCTATCTGAATGAACATACCTGTAGGAAGTGATGACATCATAGCTCTGATTTCCAATGAGTTTGAAGCCACACAGCATTAGGTCGGAAGGAGCCCGGGCTTAATTGATCAGCCAGTAACTAGGTTTCCTGCTGTGATCTGTGAGTGTTCTTCGCTCTCCACAGGTTACTTAGCTGCTTTCTGGAGCTGTGGTGCTTTACTATGTGTCAGTTATTACTGAGATAGCGTAATGAGCTTGTTAGCCTGTCAAAGAGCATGTTAATTTCACTTCAGCTTTGTTAATTTCCCTCCCTTTGGTAAGTTCCCTGAAGCTGCCTCTGATCTTGATAACTTGACAGCAGTGCTGCTGCTGTTTATGAGCAATGCCAAACAAAACACATACTCCAGGGATAAGTGCCTATTTGAGGGGGGAAGGAGGACTAAAACGGGGGTATCCATAATGTTTACTGCAAAGAGACATTAATTAAAGCAGTGTTTCAAGGCTACTAAGAAGGTATCTGGATGAGATTTCAAATAATTGAGTGCATGGATGACACAGGCAGAGCCCAAACTGTAGTAAGCATATGCAAGGCCACATAGTTTACTAGGCTCATGAATCCCTGGCATCTCCAGATCAATGGGACTCAGGTCACTGAACTAGGCAAAACCACTGCCTACTTGCTCACTGGCTCTCTGCCTGCCAAGCAAGCAAGCAAGTGGTAACAATGATGAGAAAGAGGATGGGAGAGCAATTGCAGCTGCTGACTGATGGTGGTGAGAAGGTAGACTCAGTGAGGGAGGGGGCCCATGGAGGGTGTCTTGCCCAAGGGCCAAAGAAACCTGTAGCCAGCACTGGGCTGATGAGGAGCGGTGTGCACAGGCTGGATAAAAAGGCTCAATATGCCAGCAGTTCTACATGCTTGGGCTAGATCAGGGCTCTCTAACCTTGGGTCCCCACATGTTGCTGGACTACAGCTCCCAGAATCCCTTGCCATTAGCCATGCTAGCTGGGTATGCTGGGAGCTATAGGCCAGCAACATCTGGGGACCCAAGGTTGGAGAGACCTGGGCTGGACGGACCAATGGTCTCACTATAAGCAGCCTCTATATGTTAATATTTTGTTGGTTTCCTTTTTTATATTTATTTAAAAAAACTCATACCAAGTTGCCAAGATGGTGTTCCAAATGTAACGTTTGTAATGTTTACAATCAAAATGTTTTATTTACAATAAAAACAATACCCCCATTGTCAAAATGTAGCAATAGCAAAATAAAACTATATAAAAAATGCAAATAGTAGTGCTTTACAATTTTTCTGTTCAGGCTCACAACAAACCTCCCCATGTGCTAGGCTGCTATTATTTCCATTTTACAGATAGATAAAGAAAGGGAAAAAATGTAAATGAAAAATAATGTGAGACCAAGACTCCTGTGTTTTGAATGTTTATTGAATATTAATGGTTAATTAAATAATTCATATTTTTACTGGGAAACATACTTTTTGTAATCCACTTTCTTGTGATGTTTCTTGCAATTTTTGTAGTATTAACTTGTGATATATGCCACAGGCATTGAACAGACAAACTTACAGTGTGGAAAAATATATTCTGTCTCCTTAAAGTTAACAGTGAATTATGGAAAAAACTAAAATATAAAACATATAGCAATTTGAAAGAGAGCTGGTGTTTTCAAAATGGATTTGACATTTCTTAAACATATTCTAACCTGCATTATTGATTAAAATAATTTGCAATTAAGTTGTGGAACTTTTAAGACTGTGCACATTTAAGTTATGTTGAATTCAATTGGAAGATGACTTAACTCTGTTTCACTGAAATCAACAGGACTTGCTAGTGCTCATCTTAGTTCACCATTCTAATTCCCACTGTTTTGCTAGTGTTCATTTCATTCCCAAGGCCAGCCCAACCATACAGGCAAACCAGGCAATGCCCTGCAGTGCCCAAATGCCAGTGGTGCTTGCCTTCACTATGTCTTGGAGACAGAAAGCTGCTGCCTGGATTTTCAAAGGAGACTCACAGAGACAACTTAACACTGGGTCGATATCTCCTGCTTTCTGATCTTCAATGTACACCCAGGACCGGTGCAAGGCAGTTTGGTGCCCTAAGGCAAGATCAGATATTTAGTGCCCCCCCTTCCCACTTGAGAGCGCTGTTTTTTTTTTCAAGGCGTTTCTGGCGCCCCCTTTAGCCCTGCGCCCTAGGCAGCTGCCTAGTTGGCCTAATGGTAGCACCGGCCCTGTGTACACCTAAGACATAGACACACAATTCAAAAGGGAGGAAGTAACAGGCATTACAATTCTTGATCATTTTATGTGCTGTTGTTATGCTGCTCAGCATATGATAGAAGACAAGGGAAGTGGGAAAATCAAAAATGAAAATTCAATTCACCTAGGTGAGTGAAAAGCCTTGGGCCAGTTCTTCTAGCTTCCCATATGAGGCCCTGGCTGACTTGTTAGTGTTCATATAGAGTTATTCTTCAAAGTACCAACCCACTTGCTATTGCAATGGATGCTGCCTATTATTCAACAGGCCAAGGTGAGTAGCATAATATCTTGCAGAACTAGGTACCACTTTCCTGACCCTCTTGCCATGGAAAGGCTAGAACTGTTCAGAAACCTATTGCTATGTCCAAGGCACTTCTCTAGAATTGTGAATATATGTTGTTGTTGTTGTTGTTGTTGTTGAGCTTCTGAGAACAAAAATCAAAGATATCCACTGCATCTGCATTCTTTTCTTCTCTGTCAGCTTTCTCGATCATGCCTTACTCCAGCAAGGCCTAGCATCCAATCTGCTTATATACTGCAAAAAAGAGAAAGAGGAAAAGAGAAAGAGAAACTAAATATAAAATGGCAAAACTGGCACAACATAATGTGAGACAGCTGCTCAAAACAAAGGTAGAGCAGAGCACTTTTGGCCATCACTTACGTCCTTGAACATGTTCCAGGCGCAAATAATGCATTTCTAATTGAGAGAGTGTATATACCACTCCGGTATGTAGGCCAGATCGAGTTCTTTTTCTGTATCTTGCCACTGATTTATGGCATGATGTTCCAAACAAGAGCAACGTAAATGCAAAGAAGCCAGAGTCGTATGTAAGAATGTATGTGCAGAGAGAAAGCCTGACAAAGGACCACTTTACCCACATTCAGCTTCATAATCTCTGCCCGGGGCAGGAGAGCTCAGTCCATGACACATTTACATACAGATGGTTTCCCCCCCAAGCACCCTCAATGCTTTGCCAAGCACTGTCAATCGCCCTTCCGAGCACCTTTGATGGGCCATGGGCAAGGTGGCGCTGAAACCTCCACACCCCCTCCTGCCTGGCTGGACTGGTTCGTCCTGTCAGCAGAGGGAGGGGTTGGGGGATCAAGAGGGGGGCATGAGAGGTGGTAAAAGAAGGAGTCAAGGTTTCTGGAGGTTGTTGGAAGCAAGGTGCAGCAAAGCACAGGGTGGGTCATCGGCTCAGGCCAGCCCGGACATTCAACCCCCAAGCAGACTGCCTGGGCACATTGCTGTAAGTCCGTTGAATTTGCTAGTTTTAGACTAGGTTAGGTTCATTTGGTGCTGGCTTAGAATAGCTTAGACTTGTTTTGTAGTTGACTGTGTGTAACAAGCTACTTCCTCTTGTCAAATTCAGTTACCTTATCTCCCTTTCCAATTTGTTTTGTTTACTATTCAATAAAGTTGCTTTCACTTTAGGCTGAAGCGTAGTTTCACTTTGACTAGGTGCTAAAATC
The DNA here is from genome assembly GCA_021292165.1 of Shinisaurus crocodilurus. Classification (NCBI taxonomy): domain Eukaryota; kingdom Metazoa; phylum Chordata; class Lepidosauria; order Squamata; family Shinisauridae; genus Shinisaurus; species Shinisaurus crocodilurus. The sequence goes on along the minus strand of CM037878.1, from coordinate 147,522,670 downwards.
CAGTGTTCGTGACCTGAACTGAACCAGGGATCACAAGCGAGAGCTCTGAGCTGTCAAAATAGCTGCAGAGCTCCCGTTCTTGCAAAAAAGGACCGGCGGTGGTCCTTCACAGTATGTCTAAATGAAAGAAGGGATTTATTAATGCTGCAGTCATCCTGCAGCAAGTGGCTCACTTCTGTATTCACACTTTTTCATTAGTTTCCGAGTATATAATACAATATATGCTGTTTTACTAACTGGGTGTTGATCATAATTTTTTGTTGCTCTGTGGGTTTCTATTGTTCAGTCCTGCTGTCATTCCTCTTAAAGAAGGATATATTTTCATTTATTCATTTATTGCATTTCTATACCGCCCAATAGTCAAAGCTCTCTGGGTGGTTTGCAAAACATTAAAAACTTAAAAGTACAATCTAAAACATAATATAAAAACCACTGATGTACAAAGACAGTTTTAAACAATCAACAATAAAAAATCCCAAACCGGGTATATTATTTCTTAATCTTGGAAGACCACTGGTGGTTTCAGAATTATTTTTTTTCTCTCTCTTCATATTAAACGTGAGCTGGTGCATAATAGTGCTGCAGGAACTAGTAAAATCCAGAACATATGAGCTTGTCCTCTGGGATGTCCTGCTCTCTTAAAAGCCATGATTTCCAACTCAGACATTGAAACTTGTGAAATTCTGTGGCACGTTTAATTTTGGATATGCCAGATGCCTCTAGTCCTTGCTGCGTGATACAACTGCAGTCATCAAAATCTCCTGAACTCTTGGTCACATTAAGCATAATTTATTAATTTTCCTGAATGATGTTATGTGTGGTTCCATTATTCTTTTTAGATACCTAAAAAAAAAATCATGTTACAGTTTGAAGTAGGGGCTGGGGGCTGGGGGCTGGGTGGGGTTCTTAAATCTTTTCCCTCATGCAGTTTTACCACTGAAAATTCCCACCACAAGCTGATTTTACCCCCACTGGGGAAAGGTGTGGTTATATCTTTCCCTAGTGGGGCATTGGGTAGGGATAATTCCCCCAGCCCCTGCCCAAATGGTGCAAACTGTTGGTATAAAAGAAAAATAACTGTTAGTAACTATTGGTATAAAAGAAAAATCATTTCTAAAAAGAACTGCAGAACTACATGTAACATGTATTTCCACTTTCTTGTTGTTCAGATTTAATATTAAGGGTGCAGTTAGTGTTCCACATCCAGCGTTCAATGTACCTTGGAGTGTGTCCCAGTAACTCAGTTTCTGGGATAAGTTCAGGCATAGGAACTCAAACTAATGACATCAGAAATATGTTATGGATTTCAGCTCCCAGCAGCCCCAGCCAGCATAGCCAGCAGTCAAGGATGCTGGGAGTTGTAGTCCAAAACATGGAGGGCATCAGGTTGCTGAAGACTGAACTCATTTTTGGATCTGACACAACATCATTCAATAATCTCATATATTCAATGATTCCAGTTAACAATGACCAAATGTTGAAATGAAGACTAAGGTTAAAAAAGAAAAGTGTGAGAGCCAGTTTGGTGTAGTGGTTAGACTGTTGGACTAGGACTCAGGAGATCCAGGTTCTAGTCCCCACTCGGCCATGAAGCTCACTGGGTGACTTTGCGCCATTCCCTGACTCTCAGCCTAACCTACCTCACAGGGTTGTTATGAGGATAAAATGGAGAGGAGGAGGAGGATTATGTATGCCACCTTGGGTTCCCTGCAGGAAAAATGGTGGGATATAAATATAATAAATAATAAATAAATAATAAGTTAAAGAAAGTTTACAAAATGTGGGAATCGAGAGAACAATCAAGGGAGGCAATTGTTATCTGGCTTTCTGGCCTTGCCAGGTTAACAAAGCAGTACCTTCTGAGTGTTGCACTTCAGGCTCCAGCCTTTCAATCACCCAGTTCAAGCTCCCAATTCCAGTTATCTCGGTCAAAGACCATCCCAGGCTAGATCTGTCAATGACTGCCCACTATCTAGGTCAGGCCCTGACACAAGCTTACAGACAGAACACTGGGGTTAGTGCAACATTGTAGTTGGATGTTGTGCCCTTCTAATCTCTTATATTCTGATTTTGTAAAATATAGCAGCTCTCCAGGGATTCAGGCAAGATTCTTTCAGTAGCCCTACCTGGAGAAGCCAAAGATTGAACCAGGGACTAGAAGCCAGGGACCTTCTGCATACAAAGCAGGTGCTCTACTATAGCACTACACTGCCCCCCCCCCCTGCAGAAGCGAGGATATTTTTGGCTGGCATTGGAGTGGGGGAGAAATTATGAGAAGTTTGAGGGAGATTGGCTTGCCTTAGTTTATAGAGAAAATGGTTGGGCGGTTTTCCAAGCATGCCCTTGCTGGCCACTGATTACAGCAATGGGGCTCTCCATCTCCACAGCCTCTTGAGCTCTGGCAGCGTTTCCTTTCCCTGTGCCATATGCCTATGGGAATGATACCCAGATGAGCTTGGTCCCTTTTGAAGGTCCATTGCTCCTGGAAGTTTGCACTGGGAGATGTCCCAGGTCCTGACCTGTCTCATCCAACCTTGACTACAGCCCTATTCAAAGGTTTCACTCATGCATTCTGCCAGCACATAAGTAGGGCCATGCTGAGTAGCCATGCCCCTGATGTAGTGCACACTGACTACCCCCACCCCCTGGCATTTACATGTACAGCACAAACATCTGCAGGGACATGGGCCTCTGCAAAAACAGCTGTACATGTGAAGGATCCATCCCTGCAGATGTTCACACTACTGTACAGTATGGATGCCTGGGGTGGTGCTACTTGGTGCTCACAATGTTGGGGGCATGGCTACTCAGCACAGCCTTGCTTCCTGCTTACACATTGAGGAAACACATGTGTAAAACTTTCGAATAGCGCTTATGTGGTGCCTTGGAAGAGCAAGCTATTTGTTGTTGGATTCCTGCCACAGCATAGTCTCCTCCACCCCATGTTCAACACCGTGTAGGCTCACTGCTTCATCAGAATAGGACATGCGTAAAGTCACCAAGGCAATACAGTAAATTGAATAAGACACTGACATGCCGCTACATGAGCACATGCTTATGATGTCACTGCTTCAGTGGAGTCCTGCACCTTCCATATCTAAATGAAGAATTTTCAGAGGGGGGGAAAGCAGCCAGTTTCCAAGGAAGTTGAAAATGAAAAGCAGCAATTCGTCCGAGTAACAAGACTGAACATAATGCAATGCGGGTGGGAGTGGGAAAAATAATACAGAGATTTGACAATTAAATGCTAACAAAATCCAGCCAATTCTCTGCATTTACTCTCCCAGAGCGTAATAACAAATTGATATCAACCTAAAGCTGAACAACCAATTAATCTCCATTAGCCTCAAAAAGGGTATCAAGTACAGTATGATTGATTTATATATGTAAGGATTGAGTGGTTTGAAAAGGTGGCCAACTTCTAACAACAGTTTCAGACCCTGAAATCCTCTTATGTGAGGGAACCCATGGCGTTTTACAGTGACATTAAAGTTAAAATGAAATATATCCTGCCGAGTTTAATAATTAGCTAATGTCACTTTAAAAGTCAGAGTAAACAAATCAGCCTCAAATGCAGGCACTGGAGGGGAAAGCAGACACTTTGCAGTGTCAAGAGGCAATGAATTCTGAAAAGTGAGTTACAATGAATGACACATTGCTGGGATGAAGATTCAAGGAGGCCTTCATCTGTTGACATTTTTTAAAATTTCTCACAGGAGAAACATATCCAAAAAGGTAAATTTAACCTTGTTGTCAATGAGTTTGGAAGCTTAATATAAAAGAGAAAGAACAAAAAGCTAAATTTTCAGAGGCGCTTCCACAGAAGAAACTAGCCAGCCAGATATTTTATTTTGATAAAAATGCTGAAACTTGCATCTACAGTAATTACATGATCCAGCTAAAGGTCATACAGACATGGAAGCAAGGTTCCACTTTAGAATTATGGGAAATCAATACATATACAAATGGCTGCTTCTTGTGTGGTTCCCCTACCAGATCCAACAGCTGAGCCCTAGTTAGATACTCTAAATGCCTCCTATCTGCTTCTCAGGATGGGGAGCAGGGGCTGACTTATCCCCCCCCCCCAAATTCTCTTGCTGAACACCTGGTTGCCAATATCCAGAGTATCTAGCCAGGGCTATTTATCTGTGGCTTTGGCTGCTGCATACATGTAATTTTAGACTGGGGATTGTCACAGAAAAGTTAAGGGTTAAATTGTAATTTCTAAAAAAAGAAAAAGAAAAAGTTTGACCTTTATTTCAACCCAGTCAACAAGGTCCTAATATTCCTTCTTGTCTTCCTGACACCTTTCTGCTCTTCTTTCCTGAGTGAGCAATCAGGATTGACCCTTAGTTGATCCTCGACAATATCCTGATACAGATCATGCCACTATGTCAGTTTCACAGTCAAAATTCTATAAATACTTGACCAAGTCCTTTGCAGAGGGTCTTCAGTTGGAGCTAGCTGGGAAGGCAACGGGAAGTCAAGGGCATTCAACTACCGGGAGGATAGAATGGCTGCCGATTCCCAGCTCCTACCACATGTTAGGGAAGTTACCTGCCTATGTTAGTGGTTTGGTAAATTTGGTAGTAGAACAACTTTTCTTGTTGTTGTTGTTTTGAGCAGACTGCAATGCTACATGTTGTATGTTTTGTTAATACACCATTTAAAAATAAGAAGAGAAAGTACAGTGTGTGTGTGCTTCGATCAAAGTGGATTCTGAATATCAGTATCTCACCAGTTTCCCACAGCCCTGCCTTGGACCTCTTAGGCAACGTACTAGAGAGTCCTACTGCTCTATATTCAGTAGGTGGCAGCAGCTAAATCTATGCATTGGGTTACTTTATTCAGTGACAAAGGTGGGGTACTTAGATGTCGAGTTAAGATCGGCTTTCCTTGTGACCCCCACCCCTGGGCTGCCAGGGTACAAAGAGGGGTATGGACTCTCCAGGAACCTTGAAGTATGACACACACAGGGTCAATAACTAGTGTACATAATCTGAGAACTGATGTAGCTTAGTGGCCAAGAGCCTGAGCTAATGAATTGGGAAGTCTTCAGTTCAAATCATGCTTCAGCCATAAAAGGTGACCTTAGGCAAGCCGCTATCTCAGACCCTCACACAGACATCAGTTAACTGCATTTATAATAAGGCTTCAGCCTACCCATTGAAAACAAACATATGGTGGATATGTGGCACATATAAAACATGTTTTGATGTTTGAACTTGCTTAGTTATTTTTTGCAGAACAGATTCCCATACATCATGGATACTGTGTGAAAGTGTTGGTCCATCTGGAAATTTCCAATTCTGTTCCAAACATAATTTAACGGCTGCTTTATATGATCTTGTGCAACAAGAATGAGACTTTCGGGGTGGGGAGTGCTCCATAATTTATTTCAACACTTATACCATATCTCTCTCTGCTCAATCATACTCAAGGTGACATACAAATAAAAATATGTATCACAACAAACTAAAAATAATCTGAACAGGAAAAGAAATAAACAAACAGCAATAAAAAAAAAAACTAGCATCTTTAAAGAATGGCAGAAACCAAACAAAAATAAATTTTAAAAAATCACACAGGTTCTGACTGAAAACCAAAACCAAAAGCCCATTGGAATATAACAGCCTTAAGGGCAGGGCCGGTGCTACCATTAGGCCAACTAGGCAGCTGCCTAGGGCGCAGGGCTAAAGGGGGCGCCAGAAACGCCTTTTAAAAAAATACAGCGCTCTCAAGTGGGAAGGGGGGCGCTAAATATCTGATCTTGCCTAGGGCACCAAACTCCCTTGCACCGGTCCTGCTTAAGGGTAGGATGGCCACTTATGAATCACCAAAAAAAGAGGACAGAAGAGGACACCGACTTGCATAACATTTGCATTTACTACGTAATTTATATGTATAGATGAAATGTAGAAATGATTACTATAATATAAACAGTACATCTCAGCATAGTGTGGAAGATTGTGACTGGGTGACCTATGTTCCTTGCTCCGTCTGCTGCTCAGGTGCTGCTGATGGGCAACTTCCCAGCTCTTCCTTCTGCTGATCTTGGAACCAGACTTGGACCAGACAGCCCTTCAAATAGAGGCCTGTCCTTTGTAAAAGAGGACACATGATAAAAGTGGGCAAGAAGGGAGCCAGCCGAACTTCTTTGGGAGGCTATTCTATAGTTTAGGCACCACAACTGAAAAGGCCACCATCTCTCTTATCCTTATCAACTGCAGCTTCTGTCGCAGTCAAAGAAGAGGGCCTCACAAACAAACCAAGTGCAGATCTCAAGCAGGGATTCCTGAGATACTCTCTAGCCCCATTGAGGGCCACTGTGTGACCAGAAATGCCCTGCATCTGCCCACACCTTATTTTCCAAAGGGATTAGAAGTGCACTTTCCCTGCAGATCTCTAATGTCCAGATAATTCAATATAGAATGGAGCTATGATTAAAATGTCTGAGCCAATGAAAATCTAAAAACAATGCAAGCAGAAGGATCTGTTTGCATTTGTTATGTAATATGTAAACATGTGGCTAAGCCTTACCATATTAAAAAAATTAGGGACCCTACATACATACTAATTTTCCTACATGGCCACTGTGTAACTAGAACAAAATAGTCACTTCCATCATTTCTGTTCATGCTTTTGAAAATAATTTTCCTTACCATAATTATCAGGTGTGATACTGCCCTCTGGTGCAGGCCTACATAACCTGTGACCCGAATGCAGACCAATAGTCATGTATGGAGCCCCAGCAAAGGCTTAATAAAACTTCCTGTTTTGCTGCTAGCTTACAACTGCACGCATCAGGCTGGATAACTTATTTATTTATTTAGCATTATTTTTACCCTGCTCTTCAGCCAAAAAAGGCTACCAGAGAGCAGCTTATAAAGTCTCTGCCCTCAGGTTTAAAATCTAAAAGACATGACACAAAAGGAAAATGGTTGGGGAGGGAAGGGGTGGGGAAGCAAAACTCAGCACCAATTCATCATTTCAAAGTTCTTATAGGTGTTCTTTCTTGCAGGGAAGGATGAAACAAGCTCCCTGCAGCTGTTCCTTCTCTGGCTGACATAGGGAGTTAGGTTGGCCTCTTCCTTGTTGTGATGTTCTTTCTGGGAGGCAGGGGGTGCAGCCTCCCAGTGGCCCTTAGTTCTCTGTGACTAGCATTGAATGCTATGCTTCATATATGAGGATGTTTTGGGTACCTGTGAAAAGAGGTTGTTTTAAATCAGTGTTATCCAACCTTGGGTCCCCAGATGTTTTTGGCCTATAAATCCCAGCATGCCCCAGCCAGCTATGCTGGCTGGGGTATGCTGGGAGTTGTAGGCCAAAAACAGCTATGCTGGCTGGGGCATGCTGGGAGTTGTAGGCCAAAAACAGCTACGCTGGCTGGGGCATGCTGGGAGTTGTAGGCCAAAAACATCTGGGACCCAAGGTTGGAGAACACTGATTTAAATGTATAGAATTGTCACCTCTGCAAGAGATCTTTTCAATTGATAGACGTATGAAGGTTCACCTTAGGAACACAGGAAGCTGCCTTATACGTAGTCTGACCATTGGTCGATCCAGTACAGTATTGTCAAGACTGACTGTCAGTCTCTCCAGGGTTTCAGGTAGGGACGTACAGGATTTTAGTTCCAGTTCGATAATTAGCAGAACTTGCCTTGTTCACAACCCCAAATGTGAACGGGAGCCCATGTTTTGGAAAAAAGCTTGCACGTCCCTGAACTTGAGTTTGCATTCACGAAATGTGCATTTTTTTTTAAAAAAAAAAACACCACACATTTTCATGCTTTAGTCAATGGGGGAAAAGTAAGCATTTGCGTGTGTGCTTTTTAAAAATGTACACTTTTCCTCTTCAGGGAAAAAAACAACGATGCTTGCATTTGGGAATGGAAGCAAGGTAAATGAGCTTCAAGGAGGAAATGGGAGAACCTTGACAAGCTTGAGTCTGTCTGGTTCTCCCTTCCCTAGTTTCAGGCAGGTGTTTCTCCAGCCCTACCTGGAAATGCTGGGGATTGAAATTGGAACTTTCTGCATGCAAAGCATCTGCTCTACCACTGAGCTATGGCCCCTCCCGCATGGTCTTTCCACATTCTCCTGCTCAGAACCCATGATTACTTGCTTTTCTTTTCCATCTAGAACTTGGCTAGACTCAACTTGGCTAGACTCTGCTAAAACTTAATAGGAGGAGGAAAGGGATAGACCAGGGGTGTTGGACCTCAGACAGGCAGGCCAAATCTGGGTTCCCCAGAAGGCCACACCCTCTTCTCCTGGCCCCACTTCTTTCTCCTGGCCATCAATCATTTGATGGTTTCGTGGCTTTTGTGCAGTTTTTTCCCATTCTAAAAGGTTGAAATGCCTCTCCTAAGCCTTGGTTACTAACAGTAAGAGCTTAAAGCTAAAATATGCTGGTATTTGTGGTATTTTTAGTGTTTTGGCCCTGCCCATCATGGGAATGTGCCCCCCCAAGAGCTTCCCCAAAATTGAATTTGGCCCTTGGGCTGAAAGGTTTGATACCCATGGAATAGACAGAGAGCATAAACACCAGAACAGAATGCCATGATTTAAGTGAACCTGTCCACTCCTTCCCATAAAGGGGATCTTAGGGGCATATCTACACCAGCCTTGTACTGGTTTTACCCATCCCGTCTCCCCAGTGATCTCTTGGGACAGTTGTTCTCTGACAAGGCCTAGGGATCCCTAACAGCATACTCAGAACCCTCACCAAATTAAAATTCCTAGGGTACGTTGGGGGGAAGCCATGATACTTCAGTTGGTATCTAACTGATATACATTTGCATGTGTAGTAGAGGCAACCCCAATAAAGTCAGACAAGGTTTTGGTAAAATACCTGTCATCCAAATTCTTAGGCTGCCTATCTGCAGAATATTTGTCAAAGGAGACAATGAAGCAAAGAGCCTCACAATTCCTGAAAATGTGGATTCTGAAACTTATAGATTCATAGATCATAGAGTTGGAAGGAGCCTACAAGGCTATCGAGTCCAACCCCCTGCTCAATGCAGGAAACTAGAGGAGGGGGTCTCCCATCCAAGTAATAACCAGGCCTGACCCTGCTTAGCTTTCCACACTCAGACAAGCTGAGCCAGCATGAGCCACAGGCCTGTACTTAAAGGAAAGGAAAAGAAAAAGGGCTCTTTGGATTTTTACAGTGGAAAGGAACAGACGCAGAAGGAGTTCTGCATAAATTTTCTTATTTGGAATACAAAGATTAGCATGCATCATCCTGTTATAGCTTTTAAAGTATTTAAAATAGGGATCACACAATTGTTGTTATAGCTTCTGACTTTATGTATACAAATTAAATAGCTGCAGGTATTTCCCCCCAAAATAGCTGTTTTATGGTCCAGTATGTTGTGAATGCTAATTGTGGAGAGCAGGCAGCAGTTAACATGTTAAACTTGCAGAGACTATTTGCATCAATTTTGCCTCCTTAAAATGTGTCTGCGGAACGTTGGTTTTTGGTGTAAATGAAAATACTTATTAAATGTCAGTAGCAGTAATAAGTGATTGATATCTAATTAATGTGTCATATGTGATAGTTTTTAAATGTTAATTAATGCCTAAAATCTCTCTAAGTGCTGCTTGACCTATTAATTAATATTAGACAAAAACATATAATTGTCTCCTAAATGAAGTGGATCCTATAAGTGGTTCACTGGAAGTGGTTCCAGAAGGGGAGTGTCATGATGGCAACCTTTTTTTTCAATAGGATGTTATGCTATAGGAATTATCCATGAAGGGGTCGTTGTTAGAAGAGAATGGATTTTTAGCAGCACCACGATGATATACTTGAGAACTGCTGAGCCACCAAATTCATAGTATCATCAAGCAAAACATTTATGCCAGCAAAATGGTAGTACAGCCAGATCCACTGGTGCAATTGGTTAACGATCTGGGTGTTCCCACAATCACATCAAGAATTTAGTGTTGGGGCTCTGCGATTTAAACAATGTGCATATATGCTCAGGTTCATGGGTAATCTGTAAGGGAATAAAAGATACAAACTGAAAAGTGTGCCAAACTGCACATACACTGTGGTCTGAAAAACATCTGGGGGGAAATTCAGATGGACAGCACTTCATAACAATTATTCTTTAAAGGAACTCCTATATAAGAACCAATAGGATTTGCGCATGGAATGCAAGGGATCAGTCTGGAAGAAGCAATGCTTTGCTCTTGATTTAGAGCCACCACTGAATTTCAGCAAAAGCAACATTTCAAGACCCAGTTTGTAGATCCCTGGCAAAAATAAACATAAAAATACAAGTGGTTTCTGAACTGTGGTTCTCCACATGTCCACCAGGCACCCACAGAAAAGAGCAAAGCAGCTTCTTAGTCAAGCTGCACTGCAGATGTGCACTCACCTGGATGTCAGTTTGGAAGTCAACAGATGTTCTAGTATTTTCACTATCTACTATGGAAAATACTTTGGGGGAAATGTTATTGGGGACATTTATTTCTCTTCTGAGTGACAAACTGGTGTAGCGACTCTCAGAGGATTATCATATCTCCATCTCACAACCGCCAATAAAGAAACTTATGTAAATGAGATTATTAAATGTGTCATTGCTCTGTGCAATAAAACAATAGACCAAATTACACCCCCCCCCACACACACACAAGAATCTTGTGGGGTTTGTTCCACATTTAGTATATTCATCCCCTGGTGTAAATGAACTGGAATAAGAAGCATAACATTTGATGAATCATCATTGTACAACAGTACAATTACTTGTAAGCGAGCTTTATTGAAATCAATAGGGCTTCTTACTTCCAAGTGAAACTGTAGGATGCAAAGTGGCTCATTATTAGTCAGTCTTCTCCAGATGGCCTGAGGCAGCTCTGGGGATAAGTGAGGGAGGATGCCCCATAAATCAGCCTTTGGAATCTGCTGGGCACAGGGACGATACTTTGTGGGTTAGGGGCTAGATCGTGATGTTACCTAGTGGCTCAAAGTGGAGCCTGCATAACATGCAGTGGAGCTGACTGCAAAAGCTTTCAAGTTAAGAAAAAGAAAATAACTGTTCCCCTGGTTATGTCCCCCCCCCAACCCTGCACACACATGCACCTCAGATTTTAGCCCTTCTCCCATAGACCCTGAGAAAAAGGCTAAAACTCTGAAAATTCAGCTCAAACTCCGAGATATGGCACACCTACTTCCAGGTGAGTCTCTTAATATACAGAGTATTGTCTAGTTCATCTGTAGATGGTGTGAAGACACATTTTTCTGTGGTTTGTTTTTAACTCATTTTCTAATGAATTAGCTATGGAGATATTGGAAGGGAATATATATATATATATATATATATATATATATATATACACACATATATATATATATATTAGGGACTTAGATCATCAAACAGAATTAGGACCACAAGAGAGGCTCTCATTCTGTGTGGAATAGCATTCCAGCTCTGCTCCAAATCTTCTAAGATGGTGAACAAAGGATGGTTGGATGGTGGGAGTGTTATGGATGGGGATTAAACAGGCTCATGGAGGATAAGGCTGTCTGTGGCTACTAGTCATACTAGTTGCTGGGAAATAATAGCGGGAGAAGGCTTTTGCCCTCATGCCCCACTTATGGGGCATGAGGGCCCCATAAGTGGGGCATGTGGGAACATAGGCATTTGGTTGGCCGCTGTGGGAACAGAATGCTAGACTATTTTATTTATTTGATTTATACCCCACCTTTACACCCCCCAAAATCAAGGTGGCTAACAGTAATAAAACCAAGATTAACATAAACATAATCAAAACAAACATAAAAACAAATAGATTAAAAATACAATTAAAAACCCACCTCCAATGGCAGTGGGACCAAGAGAAAGAAAGGCCTCCCTAGAAGATCTTAAAAGTACCCAGGCAGGCGGCTCGTATGGGAGAAGGCGGTCTTTCAGGTAGCCTGGTCCCAAGACATATATGTCTTTATAGGTCATAAGCAGCACTTTGAACTGTGCCTGGATGGAAACAGGCTGGTAGCCAGTGAAGCTGCTGTAACAAGGGAGTCACATGCTCCCTGTAACCAGCCTCTGACAACAATCTGGCCATAGCAGTCTGGACCAGCTAAAGTTTCTGAACACTTTTCAAAGGCAGCCCCACATGGAGCCCATTACAGGAGTCCAAATGGGATGTAACTAAAGCATGTGTCACTGTGACCAGGTCAGGCATCTCTAGGAATGGGCACAGTTGACGCACTAGGTTCAGCAGCACAAACACAGCCCCAGCCAGCCACCAGAAAAACACGGGCACCCAGGTTCTCAGCCGAGCCCAGGAGTGCACCCAAACTGTGAGCCTGAGTCTTCAAGGGGAGTGTAACCCCAACAGCACAGGTTGAATCCCTGTTCCCTGATCTGCCTTTCGATGAGACAGGCCTTTCTTATGGCAGGGCTTTTCTTGTGTTCTTACCTTTTAAACTCTTGCACCATCCCTACCTTCTTGTCACAATTTACCAGCAAAATCAATTCATGCTGAGTGTTTCTGTTTCTTTCCTGCTCTCCTTCATGCCTTTCCCAATGAAAAAAATGGGGAAAGACAGAAGACTCTGCCATTCACATACTCTCATTAGTGGTTTCTTGTGTTCTTTGTTCAGAAACTACTGTGTCTGTCAAGGGCTCCTTCAAAATCCAACACATCCATTCAGTTCCTCTAACTGTGGTCTAGTGCCACTTGAAAGCATTGTTAATGGTAACAAATAGATACAAAGACCCATAGTCTGGAACATTTTTTTTTGCAAAGAATTCCAGGCCTCTGACTGAACAATCTATTCCCATTTATTCAACTGTTTGTTACCTTAGCTAAACTAACATATACAAGAATGATGTAATAAAGTATTGAAACATAGCTGCAGTATCTAAACTTTAGTTGGTATATCAGCTTAAACTGATATACCATCTATGTCCTTATCTGGACTAGCTACAGTTATCCATGCTCTGGTAACCTCTCATCTAGATTACTGCAATGTGTTATATGTGGGGTTGCCTTTGAAAATGGTCCTGAAACTTCAGCTGGTCCAAAACAGGGCAACAAGGTTGTTAACCAGGACTGGTGAATATGAACAGATTACGCCAGTGCTTTGCGATCTGCAGGGCGATCTCTGGCTGCCAGTCCATTTCCAGGCCCAATTAAAAGTGCTGGTATTAACTTTCAAAGCCTTAAACAGCTTGGGGCCAGTTTACCTGAAGAACTGTCTCCTCCCATATATATCTGCCCAGACCCTAAGATTGTCTTTAGAGACCCTTCTCCGGGTGCCCCCACCAAATGAAGTGAAGTGGGTGGCTACTAAGGAGAAGGCCTTTTCCATTGTGGTATTGGTGTTGTGGAATGTCTTCTCCAGAGAGGCTTGCCTGATGCCTACATTTTGGTCTTTTCCATACCAGGTGAAGACCTTCTTATTTCCCCAGACATTTTAGTCTTTCAGTTTCTGGTTGTTGTTGTTTTTTAATCTGTTATTGTATTTTTACAGCTTTACATAACTTCTGGTTTTTACTTTAGTTTTATACTGTAGTTTTAAACTTTTAAAAGTTGTATATGATGTTTTATCATGCTGTATTTTATGGTTTTAATTCTTGTGAGTGAAGAGTACTTCAGCTACTGGGTGGTCTAGAAATGTATTAAATAAATAAATAAACCTCTTCAGTAACCTTGCATATTCCTTGGACATTTCCTTACCTCCCATGGAGTTGCATGTAAAACTACCCGTTAGAAACTCTGAATGGCTCCCAAGGAGGCCTTCCAGGGCAAGCACTTTGAGGATAAAATCCCTCATATTCACCTCAGTTTAGATGCCTCCTTTCTTTACAGTTCAGTATATGGATTATTTTCTGTTGTTGCAGCCTGAGGATGTGGCTTACCACCCAATATTTGATGAAGTGTGGCCTACCACCTGTGTACTTGCCCCCTTGTGTATGCTTGCCCGATGTGACTGAATGGATGGTTTCCATTCAGCTCCAAGCATTCTTGGATGAGATTGATTACCTAGATGAGGGATGAGGAAGGTGTGGCTCTCCAGATGTTGTTGGATTGCAACTCCCAACATCCCTCACTATTGGCAATGCTGGCTAGGGCTAATATGAGTTGCAGTCCAACAACATCTGGAAGGTCACACATTGCCCACCCCTAACCTAGATCCATTTGAATCTACTTTCAGGCTGGATTTTGGCACAGACACTGGCTTGTTCATCCTGTGACCCTGCTGATTTTCCTGGATTTCTTGGTGGCCTTCAATATTATAGACAATAGTATCCTTCTAAAAACGCTCTATGGGATGGAGATTGAGGGTACCCATTGTAGTGGTGCTGTCCCTACATGGAATGCCAATTGTAGAAGTGATGCTTGAAGACAACTCTTTGGCCTGGGGGCACTCGTGCACTCTGGTCACTCAGGGTGTCTTGTATCACATGCTATTCAACCTTTACATTTAGCCACAGTGAGAGGCAATCCAAGGATCTGGAATGCATTTTCATCAGTATCATAATGAAATCCCGATCTATTCCTCTTTTAGGTGAGGCAATGGAAGTGTTAAATCGGTGCCTGAGATCAATAATGGATTGGCTAAACTGAACATTAAACTGAAACTCAAACCAAGAGGCATTTCATTTCTAATCTGTTGCTCTGGTTATTAACTGTACTGCTGCCTCTTTAATATTTTTAGTTGTAATATTTTGATATTTTCATTGTTGTATTTATTCTTTGTTTGCTATTTTATTGATGCTTGGGTTTTGTTTTGTTTTGAATAATTGCAAATCACCCCAAGACCATCTGCCCATTGGTGATATATAAATGTGATAAGTAAATAAATAAAAGATATAAAGTTGATGAGTGATTCATCTGCCTGGAGAGGGAGTAGTAGTCAACTAATTTTAGATGGGGTTGCACACTCCTTCTAAAGTACCAGGTTTGCACTTTGGGGTTGCTTCTAGATTCAGCTTTGTCACTAGAGGCACAAGTGGTCCCTGTGGCACAGAACACCATTCAACATCTGAAGTTGGTGGACCAGCTACAATCCCTCCTGGACAGAGACAGCCTATCCACTGTTATCCATACTCCAGTAATCTTCTGATTAGACCACTGTGTGTGCCCATGAAGTCTGTCTGGAAACTGCAGTTAGTTCAAAATATAGCTGCTATATTACTAACATGGACCAGGCTAGGGGAACAGATCTCACAGTTCTTATACAACTGCATTGGCTTCCAGATTATTTCTGGATATAATTCAAACTCCTGTTGTTTGTCTTAATTGTTGTTTCATTAAATATTTTATTTTTTTATGTGTGAACCACCCTGAAAATATTTTTTATTGAAGGGTGGCATATATGTTCTATAAAGAACAGCGCAATCCAATGTGGCTGCCCTTAACCCCATGAAGTCAGAGGATTATGGACATCCTGTCGAGGGCATGAGGATCATGGAGGCGAAGGCCGCCTCCACACTTCTCCCACCCTGCAAAAGACTTAGATGGCCGATTTCAGCCATCTAAGTCTCCTGCCCTGGCTTGCGAGGAGGACAGGCTGAGGCGCCACCAGGATACATTGTATCCTGGTGGAGCCTGTCTCCTCCCCTCCCTGCCCCCCAGAATGGCCACCACACGCTGGTCCCAGGGCAGTCTTCCATCCTCAGAGCTGCAGCCTGCGCAGTTCTTTCTGCAGCAGCTGCAAGGGCAGAGGGAGGGCGCTCCAAATTTGGAGTCCCAGCTCGGACCTCGGAGTGCATTTCCGAGGTTGGAGCTGGCACTCCGAATTTTCCTTCAGCTGTCTATAGACTCTGTCTAGCAGCCATAGGATTGCACCCTAGATGTATTTGAATTAACATAAACAGTTATATGTTAGTACAAACGGTTTGCTTGTACTGAATGCTGCAAATATTTATGATTCTCCATCTCTGATGTAAAAACCTTACATTCACTGATGCCCCCAACATTAGCAGGTTTGAAAATATTATCAACAGCTCCATTAAAAATGGGATGCTATCTATGCAAGCTGATGCATAATTAAGCCAATTGAGAATAGTAATATGCATGTGATGCACAACAACAATTCTGATCTGGATTATATTGCTGTCTGTGCTTTTGAATAAGGGACACAATTCAGAATTAGGCCAACTACAAATAAATCCACAAGGATAATTAGGGATTTAAATCTATATTGTGAAAACAGCACATCCATGTTTTCATATACTTGTCTGTAAAATGTGATGAGCATGTGAGAAGGCAGAAAGATCCATGTAAATGATGGGAAAGCTTTTGAACATGTCTTATTTTGGTCCATAATGCTATAAACCATTAACATTATTTAGGTTAATGAAGAGGTCCATGAACAAATGGAATTCTGCACTCCTCAGTGTAATTCTGCTCTCCAAAATAATAAAATAGTTGCAAAGTTAACAAAGTAACACACACACACACACACACACACACACACACCACAAATCCAACCTTTTCTTGCACCAAAATTAATCCCAGCTTCCAAGATGTTTCAAAGTAACACTTCTCTGTTGTTCCTCCGGGTGCTGAAATGATAATGAAATATACCAACTGCAAGGGTGGAAAAAAATTATCCTTCTCTTGAATATGGAAAAATATCCTCCAGTGTCTCAGGTTTTCAAATGAAGAAATTGTTCTCCTCTTTGTGATTTTATATATATATATATATATATATATATATAGTTTATATTAAAAAGAGACAAATTTATATCTGTATTATGTATTCCTTGTTCTATTATTGATTTCTAGGGTGGCACCTGACAGTGCCGCAGATATATTTTATTTTATTTGAAAACAGAGTGGAAGAACGGAAATGAAGCTTCCAATTAATTTCTATTGACATTTTGTTTTTCATTTCTTGGATTATCACATTTCATTTTCTTGGTCCTTCTTTAGCTTGGAGCTGGAGGAAATTAACTACTGATCGCCCTGCACTTTCTGTTTTGATTTGGCAGTATTTTACACTTGCTGTGGAAGGAAATTGGCCATGGAAGAACCTCTCCCTTACCCCATTGGCCTTTTACAAGTGGCCGAGGGCATGCAGTGTTGGCATTTGGAGGCAATGGCCACCTCTTCCCTCTGGTAATTATCCTTAATGGTGATAAAGAGGGAAATCAAGAGATCATGTAACCCACAAAGAATTATGAGGAGCAATGCCAATTGCGGGTTTTGGAGGGCCCTTGGGCAAAACACCTTCAATGGGCCCCTCCTTCAGTGAGTCTACCTTTTCACCGCCATGGTCACCAGCTGCTCTTGCTCCTCATCCTCTTTCTCATCATTGCAACCACTGGCTTGCTTGACAGGCAGAGAACTTGACAGGCATGGCATCTACTGCTCCTTCTCGCCACTACTGTTGTCTGGGCCAGAGCAAGGGGCAGGTGAACAAGCAGTTTGCAATGGTTAAGAGCAGGAGCAAATCCAAGGGGGGCCCAACTATACCTACCCTTGACACTGGCCCTGATGAGAAGGTAGGTAAAGCTAGAGGACATAATGCATATGCATAAGCCCCATTGACATAACTGAGAACAGCAGTTTGCGGTATGGGTATGTTTGTGACACGGGAGCTGCGAAAGCATATGAGAAGCCCTGGGCCATGTAGGCAGGGCCTACAGTACAAGTCCTCCCCTTGCCAGTGTTGCCCCTCCCTGAAATGGGAGCAAAGCTGGTGTGGGGAGGAACCACAACATGGGTCTTCTGCCACAGGTTCCAGGGCTTCTTACTTTACCCCAGTTATCCAGGAAGGAGCTCCACTTCAGTGGGTCCCATGTCACTGAATATGAGAAGGAGCCCTTAGGTAAGATATCAAGGTGGGAGAATCAAGGACAGATAAGATATGTAGCAAGGCTCTGTGGTTGAGAGGCTTGCCTGTGTAACCACCAGGTGAATTTGTGGCTGAAGTGAAATTTGAACTGAGGATTTCATGGCTCACAGCAATGCTTTGACAGTTCTCTGTCCTTAAACTCTGTGGACACTGTGGGGGGTTTTCTTCTTCTTTTCTGTTCTTCCAAAGGGAGAATGAAGACCATTATTTGGTCAGGTAAATAATGAGAAGGATTGCTTTCCAATGAACCAAATGATAAGTCAATTCCCAGCAGAAATTGTGTGTGCTCTTGTATTCTGCTCAGTATATAAAGCCTGATATGCTCCTTTTAAAAATGAGAAAATACATCATGTAAATGAAACGTATTGCCATTAGTTCCCTCATTTGAATTTCTGGCTCCTAACTTCCATTTTCAGTTGGAATGCAACATTGAGATGTAAAGCATCAGAGCTGCATTTTTTGACCTTTAAACTGAAATGTCCCTCTCCCTTTCATCTGTGCATCTGGATTCATTCTTGCTTGCTTGCTTTCAAAAAGACACATACATACATACATACTTATTGAGGATAATATGCATTTCCTATCCTGGAGCCAAATTTTTAAAATAACTTTGGCATGCAAATGTCAAGTTCTGCCCTTCTACTAATGGCAAACCAGAATTGGTACAATTTGTGGATTGGATTACTAGAAAGGAATGCCTCAGCCGGCCAGGGTCTTCAGCAACTATTGTATATTATCCCCTCTCCCATCGGGCCCGGTCTTCAATTGGTAACCAATGTAGATCATAGAGGACTGGAGTAATATGTTCGTGTCAGCCAGTCCCCGTTAGCAGCCTCGCTGCCCTGTTTTGAACCAACTGAAGTCTCTGGACCATTTTCAAAGGCAGCCCCACGTAGAGCACGTTACAGTGTAGTCCAAAGGAGGGGTTACCAGATATATGACACTACCACTCCGACAACCAGCTGACTATATGGTTACATGCAGCACACTGTAGTAAAACTTACCACCTGATAAATTTATAGTCATCCTTTGCCACCCATGAAAGTGTAGCTGCATGACTGTAGACCAGTGTTCTCCAACCTTGGGTCCCCAGATGTTTTTGGCATACAACTCCCAGCATCCCCCAGCCAGCGTAGCTGGGAATTGTTGTAGGCCAAAAACGTCTGGGGACCCAAGGTTGGAGAACACTGCTGTAGACAGACCTGGGGCTGTACTTGCCAGGCTGGGGTGCAGTCAAAAATTAATCATACCCTCGCTGACAAGGATGAAAGTAAGATAACAAACATGTACTTTATGTCTCTCTAACATATATATTTTTTATCAGTCGCAAAATTAAAACCTCAGAGCATTGTGCCATAAAACTATGGGATTTTTTTTTTTTTTTTTAAATGGTCAGAATACGAAAATGTAAAGTAATTGTAACCTGGAGCGAATGTACTCAGCAGCAGTAGAGATTTTGCAACCTGCAAACAATAGAGAAAACACTTCCCAGCAGGATTTTGAAAGGGGAAAAAAGGGAAAGGAAAATATGTTTTGGCCCTCATCTTTCAGTATAATAATTTGGTTGCAGTCTTTTGTGTGTTTAATAAAACGTTTGAAATCACCTTCAGTGCCGAGTTCCTGTTACAAACAGTAACAAAGTTTCTTACCGGGCATCTGGTCCTGAGGGTCCACTTTAACTGCAGGAGCAAAGTAAGATCTGGGGCCTGAAGGATGACAGAGAAGGCTGCAGTCACAGGCAGGGGCAGAAGAGTCGGAAGGAAGGAAGGTCTAAACAAAGAGGGGCTAAGAGATGAGTCCCTACTGTATTTTTATTTTATGTTTTATTTATTGTTTTTAATGGCTGTCTATGGCAGTCTTCCCCAACCTGGTGCCCTGCAGTCAGATGTCTTGGACTACAGCTTCCAACACCCCCAGCCAGCAGGGTCATTGGCCATGCTGGCTGGAAAGATAGGAGTTGTCATCCAGCAACTCTGGAGGGCACCACTTTGGGCAAGGCTGGTCTATGCATCTATATTTTGAATTTGTATTCTGTTCAAGCTGCCTTGGTGCCTTTTGGGGGTGCAAATGATGGCATGAGAATATTGCAAGCAACCAAGCCAACAAATAAATAAACAAAGGATGAGTAAGGGAGAAAATAGACACCGGCAATTGCCGTGGGGCGGGGATGGATGATCCCCCTCACATATGGTCTGGGGACAGAGGATCCATGGGGAACTTTAGGAGTTAGTGGGTTTGATGGCTGAGGTGGTGGCCTCTTCAAGCCAGTGGGGATAGTCCTTGCGTAATCCTTACATAGAAGCACAAAGGGAGTGGGAAGGAAAGAAGATGCACACAAGATCTAGGGACAGAGGGACCTGTGCTGTTGACAGGAGCATGTACAGAAAGGTGTGTGTGTGTGTGCGCGTGTGCGCGTGCGTGCGCAGGGGTGGGTAGATGGGTGAATTTCACATATTGATTCAAAATAACCAGAAAAACTTTTGGCTATAGTTCTAGAGCAGGGCTCTCCAACCTTGGGTCCCCAGATGTTGCTGGACTACAGCTCCCAGAATCCCTTGCCATTAGCCATGCTGGCTGGGTATGCTGGGAGCTGTAGGCCAGCAACATCTGGGGACCCAAGGTTGGAGAGCCCTGCTTTACAGTAGTTCAACTGATCTGGGCATTAGGCTATGTAGTGTGTGTGTGTGTGCACGTGCTGGGAACCTTGACCTCTCAGGGATATTCCAGGACCCTTTCTATGTTTAGCTTTCATTTTTAAAAGTAACTTTCTAGTTCTTTTCCTTACAGAGATATAAAGAAACTTATGCCAGTGGTATTCTGCCCAATTGCTCAGGAAGAAGAACAACAGCTTCCACCTTTCAGTGCCCTGGTCAATGAGTGCTAAAGCACCTGGAAGCAGGGGCATAAACTACGGGGGGGAGGGCTCAAGCCCCCCCCCGGGATTTCCCAGAATTGGCATAGCCCCCTCCAGGCAACCAGCTGTTACGTGTTTGGGGGGCAATCTAAATTACCCCCAGGGAGTGTGTGTGTGTGTGTGTGTGTGTGAGAGAGAGAGAGAGAGAGAGAGAGAGAGAGAGAGAAGGGGTGGAAGAAAGTGTGTAGGAAACAGGGGGGAAGAGAAGGGGGAGAACAGGGACATAAACTATGGGGGCAGCGGGGCTCAATTCCCTTCTGGGATTTCTCAGAATTGGCAAAGCCCCCTTCCAGCAACCAGCTCTTTAGTCCCATCCCCCCACCCGGGAAATTGAGAAGTCTACGCCCCTGCCTGGAAGACTGACAAATGCTTGTACAGTCATGCCTTGGATTGAGAGCATAATTCGTTCCGGAAACGTGCTTGTAATCCAAAGCACTCTTATATCAAAACGAAATTCCCCCAAAAAAATTTGTACAGAGATTTTTCATTTAAGCCGTACTACAGTATTGCAAGACGTCGCTTGTATATCAAGTCAAAAAAAATTAAATAAATATTTTAAAATTTGCTTGTCTTGCAAAACGCTCTCAAACCAAGTTACTTGCAATCCAAGGTATTACTGTATATCCTTAGGTTCCCTCTCCCAGCACATAATTTTGAGCTATCAAAAAATCAGTGTGTGTGTGAGTGAGAGAGAGAGAGAGAGAGAGAGATTGAGCCCCTACCCCAAAACCATGGCCCCAATCCAAATCAAGCCTCCCTGCATTTGCCCTTTTAAAAAGTGCATTTGATTCATCCATGGTTCACCCATTGTCTAGCTTGGGAGAATTAGAACACGATTCCAGTTTGGGGTGGGGAAAGGGGAATACTGGGAGTTTTTTTTCTGTCTAAACAGGCATAGGATTGTGCCCTTGATGACAGAACTTTGCCATCCATGAGAGGTCTGAACGGTGCCTGAAAAATAATGGACTCCAAGAACTCAGACAGGTGGCTTGTGAAGTAGGCGGGTCCTCTTTCAACAGTGGAAGAGGTGGGGCCAGGTGGGGTGAAAGCAGTCAGCACACCAGATCAGGTTCACCTTCATTTTGAGCAGGGAGGTCACAAAGTAGCTCCCCTTTCGATCATGTTTCTCTGCACAGTTTGAGTAATCATGGCAGTTCTCCCTGTAATTTTGAGTTTTAAGAAAGTTAACCCAAAAACAAAGGCCTTACCTAGTTCTTTATTCTGGGTATAGGCACAAATGTGGTGGCTGGACTGTTAGCTGGGACTGACCAAGAATGCATTATGCCAGTGTTAAACTGTCTTCACTGACTGCTGGTTTGTTTTCAGACTCAATTCAGCATGCTGAGCTTGGCCTAAATAGCTGGGGACAGGGTCTCTGAAATGATCGTCTTCTTCCACACGGACGTGCCAATGAAGATCTTCAGTGGCCCTAAGCCAGTATTTCACAGTTCAGAATACTGCTTGTTCTGTTGCTTCTGGCTGGTTCCAGACAACCCCACAAGATCGGGATACTCCCAATAGACACCATAAATACAGGGAATTAAGTTTTTGTACACGTTTCTAAGCATGGTCTGCAACTTAGCCTAATGTTCCACCTTATGGCAATGGGTTTGCAGCCTGGGTCAGGTCCCCCAGATCTCCAAGCAACGTCCATCCATTTCCCCCACACTTTCCATGCTTGGGCCCTGGTTTTATGTGAGGGACCATTCAAAAACTGCAGCCTGAACTAGTACAATCCACTTGACTCCTTCAGGATTATACCATCTCATTTTGCCGATGAGTTGACTACGCCCTTCTCTACTACATATTAAAATAGCGATTTCCATCTTTTCAATTCAGTTGTAGCTTTAATCTTAGAGCTTTTTCACAAAACATCCACTTTTAATGAACTATTTTGTGTAGCTAATTCTGGTATTCTGTTGCCTTGTTTGTCTGACTTGGAGAGCTTCCCTGAAGGTTCAGATGTTCTATTTTTTAACACAACAAATGAAATGTTTAAAGCCCTGGTTTATTAATAGGAGTTGCCATTAGAAACAAGTTCCAGCACACTTGAACAAGAGTGTTAAGGACATGACCTCAGTGAGATTATTGTTTCCATTTCTTTTTAAAAGAGATTGAGGTCTGAGCTGCATGGCAGGTCATTATTATAATCCTCAGATTGCAGATGGGGGGTTTAGGAGGAGGGAATAGTGTTTTGCCTGAGGCTACATAGTATACTTGTGTAGCTAAGATGGGATTTGCACTCAGAATGTCCTGGCTCATACCCCCATGATGGGTGGATTGCACATGTATCCCTATTATGATGTCATAGGAACACAGGAAGCTGCCTTATACTGAGTCATATCATTGGTCCATCTAGTTCAGTACCATCTACACCAGGGCTCTCCAACCTTGGGTCCCCAGAAGCAGCTGGCCTACAGCTCCCAGCATACCCAGTCAGCATGGCTAATGGCAAGAGATTCTGGGAGCTGTAGGCCAGCAAAATTTCGGGACCCAAGGTTGGAGAGCTCCAAGCTACACTGACTCAATGGACCACCAAAATTGTAATTTAATTAACAAAAACCTGTCAGTTTAACATCTGGTGTTAAGGGCTTTCCATGTTTAGTCAAGCTTCAAAATGCCATGAAATTACAGTTGTTAAGAGCCACGCCTTAACAGACATGTTATTTAGGCAATATGCATGTGACATGGTATCCTATGCTGTGGTTCGTTCCAGCTTCACCACTGCCTTGGAGTGGATGGAGTGGTGGACCTAAGTCCCAAATTGGTCTGTTTGCTGGAAAAGACTCTGATAAATTTGGTTGCGTGGAGTCAATGCAACTGAAGCCACCATTCCACATGCAAGGACCAAATGCAACCGATACCATCCACATAGAATGATATTGGTGGAGTCCCAAATACCTTTGCGTCCCACTGGATTCAGCTCAGTGGATAATGAATGCACATTAGTCCTATGCAGGCAGGCTGTCTAGAACATGCAAAGTCTAAGATGCAAAGAGGGAACATGGGGGTGCACCCAAGCCTGCCTTCAACATCCCTGTGTGTCTGGCTGCATTTAGCACAAAGATAGAAGGGGGTTGCAAATTTATTTACTATTTATATAATAAATAATTTAAATGTGCTTGGCTGAATGCACTTACAACCCTACCTGTGTTCAGGAACCCTGATAACGCAGGGTTCCTGCATGCAGGACACTTTGTAAATGCTGTCAAGCAAATGGGCTTACAAGTTGCAACCCCTTTCATATCTTCACACTAAACATGCAGAGATCTCCAAGAGCAGCTGGGGCATACAGTAATGTTGGGGGTGGGGTTTGCATCAGCATACACACCCACGTCCCCTCCCCAATATAGCCCTCATGTGTTGCAGGTGAACACCTGCATAGTTTATGTGTGTGTGGGGGGGGGGGAAGGCAGGCTGCACCCCCAGCCTCCGTGTGCATTCATTACAACACTTGGAGAGGCACCCTGTACATACATCTGTATGCGCTGAAGCCTCTCTAAATGCCTCTTTACGTGATCCATAGATTTTGAATGTCTGGAAAGGGCTCAAGTGTACATTAATAATGAAGTGTAGGGAAACCAAATCGCATAAAAACATGTGAGATTTATTTAAGCCTGGGCTGAAGATGATGGAGGACAGAAACACACTTCACGGTATCTGCCATTCCATATCACCTTCCAGCAATAGTACTCAACTTGTGGTTATCGAATTTGTGCAGTGTGACTAACAAACTGAACAAATAAATAAATAAGCAGCATCTGTTCAGCAATACTCATCAGCCTTTAGAATATCAGTAACTGCTTTATTGTATCTTCCATATCCCTTCTGCTAAGATCAAATTAAGACATTTCTTCAGTTCAAATTAGAGCAGAGTGGGAAAAAAAATCAGAATTTTTTCCCTGAAAAAATGTCTGAGATTTGACTTTTTCTCACCCTCCTCCTGCCCAAAAAACAAGGCCACTTTGCAGAATTTTATCTGAATATTCTCCGCCACTTCTTTCGGTGGTGGCTGCAATTCCACCCCCACCCCCACAATGCCCATAATGATGCTAGTTATGGGACATTGTGGAGCATGAAAAATGGCAGCAGGAGCAAAAAAAAAAAAACCCCAAACACCCCGGCTCTTAGGAATACAAGAAGCTGACCTACTGCTAATTCTTCTGAGCCCCTCTGCAAGAAAGCATGGGAGAATTTATCAGAGAAATTCAATGAAATGTTCCCCCCAATTTCTCTGCTCACACATAGGGTGGAGAAATTTCAGAAGCCATTTGTGCCCAGCTCTAGTTCAAATAGCAAGACCTGTGGTCTTGGGAAATTTATGATTTGTCTTGCTTGTAAAGTTAAAAAAACACCACATCATTAAATGGTTTGCAAGTTCCAAGTTTGTTTATCTGGTAATAGTCAGTCCTGTCTCTCTAGTCTTTCCTATGGGATGTAATTTCAATATTGGATATGTGGTTTCCCTTATCCACCAAACTCAAAATACTACAATAGCTGTGATCTGCCTTTAGTAAAATCATTGAAAAGTTTTGTCAAAACACCTAAAATAAAATCATACCTAAACAATATTGTAAAATCCATCCTCCATACCAGTTTTAACCAAGTCAATGAAAGCTAGTCCAAATAAGAAGGTTTTACATTTCTCTGCCAGATTTTCTTGTAGTATGGCAAATTTCCAAAGGGAAGGGATTCAGCAGATGGGGAACAACCATTAAGCAGGTTTTTCAATGTCCCTGCACCATATGGATTTGGTATATGTATAATAGAGTCAGGAAATCACTCTTGTTTGATTTGGGGAGTTCCTGTAGAACATATAGGAAGTCTCATGACTATACACAGATCAGTTCTTTACACTGATTCATCATACTATTTTCCAATATCTGTGGCTGTTATCTATTGTTACCATGAATGGATGGCAGAGTGCAGCACTTTCTATGAAGGATTAATGAGAACAATCAGGATTCATAGATTCATAGATCATAGAGTAGGAAGGGGCCTACAAGGCCATCGAGTCCAACCTCCTGCTCATGAAGGAATGTGAATGGCTAGCCTGGTGCAGTCCTCTTCTTCTTTGCCCTTGTTCATTCTCTTGTGCTCAGGCTCAGTCTTGGCACATTCCAAGCCTATGCATAGAGCTACTCCTGGTGTGTAGGATGAGGAATAAGTTGGGTCAATTAAACCCCTTCCTCCCCTTTGCTGGTCACTCACCTGTCTCTCCCCACACAGAGCCTCACATGTGAGGAGATGTATGAGAGCTACAATATTTTATTTAGGGGATTGTAGATGGGAATTCTGATATTTTGACAAGTCAGCCTTAGGGGCACCATCAAATAAGCATAGCTGTAACATTACTATGCTTATATCAAGAAAGTTAATGTTCAGTCTAACCAAGACTGAATAAGAGTTTGAAGAGGTGTATGGTTTCAAGCATGATCAAATTGTGTCATTTTTGCTCCCAAGGAACTTCAGTTCGGAGGGAGATGTACTACTGCTACAAATTAAAGTGTGCCTTGTAACATAAAGAAGGGGAGGAAGAATATGAAGAAGAAAGAGAATAAATATATTTCATGTATGATTACTTGGAAGCCCCCTTGAGGGCCCTGAATAGAAAGGCAGGTTGCCAATATAATAAATAAACAAGTCAATGTATAAGGGAGAGAATATAAGTTATATATTTCTTTATCATGCAAAAAATATTTAATGCCTCCACTAATGGCTCCAAATATTCATAACTGAGAATGATTGTAATGGCTGAAGTATTAAGAAGCTGCATTTTAATAGCCCCGTAATTCCTTCTAGCACTTCTGCTATGCTGTGTAATATGTTCCTAAAATAATGAAGAAAAAGGAGTGCAGATAATATTGCTATGAAGGTGACATATTACTCTCTGAATGGGGGCTGGCAGAAATCGATTTTCCGCCACAGAACTCTCCCCCCAAACACCCTAAAGCATAAATATTGGGAAATTAAATCTGATGATGATGATGATGATGATGATGATGATGATGATGATGATGATGATGTGGGCACCCCTAACAGACCCCAGTTACCTTGAACACAAACAGATCAGAAGTATGTGTGCATCTGATATAGATTCCCTTTGGTTGTAACCAGGAATGTAACCCATTCTGCCCAACATTTTAATTTGACTGATCATTAGATGGCCTCCAAAAGCCAGCCATGAAAGTGTCTCCCTTGGCAGGAGATGAACTTTCTGATGAGATGAAATGAATGTTGAAGTTGCAGTTCTCAGGATATAGCTGAAGAGTGGGAAGGTGCTCACCTGTGATTTCCCCCAAACCTCATAAGAAGATGAAGGCTTCCCCTGAGAAGGAATGGACAATAACTCTCAGGTATGTCCACTTTGCTAGCTCATAGTGTTGCCAATTGGAACAGAGAGAGATAAATGAATGGCTGAAATGCCAGTGTCATTGATTGCACTTGGGAACCTGTGGAGAAGATGAAAGATCAATTTCCCCAATGACTCTGTTCTCCACTCCAATAAATGGTGGCTAGTCAAGGTGCACAGCAGATCCTGTCAACTGTCTGCTACATAGCATAGTTTTCTTCAACATGACAGAAGGGTGAATTGATAGTGACACTTTTGGTTAATTGTCTGGGCAGGTGAGCCTGGCATATTTCTGGCCATCCATGGGCCATGCCCAAAATGGCAGATCTGTCTGTCTGTCCTCAAAGTCAGGCAGACTGTAAGAAAGATTATTCTACTCTGGCCAATGCATCTTCCACATGGGTGAGTCAAAGACACTGACTTCTGATGTATTTCTCCAGTCAATACTATTTTTGAGTGCATGTACACATTAGTTTGAGTCAAAAGCCATAACCCTCAAATGTCCATGTCTTATTAAGTGGCCATTGAGTCTGCCCTGGGACACTTAAATGCTGTTGTTATCAGATACCAATAAATAATCATTAGCTTTTCATAGTCCTGTTAATATACAGTACCCCCATGTATTTAGTGATACTGGCCATGGAAGGAGCATTTCTGTCCCATCCTTGTTGTTGGGGAATGGAGCATAAGACAGCTGTGTACTGTACTGTGATAGCTCCTTGCTGGTCCTCGTATAGCTAAAATCTAATGGGTGTTGGCATTACAGCAGGCATTATAAGGCTGCCATGTCCATGCTGGGCAGCATTTCAACAGCCTTCCCACCCACTCTTATGCTAACAGTGCAAAATAAGCTACAGTGCAGGCTGAGAAGGAATTTTTGCCTTTCCCTCTTTGATTAGCCTTGGGCAGGGGCTGGTTTTGCATACTCTGCACTCTTGCTGGTGGGGAGGCAAGTTAATATGATTTGTTTTGGCCTTATTGCTCAGCTGGCGATTAGGTCACATTGGGCAGATTGGGTTAGTGAGAAAGCTAGGCAAAACTGGTGAAGAGCCCTTTTGTAATAACAAAGCTGTGGCCCTAAATCAGGGCTGGCCCAATCATTAGACAGAGTGAGGGGCCTATATCAACCAGCAGATGCTGCAATGGCAGTTCCCCCAGGTGTTCCTCCTGAGCCCTCCGGCCATTCCTTTCAGTTGGAGAACAGTGCTAGGTGTCACACAACCCCCTAAATCAGTGTTCTCCAACCTTGGGCCCCCAGATGTTTTTGGCCTACAACTCCCAGCATGCCCCAGCCAGCTACACTGCCCTAAACTAACCTGCTGTGCTCAAGTGCAGTGGAAGATGTTTTCTCATAGCCATAACATCAGTTATAACCAAGGAAAACAATAATCTTATATCAAATTCAAATACTCTATGTCATCATGTATACCTCTTACATTCTGGGACTATATCTATGGTCTTTTGATAAGAGCTTAAAAATAAACAAATCCTATAATTTCCTTAACCATTCAGTTTTTCTCTGATGCAGATATTGTTTTGCAATGTCTTTCAAATTCTGCTCCTGCTGCAGCCAGAACATAATGTATTGGGTCATTCATTTAAACATGTCAAGCAAACAATGTTTTTGCAGCCAAAGAAATAACAGTACCAAAAGGAAACACGAACATTCAGTATTTATCTATATTGCATGACCAATATGTATGAATGAAATCACTCCTGGAGTTTGCACTGAACCAATACACACTATTTTAATATTTCATAATTTCCTTGGCATTAAATGCCTTGATGGGGGGAGGATGGAAGGAGATGATCCTTTAGGTACCCTCAGGGCCGGATTAAGAGCATTATGGGCCTGGTGCTGAGGATTTTGGTGGGCCTTTTTATAGAAATAAATAAAATGAAGACGCAATTTTATATTAAAACAAATTAAATATTTTAATTACCATTAAAGTGCCAAAACAGAAACATATTGAAAATATTTCTTTTTTTGTAAACAATAAGCTTGTTAACTCAATAAAACCGTTCATCACATATCGTTGATGATAAGTACCTCCACGTTTTTTAACCTCTAGGGCAGTCTTCCCTAACCGGGGCCCTTCCAAATGTTTGGGGCCCCAGCTCCCATCTTCCCCAGCCACTGGCCATGCTGCCTGAGGCAAATGAGAACTGTAGTCCAAAATATCCAAGAGGGATATTTGGTGAACTCTGTTCTCTGGGGTTTTTCAAAATAAAACTTAAAATGCCACACAATTCCCCATGAAAGCGCACGTGCACACACACACACACACACAGTATTAGCCAAGCACACACACACACACACACACACACACACAGAGAACTCTGTTCTCTGGGGTTTTTCAAAATAAAACTTAAAATGCCACACAATTCCCCATGAAAGCGCACGTGCGCACACACACACACACACACACACACACACACACAGTATTAGCCAAGCAGGTGACATTTTGCAGGCGGCAGGAGGATCAACACCCCCAAAAGGCAGACACATTCACATAAATAGAACATTCACAACAACCATTTTTAAATAAACATAAACCATCTTCCCCAGCCGCTGGCCATGCTGCCTGAGGCAAATGAGAACTGTAGTCCAAAATATCCAAGAGGGATATTTGGTGAACTCTGTTCTCTGGGGTTTTTCAAAATAAAACTTAAAATGCCACACAATTCCCCATGAAAGCGCACGTGCACACACACACACACACACACACACACACACACAGTATTAGCCAAGCAGGTGACATTTTGCAGGCGGCAGGAGGATCAACACCCCCAAAAGGCAGACACCCACACCCACAAACACACAGCCCTTACGTTCAGTTTGGCTCACAAAAGAGGGAAAGCCCTTTTACAGAAAAAAAGGAGAAGGAGAAGGAGAACTTGCAGATCAAAAGAGTCAAACTTTTGAACCTTACCTGTGCAGAGCAGGGCCATCAGGACCAGCGGCAGGTAAAGACCATCCCAGAGGTTTGTCCCATAGCAAGCAGAAGTCATGGTGGAGATTTTGGAGGCGGGTGGGCAGAGAGGGGTCGCTTGACGGAGCAAAAACTCAAAAACTCCTGCAGCTCATCAGTAAGGGTCTTCCCAATTTCCCCCAAATTATTTATTAAAAAAAAAAAAAAGCAGCCACAACAAAAAGCCAGGAAGCTTTGCTTGACCAAGAATAATTGTGTTGTTCTTGTTGCTTTGTTTTTTGTTTTTTTTTGTTAAACTAGCATTTGAACAATTGAGCTGCGAATCAGAAAGATCTTTTGCTCGAGGCTGGAGAGAGAGGTCCCTTCTAAATCTGAATATTACAGACCCTAGCAAGCCCCCCCCCCGTGTGCTAGAAGTTCTCACAAAGAAATGTAGTAACAGTGATTGAAATGCAAAGATACTGAAATGCTAATTTGAGAACAACAGTTCTTGCTAGGTCTTGCCTCAAGCCTGTAATGCAGATGTGCTTAGAACACCTTTCTAATCTTGAAAAAATCATTAATTATGCTGAATGATAACGATCAGAGCTAACTCCGAAGGGGGAAAAAATCGCCGCGTGTCCCTATAATTGCGGGCCTGTTGTCTGTTAAGGGCCTGGAGCTGCCGCTCCAACAGCCCCTAGCTTAATCCGGCCCTGGGTACCCTGACCCCAACTGTTTAAAAATAATAACCAGCACCTTGAATGGAGCATGGTACCATCAATGGACAAGCCTCTGTTGGAATTAAATCCATGGATTTTTAAAACTCAGATTGTAAGTGGCTGAGTTTCAATGCAATGATCTATTTGTTTCCCCCTTTGTTTTCAGTTGTCTTGAAGTGAAAGCCTATATATGTTTTTTGTCGTAAACACCATTACATGAAAGTGAGATCTGCCCCTGAGCATATGTACATTTATACAAATTGTCTAAACATGCATCTCCTTAATGTGTTTTTTTCTATTTTATGTGACACTCAAAGCTATGTATACAAGAAGCAATAATTATGTACAGCATAATTGCATTAGCTCACTTGATTTATTTTTTTTGACTGCCGAAAATAACATGTAATAAGAAGATAAATATATTGTGTTACACATTCAGGAAGATTAATTCTACTCCTACTGAATGTGTCACTGTCAGGCTCTAGGATGACCTAATTATAGGCTGGATTCAAAGGTTCACTTCTCCAGGAGAAGGCATCTTTCACTCCTGGAGGGGCCCTTTTACACTTTGCATGAGAAAGCTGTGTGAAACTCACAGCAGGAGTGTGTGCATGACAGCCAGGGTTCTACTGAGCACTGCAGGAGAGTCAGATAGAGGCTTCCTGGATTCATGAGTGTGGCGCATGGCCCCACCTGCTGGGGTCCCACTTGTACATAATGAGGATCTTTGTTATGGCCCCAAGTAAAATATAGTGTCTGCATTTTATTTTGGGAGTAATGTAGGAGAGGAAGTCTTCAAAAATGGCAAAAGCAAGATTGGGAAGGCAGGGATGAACAAGGCAAGAAGTTGAAGTCCTGCTTCTCTCTTCACCGGCTGTACTACATTGCAGGGGTCAAGCCTGGTTATTACTTGGATGGGAGACCCCTCCTCTAGTTTCCTGCATTGAACAGAGGGTTGGACTCGATATCCTTGTAGGCTCCTTCCAACTCTTTGATCTATGAAATCTATGATTCAGCTTTGATGGAAAACTCCTCAGTTCTGGTAAAAGGCTTGTTTAGATGCTGCCTCAGCCAGGCTGCCTTCACTGGGAATCTATGGCAACTTCTGACTACAGCTTTGGCTGATACTACTGCCACATTGGAAGCAGTTAAAGGTTTCCTCTTGCATCTTGCCTGGGGAGCTGGAGAAAGATGGAATCAGGCTGCCATTAATGGGAAGGAGCTCCACCTCTTCCTGCTTGAAAGGTTGCCCCTCTCGGCCTTTCCAACCTTGGTGGCTGGCTCCACCATCATGTGATTGCTATAGTGCAGGCTGGCATGGCTGCATTAGGCATAAATGGCTTGTTCCAGCCAGGCCAGAGTGGTGAAAGGATTCTGCCATGCACTCCTAAATGGCTGGGAGCTGTTGCCCTAGGTCAGAAGCAGGGCAGTTGCCTCAGGTGGAATGGAAGAATGGAACAAAACTAAAACCAAACATGTTACTAACTGTTAATAACTAATTCTTCCACTCATGGTTCTTTGGATCCAGCTCAACATATCAGAATAAGAGAAATATAGTTGGTCTGTATTTCATGGCTCTAGCTTACATTATAAAGAGACAATAGCTCATTGGGCACAAAGAAGACATGCTCTGCATGCAGAGGGCCACAGGTTCTATCCCTAGCATCTCCAGGAAGGGCTGGAAAAATTCCTGCCAGAAATCCTTGAGAGCCACTGCCAGTCAGTGTCGACAATACTGCGCTAGATGGACCAATCAGTATAAGACAATTTCCTATGTTGCTATGTAATAGGTACAGTACAAAGAGACAGTGGTCACAGTTCCTAAGCCTCTTACTGGTCTAGCTCAAGATGAGTAACTTGGTATGTCTCCATTTCTACCAGTAAACATTGATACAGGTCAAATGCTGGATTTCTGGAAAAAAATAGATATGAAAAGGTGAATTTTAGCAAATATTCCTCTAAGAATAATGATTCTTTATACACTGATCAGTCAAGATCTCTTGGGAATACGTAAAGTAGTTCTTTGGATCTGTATCCATAGTTGTCTATGCCTAGAGATGTGTGAAACCCTCTTCAGAAAGTTTGCTACTTATACCCAAAAATCTGTTGGCTTCTCTCAAAGTACTGCATGTTTCAGCTAAGATTGGAAGAACATCCTATTATTATTATTATTATTATTATTATTATTATTATTATTATTATTGGTGGTAGTAGTAGCATAGTAACATTTCACAAACTTCATATTGCGTGATATTGGATGAAACCATAGGCTTGGGTCAAAATATACTTTTCCACTCATGCAAGGAGGAGGGGATTTGTGTTGACTCCTCCCTCCAGCTATACTCCCCTGCATCATATTCCATACCATTCCTAAGTGTCCCCCAACACTCAGGAGCAGATATTCAGTGGACATGGGTGAAGGGGCTGCAGAGGGACGGTGTAACTCTGTTCTTTTCACAGAAGTTATAATCCAAGCTATAGAGATGTGTGAAATAACCTGTTCAAGAAATGTCACTAGTCAACATGCCAAATACAGCATTGACTGTGCTCTGAAATTAACATTTTTCTGAATAAGTAGTAGTAATGAAGACTCTCTTCTTTGATAGCTCAGTCTCTCATTTCTGATGAGTTCCTTTCTCACCCACTGTTGTTGAAGAATGTATGCAGAACTGTAGCTGTGAGGGAGATGCTAATGAAAATCAGTAATAGTAATTTAATCACAGGAATTAGCATAACCAGCATTTCCTGCTCCTCTAAGCATATGCAACCAATAATGAGAGGTTAATTAGTAATGTAATTGTGCTTTATGGTCTTTTCTGTCTCAGGGCACAATCTCCATCCACAGACTTTATCAGTGAGGCTTTGAAGTTTAGCTCATCATTCCAACTGGTTTGGTTTCCCCCCTCTTTTCTCTGAAGTGAATACAGAAATAAACTCCTCAGTGTGAAGTGGTTTCAGTTGTTCAGTATACAGCAAGATGACAGGCCACACTAATCACCAATCCCAAATTGGAAGTATGTTATTAACATTTCCCATGAAATAAAAGGTAATTTCCTTTACAAATTACATATTACAAATTACACACACAGACACACAAGGGGGACTTGCAACAAAATATTTCAGTGTGGAGTTCATGACCTTTTCCAGAATACTCCATTCCATTCCCCCTTCCCATTTTTTTCTCCCCCCCCCACAACAGTGAGTCAGCATTCCATGCCCACTGAGCATGCTCAGTCCTCATAAATTTATTATGGGTTCCTCTCCCCTCTTCATCCAGGAAGATTTGTTGTGTTTCTGTAATGGTTGGGTTTTTCCCAAGCCTGCCTCTTCTGCATGGTTGGTGCCATTTTGCCTACATAAGGATCAATACTCAGCTAATCATTAGTACATGCATAAACATAAATACATCCATTAGGTGATGCAAAGATCATTAAAAATTTGTGGTCCATATTGGCTATGGCCATTCTTCATTAGCATACATTATATCCATTGTATCAGCACAAAGTAGGTGGAAATTATGGGCATGATCAAGCCAAAGTTAAGCACTTTGGAACCTTATTGATTTCAACAGGAGAGATTCAAGCATGTGTAACTCTCCCATTGAAAGTGCTTAACTTTTAGGGATGTGCATCAGATTTGGACGAATCCCAAATCCTGAACACAATCAGGTTGATTCAGACAGATTCAGGATTCTGTATTGAAAAAACTGCAACATTTCTTCCCAAGCTGTCCATATGAAGAAATTGCCAGGGTGAGGAAACTGGGGTTGGGGGGGGGGGGCAGATGGAGAGTTTCTTTATTTACCAAATTGATAAACCACTCTATATAGAAGATTCCTCAGCAGTGAATAGTAAAGAAAAAACAAAATACAAAGGAGTAAACATATTTAAAATTAAATTATACCAATAAAACCATGGCTAATCAAAACTACTGGTGGTGGTGGTGGTGGTGTCGTTTTGTGACGGTGTAGCTTCTAATTACAGGGAATGATTTTCCCAATCACAGTGCTTTGGAGGAGGAATGTTAAAGTGATATATCTTGTTTCTAGACTGTTCTGTACTCTTTGTTTGCTAGGTCTCTCTCTCTTCTGAGTAAGAATGTTTAAAGAATTCGTAGTGGTGTGTAGGATGTTTTTGGGTTGCGTTTCTTACCAGTACCTGATTTATATATTCCCAAAGCATTTTCCTTTCTTACTCCAAGCAGTCCTTCCCTAAATTCCTTTCCATTCCAATTCAGTCCTATCCTGATATTTTTTTTTAAAAAAAATCATAGTTCTAGAAAATGTTGAGTGGAAAGGAAGACTGCACAAGTAATCAATGAGCCCATAGGATTTAACATTTATAGCCATTCCAGAGCCCAGATACCACCCTTATATAGCTATACTGTGTACTATAATCAATAATCCTTAAAAATGTATTTTTTACATTACATTGTAAACTCTCAAATGCATCATATTGTGTTTTTGTTTTTAAATTATGACTATATGGGGTCAATTTGACCCCAATACTTTATTAGCAGAGTATTATTATTATTTTACAAGCATAGGAATGCTACATTATGCCTTTATACTGCTCTTGCTCTTTTCATGCAACAGAGTCTTTTAACTGGCAAAAGGAGAGGCAAAAACATTCCAGCACTAGGGAGTCAATTTAATTTTTGAGTTCATTTTAAACAATTGTCCCCAGTGGCTGAAGTTTTCTTAAAACCTCTGGGATCCATCCTCCACTTTTCCTGCTGCGCTCTAAATGCTCCCTAAGCACAACATTTAGCACTTGCTGTGTTTATTTAAATTATTTTGCAAGCACTATAGCATTCTGATATGATGGGTCATTTCTACAATGCTACCAGAGTAATGACAGAATCCAGTCCTAAGAACTGGATATAAATCATTTTTGTTGTTTGTAACATAAAGAATTGCATCATGGAGAACACAAAACTCCTGTATACCAGGAAAAAAAATTGTAATTTGAAGGGGGTGAAATATGTCCTATATGTTTGGAATGTCCACCCAACTTCATCTTGGTTTGTAAGGTGACAGGGGCACAGTTCTTGCCACAAGTACACTGCTGGGTATGTTTCCTCTGGCTGGGTTATATAAACTGGAAAACAAAATTAGGAGCATATCCAGTGCAACACTACTGCTAAACGACTTTTAGCACAATGCCAGCAGCACTTGCTGGTGCAATGGGTTTTCTGGGGAAAGCCTTCACACCAGCAAGTACTACTGGCATTGTGCTAGAGGTCGTTTACACTAGTACAACACAATTTACATAGTGGTGTTGCATTGGATACTGCCCTAGGTTACAATTTTGCTGAGTGCAAGGATAGCATCACTTTACTCCCATTTACTTTGAACCTCATTTGCCATTGTATTGCCCATTCAATGCAGACAGATTATTTTGGAACTCTTCACAGTCTACTTTGGTTTTTACTGTCCTGAATAATTTGGTGTCATCTGCAACCTTGGCCACTTCACTCACTCAACCCTTACTCTAAATAAGTTATTATGAACAAGTTAAATGGCACCAGTATTAAAAAATTCTTGGGGAACCCCACTGCTTACTTCTCTCTGGTCCAAGAACTTCTAACTAATGTTTTATTTCTGCTGTTTAATTACTGATCCAGAAAAGGACCTGATTCCTAATATCTCATGATTCCTAAGTTTATTCAGGAGCCTTTGCTGATGAATTTTGTCAAAAGCTGTTGGGAATCCGAAGTATATAATGACTTCTAGTTCATCCTTATTCACATGCTTGTAGATATCCTCAAATAATTCCAGAAAGATGGTGAGACCAGACTACTATTTGCAGAAACCATGCCAGTTCTTCCTCAGCAAAGCCTATTCTTCTATATGCAACATAATTCTAAATTTTATAATGTTTTCCATCATTTCCCCCGGAGCAGACATTAGGTTTAACTGCCCTGTAATTTCCTACTCCCCAAGGCTTCAAGTACATAAGAACATAAGAAGCGCCCTGCTGGATCAGACCAAGGATCCATGTAGTCCAGCACTCTGTTCACACAGTGGCCAACCAGCTGCCCACGGGATCCCACAAGCAGGACATGAGTGCAACAGCACCCTCCCACCCATGTTCCACAGCAACTGCAGTGCAGAGGCATACTGTCTCTGGTACTGGATTGTATCACTGACTAGACTACTTCTGAATCTTCCAGCAACAATGTCTATATTAGAGAAAAAATGCATCCTTTTCTTACCAGAGATCAGCCATTTTACATTTGAATTCCTTAAGAACTCTCAGGTTTATACCATCTAGATCCAGTGACTTGTTAATTTTTAATTTGTCAGTGAAACCTAGAACATAACTTTTCTTGTTAGCTCTATTTGATTCAATTTTTTCAGAAGCAATCCCTCCAAAAATATTCAGTTTTTCTGTCATCTCCCTATTGACCAATAACAACACTTCCACTCATTTGTCAATTAATGGTCCAGTTGCTTCTCTGGCTCATTTC
Source organism: Shinisaurus crocodilurus (assembly GCA_021292165.1). Classification (NCBI taxonomy): domain Eukaryota; kingdom Metazoa; phylum Chordata; class Lepidosauria; order Squamata; family Shinisauridae; genus Shinisaurus; species Shinisaurus crocodilurus. The sequence goes on along the minus strand of CM037878.1, from coordinate 147,485,478 downwards.
CTGCTTCTGATGTCTTTGAATACTTCTGAAATTGTATATCTTTATATTTTTAGCAATATAATCCTCAAATTCTCTCCCCCCCCACTTTTCCTAATGACAATTTACACTTGTACTGCCTTTTTCTTCTCTCCGTTTGTGCAAGAATCTATATTATACATTCTAGCTAATGGTTTTACTGGTGGAATTTAATACACTCTAAGCTTCCTGAAGAAATATGACCCTCTTGACTCTTTTAACTAAAATGTCCTCCTATTTTTAATTACTATTTTTTAGAAGTTTCTGCTTTTGAAGTTTAATGTGACCATGCTGGGCAATGTTTCTCTCTCTCTCTCTCTCTCTCTCTCTCTCTCTCTCTCTCTCTCTCTCACACACACACACACACACACACACACGTTGAATTTGCTAGCACTTTGATTATCATTGTTACCAACTTGTTTGACAACACACCTTTGGCTGCCTCCCAGATTTCCTTCTCTAGCTCAAGCTCACCCTCAGAGTTTTGGTCAGTAGGTCACCTGGACAAAATTACTTTTCCAGCCATATATTTCAAACCAGAGCGATTCTGTGGAGGAATTATTTCTTTTAATTTTTTCTAGTTTATTGGGCTATATGAGGTACAGAACAGCACTCCCAATGCATCCTTCCCTGTCCCTTATATCCAGAGACAATAATATCCCACTTATGGAGCAATCCTATGCATGTTTAGACAAAGAAAAGGCCTACAACTCCCAGTATGCCCCAGCCAACTATGCTGGCTGGGGCATGCTGGGAGTTGTAGGCCTTTTTTTCTGTCTAAACTTGCATAGGATTGTGCTCTTAAGGATGTTTATTTAACATAGGATTGTGCAGCATGCTCTTAAGGATGTTTATTTATTTAATTCCAGATAAATTAGCAACTGTGGACCTACAATTTATCAAGAAGTCTAACTCCATCTCCTGTGACTTGAACAGGGACAAAGGTGTTTTATCATCATACTACACGTGTTAATCAGCTCACCAGTGCAAGGATATCTGTTATCACTCAACAACTGCTTTGTGAATGGCCTCCGTTAATAAAGTAATTATCACTGTCTGTGATACGTTCTGCCTTTCATTTCCCTCTGACCTCACTGTTTGCTATCCTCCCCTCCCCCGCATTCTGGGAGTGGTAGGCCTTTTCTCTGTCTAAACATGCATAGAATTGTGCCTTTAATCTCTCTATCACACTTACGCTCACAATGTTCTCGTTGCACACCCAAAATGAGACAGTTATTCCGGGCTTGCATCAGAGCTGCTTGCAAAAAACAAAATGGCCGCCCTTCTACAAAAAACTAAAACCAAGCAACTTCCAAAAAAAAAAGCTCAGAAATAACTCAGCTTATTTTCTGAACCGCTCACCCAAATTCTCCCCACAGTCCCCCTCCCTTCTCTCTCACCCATCCAGTCCCTCAGACCCCAAATACTCTCCCCATTTCCTTTAAACCCGACTTTCCCTGCTGGGCCAGTGGTGGCAGAAGCAGTGCAAGTCTCCCATTCTGCCACAAGAAGGGGAAACAAGGGAAGTTCCCCTCCGCACACACTCCAGTGCTCTGTGTGCTGTGCGGCAGTGGACTGGAAGCATTCAGAGACCTTGTAATGCCCACCTCTTCTTAGCGGTGAGGATTACAGCCCCCACCCCACTCATATCTGAGTCCAACTTCAGGGAGCTTTGCCAATAGCTCTGTTTAGCATAAACACTCCAGTCCCAAACCCCATTTTGGCTTAGAGCAGGGCTCTCCAACCTTGGGTCCCCAGATGTTGCTGGCCTACAGCTCCCACCATCCCCAGCCAGCATGGCTAATGGCAATGGATTCTGGGAGCTGTAGTCCAGCAACATCTGAGGACCCAAGGTTGGAGAGCCCTGGCTTAGAGGCTTCTAGCATTATAGCATTAGTGTCCCATACATTGCGTCCATCTCTAAATGTCCAATCATTTGCATGTGAGATTGCCTCTGCAACCCTTTGGTCTCTCAAAATAGCTTTCTTATTGCACAGTTCTGCCCTGTCCCTATTAGATGGCCTGGAACATTTGCACCACTATCCCTTAGAGAGGAGTCATCCCAAACTGGATTCTTCCTGCTCCCATTGGCTTTCCCCCAGAATTCAATTTAAACACGATTCTGCAAATGTTGTGATGTGAAATACCAGTAGTCTTGTTTAGAGATGGGAAAATCAGTAAGGTTGGAGCTCATTAAGGTCCTCTTAGTACCACCTCAAAGCTCAGCCCACCTTGTTCCAATTCCTGAATGTGAGCATTTTTTTTCCAAATAGGCGTACATTTTTTAAAACGGACACCCAAATGCCTACTTTTACGTTCACACTTGGGTAAAAACGAGGTAAGTTCTCATGTTTAATGAACTGAAATGAAATTCTTGTACATCAGTAGTCTGGTTCCATAATGGTTCAATTAGAGCTTGTGTTGTTTTCTATAAAAAGAAGCTGTCCTCACTGGTTCTTTAAAGAAAACAAACTTTATTATATTGGTAAAGAGTTCAGTTCCTATCTGGATGGAGCTCTCTTCTCTCTCTCTGGAGCTGGCTACACCTTATTCTCTGGCTAGTCTCAACCAGTTCCTCATTAACAAAAAGTTTTAAACAAACACTGCACTATTCCCACAGAGCTTGTCTCTTCTCTGCAGGTTCAGCCTATCTCAAAATGTCCTCCTCTTCCTAAACCTAAACCCTTCCTCCCTTTTCCATGTCATAGTTGCTTCTTTGTGATGAGTTTCAACTGTCCCTAATTTCTCATAATTTCCCTCCTCTGTTGCTGTTACTGTAGCCATTTTATTCTGCTGCATTCCTCCTCAAGCGATCCCAGCCAATGATATGCAGCCAAAGCAATTTGTACATGTGCTGACATTTCAGCTCAGCAACAGTGATCACACAGTGAGTTTTCCCGCCCCTACCAGTGACCACCAGTAATGCGAATAATGGTTCAGGAAACTCAATACATGGTGATATATCATCATGTGGTGTTTCAACATTATACTATACTGAGGTGGGAACTCATCATGAAGGAGCAGCTGTGGCACATAAAAAAAAGGTAAGACCTTAGACAAGAACTGCAACCTGATTTTTAAAATCTTAAATTGATTAATCTTATGTGTCTTATAATTTTGTAAGTTTGCATATGGATAAATCTATTCCTGAAACAAGGAGCATATTTCCTTTGTGTTTAGAAAACAGGTCATTGCAGGCATCACATTAGAAGAGGCATTCCCTCCTCCATGAAAAGGGGGGTGAGGAAGCCTCTTTTAAGATGATGCTTGCTTTCTGCAGTTTTTATAGGGATTGGTAAGAAAAATGATGGGTTTGATCTGCTGGTGCAAGGTGCCTCTGCACAATTGTTGGGGATCCCCCCTCCATGCTGTTCAGCAGGGTCTCTGTTGTATCCTCATAAGAGACTTTTCAGTGGGCTCTAGGGGAGAGGAAATGAGAGAGTTGTGTTGCGTGGGCACCCTTTCATTTGCATAGCCTTTGGATCAAAGCCATTTTTGTTTTAAAAATATTATAATCTGTTGCCCAATTAATAAGGGGCTCCTTTTTAGTCCAATGAAATGATTCAACACTACAGCCCTAATCCTAAAATTAAACCCACCCACCCCGAATCTGGTTATCATATTCAGGATCAAATTACATTACATTAAAGGCAGCTACAACTAGTTTTCCTCAAAAGGAAATCCTGATTTGGATCAGGCTCCCTGCAGCTGCAGTTTGCAATCCCGATTTAGATCACTTCACATTGAAAAGAATGATCCATCGAAATGAAGGATTCCTTGGCCTCAAAACAATTCCCTCTCCACAATGTAAAAGTGACCCCTTTAAGATTCTCCCTTGAGTTAAGAAACCTACTCAGCCCTAACACCCAGAAATGCTATAGAAACACCCATCACCAACATAATCCAACTTCTGATGCAGCTCCACCTTATCTTACAACTAAAGGTACAGGAGGGTTGTTCTTTTGTGACTGACAAAGACATTACCCATAAAACGAGGTGAAAGAGGAAGGATCAAGGAAGCAAGCAGTACAACCGACAAGCTGACAACCAACCACAGTTATGACAGACAGTTTGCACACTGAGCGACGAAGTGCCAAGACAGTTACTAATGGCCAGGTGCACACATCAGAATACCAATCAAGGTCTCTTCCTGCTCCCTAATCTCTATAAGGTGCCACTTTTCAAATAGTGCTTCAGGGTAGCTTGATAATTGCTTTCTTTTTAAATACCTAAATTAAATATACATCTATAATTCCAGCCACATTTGTCTCATACCTTGTTTCAGAAGCATGACACTTCTTAAAGTAGTGATGCTGATTTATAACCAATATGACTTGATTTTCAGTCATTTTTGTGATTTATAAATCAGGATTTTATATACTCTGGGTATTAAGGTCTATTTTATGAATCCCAGTTTATTTGTTAAAGATGACTGATTTAGTAGACAGATTTATTAATCATTGCTTGGAAATTCAAGCTAAAGTTTCGGTTTAAAGTCTTACATTTATAAATTAGATGCTTAAATCAAATTCCAATTTATACATAATGGGCTTGGTTACAGGGGATGTGCAGGGAAGTCATACATCTGCTACCTGCTTCTACCTGAGGATACAAAAATGTCATGTTCATCATGAGTAACTTAGTTATTACCAACCTACCCAAAATGAAGCTATTTTAATCAAAAATTCTCCTCTGGGTAGAATTGCTATATCTTGGGGTCCGTACAGTTTCCTTCATTTCTAAAGGCTACAGCCTCCAGTCTACATACTCCAAAGACCCAAATTCTTCTAAAATTTAATTTAAGTCAATAGTGTAATTCCTGGACTATTTCAAAAGTAATTAGTATGAGGAGTATAGAATAAGTGTGGCATAGTGGTGAGAGTGTTGGACTGGGACTCGGGAGATCCGGGTTCTAGTCCCCACTCTGCCATGAAGCTCACTGGGTGACTTTGGGCCAGTCACTGACTCTCAGCCTAACCTACCTCACAGGGTTGTTGTGAGGATAAAATGGAGAGGAGGGGGAGGATTATGTAAGCCGCCTTGAGTTCCTTGCAGGAAAAAAGGCGGGGTATAAATATAATAAATAAATAAAATAAATAAGTGGCAAATTATCTCTCCATCTATTTTGTGGCCTTGGCTGTAGTATTGTAAACATGATTCATATTTTTAAAGCATTTTCTTCATTTCCTGCCATTCTTGATTTATGTTGAAAGCAAGGAGAAGTAATGACGGAGAAGTAATAGTAATTTTTTAAAAAAAGAGTTTTCCCTTACTTTCCTTGTGTGGGATTTCAGGGATCACCCCCACTTGCAAAACCCCACATCTACTGGGATGGGGTCCATGACAGGAAGGAAGAGGAAGGAGTTGGAGGTCCAAGCAGGGAAGGGAGTTATGAGGGAAGCAGTAACACTGCCTTAGAGGCAGTGGTGGCTATTTCTCTCCCGTTGGCTGGTCCTCTTGGCCTGGGAGTGGTTTCCTTATGGGCGGTAGCCTGTTGTGAGTAAAGGCCTGATTGCAGAGTAAAGGACCTGCAAGACAAGAGAATCAGGACATGGATGTGGCTGGAGATCCACATATAAAAGGCAGGGGAAGGAGGTTACTGAAGGGAAGGTGATCTGCTGTTCTTGTGGGTCAGAGCAGGAACCAAGAATTATGGAAGGGAAGAAAGTCAATAAGAGTAACTTCCTTCTTTCCACACCATCCTTGTGCACCCCCCTGATTATATAATAACATAGTGTCCTGTTGGGTTGGGCCCAAGGTGCACCCAGCCCAGCATTCTGTTCCTTATATTGGCCAGTTAGATGCTTTAACTTTTCCTTGTAGGGAAGGTGCAGCAACACCTTGATTATTTTGATTGCCCTATTCTGTCCCCCTCCAGAAACTTACCATCCAGTAATATTTCATTTTTGGATGCTGTTGTTAGGAGAAGGACCACCTTTCCATTAATTATTTTATTTTATTTTATTATTTTTTTATTATTTTTTTATTTTATTTTATTTATTTATTTATTTATTTCATTTTTATACCGCCCAATAGCCGAAGCTCTCTGGGTGGTTTACAACAATTAACAAGACAGTCCCTGCCCGCAGGCTTACAATCTAAAAAGACACGACACACAAGGAAAAAGGAATGAGGAGGGAAGAAGGGGGAATATTAATACTTCTGGCAGGGCTGGTGGAATGGCTGGTAGTGGTGGCAGTTGAGGAAGGAGGAGCCTTCAGGAGGGCAGCCTTTCAGCAGGGCTGGTGGAATGGCCCTGCGCTCCCTCTCATCTCCCTCCTCTCAGCCTGCTTTACTTTCACTGACAGCAGGAAAGGGGGTTAGGTGCTGCCTGGATCAGGTATGCAACTACTGGTAACAAAAGAATGAAATTGCTAAACTGGATGGCCAAATTATCATCAATAAAGAGCAATGGACTTAAGCAGAGGTGGGGAACCTTTTTCCTGCCATAGAATCATAGAATCATATCATAGAAAAGTAGAGTTGGAAGGGGCCTACCAGGCCATCGAGTCCAACCCCCTGCTCAATGCAGGAATCCAAGTCAAAGTATCCCTGACAGATGGCTGTCCAGCTGCACCTTGAATGCCTCCAGAGTGGGAGAGCCACACCACCTCCCTAGGTAGTTGGTTCCATTGTCTTATTGCTCTAAGCTCTGACCGTGTATAATGGCAAATTGCTGTGATACAATAAAGTTGTTGTTGTTGTTCTTGCTCTGACAGTCAGGAATTTTTTCCTGATGTTTAGGTGGAATCTGGGTTCCTGTAATTTGAGCCCATTATTCCATGTCCTGCAAACTGGGATGATCGAGAAGAGATCCTGGCCCTCCTCTGTGTGACATCCCTTCAAGTACTGGAAGAGTGCGATCATATCTCCCCTCAGTCTCCTCTTCTGAAGGCTAAACATGCCCAGTTCTTTCAGTCTCTCCTCATAGGGCCTTGTTTCCAGTCCCCTTTATCATCCTTGTTGCCCTCCTCTGAACCCTCTCCAGTTTGTCTACATCCTTCTTAAAGTGTGGTGCCCAGAAATGGACGCAATACTCAAGATGAGGTCTAACCAGTGCCGAGTAAAGGGGAATGATCACTTCACGTGATTTGGAAGCAATACTTCTATTCATGCAGCCCAAAATAGCATTTGCCTTCTTTGCAGCCACATCGCATTGCTGGCTCATATTCAGTTTGTGATCTACAACAATTCCAAGATCCTTCTCACTTGTGGTATTGTTGACCCAAGTGTCCCCCATTCTGTAACTCTGCATTTGGTTTCCTTTCCCTAGGTGCAGCACTTGGCATTTATCCCTATTAAATTTCATTCTGTTGTTTTTGGCCCAGCGCTCCAGCCTATCGAGATCTCTTTGAATTTTGTTTCTGTCTTCTAGAGTATTAGCTGTTCCACCCAACTTTCTGCAAAAAGTTGCAAAACTGATAAGCATTCCCTGTACCTCCTCATCCAAGTCATTAATAAAAATGTTGAAGAGCACTGGGCCCAGGACCGAGCCCTGTGGTACCCTGCTTGTTACCTCTCCCCAGTTTGAGAAGGAACCATTGATAAACACTCTTTGAGTCCGATTCTGCAGACAATTGTGGATCCACCTGATAATTCTTCCATCTAGCCCGCTGCCCACTTTTAGCTAGCTTGTTAATAAGGATATCGTAGTGGTGGGGCCGAGCTGTAGTCGGCTGGAGGCTCGCTCTGGGCTTGCCCCCCCTGCGAGCGGCGGTGGCCCGATCCCTCTCTTCAGAGCAGCACGCTGCCGCTGCCGCCACTGCCGCCACTGCTGCCGCTGGGGTGGGGTGGGGAGGGGTGGGGAGTGATTTGCAATCAAGATTTCTTCTTCTACAACTTGTACAAGGTTCCCTCCATCAGTTTTGTAGTTGGGGGACACAGTAGAACAGAGTACAGTAATACCTTGGATTGCAAGCATAATTCGTTCCGGAACCGTGCTTGTAATCCAAAACACTCTTATATCAAAGCAAGTCTCTGGTGGGCAGTGAGTGGGGCCGATTTTGGCCCGCTACGTCTGCTTGAGGCGAGCGGTTACATCCCTACCAAGACCTTGCTTGTTTATCAAGTCAAATTTTTTAAAAAATTTTTTTGCTTGTCTTGCAAAATGCTCTCAGACTCAGACCAAGTAACTTGCAATCCAAGGTATTACTGTAAATAATATCAATATACTGGAGTGGGGCAAGAGAGGGGGCATGGCTTGGTGAGAGTCAAGAGGTCCAGGTTGAGAGGCCCAGATGTCCACATCTGGTCCACTGGCTGGAGGTTCTTCACTCCTACTAGATTGAAACATTGACAGTAGTTTGAGATCAAGTCATGTGCAAAAGAAGAGAGCCAATAGATTTACCTTGTCAGGTAGTTACCTGACAAGGTATACAGTAACATTTGAGTAAATGCTGGACTCACTATGAATTGTTCTTTGGATACAATGCTTTCTTTTCTCCTCACCCATTTCTCCTCCAATTCTGAAATTCCAAATTACCTAGTCTCATTTGTAGAGTGGCATCAATGGACTAAGATCCTGCTATTCTTCTACAGGGTTAAAAAAAAATAAATCCCTGGCATCTCCAGTAGCAGCTGCTATGAAAGACCTCTCTGTGACTCTGGAGAGCCACTACTATTCAGAGTAGACAACAGAAGGCCAGAAGGACAAATAGTTTGACCTGGTATAAAGCAGCGTCCCATGTTTCCTAGTTTTGACTTCTGGATTTCGTTCTTTGCATACTTTGTCTCAGCTTTCAGTTCATTCGGTTCATTTGTGACCCCCCACCCACCCATCACCACCAATGGTACACAAACTTATCATAAAACACAGTGAAAAAAGGAATGGATGTGATCTATGTACTTTGGGGGGGGAGTGGTTTATGATGCACATGTACACATCTGTGCATTAGTAGTATAGGGAGGGAGAAAATCTGAGAAAGACATAAATGAATTGAAAGGATGGAAAGCTGTGGCAAGCTGCACATGCAGAAATTCTGGAATATATTTTCAAAATTCCCTAAGTTAAACTGGAAGGCAAATGGAACAAAATGCAGAGCAAAGTACTTCTTGATGTGGAGAAGTTAGAAACTATTACACCATTGTTAGTTTGCTTGTAGAAACTGATAACATTTTCTTGATAACAAAGAAAAATAAATGGAGATAAACAAGCTTAAACTTTAAAAAAAATAGTTGGAAACCTGAATCAACAAAGCTGGGAAACCCCCTTTTCACTGACACTTGACTTTGACAGCTGTCAGAAGTAGGGTTTTTTTTTTTTTTTTTTTAAACAGAGATTTAAAAAGGGCAAAACAGGGTAGTTTGGACAGGGAAGTATACATACTGTATGAAATCTGTATACTTCCCTGTCCAAACTACCCTGTTTTGCTCTGCCTACTGTAAATCCCTGTTGTTGTTTTAAAAAGCCCTACTTCTGACAGCTGACACAACCGTGTCAGTGAAAAGGGTGTGGGGTGCACTTTTTCACCTTCCCAAGCACTTCAAGTCTTAGGAATGGGTGGAAAAGTTGGGGGAACCAGGACCAATTGCAGGGGGGCACTCAAAACCCTGAGGATCTCACTGAGAAGCGGGGGGGAGTGCCAACCCCCTTCCACAAGCAAAGATCATTTGCGGCTTTGCTTTCCCTTGATAGCTCGTCTTTTGACAGTGTCACATAAAAGCAAAGTAAAAAAATACACAGACCTATTTGGAGTTTCTCTGAGTCAATATCCAGGGTTGGTACCTGCTGAACTTTGACAGCAGATACCCCCTAGGACATTGGCCAGGTGAAGCTTCCCATTTCAGACCTGTAGAAGTGTGCACCTCCACACTGGTGCAAATCCGACTTGATTTTCTTTTTAAAAAATATATATATGAAGAAATTTGTACACATTTGGAGTGCAATTTTTTTTTTAAAAAAGGTGGCCAACCAGTGACAGTCCCTTCAATATGCTGCTTTGGAAGGGCTGTCACTGGCTGTCAATTCAGAGATCGCTATTTATGATTTGGGGGGGAGTGTAAAGGGGGGGGAAAGCCACAGCAAGCCAAAAAAATGGTTCACAATCACAGTGAAGAGAGGAGACAAGGTGGCTTCAGCTGCCAAGTCCCCTGGGATACCGCCGGGCACACCGTGGGTTATTGGATATCGGCGTACCAATGTCGTCTGTTGGGCGGACCGTGTGCACAGCAACCACCTCACCGTGGCTTATGCATGTTGTTATACATATTGTTCTCAGCACCACTCTCCCTAAATGCTTGACTATGGTTCCATTGTCATGTGCTCTTACTCTGTTTCTAAACCTGTTTTGTGTGTGTATGTTGTTGTTGTTGTTGTTGTTGTGGTTGTGATACAAGATCAAAACTGAATTTTTGAGAAAACAAGCTCCACACTAGTTTTCAACTTCTTAGTTATAGCGTAAACTATTTTGCTGGTTTTACATCTTTTTGTATCCCCTTGGTCACTGTATCCTTCATGTCCTTTTCTCTTATGAAACAAAAAAATATGCCAGTCATTGAATTCCTGGTGTTCACACTAAATTTTCATCACCTTTACATAGCCCATTTTGTAAGTTAACACACCCTCTCCATGGAGGAGGAGTGAGCGGGGGAAGGTCACTGCCTTTCCCTTCCCCTGACCTGGCCCTCATATCCTCTCCACCAGTGGGGATGGGGTGGGATTGGCTGGCGCTAAGTGCCTCCCCCACAAAAACTGTCCCACCTAGAGATGTGGCGGCCCCATCTAACAAGGAAGGCATGCTACAGCACTGTATCCCACATTTATAGAATTCCTGGTTACATAATTCCTATTTAATTCAATTCCTGTTTAATTAAAACAAAACAAATGGAACTGGTGCAGAGAACACTTTTTAGATTCCAGGTTCCAAAACTGTGAGAGACATAACAGGAGTGACAAGACACTTTTTTGTGTGTGGATCCTGTAATACCTGACATAGATAAACAGCATTTCCTTAGCTTAACTAGAAAGACTTTTTGTATCACAGAGCAGCAGTGTCAAATATCAAGATTAAATAAGCGAGAGGCAAGATGGCAAAACATAGCAGTTCTAATCAACTCCATGAGTTATCTTGGACTCTGGACATCCCTTAATGTTTAATCAAAATACTAGCATGAAGTGCTTTATATGTCCTTGTCAAAAAGCAGCAATAGCTTGAGAGGACAGGCTGGGAGGTATTTTTCCTTGCGCTCAGTCCATAAATAATGTCAGTGAAAATATGCATTGCATTGTAGACAGCATGACTGTGTCTTGAAAGTATGTGAAAACATTGTGGTTGGAACGTTGGATAAAAAGATTTAATGGAGAACCTCTCTAGGATATCTGAAATGCAGATGAAAATCCCTACAAATTAGGTATGCCAACAGAGCAGTTGTAAAGATGGAGCTAACATTTTCCTTCACACAAGGTTCTGGCATGGAAATAGACAAGGGGCTTCTGCAGTGATGTTTTGGAGTTACTTTATATCTGGTGCCAAATGCTAGATTTGGGAAATCATTAGTAGATATTATCCTTGAGGTTGTGTGACTGGGGAGAGGATGAGTAGCAGCCGCTCTCCCAACCCATCCTCTGTCAAGATAACTCTTCAGTGGAGAGAGCGCTTCCCTTTTGTGTTCATCCAGGTTCTCTTTACTTTCCCCACTGAAATCCCTCCACATCTGTTCAACAAACCCATCTCCAACTGAGAAGAAGGTACTGATAGATTGCACAGTCATGTTCCACATTCTGCTGTTCTTGGCAGTAACTTCCTCTTCGCAGCATCCAAAGAGTACAGTAGCTGCAAGTAGGTTTCCTGAGCTACATTCTCTCTTGCACGCTGAAACAAATTGCATAGCTTTGATATGACATGTACTAGCATGAAAGGCCTTGAGTCTGTCCCTGGAGGTGTCAGCTGGCACTACGAAGTACATCTTAAGCAGTGTGTGACATTCTGATGTGATGGTGAGCATAGACCCTTGGGCGGTTCAGGAGTTAAAAGTAAGAATTGCCTCTCAACCAGGGCAAAACAATTTTTTTTAAAAAAAATACAACTTCACACTGAAGTAACATCATTGAAATAGGCTGTTAAAAATAGGCTGTTATCTGAAATGGACTTTGCTGAGGAGTTTTGGTAACCTGAGGAATGTTATCACAGTCACATAGTACCATCAAGAGGCATGGGCAAAAGGGTCAGACATCTATGTGCAGCTAATATGGTGAGCTTCCTGCATAACATTCTCTGGGAGCACTTATCTGTTGGAATAAAAAAGATCCTCTTATCTTGCCCACATTGTGTGCAGTGTCAGCTCAATCAACTTGCATTATATAGTTTGCCATGTTTGGGGGTAAATACATAGTGTGTAGCTCTGTCTGGTTTTATTTTTTGCTGAACAGAAAGTGGAGGAGGCTGATCTGGATTGGGACTGCAGTGCACAGGGAGGGGCAGTTTAATCCTTCCTTCTCCCGCTGTCACCACCACAACACCCCCACCCCCGCCAGCATGGCAGTTAGGCAATAGAAAAATTAAAATTAAAAAATGGATCCCACTGGTGCCATCCAGACCCTGCACACTTACCTCTGAGTTCAAAAAACAGATGGAGCTACACAGTACATACTATCTATTAAATATTATGTGTAGTTTGACCCCAAGGCTTTGTTAAATCAGATCTTTTTCAAATGATGTAAGTCCTGTTCAGGCATTCTGAAACTGTATCTATGGTGGGACTGCAGCAACTTGTCCCCATCTTTGCTTCATTGAGCGAGAAGGTCTGAAAGAGAGTGTAAATGCTTTTAGCTGAACTTGATTACAGACTTCATAGCGATCAGGAACCCAGATGGTACAAGGTTCCAGATTGCAGGGAGGACAGTTAAGTGCATTCAGCCAAACACACAATCTCTCTTTAGTCCTTCCTGCTCATCACAGGAAGGTCAGGGTGGAGGAAGAAGGGCCCCGCATCCCCTCCGTGTTTCAGAAAACATGAATAGGGCTGTAGAATCTATTGCCACATATGACCACAAATGTAGGGATGTATGAGAAATTCATTTCTATTCATTTTTTTATAAGGATTTGCCCAGTTCACACCTTCCATACCGAACATGGGCTCGGACGCAATCTGTGGTTGAAATCCATACATTTCTGTGCTTGCAATAGGATTTGTGGAGTCCCCAAAATGTGCTCAACAGCATGCATACATTTGAAAAATGTGCATGAGAAATATGCTTTAATCAATGGGAGAAGAATGTGTACCATTTCAAAGATGTGCATGATTGATGTGTATACATTTGGAAAAATATGCACAAAAATATGGACCAATTCTTTTCATGTGAAAAGAAAGTTCACAATATGATATGGACTTGAGTCAGAGAGAGCTTGAAGATGGAATTGGAGAACTTTGGCGAGCTCCTGAATTGCTGATAGGCCTGGGTCTATTCTTTCCTTTAATGTCTTTAGCAGGGTGGCTTAGTTCAAAATATTGGAAATGGCCTGACCTGATCCAGCTGAGGTAGAGGTTTTTCAGTTCCAAATTTTTAAATATATTCAGTGGAAGTATTTGTTATATTCAATACTCTCAAATATGTTCTTCTGGAGGAGGAGGAGGAGGAGGAGGAGGAGGAGGAGGAGGAGGAGGAGGAGGAGAGCTTCCAAAATAACCCTCTAACAATGTGTACTGTTTATGATGGACAGGCATCCGTAGACATTATTTCTGAGAGACAAAACACATACACTTCTGAAGGCAATTAGGATTGTTACACCTCCTGAAGCTGAGACCCCGAGCCTGACCACTCTTGGTGTGTGTGTGTGTTTAAAGAGAGACTTCAAGCGTCTTCTTATGACTGATGTCTCCTGCAGATGTCTGCAGCAGATGTCTGCTGCAGATGTCTATTGAAGTCCAGAAAGAGAATTCTTGCTTGCTGCCTATATTTTCTCTTTCTGTGGAAGTGACTCCTCAGACAGATGGTCACTCAACTGCACATTTTAGCACATAGCTGCAGCTGTTGTGTAGCAGAATTCTTTTGATCCTTTGGCAGGATGATACAGATAACTAAATTGACATACGGGGTAAGAGAGCTTACCCTATGGTAGTTTGCCTGTGTGAATGGGTTCAGAGATGCAGAGAGTAGAAGAATATGCTGGGAACGTGTAGGGGAAATACATTTTTGAATGAGAAGCAGGCTAGGGATGATCCCTGTGGGAAATACCTTGTCCCTTTGCTTCTGGCTCCACATCCAGATTTAACTTCTTCCCCAGGAAACCCTGAGAAAGAGGCTAAACTTATGCTGGCTCAGCTTGTCTGAGCGTGGAAAGCTAAGCAGGGTCAGGCCTGATTATTACTTGGATGGGAGACCCCTCCTCTAGTTTCCTGCATTGAGCAGGGGGTTGGACTCGATAGCCTTGTAGGCTCCTTCCAACTCTATGATCTATGAAATCTAAGTCTGAGTCAAAAACTGGGACCTCAGTAAAGTTGCTTTATCTGTGCTGAAGCATGTACCCTGTGCCAGAGTCTTAGCTAGACGCTCGAGATGCACAGATCTGTCAGTCTTGATCTCACCGAGATAGTTGGATCTTTTTGATCAAGCTTGATCCATCCCGTTTCTACATGACTGCAACTTTTTTAAAGAACAAAAAACAAAACAAATCTATACAGTAATTCATATGTACCTTTAGTGTGCATTTTCCCTAATGTGCAGTTTTTGTGTGCACTTTTCTTAATGTACACAATTTTTGTGCACATTTTCCCCAGGTACTTTATATTGCTGAAATGCAGTCTTGTGTGTACTTTTCTCAAATCTAAGCATTTTGCGTACACTTTCCCCTAATATGCCCATTTTTTCTGTGCATTCTTTCCCAGATGAGCTGTATTGGAAAGCTCACAAAAGTGTGGATTTTGGAATGCAGCTCTGTCTTGGCCACTGAAATGCTCTGGAGACGCAAGTTGAGTAAATCCGTTAAAAACCAACAACCTTGATATAGCAAATTTCTTACCCATTCCTACTAGACACTGGATATAAAGCATTTAAAGGGATTAATGTGGGGAAAGTGTACTTTGGGCCATTCTAAAAAAAAACAACTAATATCCAGGGGGGGAAATGGTGAGCAGGGATAAGGTCCGTGTGTTTGAGCTGGGTTTGACAATGTTACAAGCTTACTCAAATTAATATCCCTGGAGGATAATCCTTTGCTAAACTCAAACAAACCTTCTGCTGAATGTGTAGAATGTGTAGATCAGTGCTGAAAGACCTTCTTTACACTAGGCCTGCACTACATTGAGAGTGCAGCTGAAAAGAGCCACCAGCCATGTATGGTATCTTGTCAGGGGTTTGAAAAGTCTTCTGGTTTTCCTGGGGCTTCCTGGGACTCAAAAAAAAAAAGTGTGTTGGTGGTGGTGTTGTAGAGCACCTGGCAAGCCACAATACATGACCAGTGAGCTGTCTTTGGCTTTGTGAGTCACAAATCAGTCAGGCCTGGCATATTGTAAATGGGACAATTTACAGCAGGGTTTAAATGAAATTGTGATGCAAAGTATGGATCTCTGAATTTAGCCTCAGGTGAAAGAAAACAGAACCTGAATTCACACAACGTGAAATCAATGATCTAAATGGAATTGAAAGTTTATACACAATACTCCCTTCAGCTATCATCAGCAATGCCACCATCTATAGAAAAAACATTCATATAGCCCTTTCTTGGGCATCCAAGGTGCTTCACATATAGAATCTCAGTCATTCTTCCAATAACTCTGTACATCAGTATATCATCATCCCTTGATCATAGATGGGGAGGGAGAGAAAGGATGATTTGCTGCAGGCAGCGGTGAAGAGCCTCAGGCCCAGAAGCCAAATCTGGCCCTTCAGGGGACCCAATTTGGCCCTCCGGCATTCCTCACAAGGTCACGCCCCTTTCCCCAACCACCAATCATTTCGTGGTTTCCTGGCTTTTGCATGGGTTCCCCCCTCCCGCCGCTATTCTAAAAGGTTGAAATGCCTCTCCTAAGGCTGGTATTTTTGGTATTCAATAGACCTGGCTATCGAAGGGATCACTGGTCTCGCTATGAACCTGCCCAACTATTAAGATCTGCTGGTGAAGCCCTTCTGAGGGCACCATTTTTAAATAGTGATGTACGCCTTGTGCTCAGCGAGCACCCCCGCCGCTCAACTCCTCCTGCGGTGACATGAGGCTCCCAGCAGACCTTTCCAGAACCCGGAAGGGATGCGATGGGTCCCGGCGCTGTTCCAGGAACTGACGCGATGGGACCCTGGCACTGCTTTTTCCACGTAAATATCATAGAAACCACTTAAAACAGCTTTGCGGCCGTATTAAGGTGATTTTTAGGAGTGTATGATTTCGCCTCGCGCGGGCGTAGTGGGCTGAAATCGGCTTCGCTAACACCCGTGCCGACTAACCTGATCTTCTGGGTGGTTCGCCTCTCCATGGCGAGCTGCCCACGCCGTCCGCGCTGGTCCTGTAGCATCACTTCCGGCATGCCGGAATTGACGCGACGGGACCCTGCGCCGGCGTGCTGGACCCCCACGCTACGTTTTTAGCGGGGAAACCAGGGCAACAAGGCTGTTTAAGCCAGTGTGGCATAGTGGTGAGAGTGTTGGACTGAGACTCAGGAGATCCAGGTTCTAGTCCCCGCTCAGCCATGAAACTCACTGGGTGACTTTGGGCCAGTCACTGACTCTCAGCCTAACCTAACTCACAGAGTTGTTGTGAGGATAAAATGGAGAGGAGGAGGAGGATTATGTAAGATGCCTTGGGTTCCTTGCAGGAAAAAAGGCGGGGTATAAATATAATAAATATAATAAATAAAATAAATGATGATGATGATGATGATGATGATGATGATGATGATTTGCCCTACCACTTTTGCCCTTGCCCCCCCCCCCACCACTGGAATGCAGCCCTTGAGAGCTTCGCCTAAACAGAACGTGGCCCTTGGGCTGAAAGCGGTTCATAGGATCATAGAGTTGGAAGGGGCCTACAAGGCCATCGAGTCCAACCCCCTGCTCAATGCAGGAAACTAGAGGGTTTTTTTTCCATCCAAGTAATAACCAGGCCTGACCCTGCTTAGCTTTCCACGCTCAGACAAGCTGAGCCAGCGTGAGGCTACTTTGTGAGCTACTTCATGCCTAAAGTGTGACTGGAATTATGGACCTGTCAGATCAGTCTCTTAGCCACTGCACTATGCTAGTGCTTCTCTTTCTCATGGAGCAGTTCCATGCTACCAATTATTTTGGCAAACTGGAAAACCTGAAGTCCCTGTTCTCTTTAAAAATCAATGCCAGAGTCTATGATTTAAAGCAATGAGTGAATGTATCCTCTCTTATTTTGATCTCAACACCATAGGCACACCTTTGTTGTTGTTAGGAAAAATAATGCCTTTGAGCAACTAGTCAAATGCCAGTCAAATCACCGTAAATTTCTTTTGTACAGATGTCTAGGTAGACTTCAGAGGCAGGTGTTTCACACTAAAAGATGTACTGAAAGAGACAGAGAGACTGCTATTGGGTTTACCATGAAGGAAAGATGACAAAAAACAAAAACAAAACAAAGCCATAGCAAAGACAAATAGTGACTTTGACATAAATACCTGGCAAGGGGTAATAAAGCAAATCACTATAGGAGAATAACATGAAGTGGAGTGGGGAAGGAAAGAAAAGACAGACAGGAACACTGAAGGAGGTACATACAGACACAGGCTAAATATTAAGGAAATAAGGCAAATTTGGTGAGAAAAAGGTACAATTTCATAGAAAGACAAAGAAAGAGCTAATAAGAAAAAAACAGTATTGATATACCTACTGGATATAATAAAGCAAGCCTATAAAACATGACAAATATTGAGAGAAGGCAAGTATTGGGAATACAAGGAATAAGATATATACTGCAGATTTCGCAATGTGGGTGGGAACAACAAAAACCTGAAGATGGACAGAATGAAAATCAAATTGGAGACATATTTCACAGGAGACATGTTGGTTATATGAGAGCTTAGCCTAACAGAAATTAAATGGATGGAGCTTGCCTATATGATAGGAAGAGTTTTGCAGCATTGAAGGCAGGAATAGAGCATACAGAGCATTGGTAGCATTTGTGGTTAGCTCACTCTGGATGAAAAAGCATGTTTGAGCCCGCTGACATCTTTGTCAGAATTTTGCCCTAATCATTAACTTACTGGATCCTATGGGAGATTATGCATCTTGTAATAAATGATGAAAGGGCATTGTAAGGGAACCAAAATGCTAGTTGTGCCTCACAAAGTGATTTTGTTGGAGTCAAGGCCAAGCAGAGAGTTTGCACCATGGACTGAATCATTTCCTTACCTGTGTGCTTTATAGACCAATCTACAGCATAAACAGGTAATGAAAGAGACTATAGCCGTATGCTGGTG
This sequence comes from Shinisaurus crocodilurus, assembly GCA_021292165.1. Lineage (NCBI taxonomy): Eukaryota > Metazoa > Chordata > Lepidosauria > Squamata > Shinisauridae > Shinisaurus > Shinisaurus crocodilurus. The sequence goes on along the minus strand of CM037878.1, from coordinate 147,467,097 downwards.
TTCACCTGCACATGTAAGGACTCGAGCTTTGAAGGGGGACAGGGTCATGTATGCAAAGCCCTGCCCTGGATTGTGGGCTCTTCTAAAGTCCCTCCTGTATGGAGCAAAAGGGTTTCTACCCACATTCAGCTGAACAGTTGTTGATACATCAGGGTTTCAGATGCATGGAGGACTCTAACTAGGGAAGGAAGAGGAATACGTTTGGTCTGCATTTTTATATGAACTTACCCAATTTCATCTCCTTAACCTATATGTGAACTGGAACACACTTTTGTGCCAAAATTGGCACTTTTCAGATGCAACTGCAAAAAAAAAAAAAAAAAAAAAAAAGGCACACAAAAAATTGTATATCAAGAAAAAGTGCACACAAATCAGGGAACAATCACTTGCAAAAAGTGTGCATGCTAGGAAAAGTGCATTGAAATGTTTATATTAAGAGAAATGCATATGAAAATACATAGAATTTTCATGTGGACTTTGCCAAATTTGCACTTGGGCCAAAATGAATGTACAGTCGGCAAAATGAGGAATTGAATGAACTGAAATAGAGAGATTCGCCCATCCCTATGACTGTGTGCGGCTGAAAGTAGGTAGGATCCCTTTGCAGATCTTCCTCTTCAACACAGGAACGTCTTGGCCTTGCAAGGAGCCCGCATGCCTGGGGATGTTGGCCGTGGGGCTTTCATGTATACTGCTGCCCAGGAGAGGCTGCTGACTCCTATTTCGGTGGGACTCCTTTTCCATTGCAGGTTTCATTTGGAGTTTCATAGGAGCTATCCATGGTGCTCCATGGTGGTGAACCTATTTTGGGGAGGCCACCCTCCCCTGCTGCTGCCCCTCTACAAAGTTTTAGCTCTCATGTGTGCAGGTGAATGTCTGCACAGCACTGTAGAATCTTGATCAGTTTCATGAGCCTTTCATCATGAGCATTTGCCAATTTTAAATGGAGTATTCATTATACTTTTTTTCAATGATGAGCCTCTCCTTTCACCTTTTCTCCCAATGTGCAGTTATAAAAGGGCATATTCTGTTTAGACAGTATCTATGGCAGTATTTAAAGGAGTTTTCTCAGATATTCATGAGTTTAGGTATAAATGGCAAAATAGCAAACAAAGAACAGTATGTTGTATTCCAGGAAGGGAGTCCCTACTAAAGTCTTTGCACACTTTAGAATGGTGCTGCTAAGCAGATCTAGGTAAGTCCCTCTGCAAGGGATCAGGAAGTAGTAAGAGGTGTCCTAGATGCATCTATAGAATGCCTTCCCAAGGAAATCCACCTGGCATCTTTTAGGGATGTGTACGGATCTCGTTTGGGGGGTGAAAGTTCGACAAATTCGCTGGGCTCGACCCCCTGAGCTCTGCTCGATCTACCTGCTTCCCCAGCTTGACTCGTGCTCTCCTGAGCCGAACCTGGGAAGTGACTTGTGGGTTCCTGGAGGAACGACTTTTACGTAGAAAATGGCATAACTTAAAAATGGCCATGATTTGCACAAGTTACGCAAATCGTGGCTGCTTTTAACGTATCTTACGCCATTTTCTATATAAAAACTGCTCCTCCAGGAACCTGGAAGTCCAGCAAGCGGCTCTGCCAGCATTTACATTCAGCCTGGCTTGGCGGGCGCAGCAGCAGTGCTCGCCGGGTGCCCAGTAAGTCGGGTGGTGGGAGAATCGCCCACCACTATCTTCACTGCATACATTTAGATGCCAAGTTAAGACCTTCCTGTTTAAGCAGGCATTTAACCTTTAATCTGTTTCTTTATTAATTTTACTGTGGCTCCTCAATGTTTTCAATATTTTTTTTAATGTTTGTAATGTCTAATTATTATTTTGTTGTATTGTTATTTTTATTTATTTATTTTTGGGTATGTTGTTGTTGTTATTGTTTCCCAGGTGTGGTGTAGTAATTATGGCCATTTCTCTAAGGAGATTTTCTCCTCTCGTGATGTTAGACAAGGCTCTGTTCTTGCTCCCACTTTATTCAATCTGTACCTGGCTGATCTTCCCACTCACCTATGGTCAAGAGCCTACCACCCTCCTAAGAATTGCTCCACAAGAATATTTATCCTCCTCTATGCAGATGATGCCATTTTAATTTCGCAGACACAATTAGGTCTCAAGCGATTACTATCTGGATTTGCTGGGTTATGTAATAAAAATATTTTAACAATAAACTACTCCAAATCTAAAGTTATGGTACATTAATACCTTGGATTGCAAGTAACTTGGTCTGAGAGCATTTTGCAAGACAAGCAATTTTTTAAATATATATTTTTACTTGATAAACATGCGACGTCTTGCAATACAAGTGTAGGGATGTAACCACTCGCCTCGAACGGGCGTAGCGGGCTGAAATCGGCCCCGCTCACGCCCGCCAGAGACTTGCTTTGATATAAGAGTGTTTTGGATTGCAAGCATGGTTCCAGAACGAATTATGCTTGCAATCCAAGGTATTACTGTATTTGCAAGGAGGAAGGTTAGATACTCTTGGTTCATGGATAATAGCAGGCTTGATCAACTTGACTCCTACAAATATTTGGGTATTTGGTTTCACAAGGCAACAAACTGGAGAGTTCAGGTGAGATGTGCGAAGGTTAAAGCCGAACAAAATTTGGGTGCTATATTACGGTTCTTCTTTTTTTTTTTTTACTAAAAACGGGAATTTCATTCCAGCTGCTATCTGTGTTTTTAAAGCCAAAATAGTATCTCAGATTCTTTTTGGAGCCCCTATCTGGTTCCCTGGCCTTAAAGACTCTCTTGAAGGTGTTCAATCCTACTTTCTAAGAGCTACATTTGGTGTGCCCAAGTGTGTGGCTAGTGCTGTCCTCTATCTAGAAGCTGGCCTTAATTCTCTCGGCTGTCTGGCTTGGATATATTCTATTCACTTTTGGCTTCGCTGCTGCTCTTTGCTTAAGCTTAACTTTTTTGCATTCCAGGTGATGTTAGATTCCCATGTGTCCACTTGGAATAAGGCAGTGGTAAAAAAAAAAGGTTGTCTCAGCCGGGCTGTCACCATCCTACTTGTTATCCATGCCCTGGGAGAAAGCTAAATTTCTTGTTAAGCAGAGATTAATCGACTTTCAAGAGCTCCATGCAGCGGCTCAGGGCCCATGCTCCCCCTTGTCCCTGGGTCTGTCAGACCTTTACTCTACAAATGAGATGCTATTAGATTGGTTATCTATTCCAAAATACAGAGAGCATTTTCCTTGGCTCGATTTATTTAATGTTCTACCCTCCGAGTCCAAACTTTTGGGCGGTAGATACAGTAAAATCCCATTGGAAAACAGGTGCTGACCCTGCAATAATGAGGAGGTGGAAACTGTTGCGCATGTTCTGTTTAACTGCAGCTTTTATCTAGGGGCTAGAGAAAACCTAATATATCCAATCACCCAGACTTTTCCTGGACGATCCATAGAGTTTCTTCTGTCCACTCTGCTTGACGGTTCAAATAGCTCAATTACCAAGAAAGTTGCAAAATTTTTGAATATTGCTATTGTGACTAGACCTTCTATGCTTGTCTGATTCTGTTTTCATCTTCTAGGTTTTTACTTTGAGTGTATAATTAAGAGCTAGTGTATCTTGTTTGTATTGTTTTATGCATTCGTGAGGTCAGTAGGCCATTAAAAAAAAATCTAATCACCAAAAAAATAAAAATACTGTTATTGTTTGGTTTTATGATTGTAAACCACCCCGAGGGCATTTGCCAGTTGGGTGGCATACAAACCTAATACATACATACATAAATAATTTGCTTTGTGGGTTTCAACACAGGAACAAAAGATAAGGAGAACTGATTGTGATGGGAAGAGTCAAAAGAAAGCCCCAAACTGTAGTCAGTCAGCAATAGATTTCATATATTGCATGAAGTAATGGCTACAATCATTAGCAATTCCTGAAACTGTTACAGCTGGAAAGAAGTGCCTTGGCAATAATTGTTGGGGAGAAAGGGAATTTGGTATATCTTAGCAGAGATATGCGGAAGCTTTCCCCACTAACTTACTAAAAGAAAACTGCAAGGCTGCTCGCCACATGGTCTAACCCAGGCCAGAAAGGCTATTTAGGATTAAAAATAATCCAAACTTGTTATCAAACAAAACAGCAGGTTTATTGAACTCGCAACATCTGGTATTCTTGCATGAGGCTTAGTCTACGCAGGCACAACTTAAAGTTGGTTAGAGTCTGTTGGAAGTCAGCATGGCTGGAAGAGAGCCAGCCAGGCACCTGTTGCTTTGTTGAAGTCTAGAGGAGATAGAATCATCCTCTAAGGAAGATTTCCAGGTGTGGGAGGAAGTAGCTGTGGTTAGGCAGGTTATTTCCCATTAACCCATTCCTCCCTTAGTGACCCTATGCATGCAAGGTTACCCATATATCTAAAAATAATGACAACTGTTTCATTCATGGTCACCTCATTCACCCATGGACTCATTCACACAAAGCAGTGTGCAAGCCATAGCTTGATTGTTCATACCCCTCCCTCTGCCTGCTCCCTTTCCATGTTCTACCTCTCTTCTTCACTTCCTGGTTTGTTGAAACCATAGTTTTCCTAGTTTATATGTAATGACTGTCAAGGTTCCACCTGTACTGTGACACCTTGATCAGCTGCTTAAAGATATTTTTCCTCTTTAAGAGTCCCTCCTGTATCAGGATGTCAATTCTCTGCCTCTTTACCTTCTCTCCCCAGTAATGTGGGATTAGGCTTTAGGTGTGGTGCAAAAGACACTCCAAACAACTGAATGGTAACAATAACTGTTTACTTTAGTAAATTTGGTATATTAGATTCACAATAACTTAAGGTAATTACACAAAAAGAGCTGTATACTTTTAAAAAGCAGGTATAATAGAAATAAAAGAAATAATAATGCAGTTCTCTCTAATCTAGCTACTCTTTCACCTGTAACCTTAATAGAGATTCCTTCCCAGCCTATCCCTGGTTGTTCTGCATTCTTCAGTGATATTCAGACTCTGCTTCTTGGTGCCCGGAGTTCCTCTCCTCCACACACTTTCTCCCTGTAGGTGTGTGCAGTTTCTCTGCACTCTCTCTCCAATTACACTCTCTCACTTTCCTGCTGCTTCTGCCTCCCCTTTATATACACTCCCACAACTTTAGAAGGCTACTACAATCAGGGGACCTCAAACTGGGGAAATGAAACTTAACTCCATTAGGGGGAAAAGGAGACTTCTCTCAATGAAAAGTAAACTAACTCCATGAGGGGAAAATGAAACTCACGAATGCCCCCCTCCCATCAGGAGATGTTTGGGCCTACAGGCTTCAAACTATCTCAAGCCTGTGTAAGCCTCAATCCTTCACAATGACAAACTGGTTTGATCCAACCAGTGGGATTTTGAGTGAATGAAGGGACAGGGGCATGCAAGAAGAGACAAAAGGGGGAAGTTGCCTCTGATGAAGTCACTACACTTCAAAAGCATTAGGCATAAACTGTAAATTGGAGTGCATCATAAATAAGTATTCTTTCTCTTCAGCACCTTTTGAGGTTTTCTTTCTTTCTTTTTTTCTTGTTGTAGTCTGGCAGCATGCAAGCCCAAGGCCCAGGCATGAACAGTCAAAACATGGTAGGTTGTTAAATGTGGCCCAATGTTTGTTCATATATTGAATATCCAAGATAATTGGGACTACTCACATGGATAAAAATTAGTGTATGATCCGGCCTGTTGAAAAGTGAATATAGCTTCTTGTGGTAGGGTTAACTGGCTGTGGATGCTGGGAGCTGAAATCAAGAATTAAGAGCCTAGTAGGGCCTGATCCCTAAATTATAGAAGGCCTCAGATGAACTGAAGGAGACTTACATCTGGGTAGACTTTTATAGGATTTCACTATTACTTGAGCTGTAAAGAGCTATTTTCATAAAGCTGTTTCTCTTCTTTTAGTCTCAAATTCCTGGTAAGTGTGGATATATACACACATGGATACCAACCACACAATCTAACTAGCACAAACCGGATTTGTACAATGTCTCTGGAAAGCAATATGGGATAATGTCCAGTGTAGTAGTCCTTTCACCATCAGGGATGTGCAAAACTCTCTAAGGAGTTATGCTACTCTTAAAGAAACTCCTATTTTTATGTTTACCTCTTTGAGCCAGTTCTAACCCAGTAACAAATGCAGAATACGATTCCATGTCATGAGAATGTTGCAGAGCTTAATTATAATAAATGCATGTAAATCTTCCCAAAATCCCTTGTATCTGATTGAAGGTACTCCAGAACTCCAATTTGTTATTACATGTTTTCATCCCTGGAAAACAGTCACTCAGTTTTAAATTTACACTAAATATTTCACCTCTTACCCTCCTGTGTTTTTTTTTAAGGTTACAGCTGAGCATTTAAAATTACTTTGCCCAGTGTTGGAAAAGATATGCAGGAGTAGCCGTGCAGCTCTCGGAACTGATTAAACCAAATCTTTTTCAACTGGAAGCTGAAACAGTTTATCAGGCAGAGACAGCACCTACAAAGCAAATTCAATGGACTCACCTGTGCCCCTAATAGTAATAAAGTGGAAAGCAGACACTACAGCTGCAGCCAGAATAATAAAAGGGGTAGAGCTTGTATTCTCTATAAAGTTATTCCATCTGGAACAGCCGCTCCTTGGCTGAATAAATTTGCAAATAAACACAGGCTGAGTTCTTGCTAAGGGGTCCCTCCCTCTTGCTCTTGTTAGGGGATGAAATTTGTCACATGCTATCTCACTCCTTCTGTAGAGACCACAGGTACAAATGATCAAAAAATGTTATATAAAGCAGCACTATGTCATGTAGCAAGGCACTGGAACTGAATGTTCTCAGTTTCAAACTAAGTATCCTACGCATTCCAAGTGAAATTGAAGCCTTGGATGTGCTTCAAAAAGGACCACATTTCTTGAGGAATTTGAAACCAAACAAATGAAATTCTGCTCGTACAGGCAGCAAGATCTGATCATATACAGCTAGCTGTTCCCCATGTAATGAGGGCTCCTGTACTTTGAAGAGATGTGCACAAGAGGGAATTTCAGCATGTGCAGCTTCTCCTGTCACAGTGTTTTGAAAATCTGTGCTTGCTGAGATGTTTTCATCTACATAGCTATTAAAAGTGAAACTACAGCAGGGTGAAAGATTGACTATCTTTGGGATGGACTATCAGTTTAATTCATTTCAGTTTAACTGAGCTTTATATAAATATTTTTATTCTGCTTTTCCTCAGCTCAAGGCAGCTCACAATAGCAAAATGTTAAAAAAAAATAACAAAGGATAACAATTTTAAAACACAACCGTGTATGTGTAATCCAGTCATAATTTCTTTAACAGGCCTACATCCTAATGACACTTGTCACCAAATAATTAACATTGTGTTAGCTAGTTGGGCCTGTCCACACTATGGATTTAAACGATTTTAAAATCTCTGTAACTGTTAGTACTGCCTACCAAGGGACCCTGCGAACTGTAGTTCTTGAAGTGGTTTCAGATCCAATATTATAATAAACCAGATTCTATGGAGAAAGCCACGATGCTTATACCATACAAAATTAGGGTCGGACAGATCTGTCAGTGTCAAGTTCACTTCTGCTCAGTTTCTCATTTTTCCAACTTTAAGTTCATTCAGTCCTCTTTCCACATCAGTCTGTCATTTTTAAAAAGTCAGCAGACTTTTATGCATTTTGTGTACATTTCTCAATGCTCACTCATCCTTCCTAATATATGTATTTTTTTCCCAAATAATTTCCCCTAATATGATGTGTGTTTGTGCACACATTTCCCTAACATACACACTTTTTGTGCAATATTTTTTTTTTCATAGAATCATAGAATAATAGAGTTGGAAGGGGCCTATAAAGCCATTGAGTCCAACTCCCTGCTCAACGCAGGAATCCAAGTTAAAGCATCCCTGACAAATTGCTGTTCAGTTTCATCTGGAATGCCTCCAGTGTGCGAGAGCCCACAACCTCCCTAGGTAATTGGTTCCATTGTCATATTGCTCTAACAGTCAGGAAGTTTTTCCTGATGTTCAGCCAGAATCCGGCTTCCTGTAACTTGACCCCAGTGTCCCCTGGGTGTTAATATTGCCACCACCAGCTGCCTCCATTTTAAAGCACTGTGTGAGTGTGTGTGTGTGTGTGTGTGTGTGAAGTCAGCATTTAAAATGGCTGATTGGTGGAATGAAGCATGGCAGAACTCTCTCTCTCTCTCTCTCTCTCTCTCTCCTCTCCTCTCTCTCTCCCCCCCTCCCCCCTCTCCAAAATGTTTTGCAGAGTAGGCACAACACTTGTATGCTTGTAACATCTGTGTTCTTACCCTGAAGATCACTACTTGTGGGACCTTTGATCACATATAGTTGAAGGCTCTTCTCCCTTTTCTATATACTGCATTTATCTACTGTGTTATAGCCCTGCCTGCACTGACTTCTGTATCAGGGAACATTAGTAAACGTCATGTTTTCCTTGAAAACCCCCCACAACTAAATACTAAGAAATAATGTTGAATGGAATGCTTAACCTTGCATTGGTTCTGACCGTATTTCAGAAAAACCTAACCACCTAGAATATCTTATCACACCTAACTGTTCACAATGAACATGAAAAGAGGGGCCGTGGCTCAGTGGAGGTAGAGCATCTGCATTGCATGCAGAAGGTCCCAGGTTCAATCCCTGTTATTGTAACTTAGGAAAATCTCCTGTCTGAAGAATGACGCTTTATCATTCATGTATATATGTGGATGGAATAGACTTTTCTGTATTGCCAGGCATTTGATAACATATGATCCAATCGATCCATTGAATAGTTTACGGTTGTCACTGATATTTGGTGGTGGAATATTAGTGAATAATTGTTTTTAGCTGTTTTCGATGTTTTAATTTTGTTGTAAGTCGCCTTGAGGGGTTGTTGTTTTTCTTAGACATCTAAGATGATGATGATGATGATGATGATGATGATGATGATAATAATAATTCTATGTGAAGTGTTGGTGTTGGTTTTTAAATGTGTTTCCCCTCCTACATCTAGAGATGCAGGAAGAAGGGGTATTGCCTGTGAAGAATAGCAACTGTAGGGCTTCTGTGTGTACATGAACCCAATTATAAAAAAAAGAATTCCTGACAGTCAAGATAGGGACAACGATTTACCAAAGACAGGCACCGGAAAATAGGAACTGTCCCTGGTAAATGGAGACCATTGGAGCATATGACACTTGTTACTACATTTATTTTTGTAAGTGGCACTACTCAGATGCTGGACAGTATACAGCAGGCAAGTGTTTCTGTTAAACTTCTTATTACTTTAGCCTTCTAGAAAACAAAATTGTAAGTGGCACAGTGTCAGGTGAAGGGAGAAGCAAAAGGAAGAGAATTCTTGTTGCCTTTAAGGAGATAACTCTCCTCTCTGAATTCGTTAGGGATGCAGCTTCCAAAGGGAAGTATTATAGGCTTGTTTGGAATCAGATGCTGAAGCTGCTCATTCATTAACACTCCTCCAAAGCCAAGTGTAGATATGGTAGAATCCACCAGTTACATCTCAAAGGCTCTCTCTCTCTCTCTCTCTCTCTCTCTCTCTCTCTCTCTTTAATATCCCTTCATTCTTTTCTTATCCTACCATTTCCTACTTTTAGGGCACCATCCTATGCATTTTTAGACAGGAAAAAAGTCATACAACTCCAGCATGGTTGGCTGGCGAATACTGAGAGTTGTATGACTTTTTTCTGTCTAAACATGAATAGAATTGTGCCTTAAGGGCACAATCCTATGCCCCACCTGACCTTGTATGGGAAGGTGCATAGGATAGGTCGGAGCCACTGTTGCATCCTGGCTGGAAATCCCTTCCGAGGTCACAGTGTGGACTCCACTCGCTGAGAGCCCTCTGCCCTGTCAGAGCTGGCACAGTTCTTTCCACACCAGATGGGATCCAAAGACAGAAGACAGAAGTCTCTGGTACTGGTGTGGGGGGTGGGAACAGGGAGGGGAGGAGCAAGGCACCGCCGTTCTCTAGGGAATATAGGCAATGCCTCAGCCTCTCCTCCTCACGAGGAGGGGAGAAACATTTGGCTGGCCGAAATTGACTATCTAAATATTTTGGAGGGCGAGATGAGCTTGGAGGCAATCCCAGCTGCCACAATCCACCTGCCTTCCATTGGATGCCTGTAATCCTCCGAGCTCGGAGAGTTATGGGCACCCATATTGGATGGGGCTGTAAGTCTTATTAATTTCAATCATAGAAATTTAAGTGTGGGTTTAAGTCTGATTTTAAAAATAATAATGATGATGATGATGATGACGACGACATAAAAAAGGAGACAAGCAAATGAGACAACAATAATCAATTGCAATAGTCATTGGTTGTAGAAGGGAGATGGCTCCTTTTCCAGTAGTTTATGACAGGTTACCAACTTCTAAAAATAGTATTATTTTGCTATATATAGAGTATAGCGTGAATTAACAAATTAATTTTGCAGAAATTACACCCATGTAGTTTATTGTCCCACTCATTTATGCCCCGCATGTTATCTACCCTCCAATATCTTGCATACAATATTTTAGCTGTACAGCCTGTACTAATCTGTGTTTAACTCTTCCACTGAAATCAAGAACACCTCAAATTAGTGATGTTTGGCTAGATTGCCAAGGTTCTTCCTGCCCCCAGTATGTCATCCCCTGCCCCAAAGGTTTATCCAACCAGTCCATATGCTGATATTGGGTCCTGGTGCAGGCCCAAAAGGTAGCGTGTAAAAAAGTAAGCAAATACATGAGTAAATAGATTAATAATCTGGTTTGGAAGAGCATTGCAGTGAGAATGGGGAGGTGCACTGGTATAGTGCATGGAAAACTTTGCACAGAACTGTCTTGCTGGATTGAGGCCAATGAAAATGAGAAACAACTAAAAAGCATAGTTAATAATTTATTTATTACTTTCTATACCATCGAATAGCCGAAGCTCTATTAGCCAAAGCTAAAAAAATTTAAGGATTTTTACATTGATCTTCATTCAAAAAGGCTCCCAGAGTGGCTTTCATAATATTAATGACTTGTAACTTGAGTAATGGAACTGAAGTTAAGAACAGGCTCCCTGGGGGGAAACTATTCACAAGGGAACAGGTGCCAGCCTCATGGGGCCTTTTACTTTCATTTTCAACAAAGCTTTGGTTGTAGGCCTAGCTGCTGCTGCATCTTTCTATTTGCCACATAAACATGGTGGCAGCGAATGAACTGTGACTTCTCTGAAAAAGAGCAGTCAGAAGCCTGAAGCTATGGAACTGAGTCTGCAGCGTCCTGCACCCCTAGATCTCACAGACAGCAGCCTAGCTCAGCAGTGGAGCTGATGGAAGGAAGAGTTCAAGCTGCAAGGAAGACTGTACAAGAAGACAGCAACAGTAAAGCTTTTGCATTATCTCTTAGGGGAAACAGCAGAGAGGTGTGCACCACTCTAAAGCTGAGCACAGATTCTATCCTGCTGGACAACAGTTCTGGGAGCCTTAGATGCCTATTGCTCCCCCAAATGAAATGAAACCATTGAGAGGCAGATTTTCCATCAGAGAGCTATTGGAAGGGGAAAGTATTGACTCCTATGTCACTGCCTTGTGCACACTGGCTACAGCTTGCAGTTTTGGAGACTTAACTAATTCTTTGATTAGGGACTGGATAGTCTGTAGCACTTGGGACCACTCTCTGCGAGAGCGGCTCCTCAGGGAAGGTGATCTCACACTAGACCGAGGCTTAGACGTGGGGCATGCAGCGGAAGCCTCATGAGAAAAGTAAAAGCCCCCATGAAGCTGGGAGCTGTTCCCTTGTGAATAGTTTTTCCTCCCAGGGAGTCTGTTCTCCTTAACTTCAGTTCTATTACTCATGTTACATAACTAACAAGACAGACCCTGTCCTCAGGCTTACAATCTAAAAGATACAACAAAAAAGGGAAAGAGGATGGGAGGGAAGAGGAAAACAAGGAAACCCAGGCACCAGTTCTTAAAGTCATGTACTAATTGTTAATGACCAGCTGGAATGGGAACAGTTCAGGGAGAGGAGGAGTCCAACGAAGCTGGTCTCTCAGCAGGCTGTGCTTCCCATTTCTTCTTCTGCTGTAGCAGACAGATTGGCTGCTGCTAGATAGTTGTGCGGAAGAGCAGATACTTTGCATGTAGAGGCCCCATGCTCAGTTCCCAGTGTCCCCACTTAAAAGATCTTAAATTCCAGTGTTGAAGGACTTCTGGTGGGGTGGAAATGGTGGACTGACATCTTCACTAAACAGTGGAGAAACAACTCAGTTTGAAAAGTGCCAGGGCAAGACGTTGACTGGCAAATTATCTCCAGATAAGGGGATGATTTTAGAGATAACTCACTTCTGCCTCAAAGGATACTTCTAGTGAGCTTACTGCAAAGCGGAGGTTTCTACAGCCAGCTTGCGAGGGAATTAGCTGAGGTCTTGAATTTACACCCTGATTACGACTGCGTTGAAGCCGTTAAGGACACTCAAGCCCATCAACCCTCATTTCCTTAAATTTATAGATTACATCTAGTTTTGATTAAAGGGAGATTTTTTTCTGCAGCAAGTTGAAACAGCTTGTGGTGAGTTAATTCCTTTTTTTTTTTTTTTTTTTTTTAATCTAAGGACTGAAGGATTTAGCAATTCAAGATTTCTTGAAAAACAAATTTTATAAAGAGAAGATCTTTGGGAAGCTTTTGTGTCAGGAAAGAGGTTTGCTAATCTTTTTAGTTTTTAAATAAGTATTTTAATTTTGGTGAAAGTGCTTTCTGGAGAAAGATATAGATAAAGAGTTCATAGTGCCATGGGTTTGAAGGTTGTTTACATTCTTAGCCTGCCTGATGTTATCAGCCTGTAGGTGCCTGGAAGACTTTTTATAACAACAGATGAAGTGAAGTGAAGTCTGTGATTTATCTACAGAAAAAAATTGTTACACCCGATTTGCTCCAGAAACTATTTGAAGATTTTGGAAACAAAATGGTTTTTTTGGAGAGAAGAATGGAGGAGAGGCTTGTTAAACTAAACATAAATGTGGAAATGATGGAAGAAGACAAGAAGTTTGACAGTTTTATAAAGCAAATATCTGGAGAGGTGGAGCAGATTAATGAAAAGGTTGAAATTATAAAGCAAAAAGCTGAACTGTTAAACAGAGAGTTTGATATGGTAAACCTTTTGGATCGGGTGGAGATAGAAAAGGACAAGGTACACACAATAAATGCTGCATATCCTGGAAGGAAAACAGTGGATCAAGTTCTGCAGCAACATTTTTTTTACTAGAATACAGCTGGGTGACATGGTTTTGGTTGTGTTGAAGGAGATGCATTCCGGGATTTGCAAGAGAAGAATCTGTGACCCTTTTATTCTAAAGCTGGAACAGAAAAAGCTTGTTTTTGACAAAGGAAAAGCAAGTGAAAGATATTAACAAGAGGAATAGTTGCTGAGGAGGTGGGAGTTTGGCAGAGAGGGCTACATTTATGATACTAATTAAAGAAAAGACAATATGTTTATTGTAGAATTGAAACCTCATTGGCTCTTTGCTGGGATGAGAAAATGACACTGATATGAGTGTTTTGAAGGAGATGTGAAAAGACTGTTGTCTATACAAGAAGAAAAAATGAATGTATGACAAAATGGGTCTAAAATTCTGGTGATAATATACCAATGGATCAGTGGGAAATTATGTCTTTAAAGGGTTTGAAATTTATATTCAGTTCTGGTTGTAAAGAAAATTTTTATAAGATGATATTGTTGGTGCATGTTACTGGAGCAGGTAACATGCACCAACAATATCATCTTATTAAAAAATGTACAAGGTTTTTTGGTGGGTTGCCGGATAATGAACAAAGCAAGTTTGAATTTGAAAGGGAATTAGGTATAAATGATTAAGTATAGGATATTAATAGAAGAATGGCTGGTACAGAGGCTGGAGCTGGTGGAATAAAACAAGGTTATAATGTCTTATATATTAATGATTCCTTTTTACTTATAAATTCTAGAAAAGCTTAAAGTAGATAAAATGCTTCAAAACGAATGAATATTTGGTTATAATGTTTGAATATTTATTTATTTATTATATGTATACCCCGCCTTTTTTCCTGCAAGGAACCGAAGGTGGCTTACATAATCCTCACCTCATCCTCCTCTCCATTTTATCCTCACAACAACCCTGTGAGGTAGGTTGGGCTGACAGTCAGTGGCTGGCCCAAAGTCACCTAGTGAGTCTCATGGCTGAGTGGGGACTAGAACCCGAGTCCCAGTCCATGTTTATAAGATGATGTATGGTTGATATATGTTACTGGGGAAATTGGCAAAAAAATGTATAAATGCACTTCGTGTGCCTGTGGGAAATGTGAATAATAAAGAAGGTATATTGTATTTTTATTGAAATTAGAGTTTTCCCTTTTGTGACTAATGGGCAATAATTTTGGACAACAGAAAAAAGAGATTTCTCTTTGTACATATGGAGTAAGAGAAGGTATTGGTGCTTATATTTGTTGTAGAGGAAATTTGAAGTCCATTTTAGATTGTAGTTTTTGTTAATTGTTGTATTGTTTGTTTTGTTTGTTTTTATCTTTAATAAAATTTAAAATCTAAAAAAAAAATTAGGAGAGGAGAGGAAAACGAGTAAACAGACACCAATTCTTTAAAAAAAAATAATCCAGTGTTGAAAGGACCCCTGTCTGAATCATTGGAGAGCTGGTGGTGGTCACAGTAGACAACACTGGGCTAAATGGACCAAGGTATAAGGCAGCTCTGTGTGGTATTTCCTTCCCTTGAGAGAAATACAATCTGAGTCCCCAAAATGGTCACATTTCAGGGCTGCCATTGCCCAAGATTTTGGCTAATGTTTAAATGGGGTGGGGGCTACACACTAAATTCAACGTGCAAGAAGCCTTACAGTCTGATCCTATGCTGCTTAACTGGAAGTAAGTCCCACTATATTCAATGGGGCATATTCCCAAGAAAATATGCATTGAATAGCAGCCTTAACTCTTGGACCACTGAGCAATCTTTTAAGAGTATGTCTGCAATCCTATGCATGGTTATGTAGGAGTAAGTCCTATTAGATTCAACGCAACATGCTTCTCAATAGACAGGCTGAATTGCGCCTCTCTCATTTAGGTGTACTAAATTAAGATTTTATTTATTTATTTTTAATCAGGGAAACTTTTCAGTACCAGCAATACCAAACATATATTATCTCCAGAAAATTATGTTTATATTTATAAAATCAGCTTTAATAATGTTGCCGCAGGAGTAAGCACAGGGTTGCAACAAATGCTCATGCATTATTAAGGCTGAGCATGTATAAAGTTTATCAAGGAAGGAACAGCAATAAGGCCCTATTCTATGGATATTGATGTGTCAATAATTCTCAGGCGATTGGTATATTCATTCATGCTTCATTAAAGATTTATCAGAGTTTAATTCCAAGGAAACTCAAATATAAGGAGCATATCTCTGATAAAAGAAGCAAACCTTTTAAATGTCTTCCTGTGTGTGTTTATTTTTTAATATAATCTATCGGTAATACTTTTACAGCAAAGTGTTTGTCACTCAGCCTGAAATGTTGTTTCGTTAGTTTATTAAAGATTTATTGCTATTTTACCCCAGAGGAAAGTTTACATGACATGCATTATAAAATACTAAAGAGCGTGAAGCAGAGCTAAGGAGAACCCTATTCATTAATACAAGATTGTGCTGTTTTAAGAATGGAACTACCTCTAAGAACTGCAGTATTTATTCACTGGAAATAGAGTAAAAACATTTCATATTTTATTCAATGTTTGTGGAAATTTGATTCCTACACCTTCTGCACCAAATATTTTTCAAGCTCCCCCCCCCCCTTTTTAAAAAAAATCTGGGTGCAGCATACAAAAGCAGAAAAGAGAAGACTGAATGCCACAAAACAAACTGATGTGGTCACAGTGTGATTTAACATAACAAGATAGATGATACATGATACTGAAAAGATGGCAAGAATCTAGGACAAATGCTCTGGTTAGGAGATCTGAGTCAATTTCATCCTAGCAGCCAGAAGCATGTGATAGCTCACTTTAGGGAAATGACCAATTTACTGTCATTGCTGGCACTGAGGAAATATATATATATATATATATATATAGGAAGTCATAGGGGCAGGCAGAAATGGCAGATAATGAGAAACTAGCGGTGGATATACAGAACCATGTTACTAAAGTTGAAGAATTCATCTGTCCTATATAATCTGTGCTGTGTTTTTTTAGAACATTTAGATGAGCCATTCTTATGTTCGTGGTGTATAATACCACACCCCTCATCACTGACACGTTAGCAGTTTCTTTTCTCCCATGTTTCCCCTCAATCAGTTGTTCAGTCTACAGTACACTGTAATTATCAACCAAATGGGCTGAGCTTTGTACCTGAAGGAGTGGTGACCAAGTGGGACTATCTGCACTACAGTCCCCATGATACGGTGTGCGTTTTAATTTCAACCAATCATTAGGAATGTACAAGAATTTCATTCCTATTTGCAAACCATGAGAACATGTCCTATTCGCAACCCCGAATACAAACATGAGCAGGAGTGCAATTCTTGGGAAATTTTTGCAATTTTCCAAGCTTCCTTTCACATGCAAAATTATGCACATGTGCAAGTGTGACTTCCCCCAAATTAGTATTTTCATGCTTTAGCCTGTGGGGGGAACGTGCAGATTTGGGGTGCATACATTTAAAAATGCATTTTTTTCCCAATCAAAAATGTGCATTTTTTTCCGATCAAAAAAAAAAGAAAAGAAAAAGATGCTTGTAAAGTATTCAGGAATGCAAATGAGGTGAACTGAGCTTTGAGAAGGACTTTGGAGAACTTCAACAAGCTCGAACATCACATGTTCACCCATCCCTACGGCGGTGACTAAACAATGTGTGGATTGCATGGTCCTGACTAACCCAATCTTTGTCCCATTGGCAGCATGTGCATAATCAAACATTCTGCATGTGTCAAAGCAATTATACAACCACACTGAACAATGTGTCCTTTTAGCTCCCTTCAGTCATCTCATGAAGGGGGACAGTGAGGCTGTGCTTCCATGACATCCTTTCCAGCCACTGCCCCCCCCTCCACACATTGTGGTTGAAGGTCTAAAGCAGTGTTCTCCAACCTTGGGTCCCCAGATGTTTTTGGCCTACAACTCCAAGCATGCCCCAGCCAGTGTAAAGCCTGCTCTATGCAAGACCATCCTGACCATTGTGGAGATTGTAGTAGACTGTGCCAGCGGGGATATGCTGGTGGTGGCGGAGCCAGTAAGCATGATCCCTCTCCCTCTCACATGATGATTAGCTACTAATGAGGGCTATGGATGTGTATTTGCACCATAGGATGTGCACACATATGCACAAAACTATAGGAAGAGAGCAGGACCGGTGCAGGGCAGTTTGGCGCCCTAGGCTATATTATATTTAGCGCCCCCCCTCGTGCCATGGGGGGGGCTCCGGAAAGCAGCCCTGCTCTGCAACCTCCCGCCCCCCCCGCACCACCGGACCCCCCCACACACGCTGCCGCTGCCGCTGCCGCCCCCCACCTACCTTCCCACGCCTCCTGCCGAAAAGGGACCCCCGCGCTCTGTTTTTGGCCTGGGGAAACCAGAGCAACAGGGCTGTTTAAGCCCTGTTGCCCTGGTTCTTCCCGCCAAAACAGAGCGCGGGTGGGGCTCCGGAAACAGCGCGGAGAAGGTAGGTGTCGGGGGGGGAGGCGGCGCGGAGGAGAGGCGAAGCGAGGCGAGGTGAGGTGGGGGGAGGCTGCGCGGGGGGGAGGCGGCGCAGAGGCGAATCGAAGCGAGGCGAGGTGGGGGGAGGCGGCGCGGGGGGGAGGCGGCGCGGGGGGGAGGCGGCGCAGAGGCAAAGTGAAGCGAGGTGGGGGGAGGCAGCGCGGGGGGGGAGGCGGCGCAGAGGCGAAGCGAGGCGAGGTGGGGGGAGGCGACGCAGAGGCGAGGCGAAGCGAGGCGAGGTGGGAGGCGGCGCGGAGGTGAGGCAAGGTGGGGGGGAAGGCGCCCAGGCTCGGCCCCACCACTACTCCGGGCGCACTGACCTGGCTTTCTCGGAGAGGCGGGCGGGCGGGCGGGCAGGAGCGCGCCGGCAGCGAAGAGGAGCGCAGCGTTCTGCGCCCTCTTCCGCTACGCGCCCTAGGCAACAGCCTAGTTGGCCTAGCTGTAGCGCCGGCCCTGGAAGAGAGCCAGTGTGGTGTAGTGGTGAGAGTGTTGGACTGGGACTCGGGAGATCCGGGTTCTAGTCCCCGCTTGGCTATGAAACTCACTGGGTGACTTTGGGCCAGTCACTGACTCTCAGCCTAACCTACCTCACAGGGTTGTTGTGAGGATAAAATGGAGAGGAGGAGGATTATGTAAGATGCCTTGGGTTCCTTGCAGGAAAAAAAGGCGGGGTATAAATATAATAAATAATAAATAAATAAATAGTGAAATGTGCAGTGGAGTCCTATGCATATTTACTTTGAAGTATGTCCACTGTGTTCAATACTCCCAATTCAGTGTGCGTAAGATTATATCCTTAGTTAGCTGTACATAAAGGTCCCAATGCAGAGAATATTATTCATGCTTCAGGTCCAATGGTTTCAAGTCAGTTACAATTAATGAAAGTCTTATTAATTTTAACAGGATTTAGGGAGGATTAGCTTGCTTTGGATTGGACTCAAATGTTGAATGTGAAATAAATGTATTATATTAAAATAAGTATATCTATTTTTTGCTTGTTCTTGCATGAACAAAATCCTTGGAACTTTCGGTTCTAAAATTTGGCTTAGATTCAAAGAATTGTGTGAATCTCTGTGCCCAGTGGGGCTTTGGGACATGGGTTTCTTGCACAGACACATACACACACAGAGACACACACATGTACACACGACCATGCTTACACAAACTCTTTTGCAACTGAGGAAAATTTAAAAAGCAGTTTGTGATATGGTTCTGGGGGAAGAGTCTGATGTTCAAAGGAGAACAGCCAACAATTCCACTGGGCTTGCCCAAGTCTCTGGATGTGCTTAAGGTTGGTAGCCCCTTGAACCCTGTCCTTTGTTTTGGAACACCTTTTTGACCAGCAGATGTGGAGAAAGAACTGGATCTTTTCTGGGATTCTAGTCTTGATATTACTGAGACCTGTGCATCAAGAGTTCAGAAGCCAAAGAGAGATAGAGCCCAGTTATGTAAGCTACTAAGAAAAGAGTGGTGGGGGAGGACCCCCTTCCATTATCATAATGAAGCCCTGCCTGGCCTCTACACCCCTTTTACAAACTGTGGAAGCCTTCTTTCCCCCATTTATCCTTTCCCTCAGGACTGATCAGAGCTACCTGGCCCACTTCAGTACCAGATGCAGAAGGCAGAAAACCTATGAACTTATTAAGGGGGCGGGGAAAGCATGCAGAGAAAGCTGCCTCTCTTCTAGCCAGAGATGTGATTTTGCTCCGTTAGTGTTTATGCCATTCTGTATCACAGGAGTGCACAGCCTGTGACCCTGGGGCTGCATGTGGCCCTCAGACACACATTGTGTGTCGCCCAAACCTGGCAGTACCCCACCACATAGCCCACTTGCAAGGACAGTACTGCAGATCCCTGCTTCTGACAGTTGTTTTCCCACTACTAGTAGTGGCAGAGAAACAACAATATTGTTGTTAAGGTTAAGACTGCCCTCTATATTGAGGCCTTTAACTCTACATAGTGTATGGTGGGGTGGTTACTGTTTTAACTGGTCTCACTGCATTTCTGTTTTATCTATATATTTTTTTAAATCGGGTTTTTAAGCTTTTTTTACCCGGTGTTGCACAGACAGGTTGTCATTTTCCTATAGGCACTATTTGTTTGAAATTCCTTAAGGTAGCTGTCCTCTGTTTTTAATCCCTCCATAGGAAAGGTCCCCCGGGACTACATAATGGAATCCCAACTTCTCCAGGATTACATAATGAAATCCCAGCTCCCTCCGGGACTACCAGCTCCCCCGGGACTGCACAATGAAATCCCTGCTCCCCCCCCCCTGGCCTACACAGTGAAATCCCTGTTCCCTTGGGACTACACAGTGAAATCCCTGCTCCTCCCCCCCCCGGTACTACACAATGAAATCCCAGCTCTCCCCCCCCAGGACTACACAATGAATTCCCTGCTTCCCCCCCCTGGGACCACACAACAATGAAATCACAGCTCCCCCCCCCCGGACTGCACAACAATGAATTCCCTGCTCCCCCCTCTGGGACTTTACAATGAAATCCCTGCTTTCCTCCCCACCCCCGGGACTGCACAATGAAATCCCTGCTCCCCCCCCCCCCGGGACTACGCAACAATGAATTCCCTGTCCCCCCCCTCAGGACTATGCAACAATGAAATCCCTGCTCCCCCCCTCCCCGGGACCACACAATGAAATCCCAGCTCCCCCCCCGGGACTATACAACAGTGAAATCCCTGCTCCCCCCCTCCCCGGGACCACACAATGAAATCCCAGCTCCCCCCCGGGACTATGCAACAGTGAAATCCCTGCTCCCGCCCGGGACTACACAAAAATGAAATCCCTGCTCCCCCGGGACCACACAATGAAATCCCTGCCCCCCCGGTACTACACAATTAAATCCCTGCTCTCCCCCCCGGGACTCCGCAACAATGAAATCCCAGTTTGCCCCCCCCCGGGAGTACACAGCAATGAAATCCCTGTTCCCCCTCGGGTCTACCCAACAATGGAATCCCACCCCCCCACCCCGTGTAGGCCTCGGCTGCAATTCATATGAACATTCTGTTTTGACATAGGAGAGATTTGCATATCCGCTCCTGATTGGGCCCCTGTGGCGGCAGTTCATAAGAAGATTCTAAATGTCGTTGGAGTTATTTGCATAACCGGTCCTGAATGACCCCTGCGAACATTCCAAGTGACGCCATTGGCTATCATCTATTTTGGGCCGTAGAGGCACAGTGATGGCTTTTTATGAGATTTGAACCCACCAGTCTTTGTCCTTGGGTGATGGAGAGTATGTGTGCTAAGTTTGGGGCGGATCCGTCCAACCTTGTAGGAACCTATGTGACGCACGCAAACGCCCGTGCACATGGACCCACGGACACGCAGAGTCGCAGACACACAGACAAACTTTCACATTTATATAGTAGATTGTATTCTTTGTTTTTATCGATTATTGTGAACCGCCCAGACAGCTTTGGCTGTTGGGCGGTATAAATAAAATTAATAATGCTAATACTATTACTAATACTAATATTGGCAAATAGCTTTCAACCCAACTGCCTCACCCCCAGCAACCCTTTGATCTCAACAGGCAGGGAGAGGAGATTTAAGCCCCCCATCCCTGTGCACTGAGATTCATGTGTGTATGGGGAAGATGTGTGTGTGTGTGTGTGTGTGTGTATTTGCACATATGTGTGTTTACAGCCCCTGGCTCCACAGCCAAGACCTGGACCCTAAGGATAAACTCCATATTACAAGGAGTTTGTGGCTGAAGCTGCCTCCCAGTGTCTCCCTGGTAACATTTATTTTTTTTAAAAGTGTGACACAACACCTTCATGCTCAGAGTTTTCCTGCCTGCCACATGTCCCAGCCCCTGGCAGTTCTTCAGTGGTGGAAGAACACCACTGAAGGATGTTAGGGAGCTCTCAGTCGCTCCAGTCTTGCTCTCCATCTCTATCCTCCTCCTCTCTTCTCCAGCATGTGAAATACTGCTAGGACACCGTGTGTAGGAAGTTGTGAGAAATGGAATTATCACATCCTGGAAAAAAATATTTCGATGGCTCCCTGTGCATGCTGTACTGCCAACATTTCATGTGCAGGGGATGAGGGAAGGAGGGAGAAAGTGAATGAGAGAGATACTCTCACTCCATCCCTTGCTATGGTTGCCACTGCTGGAACACAGCTTCAGTAGCTGCGAGGTAGGTACATAAGTGGTTAGAAGTTCTCCTCTGCCTTGGAATTTTTAATCCAAGAAGTTCTTTGTAAGTGAGCATTCAAATTCTGAGCCTGGAAGCAGAACCTCAGCTATTTTGTATGTATTTTATACCTCTAGTAGATCTAACAGCCAGATTATTATGCCCTTTAATACTATGACTGTGTGAGATTGTAACACCCTTCCGTGACAAGAATAATTTTGTATATGCTTGGTAACTTTTTTTTTTTAAAGCTGTGCCTGTGAATCTTTGTAGAGTTATGCCGTTTTAGCGCTTCTTCTCAGCTATCCTGGTTTAATTTGGAAAACACTTAGCAGTTCACTTTCCTCAGAGATCTCTGAATATGCCAAAGACACAGACCTTGCAAAAATGAAATTCTAAGCATCCCAAGTTTAGTCTGAAGAAGCAATTTCACAGAGTTGAACAGGCTATAAAAATACAAGTAAGCAGATATTTTAAAACTAATAGAACAAAAACTTTCTTAGAAAGAACATGTAATTGGCTAAAATATGCTGCAGACATGACTCCAAGCAAAGATTTCAAGCTAGTCCCAATTAATCATAATTTTACTGCCGCATTTATCAGAAATAGCAAAAGAAAGATTGTATATGTGAACCATTTATAGGATAATGAAATATTGTAAAATCTTCTTTTTTTTTTTTAAATATTTTTTATTCTTTTTTTTTTAAAACAATACAAAGAAAATAACATACACACATAACTAATATTGTGCTCCCATCACCATGGGACCAAACAATCCAATAACTCTATAATTGTTCATTATTCCAAAAATACAATATATCTTGACAGGGTAAACTCCCTTTCCCCCTTTTAAACACATATTCCAAAAAATAAACCCCAAATATCCTTAAAATTATTTTTCTTTAATTGACCCCTTTTGCATTTAATATTACAAGTCAACATATCATTCAAAGCCATATCCCATACTTCCTTATACCATTCAGTAATAGTGAAAACTTGCTGGATTTTCCATTTCCTTGCTATCATTAGTCTACCTGCCGTTAACAAATTTATGATTAATTCTTTAACATTTTGTGAACCGATCACCTTTTCCGTTATTGTTAGCAAAGAAAAAAGCTTAGTGGGGATGATTAAGGATAAGAGGGGTAAAGAATATAATCTAGTAAAGGATAAATTGAAAATTTTTCATGAATATTACACAGAGTTATATAAGGCAGGAAAATGGTCGGAAGCTGAGAGTAGAAGATATATCGAGAAAAATTTAAAAATAAAAATCCAGGATGAAGATAGAGAGAAAATGGAGCAACCATTCACAGAAATTGAAATAGAAAGTGCTATAAATAAATTAAAACAGGGGAAAACGCCAGGACTGGATGGTCTGGGGGTGGAATATTATAAAGTCTTTAAAAAATGTTAATTCCGAAGTTAAAACGGTTGTTTAATGATATTTTACAGGGGGGAGAGATCCCCCCGTCATGGAAACAGTCCTTGACCATTTTAATCCGAACCAAGGAAGGATTTAGCAGAACCAGGTTCTTATAGACCAATATCATTAATTAATCAAGATGCTAAACTATTGACAGCAATTTTAGCTAGAAGAATGAATAGTTTTCTAAATAAGTATATAGGGATAGATCAATGTGGGTTTATTCAAGGAAGACAAATGGCAGATTTAACAAGAAGGGTTCTGAATATAATTTATTTAATAAAGAAAATAATTTGAAAGCGGGGTTCTTGCATTGGATATTTTTAAGCCTTTGATGTGTGGAATGGCCTGCATTAAAGATGTTAATAAAACTATGGGGTTTGGAGAAAAATTTATAGGTATTACTAACCAATTATATACTCATAATGTCACGTCGGTAATTGTAAACGATGGAATAACAGAAACTATTAGCCTAGGCCGGGGAACTAGACAGGGTTGTCCCCTTTCCCCAGTATTATTTGTGTTAGTTATGGAATTGTTAGCGAATTCGATAAGACAGGAGAAGAAATTATTGGGGATAGGAATAGAGACCAAATGTAAGATAAACCTTTTTGCAGATGATATCTTGTTAACATTAGAACGGCCTATAGAAAATTGGGATTGGATAGAGAAACATTTAGATGAATTTAGAGAAGTAACAGGGTTAAAAGTTAATTGGGATAAATCGGAGATAATGACATTTAATTATAGTAAACTGGAGGAAAGGGGATTTAAACAAAGGGGAGTGGATATAAAGATAAAAAATATAATTAAATATTTAGGTATTGATATATTAAAAGATTTGGATAAAATAGGGGAATGTAATTTTAAAAAACTAAAAGATGAAGTTAAAAATCAAATAGAGGATTATAAAAATTGGGATTATCGTGGTTTGGTAGGATAGCTTTGATTAAAATGAAGATTTTACCGAAGTTTAATTTTTTATTTAGAATGATACCATATAAGATATCAGAGAAAGAAATTAAAGAGTGGCAAGTAATGTTAAATAGCTATTGTAATGGGGGGAAAAAATCGAGGATTACTAAGAATAGATGGTATAAAGCTCAAAAAATAGGGGGACTTGGTCTCCCTAATTTAAAATGGTATTATATAGCTAATCAACTTAGATATATCATGGATATTATTGTTAGAAAAGATTTTATGTGGTGGGAAATAGAAGCATTTGAATTGGGTAATAGGGTGGATAAATTCTTATTTACAAAACAAGGACATATTATGACAAAAGATTAGAAAATCCCTTTTTAAAAAATATGTTAGAAATTTGGGGTAGAAATAAGGAAATATTTTTACCAGGTATATCCCCGCTTACTCCAGTGGTGGTTATGGAAGATTTTCCCGAGAATGTTAGACATTTAGAACGAATTTTTTAGAGAGAAAAAGGTGATAACTTTAATGGATTGGCTGGAAAAAATGGAGACAAGACAGCAAATAATTGATAGGGTGGGGCAGGAAGAATTTCTTGGTTAAATTAATTCAATTAGTACAATGGGGTAAGAAATGGAAGAGAAGACATGAGCATGAAAGGGATTTCACTGCATTTGAGCAGGTGGTTATGTCTAGAGAACTTGTAGAAGGAAATGCATCAGCTAGGGGTCTTACAAAGATGTTATATAAAATGTTGCAGAAATCAGAAGAGCAAGCAGAAAATCTTAAAATAGTTTGGGATACAGAGTTTGAAGAGGAAATATCAAAGGATGAGTGGAATAAGATTTGGGATAGGCGAATATTGAAAATATGTCCTGTAAGAATTAAAGAGAATTTTTATAAGCTGATTTGGAGATGGTATTTGATCCCAGTGAGATTAAATAGAATAGATAATAAATGTTCTCCAATGTGTTGGCGAGGTGTCAGGAATTGGGACAATGCTCATATGGGGTGGATTTGTAAAAATGTAATGGATTTTTGAAAATGATTTTTGAGGGCGGAATATCAGAAAATTGTTGGACAGTTGATTTAGGGTATGCGTAAAATCTTCTTAATATGTAAGAATTGATTGCATATGTTTGCTGTATTTGTTATATTTTACTTGAAATTACTGTAATTTATTTCCCCATGACATATTTCCATATATATATATATATATATATATATATATAAAGAGAGAGGCGAAGAGAGGAGAGAGATGGAACGGGGAAGAGGGGAAGAAAGAAAACAGAGAGAGACGGCTAGGTAAATATATTATAAATGATCCTCCGCCTCCTTTATCATGTGTGTATGGCAAAGTTAGTAGGAGGGCTTGTCCTTCATTCTTTTGCATCACCACTTCCAAACTGTGTAACTATCTGCCATCCACTTACATTTTAGGCTTACACATGACACAGAATATATTAGCTGAGTAAGCATTAGGGGTTTTAGGGAATAGGTTATCACTCAAACAGAGAAGCTTGAAGTGAATCATTACTTCACCCCCACTCAAAAATGGGCACCCCACTTTGAGTCAGACCCAGGCTCAGTGAAGATATGCAGAGGAGACCCTAACAGCACCAGCTCTGTGGTTCGTAAGTGTTTAGAGGTCTGTAAGACCATCAGAGCCCAAGAGGGACTCCTCGCCTCTGGGCTAGGCCAAGACATTTTCCTGCCTGAGGCAAATGATGTAATCCTGCCCCTCCCTGATTCCACATACAGAAGCCAACTGTGTCTGAGGCAGCAGGTGATATTCAGGGAGTTAGGACAGGTCATATGGCATATATAGTGTTGTCCTCCAACAAAGGGGAAAGGCCAAAGAACTCAAGGGGAAGAGCCAGGGGGTTGCCACCTCTGCCCCCACTATTATCTGTTGCCAGAGGCGGGCACCCCTTTGGGCTCCCTGCTCCAGGTGTCCTTGGTTGTTTTGAGTAATCCTTCCTTCACAACTCTGGTGCCTCAGAGTGTTCACCAATGTCCACAGAGTCCCTCTTTGTCCCAAACCTGAGGTAGGGATGGTTGAATCTGTCACTTTCATTTTCAACAACACCAGAGTGCATGTTAATTCCATCCCATTTCCATATCAGTTTCCGATTTTTTTTAGTAAAAGGTCCACATGAATGTTCATTTGCATTTTTGTATGTATTCCTTTAATGTATGCATCTTAGTATGCATCACTCCCATTGTATGTATTATCATAGGCATTTCCCCTAATGTGTGCACTTTTGCATGCATTTCCCCTAATGTCTGCATTCTTGTATGCATTTCTCCCCTTACATACTATAGGAGAAATGCATACAAAAATGCAGACATTAGAAGAAACTTGTACAAAAGCGCATAGATATTTGTACACATTTCTCCTAAAGTTGTATTTTTTAAATGTGATTTCTCCTCATGATTACATTTTTGTATGCTCTGAGTACTGCATCACATTTTCTGCTCAGAGTACTGCATCACAAAATCGGAGAAGTGTGAAAAATGAAGGATAAATGTATATTAGTTTGGGGAAGTTTGTGAATTAGATTGGTTAGTACTGAAATGCAAAACCAAATTAATTCCTCCCCCTTCCCTCCCTGAGGAAGCCAGCTTTGCTCAGCTTGCCTCAGCCCACCTGCTGACCACAAAGCCATGGAGCCCCCTGCAGGTCAGATAAAAATCACAGAGCCTTTGGGGCGTAAGGTGCAAACCATCATCCCTCAGAGAGCGACTGCCCAGAGACCAAAACTCCTCCCCCCAGGTTACCCCTGATCTGGATGGCCCGGTTTCCCGTGATTCCAGAACATTGTTTGGAAGCCAAACAGCACAGTATCATAAACTCCCCTGCAGGATGCATGGATAATAAAACCATCCCACAAGGGATAACTTGTAAAATCATAATAAAAAATGGCGCTGCCAGCCACCTAAACCTATGGCCAAAATTCTACGGCCATATACACTGTGGACTTCCACCATGACTTTTTCCCTGAAGTGAGGTGACACCATCATTACCCTGTTGTGTTTAGCATCATAGAGTGAGCGAGCAACAAAGCCACCGCAAAGGGTGATTTGCAAATCAAAACCAACCATTTCTACCCAAGCCTACACCCGTTACTGTTTGGCCATGCTCCCCTTCCTCACCAAATGCTAGACAGAGCCTCTCAAATGATCCAGACTCACCACACAACTCCTCTCCATTTTCATGCCAGAAAATACTCCCCAAAAATAACTCCCCAAAATAAACGGGGAACAAATTCCTGCTCTGCCCTCTGACCTGAGGAATGCAGATGGTGTGGCTAGCTGACCAAAGTGGAACTGAACCAATGTGCATGATCTTGATATCTAAAATCCTGTTATTATACGTGTCCCCATGCCTCCCCAGCTCCTGCAGCCCACATCACTCTCCCATTACTCCACCATTTCTCAATTTTTCAGGATGGGACTGCCTGCCAAAATTCTACCACCATCAGGGAGGGGTTTACGTAAATGGTGGTGGTAGTAGCGGGGAGAGGGATTTTGTTCTATTTTAAAACTTTCTGGCATAGCACAGTTCTCAGATGCCAGCCCATGCTATTCTTAAGCCCAGTGTGAACTGGGTGCAGCATTGTTCCAGGACATTTTGGCCGGGGGTGGGGGAAGGGTGCCAGTGCCACCAAATTTCCTTTGAACTGTGGATACCTGGGATTGAACCACAGACCTTCTGTATTCAAAGCATATGCTCTACCAGAGAACTCTGCTTCCCCCCTAAATTTCCACAAGTACCATATCCCTGGCCAACTCAGTGACGTAGAATGCAGGATCACAACCCACAACCCCATTGGCCTTCTCCAGGTGAAAGCCCCAAAAGGAGCCACGCCACACTAATTTCCCAGCTCACGCATTTAAGAATGTTCAGAACATCCACACAATTCATCACTGCATGTGCGGTAGATATTTCATAACTTCCAGGCTGACGCCCCCCTCTCCCCAGTTGCAATATATTTACTTGTACTGCATTAGAAATGTAAAATATTCAGAAAGATGATTGAGAAGTGCCTGGCAATAAATCAGTGAAATGGAATACGGTAAGTACTGCTTATTTGGGGGGAAATCTGGAGACATGCAGGGTGTATACCCTTGGATGGAACATTCATCATTTTTCCCCAGACCAATTGATTTTTTTGTTCACTAAGGTTGCAATCCTATGCACGTTTAGACAAAAAAAAAGTCCTACAGCTCCCAGCATTCCCCAGCTAGCATTGCTAGCTGGGGAATGCTGGAAGTTGTAGGGCTTTTTTCTGTCTAAACAACATGCATAGGGTTGCACCATAAATCAGCTAAAGTGGGAAGAGATCATGTTGGACTGGCACGACCTTCGACATTAAACATATACACAAGCAGGTTTGTGAAAACGTATGTATGGTGATTTAATAAGATTTAAGGATATTTCCAAAACTCAACATCAAAATCTTTCTCTGGATCTTAGGGACAAACTAGACATGAGGCTAAATGCGACAATAGGGAATTTCAGCAGCTTTAAAGCACAAATTTTACTTAGGATCACAGCAGGAGAGGAAAGGGTTAAACTCCTCCTTACCACCTGCTGTGATAATTATGACCCACCCACCCCCAGCATCTATCTGAATTTTTAGAAGTCATGCATATTAAATGCAATGACACATCTAATTTCACATCTAGTTTGGCCCTTGGAATTGCAAATTACCTGGTTTTATTTCTGAAGTAGAACTGATGCATTAGGAATTCCCCATGTCCCCTGCCCAAAAAACCCCTGATTTTTAAAAATAGAATGCTATATGTGTGTGATTTGCCACGACTTTCCATTCCTTAGGCTGCAGTTCTCCACACACTTACTTCAGAATAAGTCTCATTGAACTCAATATAGCTCCTATGTCCACGTAGGCATGCATAGGATTGCACTGTTAGTGTCTTTCCCCACCCTCTGCATTACCAGTGTGCATTTATGCACTGATGAAACACTCCAAAAACACAATATTGATGGGATTATTGTGCATATGATGGCATCAAGAATCATTCATGTAAACATCAGGGAAGGCTGGTGACTCCTATGTCAGTGGGGCTCCTTGTCCATTGCAGGTTTTATTCTGAGCTTTATAGGAGCTATCAGTGTGGTACTCCATGGTGGTGAACCTATTTTGGGGATGGAGTTCAACAGCATGGATAGCTCCTATAAAGCGCAGAATAAAATCTGCCGTGGATAAGTTCTTTTTTCATGGTTTTATGCATGTGCTGGAGTGCATTTGTGCATCATTAAACACCGCACAAAAATAATATTGATGTAATCAAGTGATGCTGTAGACTTTTATTCAAAACATTCCAGCTTTATTTAGAAAATTGAACAACCATTCAAAACTATGCAGGGGTGGGAGTGGCCAGCTGGCAGGGTGTTCGTCTGTCTGTCTGTCTATCCCAGTGTTCTCCAACCTTGGGTCCCCAGATGTTTTTGGCCTACAAAAACTATGCTGGCTGGGGCATGCTGGCCAAAAACATCTGGGGACCCAAGGTTGGAGAACACTGGTCTATCCAATGCCTAAGTATCGGAGTGGGGGAGAAGTCCTCTCATAGTTCTCCCCAATGCAGGACTAAAGCAATGTAGGCATATGCCTAACATGTTGAGATAACGGGGGCTAAAAGTGCCAATGCAGAAAAGCCACAACCTAAGTACAGGTAGCCCAATAGGTTTAAAATTATATAATTGTATTAAATATTAATAAAATAAAATTTAATTTTATACACTTTCAAATAAGTGTTTAGTGCTTGGCCATGATCCCAGTGCCATTGCACTCTTTGGCCAAAACACTGGAAAATGGAAACAACAACAAGCTGACTTCTTGAGCAATTTGGTAGAACAAGTGGCAGCCCACAATGAAAGGTTGTGCACACGTGTTCCCCGAGTCTGCGGCTGAGGGGGCTGAAAAAGCAATCATTGGTCAGCTGATCTACAGAAGTATTGTGTGAATCAGTCAGCTGACCTACAGATACATCATGTGTGTGAGATGTGGGCATGGCCAGTCTGAATAAGTGATATAAAAGGGAGAAAAGTCTGGAAGCCTTTGAGTTTCGGCCTTTTTCCCTGCTGTAAAAGCTAAATTTGATCTTCAATTATTATTCATGTTTAGGAAGATATAAAACAAAAAATGAGCAGAAATGTCTCATGTTTCCAACTGGGAGGTACGTACAGTTCAGCCTGCATGCTCCCTGCCCTTTCATGCCTCAGAGGACAGACCTGGTCTAGCCACAGCTCCTGGGTGGCCAAGATCCCTCTTTAAGAGAGAAGGCCCTCCCTACTCATAGTCCAACTCTTTCTTCCCCTCAGGATTCCTCTGTTCTGTGTTAAACTAGAGATTTAAGCTATCCCACCTTAAATTATTGCCCCTTCAGGCCCTGTAGTTAAAGGTACAGGGAAGGGCTGTCCATGGGTGGGGCTGGCTGAACAAGTCTTTCTCTTGAGGTGTGTAGGTTGCTTTGAGCTAGTAGTATTGCTGCTCTGTTGAGCTTGGGGCCTTTGTCGTTGCTGTGCCTTGCTTTGCTGCTACAGGCAGCAGCTGACTGTGCTGTGGTAGATTAGATGGTGCTGCTGCTGCTTCTGTGAGAGTTGCTGCCCCGTGGCGGAGAATCAGTCAGCCAGGTTGTGGGAGGCTTGGAGGCAGTTTCAGACAATCAGTCCCCTTCAAACTGCCCCTTCTGCCCCATGTTTGGTCCCTTTCAAGAGACATGAGGGCCACCCACACATGACTCTGAGTCCCCCTCCTCCATCCCAATGATGTTTGTTTCCAGCCCAAGCTGCAGGGAGCAGGGAGGTACCGCTTAGGATCCAACGTCCTGATGCCCTACAGCAACTTTCCGCAACCTACTACCCTCTAGATGTATTGGATTACATCTCCCATCATCCCCAGCCAGCATGGTAGACCCTATTTCTATGAACTATGAACAGGCAGTTAAGAGCTCAAACCAAGTTATTTCACAGGAGATACATATATTACTCCGCTGATTCTGCCCCTCTCTCATGAAAAGCAGCTGTAAGGGTGAGGCTGTGGAGGAAAAGTGAGGAGATGGGAAAAAAGGGGCTGCTTATCCCTTTTTCCAGTAGCCATTTTTTTTTCCTGCTCATGGGTATGCGACCCATATATTTCCCAAAGAAACTTTAAAGACAAAAGGCAAATTTGAGCAAAAGAAATTAGCAGAGGGGAAAATGTTCAATAGCCCTTAATCCTTATTAACGGGCGGGCGGCTAGGGATGGGGGAAGAAATTAATTTGGTTTACATTTTAATATGATCTGACCTAATTTGCCCTTCCCAAACTAATACACAAAGTGGCACACAATTCTGCTTTAATTTTTGCACTTCTCTGAATTTTACAGTGCAGTTCTCTGTTTAAAAAAAAATAATCATACAAAAATGCATACATTATTTGCATATGAAAACGCACACATTGGGGGAAACAGTACACAAAAAGGCATATATTAGGGGGAAATGATTGCAAATAATAGTATACATTAGGAGAAATTAGGGCTTTTTTAATAAAACATTTGCAAACTGGTGTGGAAACAGGATGGAACAAACTTGTGCTTGAAAAAAAGGCAAACATTATAGAAAGCAGAAGAGACAGTTTTGTCTGTCCCTGACCCTCTGCTGAACCTCAGAGCTTTCCACAAACACGTAATTAAAAAAAAAAAAAAAGTCAGGAGACTGTCTGTCACACTCACCAACCATGTAACATTCAATTTGGTCCTAAATCCACAGAGTAGTGAAATTGGGGCATATTCTACAAATAATGATTCAGAACTGTATTCATGTATAGTGTTCACTTTTGACTGGGAAACATGATGTGTAATTGTGAATAATACACTATTGACACATGACTGCGGCCATCGGTGACTGTTAGGGATTTTGTTTAATCCACTGTGTCCTGTGTTTCATGGATTGCGAGGCGGCTTTCATTCCGTTGTCCTCTTGTTGACAGACTCAGATTTTTTTTCCCTTCAGAAAAGTATGCAGAAAGTTCTACCATACTTTTTACATAGCTTTCGCTGGCACCTAACACTTTGCACACCTTTCTTAGCTTAGTGTACAATCAGTGAGCAGAGCACATGAAAAAAAGAGCTCTGCACAGCAGAGGTTGAAGAGAGATCATATATATATATATATATATATATGGTGTGTGTGTGTGTTTTCTT
The DNA here is from genome assembly GCA_021292165.1 of Shinisaurus crocodilurus. NCBI lineage: Eukaryota > Metazoa > Chordata > Lepidosauria > Squamata > Shinisauridae > Shinisaurus > Shinisaurus crocodilurus. Next base: position 147,434,689 of record CM037878.1, on the reverse strand, counting down.
TTTTAAAAGATGTCATATTAGTGTATCTTCCAGCAACTTTCATATTTTTGTATGACTAAATTTGCATACAATTCCAGAAAGTAAAAAATGGCCCACAACTTTGCAGAACCCACATGACTTGGAAGATGATAGTCCACTGCGGAATCTGCACGTCAGGTTCATAGGAATCTAAAGTCATTTGAATCCATTCCAGATTGCCCTGACATCCCTAATCTGAATCCAGACTTGAAGGGTGCTAAGCAGCTCGAAGCTGGAGTCTGAAGGTCAGTGAGCATGGGGAAAAGCCTCTATTCCTGCCTAGTATTCATATTGGCCCTGGACAATCCAAAGGCTTTGTACTATCTGCCTATCACTGCCAAAGGGTGGGGAGCGGGGAAAGGAAGAGCAAGAAGGCAATAGTACAGGAAGAGAAGAAAATCCAAAGGTGCACAGGAACCAGGGTACTAGGACACCATGAATTATGTTATCAGGCAGTATGTAAAAGACTTTTTAGGGATGGACAAGTCTGTCTAGACTCTATTTCAGTTTCTATCAGTTTCTCATTTTTCCAGTCTTAAATTCACTTTGTATTTGTGAATTCACTTTGTGAATTTCTCTAGTTTTAAGTTTGGTTCATTCTGAACATTGAGAGAATTTTTAAAATAAAATGTGTGCATGAAATTCATGAGCATTTTTGCCCACATTTCTCCTACTGCATGCATTGTTGTATACATTTTTCCCAATATACATATTTTTGCAAGCAGTTTTCCTAATATAATATTTTGGTATTATTATATGTGCATTTTTGTACACATTTATTATTTTTTATTGGAGAACTCCATTGCAAAATTAGGAAAAGCGCAAATTTCAAAGGATATCTGAGTTTCAATTCGCACAGTGGTATGTAAGTTCACATTAAAATGTGACCTGGACAAATTTCTCCCCTTCTCCTAGTAAAAGTGTAAAGAACCTGGTCCAGTTGTCCTTGAGGAGAAAAGTCTTTTGACTCAAAATGTGTTGGGCCCAAATCACCAATTCCTGCACTTTTCTTTGAGGTTTCTGTTTCTCCTTGTTGCCTCTTGTAGGGATCAATGTTGCACACATTTGTCCAAACAGGGCTACAAGCACACAGTCCCAGGTAGCTCACCGACCTACATAGAATCATAGAAAAGTAGAGTTGGAAGGGGCCTACAAGGCCATCGAGTCCAACCCCCTGCTCAATGCAGGAATCCAGGTCAAAGCATCCCTGACAGATGGCTGTCCAGCTGCACCTTGAATGCCTCCAGATTGGGAGAGCTCACCACCACCTCCCTAGGTAGTAGGTTCCATTGTCTTATTGCTCTAGACAGGGTCTCTCTCTACAACAATTGATGAAGCTCCTGGTTCAAGCTCCAGAGTCCCTAGTGCGAAAGCAAAGAGCAACATGGATTTGTATACACTGTTCAAAAGTCGCATACCAGCTTTTGTAGCTAAGTATCCCAAACACATATGCACGAGAATTAAGGTACAGGTTTTGCACATTCTGAAAGGTTTACGAGGAGAAATCTATGTAGTATTAATGATTAGCCTCCCCTCCGCCAAAAAAATTCACAAGCCACACAAGCATAACTGAATCTTGAGTGCAACATCAACGATGCAAACTTCATTTTCCACACAGTGAAAAGGAGAAATCTGTAAGTGCTGCTGACAGAATAGTAAGACATTTCAATGCAACCATTCTCTAATTAAAAGGAGGGGAATTCTGAAGGGAAAAATGAGAGTGAACATTTGCCAGTTCAAACCATGTTTGTACAGCTCTTTCCATACAGCTTGCAAGAGAATGGGAAGCCTTGGAAATTTATACTTATTGCAAACAGGATGAGAGAGATTTTTCTTGAAAAATAAAGAAGCAAGAACACAATAATTTAAAAATAAGCTGTGAAATGTTAATGCCACATTCAAGAATCTAGCTACTCAAAAATCTAGCTATGCAAGGCTATACCGCTTAGGCGTTTTCCATCTAGAAGCATGTTCATAATTTTTAAAAAGTTTGTAATCTCTGTGATGATCATGTTTCACCAGTGAACTACACAGACTGTTACCTTCTTTCCTGCATAACATAAATCTTCATTTTTTTAGTACTTGGAAAATACACTGAGAGGAAAATAAAATTACAATAATTTAATTCACTGCATACCTTTTAAAAAGATAACTCCATTCTTGCAGGATAGATATTTAATCCCATCGAAATTGTGATTATACCCAACCTGCATTTCAATTTTTGCTTTAGTGGGTTTTTCCCCCCCTCTGAAACCACTTAACTGTCTTTTTCTTTCTTTCTTTTAGCTGATTCCTGCCCTGCAATTTCAGATACAAATTTCCGGAAGACATATATTGTTGGCTCTCTGCTGTGATAATGACGCCAGATTTATCGTTATGCTCTCAGCTAGAGCTGCTACTACTTAGGGACCCTGGAGTGCTCCATTCCATATTGATGTCCACTTCCTTAGGAAACAAGTCCTTCTAAAGAGAAAGTCTATTAAATATAAAGAAGCTATTTACTTCTCTTAACTCATTACAAATACATAGCTATAAGAATTCACTGGAGCTGTGATGAAGTTAAAAACTGAGCTGGGATTTGCTCTGTTTATTTAGGATATGTCAACAAAGATCAAGAGAAGACAGCTCCTGTTCTTCTGAACAGGAAACTAACATTCAGAGTTTCACAAGAGATACTTACATCATTGATTCTGGCTTCTTCCACCAAGCCATCAAATTGCGAGCCTTGTTTTTCCTTTTTGCACAAAAAAATGTTCATATTTTCATATACATTTTTTTGGAATGTACACATCAACTATGCATCTTTTTGAAATGTACACATTTTCTCCCATTGATTAAAGTGTGTGAATGCACATTTTTCAAAAGTACGCATTTTTCATGTGCATTTTTCAAATAGCCTTTATATTCAATAGCCATATTGTTTAGAACTATTGGTGCTTCCAGATGAGGCTTTTATTATGCAATCACCTGCTTCATTTACTGTTTTTTTAATGGGGGTTCCATATGCTGTCATCTTCTACTTGTAACCTTGCCATGTTTTCCCATCATAGCTCCCACCTCCCCACCACCACCACACAAAATGTATTAAGGAAGAAAAGATGAAAAAGTGTGCAGTGTCCTTTGTAGTGTTAGGAGCCATCTGTCTGGAAGCATCCTATCATTCATATTAAAATGGCCGTTTCTCATATATATAGACCTCCAGGGAAACCAGCATTTTTAGCATCAATTTTGAAGTGACCTGTATCTCAGAGACCTTGTCAAACTTTTATGTTTTCATGTGCAGACAGGCAGATAAGGTATAGAAGGGATTTATTAACAATAATCACTACAATTATATCAGGCAATAGAGATGCATGAGATGCTTCTTAATATGAAAAATATACCTAAATCATTAACTTCTGGAAATGAGTGGCATCGAGGGGTGTGTGTGGATATTTGCCATTCTTTTTGGTTAATCTAGCTTGACGTTGTTCTTCACAATGGAGGGCTGCCCTCTCCCTCTTGCTGACTTGACAGATGTGTTCCATCTACCTCAACAAACATAGGATTTTGATCAGGAGTGGGCAACTTCTGGCCCTCCATAGGTTTTGGCCTAAAACTTCCATCAGCCCTAGCCAGCATAGTCAATGGTGAGGGATCATGGGAGTTGTAGGCCAAAACATCTGGAGGGCCACAAGTTGCCCACCCCTGATGAAGACTCCTGCTGTTAGTTTCCCATAGTCATTCCTTTCTCGGTTTTGAATTACTGAGAAGGAGGGGTCCATGCTTCAAGCGCTTTAGAAGTGTGGGACAGAGAAACTGTCAGCAGGCTGCCACTGATAAGAACTGGAGTTCTGCATTATTGCATTATGTCTAATTGCCTTGACAGAATATTGCACAGAATGGATTGTAAATGGTTTGGGGTTTTGTTTTTTTTAAATACATATTCTATACATTTCACCAAGTAGATAATGGATCTAGGTATTGACCTCCTATACCCAGGTATACATTTATAGCAAACTGCATTCATACAGCCGCTAGGGATGTTTGAGGAATTTGATCTTCGTGAATCCAAATATAAACTGACCTGATCCACACCTCCCAAGCTAATATGTGGATTGGAACATAGTAACCCACTGGCTTTCATGCTTTCCAAATGCCCTGATACAGTTCTCAGCTCCAAAATATATCAAAATACATTGCATGTGTATTTTGAGAGAAAAAAATATTTTAAAAACATACTTAAGTCTGAATTTTCATGCAGGTGTGTGTGTGTGTGTGTGTGTGTTTTAAAAAATCACAGATAAATGCCGAAACAGGAAGGAATGAACACATCTGGGTGAACACATCTGAAAGTAACATGGACGGGAATTAGGACTGCTTCAGCCATTCCATTCCTAAGAGTTACTTGAACTTTTGTTAGTGGAAGAAATATGTTACAGAGGAGTTTGGACTTGGTGGCTCTCTGTCAACATGTAGTTGTGCTTTATATTTTCATCATTCTGCTTTGTTTTTCATTGCCATTATTCTGACACCTTGGCTTAGGAATCCATTTTGTTCACAAGAAGCAATGAGACGCAGGCATGGGAAGCTGCCAGGAATGACAAGAGTGCTAGGGTGTTGCTCCCATGGAACTATGGAAATATACAGTATGGATGCCTACCAACCTGAGTGCCAAGTCACTGCCCAGCCAGCTTACCCATGAATGTATCTGTAAATTGCCCAGTCCAGAGCATTGGTGTGAAATACGTATAGCCCAATACTGAAGCATTCCCACCCACCAGGCAGGTCAACAGGTTTACACACCACCTGGGCACCCCTTGTAATACCTTTTGGTTTGCATATTAGAAGCTAGTTATCATCCACTATACAACTATTGCAGTGTACAGGCAGCTAACTTTAACTCAAGCAAGTAGGAAGAAACCTTCCAGATCTTTCTGTTCCAGAGTCAAACTATTGCTCTCTTTGTTTTGACCCATCCTGAGTCCAGCCTCAAAGCCATTGAGTCCTTTGTACTCTTTCTACAAAGAGTTTGGGCACCACCAGTTGTTCTTTTTTTTGCTCGGGCACCCAGCACACTTGTGGGTTTTGGCTGAGCTCTAAGATTAATCTGGGGGCTTTTTTTCTTTCAGCATTTTTATGATCCTTTCCTGGCACAGAGTGTAGCAGGGAATAGTCCAGGAAAGGACTATTTTAAAAAAAATACATTCCCTGGGCCATTCCCTTGCTTTTAACCAGTTTGTTGGTTTGTTTGCCTAGAGATCCATTTGCTTTGTATACCAATTTAGTGTAAAGCCAGGTTCCAGTCATAAGGCAGCATAGCCTGTGAACTCCCTATTTCCATTTTTGGTGCCTTGCAGGGGACTGCAAACTATCGATGAGCTGTTGGTTTTCAAGCCAATGGTAGTAGTCAAGCAGGGAACCTAGAGCATTGCTGCTACCAAAGGTCTGGAGCCAAATTCAACATTTATTGCCATCTTGTTAAACCTTTATGGGAATTCTTAGCTGCCTTCTTTGCCTCCTTTCCACCATTTTTTCTTGTCTCTCTCCATGACTGTAATTTCCTTTGGTGTAGTCAGGGCCTAAGGCAGGGGTGTCAAATCTGGCCCAATTGGGGATCCAGTCCAGCCCTCTGGGGTTCCACAGATGGGTATTTTCCCTTCCCTTGACCCACCCCCATTGCCCTGACTGCCAATTATTTGGTGGTTTCCCAGCTTTGGCATGATCTTCCCCCCATTTTAAAATGCTTAATTAGTGGAAGTAAGAGCTTTAAACTAAAATATGCTGGTATTTTGAATATTCTGGCTCCAATGCTTTTGCCTTCAGACCTGCCCACCACTGGAATATGACCCCAGACAGTTTCTCTAAAATTGAATTCAGTCTTCAGGTTGAGAGTGGTCCGATACCTCTGGTCCAAGAAGAAGCTCCGATTGAAGGCTGTCCATTTTTAAATTCTATTTTAAAACCAAATTATGGCAGCTCCAGGGTCCCTAGTGTTGGGTAAGCCCCATTCACTCTCCTCCTCATCTCCCTGGATACCATTCACATCACAACCAATTTTGGATATAACACCCATTGGCTCTCTCTGGACAGCCTAATACTCAACAGAATCTAAGCAGCATGAGGCTGTCACCCTATTTTACGTAATTTGTCACCAAAAGCTAGGATACCTGAGGGGCAGGCCCTCTCACAGATCCAGAGAGGCTTGGGCCACTTCCAGCTTTTGAAGCCCATAGCCATAATAAAAATAAAAATGATGATACATGAAAACAAAATGAGGCAGTAAAAAAAAGAGTGAATTTTTTAAATTTAATAAATACTTTTCTAGCCTTTTTTTCTATGCAAATTATTGAAGAAAATCTATCTTTCATGCAATTTCACAGTTGATATATTAAGCATGGCAGGTGAACCAATCCAAATGCTCTTGTCCCATAACTGAACACTGATAGTTCTCTACCTGCTCCAACATGTTGAAGGTGCGTTCACTGAAGCCACTAATGCAGGAAAACTGACAAAAATATGCAATGCAATTGTGATACAGTAATACCTTGGATTACAAGTAACTTGGTTTGAGAGCGTTTTGCAAGACAAGCACATTTTTAAATATTTATTTATTTATTTTTTACTTGATATACAAGCGACGTCTGGCAATACAAGTACTGTAGTATGGCTTAACTTAAAAATCTCTGTACAAATTTTTTTGGGGGGATTTCATTTTGATATAAGAGTGTTTCGGATTACAAGCACGTTTCCGGAATGGATTATGCTCTCAATCCAAGGCATGACTGTATAAGGAGACATCCCAGAGAGTCCAAGTTTGACTTTTTCTTGAAGCAATTCCTTTGACTTGCAGTCCAATTTAATGTTCGTGGAAGTATATTAGTTTGAGGAAGATGACCTCATCACTGACATCTTTTGAGATGTCTTTGTTGTACTATTGCTGAAATTGTTCAGCTACAGAAAGTAGGTCTTTATTACTCAGTCTGTTGAACTGCCAAAGAAACCCCAAAAGGGTGCAAGTGAGTTGCAGTGACTCAAATCTATGTGTAAGGCCAGATTGAATAGAGTAAATGATGATACTGGAATAGAGTAAATGATGACAAAGAAGGAATGGAAGGGTCTAATGCAGGAATGGAAGAGGGAAATGGAATGTCCTAGTCAGTCTAAGCCAGTGTTCTCCAACCTTGGGTCCCCAAATGTTTTTGTTCTACAACTCCCAGCATGCCCCAGCCAGCTATGCTGGCTGGGGCATGCTGGGAGTTGTAGGCCAAAAACCAGGGATGTTGAAGAGTCCTTGGTGTCGAGTCACGAGTCTTTGGACCCGAGTCTCGAGTCCGAGTCCTTGGTCCAAAATGGTGACTTCACGAGTCACAAGTCACGAGTCACTCCCAAAGCTGACTCCACGAGTCCCTATTAAAATCAATGGGGGTTTTCCCCCACAAAATAAGGCTACTTCAGATGTGTGGTTTAAATAAATTCTAGGCACAAGTGTGCCTTTTTATTTCAAAACTCTGCCACTGATTTTGGCAAGAACAGACCAGGCAGACAAACCCAAAATAACCAGGCAGGCAGAGGAGGCAGGGAACCCCAAAGCAGGCAGGCAGAGAGGCATTTGTCTTGGACAATTCAACTGTTGAACTGGTCAAGAAGAGACCAGGCAGGCAGAGGAGGTGGGAACCCCAAAAGGCAGGCAGAGGCAGCCAACCCAAATGTCTGAAAGGTTGCATTTTCGGAAAATGATTTTGAAATAAATGCATCCCAAATTATCCAGTTGCATGATTGAATGGCAAGTTTGGGCCCCATCCTGGAACGGTAGGAGATTCATCACAATTCCACCTCCGAACCCCGCCAGTGATGACTTGCTGGAAACCAGAAACACACTCAGAGCAGCCGCACAGAGTAATCTCAGGTCCTTCTTCTGCCTCTCCCAAGTACGCAAGACATCAATAAAAATAAATCTTGACACATTGTTGGGGCTGCACTCCTGGTAGCTGTCCATAGTGGCCGAGCAGCGGCACACCTCGCTTCCATGCGCTCTTCGCCGGCAATCACGCTCCTCTCCACTCCTTCTGGCACAGCCCAGGGATGTTGAAGAGTCCTTGGTCTCGAGTCTCGAGTTGAGTCTCGAGTCCCATTAAAAATATTGGGACTCGAGTCTGACTTGAGTCAGAGGGGGGACTCAGTCCGACTCACGAGTCGAGTCCTCGAGTCCGAGTCCCCATCCCTGCCAAAAACATCTGGGGACCCAAGGTTGAAGAATACTGGAATAGAGTAAATGATGACAAAGAAGACATTGACCTTATAATGCTATTTGACATTGGATTCAGTAGGTAAGTTGTGATTAGTGGACATGAAATGTACTACAGTCATGCCTTGGATTGAGAGCATAATTCATTCCAGAAACGTGCTTGTAATCCAAAACACTCTTATATCAAAATGAAATTCCCCCAAAAAAATTTGTACATAGATTTTTAATTTAAGCCGTACTACAGTACTTGTATTGCAAGACATCGCTTGTATATCAAGTCAAAAATAATAATAATAAATATTTAAAAATTTGCTTGTCTTGCAAAACGCTCTCAAACCAAGTTACTAGCAATCCAAGGTATTACTGTACTAAATTGGCCTCAGTGAGGCCAATTTGTTGTTCATCCCTCTTAACATCAAGTGTAGCAATGTGTGTTTCAATTACCAGACTAGTTTGGTGGACCATTGTAAGTACCTTCATCCACATAGATGTCATCAAATGCATTCCAATTTGAACATGTGCTTCTGAAGTTCAGCTCAAGCCTCCGCAGTGAGAACAGAGATGCGAGCTCATTTAAAGCCTTTCTCACTGAATTCAAATGCTGTGCAATGGTTGAACACCACCAGTCCATGCAAACCATCTAGTTTTGTATGTCCCATGCAGTGAAAAAGGAAGACATTGCTTCAGAATGTCCCATCTTTGTGGACTGCTACTGAAGAGATTGTACATTCTCTGAACAGTTCCAAAGTAAGAACATAAGAAGAGCCATGCTGGATCAGACCTGGGGTCCGTCTAGTCCCAACTTTCTGTTCACAATGTGGCCAACCAGCTGCCCATGGGAAATGGCAATTAGCCTTCTTGCATGATTCAGCACAGCCAACACCTACAAGATTTAGTGTGTGGTTCAGAGCTGGAGAAAACACAGTTTGAACACCTTTGTACTTCCCAGCCATATTAGATCCACTGTCATAGGCTATCCATGGTGGATTTCTCTGACATCCGTAGCTGTACCTAGAGATGCTGGAGGAATCCACAATGGATTCAAATGAATTCAGATATCTATGAATCCGACCCACAGATTCTTCAGTGGACCAGCTTTTCCTGAGTCTCATGCATTCCATGGACTTGAGAACTGGGGTTTCCCCCCCTACTCTCTGTAATTTTACACAAATGTAGTCATAGAAAAATACAGAAAAGAAAAAAAACACCGACTGAAAATGTGCATTTCCCCCCATAGACTAAAGAGTGAAATGCATATTTTGGGGTGATTTGCGCATTTTCGGAAGTGTGAATTTGCACAAGTGTGAATTTGTGGAAATGCGTACAAATGTATTTGCGCAAAATTCGATTCCATCAATGAGCGGATGATAGAATGAAAGACGCCTGACAATCTACGAAATGCAGATGGAACAGATTTAACAAAGTCTGTACATCCCTAGCTATAACCAATTGTGCTTTCTTTCTTTTCCTTTCATACTCTAAACCTGCCAATTTCTGCCCCCAATGGCCCATCATCTTCACCAGCACTTGAGCTTTCTCTGGATGCATAGCCTCCAAATAACATGCCTTGCCATTTCCATAGTTCCTTCCTCTAATCCTTATTTTGCAAACACTAATTTCCCCAATCTGCATCTTTCTCTATCTCTTTGTTAGGACTATCAGAACTAATATATTGGCCCATGAGTTAGGGGGTATGCTAACCTAGCTTCCCCCCTTTCTCTTTTGTATTTTGTGTGCATGTGTGTGTTTAGGACAGTGTCTGTAAAAAATAAAGTCTGAAATTTTGGATCTGAATTTGAGCTTATTCCCCACACTTTAGAAGTAGCTATTCCCCACTTTGCTGAAGCACAGTGCCAAAATCCACTGTGTGTGCACCACACCTCTGGTAAAGGTCCTTTCAATCTCACATTTGTTGTAACACATGGACACATGCAAGTTCACATGTGCATGTGAACTAGGATATATGGCAACAAATAGCAGAAGTATTCTTATGTCCACCTTTTGGCCAAGAAGGTTTTGGCCTTTTGGTTTTTAATCATGAGAGAGTTCTGAGTGTTGCATTCTTTGAAACCACCAACCATTCTGCCTCTGCTATGTCAGGGGTCAAGGATTCATTCAGATATGTTATTCATAAAGCTAGCTAGCTGTCTGGTGAGTGAGCAGGGCCAGCTAGCTATTACCAAAGACTCAGCATGCAAGATTTCAGGGCATATGTAAGCTGAAGCTAGTTAGTGCACCACATTATGTAGTACTTGAAGGGACATAAATAATATAGCCCAGTCCGGGGAAGCATCTAAAAGCTGTGGTGCTGTGCTTATGTTTCACCCCGTAAGTATAAGTGGAGTTTGCAGCATCTCATTGGGAGCAGTTGAGTGACTTCTTTGACCAATCACTAACAGTCTTGTTGGGGAGAGCATGGGCATTGGGCCACACCTTATTCCTGAGCCCAGATATGGATGAAATTTGCTCTGGTGGATGGAAGCATCAGCACAGTACTCTGTGGCTTCTGCCTACAGTCCTTATAAAAATGAAATATGAGATTCTCAGTGGTCCAAATAGAACATACCAAGCTGCCTATACTGAGTTAGGCCACTAAGGGTGCAATCTAATCAGGATGCCTGCAACCCTCCAAATTCAGAGGATAATGGGCATCCTGTGGAGGGCAGGAGGAGTGCATAGACGAAGGTCACCTCCACACTCTTCCCACCCTGCAAAGCACTTAGGTGGCCAATTTCAGCTGTCTAAGGCACTTCCGAGGGGGAGAGAACATATCTTGTCATATCTTGGCAATGCTGGTCTCCTCCGCTCCCTGCCCCCCAGAATGCCCCCCAAAGCCCTTCTCTGAGCTCACTCTTGTGACCTCGGAGAAGTAGCTGGCGTGGTTCTTTCCACGCCAGCTGTGAGTGGGGAGGGGGATCCAATGTCGGAGCAATTTTCTGATCTCATAGCTGGGAATCTGAAAAATCCTATGGCTGTCTAGACGCTGTCTAGCAGCCATAGGATTGTGCTGTAAGACATCTAACCCAGAGTTTCAACTATCAGATCCTCTCCAGGATCCCAAGCAGGGATCATTCCTAGCCCTTCTACCTGAAATCCATTTAACTGATTTCAGGCTTTGAACCTAGGGCATTCTGCATGCAAAACATGTGCTTTGCTGTAGAGCTATGGCCCCTCCCCTATTCTATATTTACACAGTATATTGTGTGTATACAAGAGTATAATTCTGTAAATGTGGAATCACAGAAGATGAGCAGCCTTGGTCTTGACAGCTAGGTGTCAAAGCAATTCTTTGTAATGCAGTTACTGTAGATCTATCCACATTACAAAAGCTGACCACCTGGACAAGTTAGGATGAGATGTGTTGAAAGGAAGGGGACATTTCTTGTTGTAGATCTAATGATGCACCTAGTATGCAGATTGCTTTTATACGAAAGCTTTATTTTTGTATTTCTCTAAATCTCGTGTAAGCCAAGGCTTGTAACTCAGCTTTGTCTGTATTCTCTGTACTCCGTTTGTGAGACTGTTGATTTCATACCTGATCGTCCAGAACATGTTACTTTTAAACTACAAAGCAGACACAAATCAGACGCACGAAGGGAAGAATAGAAATGCATTACTGGAGCAGTTGTGAATGATGGAGCTATTGCACAGAAATTTTATTTCACCTACACTGTGAAATTACAACCTGTCTTGACTCGGTTAAGTCACATACACTAAGCACAAAATAAATAAAAGAAAATACTGTCCCCATAGTGTTCTGAACATCTGTTTTATCCAAGTAAAATGCCTAGACATTCCACATAGCTGCCAAATAATGTGCTTTTCAGCAATAAAAATAATAGAAAATCTGAGTTCTGCATTATAGCATTATGTCTAGATAAAAGAAATGTCTTGAACAAATATTGCAATAATGTAAGGTGATGGATTGTAAAGATTTCCAAAAAGATATTTCTGACATTTTCACCAAGTAGATAATGGATCTAGGTGCATACCCCAAGTATAAATTTAGAGCAAACTGCAGTACATAGAGTCACTTGATTTTTCTTTCTAGTATTAACTGAGAGGAAGTGACAGGGGAAATTTCTCATTTTCCCCTTTTGGCCCGAAAGACCATGGATTTTAAGCATGATGGTGTTTTGAAGTTTCCATCTTAGATACTATGTACTAGATTACCAACACCTTACTATTACCCAACAGCCAGTGTGGTGTAGTGGTTAGAGTGTTGGACTGGGACACCAGAGACTGGAGTTCTAATCCCCACTCAGCCATGAAGCTCACTGGGTGATTTTTGGCCAGTCACCGACTCTCTTCTTAACCTAGCTCACAGCATTGTTGTGAGGATAAAATGGAGGGGTGGAGGATCATGTCTGCCACTTTGGGCTCCTTGGAGGAAAGGTGGGATATAAATGTAATAGGAAATACTATTCTGTATCTGTTATATAGTAAATACTATTCTGTATCTGTTCACAAAGGTTCTATGGATTTTGAAGAAGCCCGAGTGCAAGGTGAAAGGGAGAAACGTGCTAAGCGAAAAGCACGTCAAATGAATCCTTTACAGGACCATCTTCCATCTGGTAACCTGTGTCCTCACTGTGGGAAGCTGTGTGGATCTAAATTGGCCTCCACAGTCACTTATGGACCCATCGCTAGAGTCTACACAATTTTATACAATTTCCTCTTTATATAATTTTCTTTTGTAATTTTATCCTGGAAGACAATCTTACTCGGTCACAAGTGATCGCCTACTACTACATCTGTTATATCAGGGTTGAAGCCTTTGTCTAAATGTATTAATAATAATGGTAGTTTTTTGGTGATTAGTTGGAACCAGTTAACTACCGCGAGTGATTTAATCAGCATACTTGCCTATTTTGTGTCTTCCAGACATGTGATAACTAGCCATACTTAGGGTTCTTCATGAACTAGTGCTTGAAAAGATGCATGACTCTTTTCAGTGTTAAAGGTTCCATTTTTGAGTTTCATGATGATGTGACCTAGAAACCTCCATTTCTCCCTTGAAATATCTTCCCATTCTGATTATGGGTCAAGGACCCAATTCCTGAGAGTTCAACTGGGCTAAGACAGTTATTCAGGCAGTCTGGATGGTAAATCCCCTGGCCTGTATCCAGCCTGTAGCCTGGAGGTGCCCCAAGCCTGCTCTGAACAAACTGCAATCTGCAGGATCAAGTAAGCAGCCAATACAGCATGAGGGGCAGAGCAGCAAATGAAGACAGGCTTGGATCAAGACAGGCAATCAAGTGATAAGGAGACTTTTAATACACTTCCCAACTTGATAAGACACCCAGGGAAGAGTAGAGTAATTAGATTCTCCTGACCACTTGGTACACCGGACTTAACAAATACCTGCATTCATTCCATCGTAAGAATTTGGCAAACGGTTTTGCTGCATTCACTTTAGATTATCCATACCATTGGATACACTTTGCAGATGTTATGGCAGTGGTAATAGTCTTCCCCTCTACCATTGCCTACGATCTGTGCACCCTGTGGTCAGCTTCTATGCAAGTGCCATCAACCCTTTGCCCTTTTGACTTGCCTCAGGTCCTCCATAACACAGAACGGACACTGTGAGAAAGATGTCAAAGTCCAGGGAGTCAATATCAACATGTTGTTCCACCATCAATAAAACATGGGTTATATAACCATAACTCAGGCATGTACTGAAGACCATCATTAGTCACAAAATATTCTTACTTATATCACCACTTACTTACATAGACTATAAATTTAAGAAGCAGACTTGAATAAATACATATTTTGTCTTTTTGCACCACCAACAAATGTTGGGACCCCGTTCTGAACTTCCACTGAATATATAACAGTATAGACTGACCAAGTCAATTAACTACATGGGTACTTGTTCTGTTTTGCACAGGTGCAGCACAGGCCTGGAATAATATCTGATATTAGAGATCTTCTGTATGACTATGTAATTTCAAGTCCCATCCAACACATAATTTCCAAACCTAGCAGATGGTTCCCAAACCCAGCATCTGCCATCTAATTGCCTTAGTTTTTGATATCATAATATTTGAGACATAATGATTGGCTATTGTGGAAATAATTATGATATCAAACACAATGATTTATGATTAAGGGGAAACAAGCAGCAAGCTTATTTCATCTTTTATTGAAGAAAGTATATGCGTTTTCACATTATAGCATATGGGTTTGACTCTGCAAATTAATGTAAGATCACCTGGTAAGCCACCGGGGTAATATCCAGTGTTAGCCCTCCTTAGAGTAGACCCATTGAAATCAATGGGACTTAAGTTGGTCAACTTAATTTTAGTGGGTCTACTCTAAGGAGGACTAACATTCAATACTACCAAAGGAAAATATTAAACATGAAGTATGTTTCAAATGTTTGAAATAGAAATAGTAAATAGTGTGTCATGAGTAAGCATCCCCATATGCTATACTGTTTTGGAAATAAAATATATAAAATCACATGATTTACATAACTTGATTGATTATAGGCTTAAACCAGCTAGCCTTGCTTTCAAACAACTTATTGGCTAAATGGTATGCTGTCTCTCAATGCAGTTGTGCACTCAGAAATCTTTCAAATTCTGTAACTGGAATTAATTATATAAAACACACACTTTATCCTAAATTTCCTGGGTATAAATCCAGGCACAGTTAAGTACTTTTATGTCCCATTGATTTCAATGGAAAAAAGTTATTCTTAAATCAAGAAAGTAAACAAAGGAACATAGGAAGCTGCCTTATATTGAGTCACACTATTGGTCCATCTAGCCCAGTATTGTTGACACTGACTGGCAGCAGCTCTCCAGGGTTTCAGGTAGGTTTCAGGTGGCCCCTGTAGAAGGAAGTGAATTAGTATTTAGTATAGAAAACAGAGTGTTCACATAGGGTTGTATCCAACAATGTCACTCTGTTAGTGCAGTGCTCCTACCACTTGTCAAAACCCTGTTTTCTTCTTTGCACAAGCCGTTGCACAAGGTATTTCACACAGCATTGTACAAGCTGTTGCTCAAATTGTTCCGCAAGGTGTTGCACAAGGCATTCTGCAAGCTTTTCCACAAGGTATTCTATAAGGCAATCCACAAGGTATTGCAACACTAATTACAACTTCATTAGCTACGTGTTGCTTAAATTAGTTGTGTTGTTCTGCTAGCAGCTGTGCAACCACGAGCAAAACGGTGCCAACTGCTGTAATTTTTCTGCTAGTGTAATATTAGATACAACTTTTAGTGCTTCATAGAAGGAATCATTAAGGATATTCCCACAAAACAGATTTTTATTTATTTATTTATTTATTATATTTATACTCCACCTTTTTTCCTGCAAGGAACCCATGGCGGCTTACATAATCCTCCTCCTCCTCCTCCTCCTCCTCTCCATTTTATCCTCACAACAACCCTGTGAGGTAGGTTAGGCTGAGAGTCAGTGACTGGCCGAAAATCACCCAGTGAGTTTCATGGCTGAGCGGGGACTAGAAACCGGATCTCCTGAGTCCCAGTCCAACACTCTAACCACTATGCCACACTGATACTTTATTTTGAACAATATGTGACTCCCCCAACTTTGAACCCAGATCAGCCAGCTTTAATGTGGGAGAGAAACTTGGTTTCATTACTCTGTAATTTCAATATATTGCAACCAAGAATATGTCACTTTTTTTCTGGAAAATGGAAATCACTCAAAGATAGCGGTTGCATTCCTAATTAAGATGACCTCTAGTGAAATACTAACTTTAATTATATCTGAGAGCACATTATATGTTGCGAAGCTGAGAATAAAAACTAATGGTGGGAGTAAGTTACTGAAGCTTTGAAAAAGCAAAGCAAAAATGAGTTTCTGGCAGATATCTGAATCCTGATCCATCTCTTCTAAGTCCTTACCTGTTTTTAATAATCAGAATTCAGCACTTTACAAGTGACCTTGTAGAACTGCAATGTATTTTTAGCTGGTTGCACAGTTTCACCTCTCAGTGTTATCATATTTTTTGTTTATAGATTTATTTTATTCTATTATTGAACCAAATATATATATATATATATAGAGAGAGAGAGAGAGAGAGAGTATACAGCTCTGGCCTCCAGTTTTGAATAGTGCAGTTCATAATGTTTTAAAGTAAATAAATAGATAAGTGTGCAATCCTGTGCATGTTTAGACATAAAGAAGTCCTAAAACTCCCAGCATTCCTCCAGCCAGCACATGCTGGGAACTGTAGAACTACTTTATGTATAGACATGCATAGGATTGCACCCTAAATAAATTTTAATTAAAGTAGTGGAGTATTTAGCAGTCAACCAAACAACTTGAAGTGAGCCATCTTTTGTTTTGTTGGCCCTCCTGCCATTGAGAAAAGCTGACATGAGAAGATCCATTGAAAATAATTTGGGCTGAGAATTGTCTGAGGAGCAATGTGTGACCAGTCTGCAGATAAGTTCACAGGCACATCTATGCCAGTAGCACGTCTGGGCAAATAATATCACTTGGGCTTACCAATACCATGTTGCTGTTTGATGAAGTAGATGAGGTTGGAAAGAGTCTGAAGGGGACTCTGGTGTTGATGCTTGAGGTGGCCTGTGGGTAACTGCTTACAGGAACCTATCCAAAGGCACTCAAATCACAACAAGGGAAGGAGGAAGCCCAGCAGGATCACTGAAAGAAGAAACATATGAAGAAGACACATTGTTTGCACACGTACTGAGGAGAAAATGAAGAGCCAGTCACAGAAATATGGTTTCAAATCAGGGCCACATTTATTAAATCAAAGATCTGTGAAGGGAGAAGTGCGGTTCTAATCTAAACCGGCCGTCGGCCAGTGAAACAAGTTTGGGTGAAAGCATCCTAACCTTGACTCAGCCGCCCTCCAGTTGGACTCCATTTGGAGCTGGAGGGCCTTACAAGTGTCCCCTCCCATCGGCGCCACAAGACAACCAATGTAGGTGAGAAGGGAAGACCCCAAAGGTGGCCCAATCTCCCTCATGCTTGGCCGCATGACATTAGCAAGGGAAGCCTTGGGTTGTCGCCACCGCCAGTCACCTTGAAAAGTGCCATTGGATGATCACCAGAACCCTAGCCCCCACTGCCTATTTCCGCACTTCCCGCAATGCGTGACCGAATGAAATAATCCCAATTGGAACGAATCAAAATCGAACAATTAAGAAACCCCACCCTGACTCACAGTGTAGAGTAGGAGAAACTCGCCCATTGCCTCCGGCCAATTAAGACAATGGGCCAAAATTCCTATTCGCCCCCCTAAAGGGCGACCAGAGGCGCTTACACTGCTGACAGGGCGGGAAGGGAGGGAGCCAAAAGCGAAAGAGGCAGAGGGCGGGGAGACTGGCTCTTAAATGGCGATCCTAGCTCCCCGCTCTATGAAGCCTGTTGGCTGCAAATTATGGCCTGATTGTGGTCTGACTCCCCATCCCTCCCCCACACACAAACCTCTCCCCAGCAACAGCTAGGCATGGCCGGTGGAAGGTAATTCTCAACAGAAGACTGTGAAGAATTTTATATTATATTCATAAAGAATTGAACCTTTTATCTGCATCATCATCATCATCATCATCATCATCATCATCTTGATTGATTGATTGATTGATTGTATTTCTATACCTCCTTTCTGAAAAAACCAGGACAGTTTACAAAAATTTCAGAACATAAAAACCATAATCAAATAAAAACATAGGGCAGTATCCAATTTGGCTGTAGCGCTAACGTAAACTACATGGTCCTGGCATAACCAACCTATAGCACAACACCAATAGCATTTGCTGCCATCGGGAAACTCATCACACCAGCAAATGCCGTTGGCATTGTGCTACTGGTTGCTTAGGAGAGTGCAAAATAATTTACGTTAGCACTAGTGCCATATTGGATACTGCCCACAATAAAACATTATAACAATAACCTTTAAAAGCCATAATAACTATAATAACAATTTAAAAAGCCAAGCTGAAAAAGATGTGTCTTGACCACATATATGAGAGAGAGTGGGGTCTGCACTTCAAAGGGAGTGTGTTCCACAGCTTGGGAACAATACAGGACAAAGCCCTGTTACACAATATTTACTGGACGCTGGTTTGAGTCTTCATGAGAAAAGCAGGGTGCAAAGGTCCTAAATAAATCCATGAATAAATGAAACAAAAAATGAACAGATGTAATAAGGGTCAGAAAATTAAAAACCCTGAGCCAAATCCAACCCTGTGATTGATGTTGCCAACTGCTCTACATCCTGGTTTGCAGCTTAGAGCCAAAAGAGATGAGGCAAAAGTGGTGTCTGTGGCAACAGAGCTTGCTGTGGCAGGGCAATATATGAAATGAGGACTATGGTGCTGGCCCAACACCTACACTCCCTTGTTCAAAGTGGTCCTCCCAAAAAAACCTTAACAGTGCATACTCTATGTGCTGGACATACATATTTTTAATAGTTGCTCATGATTACTTCAATGCACTCTATGTGGGGCTGCCCTTAAGGCTGCTCCAGAAGTTGGAGCTAGTGCAGAATGCAGCAGCTTGGCCATTGTCGGGACTCGGGAGCTGCCACTTTTCATCATGCAAGTCTTTTGCTGAAGGAACTGCACTGCCTACCTATTTGCTACCAGGCCAGGTTTAAGGTTTTGGTACTTGTGCACAAAGCCTGAAACAACTTGGGACCAGGTTACCTGAGAAAGCACCTTCTCCCTTACCAGCCTGCCCAACCTTACCAACTGGTCACTGAGGTCACTGGAGGACATTCTCCTGGTGGTTCCTCATGGACCTATGGTTCGATTGGAGTTCACCAGGAGGAGAACCTTCAGTGTGGCGGCTCCATTTCTATGGAACTCCCTGCCTCAGGAGGTCAGACAGGCTCCAACATTGTGCTGCTTTCAGTTTCAGCGCCTGTTGAAGACCTCCTTGTTCCGGGAAGTCTTCTCTGCTGTCCAACCCCCATTTTAATGAAACCTTGTTTTTAATGTATTGTTTTTGTGTCTTTTATCTGTTTTTATCTTTTTATTGTTCACTGCTCTGGAATCTGCTTAGATATGGAGCGGTATACAAACACTGTAAGTAAATAAATAAGTGTAGGATTTGGCACCCTGAACCCCTTTTAAACATGAAAGCTTTATTTGTATCAGAGCATCCTCTAGAAAACTAACTCTTAATAAACAAAGTTAACTGTGGGCTTTAATCAATAAGTGCAACACTAGATCAAGATTTTTATCTACCTTAAGTTAATGAAATTACTGGCACTTCGCAGAGAAACCCATTTGTCTTGCACAATAAATTTTTCAAACTTTGAAATCCGTAACTGGTGTAAATACTCCCGGTGTGAGTTCAGCAGATTTACACCCTCACACCATGTGGATATATAGGGCAGAAGGCTCAGCATTAAATACAAATGAATACCATATAGTGCTGACAAGCAAGAACAGCTGCTTGTCTTAAGGTGTAACAAATATATCAACCACAATGTACATCTCTCAAGAAACAGTCTAAGCTTAGCTTAGCATAGCTGGCTGGGGCATGCTGGGAATTGTAGGCCAAAAACATCTGGGGACCCAAGGTTGGAAAACACTGCTCTACATGATAAATTGAAGCTTAGTTAGACGGCTTTACAAATGGATTGCAAAACTTCATGGAGGGTATGTCTATCAATGGTTGTCAGCAAGGACAGCTAAATGGAGTCTCCTTGTACTTGGGGTCTGTATCTCTGAATATGCTGGTGAGGTGTGTGTGTGTGGGGGTGGTCAGTAGGAAAGGCCAGTGCCTCCATGCCCAGCTTGTGAGCACAAAGAGACATTTGGCTGGTGGCCACTGGAAACAAAATGCTGGACTAGGTGACCATTTATTAGGTATGGTAGTAGGGCTATTCTTCTTAGAAATGGTCTAAAATTGTTTTCAAGTCCAAATATTGACTATTGTTAGATTCCTCCCCTGTCTCCCAAGATGGCCCTGGGAGCTCAACTTCCTCCAGGTTCATAGTTGTTATTGTTTTGTTTATTAGATCATTTTCATTTTCCAGTACAGTACAATAAACCCTTTCCTCCCCTCCATCTTCTCTCCCCTTCCCACTCCCTTCATATCATCCTGTACTTAAAGAGTAAACGGTTCATGTCTATAAGTAAAACTGTATGAATTAATAGTTACATAGAAAGATACTGGTCTGTAGTGGTTTTGTAGTGGATCACATTACTCTGCATATAATTCAAGAACATTTCCCCATATTAATTGGAATTTATTTTCTTATAGGACACAATGCTATGTCCCTCTGACCTTGTATTATATTTGGAGTTTTATTTGCTTCCTAGTGTTGTAGAATAATATGCTTAGCTCTTAGTGTGGCTTTACTAAATTATGCAGCCAAGTCCCGATTTCCCAGAATACGTCCCACTGAAGATGGGCATCTTTTAGATTGAGTGAGATTTCCAGGACCATGTTGGTCCTGGTTAGGACCTCACGCCAGAAAGGCATCACTATTGGGCAACTCCATAACATATGCACCAGATTAGCCTGCAGACTGTTACTCCTGCAACCCTTATCCTGTGAGATGCCCAGGCATTTGAATTTTTTGGTGTCCAATCGTATAAAATCTTTTTCTGTATAAACTGCAACATGAGGTCTATGGGCCAAACTAAACACATAGTTTAGCTATGCGTGATAGGTTTCCTTATGCTGGTATAAGCATGCACAGCCCCAGTTTGGATAGGGACCATGGCAATCTGGGAGGGGGGGTAAACCTTCCCCTTCAGCTGCTTTCCCCAAAAATTCCACCCCCTACAGGGGGTTAAAAAGAAGAAAAGTTCCAATTGACTCCAATGGAGACTTCTTTTTTAACCCATTGCAAGGGGTGTGTGTGTGTGGAATAGAAGGAAAAATGTGTGTGTGGGGGGGGACAAAGGTTTAACTCGCCCTCTAGGCTTTTTGTGGTCCTGATCTGAATTGGGACTGTGTGTGCTTACACCTATCAAGCATAGCTAAACTATGCGTCATTACCAGAATGTTTAGTTTGGCCCTAAGTTAGATGGTCTGACAGATTTCAAGGCTGCTTTCCAGTGAGAGGGATTCGGTTTCATTTCTAATTCCGTATCCTCAGTGGGTCCAAATCCTAAGCAAGGGTATCCTGAAGCAAGCCATACAGGAATGTGTTGGTCTTAGTTAAGTCTGTCACAGGCTGTGCCACTTGAAGTAGGCCTGGAACATCTGATGTAGACAGTGCATCTGGGCCAAATTTGTTAGTGATACTATATGCTTAAGTTGTAGATATTTGCCAGGCTTCTGAGGGAGGTAAGCCAAATTTATCTT
This sequence comes from Shinisaurus crocodilurus, assembly GCA_021292165.1. Lineage (NCBI taxonomy): Eukaryota > Metazoa > Chordata > Lepidosauria > Squamata > Shinisauridae > Shinisaurus > Shinisaurus crocodilurus. The sequence continues at coordinate 147,413,160 of CM037878.1, read as the reverse complement.
GTAATACTCCAAAGGGCTTGGACACATTTTCTTTAGTGAGGGGCTGTGATAGGAAATAAATGCCTTTGTCGGCCCAAGTTTTCAGAGTTTGTTGTTTTTAAAACAACTGATTTGAGAGATTCTTCTCTTCCTCAAGCTACCGCAGGGATCCAGAGTCACTTCTGTTCCCCTTTCCCCCAGGTTTGATTAAAGAGCTGGTACTGTCTAGGTTCAGAGACTGATTTCCAAGAAAACGGTGGCTGTGTTGAGCAGTCCTTTCTCCCCACATCTTATTTATATTTATTTCTCTGGACTTCAGTTGACTCCATATTTCTGACTGTTGTTTTTTTTTTAACCATATGCTGAATAAGTGTCAGGCAATCTACAGAGACAATGCATTTAGATTTCTATAGATATTCGAATAGAGGGGGGAAAACCATCAGTTTCTTTGCATTTGTAATTTAAATAAATTGTTCCTAGTTGGAGGAAAGATTGAAGGGGGCATTCACAATTCCATGCATATCTAAGCCTACAGGTGTCACCCCCAATGTTTTGCACATTCAGCAGAATATACAGGTGCTTAGGTTCTCTACCCAATATGGAACTCTGGTCATGTGGAGAGAGCCTATGCACATGCAGCATAAAGCAAATGCTCACTATAGTGACATCAGTGTAATGCTCAGTATAGGATATGGAGTGGTAGTACATGTTATGGATGGGGAAAGGGAGGGAGGAATTCTGCTTGGGGTTGCCATTTCTGGCAGCAGTCCTGTAGTTCTTATAACCCACCTTCAGTCAGGCTTTAGCGTAAAGCCTGGTCTACACATGTAGCAAAATGTGCAGGGAGGCAGAGTCTTGAGGTAGACGAAATGGGCGATATCACTTCAGGCTTCAGGCAGGTGAGGAAAATTACATTTTTGAATGCCTCCCTATGTAAAAAATATATAACAAATAAACAAACTTCTTGCAAGCAGAAAACTAACAAAGCAGGGAGCAAATTGGGCTAGAACATTATTTCTGATGTGAAAGGTTTTTATTATTTGCAGATGTTTGGTATATTATCATCATCTTCATCAACAACAATTCCAGTTTCTGTGTCACCCAATAGCATAGCTGAAGCTCTTAGGGTGACATAAACAATAGAAACAAATACAACAAAACCAATGATAAACACATCAAAATATTTCTTTAAAAAGTTTTAAAAGCAGGAACAATAATTTACAATAATTTCAAAAGAAGAGGCAAATATCCAAAGAGCTAAAAAGTGAAAAAAGGTCATTTTAAAAGGCAACATTTAACATATCATTAAAAATCAAACAAGCAGCAGTTAAACATTCTTTTAAAAGGCCTGGGAGAATAAAAAGGTCTTTGGTGCCAAAAAGTCAACAAAGTAGGCACCAGGTGGACCTCTCTTGGGAGGGCATTCCACAATTTTGGGGCCACCACAGAAAAGATTTGCTTAAGTAGCTACCCACCAAGCCTGGTTATGTGGGGGCATTCAGAGCAGGGCCTCATATGATGATCTCAAGGCACAAGGCAGGAACATATGGGAAGAGGTGGTCCTTTAGATTCTGTGGCCGCAAACTGTGAAAGGCTTTATAGGTTAACACCAGAAACTTGAATTGGGCCCAGAAATGAGATGGGACTCCTGGGAGCCAGGGGAGACAGTACAATACTGGTGTAATGTGGATGTAATAAGCCACAAAGGGCAAGAGTCGAACAAACAGGATAACTTTTTTAAAAAAAATCCATTCCCCAAATAGACTGTATTAGTACAATCAACTCTACCACTACAGGTTCCTACTGCATTTTGAGAACAGGTGCAGGAGCCCTGTTCTCTTGCATCTGGGCACCCTCTAGTTGAACATGCCCCCAAATTTCTCTTGGTTATTCTTAACTTTTGCCTAGTTTCTTTTTAATATGGATGGGTGAGTATTTTGGTTCACTTCATTTTTTATAAGAATTTGCCAGAATTCACAAATTTCTTCATATTTGACATGGAAAGAACTTCAGGATTTTAAAAAAAATGAGTGCAGAAGAAAGCGAAACTGACAGATTCCCCCATCCCTTGCAGTCACTTCCTTTAAAATCACTTCCCAGTTTTGCTTTTGTATGCATTAGCAAGAGAACAATTCCTGAATTTATGTAGTGTCTGATCCTCATTCACTATTCACATTGGATATGTTCATGATTCATTTTTATACTTTGATTGTCACTTTTTCACACTCTTTATAGATAAAGCAACATTTTATTGATTCAGCTGCCTATTTTAGTACTTTGCAAATTTATAGAGTTATCTCTATGAACTACAGTACAGATTTTGATGCACCAATTAGATTTTTACTGATTCAGCTGCATGCTCTGGTGATCCATTTGGATATCTTTTTTGGGGGGGGGGCACACATATGGAAAGGCATTGCATGCGAAGTCCAGAAAATGACAAAATCAGCATACGTAGATAAAGGAAATACATTTTAAAAGACTAACTTATGATGCTGCTGAAAGGATAATCTTTTAAAAGTTCCAGGAGCTTGAGGAAACAAAGTATAGCTGTGAGGAAAATTCCAAGAAATGTGAGTGTTTGGTGCAGTCCACATCCCAGTTAAGTCTATGGGAAAAGTTCCCCAGTTTTAGTGGATGACCATTGCACTCAGGCAGTCTGTCTTGGAGCAAATAGGCTAAGATGACAAAACAGGCATGAATATGTGTTCACATATTACATGATCAACTACCCTATCATTGCACCTTCTTCTTCTTCTTCTTCATCATCATCATCATCATCATCATCATCATCATTTCAATTTCTATACTGCCCAATAGCTGAACTAGCTCTCTGGGCGGTTTACAGCAATTAACAAGACAGTCCCTGCCCGCAGGCTTACAATCTAAAAAGACACGACACACAAGGAAAAAGGAATGGGGAGGGAAGAAGGGGGAAATTAATTAATACTTCTGGCAGGGCTGGTGGAATGGCCCTGCACTCCCTCTCTTCTCCCTCTGCACAGCCTGCTGGAATGGCTGCCGGTGGTGACAGTTGAGCGAGGCCTTTTCCCGTCTGGAAAATTTGCGCTTTTGGTGGGGGGGTACTGGGAAATATACATAGATTTCATGGCTGGGAAGTAAATAGAGGGGGAAATTATGTCATAGTTCCCCTCCATTTACTTCCCAGCCATTAAATTTTTATATAGTTCCCAGAAAAAAAGATGTGTAAATTTTCCAGACAGTAAAAAACAAAAAAAAACAAAAAAAAACAATCCTCAGAGGTGGCAGAACGGGATGGAGGAAATGGTGCGCCATCACCAGCAGGACTTACACCCACCGCATCTAGGGTGGCCTCATTCACTTCGTCCCATTCAACCTCCTTCTCAGGTTTTTTTTTTAAAAAGAGAACTGACAGGGAACCGCAGTAACTGCAGCAGTAAGTGCTCTGAAAATGAGCTTACTCATTTTACGGGGTGTTAACACTTCCTCTTTCTGGAGAAGCTGGGGACCTGGGGAAGTGTTGAAAATGTGGAGGGCACTGAGGACTGTCAGTTCAAAACTTGAAATTGAGACGATAACATTGCTAAGGGGGAGATCTTGTCACCACCCACTTTTTGCTTCACCTATTTCTCTTGCTCTCTCCCCCCTCCCCCATTTACTGGTGATTTTTAATTGATTGATAGTTTGCCAACTGTGCACAAATTAGCCTATATGCAATCTCACCTTGTCAATTTTAGGGGTGGGCGAATTCCCCTTACCTTGCCTCGTCAGGCGCTCGGCGATTTCCCATGCCACACGATCCGTCCCGCGGCGCTTGGTGAGGAACTCAACGGACTTAGTTCCGGGTCCCCGGCGCGTCATTTCCAGGTCCCCAGCGCTGCGGTTTTAATGTAAAAACCAGGGTAAACCACCTTAAAACTGTCGAGAATAGCAAATTTTAAGGTGGTTTCCCCTGGTATTTACGCAAAAAATGGAGCGCTGGGGACCTGGAAGCTCCTTTCCCTGGCTCCTCTTGCAGGGACTTGTGCCGACCCGGGAGAAGGTAAGTCGCATGGAGCTCAGGGGGGGTCAAGCGGGGTGAGTTTGCCCCACTTCTATCCCCGATCGAGCTCCGCGCACATCCCTAATTCCATCTATGTTACCAACTGCACTTCGCTCCCTTTGACAGCTGAAACTTACAAGGACATAGACCAGCCAAGACTACATATATCAGATGGCTGTAAGTGCACACATGCGCACCTTTGAAAGACCAACAATTTTTAAAAAAAAAAAATTATGAAGACACTTGTGCACATTTCTGGGGCCAAATTTATTTATTTTTTAAAGGTGGCGATCCGGTGATGGTTGCTCCACAGTGCCGCTTGGCATTGGTGGAGGGGCTGTCACTGGAGGCAGCAAGAGCGAGACCATGGTGAGTGGCAAGGGTCTTGCTGAGCAGCTTCCTAGCTGCTCCCTGCAACCCATCATGGAAGTGGTCTCCCAGGTTCGGATGACACACCAATCATTGTGGGTCGAACAACCCCTAGAACAAGCCATGGGTTGTCAGGGTGGCTAGTTGCCCCAAAATAAGCCACCGTGCAGGAAGCAGTCTGGGTTTGGATGACATGGCAATCCACCATGGCTAGTTATCCATGATGGGTTGTTGTGTCATGTGAACCCAGTCACTGTGTCTAAAAAAAAACAGTGCCTGAAGGCATGGAGGACTAACAAGTAAATGTATAATGCAGCTATGTCTGGTTGTATAGGCAACTCAACAAAAGCTCTCTCTCTCTCAATCTCTCTCTGTGACCTTTGTTCACTGTAAAGCAACTCTCTTTGCATAACGGTGAAAGAGACACGGTATTTTAAAATATTTTAAAAGCTTCAAGGTTCTCTTATTTTATTTTTTATTTTTTGGTGTCAACATGGAATCCCCCACCCTCTTCTTTTGTTTGAGATATTTACATTCCAGAACTGGAATTCAATTGCATGTATGTGTGTGTGTGCATATTGTGTGCACATGTACATATGTGTGCATATATTTATATATTGGGCATCGGGGATACAATATCGTGCTTGGATTGATCTATAGTTGTTTATTTATTTATTGCATTTATACCCCGCTCTTCAGCCAGAAAAGGCTCCCAGAGTGGCTTACAGCAGGGAGAGTGTGGCTGTGCAGGCAGGATATGCTGCCTTTTGGCCTGGAAGTGTTGCATTGTTTTTGTTTTCTTTTGTTGCTTTTTCTTTACTTATGGATGTTTTGTTCAGTTTTTTATTTTTTGATATTGTATTATTATTATTATTATTATTATTATTATTATTATTATTGTGGGGTAGGACCTGGCTGGTTGGCTGTTTTCTAGATTTAGTAGATTTCATAGATTTCATAGATCATAGAGTTGGAAGGAGCCTACAAGGCTATCAAGTCCAACCCCCTGCTCAATGCAGGAAACTAGAGGAGGGGTCTCCCATCCAAGTAATAACCAGGCCTGACCCTGCTTAGCTTTCCACGCTCAGACAAGCTGAGCCAGCGTGAGCCACTTCTTTCTTTCTTTCTTTCTTTCTTGCACTTTCTTTTCCTAACATAAGGCTTATTAGACAATTTATTTGTCTGGCTTGCTGTTATAAGCATCATAAATACAGTCCTGGATATTTTGAATATGCAATGGTGATATTGTTGGTATATGGGTTGTTTTGTGGAGATGAAATGCTTTAGAAATACAAGAGAAGGAGCAGTGGGTTGCCTTCAAATTTATATAGGCTGGGTTCACAGAAAACTTTAAGCCCACAGAGGTTCTGAAGCATCTGTGGACTTAAATTTGTCTGGGCCCACGGCTGTGCCCAGCTAATGATTGGGCACATCTTTCCAAGTCAAGATATATTTCTGCCAGTAACACTTACATTCAGTTTAACCATTTGCAAAATAACTCTAGACACCAATACAGTAAACCATGAAACTTTATTACTTCTGGAGGCCAACAAAATTGCCATTTAGTAACTACTTTGGATGTCTTGATACTACCTACAGGGATTAATTCAGATTTTGACCAATTAATAGTATAATCTGAAAATGTACCAAAGGCATCAATTAATCTTATTAACTTTAGTATAGAAGATAAATAACAACAAATCATCTGTGTATAAAACTTTTTATACTCAACATGCTAATGCACAAACCTGAAAATGTTAAGAAGAACCTGGATAGCACTGCCAGATGCTGGCAATGTAATGAGAACAATGCCTCACTGAGGCATATGATGTGGATATGTCCAGTAGTGGCTTCCTTCATTTTGCTTGGAAGTCATTGCTCCTATAAATTTTGTTATTGACAAATCAGTGATAATAGCAGATGTTCATGCACTTCTAAATTATATCCCTGTGCCATTTGGATTAACAGATGGACAGAAAAACTGGATACTGTGCGCCCTTACAATTGCAAAGAGACCTATACTTCTGTCTTGTAAGGATAATCACTTGGGGTAAGGTTAACATACTTAAGATTAATGTATTGCCATGGGTAATTTATGTATTATGTAGTATTCCTTTATACATTCCCCAAACATATTTTCAAAAACTTTATGCAGTTTTTTTGGAATCTTATTGTGGGGGAGGGGTCTCCTTCCCATTTTTCACTGAAGAGGAAGCAGTTGTTAATCAAGGAGGGAGGATTTAATTTTCCAGATCTTAGTTTATATCATAAGTCTTATTTGTTAACTCATGCCAATATTTGGAAAATAACTTTTTCTTTCTACTCTGCCTAAATGTGTACATCAAGGGTTCCAAGCACAAATCAAACATCGCCCATGGGTTGTTTTGGAGTCAACTTATTTGGGACATCTTTCTGGCTATGTGGCATTAGGATCTAGGAATATTAAAAAGAAAGGAATGGGTCCACTAACAATTTTAGCAGAAAGAGAGACTCGTCATGCAATGTCTCATCAGCTGCAGTTTGATCCATACTCTCATTCTAAATTAACTTAATGGGAGAATCCAGTCTTGACCATAGAGAGATGGCCTTTTATGTGGAGGAGTTGGGCTGATAGTGGAATTTATACTTTAGATCAGTTAATAGGATCAGACACTGAGGGTTCCCCTCCCCATTTCCAGTATTGTGAATTAGATATCACTTACTGTCTAGTGCTAGTTGGCACTAGAAAATATTCAGTGACATAATTTGTTGGAGTTTATATATGGGTCATCAGTGATGAGTGCTTCAGCACTTCCTACGCTGGTGGAGGAATTAATTGCTTCTTTACAGAAAGCTAAGCCTACAATAGCTGTAGCTTTTGGAATGTAGTAAAGTATGTTCACAGAATGTCAGAGTGGAATGGAAAAGGGAGTTAGAATTCTCTATATCCTCTAGTCAATGGAAAGTTGCTTTAGCTTCCATAGGTACTTTTTGTGTAGATTTAAAATTGAGGCTGATTCAACAAAAAATGATGTTTCATGTATATTGGGACACCACAGAGGCTTGTTAAGAAGAAGCGGGATAGCACTGCCAATGCTGGCAATGTAATGAGAACAATGCCTCACTGAGGCATATGATGTCGACATGTCCAGTAGTGGCTTCTTTTTGCTTGGAAGTCATTGCTCATATAAAGTTTATTATTGACAAATCAGTGATAATAGCAGATGTTCATGCACTTCTAAATTATATCCCTGTGCCATTTGGATTAACAGATGGACAGAAAAACTGGATACTGTGCGCCCTTACAATTGCAAAGAGACCTATACTTCTGTCTTGTAAGGATAATCACCCACCACCTTTCATTCAATGGACTGAAGATCTTACTGCTCTTGCTACATTTGAACATATCTCCTAGAGCCGTCAATCTCATGTGGATTCTTATTTAGATATATGGACTGCTTATATGAACAAGTATATTTGAAATGGAAGTGTTAAATGCTTCTTTTCTTTTTCCATCTTTTTTTTTAAATTAGGGGCAATGTAAATGATTATTGTGTATGGATATGTTTTAAGATATGTTCTTACCTTTTCCCTTTCTTCTTCCACTCCTCTCTTTTGTAGTGTCCCCCCCATTTTTGTTTACTATTGTTAATTTGCAACCAAAAAAGTTTTAAAAAGTAAAAATAAGTATAAATACAAGGCATTTTGCAGGCTGAAGAATGCAAGTGGCTACAGTTATTCATAATCACCATGATTACTTGGACGGAAGTCCTACTGGACCTAATGAGATTTACATCTAAGTAAACAGGGTTTGTGTTGCAGACCTTGACCATTAGCACAATGTTCATTAAAAAAAAAGGGAAAGGGAAAGAGACAGTGTTCAGTGTTCCAAAATATACAGTATAATGGAGCAGTAAGTTAACATATAATATGACATTAGTCCTCTTCAAGCGTTCACCTGCTTGTGTATAGGGCTAAACTGGGTACAGGGATATGGCTGCGTGTGTAAGCCCTGCCCCCAGCATATCTGGGTGCCTGGCTACCAGTTAGGTCTGAAGAGGGGTCTATAGCCACATTCAGCTGAATGCGCTTACAGAACTTCTGTGATCGGAAACCCTGATAGGGTAGAGTTCATGATCACGGGAACTCTGTAAGTGCATTCAGTTGAACATGCTTACATACTCCTCTTTAGACCTTCATGCTCAACACATGACAGTCTACATGGAAGCCGGGCATGCAGGGACACTGGGGCAGGGCTTACATTTGAACCCAGTTTAGCCACACATGTGAGCAGTCACGTAGTTGAAGAGGGCTTACAAAAAATAGTGTGAAACACATTCATTACAAGTCACAACAGAATATTAAAGAATCCTGATAATGTAAAACAGCTGTTAAATACAGACTTGCAAACTGCAACATGTTTGCATCTGGGGCCATGAGTTCTTGTGCAGCTGATGCTGGCAACTTATTTGTAACACTGGTCAAAGCACCCATGATTAAATTCATAATGCTCTTTCATGACAAAGTGGCAGTCAATGCCAAATTAATATATTTTATGATGTCTGAAGGCTTGGGGCTTGTTTTTGTTTTTTAGAAAGCTATCTGCAAAGTGCACAGGGACCAATGTGCTATGGAATTTTAAATACCTAAGGCCTAAGACCTTAGCAAACTTTATGAGATAAGAACTGCATTCAGCAAACTATGCACATTGATTACATCTCTGCAAATGTGGGATAAGTGGAGAGTAAAGGTCAACAGATTAAATATGTAGTTTAATCAGCAAATTATGTAAATGAACACAAATGAAATACACCATTCAGCCGTTATGATCAGTAAAGCATGCAGCTCCATTAAGGAAAGTGTATGAGTGTTTGGCTTCCTACTCAGGCACCTAGATCAGGGAAAGTTTTTCATTACTCTAAAAACTGATAAAGGATACACTTCACTGAGAGTGATAAGCAGGTCAACAAAGCAGGCAAAGTGACCCCCCAGAATATTACAAGAAGCTGCAGTAAACAGAAATGTAGCAGCCAAGGACATTAAGGATCTGTGGGCAGAACTATGGGGGTGAAATTCAGCTGAAGCCTGCTTCTCACACTTTGGAGGGTAAAGATCAGTGAGTAAGCTATGGGATGAATTAACAACGTGAAATATGCCTGTACTTGCCCTCGGCTACAGTTCACAGATCAACGACTAAGTATACTCTCACCTCCACATTTAATATGACCCCTCTTCGAAATCAGTCTCCATTCTATATCGTTATCACAGCTGAGGCTATGATGCGAGTCTCACTAATCTATGTTCTGTCTACTGCAGAGTTATTAAGACTGATACCTTAAAAAAAAAAAAAAAAGGTGTGAGACCTCTTTCTAGCCTAGGGAAATAACTTTAGGGTTAGGGAACTCTACGTAATTTGGTATGGGGAGGTTCTTCTGAATATTTGGACCAGTGCTTTCCATTTACAACATCTAATCTTGTGTTTAATAATTTCTTTCAGTTTTACTATGCCCTGAATACTAGGGACAGCTACAAGGTGGGGCCATAATGGTTATAACTGGAGGCAAAGAAAGACCACAAAAGCAGGAGATCAAATACAACTGTAAGTAAGCTGCTTCTTTGGAGGTACAGACCATCTTAAATAACAATCACAATCTTTCTACCATCTGTTTGCCACAATCTGGTTACTGTCCTTGCAGTTGGCAGAGTAAATAAATCAAGGGTGGGGGAAGTAACACAATTACATTATTTTTATGCTATTACAGTCTTGGAGAAACTTTCACTAGAACTTGAAAGTGACTAAAAGTGCAATCCTATACATGTCTACTCAGAATTAAACCCCATGGAGGAATCCTGAGATCCACCAACCGGAGCCAGGCAAAACAGGGTTGCAGGGGCATGGACATACACTTCCCTTCACCTGACCCTGCACAGCTGGGGGCGGGGAGAATTTTGCATGTGGGGGAGGAATGAGAGGAGAGAGATGAATGGTGTGATTTCATGCACCAGGAGCCTTGGGGGAGTGGAGCACTAGAGATGATTACTAGTTTCAATTTGGTCACATTTGATTTGACAGTAAGTGTGGGAATATGAAGTGGGGACCTTAGGGTTGGTGAGCATCTTCCAGGTGACTGGTGACTCCCGAGGCTCCCCTCTCAGGGTTTTGTGGCCCAGTGTGGGAGATACAGACCACCTTTGAGGCTGACTCACCTCGCCCGTTCAGAGTTTTGTGGCTCTTTTAGGTGGTAACATTGGGAAAGCCCAGCACCAGGATGGTGTATAACTGGGGGATGGTGATTTACAGGTGCCGCCCCACGGGGATGGATCGGATGCATCGTCCAAAAGACCTCTACTGGCCAGCGGCCAGTATAGTTAGTAACCCGCACTTCTTGCTCTTTGCAGATTTCGATTGTGCAATAAATGTGGCCCTCTTTTTCACCATAATTATCTTGACTTGTTATTTCCACCCTTTGCACATGCAATGAGCACATGTTCAGCCTGGTCTTCAGTCCTAGAACTGAGCTCACAGTCTTTCCACATACAAACCAAAAACTAAAACCTTCCTATTTCCCCCTAAGCTTTCTTCATTTGAGCAGCCCAATTTGGAGGGGCTGGGGGAGTCTTCTAGTTGTTAAACAATTGGGAGCCAGGAATCCTTGCTGATCTACTGCAAATCACCTGAAGATCTCCCAGTAGATTCTGAACTCATTTCTGTCCACCACTAATGTAGCAACGTTTAAAATGCTCAACCTCATAAAGCTTTACTACAGCCTGTAAGCGATTACAGTCATTCAGACATTGCAGATGGAAAGGTGAGAGAGAGAGAGAGAGAGAGAGAGAGAGAGAGAGAGATGTTTGCTTAAGGCTAAATGGTGAGTTTGTGGTTGAGCTTAGATGTGAAGATGTGAACATATGAAACTGCCTTATGCTAAGTCAGAACATTGGCCTCCCAAGCTGAGGAATTGGAATTTTCAAATATTCCCAATGAATGCTTGAAAAACCTTGAAGCCCCCCTGAACAGTTTAATAAGAACACTCAAAAAGCATGCTAGTTCCCCCATCACATCCTTGTCATCCTCCACATACAGAGGCAACTTTCTGCAGTGGGGAGCATCCTCTATCTGTGGGGGCTCTCCATGCAATTTAAAACCCTGGAAAATCAGAGCCTGCCAGAAAAAAGCAGTGGCAATCCTAATTAAGTGCTAACTTGGTTGGATACTCAGGGGTTCTTAAACCCAAACATTTAAGAGCAAAGTACTCAAAGCCCTGGGCCTGGATCAAAGAATCTTCTTCTTCTTCTTCTTCTTCTTCTTCTTCTTCTTCTTCTTCTTCTTCTTCTTCTTCTTCTTCATCTTCTTCATCATCATCATCATCATCATCATCATCATCATCATCATCATCTTTTAAATCTCATGTTCATTTTGTCCCAAAAATGGAGAATGTTGCGAATTTTGGTAAATTCTTATCAAATCAAACTGAAAAGAAATTCTCACCCATCCCGCCCCCACTCCGACTCAGCCTACATACATTTAGAAAGTGTAAAGAGAGTTAATACCACATGGAGCTTGACCGCCTGCATCCTCAGCGGGAAATTATGCGCCACATGCCATTGATAGCTAAGAAAAGACATTGCATGGCCCTTCCTGCCTGTGAGGGAGGCCCCTGCCCACTGTCACCCCCCCCCCATTCTCCAATTTAAGATTTGTTGGTTTGGGAAAGGAGGGGAGAGGGACCAGTGCCAAAGTGGGACACAAGCCCCATTTCAACTAGGGGGCTAGAGCTGACTCAAAATGGAGCCAGTTACTTCAAGCAGGAGGATTTAGCATTATGAGCTCCTCTCAGTTGAAGTCTTGCTCCATAATAGCGATTTATTCTTTAAAAAATATTGTTCAGTTCTCTCTCTGGGAAGCAACTATAATTCTCTGGATATTATTTTATCTCTTTCTTGCAGAAATCTATTCAAACACAGCTGAAATCAAGGCCAGAGAGGCTGTGCAGTGACATCACAACTGCCTATCTTTCTTTGAGGCCTGGTTGGTGAGCATTGGGAGTGAAGTTTATAGAAGCAGTATGATCGAAAACGGTTGTGATTATGCAAAATCCAGAAGGTACAAATGGTCTATAGTGTAGTCTCCAATTGCCCCGGAAATGCCGGGACTGTCACAAAAACCCTTAAGCCATCACGGCTTCTCAAGTTGTCATGCAGAGTCCCAAATTCCCCTGCCTCCTGCAACTGCAAGCTACTTAAAGGGCCCATGGGCAAAATTGCAGCTAAGCTTGCAGTTTTAGCTTAGCTGCAATTTTGCCCATGGCCCCTTTAAGATAGCTCTGCTTAGGCTCAAACAGCCGCAATAAGCAGGGAGGGAACAGGTGCTGCTAAACTGGGAGGGCCAGGCGAGGATGTGTGTGTGCACGTTGCTGTGGGAAAGGGATTAGTTCGGTGAAAGCCTGGACCGAGGGAGAGGTGAATGAGGGAATTTATCACATGATTCCTATCTTTATATTGCCAAAAAAATTATTTCCTAACAGAGCGACTCTTTGCCTCTAACAGGTAAGTTTACAGTGTCAGAAGGAAATGCAAGAAACTTCCCCTTCTCTCTGAAGCTCCATTAGTGGTGCATTTCGTACCTGGTAGGTCTTCTCGATTCTCCGCGCCGCGCCCCCCCCCATTATCGATTTCTCCGTGGTGCGGAGGACCTCTCCGGCCGCTCTCTGTGCCGCTTGGGCAGCGTCGCTGCTCGCGCGGGCTCCAATCACGTAACTTCTGGCTGCCAGAAGTGCTGCGATGGGCCCTGCGCCGATGCGGTAGAACCCTGTTGCTGCGGTTTTGCCGTAGAAACCAGGGCAACAGGGCTTAAAATGGCCTGTTTTAAGCCCTGTTGCCCTGGTTTCTATGCCAAAACCACAGCAACAGGGTTCTGACGTGTTGGCACAGGGCCTGGCTGTCGCGTCACTTCTGGAAATGACACGGCTGGAGCCCACGCAGGCGGCGCAGCTCGACAGACCAGGCGGCGGACCGAGCGGACATCCAGGTAGGCCCGCGAGTCACCCCGAATATCAAGGGGCTACGAGTGGGCCGATATCAGCCCTTTCAAGCCCCCCCCAATATTCGGGGTAACATCCCTAAGCTCCATGTTTGGGGGTGTGGGGTGGGTAAGCTTCACCTGTTGAATTTGTGCCAATTATGACAATTTTAAAACAAAAAGAAAGAGATTGCCCTGCAATGAAAAAACCAGATATCAACAATTGAATTAAGGGTTTAAGCAAGGTTAAGAATTTTTACAAGTCACTTATAAAATATTATAAAATAATATATAATATAATAATGTAATAATTATAATATATAAGATTTTGTGTGTTTCCTCTAATAACTTTTGTACTTGACCATGCCCTTTGGTTGCCTGGCCATACCCTCATGTTGCTTGGCCACACCCTCTTGATCACAGCTTCATGTTGCTTAACCATACCTCTTACAAATTCACATGAGTGTCCCTATTTTCATCTGTGAAATGTTGGAGGGTATGCTATAGTGCCATTGTTGCTGGACAAAATATCTGTGTGTGTGTTCCAATGGAAAGGAAATGACTGAAACATGGGTAAATGCTGTGTGAAAAGTTGTTCATTAAGAAATACATGTTTATGTATCAGCACTATTTCAATGTTAGTAAAAATAATATATAAAATGTTTATCCTCCCAAATTGTGAATTTTTAAATTTTATTTCTCTCCCCTCTTCAAAAAAAGAAGCAACTGCACAGAGACAGGAGGGTGGGGAAAACACTGGCTTCTCCATCCACCACCCATTTTGTCTTTTGTCCTGGAAATAGCTGACCTGACAAGGGTTCCTGGCAGGGCTGTTGAAATCTGCCCTCCAGCAAAGGACGGAGAAATATCTTGAAAATAAAGAGTAACCATTATACTTGAATCGGTGTGACTCATGTGTCTGAGGTAGAATAGGCCTGTTCCAGTGTTCCCCTCATAGGCCTCATCTCTTAGCAGTAGTACTGCTTCCATCTGCCCCTTACAAGGAACTCAGCAGCCCTTTCCCTTCATGAGGTACAATGTTGGAGGGTAGTAAAAGGCAAACAGCAACACTGAGGCCTAGCAGTTTTGAAATAAAAAAAGCAAAATGAAGGAGGACTCCATTCGCAGATAGAAGTAGCCAAATTAAAAAAAACACAAATCCGTTATACTTGCCCTCCGTAGGAGAAGGCAATTTAGGGGTGGGCTGGAGTGCAGTGAATTTGAGTTATAAAGCCAGCTCTAATACTACCCCTGAACCTTCACTTCCCTAATCTCCACTACTATGTAATAATCTTCATTGCCAGCAAAGGAAGATGCTATCATGCAGGAATCTTCAAATGGTAGATTTCCTGAATTTCCTTTAACAAATCCTTTTTCAGTCATTTTAATGAATCAGCGCAAAACGAACAAGCCTCAAGCTCAGTCAATCCTATCTTAGTACTGCAGGAGAGAGCAGGGGGAGCATTGCTGATGCCATAATCACCTCAACCAATGGAAGAACATTTTCGCTCTGCCTGGGAAATGTGAATTTTTAAACAGATATTTTAGAACAAAATTCTTCATGAAGGACAAAAAAATGCACACTAATGGTCAGCTGCTTAATGGAACAATACCACTAAAAGGTCAATGGTGCCATCTGACAGGAAGTTACTCGAGGTCTCAGATGGCAGTCTGCCTAAGACCTCCTCATTGTGACCCGTGCAAGTGGAGATGCCACTAAGGGTCTGCCACTGAGCTATCAGCCAGCCCTCCTCATTCATACTTTATACATGTGTAACCCAATCCTAGGCATGTTTGCCCAGAAGTAAATCCCACTGAGTTTAAGGGGACTTGCTCCCAAGTCAGTATGCACAGGATTGCAGCCTTTGTCCCAATACTACAGTGGTGCAGGACCAAAATGGGGGGTGGGTGAGCAGATGACTCCATGGACTATATGATGTAAGGTGGGCATGGCCACACCCCTGACATCCGCATGGGCATGGTCACATCGCCAGGTGGATCTTCCATGTGGTGCTTGGGCCAGGGACCAGGCTTGGAGGAATGAGGCGGGGTGGGTGAAGCAGAGCTGGACAGGTTCCTGTCACAGAGGAGGGGTGAAAGGGCATTGGCTGACCTGGCTTCACTGAGTGGGAAGGTCTGCATACCACAAACTAGTGCAGGGGAACCCCTGCTGTTATCTTCAATCTGTGCTCAGAGATAACAATAGGGATTCATCTCTCTGCCTCCTTCCCAACCCCCAGTCAGGGAGGGGCTTATGGAGGGGCAGGGTGTGGACTGTCAAGGGGGAAGAGCCCATGGAAGTGGCACAATCCTCCGAGGGCCAGAGATGGAGCCTCCACAGCCCAGATTTGACCCACGGGCCAGAGGTTGTGCACTCCAGCAATACTACATTCTAGCATTAATCTATGTCATATGTTTTATCTTCTAATAGCTGCAAGTACCATATGAGAACGAATGATTATGATGAACCTTCCTAATCAGGCAGCTCAAAGGTTTCTTATTCAGTCTTAGCACTCTAAAAACAAATCCTCATCCTTGTAGCAAAGTATATCTTATTAAGGAATTCTTGAGAAGCTTTGTTTCCTACTTAGACAGGAGGTTAGCCTAGTGCATGGCCCATGTGCCCAATTTGGTCTGTAAAAGCCTCAGGGGAGGCCCCTCCCTGAAGCCCTTCCCGCTCAGTGAAGGGAGAGGGAGCAGAAGACAGGCTCCGACTGAGCCATGGCTTCAAGGAGTGCTCCTTGTGACGATTCTGGTTCTAGTTAGAGGAGAAATACCTACTGAGGTTATAGTGTGCCTGGGGTGTATGATTGACAGCTAGAGTGAACGGAATGTTCAGATGCAGCTTGCGTGTGATTGGCTGGTGAAGGAGTGACTGGATTTTAAAAGAGAGAACAGTTGGTCTGTTAGTCAGTTAGAGACAGAGAGTCAGAGTCAGAGTTAGAGAGAGAGAGAGAGAGAGAGAGAGAGAGAGAGAAAGGTTTGAGAAATTAGTCTGTTAGAGGAGTAGAACTGCTATAACTAGAAGACTATTATTATTTACCTGTATTTACCTGAAATCCATATTTGACCCCTTAATCCCTTATGTTCCCTGACCCTGATTTCCTCCTCCTACCTGTGTTCCCAAGATAAATCTTGTTCTTTTTGTGTATAAACAGCCTGTTTTCCATCTATGATTTTACATAAGGCTTTGGTTAACCTGACGTGCCTCGCAAGGGACACACACTGCTGAGGGGTTTGGTGACAGCATACCTGAAGGGGAAACCCTACGGATGTACATTATCATCTCAGGCGGGCATAGCGGGGCCGAAACCGGCCCCGCTCATGCCCGCCCGAGACTCGCGCGCCTTACCCCTCCTGGAATCGCCGCCTCGAGCCTGCCACACTGGATCGCGCTGAGCCCATTGCGTGATTCGCATCATTTCTGGCTGGCCGGAAATGATGCGACTTGCCAGCATGGCCGCATGGCCGGCTCGGCGGGTTGGAGCGCTGTGGAGAACTGCTCTGCGCTGCTCAGAAAAATGAGTTGGGGGGCCGCCGCCGTGGAGAGTCCCAAGGTACGTGGACACCACTAGGAAACCCCACAACAGGTGGGATCAAATAGTGGGAAAGAACAGCATCTATTAAGTTGGCCAGGCTGGGTGGCACGAAAGACCCTGCTGTGGTAGCCTTCCCAATAGTGGTGTGGTGATAGGCACTGGCTATCTGGGAGGTGTACCTGGGTGGCAGGGCGGATCCTGATGAGGGACAGGTGTCCTCGGTCACTAGGTGAGGCAGCAACACTCCACCTGGGTATAGGGTGAGGGGTGGTTGTCGCACTCCTCAGCTCCACCTTTTCCTCACCTTTTCCTGAATGGGGAAGTTGAGAGAGGAGCAAAGACAGCTCCAAACTGAACTGGTGTGGTGGTGCCTCAAGGAGAGACTCCTCAAGATTCTCCCTTTGGGCTTTGCCCCGGGATGCCAGAGAAATCTTCAGTGGACTCAAATGAGTTCAAATTTCTAAGAATTCAACCTGTGGATTCTGCAGTGGATCAGCTTTTCCCAAGTTGCACAGACTTGCAGACCATTTTTTAAAAACTTTCCATAATTTTATGGGAATTTAGTCATAGAAAAATATGACAAATTAAAGAAAACACTAACTGCCACCCCACCAAACACTGTGCCCTCATAGACTAAAGTGTGAAAATGCACATTTGGGGGGTGATTTGTGTATTTCTGGGTGATTTGTGCATTTTTGGGAGTGCAAATGCATACAAACGCATTTGCACAAAATCTGATTCTATCAATGAGGGGATGATGGAATGAAAGGTGCCTGACAATCTGTGAAATGCAGATGGAATGGATTTAACAAAGTACGTGCATCCCTAGTTTGCACATCTGTTACCTTCCACAGGAAGGGGAGAGATGGGAGAAGCTGGCTCCTGACTGAGACACTCCTTCAGCTGCCATGATTTTAGGGCTTCATCTGCCCCTCATCTTCCCTGATCTGGGAAGGTGAAGGACAAGCAAAGCCAGCTCAGGGCTTCATTCCCACTCGCCTTCCCAGTCAGCAAGGGGGGAGTGAAGCTGCTCTTCAATCTGCCAGGTCAGGGCTTTCTCCTCCCCTCATCTTCACCAATCTGACTGAGCCTCCAGCTCAAGGAACACTCCTCGAGTTAGGGATGTGTGAGAAATATGCTTTGTCAATGTGTGTGTGTTTCCTATGCATTTACCCAGTTTGCACCTCCCACGCATGAATGTGGATCGAAATACAATGTGTGTTTGGAACTCTGTACATTTATGAGGTTGTACTGCGTGCCCGAAATGCACAACGTCTGTGCATTTGAAAAATGTGCCAAGTAAATTGTGTACATTTCCAAAATGCACACAAACAAACTTTAGTCAATGGGTGCATGAGTCCAAAAATGTGCATGTTTATAAACACACACAAAATGCCTCCATTAATGTGATCATTATAAAAAATGTATACCAATTTCTGTATAGACTTAAAATAAAAATAAAAATACAAACTCGTGCTGAATCAGGACCTAACTGCCACCTCCCTCCCAACCATCTTGGTGAGATCAAGATTGACAGATATGTCTCACACTTGAGCAGGTGACTTATTTGGGAGCTGGATCATGTCCTCTCTATTCCTCACCTGACTTGCACAAATCAGCTGAGGAGGAGAGGACCCATGATGTTATTCCTGTTTTAGCACACCGGAGGGTGTGTGTGTATGTTGTGATATGTATCACTTCACCAGCTGCAGCACACTGTTTACACATGGAAGGGACAGAATGGCTGTAAACAGGTTTGTTATGGCTTTCTAGATTCCCGTGTTTTTCACATGGGGAGCTAGACCATGAGAGCAATATGAGCTAGTCACATGGTTTGTATGTTCTGATGACGTGCTAACTTGTTTTTCTGTCTGAAGCCATCTTAGAGAGAAGCAGGACTGCTTTCTCTCTTCTCCTTTGTTCTTCTTGCTAGACTTTGTTACTGCAACAATGTAACGTCTTTGCTGAGGTGGAGTGAAGCTCAACTTACTCCACTGGATGTAATGCTTGCTATGCATTTATACTCTGCACATGGACTGTAACTAGGAAATGTATACTCTGTAGAACTTTACTTGCTAAGTGAATAAACAGGTAGAATTAGACCTGTGGTGTTACAGTGTTTCCTGACTCCATGGATTAATCTGCAACGGGGAAGCTGGAAGCTGGAAGCAGTCTGACAAGGCCGACTGGGCTGGTCTTGCTGGCAAAACACGCTGCACGCTGCGTGGGGGGAGGTGAGATCTGGAAGATCTGTGTGTGGAATTTCAGGCGTCTGCTAGCACAAAGACAGGATTTTAATTCTCCCAACTCGCACACACTCTGCTCAAAGATAACACTGACAGGGTTATGGGCCCAGATTGGACCAGAACCAGAACCAGTTCGGAACCAGAACCAGAACCAGATTGGACTGGACCAGAACCAGGTCGGTACCAGCACCAGAACCAGCGGCCAGGACCTGTTTGGCAACAGCTTCGACTCCGGTGATTGCAGTGATTAATGGCAGAGGAGAAAGACATCAAAGAAAAAAATATCTCCTGGTCCTTCAACCGGTAAGGAGCGGGAAGAAAGGGGGAGATATCGGCTGGCTGACACAGACAGCTTGAAGGCAAGTTTCAAGG
This sequence comes from Shinisaurus crocodilurus, assembly GCA_021292165.1. Lineage (NCBI taxonomy): Eukaryota > Metazoa > Chordata > Lepidosauria > Squamata > Shinisauridae > Shinisaurus > Shinisaurus crocodilurus. The sequence goes on along the minus strand of CM037878.1, from coordinate 147,393,633 downwards.
CCGACAGCTTGGAGGGAGAAAGCGAAGCTGAAATTTCTGGTGGGGAGGAGGAAGAAAATCCCCCGGTCACAGAAATGGCTGCTACACAATCCCTGAATCCACAAATTGTGGAAAAACTGTCTGGGTCAAACTATGTGCTGTGGAGTTTTCAGATGCAGCATTATTTAACCCATGCGGGACTATGGACTGTAGTAACACAGGATCCAATTGCAGTGGGGGATCAGGCATATGATGAATGGAAAGAGCGGGATGATAAAGCCAAAGCAATTATTTGTTTATCTGTTGAAAGCTCACAAGTGCCATTTATCCAATTTCAAAACACTGCAAAAGAGATCTGGAATGTGTTAAAGAATACGTATCAAATGCAAACAGCGGGCAGCAGAATCTTGCTGGCACGAAAGCTATACAAGTTAAGCTTGCAACCAGGTGGCTCTATGCCAGAGCATTTGAGTACTGTCCGGGACTTGTTTAACAGACTGAGAGCTCAAGGGATGACTATTGATCCATTAAATCAGGTGTCCATTTTGCTATCTAGTCTGGATTCATCATATGACACAATTGTCACATTGATGGAGGGGCAGCCAGATCAAAATCTGACAATGGAATATGTGTCAGGAAAACTTCTTTCTAGGTGGAAAAAGCGCCAAGGAAAGAAGAACAATTCTGGCCACAAATTTGCTGAAAGCCGGGCTGATGTGGCAAACAAGCAGGGAGTTACCCAAGCCGCTGCTTTAAAAGTGAGAAAATGTTTCATTTGTGGATCTACAAATCATCTGAAAAAAACAATGTAAACACAGAAAGAAAAAAAACAAACCGGAAACAACAAACACACCTGAGGAGGCAGTTAAAACGGGCAAAAGTTTGATTGCAAGGGTGGGGGTTTCTAATGTTTGCTGGGTTTTGGACTCTGGAGCTTCTCATCACATGACTAACTCCAGGAATGTATTTCAATCTCTGGAAGAAGATGGATGTCCAGGTCAGCATGTGGAATTAGCTGACGGGAAACGTATAAATGTTTCAGCAGCAGGAACAATTGAATTTACTACTTTGGGTCAACAAAGAGCACTGTTTGTTCCGGAACTGGACACAAATCTGATAAGTATTTCCCAATTAGCTCAAAATGGCTATGAAATGTGTTTTTCAGACAGCACATGTGTGATTTCACGTGAAGGGACAGACTGTGCAAAAGGTGATTTGCAGAATTCTCTGTATGTTATAAATCCATTTGTAACACATGATGAGAGTGTGAAGTATGCAAATTGTAAGCCTCATGATAATTGTATACATTTATTCCACAAACGTTTTGCGCATGCTAATTACAGGAGCATCGAGAAGGTGCCGGGTCTGTGTGAGGGCATGAAAATGAAAGCTTGTTCAAATTATGTGGAATGTGAAGTATGCAGTCAGGCTAAGTCACACAGGACTAACATTCAGAAACATAGTGATAGAGTGAGCACAAGAATATTTGAGCTGGTACACTCTGATGTTGCTGGGCCATTTGAGGAAAGCTATGGGGGAAATAGGTACTACATGACTATTATTGATGACTTTTCGAGATTTGGATTTGTTTATCTTCTGCAGCATAAATCTCAGGTTCGAGAGAGATTTGAATCATTTGTGAAATGGGCTGGTAACAGATTCAAACAATACCCCATAGATGAATTGCTCACAGATGGTGGGGGAGAGTACATGAGTACAAAATTCAAGAAATTATTGGAAAGTGAGGGCATTGGACACAAAGTCACAGCCCCAAACTCACCGTTTCAAAATGGCGTAGCTGAAAGATGCAACAGAACACTCCAAGAAATGATGAGGGCTCAATTAGCTGACTTACAGTTGAAAAACCATTTCTGGGGGGATGCACTTTCAAATGCTAACTATTTGCTGAACAGATTACCTAACACCACAACTGGGAAAACTCCATATGAAATGTTTCATGGGAGGAAGCCAAAGATAGCACACGGATTTTTGGGAGCAAATGTTTTGTTCATATACAGGCTCAAAACAGAACAAAGCTGTCACCCAGAAGCTTTGAATGTTTTCTGCTGGGGTATGATGGACAAACAAAAGGATACAGGCTGTGGTCACCACAACACAGAAAGGTAATTTTAAGCAGAGATGTGATTTTCCACGAGCAAACACATGATCAGAAACAGCTGGTGGAATTGCCAATGCATTCAATGGCTAAAACACAGCAGGAAGTTTCTGAAACAGAACAAACCACTGAGCAGATATCTGGGGAACAGGAGGGAGGTGAACAATCTCTAAGGCGTTCAACCCGAGAACGTAAAACACCTGTTAGATATCAGGATGAATTCCAAAGTGGGAAAACTGTTGTACATAAAGCTCTCAAAATAGCTTTAGAACCTCAAAGTTTTGAGGAAATCCAAAGCATGGAAACAGTAGAAAGAAATGATTGGTTTGAAGCCATGCAGGATGAAATCAATGCAATGCATGTTAACAAAACATGGAGTCTTGTATCTTTACCTGTAGGGCAAAAGGCCATCACCTGTAAATGGGTGTACAAGGTGAAAACGAATCACCAGGGGCAGGTGGAAAGGTACAGGGCAAGACTCGTGGCAAGAGGGTTTGCACAAAAGCATGGAATAGATTTTGATTCCGTGTTTGCACCAACAACAAGGTATGCAACTGTAAGATTGTTGTTGAAATTGGCAGCACAAAGAAAAATGATGGCATTTCATTTTGATGTAAAAACTGCTTTCCTATATGGTGAATTACAAGAGGAAATCTACATGGTACAACCAAAAGGTTTTGTAGAAAATCCCAGTCTTGTATGTCGTTTGCACAAATCCATATATGGGCTGAAGCAAGCAGCTAGATGCTGGAACCAAAAATTAGACAGAGTTTTGATTAGTTTGGGATTCAAACAAAGCAAGGCTGATCACTGTCTGTACACATGTCACACAGAATTGGGACATTGGGTGTATTTGTTAGTCTTTGTTGATGATATATTGCTGATAACAGAATCAGTAAGTCAAAAAGACAAAATTGCAAAAGAATTGCAAGCACACTTTGAACTGAAAGATCTAGGTTTGGCAAAACACTATCTTGGAATGCAATTATCCCAGGATGAGGAAGGTTCTTTCTTGGTTGAACAAAGTGGGAAAATTCAGAAATTGCTGGAGATTCATGGATTGGAGAATTGTAACCCAGTTACCACTCCAATGACTCTTGAATATCAAAAACACACAGATAACACTGAATTTAAGGATATTGGAAAATATCAGAGTGTTATTGGAAGCCTGCTATATTTGGCAAATGTGAGTAGGGCAGACATCAGCAATGCTGTGAACATACTTAGCAGGAAAACGCAAAATCCTTCTATGTATGATTGGCTAGCTGTAAAACGGGTGTTAAGATATTTAAAAGGTTCCATGAATTGCAAACTAAAATTGTCATCACACACAGAGGGAGGTTTTTGTGTGTACACTGATGCTGATTGGGACGCTGCAACCGATAGGAAGTCCACAAGTGGGACTGTAATCTTGTATGATAAAAGTTTAATTGACTGGTATACACGAAAACAATCTTGTGTGGCTGTATCTAGTGCAGAATCTGAATTCATCAGTTTATCTCAAGCATGCAATGAGATTGAATGGTTCAAGCAATTGTTTACTGATCTGCAATTACCAGTAGGCAAGGCTGTTACAATTTTTGAAGACAACCAGGCTTGCATAAGCATGGCACAAAATGAAAAATGTAGGCCAAGAACCAAGCATATTGATATTCGTTACTCTCATGTAAAGGACTGTGTGCAGAAAGGGTGGGTAACACTCAAATACTGTGCAACAGGGGACATGGTGGCAGATCTTTTCACAAAACCATTGCCTGTAGTAAGACACAGGAAGCTAATGACGGCGCTAGGCCTCATTGAGCAAATGTGAAACAAGATGTACTCAGCTTGTAGGGGGGGATGTTGTGATATGTATCACTTCACCAGCTGCAGCACACTGTTTACACATGGAAGGGACAGAATGGCTGTAAACAGGTTTGTTATGTCTTTCTAGGTTCCCGTGTTTTTCGCATGGGGAGCTAGACCGTGAGAGCAATATGAGCTAGTCACATGGTTTGTATGTTCTGATGACGTGCTAACTTGTTTTTCTGTCTGAAGCCATCTTAGAGAGAAGCAGGACTGCTTTCTCTCTTCTCCTTTGTTCTTCTTGCTAGACTTTGTTACTGCAACAATGTAACGTCTTTGCTGAGGTGGAGTGAAGCTCAACTTACTCCACTGGATGTAATGCTTGCTATGCATATACTCTGCACATGGACTGTAACTAGGAAATGTATACTCTGTAGAACTTTACTTGCTAAGTGAATAAACAGGTAGAATTAGACCTGTGGTGTTACAGAGTGTTTCCTGACTCCATGGATTAATCTGCAACGGGGAAGCTGGAAGCAGTCTGACAAGGCCGACTGGGCTGGTCTTGCTGGCACAACACGCTGCACGCTGCGCGGGGGGAGGTGAGATCTGGAAGATCTGTGTGTGGAATTTCAGGCGTCTGCTAGCACACAGACAGGATTTTAATTCTCCCAACTCGCACACACTCTGCTCAAAGATAACACCAGCAGTGTAAACCTCCCTGCCCAGCACATCACAATAGGGATGAAAATGCCCCCCCCCGCTCCTCAATTGATGTTGTTTGCTGGGGTGGGGGGGAAGGGGGTAGGTTGGAGCTGTTTTTGGATTCACTAGGTCCAAAGGTTCTCTATTTTCCCAAGAGGGGCCCGATCTAGGCCCCTTACTTATGCTAGCCTGGAGCTGGTGTAGGAAAATTCCCTCTTACTGTAACCAACAGGAGGGAAAATTGAACAAAAATCTTGCCCTACTAGGGAAAAAAAGGTGAAAAGCACATGCTTTCTGTGGAGAAAGCCAACCTAAAACCCCTTTTTGACACACACACACTCACCAAGGTGGGGGGAAGGAGACCCAGGGGGGGGAGACAGCCGTTCTCCACAGAGACCAAAGGGGACAAACAACATCTGCATAGAATCACCCCAGGGGGGAAGGCAGGAAGCATCCCCAGGTTCGTCAATGCTCTTGTATATCAGCCCCATCTACATAAGACTTGAATACCTCGCCAGAGCAGACACTTCGGCACCCATAAGAAAGGACCATTCAACACCACAGGATGGGACCATTAAGCAAGTGGCTTCAAAGGGACCCCACCCCACAGGGGGAAGGCGTCACCCCACCTGACCCAAAAGGCCGCCCCTCAGGGAGGGTGGCAACCCACCTGATTGGCAACCCACCTGATTACGGAGGGAGGGGCTACCTGAAACCCAAGGTATAAAACACCCTGCGCAAGGGAACTGAGTTGTTGGACCTGATCAGCAATCTTGCCCCATGCTTGGGGTAAGGGAACGAAGGGATCGGCAACCCCGGGTAGCAGCACCCGGCGTGCTCCAGCTAGCTGAAATCACTGGCCGCTTGGGTTGACCGGACCCCCGGGAAACCAAGCTGAAATCACTGGCCGCTTGGGTTGACCGGACCCCCGGGAAACCAAGCTGAAATCACTCACAAGCCGCTTGGGTAGACCGGACCTCCGCCGGGAACCCAGCTAGCCGCTTGGGTAGACCGGACCTCCGCCGGGAACCCAGCTAGCAGCATGCGGTTGACCGGGCCTCTGCTGGAGCCCGAGCTGAACTAACTAGCTGAGAGCCCTGAAATCACGGTGTCCTTGAGACTTCTTGCTTGCTACTTTGTACCGTACTGATAAGCTGTATTGCTGGCGTGTGTCTGGGTTTGTGAAGGTGATTTTGTAAATAAACTTGTTTTATAAAAGATACTTTTGTGGCTATAAGTTATCCCTTTGTTCTGGGCTAAGGGTGATAGTCGCTGGGGACCTTGGAGAAGGCCCGCCCTAGGACTCACTACCCCCTTAGCATTGAACCCGCGCAGAAGACCAGGCTGTCGGTCTTCCACTCTTTCCATCTTACGCCCTGAGCGCTGTGAGACTACCAGGCTTTGGATGAGGTGGTGGATCTACTCATCCTTTCCCTCAACCCCACTAACTCACTGGGCCTATAATGCATGCATATATGCATAAATACTTGAAGACTTGGATAATAAGATGTGACTAGGACTCCTTTAATCAGTCAGACTGAGCTTTCCTTCCTTACTCAAGTTATATTTGCTTGCAGATTAGAGCTCGGAACTGAACTGCCATCTCCTGCAGGGATCTTGGTCAGTAATTTGTTTTACAATTATTTTTTTCCACCACTTAATATTTCGCTGATTTTTCTGTCTGGAGATATTTCTGTGCATTTCCCCCTCTCCAGACAGAATCTAGTTACATGTGCTCCTTATTTTTCAGATCTCTCTCAGTCACCTTTGTGCACTGTTCACAGTGGTATCTGTAGCACTGCTCCATTTAATTCCATTTCCAAATTTCATTAACGTGCTGTTTTCTAGCAGTTATCAGATTATTAAAGGTGCTAAATTAGGGCAGGCAGAGAGCCAATTCCTTTAAGACCCCACTACACAGCTGCCTCCGAGAAGATACAGTCTCGCAGTCACAGGAAGTGATTATTAATCATTTTTACAGCACCTCAGTGTACAAAGTGCGATGTAATCCTTGTCTCAGTCATATGTACAATAAAGCTCCTAAGCTGGTAATTTTCTTCCTCCTTTTATGGATGGAAAACAGACAGAGTGGTTAAGTTGGACCCCAAGATCAGACACCTATATATAGTAAGAACAGAATTCAAAGATTATGTCACACAATGAATGCACACTTAAAGAGTCTTCCTCTCATTCTCCTCTTAAGAGCCCCAGGAAGCAATTACATGAAAACAAATCTCCTGCAGGTGGGAGGGGGTTGTTTGTTTGTTTGTTAAAAGTGGTCCTCAGAACTGGGAAAGGTACAGAAAAGGGGCAACCGAAATGATCAAAGGGCTGGAACAACTCTCCTATGAGGAACGGTTACAACATTTGGGATCTTTAGCTTAGCAAAACGGGTGTGTAAGGGCCAAACTAAACATTCTTCAATGGAATAAATGGAGACCTTTTTCTTCTTTTTCTAAACTGCCCCCCCTTACAGGGGTGGAATTTCAGGATGGAAACAGAGGGGGGCAGGGAAGAAACTTAAATCCCCCCTCCCAGAGCACAATGGTCCCTATCTGAATTGGTGCCATGTGTACGTACACTGAAGTAAATAAGCCAAGCAGGGCTATGCGTGATTTGAAGAATGTTTAGCTTGGCTCTAGGGGGTGGGGCAGGACAGAGGTGTATAAAATTATGCACAGTGTGGAGAAAGTGAAAAGGGTGACATTTTTCTCCACTCTCATAATACTAGAACCCAGGGCCATCCATTGAATGGTGGGAGATTCACACTATATTTTATATAGTTTCTTCTTTCTAGATTTTTCATACTATAGAATTCACTACTGCAAGTTGGACTGCCTTAAAAGGTAGTTAGACAATTTCATGGAAGATAAGGCTATCTGTGGCAAGTAGTCATGATGGCTGTATATTGCCTCCGGTATCAGTGGCAGGGTTGCTTCTCAATACCAGTTGCTGGAGCAGAAGGATGTCATTGCACTCATGGGGGCTTGTGGACTTCCCATGGGCAGCTGGTTGTTGGCAACTGCGTGAACAGAATGCTGGACCAATCTTCTCCAATCTGGTATCCTCCAGATGTGTTGTACTACAAGTCCCATCATGTCCAGTCAACATGGCCTCTGGCTTGATCCAACATACTCTTCATATGTTTGGTCATGGGGTACCTGAATCAGATAAGTGCCACTGCACTGAGGGAGGGGGTTAACCCCTTGCACTCGCATCCTTTTCCTGGTCTAAAGGTGCCCCCACCCCCAGCCTTGCATAAGAAAACATAGGGTTGGTTCAGATTTAGGCATATATGAAACTGGGCTGGTGGAAGTGGACTTTCCCACCCCAACTTCCTCATGGCAGCCCTTCCAGCCCCATGAAAATGCTACACAGAGGGTCAGGGACACCCTGCTGAATGGAGTGAGCTGTGGTATAGAGAAAGAGGGCAGGATCCCTGAACATTGGGCAAAAGCACCTTCTGTGAGCTGAGCCCTTCCATCCATGGAAGGCAGATCCTGGATCTAACCCAGAAGCTGAAGACAGGCAAATATTTTGAATGTGATGGTCTGAACTCACATTCTTTGACTAAAACTGAATGCCTATAGCCATACTGTTTTGCCATTCCAAAGAATGTGTGAGGACTTAAAGGATGTGCTGAGAGGGGGCCCTTGGGCTACCCTTGGGCTCTCAGGCTCTGCCACCTTCAGTTCAGACCTTGTCATGTTGAACCAGCAAGGTCCAAACTAGAGTTCTACTCATGTTTGCATGCTCAGGGTTCCTGATGACATGGTGTCTTTGCCCATATATTCATGGACCTTAGTTTGACATGGTGAATATTTCTTGTGAATGAATATGCCCACATGTGATAGCAGATGGTAGTTACCATACCATAAAATCTCTTCCTTCCCAGTTCTTTCTTCTAAGATGATTAAGACTAGCAGACACCACATTGGTCAAATTCCTGGAAAAAATATTTATCATATGAAAATGACAAAATAAACTAGCCTCATACAGTTTTTACAATATGAGAAACGGGGAATTTGTGAATCTACCAGTACTCCCACTGGCAGAGTAGATAGACTGCACACTGATTTGAGCCAAGCAATGAAGGGCCAAGCTGCATGTTGGAACAAATACACATGAATGCAGCCGTGGAGAAGGGCAATCTACAGAGAAGGGGAAACACAAACGGTTGGTTCTCATGTGATAAGAAGGATGAAAGAAGTGAGTTAGGCTGTGTGCAAATGGCCTCTCAAAATTATCCACCCTATTTGTGGGCAGAGAAACTGGGGAAACAATTTCACTGAATGTCTTTATTGGAGAGAAGTTCTCCATCAGTTTCTCACAGGTAAGGCTCACCATTTGCAGGGTTTGTAACAAGACTCCCCAGCCCCACAAGGGTTTTTGGTTTCTTGCACTGCTACTACAAGTGGCAACAGCATCAATTGTGTTGGCAGCCTGGCCCCCATTTTGCATCCTCCACAATGCAGGTGTGAGCGGAGCAGTGAAGAGGTGGAGCTAGTGCTCTGCCAAAACCTGTCCTCCAATTTCCTGAAATTTTTCTTCCCTCATTAAAGAGGCTTCCATTTTTCTGCCTCATATTCAGGGTGTTTTATAGGTTTTCTTGAATTTATTTTGATGGTGTTTTTGAGTTTTTGGCTGGGTTTGCACGACATGACAACCCATCATGAATTGCTACCCACGGTGAGTTGTCATGTCATGCGAACTCGAACCAATTCCCACAGGGTAGCTTGTTTGAGGACAACAAGCCACACAGACAACTCATGGGTTGTAGTTGGGGTTGTTGTACCCATGATGGGTTGTTGTGTTGTCCGAACCCAGGTGACCAACCCCATCGTGGGTACCAGGAACTGGCTACTGAGCCGCTTCACAAGAGTGGCAAACCCCCCTTGCTGCTCTTGACAAACATGCCTGGGCACCCACCAGTGCCAGCTGCCCCACAAGTGCCAAAGCAGTGCTTGCTGCTCTCCTCACTGTGGTGTGCCATTTTGGGTTCACCATAGCTTTTTTTTCATTTCCCCCTTCCCCCCCCCCCCGGATATTGTGAAAGATTTTGCAATCCCCATTTTGACAGCTATGGACAGTCCCTTCTAAGTCCCCCATTGGCACCTTGGAGAGGCTGCCCATGGTCACCAAACATAAAAAACATTTTTGCCCCCCCCTTATTTCCCCAAATAGTCACAATATATATATATTTAAAAATATCCGCAGTTGTGCAGCTGCGGGAATGGGGAGCATTGGGTGGGCAATGTGCTGGGGGGGGGCTGCTGGCAAAGTCCAGCAGGTGCCTGCCCTGCAGAGGCTGCAGGTAAGTTTATTTTCATCTTTGGTTCCATTTGACAGCTGTCAAAAGGCAAGGTGTCAGATGTAACCAAAGGCATGAGTGATCTTAGCTTGTGAAAGTGGGATGGTGCCTCATTCACCCCCTTCTCAGCAAGATCCTCGTGTTTTTTGCTGGAGACTTCTGTCATAAGGGTGTCCTCACCTTTGCACTTGTTCTCAAGATTCTACCACTTTGGGAACATGCAAAAGTATGAGCCACCCCATTTATGGGTGTAGTTACTTTTTCGACAGCTCTAAAGCTCTATTTTTAAAGTGGAAATTAGAAATGGTTTGTTTGGGGGGGGGTTTGTAGGACACTATACAGGTATATAGACTCTATATTATTTTTTCGCAAATATTTGTGAAAATTAGGGGGTCAATTTTTTAAAAAAATATTTGGCAACCACGGGCAGCCCTTCCAAGGTGCCGCTGGAGCACTTTGAAGGGACTGCCTGTAGCTGTCAAAATGGAGATTGTGAAAGCCAGCTTGACAGCTGGCTTTCACAATCTCTGGGTGTGGGGGGGTGAAAAACAGCTGCAGTGAGCCCAAAACAGCTTGTGATCATGGTGGGGATGGGGGAGACCACTCAGTACTCCCGCAGTGTCCCCTGGGAGGGAGGGGGAGGGGCCCCACAACCCACGGTGAGCCCAAACATCTGTCGGGCTCACCATGGGTTGTTTGCAAACAACTATCACACCATGGCTTATTGCCAGGGTGGGTTGTCATGATGTGTTGATGATGTGCCCACCGTGAGGTGGCTGAGGGTGCTGTGTATGTGCTTTCTTTGTATTATACATCTCTCCATTGCTCTGCAGTCTCCCAGGCTGCTTGCTTGTAATACTGTAATAGCACATTACAGAGGCGTTCAAACTTTCTGTCTTAGGGAATTCATTTCACATCCATGGGTTGGATCCAGAATCTGCCTTCCATGAGAGGAAGAGACCTTCCACAAGAGGAAGGGCTCTGATCTCATTCCTCTGCCTGATAACCCCTCTCCCCCACAGACCACTCTTGATTCTCAGGGGCTGCCATGAGAAGGAGGGGGCAGGGAAGTCCATTTCCACCAGCACAGTTGATCCAGCATAAATCTGAATCCAACCCTGCCTGTTTGCTGTCACGTCTCCTGTGGAACCCCAGAGGACACTGCACCTTAGAATTCCACATGGGGCTGCTGAAGGGATTGCAGGTGCCTCTTTCTACCATCTTCCAGATGAGCCAGGATGGCTTCTCTGATTGTTTGATAGCTGGCCATTCTATCTGAGTCTACTGAAGAGCAGTAATGTTAACCCATGTTAATTAACAAAAGAGTAATAGATGTATCTTGTACTATTTTTGTAAGTTGATTTGAAATTATTTAGCTGAGAATTGATTAATACAGGCATTACAGCATTAAATTAAATTAAATTGTAGGGTATATGTATATGTGTATATGTATAGAGCCAGCATGGCGTAGTGGTTAGAGTGTTGGACTGGGACTCGGGAGATCCAGGTTCTAGTCCCCACTTGGCCACGAAGCTCCCTGGGTGACTTTGGGCCAGTAACGGTCTCTCAGCCTAACCTACCTCGCAGGGTTGTTGTGAGGATAAAATGGAGAGGAGGAGGAGGATTATGTAAGCCGCCTTGGGTTCCTTGCAGGAAAAAAGGCGGGGTATAAATATAATAAATAAATAAATAGGGTGCTGTTGGGCCTTGTTGTTGTCACACATGAACCGATGCACTCACATTAACTGAGTAAGGTGGCCATTTATGAATCACCAAAAAAGAAGAACCGTATCACCAAAAAAGGGGACAAAAGAGGACACCAATTTGCATAAAATTTGCATATATTAATTTATATACATAGATGCAAATTTAGAAATAATTTTCATAATTTAAATAGAAATACACTACATCTCACCATTGTATGGAAGACTGACCAGGTGACCTGTGTCTCTGCCTGCTCAGTCTGTTGTTGATGGGCAACTTCAAGGCCCAGCTCTTCCTTCTGGTGGTTTTTAAATCTTTCAACTGAGCTTGGACTGGACAGCCCTTCAAAGAGAGGACTGTCCTCTGCAAAAGCCACCCTAGAACTGAGTACCCCCTAGAACACCCCTCACGTCACCTGCATCACCTTTTTGCAATGAGAAGCTTGTCTGAAATTTCTGTTCTTCTAATTGAGGAAATCCTGTTAATCTTCTAATAAAGCCTGACATTCTCTGGAATACAAGTTAAACACCAATGGCATGTTAGATAGTCAGTGGGTGAACTTCAGACTTCAGTATTGCAATGTAACTGAAATGCAGTAAGTTCTCATAAAGAAATCAATTAATTTCTATATGTTTTCTTGAATTTAGGAAGTGGAAAGCAGCACCCCCCCTTTGATTTTCCTTGTAAAAACTCGCAGCTGTAATTCTAGAAGCTAGTTCCCTTTTAAGAGCCAGGCATTTGTGAATATTCTCTTTTTGTTTACTCATTGGGAGCAAAAAAGATAAGCCATGGTGTAGCTCTAGATAGGGTGTGATAGCAAAACACCATTATAGATAGCAGGGTATCAGTGGCTAGCAGGATATTCACTTGCAAAGTCAGAGTTATTTGCTAGGCTTTAGGTGCTCTTTTTCTGCCCTGCAGAAGGGAAAATATATTGTAAAAGTGAGGGTCAGGGATAAAGTGTGCTGTTAGTCTTCCTGAGAAGAAAAGCTACTTGAGTCTATATTAAAATGGGGTGGGGTGGGAATTATATCCCTCTCTTTGTCTTACCGTTGTCTAACTCAAAGTATTTTGCACATATCCTTAACTGGGATCCACAGGAAAGATTAATGTAGATTATTAGTAGGGTGGCCACTTGTGAATTGGCAAAAAAAGAGGACATGCATCAGCAAAGAAGGACAAAAGAGGACACCTATTCCATATGCTAATTTATATGTATAGATGCAAATTTAGAAATAATAATTATAATTTAAATAGAAATACAGTACATTTTACTATAATGTGGAAAACTATGACCAGGTGACCTGTGTGCCTTGCTCAGTCTGCTATCCAAGTGCTGCTGATGGGCAACTTTAAGGCCCAGCTCTTTCTTCTGCTGGTTCTTTATCTTTATATCAGACTTGGACTGGACAGTCCTTCTAATAGAGAACACCTTCGAAGTAGAAGACTGTCCTCTGGCAGCCCTTCAATGGAGGACTGTTTATTTATTTATTATTTATTTTATTACATTTATACCCCGCCTTTTTTCCTGTAAGGAACTCAAGGCAGGCAGCTTACATAATCCTCCTTCTCCTCTCCATTTTATCCATGTTCTCTGTAAAAGAGAATACATAACCACTGTAATTGTTATTCAAACTGTACTCTGGGTGTCAGATGCTTCTTGCCAGCTCTAGATATCCTACTGAGAGTCTTGGGCTGACAAAGAAACTGTTTCCCCTTTGGTCAAAGTTGGTATGGCTGGGTGGGAACTAGAAAGGATACTGAATGTTGCCTAATGTGAAATTACAAGGTGAATTTGGAGATTTCTGCTCAGGCAAGTATCCAGGGAATGTTAAGGGAAGAAAAATAATTTTAATAAAATCAGCAACATTTCTCATAGAGTTCCACAGCCAAACATACATCCTTGAAACTCACAGAAAAGGGTTAGTTGGCTAACTATTGTTAGTCAAGCTGAACTATGGAAGGAGGGTGTCATTTGCCACTCGACATCACTGGATGTCATGTTGATTGTTTGTGGCTGGTACAGAGACTCTCCACAGAGTAAGCAAAATGGATAAGGCCTGGGACCAGAGAGGGTACCAAAAAATTAATTAATTAATTAATTAAAAATTAATTGCATAAAATTAATTTTTGGGCCAAATTCATAACATATGTGTGATTTCAAATGAAGCAAAATGAGTTTCAGTAAGACTATAAAAATTTCTGGGTTCTGCGGCGCATCTCTACTTCAGTTGCATTGAATTCAAAGGTTCATAAGAATACTTGTGGCCTCTAAATTTCTCCAGGTACGTCAGCCATATATGCAAAATTGCATGTCTCAAACCAATGCGAATGTGCTCTTAAAATTCAATATATGGATGAAAGTTGCTGGCAAAATTTCACCTAAAGCAGAGTGTAAAGGTGAAGATGGAGGTTGGTGTAACTTCCAATCCAGGAATGTTTAGGGAAGTCAACAGAGTGTTAATATAGCTATTGAAATTTCTCAAGGGTTTCCAAACTTCCCTGTTTTAACAGGACATAAATTATACAGGCCTGTGGCTCACGCTGGCTCAGCTTGTCTGAGCATGGAAAGAATAACCAGGGTCAGGCCTGGTTATTACTTGGATGAGAGACCCCTCCTCTAGTTTCCTGCATTGAGCAGGGAGTTGGACTCGATGGCCTTGTAGGCCCCTTTCAACTCTATCTATGAATCTAGTGTTCTCCCCACCATGCACAGATGCAAATGGTATGAAGAGAAATAATGCACTTTGTTTACAGCACTAGAAAATAAAAAGTAGAGTGGGAGGGGGTTCTACTTTTGGCAGACATTGCAGATATACGTGTGATGTTAAAATTAGGCATAGTATTGTATTTCCCACTGCCTCTACACATGGTGGGACTGGGAAGCACCACACATAGCAAATAAAAGCCGTCAAAACAGCAGGAGAAAAAAAAAACAAAGCTATGAAGCTGCTGCAAGTATATGTTAAAATAGAAAATTTAAAAATATCTCCTTATACCCTAATCAAAGCACCACTTTCAAAAACTCATACTTGAGCTTCTGCTTATAATATTATCGAGTAGACTGAAATATTATGACCTTTTGTGCCACATACAGCATGAAAATGGGCCATTTTGTCATAGGGTATGGCACTGTTTGATGTACTTCATATTGTCTCTCTCTTACTGTGTTGCTAGAGAGTTATATTAATACATAGATACAGAGCTGCAGAGTTCTGGAATAGTTTCTAACAGAAAAATCTAAACCTCAGGATATGGGTCCTGTTTCTACATTGAACTGCCACTAAATTTTCAGTATCAAATCGCTACAGTTGCTTTAATAGAGATGCTCTTACACTATCCTTGACAATCAGAGTCATTCTAAGCCTGACTGTGGAATCACAGAATCCTAGAATAGTAGAGTTGGAAGGGGCCTATAAGGTCATCGAGTCCAACCCCCTGCGCAATGCAGGAATCCAAGTCAAAGCATACCTGACAGATGGCTGTCCAGCTGCACCTTGAATTCCTCCAGTGTGGGAGAGCCCACTACCTCCCTAGGTAGTTGGTTCCATTGTCGTATTGCTCTTCAGGAGTGTTTCTATAGTTTTGGTGAGTGGCATTGCAGACACAGTGGCGAATATAGAAACAAAACATGAGCTTTGGAATAACAAGAGCCACAGCTTTATTAACATATTTAACTGGACCTGTAGAAAGCAATAACTCCTTCATCCCTTAGCTTCACAGTGTCGGCATGTTTGTGTGTGGTCTGTTGCCGTGTATGTTTGCCTGTATAGGGATGTATGAGAAATTAGTTTCAGTTCGCTTTTGATCAGGATTTACCCAGTTCGCACCTTCCGATCCTAACACGGACTCAGATGGAATCTGCAGTTGATGTGCACATACATTTCTGAGCTTGCAATATGATTTGCAGACCAAAAAAAGAAAAAGAAAAAGTGTTTGACAGCATAGGTACATTTGAAAAATGTGCATGAAAAATGCGCACAAACACACTTCAATCAATGGGAGAAGAATGTGTACATTTCAAAGATGTGCACAATTGATCCGTACATTTAGAAAGATAACCCCCAAATATGCATGGATTTTCATGGGGGGGGGAACAAGGCACGCAATCTGATACAGACTCGAGTCAAAACAAGCTTTGACATGGAATTTGGAGAACGTAGACGAGTTTGAATTTTGCTGATTCCCACATCTGTACTTGTGGCTCTCCAGGTGTTCTGGTCTACAACTACCATCATTCTTCATCATTGGCTATGTTGTAGGCCAAAAATCTGGAGGGCCACAACTTGCCCACCATTGCTGTATACATTTGTCTGTGGCATGCTGCTGCATGTGTCTGCATGTTACATATTCCTGCATGTGTTTGCATGAAGTGTTCTGCATCATGTATGTATCTCTCTGTGTGTATGTATGAGAGAGAGAGGAAGAGAGAGGAGAGAGAGTGAAGATACCATGATGTCATGTGATTTTCAGTCTCTGGTTTGCCTCACTTCCTCCTGTGATCTGCTCCATCCCTTTTGATATCTCTGCTATGTTCCTTGATTTGCAGCCTTTGATAGGAGCAATGGGCTACATTCCAGGGCTGCTATAAGATTCTAGCCCTTATGGTTGTGAACATACCTATATGAAATCCCAGCAGCCACAGGAGTTACTACATAAAATTTCCAGTGGTCAGAGGTAGAAGCTTTAATGTCTTGTATAGCTCCTTGTCCCTTCCCATGACTAGCAGGAGCTAAATACATTATGCAAAGTGGGAATCATTATAGAATGAATTATGAAAAATAAGAAAAAAATCATTTACAGGTTCTTCATTTGCATAATATATTTGGGTAGAGAGATTCAACATTTCTGATCACAATACAATTTTTTTTGCACAACACTGTCCA
The DNA here is from genome assembly GCA_021292165.1 of Shinisaurus crocodilurus. Classification (NCBI taxonomy): domain Eukaryota; kingdom Metazoa; phylum Chordata; class Lepidosauria; order Squamata; family Shinisauridae; genus Shinisaurus; species Shinisaurus crocodilurus. Next base: position 147,377,147 of record CM037878.1, on the reverse strand, counting down.
TGAACTGGCAGAATGAGAGGGAGAGGCAGCTGCAGATCCCTTCCTGCTAGGACCAACTGCCATTTGACCACTCGGAGCAGAATCCACCAGAAGCCAGCCAAGCAGCACCACTTGGCTCCTCACCTTCAGTATTCCCTCAGGAGCCAGTGGGCCAAAACAGACATTACTTCAAATCTGTAACTTTTTTACTCTAGAGTAAGGTGCAGGGGACAGATTTGGATGTTAAAAGCCCCCCTAACCCCCATACTAGGGCTCCAATCCAGATCAGAGCCTACTCTAGAGTAAAAATGAGGGGGGGGGAGCTGTCACTGCTAGACATAGATTTAAAATAATGTTTGTTTTTGCCCAGAGATAAGCTGGCAGAAGTAGAGGGAAGGGACAATTTTGTCCCTCTATTGGCTTGCCAACCTGTTACTTTCTTCTTTGAAAATGAAAGGCAGGATATGCATCTGACAAACAAACAAACAAGAAAGTACCCTGCCTTAATTAAACAAGCAGTCAGTTATGCTGACACATAACATGGTCATAAATTAGTACTTAAGTGATCCAAAATGGATTCTGGGACACACTTTTAAATTGCTCAGGTCTTTATATGAGAAGTCCAATAAGGTTTAACATAATAAGACTCCCATGAGCTACTAACCAAAAGGGGCTCATTTATGAGAATTTGGGGCCTTGCATGCACCTCAGAACAATCTTCTCACTTCCTTCAAAATTAAACATTAGGTTTTGGCGGTGGCCATAACTCAAAATATTGTTAATGTACCTCAGCTACTGCAAATTTTATAGTGGGTTAAAAAAAACCCCACCCTTCTTCACCCTGAGGGTCATTAATATTTAGGCAGTCATGGAGAAAGACAATATCTACATCTAATATTCCCAGACACCAATAATCTTCTCTCCTTTCCCTTTCCCATGCCTCCTTACTGTATACCTTCAGTTCCTTGCCACAAATATTCCTTTATGAATTGACAGCTGCATGATATGCTTAGAGAAGCATTTTTTTAGAGTTATTGCCAAGCCCCGCATTTGAGAGAGAGTTGGGCCTTTTTGCTGTGTTTTTGCTCTGTTTATGCGGCAATACTTCTTTTGCTAACTGCATTCGCAGCAACACTGTAAATCATATTGACCTGCAAGACTCTCACTTATATTTGGCATTTTCCCATTTGCCAGCTGCTGTTATGACACTTTCCTAAACTGTTAGAATGCAAGTACAGCGATCAGTATTGCATCTCTTTCTGGGGACAAGGATTCATATCACTTAATGCCTTTGTCTGAGTCTTAAGGACAAGAGAAAGGGCAGTATTCAGGTGCAGCAATCTGACGACATTTTCACAATAGCAATTCTGTACCAGCCTTGTCTGCCAAACTCAATCTACTGACTTCAACAAGCCTGTGCCTGAAAGCCTTTGGGGCTATTAGTAGTGAGGATCCACCATAATTCAGTTATGCATGCTATAAAAGAGTGGATTGCTAAAGTTTGGAATGTTTGGAATATCAAAGTTAACCAAGTGTAAGATAAAGAGAAGGTGAACAGACCACAGAAATGTTTGCAAAGGCCTGGTGCCCACCGAAGGCATTAGTGATAGTAATGATATAACTGAAACTCATCTTTTTGGGGTCAGGAAATACAAGTCTAAGGGGCTTGTAATGTTTGCTCAAATCTGAGGTGTTGTGTGCCTGAATTCTTCTCCAGCTCAGATTTTAATCCAAGCCAGAGAAGAATTCTATACTCACTATCCCAGCTATCACTAACTCTGACCTTTCTTACCACCAGGGCTCCTCCACCTGAAAACAAATATTAAAGAAATTGCATCCTGAGAACCTGTTCTCCCCCCTTTTTTGCCTTTCTTCCCACCCACCAGTCTCCCAGATACACTCCCTCTTTTCTCTCACTCCACTTACTGGGTTGGTTCCATCACTAACTGATACAAACAGTCTCTAGCAGCAGAATGTAGGAGCTAGAGTCTCAGGAAAAAGTGTGAAATGTGCATCACCCTGAGGACTATCAGGGCAAAAGAAAAAAGAAAAAAAGTAAGAAAAAATATGAAGATCTCACAGCAAAGGGGGTTTAAATCTCACCATCCCCTTTTTGTTAGCAAAGATCACTTGCACCTTTGCTTTCCCTTGTCAGTTCACCTTTTGACAGCTGTCAAGAGAAAGCAAAGCAAAGAAAAACCGTATGTGGAGCCTTTTTCAGTCAATGTGCAGAGTTGGTACCTGCTACACTTTGACAGCAGGTACCCACCCCTCCCAGACAGTGCCCAGGCGAGGCTTCCTATCTTGGATCCATGAAAGCGTGCACCCATGGAAGTGCTCACAGAAGTGTGAGATTCCTCAAGCCTCCTTGCCTCTCCTTCCAAAGTGCTCATGCTAAATGGGCTAAATTGCCAAAGACAGAGGAGGGGGAGGCAAAGATCACCTCCACCGCTCCTCTCACCCTGCTGGTTTCAGCGTGGCAGGCCATATGAATATCGGAAGGCTCTGAGTTCGGAGGCTTCCAAGCAGCGAGGACTCAATCGATAGGACTGGACCGTAATTATCTTAAAAGTGATCTGAAAAGATTATGCAAACTATGAATAAGCAAGCTGAATCTACTAGAAAAATAGGACCAGGCAAAAGTTATTTTGCTGCCAAAGGCGAAGGACAAGATAATGTGCTCCGCCCACCCCATTTATTTAATTGCATTATTGATATGCTGCCCTATAACAAAAGTTCTCTGGGCAGCTTACAACATAAAAATAATCATCACATTACAATACAAATCCAATAAAATCAACAAATAAAAACACAACAGTTAATTAAAATAGTGCATAACAGAGTGGCCTACCAGGCCAGAATAGAATAACCCGCACTCGATCCCTTTGCAGTTCTTTGTATGTAAATATGTAAATAAACGTGGCCCAGTTAAACACCAACTGATTGTCTCGGTTCTTCATTTCCCACCTATACGTCCGCAAAGAAGGCCATTTAACTCTTGAGTTCACAGACACTGGCTAGGCTGCTGGCAAAAGAGGTTTCAGAGTCTCACCCCTGCCTCGGTTCTTTTGCCTCCAGCCCAGGAGTGGTCCAGGAGGGGCTTCATTCTTGGGAAAGATGTACACAGGCCTGTAGCCCGGAATTTGTTGCTGAGGGCACCTAGGCTTTCATGGCATGGGGGTAGGGGGAACCAGTGCGGAACAACAAAAGCCTAAAGAGAGGTAGACTAATATGTTTGCACTTGTTTGTATTAAATATTTAATAATATTAAATATTAATATTTAATTTCATGAAAATTAAAAAATAAAGAAAACTTGATTCTTTCCAGTTATTCTAGTACCTTTGCAGTCATGCAACAGAACAGTGGAAGACTTACTTCCTACTGACCAAGGATATTTTTCTCCCTTGTGCATATTATTCCATATAACTTCAGAAATAAAAAGGACCGAGACTTCCTTCCTGCTGTTCTTGAACATACATTTTTAAAAAACGATAGCTGAACATACAGGGAAAAGCATGGAATCTGCCTAGACCAATGTTACACTTTGAGAACCATGTCTATGTGAATGAATGAATATATTTATTACGGTCAACGACCAGCTCCCAATAATAAAACAGTATCAAATATACAAACATATAACGTACAAAGCACCATTATAACAATAATACATTCCAAGGTGTATAAAATTTATATCAGATTTAAAAACAACAAACAAACAAACAAAACCATAACCAGGATAAAGGATCACTATCTTAACAAGGAAGTGCGGCAAGCTATGGCAGCTGTACAAAATTTGGCCACTTTATTAGTAATAGAGGGGATCTGGTCAGAAAGTAGCAGCAGTATGTAATGATCTTCTGATCTACTTGGGAATTTACACAAAATAGGTAAAATAAGTTCTCTGCGAATGTCCCGATAAAAGGAACAGTATAAAAGAACATGACCCACGGATTCAACTTCCCCATTATTACAGGGACAGAGATGGTCCTGGAAAGGTATTCCTTGATATCTCCCCTCCAAAAGCATGGAAGGCAAGACATTAAATCGGGCCAAAGTAAAAGCTTTTCTGAGCTTGGGAAAAGTTAAATTGGCCAGATATGAAGGGGGGTCAAAAATCTTATTACCTATCCCACTAAATTTGGGCAATGCACTTAAATGATCTTGTAATTCTATGTCCCAGATTCTCTGCTTAACAACTGCTTTGGCTTTGGAGTAACCCAGCGCTATTAAGGTGTTGGGGGAGAGTCCCATTAATAACAGTTCTTTAAGCAGGTGCCTTTTCCACTTCGATTGAAAGGAGTCCAACAGAATCAGTGGTGCAAGTCCTACTGGTGAAAAAACAAGTTTTAGCCAGTAGTTTATCATATATACCTTGGCACGAGCTTCAATAGGGATTAAACCAGCTTCCAGTCGCAAAGTTATGTTGGGGACACAATGAGGAACTGAAAATATGGCTCTTAGGAACTTTGTCTGAATAATTTCTAGGGGACGAAAGTTGTAATAGGCACACAATTGGGAACCGTACAACATTTGTGCAACAATTTTAGCCACAAATACTTGAATCACGGAGGGGATATATTGCCCGCCTTTAGTATAGAAAAATCTTATCAGTGCTGCAGCACTCCTCCGTGCATTAGCTGCAGCATTATTTATTTGAGAAAGCCAGGATCCAGAAGTATGAAACATTATTCCTAAGTATTTGTAACTTGACACCTGTTCTAAAAGGTTCCCATTAATTGACCATTTGTGCTTGATTCTCCTCCTACTAAAAACCAACACTTTAGTCTTTGAATAGTTGATTGTCAGCCGTTCCTCATTACAATATGATTGCAAGGCCCTCAAAAGTCGCCTTAGCCCAATACTGGATAGAGACAGTAACACCGCATCATCAGCGTAAAGGAGAATTGAAAGAGAGCGGGTAGCTAACTTGGGTGGATGAAAATCAGGGTTTGATAAACTTGCCACAATTGAATTATTATAAAAATTAAACAACGTGGGGGCTAAAATACAACCCTGCTTAACTCCATTAAAGGTGGAAACTGGCCTAGACAGAACCCCAGCCTGGTTACAGTTCACCCGTAGCCTAGTATTTCCATACAGACGACGCATAAGCAGTAATAATCTCCTGTCAATGTTGGTATTCTCAAATTTGGCCCAAAGTTTATCTCTAGGGATTAGATCGAATGCTGACTTAAAGTCTATAAAAGCAGAAAAGAGGACACCATGTTTTGGTGAGGCATATTTGTCTACCAGATGTTGAAGGATAAATCCTTGATCTATGGTTGACCTTCCAGATCTGAACCCCGCCTGTTCTTCTTCAAGAATGTTTTCTGCATGTAGCCAGTCCAATAGTTTTCCAAGCAGATGGCGAGCATATAGTTTGCTAATAATACTCAGCAAGCTAATTGGACGGTAACTGGCTGGGTCTGATCTGTTCCCCTTCTTATATACTGGGATAATGATGGCTAAACCCCAGTCTTCAGGGATACAAGCTGTATGGTCAATCCATGTAAACAAAGATGCCAATACAGGGGCCCACCACTCTAAGTTGGCCTTAAGCAGGTCAGATGAAATATTATCTGGGCCTGGGGCTTTACCTGATTTTAACTGTTGAATCAACTTGGTGGTTTCTGCAGTAGATACGGGTAGCCATTCCTCCATACAATCTAGTCTTTCCTGCAGTCCCTGGTGACTTTCTTGAGTCACTGCAAAAATGCTCTGAAAGTATGATTCCCAGGTATTCGCAGAAATACAGGAATCAAGTTTGGAAGAGTAACTATGCAAGCCTCGCGCAACTATCCTCCAAAAGGAGGCTGAGTCATTTAATTTGGATGCAGTTATTAGACGCTGCCATAGCTCTTTCTGCGCCTGAAGCTTTTTCCTCTTAATCAAGGCTTTGTATTTTCTTTTCATTGTAAACCAGTCTGCAGGGATCCTTGCCAAATTCTGCTCCCTATATGCTCTGTATTTCGCTACTAATCTATTTTTCTCCTCACTACATTCCTTATCGAACCAAGGTTTAGAATTATAAACCGAATTGTGGATTCTACTTGGCTTTTGATATATTAAATTTTTTTGGAGAGAATGTATCAAATTCCCATATACCTCTAGTACAGTCTCAATTGAGTCTGCTGTTACAAGAGAGGAACTGAAATGCATGTAAGACTCTGACTGAAATAATTGTTGCAGAGATTCATCAAGTTTACTAGACCACTTAATACGGATGGATCTTAGATCAACCGCAGTCAATGATGCTAATTCAATGTCTGCATACACTTTTAAGTCTCTAAGTTTCACATTCAGGGCCAAAGGCAGATGGTCACTCTCTGGGCGGCAATCCACCTTAAAATCCGATACCAAATCCAACAATTTATGAGAAATCATAACATAATCTATGGTGGATGCTCCAGAGTTTGATAAGAATGTAAATTCCCCGGGCCTGTCACCCTTCAAGCTTCCATTTACAAGGACCAGATCTAGATTATTGAGCATATTCATAAGACAGAAGCCAGCATAATTGCAACCTTGATCTTTAGAGTACCTATTGGGAAGATGGTGGCCTAAATCCAATTCAGGGGGTAACGCATGGAAGCGTGAAAAAAGAGCTTCATCATTTTTGCCTATCCTTGCGTTAAAGTCACCAGTAACAATAATAGAGGCTTCGGGATATAATAATGACAAATTATTAATATATTCTTCTAATTTAGTCCACGCCGCCCTAGTCTGTGATTGCAACTGCTGGGGAGGTAAATAAACATTAATGATCAAAAAATCAGTTAGTCTAAATTTAAGGATCAGGGCAGTGGCAAACTGAAGCAGAGGCTCAAGGCTAAAAAAAGAAGCACATAACTTAGTTGATATAAGGATACCCAATCCACCTTTCGGACGACCACCTCTTTCACTGGGGACTGCTTTAAGTATATGAGACACGTAACCATCTATTATCAGGTCCTCCTGGGACCATGTCTCTTGAAACAACAAAATGTCAAATTTGGCAACATAATCTACAAATGAAGAGTCTCTAGCTTTTGTAAACCATCCCGCAATGTTCCATGATAAGAACTTAATTACAAAATTTCCCTGATGTAAAGATGGTCGATCTAGAACTCTTGTGTGACTAGTTCCAGTTACCAAATCTGCATTACTAAGTAAGACTTTGTCTGAGTTTGGATAAATCAGTTGTTGTTCCATCTGAAGTTTTAGCAAGGACTGATCAGAGGGTGTTGTAATTCTGTTCTCCGAGTCAGTTATTTCCTGCTCAAGTACAGATATTGCTTCTATGTTAGAGTGAGTGCAGACGGTGTATTGCAGAGAATCCAACTCTTCTGACAGGGGATATGTGATCAAATTCCCCATAGGGACAACAAAATCCCTCTTACATGAGATGTTGGCAGTTCTAGATGGTTTCTTGATGGCTACTCCAAGGTGTGTCTGTGAATTTAGGTTATCCCCATGTCAGTAGATGTATTGCCATTCCGTTCTACCTCCATGACTGAACTGTCCCCTCCAATCATAATTGGCTTCTTTGTCATTTGCCTGTTTAGGGGCACTTTGTTGCCACTCAGTTCCAGGAAACAACATCCTATTAGACCCCTTATTTACATATTCAGTCCCATCTTTGAGCCTTCTGTTCTTCCTCCATTTGGATCTATATACTGTATTTCTGTCTCTGATCAGAACCAGAATTGGATTGCTTTTATCTGTTCCAATATTGTCTAACTCCAGACTGGTAATAAGGACTTCAGGTTTCCCGGCATATGAGCGTGGTCCTTGGGCTGAAGTTTGTGACTCCTGTTCATCCAAGTCTGGCCCCTCTGAATTTAAAATATCTGTCACACGTGAAAAAGTGTTTACTTGGGTCGTCCCTGGAACTGTTTTGCTGTAAGGCTTATCCTTCACTTTTGGCAGCCCCTTAGTCGTTTCTTCTCTTCTTATTGTTTTGACACATTTGTCCCTTTTACTGACATCCCCTGCATCAATCAGTTTAAAAAGAGGCTTAAAATTCATACTACTCTTTTTTGTCAGATGCTTCTGGCCCTCTTTTTCCCCATTTTTAATGCGCTTGGTTTGTTTGCTCTCTGTAGTAATGATGGATGTCAGTTTCTTAGAAGGTGCTTTGTCTTTCCTTCTGTCATTTAAATTTGCCTTTACTACTCTGGCATTTCCTTGAGATGTTATAACTTCCGGATCAGTGTTAGGAAGCTGAGGAGCAACACAGTCAGCTTTGTCTACAATAGTTGCCTTGGATATTGAAGGGCCCAGGGTATTCTGTCCTACGCATAGCAGTAGTTCCTCGAGAGAAAGGCTGGCAATTCTTTCGACTGTTTTGGGGGATAAATTGTAATGCTCGTCACTATCTGCCCAGAATAAAGATTTTTCTTTCTTTCTTTGACCCGGGAGATCCTCAATTTGAGATGGAGTTCTCTCCTTCAGTAATCCCTTTACTGCATTCAGTACTTCTATTATTTCCTTCACTAAGTCTCTAATTTCCAGTATAACATCAAGTGATGAAAAGTTGCCCCCATCCTTAGTGGATACAGGTATATTAGGGGAAATATCTGCTTCTTGGATTGAACTCTTTGTGATGAATGTTTTCCTAGATTGATGTCCCTCCTGCACCTTCCACTGCCCTTTACTCTTATTGTTTCCCTCAAATTGCTCAGGTGGAATAACAGGGGAGAGCAAAAATTCCTCCATTCTTAATTTACCAAAGTCCACACTCAGAAAACTATTTAGATGGCTGCTATCCAATAGCTGCTCCTTGTCTGGTGCAATGTCAGGTAAATCAATAGGTAGGTTTACTTGCCTCTCCATAGGTGCCTCCAACACATACTCCACCCTGGGGGCAGATGAAACCTGTTTCTTGATAAAATCTGTCATCTTTGTTTGCTTCCTTCTTTTACTTGCTATACCATAACCCCTTGCCATGTTATGTCCATTATTACCGTCTCGGCTATTGTCCGAGGGGGGTGAAGGAAACAGCGAGTCTCTGATATTCCTTGCCAGGGCGGGAGGATAATCCAAAATCCCCGCGCATTTGACCTTTTTTCTGAGATCAGAGATGGGGGTAATAGACAGTGGCGTCATCATCTGTACCTGATGCAATACTGGAGGAGACAGAGTTATGTCTATAATTTCAGCATCACTTGGATGAGACTGTTCCATTTTATACTTCAGATTTAAAGTTAGCTCTTCTCTCAATATCTACTGGAAGGTAGAGCTATAGCAGAGACTCTCCTTTCATTGGAATGTCCTTCCTAATGACAGAATAATAAATAACACCTGGTCCTCAAAAGTTCAGTAGCACCGTTGGTTTCTGTCTATTTCAATGGCTTAAGCAATAAAAGTCATGGCATATAAGCCAACCTTTAAAAATGATTTTATTAAATATAAAAAACAATTAAAATTTATTTAATATTAATGATTAAAAATTATTAAAAAATTAGAAAAATATATTTAATAAAGGTCAGTCTTAAAAAATTGTTTTCGGCAGCCTTCCTAGGCTTTCAAAACTCGTTTTCTAATCTGCGTGAGTCTCTTGCATCTGCCCCTTACGCTGTTTATCTAACACGTTGGTTTATTATTGCAATTAGCTTCAAATCTTATCTTCATAAGTGGAGTTTTCTTACTGTTTAGTACTGTTGTTCCGGGAGCTCTTCCACATTGCATTGCACATCCAACGTAAATTCTTGGCTTCTTAAATTGAGGAAGCCTACAACAACTCGTTAGAAATTAGTTCCCTTCTCCCAAGGTGGGGGAGAGAGTTGTGGCGGGGTGTCGTAATGCCAAGGTTATACCGTTCACAGTGATAATCCTTTGCTTTTGTAATAGTAAAGGACAATGTTAGCAGTGCCAAGATAGAAGTCGAGCTTTAGGCTTTAAACTGTAGCCAAAATAAACAAGTAAAACAAGTGAAATAAATTAAAATAAACGGAGCTGCCGGACTGCGTGTGTGCTGCCGCACCCTACCGGAACCGGAACCTATGTAACAGCTCTCATGTCTATGTGTGTGTAACGTTTCCCAAAGTCATACATACACATGCACAAAAAACCACTCATCTTGCACTAGCGCTTGACAAAAATATATTAGCACTTGCCAGTTCTCTCTCCTTTTTCTCTAGCCCAGTGTTCCCCAACCTTGGGTCCCCAGATGCTTTTGGCCTACAACTCCCAGCATGCCCCAGCCAGCATAGCTGGCTGGGGCTTGCTGGGAGTTGTAGGCCAAAAACATCTGGGGACCCAAGGTTGGAGAACACTGCTTCTAGCCTTTTTGTCTTTTGTTAAAAAAAATAAAATTGCTGTCTGTGGAGCTGTTTGATGGAGAGGAAAGGCAGGGGTGGAAAAGTTCACCCAACTGCAGTGCCTCTGGCAAAACCGATAACACAGTTATGGCTCATTATAACTTGTTTATGGGCCAACACAGACCAGGGCAGCAGACATGCAAAGTTTTTAAAAGTTGAACTAAGTTGGATGTATGTTCAAGAAAAGCAGGAAGGAAGGCACATCTTATATTAATCTATATATCATTCAAGGCAGGTATCTCCAGCTCTGTCGTACCGGCAGTTCAAGAATGTTTAGCCAGAAGCTCTACTGTCTTCAATAGGGCTTACTCCCAGGTAGTTGTGCATAGGATTGCAGCCTAAGGTTCAAACTACTCATGATTGTAGTTAATTGTATGGCATGTAGTTGTGGCATATCTTTTTTAAAAAAAAACTCTCAAGTAAGTGCACATGGCTGCAATTTGGATTGGGACCACTGCACATCATGTTGGGTGGATTAAACCCCTCCCACCTTTTTCTTTCTGAATTCACCTCCCCTAGCATGGAGTTTCAAAAGTCTCTATTAGTATCAACAGAGGCTTTTCTTAAACCCCTGTGCTGGTGGTGGTGGGGATTTCAGGAAGCAAACTGTGTTTTGGGGTGGGGGTAGGGAGGTTTATCTCTCCTGCTGAATGGTGGTTCTGATGTTTTGCACTACAACTCCCATCATCCATGACCATTGAGCATGGTGGCTAGGGCTGATGGAAGTTGAAATCCAAAATATCTGGAGGAGGGTACCACATCAGGGAAGGCTGGGCTAGCCAAAGAAGAGAGCCAGTGTGGCGTAGTGGTGAGAGTGTTGGACTGGGACTCGGGAGATCCGGGTTCTAGTCCCCACTCGGCCATGAAACTCACTGGGTGACTTTGGGCCAGTCACTGCCTCTCAGCCTAACCTACCTCACAGGGTTGTTGTAAGGATAAAATGGAGAGGAGGAGGATTATGTAAGCCGCCTTGGGTTCCTTTCAGGAAAAAAGGTGGCATATAAATATAATATAATAATGATGATGATGATGACGATGATGAAGAAGATGAATGTACAAAACTCAACCTACTGAAGCTCTTTTGGCTTCCCTAAACTTTCCTCAGATATTTTGCCTGAGGAAGAACATCCTCCACCTTTGATCTGAATCCCACCATAGGCAAAAGAGATCACAACTTAGGTTAGTTCAGAGGCCTGCTGAGAAACTCTCTAGTTAATAGTTTTTGGCAGATTTGGCATCTGTAATAGTTAGGAAAAGTCCTGCATCTAAGGCTATCAGGTCCCTGAGGCCCAGAGTCAAATTACATGTTATGTTAATTATGTAGTGTGCCATTGATTTCATTCTTCATTTCATTGCAGAGTAAGTATGCATGGCCCTGATCCAGGACAACAGCACACCAGGAGGGGAGGTCTAATGTTTGCCCCCTCATCTTCTTGGTTCCCAAAATTACACACACACACACACACACACACACACACGGGTTAAAAAAAGAGAAAGTCTCAATCAATGTAAATGGACGTTTTTCTTTTTTAAAACACCGATGTCTGGGAGGAAGGGAATTTTGGGAACCAACCAGCTGAGGGTGGAAAAGTTTAATCTCTCTTTCTTGGAATGCTGTGGTCCTGATCTGGATCGAGGCCAGGTACATTTACTCTAGAGTAAAAAAACAAAGAGATGGGTCAGCTGCATGCTACATGATTAATGTAATCTGTAGTTTGACATTCTGATCCTGAGGCAGAAGGGCAGAACTTGCAAGTCAGAAGCAATACGTGGCAGATCATGGTGAGGAATCTGGAGGCACACAATGATTTTAAAAGATCTAGTTGATTTACAGTGTAGAGCAGATCCAGCCCTACCATTAGGCAGACTGAGGCGGCCACCTCAGGCAACAGAATGTGGGTGTCAGGAAAGGGCAGCGAATGGTTAGTTATTTACTTTGTTATTGCTGTATTTTCACTGCCAGGGAGGGAAAAGTCACTTGTGGGATTTTCTGCCTCAGGTGCCAAAACAACTTGACTGGCTTTGGGTACTACGCACCTTGACTTAGGCAACACAGTGTTTTGGGATGGCCCCGGTGCAGAGGTATTGCCTTCTTTCCCAGGTGTTTTCAAAATAGATATATTATACCTGTACTGCTGCACACCTCTCAGAGCAAAGTACAAATTACATGGAAGGTATGTTGTTGGATCTCCACGTTTTGCTTTCTTTCTTTCTTTCTTTCTTTCTTTCTTCAGAAATGTACTTTCATGGGGCTGCTAATCTGCTCACAGTAATGGCGGAGGGAGAGGGTATTTAACCTTTTCTCCATCCATGCACTATATTACCAATCTAAATAGCCCAATGGAAGCATATTTTAGTTCTAGAAGGGCAAAATAGAGGTATCTGTATTTTTCCCATGCAGAGCTAACAGCAGATTGAGGCAGTAGGGTGGAGGTGGTGTAGACTGAGGAAATGTACCTGGGGAATTGCTTCAGGCCTCCCTTGCCCACTGCTGCTGTAAGTAAATCAGCAGCCCCCATAGCTGCATTTCAAGAAAGAAAGAAAGAAAGAAAGATTCAATCATGGATATCCTGCCCAATGTGTAGTTTGTTAACCACACAGAAAGAGATAGGAAGCCACTATAATAATAAACATTTATTTCTAATGCCCCTTACACCAAAGGGCGGGACATATACAATAAATCTAACAATACAATACACTACACTTGCACTAAGACTGGAAGATGCTGGGAAAGGGGAGGTAGTTTAAATTTTGGAATGGAGAAGACTGCAGAAAGTAGATGGCCTCCATCCCATTGGCTTTTGGCTCCTCACCCTGATTTGCAACTCCTTCCTTTGAAAATCCTAAAGAGCTAAAAATGGGAATGAAATCAAGTCCTGAAATCTGGCAACCCTCTCTGGATCCTGTTTTTGTTCATGGGGGGAAAAGAAGCATCTTTGTACGCCTTTGTAGTCATGTGGAGTTTTCTTTTTGCAGTATTTGCATTATTATTTAAATGTTGGTCTCCAAAATCCAAACCAAATATTATTATGAATATTAGCATTAGGCTCTTCTCTACCAATTACACAGCTATTTGCATACATTTTAATTCTTTTTTTTCTCCCTACTGTGCTAGGAAAATTGATCACCGCATTAGGTAAATACATGCTTCTGGTTTGTTAGTCGAGATGCAATGAGAATGAATAACTGCTCTTACCTTTGTGGTGTTCTTTCTTTTTTCCTGTAGACTCCTGACAACTGTTCTTGCAAAGGAATCATTCTTTTCACTCTTTGACTACCCAGTATATAAGCCATGGTGGGTTGTACCATCATGTGAACCCAGGATGGGTTTGTTTGGGTGGCTTATTTCTGGCTTACAAGCCACCCTCACAACCCATGGCTTGTAGTTGGGGGTTGTTTGACTCATGAAGGGCTATTGTGCCGTCCGAACCCGAATGACATGATCCACCATGGGTAAAGCCCAACTACAAGCAAGCTGCTTGACAAGAGGGGCAAAATCCCCTTGCCAGTCTTTCCAAGTGGCTAGCCTGAAAGCGCCACTGACAGCCACCTGCAAAGTGCCCAAGCAGCACTCGGTGGTGGCCGCCAGAGGCTTCCCCCACTCCACCTGCTCTTTTGGGCTGTCGGCGACAGGGAATAGGAGCTCACTTCAGCTGGCTATGCGCATAGCCGGCTGGAGCAATCTCCGGCTTCCCAATGCCCCCGCTGGCTGTTTTTGGCCAGCAGTGCTGGCAGGAAAGAGGAGGTCACTTCAGCTGGCTTATGAGCATAGCCAGCTGAAGCAACCTGCTCTCCTCTGCCACCCCTGCCACCCCCACGGGCCATTTCGGGCCAGCAGGGCTGGCGGGGAACCGAGATCACTGCTCCTGTGCTCCTTGGCACCACACCATGCCCCAGTGTTGGGATCCCCATGGGACTGAGGAGGAGGGAGGATGTGGGCAAGGACCCATGATGTGCCCGATCATCTGTTGATGTCAGGCAATGAGCTCTGCCATACTTGAAGGGCGTTATCGTCAGATCTCTCTTGAAGACAGAGTCTGCCCATGTGGATCTAATGTGCTTCAAGACCTGCCTCACTATCTACTTGATTGCCCAATTTACGAGTCCTTAAGAGCAGCCCTGTTTATGGACCTAGATCTTTCATCCAATAGATCTGTTGGGTATTTGATTAATTTTTTATTAGGGGATAGTTCTCCTTATATCTCTGGAAAGGTGGCCTGTTTTGCTTTTAGAGCGTCAATTTTAAGAAGGAAGAGAATAGTTTTATTTGCTGGAATGTTGGTCAAATGTTTCTTTTATCTTTTAAGGTATTTTATCTGATTTTATTATTTTTGTAATGGCTTTGGTTACACAAAATAAACTTTACTACTTTACATTGTGGGCCCGTGTGGCTTGTGCTGCAGTGTGGGTTGCTGTGTCATGCGAACCCACACTTTGTGTATTACATTCCTAAATTGGCAATACTTTCTTTTTTGACCCTAACTAATCTGTGTGTGTGTTTGCATGTTTGTTTAGCACTGAGTTTTTTCTCAGTTATTTTGGTAGTCTCTTCAGAGCTCTGTCGTTGTCATCAACATCTCTTTTTAGTGCTTTCAAATGCTTTCTGTTTTGTCCTTGATGGTGTTCCCTACTCCCTGCCTATTCACAATGGTTTCTGTTTTTCATAGCCTTCCATAATAATGTCATTTACAATCTCTCTCACTGCCTATCAGATATTATGTTCCCCTTTTACACTGAAGTTACTTGGGAAAAGAGATTTAACTGAATGCCATCATTGTTCTTCACTGAAGATCAGTTGACTGGAAGGAGATGGCCATGTGCCTATATATATAGTTTTCAGTCAGATTCTTCCTGCCATCACCACTTGCTGCCCTCCCCTCCCCACTCCCGACACCCACCAGAGGGTTTGGGGTAGGATGGAGTATGCTTCCTTCCTATGTGTCAGAAGATACCTTGAGCAAATGACTGAAACAAGCATGCTTGCAGACACAGTCAAAGGCGGCAGAAGCATCGACCTTACTGGCTATGAAAAGTCATGTTCAAGGTATAACAGAATAACAATCCAGTGTTTGTAGTATTTATGTTTAATACACTGTACACTTAAATGCCTGATCCCTCTATTCATGCTCCCTAAATCCTCAAGGTTTAATTATTTTCTCAGGTTCACAGTACACATAACATGATGTTCTGTTTTTATTTTCTCTGCTTTTCTGTTCTTTTTAACAACAACAAAAGCCAGCACACAGAGAGGGAAATGCAGTGCAACCATATGTATGTTTACTCAGAAGTAAGTTCCACTGTATTCAATGGGGCTTACTCTCTAGGAAGTGCTTAGGACTGCATCCTTAGCAGGAGAAGAGAGAGGTAGCTTAGCCCTTCCTTCTCCTGCTTTACCCCTCTAGTCATTTTTCAGTTCAAGATTGCTCTCTCCAATCTGCTTTTTCACTTGATGGGCCCCATATAGTTTCCTCCATAGGTGAAAAAGGATGATTTTGAGCTGGGAATAAGGTTAAGCAGCTTCTCTGACCACCCTTCCTTTACTCATATTCAGTTTCCTTGGGATGATTTCAGCTGAAAGCACACACAGCTCAGAGGAAGGAAAAATGGCACTCAGTATAACATGTATTTTGAGCTTCAGCCATACTGGAACAAGTCCACTAGCCAAGAACATGGGTATGCCAGATCAGAGTTCACAAGAACTTTCCCTCCCTCATTTTTGTTTCTGCCTTGGAAGTTTTTTTGGCACTTACATTATTTGGATTGACAGTCAGATGTGCACTGGTGATATTTTGTGTAACACCTGCTCCTTGACCTTTTTAGTCAGTTGTCTCCTTGTCAGAAGAGTCCATCCTGTTATGTGTTAGTGCTATGTGGCCAAGTTGCTTGTCCAAAAATGCCTGCCAAGAGTTGGACCAAGTATTTCTCTCCCCACCCCAACCCCGTCACCAAACACATAATAACTTCCATTATTTATCAAATGTCTGAAGAATGAAATTGAAGAAAAAATGAGAAAAAGAGAAGAAATACACTGTGGCAGCATTATCAGTCTCAAGCAAACCCCCGGTGTGGGGCTAATGGACCAGGTTCTTCTTGGGGATAGGCCACAGTTCTGTGTTAAGGAGGACGCTTTCCATTCAGAAGGTCCCAGACCTGAAACCATGGAGTGTCATTGCTAGAGTAGACAATATTGCACTAGATCATGGGTAGGCAACCCTTTTGAGCCCATGGGCACATTTGACACCATCCCCGACACAATCACTGTGGACACACTTGCCCCTTGCCTTTCATAGCTCACTTTATTACATATAGTGGAACTGTCTTCCTGAACCCAGGAGGTAGTAAACACCTCTTTGAGAGATGGTGTAATCCCCACCACCATAAAAGAGGCAGTGGTACTACTATTCCTGAAGAAACTTGTCTTAGACCTTGAAGATCATATTAACTGCCAGTTGCTACCATCCCCTTCCTGGGCAAGGTGCATGAGTTATATTGTATAATTCTAGGCACTCAATTGGGTTTTGGGCCTGGGCTTAGCATTGAAACTGCCTTGATTGCCCTGATAGATTATCTACACTGGAAGAAAGAGTGTGACTCTGTTGATTCTTCTGGACCTCTGACTAGCTTTTGATACTATCAACCATGGTATTCTTCTGGATAAACTGTGTGGGTTGAGATTGGAGATACTGTGTTAAGGTGCTTCCATTCCTACTTGAACAGCCAATTTCAAAATGTGGTGCTAGCAGACTACTGCTTGATTCCCTGGCATCTATGTCATTTGATCTCAAAAGCATCTATTTTGTCTCTCATGCTTGTTTTTACATCTATATGAAATGCCTGTATGGCTATTCCTGGGTTTGGGGTGAGGTCTCTTATTTCTTTTTTTCATCAAATTAAGGTGAGGTGGCCATGGTGCTAAACCATTGCCAGGGTGCAGTAATGGACTGGATGAGGGCCAATGCAATTATTTTTTATTATTGTGCTCATTTTATTATTGTCCTCATTGTAATGGTGTTTTGTTTTTGTTTTTTAAAAAACATATTATTTTAAATTGTTCTTACACTATTGAAACATTTATTAGAATCCAACTTTGGCCCTGCAGTTTCTACAACTTCACAGTCTCTTCCGCTACTGGAAACACTTATTGAGGCTGATCAGTTATATTGACCCATGATCCATGTTTATAAATACTCACTATCAGTGAATAAATTATACATAGCGTCTAATGCAGGAATGGAAGAGGGAAATGGAATGTCCTAGTCAGTCTAAGCCAGTGTTCTCCAACCTTGGGTCCCCAGATGTTTTTGGCCTACAACTCCCAGCCAGCCAGCTATGCTGGCTGGGGCATGATGGGAGTTGTAGGCCAAAGACATCTGGGGACCCAAGATTGGAGAACACTGGTCTAAGCAATGGATTGTTGCTTTAGCATCTATTTCTGAAGTTTTAATGGACCTCAGGTTATGTCTTATTCAACACAAACTTTTGTTTCACGTTTATTGATCGCCACAACGTCTCGTTAATAAGGGTTTGTCTAAGTCGGCTAACTGCTGGAGGTGCAATACTGCTAATGCTTCTTTTAATCATATGTTTTGGCAATGCCCAGTAGTTACCTCTTTTTGGGAGGAGGTTATAATATGAATAAACTTTGTATTGGAATATTCTTTAAAAAATTCTAATGTACAAGGAAAATTATCTAAATTGTTAAATTATCTACCTGTTTTTTGGACATTAAAACATGGTAAATGCAAATGGATTTTCTGTGCCCTTTTGAGAGCTAAAAGACTGATACTACAACACTGGAAAGATAAAAGCTCACCTCCTATAACACAATGGATCGAAGATCTAACAACGCTTTCAATATTTGAGCAGATGACATATGGACACCACTCTCGAATGGACAATCAATCAAATCTTTATTACGGATCCAAGACCAGCATAAACAGTAAGTCAACAGACAATAGATACACAAAATTTGTACAATACCAAGTTTTAGGCTGTCCTTCAGTAAACCATATCAGGATGGCATACAATAAAAACAAGACATCAGTATAAAATCACAATTAAATATGAGGAAGACAGAGCAGGTTTTGGCCCTTTCTCACAGCTTCAGACAAGGCCTAAGAAGTTATAAGTGTATGGCGTGTTCTTGTAGCCAGAAAGCAAAATTTGGCAACTTTGTATGTTCTAGAAGGGTCTCTGTCCGCAAGTAAATGCATGGTGTAAAATTCATCAGTGTTACCTGGAAAATCATGTAACAAGGGATAGGATCAAGTTTGACCGGGCATCTAAGTAGAACCTCTCGAATGGACATATTTGGTCTGCCTTTGCTGAAGTTTATATATAATTGATACATTTAAATTTATGCAGTTATACCCAATTATTATTATTTATTCTTTTCTTTCTCTTTTATTTAGATTTTGTTTAGTTCTGGAGAAATTCACAATAAAAAAGAAATTGAAAAGAAAAACAAAACACCTGTGCTTGGCCAACCGCACTGGTTCCCAGTTAATTTCCAGGCTCAATTAAAAGTACTGGCTCTGACCTTTAAAACTATTCCTAGATTTAGGATGGGGATATCCAAAGGACCACTTCTCTCGACATGTTCCTGCAGAAGTGCAGATACTCTAAGATCTTCAACAGAGGTCAGAGGTCCCCTTTGGGTGCCTGTGCCGTCTGAGGTGCAGCAAGAGGCAAGAAGGGAAAGGGCCTACTTGGTGGTGGTACTTCAGTTGTGGAATGCTTTCCTCAGGGGGACTCACCTGGTGTCCACCTTGATGCAATTTTGGTGCCAGGGAAGAGCTTTTTTAAAAAAATTCCCATGCTTTTGTATCCTTTTTCATTCTCTGTACATTGATTTTATGCTGCTTGTTATTTGTTTTAATCCTGCTGACTGATTTTATACTGGGGTTTTAAAAATATATAATGTAGTGTTTTAATGTTCTTGCTTTATTTTTTTAATTTTATTTAATTTATTGTAATTTTAACTTGATGTAAACTGTCCTGGGAACCTATTGAAGGGTGGGGTAAAAAATAAATAAATTTAGCATGTTAGAGTATAAATATTTGCTGAGGTCCAAAACCTGCCAGGTGGTTGGGGAGTTTAAGTGCATACTAACTTACCGTACCTGTATGCTACCCAAGTAACTGGGAGTGTCACAGCCTGACCCACAGGTGAGGAGGGGGAGGTGAAGAACTAGGGAATAATGCACATCTCTTCAGAAATTTTAGTAGTGTCATTCAAAACACCTTTATGAACCTCCTGAGATATGTATGACTAGTATTTCCCAAACTCAATAGACTTTCCTTGGAAGTCATCAGGGATAATCTAAGTGCTTCCAACACCCAACCAAAGGCCCTCCATTGAACTGAAATAATATTAAGAAGGAACTTACCTTGATCAGGAACAACTCTCAGGAGCAGAAAATGGACATTGGGCACTGAGCAATCTAGGGTAGAACCCTTGGGATGACAGTCCTTCTTAAGAAGACTAAATAAACAAATGCTGAAGAAGAGTTCTGTAAGACTCAAAGGCAAGCATATCCCTGCCCCCAAATATGTAGAAAATATATATTGAACCTGTTTTCGTGTATAATTTCATTCATTGCATTGCACCTTCTCATACAAATTATTTCCACATTAAATAAGAGTAAAGGAGGCTAAACTTGGAGTTGGAGATAAGAGGCTGCTACGAAAGTCCTCCTCTTCCTCTGGAAGCATGTAGGAAAACCAAATGTGACATCATTATGGTCCCAGTTCCCCTTCTCCTGCTCCCTTTCACTTACTGCCCTTGTGTGGGTGGGGAAACTTGCAACTTAATAGCATAATGTCACACATTTTGTTTTACCACACATTACTTTGGAAAGAAGATGAAGAAACATGGGACCATGCTAACTTTGGCGGCCACAGCAATCTCTCTCTCTCACAGCATCTAGTCATGGCCCGAGTAACAGAATTAGTTCTCTAGGATCAAATGTGAGTTTCTCATAATAGGATGCCTGAGAAATTTAATCATTTCTAGGGATGTACGAAAACTTCATTTTAGCTTGCAAAACACGTGAGTATGCCCTGTTCAAAGCTCTGAATGCAAGCACATGTGCATGAGCACATGTCCTCTGAAAATATTTGTAAATTGCTGAACATGTGCTCATATACATCTTATTCTGGTTTCCTCTTCAATTTGAACATTATTTTTTTTAAAATGTGCAGATTTCCTCAGTAGACTGAATTAGCCCCACTTTAGTCTTTGGAGGAAAGTTGCACAAATCCCTAAATTCTGCTATGAAATTTTTGAACCACACCTCTTGGACAAATGTGCATATTGGACCATAGCTGTTCAAATGCTATCCAGAGTTCTCACCAATTTAAATGTATCAAAATATGGATTTAAATGTGTATTTTGAGACATAAAATGTATTTAAATGAACATTTTGGGGGCGGGGGAATATGCATTTAAATATGTATTTAAATAGTATTTTTTGTTGATTAAGAAAAATCAAAGATTTATGCAGAAATAGAACAGAACTATGAGGGGAAATATGTGAAAGTGCCATGGACCAGAAACATAGAGATCTGTCCATTCCTAGGTCTATGCAACAGTGTTAATAATACTCTTTAGCTCTATTTTTAAGCTTCCCAGTGTGCGTTGTGCAAGGATTCTGAAAAGAAGTGTTAATACCCTATCTTTATGCATAAAAGTTCTTTGCACACTGCAAACATGCAAATTATTTGTAACCAGCTCTCACAAAATAGACTCTTTTGCTGTAATACAAATACCTAGCCATACCATTTCCTGCAAGATACATTTGTGCATGCCAAGAGAGCCTATGCTTATTTTTGAAATCTCTTATCATTGAAAACCTGAAATATATTTTGAAAAGAAAATTGTGCTGAAATAGAACAGGTTTTCTTTGGGGTAGGTTTTCCCCTTCAAAGGTTAGCCTGCTGAAATGTGCACTGAAGATACATTCAGTAGGACTACCTCAAAGTGAAATGCACAAAAACTAAACAACCCATTTCTATGCTAGAAAAAGCATCAAATGCTCTCTGCAGGCATAGGAATAATTTTTTATTCTTTTCTTTCTGTTTTCTAGTGAATATTGCTGAGAAAAAGGAAAAGTTTGCTTATATTGGCTACTCTAAACCTCTATGCTTAGATTTATCCCTTCATCTTTTGTAAGTGGGTTCTACATGATGAATGTTGAATTGCCAGCTGATTAATTTTTTCTTAACAAATAGGTCTTACAAAACTCAATTTGTGTAGTTCAGGCCTCACAACTTGTGACACCATGAAATCAATCACTGCTTTCACATGCCATGTATAGTGGTCTACCCAGAACTCAGTTAGATCCTACTCTTGCGTTACAATCCTATAATAACCACTTACCTGGGAGTAAGCTATATTGAATTCAGTGGGATTTACTTCTGAGTAGACATGTATAGCATTGCATTCACATTGAAATTTCACTAGACTTGGGCCTTTCCTAAAAAAAAAATAAACAATCCTCAGTTATTTTTCCCAAGGAGGAGCTTCTGAGGAATTAAAAGGAAAGATCAAAATTTGAGACATTTCTAAGGAACATTTTGCCCATCCCTTGGAGTAGTATCTCTTTTTCCCTGCCAAAGCTTTCCAGTGGTTTATGACCACTTCTTCACAGTGTTGTTTCTCCTGCTCACATTTGCTGGTTATAAAGATTGTTATGAGATTTTCCTTTCCAATCACTTCACATTTTTGTTTTGCTGGAGATCATGGTCACTGGGTAAAGTCTACAGGGATCATTGTCTGACATTGTTTTCCTATGCTTATATCAACCTCTTACTTGTGTGTGAAGAGTTTATAGCAACTTCCTTGATTCACTCTGTTGAATCAAATATATATGTGAAGAGTTTATAGCAACTTCCTTGATTCACTCTGTTGAATCAAATATATATGTGAAGAGTTTATAGCAACTTCCTTGATTCACTCTGTTGAATCAAATATCAAGGGTCCCCAACATGCCTGTGGGCACCTCCAGTGGCACCTGTGGAGAGGTCCCCAATGTGGTACTCAAGGGGAACTGGGAAAAAATATTTTTAATTACGTATTTTTTCAATTCAAGCAATTATACATAGGCTTCAACAAAAGTGGACCAAATATCCCAATAAGTATCCATTTGAAGTTGGTGTGTATATGCCACCCGTTCAAATATCAAAAGCATTGTAAGGTCCTCAATCCATTGCATTATAGGAGGTGAGTGTTTTTCCTTCCTAATTTTGTAATATCTGTCTTTTAGCTCTCAAAAGGGCACAGAGAATTCATTTCCCCTTCCATCTGTTAATTTCTATGAAGCAGGTGAATAATTTAAAAGAGTGAGTATTAAAGAGAATATTAAAGAATGTTCCAGTACAAAATTTATCTGTGTAATAACCTCCTCTGAAAAGGAAGCAACCACTGGACGTTGCCAAAACATATGCTTAAAAGAAGCATTAGCTGTATTGCTGAATTAGCTGAATTTATACCCCGCCTTTTTTTCCTGCAAGGAACCCAAGGTGGCTTACATAATCATCCTCCTCCTCCTCCGCTCCATTTTATCCTCACAACAACCCTGTGAAGTAGGTTAGGCTGAGAGTCAGTGACTGGCCCAAAGTCACCCAGTGAGTTTCATGGCCGAGTGGGGACTAGAACCCCGGCTCTCCCACAGTCCCAGTCCAACACTCTCACCACTACGCCACGCTGGCTCTCTATTTATTTATTAATTTATTTATTATATTTATACCCTGCCTTTTTTCCTGCAAGGAACCCAAGGCGGCAAGTCACCCAGTGAGTTTCATGGCCGAGCGGGGACTAGAACCCGGATCTCCCGAGTCCCAGTCCGACACTCTCACCACGACACCACACTGGCTCTCCAGTGGCTCCAATCTCTTATTAAAGAAATATTGCAGTGTCCAATAGACATGAAACAAACGTTTTTACTGAATAAGATGCCAAAGCAGTGATCCAGTGATTAGGCATTTTGTGGTTGTGCCTCATGAATCAATACTTTGAGAGTACAATATGGAAAGCCCAGAGAGGATGGGGGAGTATTCCTTCATTCTCCCTGGGCTTTCCAGTATTTTATTTTCCAATTTTGGAATGTCAAAAGAGGAGAAAGGGGCTTTTCATCTAATCATGAAGTTCTTATACCCATTATCCAGGGATATTTGGATTATCTTCTGGAAAAATGTTGATACATTTTGAAATTTATTGTTCTCTCCTTGAAAGACCACAAATGTTTCTCCTGTGTAGAAACCTCTAAATTTCCCTCAAAATGTTGCACTATGTGAAGTTTAGCAGCAACTGAAGTAAAAGCTTTTATAAAGGGTGAATGTATAGGCAGATACTAACATTTGCATTAAAGGTAGATTGGCATTTAGAACGCTAGTACCACAAAAACCTGTGATACATTTGACCAAACTTGTGTTCTCTGCTTGTGAGGTGAGATAATAAACATAACTTCCCTGAATGGGAACTAAGGCTTCAAGCCTATGCAGACTTTATGCAGGAATAGGCCTAACTTAATACAGTGGGTCTTACTTCTAAATAAACGTGGTTAGGACCTGAACATGAGACTTCCTCATTTGTAGCCAAGTGTTTTTTCAAACTGTGGTTCCTCAATTAGAAGACCAGTAATGCTTGGCAAGCTTCCCTGACAAATAGCTTGCCCATAACTACTGATCTTCCCATGCAAGGTGCAGGTACAGGACAGTGTTGGGTGTGTTCTAGGTATGTGAGAACCAGGGGTGTTCAAGTTCACCAAGATTCTCCAAACCCCACTTTCTAGCTAGGTTCACCTCACTCCCATTTTAGTTTGCAACTTGCTTTTACTTTCGTTTGAATGGGGAAAGTATACACCACACGCACATCCACTGACTAAAGTGTGAAAATGTGGGTTTGGGGACAATATATCAATAGGGTCCAAAGTCTTACCAGGTCAGATTAAGCTTTTATTGCTTACATCCAAAGGCCTATGCAAAAATTTACAACACACTCAAAAATATGTGGTTCAACAAATCACATTTGCAAATGCAAATTACTAAAAATATTGAAGTCTTCCACTTTTCCATCCTGAATTTGCCCTTGAAGAGTTAATTGTTTTTTGAAAACCTGATTCCATGACTCAGATCGAGGAATTGCCCACTGAAATAAGCACACATTATTTCTCTGTGTACCTTTTTCTGATAATGTTTGGGCATGTTCTCTCATAATGCATTTACTTCATCTCTTATTCTTTTTGATTTTATGAAGTAAATATCCTGTAATCTTGCTTTTGTTTTTCTCTTTCGTAAAAGACATTTATTTCCATAAAAAGATCATAAGAACTTCTTTGACTTTTGAAAACTAAATACATTTACTATTTCCTGACAGGCTTTCCCCCAGTTTCTTTGATGTATTGGATGGACCTAATGCTATACCATATTTAATTTACTAGGAACCCATTTAGGGGGGGAAATGATATGGAAATGTGCTTGAAGTGATCAAATACTGCCTGCAAACTTGAAATGCTGCAAAATTGAAAAACTGAAGGTAGCAGAAAATGTTTAGCTAAAATATTGCTGGATTGCACATTTCACTTAAGCTCACTCTGTTTTATTGGCTTTCCTTGATTAAGTGTCAAGCTTGTTGAGTAATCTAGATTCTAGGGTGCATCTTTTAACATGGTAAAACAGGCATCAGAAAGGAACCTTATTTGTCCTTTATGTAGGAAAACATCGAATCTATATGCTAATGAACTTGTTTTTCTTTCTGTAGCCATAACACTAGTTTGTGATCTTATTACAATAAGCTAATGGGCATTCACACAATATACACCAACAAATCCAGATTTGCCATTGAGTAGTACATCTTTTCAAGCACCATTTTGTCGCATTCACATTTTACAGTAAAAAGGGGGGGATGCATGCTTAAAAGATACGTAGGGTGGCCATGTATCCACTTTTTCAGAGGACAGTCCTCTGTTTGAAGGGCTGCCACCAAACTGTCCTCTGTTTTGAAGGTGTCCTCTGTTTGAAGGGCTGTCCAGTCCATGCCTGGTTTAAGGATAAAGAACCATCAGAACGGAGAGCTGGGCCTTGAAGTTGCCCATCGACCGCAGACAGAGTGAGGCACCCAGGTCACCTAGACACAGTCTTCTACACTATAGTGAAGTGTATTGTATTTCTATTTAAATTATACTAATTATTTCTAAATTTTCATCTGTACAAATAAATTAACATATGCAAATTGGTGTCCTCTTTTGGCGATACATTTCCTCTTTCTTGGTGATTAATAAGTGGCCACCCTACTATATCATAGTATATGTTAGACCTGTGACCCACCAAACTGAATGCAACCTATTAGGGGCTAGCTTTGCTGATGACTTGCGTCTACAAACAAAGGGGTTGTCAAGAGCCTTGCAGGCCACAATACATGGCCATTGGGCTTTTATTTGGCTTGGTCATAAGGCCTGATGTATGTGTTGAAGGAATTAGAACTGTGATTCATGGGATATTACTAGCCCCTCTGAGCAAGTACTAACCTAGCCAACTTAAACTGTTTCAAAATTGTTCTGCAGAAAGGCATATATAGGGCATGATCAAGTCCCTCCATACATGGAGAACAGGATACATAGGGAACTGGAAGCCAATGAGTTAGGAACAGCTGATCAGAAAGGAGGAGCAAGTAGGTTCTTTCTGCACCTTCCTGGGGGCCATCTTGGTGGCTTGATATGATCAGACTACAATCATTGGGAAAGGAGATGTTTCATTTTCCAGGAATCCTTTTACTCTTCTTGTTCAGCACCTTGTAATTTCACTTTCCTCTCTTTGAAGTTAAGAAAAAACTTTGTTCTGTGCTGGGTCATGTTAGTACAAAGCATTTTGTCACTCTGTTTTGTGATGACTGGTTGGGTCAATTGTTACTTCTCTGCATATTACAGACTAGAAGCTAAGTCATTGCTTACTCATTCTTGATCTTTCTGGTCTCAGAAATCCTTCTTCCCCCTTGAATCTGACCTAGATATGTTAAATGCATTACTCCACAATTTTTCTCTTCAATGCTGTTTGCAATACTGTTGATGTTGTTAGTATTTGCCATGAGGAAATAACTAACCTCTGTGGATTTAAAGTTTAAGAGGAGCAGCTCAGCACTGCAGATGCAATAAACAGTTTCCATAGAATGTGCAGGAATTCTACCGATGCAAAGAAGATTGTTTCTCCACATTTATCATCAGACGCCTGGACATAATGCTATCGTGATTAATTGTCATCAGAATATTTATTTACAGTAAACAGAAGAAAATTTCACACAGAAAACATTACTTTCAATATTGGTGTGGTGATAAAAGCTAAAGGAATTAGACTACAGCCCCAAAAATGTTTTTCCTAGCCCCCTGCTTCACACAAATACCTGGTGGTGTGCACTCCTCGTGGTGTGCACTCCCATTCTGCTAGAATGTAAGTGAGAATATGCCAGCTGTGTGGGTAGGAACAGTGGCATTCATCCTTGCCATCTGATCAGCACCTTGGCAACAGGGAAAACAACCATTTTTGTCTGTCACTTACCACTCCCTGTACCCCCAAAGGCTCTGCCTAACACATAAAAACAATGGTAGTCTGAGTATTTCACCTATTACCTTCTACTTTCAGAGTGACCAGGGTGAAGGGTGTGTCCCCTCTCACAAAACTTAGTTTTGCCCATTGACAAGATGGTGCAGAAAGATGCAGTAAACTTTTCCGCATCTCTTGACACTTTGCCAAATGGGATAGATCATCTCTCAGTTGATCCCTGGCTCCTCCAGTCATATGGCATTCTTCATTGTTGTTCTAGAAAAGATTCATCTGCTGGAACAGCATGGACAGGACAAAGAGCCAGGTCCTCCTGCCTGGTTGTTTGATTGTTCTAAACAAATCTAAACAGTTTGGTTGTGTTTTTAAGTGTTAGAGTGGACCACTTGAACAGCCCAGTTTAGCTGCCTTTTTCCGAGCCAACCCCGGTCCCCGCCCCCTTTCCTTGGATTTCACCAAGCCCCACAATCACCGGCACAAGTGACAAATTATGTGTCATTTGCAACCAAGAGGAGGCTACATGGAGCCCGAGCCTCTTCTGTCAGGTAAGGAACCCTTTGCCACCTGTTATCCCATTACTCCCTACCCAATGCAAGGAACTTTTGAAGTGGGATAGGAAGAGAAATAACAGGCAGTGTAGGTCATGTCAGAGTTGGATCACAAGTCCCAGTCTGAGTCAAGCCAAACTCGAAGATTGCTTTCACAAAAATCATAGCATCATAGAATAGTAGAGTTGGAAGGGGCCTATAAGGCCATCACAGGAATCCAAGTAAGTTAAAGCATCCCTTACAGATGGCTGTCCAGCTGCATCTTGAATGCCTCCAGTGTGGGAGAGCCCACTACCTCCCTAGGTAATTTGTTCTATTGTTGTATTGCTCTAGCAGTCAGGAATTTTTTCCTGATGTCCAGGCAGAATCTGGCTTTATGTAACTTGAGCCCATTATTCCGTGTCCTGCACTCTGGGATGGTTGAGAAGAGATCCTGGCCCTCCTCTGTGTGACTTGAAGAGTGCTATCATATCTCCCCTCGGTCTTCTCTTCTGAAGGCTAAACATGACCAGTTCCTTCGGCCTCTCCTCATAGGACTTTGTTTCCAGTCCCCTGATCATCTTTATTGCCCTCCTCTGAACCTTTTCCAGTTTGTCTGCATCTTTCTAAAAGTGTAGTACCCAGAACTGGACACAGTACTCAAGATGAGGCCTAACCAGTGTGTGACTAGAGGGGAACTAGTAATTCATGCGATCTGGAAGCTATACCTCTATTGCCTATTTTGCAGCCACATCACATTGCTGGCTCATATTCAGCTTGTGATCTACAACAATTCCAAGATCCTTCTTGCTTGTAGTATTGTTGAGCCAACTATCCCCCATCATGTAACTGTGCATTTGGTTTTTTCTTCCTAGGTGCAGAACTTGGCATTTATCCCTATTAAATTTCATTCTGTTGTTTATTTCAGCCCAGCGCTCCAGCCTATTGAGATCACTTTGAATTTTGTTTCTGTCTTACAGGCTATTAGCTATTCCACCCAATTTTGTGTCATCTGCAAATCTGAGAAACATTCCCTGCACCTCCTCATCCAAGTCATTAATAAAAATGTTGAAGAGCATTGGGCCCAGGACTGAGCCCTGAGATACCCCATTTGTTACCTCTCCCCAGTTTGAGAAGGTATCATTAATAAGCACTCTTTGAGTCCAATTTTGTAGCCAACTGTGGATCCACTTTTAGCTAGTTTACTAATCACGATATCATGAGGCACTTTGTAGAAAAGTCAAGATATATTATGTCCACAGCATTCCCACATTCCACAAGGGAGGTTTCCCGATCAAAAAATGAGATCAGATTGGTCTGGCAGGATTTGTTCTTGACAAATCCATGTTGCTGTCTAGTAATCACTGTGTTTTACCCCACTTGAGTTGGTTTCATCTTATTGGAGAGGGGGGTATTCACATTCATACACACACACATACACACACACACCCAAATACTAGTCCCATCTCCAGCATGGACTTTGTCTGGATGAGACAGCCAAGCATTCTGAAGCATCATAGGTGAGCAACATGTGGCCCTGCAGATGTTTTGGCCTACAACTCCCATCAGCCCTAAACAGCATAGCCAAGAGTGAAGGATAATAGGAGTTGTAGGTCAAAATATCTGGAGGGACATAAGTTGTGTGCACCCCAGATTTAACTAGACATTGCTGTCCTGTAAACAAATGCTCTGGGATAGTAAATATATGTTCAAAACACTTCCACCAAAGCATAGAATGTAAAATCTTTCTTCATCCTAAGTCTCCTTCTACACCTTTAGTCTGGCATGGTTCTCATTCTTATTTGCTGTTAAGATAGAAGATCATTATGTTCTTTCATTATACACATTCCTCCCGTCATCAATCCCTGAAGGAGGGCACCTTTTGTATGCCTGGCACACTTGTCGAACCATCCCTTTTCTTCTATCTCTATACCAAACTTGTTCCTTCAAGTGCCTTCCCATGATCCACTGGCTTTTGTAGTTCCTACATTTCAATTTCCTCTGACCAAACTGTTTATAATCCGTGTCCCAACCATGTGTGTATATATATTCTATGATTAAAAAGGGAAAGGTTCCAAAGCAACTGTAGATATCTTGCAGGAAGCAGGCATCATGCCTGCTGTTGGAAATCTCAATGTGGTAGTGAATGAATATTGTTCTCAAGTTCATCATGTTGCAGTGCCAAGTTCAAAATAAGAAACCTGAACCCCCGTGTAATTCAGTCTTACTATGGTTCCACAACAAACAGCATAAGGTTGGTGAAGGGGGCTGGAAAAGAGCCCCCTCCCACTGTTTAACCAATCCTGCCAGCTACTGCTCTAAGCAAGGAACAAGTGTTGGTCAACTCACAGGAGGATTCCTCTAGCAATACAGTAAGGCTCAGATGGCTCACAATCACAAGGCACTACTGAGATAATCTCAATGAATCACCAGCAAAATATAAGACTTTGGGAAGTGTGACTTTTTCTCCTTTCAAGTGCAACACTGATGCTGGCATGGCGCGGCTTTGCTAACAGCAATGATTTGCCTCTCTTAAAGTGACTGCAGCAGGCGACAGGTGAAGTCTGATCCTTACCCGTTCCTGGCAAGAGAAGGAAGGATTGGATTGTACTCTACTTGTTGCAGTTAAAACATTTCTATACCAGCTTTCGGGGGGGGGGGGGGAATCAAGGTTTTATAAAAAATATTCGAAAAACAAAAATCACAAACAAATAAAAACATAGTACAACCTTAAATACTATAACAACAATTTTAAAAGTCTTGACCCACTTCCTGAATGCAGAGAGAAAGAGAGTGGGGACCAGTCATTGCTCCAGCAAGAATGCATTCCAGAGTCTGGGAGCAACACAGGAGAAAGCCCTTTTTCCCCATATGCCAGACAAGCGAGCCTCTATAAGCTCTGCTGATCTTACTTAGTAACCATGCAGGTCCGTGGTCCCTCAGAATCAGATACCTAGGCCCTAGCTGTGCCACTGAGTGCAGATTGGGGTGATATGATCCTGATACTGGTTTATTTTAAAGTGGCCGCTGTAGCTCTTTAAGAGAGACAAGTAGAACAATCTTTATCCTCCTGATTTGTAAAGTTGCTGCCTGTTCAGGAGACTTGTCAGCAACAGTGAGAGTTTGTGATTTTTACTTTATGAGTGGAACATTATTATTGAATATTAAATGTGTATATTCTCTCAAAATAAGTATTTAAATTTGTATTTTGATTCATTTAAACTGTCAAGAACCACATCTCAAAATTTGGAGAAGTGTGAAATCCGGTAGATAACTAATAATGCAAATTAGTCTGAGAGGTGAGAATCAGGTCATATCATACATGAATTTACAAAGATCAAATTCTGAATGGTCTTGTCTACTACGGTAGATGAATGATATCAAACATACTTGTTTCATGTAGCTAGTACAGGCTACAGTGGAAAAACCGAAAAAGAATGCATGGGATCTCAAGAGTCACATAACAGTAAGAAGACAAGGAAAAAAGCCATCATAAAAATGACTTTATGGTATGTCTCAAAGGAATAACATGCCAATGGGTTGATTTGTTTAAGTCTGTAAAACAATAGCTTAGGGTGCTGCTGGAGATGATATTTTCTAAGAAATGCTTTATGGATGAGTGTCAACAGCCATAAAAAAATGATTTCACTGTAGTAGTACTGGACTTTTACTTTAACTGAAATTATATTTTAAATACTGTACATTGGATCTCAGCTAAATATACTGCAGATATAAAGTAATAAATAATTTTCAAATCAAAACTAATCATTCCAGATGATTTAAAAAAAACCTTTAAAATGTTCTAACCATAGAATGAAATTAACCTGCCTACCAAAAGAAAAAGAAAAAAGAAAAAAAAGATGCATGTGATGTTCCATTGCATGAAACTTTTTATACTGAAATAGAAAGATACAGCAATCTAAAATGTCGGTTATGGCTTAACTGTTGTGGGTTGATTTTTGTGGTGTTCATCCTGGGTTATGACTTATGGGGTAGTGGTGGGAATATATTCGGGTGTTTGGTCTCTTGTGGATGAGCACTTTCCGTATTGTATTGTGTTTAGATTATGTTTTTATTGTGTCTATTTACATTTGTACTATTATGTGTTACATTGATTATGGTTTATATTGATTTTGTTTTCCTTGTTATAGTGATTATGGATTTTGGATTATAGATTTTGTATCCTTCTTTTGTAAGTCACTTAGAGATTGCTTTTGTGGTGGAAAGCGGCCCTTAAAATGGAGAGGAGGAGGATTATGTAAGCCAACTTCGGTTCCTTGCAGGAGGAAAAAAGGCAGGATATAAATGCAATGTGATTATGATGATGATGATTATCATGATGATAATAATTTAATAAATTTAAAAAATAATTCAGTGAAATAAAATACCAAGTCCCATGGTATTACTCCCCCAAAGTAAGATGTTGTGTTTATGTACTTTGGAAAGGTGATGAGACAGGCAGAGGAGGCTGGGTAGTCCTGGAGGCAGAATGTGAACCCATTCTGATTCAGGCTCAGCTTGAAAGTAGGGACATCTGAGGAGTTTGATCTTTGTGGGTTCCAATACAAACTAACCTGACTCATACATTCTGGACTAATGTCCAGATCAGAACTTAGTTATCCACTGGGTTTCACTTTTTCAGAACATTGCAGTGCAGTTCTCAGGTGTGTGTGTGTCCCCAAATGAAAATAATTTTAAAATGCATATTGAGAGAAAATATGTCTAGATGCAACATTTTGTGCTTTAAAAAAATGAATTTCTCATACATCCTTACTCAAAATGGGGCCTTACATTTTGAGTTGGATTTTGAGTTTTGAGCTCACATTTTGAGTTTCCCCATTCAAAGCCTCACATCATCATTAGAAGCAATGCAGACTCAAAGCATATCTTTTTTCACAATTGGAAACTATTTTCATATGCACACATTCAATCCAACTCATCCCACCCCCTTCCAGGGTGTTCTCGTCACTCCCAATGCCTGTGCATTGGATATCATGTTTCCATAGAACCCAACAGAGTGTGATCCCAACTAGGAACCCAACTAGAAACTATAGAACCCAACTAGTGATCCATTTAAAATACTGTAAGAAAATTGTATTTTGTTGTTGTTCTTCTTTTTTTCCCCCCACCCTCTCTTCTTTTTTATGGTTTTTGTTTTGGTGTAATTCACATTTTAAAAAACTAATAAAAAATAAAAAATAATAATAACAAAAGCAGGACATGCAGTTGAGTGAGAGGAGTGATGCTTTTGCCATGTTTCTGGGAAGCACACTCTCAGTAGGAAAGATGATCATCAGCATTCATTACCATCAGAAGACTTGTGAATGCATGTTGGGACAGTGCAGAGGTATGAGGTTCCTGAATGTGTAACTGAAGTTTGAAAAGCTTTAATCCTATTTACAAAATCAACTGGAATTTGTATCAATGGTTGTAATAGGAACAAAACAACAAGATAAACTATCTGCTGTAGTGTGCGCCTTCATTTCAACCCAACGTAAAGAAATTCACTTATGCGCCAAACAAGCACAAAGTCTCTAATTACAGGACCTTGTACAAAGTGATTTTTGCTTTCTATTAAAATATTTTAATAGTTTCTGTCAGAATATTGTTTTCCAGGCACACAAATATATTATTTATTCTTGTTAGCCTCCTAGGCCCATCACAAGACCCCCCTCATTGCTTTACTTTTTTTTAAAAGGGGGGTTGTCCTCAGTTGATAACATTGGTACTGATATTATGAGATATAAAAAGGAAATAACTGTAATACATGCTCTTAAAAATATATCTCCTCCTCCTCCTCCTCCTCCTCCTCCTCCTCCTCCTCCTCCTCCTCCTCCTCCTCCTCTCAAAACACATCCTCAAACCTTGGAAGTGCTTTCTAGGTTTGCACCAACCACAACATTTGGTTTGGACCCCTGATTCAGCTCAGACTGTTTCTAGCTCAGGCCCAAAACTCAATCTGGAAAGTCAAATCTTCATGCCTCCTATTGACTATAATTGGAAATCAACCATTGGCTATAACATTTGTTCTGTTGGTCAGAACTGGATTCAATTTGCAAAAGTAGTAGCCCATTATGAGGGGATTATGCGGGAATATGGGGTGGGTTAGGTTTTTAATGAGAATTTTTTATATTGTTTTAATTATTATATTTTATTGTGTTTTACTGTATTTTAATTGTACATCGCCCAGGGTGGCCGGGTGACTGGCCAGATGGGCGATTGATAAATATAATAAATAAATAAATAAAATAAATTATGCCTACCCATTGTCAGAAATATAGATGCTGGGGTTTTTGTGCTACATGCCTTTAAATTTTGATGATGATGATGATGATGATGATGATGATGATGATGATGATGATTTTATTTGTTATTTTTTTAAAGGGAGCTGCTTTTTTTTCCATTGGGTTCCTTGCAGGAAAAAAGGCAGGGTATAAATATAATTAATAAATAAAAAAAATAAATTTCTTGACAGAGTTGGATGAAATTTGTTGGAATGGTTGCCCCTTCTGCGGGGAATCAAGCCTGCCAGGTTTCAGATGAACAGATTTGTGAAAGAGTAGCTATTAAAGTTTGTGGGTTCCCCACACTCCAAAAGGATGTGCTTATCCCCCTATATTCTTGTGGGCAATTGTTATTAAAATGACATACAGCATAGAGGTGGTCCTAGTTAAGAGACCTGCAAAATTTCAGAAGGATAGGTGTAGCATTCACATTTTTTTGTGAAGGGGAGTGTTCAATTTTGTGTGTGTGTGGGGGGGTGATTCACTCAATGGGATGGGGGAGCGATTTGTATGAATATGGCATATATCATAGAAGTGTTCCTAGGGAAAGAAACCTGTAGGATTTCAGAAGGATAGGTGAAGGGGCTAGGGCTTAGGATGGATGAAAAATAGTTTCAGACTTTTTTGTTTTCTGCTCAATTGGCTCCAAAGTCACAGAAAGTGCAATAGGTGGTTGATGGATGTGGAGCATACATTGACAGAGGCAGAAGGACTTGGACATCCAGCATTTTCCATTAACTACTAGAAGCTAGAGCTGCAAGTCACAAAATTACACTCCTCTCCCTTCTCCCCACCTGGTGTTTTTCTTATAACTTGGGAAGAAATGTATCAATTTTTGGAGACACACTGTGTCTCTGTGCCTGTCTGAATCCAAAATCTTCAGGAGATTTCAGATTTTGATTTGGTCCATTTTGGAGGAGCCCCACTTTGATTCAAACAACTCCTGAATATGTCCAAATTAGCCTGATTCAGTTCTGGGTTTGGAATTTGGCCAAATCCAATACAAACCCCGACTTTCCAGTTCTTCTTCAAGCATGACAAGCATGAGGCAGTGGAAAGGCAAATGTGGAGGGCAGTGTACACCAGCAGCATGTCAGGTTGCCGCACACCTTCAAGTATATCTTCACAGAGATAAGGGAAACTTACTTTTTCAAAATGAAAGTTGGGATCCTGCACTTTTTGTGTTTTCACTGAACTTTGAGATACACACATCCCTGCTATAGGAAGTAAACCAGGGCTCTCCAACCTTGGGTACCCAGATATTGCTGGCCTACAGCTCCCAGCATGCCCAGCCAGCATGGCTAATGGCAAGGGATTCTGGGAGCTGTAGGCCAGCAACATCTGGGAACCCAAGGTTGGAGAGCCCTGAAGTAAACAGTGTTTTAACAGAATATTTCAGTATCATACTTGCTTGTTTGTAGTGAAATGAGCCAAACCCCCGCCCCCACAAACACACACAGAGCCTTAGTAAGATTGAGATATTTCCCAGCCTGCTCAAGTGAAGTAGCTCTGCCACTAAATTAGCCGTTCTACTTCAGAATGAAATGAATTAAGTCTCCTTTGTGCAGCTGGAGTGCATTAAATAATAGTGTGTAAAAAGAAATCTCAGATGAAGTTCCAGCAGGAGCTTCAGATTTAAAGGAAATTGTCCCCTTCCCCCACAGCTGATTGTAAAGTCTTTTCTAAAAAAACTAAGCTTCGAAAGCAAAGTTCTCTGTGATGAGAAAGCAAACCATCTCATCATTTCTTGTTGTCTTTTTCATCTTTCATTCAGGTCTTAGGCTTTGGCTGGTACACTTACTTTTTCTCCCTGTTGCTTCTACTCAAGGGGTATAGTTAGGGGGGGAAAAACAAAAAGGTAGAGGGTGAAAAGTCCCACTTGAAGACTATGAGTACATCCTAGATATGCCTGTTTTAAAGATGTAAACCAGAATCTTCCAACTAGAGAGATGTTTTGAAAAAGGATGCTACAAATCCTTATCAAGACAGAACTGAAACAAAATTCTCACCCATCAGTATCAGGCAATTTCAATAGGCACAGCCATTTGCAGCATGGAGTGGACCATGACTTACCAGCCTGCAATGTAGCTATTAAAGATAGGGAGCCTGTCAGAAAAAAGAGGTGGCAACCCTAACTCTGCAGTGGTTGAACACACAGGGGTTCAAATCCAGAACTGGAAGAGCTAAGCACGCAAAGCCATGGGCCTGCATGGGCATAGAATCATAGAAAACGTAGAGTTGGAAGGGGCCTACAAGGCCATCGAATCCAACCCCCTGCTCAATGCAGGAATCCAGGTCAAAGCATCCCTGACAGATGGCTGCCCAGCTGCACCTTGAATGCCTCCAGATTGGGAGAGCCCACCACCTCCCTAGGTAGTTGGTTCCATTGTCTTATTGCTCTGACAGTCAGGAATTTTTTCCTGATGTTTAGGTGGAATCTAGGTTCCTGTAACGTGAGCCCATTATTCCGTGTCCTGCAAACTGGGATGATTGAGAAGAGATCCTGGCCCTCCTCTGTGTGACAACCCTTCAAGTACTGGAAGAGTGCTATCATATTTCCCCTCAGTTTAGATTCTCCTACATTTACTTATTTACATCTCATGTTTTTGTCCCAAATGTAGAGAAATTAGTGGATTTTGGTAAATTCTTATCAAAACCCAGCTGAAACAAAATTCTCACCCATCCCTATGTGAAGTTACTCTGAAGTTGAATTCAATGGGTCTTACATTTGAATAGACATGCATTGGATTGCAGTGTAAATGAATCATTTTTCACACGGTCCATTTCCAGTTTAAAAATCCAGAAATTTTATATCTTGATTTTACTTCCAGGCTCAGTGGTAGTGCTCATACAGCCAAGGGTCCCTCAGTAGACCTTCTCCTCTTGTACAAACTTCCCCAAATGGATCAACCATCATGTCACCAAATTATTTCTTGTTATTCATAGTGATATATCAGAATTCCATTTTGAGGGGCTGAAAATTGAACAGATTTTTCTAGTTCATCTATCCGGATTTAATTCTGTCCCCCCGCCCCACTGCTGGCATTGCCTCGATTTGTACAGAGTCAAGCCAGTACACAGATTTCTGTTTTGTTTTGTTTTTAATAGCGGCAATTTGTGCATTTGGGGTGGGAGAGGGTTGGTCTTGAAATCTGCACAAATTGTACTTTGCACAAATTGTTGTTGTTGTTGTTTTAATCGGTCTTTTACAACTGCACACCTGCGCAATTGCAGGGGTCCGAAATGAAAAGCCGTGCCTGATCAATGTCCTGGGAAGTGTCTGCTGTCAAAGTGCAGTAGGTACCAATAATGTACATTGACCAAGAGAGGCTGCAAATAGGTTAATTTGTAACTCTGTGCTCACTTGACAGCTGTCAAATGGGGAGCTGTCAAGTGAAAGCAAAGCCGTGAATGGTTCTTTGCTTGTGAAGGAGGTGGCATACAGTATATAACACCCCCTTTGCTGCAAGATCTTCTAGTTGTTTTTTTTGTTTGGACCTGAAAGTTCACAGAGTCCTGTACCTTTCCCACCCTTTCCCAAGACTCTAGGTCAGGGCTCTCCATCCTTGGGTTGAGCAACCCAGATGTTGCTCACCTACAGCTCCCAGCATACCCAGCCAGCATGGCTAATGACAAGGGATTCTGGGAGCTGTAGTCCAGCAACCTCTGGGGACCCAAGGTTGGAGAGCCCTGCTCTAGGTGCCTGGGAAAGTGTGAGCCACTCCATTTACAGGAGCACAGAATGTTGACAGCTGTCAAAACAAAGGCTTCCCCTTAAAATGGGATTTTGAAACAGGTTTTTTTTGACAGGGACATATACAGATTTCAGGGCCAGGCAAGCCTTTTCATTTTGGACCCCTGTAAGTGCATGGGTGCACACTTACAAAAGAATGATTTTTATTTTTATTTTTTAAATACAATTTGCACGAATTACAATTTGTATAAATGGCATCACCGGGGGGAAATGCACAAAATGACCCCAGAATCTGAAACAAACAAATAAATCTAACGCAGTCTGACTCTGCCGCTGCTTGCCAGAATGGAAACATTACAGAATTACATCAGGCTTAAACAAAATGGAATTCCCAGCTTTGCACATCCCTATTAAAAAATCCCAACTCCTTCTTAACTACTATCTTGTTTCAATTCATGTCCATATGCCATTTTGTGGTGGGTGAACAATAATCTTGATTCCTTATTGTTCCATCAGATTCCTATTCCTCAAAATGTTCATGGGAGTGAGATGAATTTCTGGAGATTTATCATTGTGCTTGTCCTTCTCACTGGGCCTTTAATACACCTAAAACATGGGCAGTGAAAAATCTGTTGCAATGAGCAAGCTAATTGTCAGGGAAGCTTGCCCGCCATTATTCATCATCTCATTATGGAACCCCTGATAATAGTAAAGGGTGGACCGTTCCCTGTCTAATTTGGAATGGGGCCATTTGGAATGAATTAATTTGGGTCATGTCTGCTGCTTGTTCAAAAACAATCCATTTTAATATCGCACCCATTCTTTATCGAGGCTCTACTGTGCTCTCAATATATCGTTGGGAGTTCCCGCCACTCTCCACATGGCATGTTTTTTGTGTCACCACCCCCCTTTCCAGACTTACCAAAGTGAGGGGTTCAGGGACTACCTGGTTGATCCTGCAAGTGAAGATAATTGTTGTGAACCACCCAGAGAGCTTCAGCTGTTGGGCATAGAGATGTAATAATCAGTGAATAAATAAAGTGATGGTTTTAAGGAAAATGTATTTAAGCTTTTTTGTGTTCTGCTCAAAAAGTGGCACCAAAGTCACAGGTGCAAAGGTGAGTTGATGAGTGGCCAAGGGTGGATGTCACCATGGCAGAAGGCTGCTGCCTGCTGGCTACTCTACACAAGAGTAGAGTACTTGTACTCTTTGTATTGGAATTGGGCCGGCTCGCAGTAGCAGGGGATTGGGGGTGAAGCTGCTGTGTCTGCCCCTGTAAGCTGCCCCAGCCTGCGAAGACTGGACATACAAATTTGACTTAAAGACATTCTTAAGAACGGAACTCGTTCGTAACCTGGGGACTGCCTCTATCTTTCATATGACTAAATTTGCACACAATTCTAGAAAGTTTTTTTTAAAAAAATGGCCCGCAAGTCTGCAGAAGCCATGAAGCTTGGGAGATGCTGGTCCACTGTGGAATTTGCAGGTCAAATTCATCTGTTTCAGATTTCTTTGGCATCCCTCCCTACACACAGTTGTTCCAGACAAAAATCCACCCCTGATTATCCCAAGCTTTCTTCATTTCAAGCAGTATAATTTAGGCTGGAGATGGGAAGTTATTTTGTTGCTGCTGCTGTTAAACAGTTGGAAGTCACATGTTCTTGCTGATCTACCGCAACTCCACATTTTGCTACTGGTCACTTCAGAGGGAATCCTGCTTTGCCTCAGAGGAGCATCAGATTTATCCAAACTGTTCTGTTTTGATTTGGAATTCAGCTAAAACCAACGTGCATCCCTGGTTCCTGGTTCTGGCCTCTGTGGCTCCTGACATAGCTCTGGGATGAGGCAGGGGCAA
The DNA here is from genome assembly GCA_021292165.1 of Shinisaurus crocodilurus. Taxonomy (NCBI): domain Eukaryota; kingdom Metazoa; phylum Chordata; class Lepidosauria; order Squamata; family Shinisauridae; genus Shinisaurus; species Shinisaurus crocodilurus. The sequence goes on along the minus strand of CM037878.1, from coordinate 147,337,951 downwards.
ACCTAGAAACCTGGTGCCTGAACCCTTCCAATCTTAGACTGAAGTTCAACATTGGATGATAACCTCTAAGAAACCCCTCAGAAGGAATCTCTAGAACGCTGTTTAGAAAACAGCGCTGTGAAGGCTGGCACATGAAGCAGGGTTTCATCCCTGAATCATGCGGCGGAATGCTAGAGCAATTGAAAATGCAGTGTTATGAGGAATATAATTTAGGATGAATGTGGGGCCAGTTCTCCTTTGTATGGGGAGTATGAGTCATTTAAAAGATTTTAATAACAGTAACTCACTTATCATGAAAGAGGGGCTTGCAGGAAGTAGAGCAGCACTGACAATAAGGGAGAGAAGAGTTCTGTTTCCATCTCTGCGATTTGTGGTCAAAATCCACTTTTCTCCCCAGGGTCTCATTTGGAGGAGGCATATTCTGAACACGTGTGCTTTCTAGCATATTTTATGCCTTATAATGCATCTTTTGAGCCTTTGCAATCGAGGAAGTAATAATGACAGATTCTGACTGAGGAACAAACACTTCCACTTCAACTATTCAACTATATACAATATTCAACTATTGTATTGCCTCACAAGTTGTCAGCCCATCTGCCAGTTTCCAAAAGCTTTGGGTGCAGCTGCGCAGTTCTTGTCTGGCAATAATTGGTTTTAGTTTGAAGGGCATGCCTCAAAACATCAGGAGTAAAAGGAGCTGGAATAAGGCAGCAACTGACAGGCAAATGTACAGTTCAGCCTTCCCTGAACCTTTTACATGGGGAAGAGAGAAAGGGAAACCCAAAATAAAACGAACAAAACAAAACAAATACATTAATATAGGAGCATGAGTTGCACTGTCTAGAATGTACTAGAGCAGGCCTACTAGTGACCTACCAAGCCAAATTCAGCTCACCAACTATGTACTAAGGCATGTCAGGTATTTGGGACCCCCCTCCCCCTCCCCAGAAGGGAATAGAAATAATATTACTTAGTATTTATATATTACATCTGAATTGTTTGCATTCTTCCCATACTTACCTACAGTAACCTATACAGTCACTTTTTAAAGGTTTTAATTCTGTATTTCTGTTGTTTTTTCTCCGATTTCCTTGATCACCGCTCAGATATTTTATTGATGTAGAGCTGTATATAAACTGTAAATAAATAAATAAAATAAACTACAGCAACCCTGTACAATAAGTTAGTATTAGATTGGCTACCTACACATCACCAAGACGGGGGGAAATGTATCACAAAAAAGAGATTAGAAACAAGTCACAAATTTGCATAAGATTTGAACATTCTAATTCATATGTCTAGATGCAAATGTTACAAAGATTACTATAATTTATATCTATCTATCTATCTATCTATCTATCTCCCAGGTCTTCCTTCTGGTGCTTCTTTAACTATCAACCAGAGTTTGAGTAGACAGCCCTTCAAATACAGGACACTTTCAAAATTGAGGACAGTCCTCTGTAGAATGCATGGCTGTCCTAGGCAGTATTGTTATCTATATGTTGCAATTTGCAGGGTGAAGTTGAGGGATTCGAGGTGAGACTTGACGCAGGAACTTCCCAGTTTGCCACTCACACTCTAAGGCAGGGGTAGCAACCTTTTCAACCCTGCAGGGCACATCTTTCATTTCTATGGGGCCTGAGGGTGCATTTTTCCTTTGGACTTTTATTTTTGGGCTCCAATCTTTTCTTGCCCCCCCCCTTGCTGGATCCTCTCTTTCTGCCTCCTTCCACGCCTTTCAATCTCTTCCGCCTGAGATTTCCTCTTCCTTGCCTCTGCTGCTGCTGCTGCTGCTGCCTCCACCATGCTCACCTTCCTCCTCCCCCGCCAAGGCCAGGATCTCCTCCTCCTCCTCCCCCCCCCCTGCGACTTCTGAGGCTGATTGCCTCTTCCTGGTGCCCTAATGAAGAAGGAGGAAGCAGAAATAAGTGATCCCAACCAGGACGACTGCAACAGCAGTGAGGGGAAGGTGGAGGAAATCTTGGGGAGGGGGAGGAAGACAGGGATGTTGAAGAGTCCTTGGTCTCGAGTCACAAGTCGAGTCACGAGTCTTTGGACCCGAGTCTCGAGTCCGAGTCCGAGTCCTTGGTCCAAAATGGTGACTCATGAGTCACGAGTCCTGAGTCACTCCCAAAACTGACTCCACGAGTCCCTATTAAAATCAATGGGGTTTCCCCCCAACAAAATAAGGCTACTTCAGATGTGTGGCTTAAATAAATTCTAGGCACAAGTGTGCCTTTTTATTTCAAAACTCTGCAACTGATTTTGGCAAGAACAGACCAGGCAGACAAACCCAAAATAACCAGGCAGGCAGAGGAGGCAGGGAACCCCAAAGCAGTCTTGGACAATTTGTCTTGGACAATTCAACTGTTGAACAGGTCAAGAAGAGACCAGGCAGGCAGAGGAGGCTGGGAACCCCAAACAGGCAGGCAGAGGCAGCCAAACCCAAAATGTCTGCCCCTAACCCAAACCCCCCACAACAACACATCAATCAAAATAAATCTCAACACATCGTTGGGGCTGCACTCCTGGTAGCTGTCCATAGTGGCCGAGCAGCGGCACGCCTCGCTTCCATGCGCTCTTCACCGGTGATCGCGCTCCTTCTGGCACAGCCAGAAGACTCAGTCAACAGCCCAGGGATGTTGACGAGTCCTTGGTCTCGAGTCCCGAGTCGAGTCTCGAGTCCCATTAAAAATATTGGGACTCGAGTCCGAGTCGAGTCAGAGGGGGGACTCAGTCCGACTCACGAGTCGAGTCCTCGAGTCCGAGTCCCCATCCCTGGAGGAAGATGAGTCCAATGGGGATAAGAGGTGGACATCTCGGGGAGGAGGAAGAGAAAAGTCACCAAAGGGGTCTGCTGAGCACACCTGTGGGGGCCCTGGGGGCCCATGCACCTATGGGCACAGGGTTGCCAATCCCTGCTCTAAGGTCACATGCTCACTGAGTTGGTAAACCTGCGTGTGGACCGTACCACTTCAAACAGTAGGTGAGGTTCACATGACTGAATGCTTCTCCATATATATATATATATATATATATATCCCTCTAAATGGCTGAGAAAAGGGCTTTCGCTTAGCTTCTTCCTGCCATTATCATTTACTCTGTGCAGGGATTTCCATTTTGTTTAGTTTTGTATGGGGGAGCGCTCAATCATGTGACCTCCGAACTGCAATCTGAAAAGGTATAGTCCAGGATGTCCCACATCCTCAGCAAGAACGAGCAGCCCACTACTCCATTACACAACTTAGTTTCTCTGTGTTATACTTGATCACTCTTGTGGATGGGAATAAAGTTTTGGTTGTGAAAATATAGTAATCACATTGCTTCTTGCTGCTGAAATGCTATCATCCTCAGAAGAAGTTGTTCTTAGATTAGGTAGCATGCTAAGTAGTGCAGTCCTGTTGTAATAGGGTTAATAATTCAGTGGTAATTTCACTATACAGTGTAGCAATGAGGCTAGGAAAATAATGTTTGAGAATGATGGAGGACCCAAAAATGCAAGCAGGGGAGAGAGAGAGAGAGAAAGCAGAGTTTTGTCTTTCTAGTGCTTCATAAATAATAACATTCATGCAAATATTTAAGCATCTTCTGGAAAGATTTGCAGTAGGCTTTCCAAACAAATGTTATGGTGCAGAAGCAATGCTAATAAAATTATTCTTGAAGGAATGAGCAGTTACTCAAACGAAGACCATACAGTCTCAAAGCAAGAATGATTATGGAGCTTTCTACCTTCAGATTGCCAAGTATGCTGTATGTGGTTTTTCTTTTTAAAATATGCTTTTCCTCCTCTGATTTCAACCCCCCCTGAAGATCTTATAGGAGTGCATAAGAGGACTATCGAAAGGCAAATGCATTGTCCATGGAAAGTACCAGTTTTTCTCCTCCTTTTTGCTGTAAGATCAACTCCATTCGGGTACAATGCACGTAAAGAAAATCCCACATCCAGTGTTCCCAGGATTGTGCAGGCAGTACTGACCAGTGGCTAAATGCCAACTGATGCCACATCAGGCAGCACAAATCACATGTTTGGGGGTGAGATGTAGAATCCATTTACTCCTTTCTTACCTCCCGAATGTCAACATTAAACAGCTCTGGTGATTTTCATGCATAGCTGTGCACAGCCAACCAAATATTTCTGGGTCAGGGCCAAATTAAGGTAAACTCAGGAAAAGCAATCAGAAAGAAACACACCTCCCACTCACTTATCTGAAACTTCCCTAGTCTCCCAAATGTCTCTGATAATGATTTTCTTTTTATACCATTTATGTATTTGTAATATTATACACCACTTAATATAATAAAATATCTAAGTGGTGCACATACAAATATGAAAATACACACATGTAAATACACCATTAAAACAATTTCAACTATAGTAACAATACAAATCTCATTTAAAATACACTTTTAAAAACATTTCCTGCTATACTAACAATACAAAACTATACAAGGAATAGCATATGATTAACTGCAACTAATTACAAACCAGAGAAAGCCTGGATGAACTGTGTGTTTTTAGGAGGCATTTGAAACATGCCACATTTTCTGCTTCTCGAATCGCACAGTGAAGAGTTTTCCAGAGGGTGGGCACTGCCACCGAGAAGGACCGCCTTCGAGATATTGTATGGTGACATTCTATTGGTCACAGAATGACCAGCAAGTAGGCTTGTAACATCGAGCCTCACACGGGCAGAACGGGGCCGAGATTGGCCCCGCTCACGCCTGCGCAGCCCGTTCCGTCGCGTCACTTCCGGGACCGGAAATGACGCGACAGAAACCTGCGCAGGTGCGCTGGACCCCTGTGGCGCGTTCTGCACCTGCGCAGGGTTCCGTCGCGTCATTTCCGGTCTCAGAAGTGACGAATGGGACCGGGGAAGTTCAATCGAGTGGCGCGGAGAACCTCTCCGCGCCGCTCAGAAGATTGGGTTGAGCAGCCGCCCCCACGGAGAATCGGGTCGGGGGCGCGACCCGGCTTTGGATGCATTGCTACCAGCAAGGCCTCCTCTGAAAATCTTAAAGGTCAGCTGGGTATATATAGAGGAAGGCAGTTTGCTAGAAATCCTGGTCCCAAGTTGTTTAGGGCTTTGTATGTCAACAACATAACCTTGAACTTGGCTTGGTAGCTAATAGGCAGCCAGTGCAGTTCTTTTAGCACAGGTGTTACATGAATATAGCTGGGTGTCCCGTTGAGCATCCCAGCTGCTGCATTCTGCACTAGCTGCAGCTTCCAAACCAGGCACAAGGGCAACCCCACACAGAGTGCATTACAGTAGTCTAATCATGAGGTTACCAGTTGTTCTGCCAAATGTTTTCCCAAAGGGCTTGGCAGGGAGTTCTTTAATGAATTCACATGCCATAATAAATCCAGGAGGATCAAGCCAAACACCTTTATTGCGAGTTAAGATCCTTATTATACAGAGTACAAAAATCCCAAGTCCCCCAGTAAGACCCCCAGTCCTTGGACAGGCAGCGACCACAATATCACCAATCAACCAGTCAAGAAGCTCTGCCTCCAGTATCAGTTGGGTCCTTGCTGTAGTCACTCAGCCTTGAGGTCTCTCTCCCCCTCTGTCCATGTCAGGGCTCCTGCTGGTTCTTTGTCCTTCTTCAGGCTGGCAGCCAAACGGCTCCTGGATCTCTCTCCTTCCTTCTCAGCACACTTCAACACAACCAACCAACTAAGCACCACTACCAACCACCACTACCAACCACCACACCTCAGTCTGCATTTGCTAGTGTTAAATACCATTCTAGCACCAAGCTTCATGGGCTGCAGATCTTGTGTTTAATTGATAGCACCTGTGCTGTTTGCAGTGTCATTCTTCAGGCCCGCAGCCAGGTCACACGCCGGTAAGTTTCTGAAGATTGCATCAGGCTGGCAAGCAGTCCAAGTAGCCAAGGCCATTTGCTGATAGCACAGCACAGTAAACTTTAGCTTTTTAAATCAAGCCCAGAGCATAGAGGCAGAACTTTGTACAACACTCTTGTACTCCTCGATCATCTTCTGCAATTCCCAGTACACCAGTGCATATGGATCACCATGGCTAGGTTGTCACTATCCAGGAATGGGTGCAGTTGGCCCACCAATTGATGTTGGTAATGGGTGCTTGTAGCCGCTGAGGTCACCTGGGCCACTAATGACAAAGATGGATTCAGGAGCACCCCCAAATTTTCTCTACATTCATAGTGCTCAGTTTGTTAGCCATTCAGGACCACTTTATGTATTACAATCTACATTTCTTCATGAAAGTGCATTTTATGAAATACCTTTTAATCCAGGGATGGCACACTTCTTGAGTTCTGGGAGGGGGAAGAGGCAAGTTCCCACTGGTCAGATCACCCATCCCTAGTCATTAAGTCACTAGCAAATGGACCTGGTTTTGCATGGGTTGGAATAGCCCTTAGATGGATACAGTGAAGCATTCAAGCAAACTCATGCAGCCTGTCATGTGTCCACCCCATTTGAGTGAAGAGAACAGCCCCTGCCATGGTGCACCCCTATAGCCCCCTCGGGGGGGCGCTGCCCCAAAGCAGGGGGGAGGGTACATGCATATAACTCTACACCTTTGCCTACTAATCTCCCCTGGCTTCAAACTGTATAGGCTACAAAGCTATGTGCTGGTTAGGGTCTGCCTCTAGTCCCTGAAGATGTCACTGCAGGCTCCAACCACAAGGACACATTTAATTTAATTAAAATTAATTAATGAATTTTAAAAACAAAATGACCCTGAGGTAAGCACCTGAAGGTCCCCTTAGCATGCTTGCAAAAGTTTCAGGTGTCTAGGTTTCACAGTCTTGGCGCTATGGTGCTGATGGACAGGCAGACAGGCACACATCCTCTTCTATTACTATAGATGACATTATTGCCTTCTCCTTCCCCTCAGTGAAAATCTACATCAAGATCTGGCATTGTTCACAGTGGCAGTCTTGGGTGGGTGGGTGGCGATTTCAGCTCAGCCCTAATGTGCTACAATGTACCATGTGTGAGTCTGCCCAAGAGAAGTGTTTGGAAACTTCAGCAGATGCAGAATATAGTAAAGCATCTTATTTTACTTGTTTGCTTACTTAAAGCATTTATATTTCTTCCCATGGAGGAGACTAGGGAGCACATTACAGCAGTTTCTGCACCGGTTCTCCATTCTCTTCTGGAGTCTGGACAAAATTCAAGTTGCTGGATACAAATGATAAAGCACTAAATGGCTTATGACCAACATACCGTCACTAAGTGTTTCTCTTGCATGTGCCTCAATTGCTAATCGATGGTAACCTCTTAATGATACCATCTCTGTGTTGGGTTTAGATAGCATGGGTACAAAGAAAGGTATGTTTGGTGGCTGCCCACCAGTAATGGAATATTCTCCCACTGGAGGAACAGAGGAAGCTCCTGCTGCATACAGGGCTGGTGCTACCATTAGGCCAACTAGGCGGCTGCCTAGGGCGCCGGGCTAAAGCGGGCGCCAGAAATGCCTTGGAAAAAAATACAGCGCTAAAATGGCTAAAATGCATATTTTACCAAGTTTGTTTTACCAATCATGTCCTGTGGCGGGGAAGGTGAGGTGAAAGAAGCAGCGCCCCTCCCTCTCTCTCCTCCACCTCAGGGCTCAGAGGCCAATGATGGGAGGCTGGTGGGCTGTGGGAAGGATGCACCTGCAAACACCTCCTTCACCTTCCCAGGTGGGTGGCGGGAAGGATGCACCTGCAAACACCTCCTTCACCTTCCCTCCCTCCGGCGTGCGCCTCAGGTTCCTCAGCTCAACGTCCCCTGAAAGCAGTTATTTCCAGCAATCAGGGAGGGAGGGAAAGGTATTTTATGCTAGCTCCAATGTTTTAATTATTTACCATGCTGTTTCTGTGTTTTGGTTTTAAATGCTTTTAGGATGCAATCCTACCTGTGTTTGGGGGGGGGGGAGTCCTACAAATCCCAGTATTCCCCAGCCAGCCATGCGCAATCCTACGCACGTTGAGGCAGAAAAAAGCCCCGCAACTCCCAGCATTCCAACAGCCAGCCATGCTGGCTGGTGAATGCTGGGAGTTGCGGGGCTTTTTTCTGCCTCAACGTGCGTAGGATTGTGCCCTGAGCTGTTGATGTTTGCTTTACTGTACTTTTTGAATATTGTTGTCTGCCTTGAGCACTAGGCTGGTAAAGGGAAAGACAGGATAATATACATTATTCTGATAAAGAAATATTGCAACAAAGTGATAGAGAGAGGAGGGGAAGCAGAAATTTGAACCAGATGATCCACGGGCTCTCTCTTTGCTATGTTTCTACTACATGCATTCCCGCAACTCAGAAGGTGTATGAGTCAAACCGGTGTCTCTTCACCTCCACCCTGCGAGGTAGGACAGGCTGCAAGACACCCTTTTGTCTCTATTCCTCACAGGTAGCGCCACCACACCTCTCTCACATCCTTTTTTCATATCCCTTGTGCTGCCCGCAGGAAGAGACAGGCTTTTACATATATATGGAGTAGGAGAAGGCCCTTGGGAGTTCCTGGCATAGCTGGGCTGATGTTGCCTCTTTGCTTTCTGCGTGAACACAAAGGAAAAGTCTCAAAGTCCACAAAGGTTTTCTATGGGGCTCGGCAGTTCCCAGGGAGGGAAATTTATTTCATAATGGGCATAGGGCTGGAGGGAGGGAGGGCTCAAGTGGGAAGGGGGGGCGCTAAATATCTGATCTTGCCTAGGGCACCAAACTGCCTTGCACCGGCCCTGGCTGCATACCAACTCAGACCATTGGTCTATCTAGTCTACACTAACAGATCTACACTATCTGCTAACAATCTAATAATCTAACAGGCAGTCGCTCTCCAGGGCTTCAGAGGAACTTTTCCAAGACATACCTGGGGATGCCAGGGATTGAATTTGGGATTTTTTACATGAAAACATGTGCTCTAACACCAAGCTACAGCCCTTCACCCCACCAAAGTCCAAGCCTTGGCATCTCTTGAAAGCACTGCAAGAACTACCTGACTAGGTTGGCATTTGGGTCCAGAGTTAAATTACCAAAGGGTGGGGAAATTTCTATTATGTTTTAATTTGCTGTTTTGCTTTTGTCACACACTGATCTTTTGGGATCAGGCTATAGATCTGATGAAACAAATAACAAAATAGGTGGAACTGCCTTTACATGCTTCACTTTACTACATGGTATAAGGCATACAGTTATTCATCCATAGCTGATCATCACCAATTCTGCCTGATATAAGCAGTTGTCTAACACAGTTCACTGAATTATTGTAGTGTTGTGGGCATGACAAGTGAAAAATATATATGACCAAGCATGGTTTAACTATTGTTTTTATATGAACTAACTCATGTTTCTAGAAAAAAAAATCTAGAAAAAAAGTTTTTTCAATCCAAACAAATAATAACAAATAATGACAATAATAATAAAATAATAATAATAACGATATAACGTTAATATTGTGCACCCCCCACCGTCTAGGGACCATGCTTATATTTCCCAAAGGATGTCAATATTATTCTCTGTTCCAAAAATATAACAAATCTTGACAAGGTTCATTCTCCTTCACCCTCACCAACACGTAATCCAAAAATTTACCCCCAATTCTCACAAAAGTGTTTTTCTCCAATTGTCCTTTGTACGTTTTTCTTATATGTGTATCTCTCATAAGTTTACAATTTTCATAGAGAAATAAATTATATATTAAAATGTATTATCATATGGAGTTTGTATCAGTTTGATTCTAGTAGAAGCATTTGTGCTGACATGCTATGACTTTTGACTGAACCTTTCACTCACCTAGAAACCTGCTAAGGGAAAGATGAAATCTTTCAGCTGAAGTCAGGAAAGGAGCAAAATGTGTATTAGATAAGGAGCTTAGGACAAGGAAGAATAACTGCTAAATAATGTACATGTTATAATGCAAATGACATGAAATATTGTAAAAAAAACAAACAAACACACACAGCCCTAAACAGAACCTACTACGAAAGAGAAGCAGGTAGCATCTTGCTTTGAAAGGAAGTGTAATGAAATAAATACAGTAATACCTTGGATTGCAAGTAACTTGGTCTGAGAGCATTTTGCAAGACAAGCAAAAAAAATTTTTAAAAATTGACTTGATAAACGAGCAAGGTCTTGCAAGACAAGTAGTCAGTAAGGATGTAACTGTTGGAATCTGAACTCCTGGGGGGAGGGGAAACAAAGTTCATCAACTATGTTCCCCAGCAGCAGCAGATGTAGCAGCAGTGTGAACGTGGCGTTAGTGGCTTAGGCTAGTCCAGTATGGCAAAACAAAACACAAGCCAGTTTACTTAGCAAAACTTTACTAAAAACTAACTTGTAAAACAAAACAGGAACAGAGCATACACAGAGTGCTATCTACAAAAATACTAGAGAACAGTATGTTAGACACAAAAATAACGAACAGTCTAAACACACACAACTTTCTCTTATCAATACAATGCTCACTCATAAATCCAACGCCTTACTCCCAACAAGAACACAGACACATTAATCACCTTAAATATAATCCTGTATAGGCACACCCATGTATGAGGTAATGCCAGCTGCAAACCTCCTGGCTTGAACGACCTTGTAGCCCATAAGAAAAAACTGTAAGCCATGTTAACTGTGCCAAAGGTGAAATGATCTCATTCAAAGACCTTGGACATAACTGCTATTTCTATGGCAGACTTTCTTGCATGAAGGCAAAACCAGAATATGCAGCGCCATATTCTAACAGTAACCGCTCGCCTTGAGTGGGCGCAGCAGGCCGAAATTGGCCCCGCTCACGCCCACCAGAGACTCGCTTTGATATAAGAGTGTTTTGGATTACAAGCACGTTTCCGGAACGAATTATGCTCTCAATCCAAGGTATTACCTGTATATAACTTCCCAAAAGCATAGCTGAGAACATGGGAAAAAATAATAACTAGTTGTTAGAGAAATTCCTGTTTTCTGAGAAACATACAAAAGCAGTTGGTAAGAAATCATTTAAATATGAGAGACAAAATACAGGAACTAGAGAACATTCCATTGGTCCTCACAGAACCCAACAACAGTTCTCACAGGATGCTGCATCTGTCCACAGAAGGACAATGTGGCACCATTCTCATTGAGTTCTTGCTCCATTTTGCTCCCAGCTCAAAAATGTTATTGGGTAAGATGCTTTAATCCTTAAAGGCAGTGCTCCTAGATAAACTTAGAATGTTTTAAATTGTATTTTGCTTGCAACCACTTTGTACCTTTGTGTTTAATGCTCTTATATCAAGAAATGTGTTTAATGCTCTTATATCAAGAAACTGCTTGAGATTTTAAAGTAAAAGATGAAAAGACATGTCTGGACTCAGAGTCCCCTATTTTTAAAAATTCTCTGTGTTAATACCAGGGAAATTGTAACCTAGAATTCCTAGGTGACACCTTTGTACTTGGAATATGCATAGGATGGTTACCTGCTGATCTATGATCAAAGCTAAATACTCAGATCCTATCACATAATATCCCAAAACAAGGACCAATCTGTCACAGTGAGCATAGCTGGTTGGCAGTTAATAACTGCACATTCCTCTTCACACATGCTCAGTTGGGAACTGCACTGCAGCCAGCATTGAAGGTAGACATTGTAATGGAGACGAAAGTCTCAATTTTGCAAATGGCTGTAAGGAAGAGCTTGGAGGGAGGGAGCTTTAAGTAGATACTAGGTATTTGCTTTGGGGCAGGGTACTAATGCTACTTTATTGACTAGCATGTTCCCCATGTTCAACATGTGGATGGATTATCTGGATCCATTCCAGTCTGGATTCAGGCCTGGTTCTGGAATGGAATTGGCCTTGGTCACCCTGATGGATGACCTTCTTCGGGAGAGGGACAGGTGGAGTGCAACCCTGTTATTTCTTCTGGATCTCTCAGCAGCTTTTGATACTGTTGACCACAGTATCCTCCTGGACTGCCTCCATGAGTTGGGAGTTGGAGGCACTGTTTTACAGTGGTTCGAGTCGTACTTGCAGGGTCGGTTCCAGAGAAAAGCATTGAGTGACTGCACCTTGGCCCCCTGGCAGCTGAACTGTGTGCTCCACAGGGTACCATCTTGTCCCCAATGTTATTTGATATCTATATGAAGCCATTGGGAGTGGTCATCAGGAGATTTGGGGCAAGGTGTTACCAGTATGCTGATGATACCCAGATCCATTTCTCTGTGAAATCTGAATCATGAGAGGCCATGCATCTTCTGAACTGGTGCCTGGATGCATTTATGGCTTGGATGAGGGCTAATAAACTGAAGCTGAATCCAGATAAGACAGAAACCCTATGGTTGGGCAGTTCCCAGGTATGGGAACTGGACTGTTTGCCTGTTCTAGATGGGGTTGCACTTCCTCTAGAGGAGCAGGTATGTAGTTAGGGCTGTGTGGGGCTGCCCTTGAGCCTGGTTCAGAAGCTGCAGCTAGTGCAGAATGAAGCAGCTAGGGTGTTCACTGGGTACACCCGGCTATGCCCACATAAGACCCATGCTAAAAGAACTGCACTGGCTGCCTATTAGCTACCAAGCCATGTTCAAGGTTATGGTATTGTCACACAAAGCCCTAACCAACTTAGGACCAGGGCACCTAGCAGACTACCTTCCCTCATATACACCCAACTGACCATTAAGATCATCTGCAGAGGTTAGCTGGTTATTCCAAAATTATTGGAATGTCACCATGTACTTCCTCAATGGCAAGCCTTCTCAGTAGTGGCATCCACCCTGTGGGAAAAAAACCCCCTCTCTTGTGCAGTTCAGGAGGCAGAAAATTTGGCATCTTTTAAACACCTCCTGAAAACACATCTGTTCACCCAGGCTTTCTCTGGCCCATAATTAAATTAACCACGTTGTCCCATTTTATTGCTCCTGTACTGCTGTGTATTTTTATGTATTATTGTTGTTGTTGTAAACTGAATTGTTTTTAAAATTGTATTTTAAATGTGATTGTAATTGTGATTTTAATATTTCTATGGAAACCATTTAGGGATTTTTCTTAATATTTAGCAGTATAGAAATAGTATAAACAAACAACAAACAAGCATGTGTATTTGTAAATAAACAGATACCATAAAAATGTCATAAGTTTGTAGTGTTCTTTCCTCCCATGGAAATGGAATTGTAATGGCAGAATGACCCTGGAACTTCCTACCACCACTTGGGGAAGTGCAAAGCCATCTGTGTGAAATAAGACTTAAAGCACAATCCTAGACATGTTTAGGCACGCTGGGAGTTGTATGCCTTTTTTCTGGGGCATGTTGGGAGTTGTATGCCTTTTTTCTGTCCAAATATGCATAGGATTGCACCCTTAATAATGATAACGATGCAATATGGTAATATTGTGATAATTTATAAAGCGTTTTGGGATATTCAAGGTGCTTCACAGACATGATCTCAGTAATCACATACAGTCTTAAGGATACACTAGTATTATCACCATTCCTATTGCAGCTGAGGGGTTGGGACAAGAGGGAAGCACACACGTGGCCCACTCCCCCTATAGAATGAATGCACCGATGGGGCCACAGGGACATGTGGGCTAGCCCCACTCATTGCCATCACTATGCACTGCTGCCTTCCCTCTCCAACAGGCGTCTGTTGGAAGAGTTCTCAGCTCCCACATGCAGGGAGGGACCCTGATTGGCCAAGATCCCTCACATGCAGGAGCTCTGTGCAAGTACATCGGCACAGGAGGAGAGATCCTTCTTACAAATGTCAAATTTGGGGGAGTGTGGCAGCAGTGTGGGGTGACAGTGGTGGCCAAGGCTAGCCCATGCAGCGTGTCCCCCTGCACATTTAATGCCTCACCCACCACACAGCAGCTGGTCCTAGCACCACGTCATATCTCTTAATAAGAAGTCGTGCTGATCCCGTTTTTAGACAATTCTGGCTATATACCTACAAGATAAACAAATCTGGACCTGCTGCAGTTTTTTTCCCCTCCACTGGCTCAAGTCCAGCTTTTCCCCTGCTACCTTTACAACCTATTCGACAGACATACAGCATGGGTCAGGGAATCAAATGCTGATTTAGTGGTCTGTGTTCTCTGCCCCATCCCACTTCCTTCAGGTGGAGTATCTGTACCATTTATAAATGTGTTCCACGAAATACACATATGTCCCCAACTTTCAAATGGTTGAAAACTGGTTTGGGGAGCAGGGGGGAGTGGGTTAGTGACCTCATTTGTTCCCAGCCAATCAGCTGCAAAGCTGAGTTTCCCTTGATGTGAATCTGGTGGAGAAGACTGTACATGTGACCAAGATTTGATCAGTTTGCTTCCATAGTGGGTTCACCACTAAAATTAGGTATGACTGGGTGCGTCCAAAGCCAGGGGCAGCTCCAGGTCTGAGGAGTTGCTCAGCAAAAGTGCACTTTGGTAGGTCTCCTCTTAGAGAGGTCTCCTCTCCCCCTTGTATATTGGTGAGGCCTGGCAGTCTTACCCGGTGGCAGCAGCTGTGGCAGCAGGTAGCAGCAGTAGCCATGCACCCTGTGGCAAGCTGCCATTTAAATTTTCCATAATGCCCAGGAGTGACAATACACAGGGGGCATTGTGGGAAATTAAAATGGCAGTTTCCAGACCCACCCACCCACTGAATTTTGTAAAGGTGGCGGCAAGGGCCCTGGCCACTGTCCAAGGATGCTACACGCTGACATAAAGCTTGACCTAAGTCAAGTCAAGAGAGCAACTGCTTCGCGTTGGCATTTATGGCAGTCATTTGATGCCATTTCATATTGTGCTCTTGTCTTATGCAACCTTTTCTAATCAGACTTTCATTAAGTGTCCAGAGGCTGGGAGTGAGGTTCCCCCCCCCGCCTTTTCTTCGGATGGACTTCATTATCTGCAGCACTTAAATTCAGTTGTTTTACAACTCTTGGGGTCTGTGCTGGCTGCATTCTAAGCTGTACATTGAATCCCATGTTAGCCTTTACAAAAAAATAATTTTTCAAACTTTACTTTAAAAGCTTTGGGAGGCCCTCGAGTCATTCTATCCAGGTTTGATTCTTTCCCTATATAGTGCCTTTCATAAGAGTGTACCCCTTAGCAGTAAACAAAAAAGAATCAATAACATCCACTGAAATTTGAACTCTACATCACCTTTAGAGTTGGCTGTTTCTTGTAATGCAATAACTACACTAGGATGTGAATACAATTTCTGGGTTTATTTACGACCAGCCGAGAGTGTTCTCTGTTTGTAAGACGTTAATAGTATAGTAGCTGTAGAGCACAAATAGAAGAGGAACAATGACATAACTATACCTTTGTTGAAATCTTCAGTGTCCAAGAAAAGGAAGAAAAAATGTTTGTTTTCTCTTCCTTGTTGGAATGACAGTACAATTCACCTTTTGCATAAACAATCATTCTTCCCTTAGGTTATTGTGTGTGAGTGGAGAGGGTCTCAAGCTGGGGTTTTGACAGGATCAAGCACATGACTCTCTGCATGCCCATCACCAGTTTCCTAGAAATGGGAGTTACTGGCATTCTGACTGCTATGCTTAGTCAGCACCACTGCAAATGGCCTAAGGATGGTGCTGCAGGAACCGATTCAACAGTCATCAGGTGATATTCTGAGCTTTTCTACACAAGGCATTTACTGTGTGTGAGCATCATTCCTTTCTCGTGGTTGTTTGTGGGTTCTTTAGACAATGTCATGGCCCTCCAGTTTTGCTTCTGTTTCTCAGTTTATTTTAGAGTTAGGAAAATGGAATATTACTTGTGAAATGTAATAGCCACAGCTTTATGTTGTCCAGGTAGCCTGCAGTTGCCAGGGATGTCGGGGTTGGTGTAATATGTTGGTCTGTGTGCTAGCCAGAACTAAATGAATCTTCGGCCTTCCACACACAGCAGCAGAGTTCTCCCCCACGCAGCAGTTAGCTTCGGCCTTCCCAGTTGCATTTCATTTCAGGACTCAGGAATCACACTATAGTAAAAACAGTTCTATTCTAACTGTTTTATTAACTTATAACAAAGTGTTACTACAGGTTACATCTACTTTACATTCCATATACAGAGTCCATATGCAGAGTACAAATCCTTAAAGGTACATCCAGCTCAGCAAAAGCATGTGCAGCTCAAAACCATAAAAGCATGATACATATGGCCGAAGCCTGGCGACTACATATCATCAGCTTATTTACATCACATGACAATTCTGTCTCACAGCAAACCATTCTCACACCTAGCAGGGTCGCAGGTAAGAATAGCTCCGTAAACACAGACAGCCATTTACCCTGTCTGGGAACTTTCCAGATAAGCAGTAAAACAACCACTGCAACATAATCAAAACATAAGCAGCACAACAAGCTAATTTTGCTTCACACATCAACAAGGGATTGATCCTGAAATCATCTGTATGTGCTCTGCCACTTAGAACATAAGAAGAAACATGCTAGATGAGACAGAGGGGCCAACCTGGTGCCCTTTCCCAACTTGTTGCCTTTCAGATGTTTTGGATTGCAACTCCTATCAGCCCCAGCCCCATTTTAAGAACTGCATGGTGTAAGTACTGCATGGTGTAACATTCTTTATTGCCATCAATGAACCAGGAAAACTCTTTTTTTCCATCTAACATATGCAGCTGCCCACAGTAAGTCTGTATTGCACAGTGCACTGTGTTTTGATTGCATATGTTTTATAAATGTGGTTTTTATCTTTTTCAAATTTGCGACAACAAAATAACTAACTGATTGATACTTGAACTTGAATGGAGGATTAAGCCTATTCCAAATTGACCTCCACTGAGTTCATGCATAGTTAAAAGTACAGCTGAAAGGAACAGAGACACAAAATGATAAATCTAACGCATTTCATAGATTTCCATAGAACAAAGTGGCGGCCAAGTATTCATCAAAGTGAATGAATATTCAGATTTGACTTGTGAATTTGAAAAGCGCCATCTGTTCCCAGACCACTGAAAAGTAAACTTTCTTCTCTCTCATTCACTCTTTTTGTATCCTTGCCTTCTGAAATTTTCTGCAGGGGGAAAAAATGCACAATGTTTAGCATAAAGAAAATGAAATTGTGCTTTAAAATAAAGTACAATTTACAATCGGCATTTTCCAACCAATTGCTGGGGGAAGTCATCTTTTTGATCTCAACACTATTTGTGATGTGGCACCATTATAGTCTGAAGGAAGCAACTGTAAATCATTTTCTCCCATTTTGCTTTTGTTCTGAATCTGATTTAAATAATCAGGAGGGGAACTTAACTGTTGAATTTTTAAACAAAGACTTTAATTTTTAAACATTAAAATTCCTATTCTGATTGCTTAAACAGACATAGAAGCTGGATGAAAATTGGTTTTATGGCGTCTCCTATTCTTATGATGCTGGAGTTTCAAGAAAGCAACATAATTTGTGTGATGACTGCCACAGGCTGTTAGCTCAGACATGCCAATTGTAAATAAACACTTCATTTTAAAATACAATTGAAAGTCAGTATATGGGGATGATATTTTGTCCATAGGAACTTTCAGATTGCTGGAAGCTGAGTAGAAGCCATGGGTCCAATTTTCATTTTTAAATTTCAAGCTCAAATACATGTGCCCTTCAAAGGTAGGACTGTGTGTTTCATTACTTCCTTGAATGCTGTAGCTCCAGTCTGTATCATAGAGGCCTGCTCTGGTAAACCTGTGTCTGTGCTATGCCACTTCGAAATGTAGGTGAGGCTTGTGTTCCTCCATACCAATAAATAAATACATAAATATCCCTCCAGATAGGAAACTATTGTATCTAGGATAAAGCAAGACCAGTACTCTCCTTCTTGATATCTAGATTTCTATGTGGAGTGAGTCTTTTATTTTATTTTTCTATGAAGAAATGTTCAGTCATGTTAGCCTCCACTGGTAGTCTGAAGTGGTAGAAGCCAGATAGAGGCTTGACATTGAGAAAGGGCCCATAGACTTGAAATAGCCCATAGAAATACTTCTTAGACTCAAAATCTTTGATGAGCATCCCTATGGAGCCATAAACAGTTGCTTTAGCGTCCAAAATGCAGACCACTGATTCATGTAGGGTAGCCATATGTCATCTTTTACAAAGGACAGTATTTGTAGGGCTTCCAGACGACTATCCTCTATTTTGAAGTTGTCCTCTGTTTGAAGGGCTGTCCAGTCCAAGTCTGGTTGAAAGATAGATGGACCATCAGAAGGAAGAGCTGGGCCTTGAAATTGCCCATCAAGACCAGACTGAGCAGGTAGGGACACAGGTCAGCTGGTCACAGTCTTACACACTATGTTGAGATTTACTGTACTTCTATTTAAATTATAATAACTATTTCTAAATGTGCATCTATACATATAAATTAGAATATGCAAATTTTGACCTCTTTTTTGTGATACATTTCCTCATTATTGGTGATTCATAAGTGGCCACCCTAACTGGGATACATTTGTGTGCTGACAGAAAGGTTGAATTGTGAATTGAATTAAGTTAGCAGGTTTGATGTATCTACCACTTCAAGCTCTTCTGAGCAGGGAAGCCTGTGCAGCACCAATTATCCCATCTTCCTCCCAATGTATGGACATCCTCTTGAAGGAAGGTGTCAGGATGCAGCAGGACTCATAAGAACACAAGAAGAGCCATGCTGGATCAGACCAAGATCCATCTAGTGACTAGTAGCATTTGCATAACTTGTGGATATAATTCTTTTTATTCAACACTTATATAATTAATTCCTCTGTTGTGACCATTCATTCACTTATTGGGGCTCCTGTGCCTTGTGCCTTATCTACTTACATATGCAAATACACCCTTCTTCCTGCCCATCCTGTCACACTCACTCAGATACAGCAGGAATACATGCTTATACTTAACACACAAACACATTATACTTACCACCTATACACTTTAAATTTAAACCCAAATAACACGACATCACAGGGACACCAGAGAGTGTCCCGATGCAGTCACCATTTTTAAATATATATATATTTTTAAAATTTCTCCTTCTCAAGTGCTTGAAACAAAACTGTTACAAATGTTTCACAAGGACTTTGTCATTTGTTTCAAGCACTTCGTTCGAGCAGGTCAGGTCTCAATGTTATTGTCAATTGCATTCTGCTGTCATTCCCTCTTGCGCATTTGCGATACAACGTGGATAGGCAGACTTGCAAAGGACCACCAATTTTTAAAAATTAAAAAATTATGACCCCATTTGCGAGAATTTAAAGAACCAGGGGGGGGGGGAACCCCAACCCTATAATCATTTGTGCAAATTTCTGCCACCATTAAAAGAAATCCAAAATCCACAAATTGGATCAACTTGCTAAAGATCAAGTTGATGCCAGTGGGGGGAAATGAAACAGAATCCATCAGGAGCAAGCTTGTAAAATCCATTGAGATTTCACCCCAAAATGGAATTCTCATACATCCCGATTCTGAAAGGTTGAAATGCTTCTTCTAAGGCTTAGTTCCAGGCAGTAAGAGCTTTAAGCTGAAACATGCTGATATTTTTAATATTTTGGCTCCACCCCCTTTTGCCTTCAGCCTCACCAATCACTGGAATGTGGCCCCGGAGAGCTTCTTCAAAACAATTGTGAGGAAATGGAAGGTTCAGCATGAATTTCTAATTACTGACTGGTATAAGGAGATTGCCCCTCCCAGCCTCACGTAGCTGTGGCGAGGGGAGGAATAATTTGCGCACGAGGGAATGACGGATCGGACCACAATGGTCTGATATTAATCTACCAATCAGGAGGCAGAGTGGGCAGAGTGGTAGAGCCGATATTAGGCTTGCACCCACCATTTTCTGCCTCCTTTCGAATGCGGCTCCCTCCCATCCCTGTTTGCAGTGTAGGTTTTACTGGTCGCCTGTTTCCAGGGGCCGAGTAGGAATTTTGGTTCATTGTCCTAATTGGCCGGGGGCAATGTTCGTGTTTCACCTACTCTGCACTGTATTTCAGGGTTTGGGTGCTTAGTGGCATTGTCAATTCGGTCACATTGGCGGTTAAGTGTGGGATTAGGCAGTTTTAGGGCTCGGTGATCATCCTATGGCACCTTTCAGGTGAGAGGCATGCCCGAGGCTCCTGCCGCCGAGTGCCTCATGGCTTCGGTTGTGCCGAGATAAGGCACGTCTCTGAGGTCTTCCTAACTCGCCTGTGTTGGTGCCTGATGGCCAATGCGAGACTGACTGCAGGAAAGACCTTCCAGCACCGTGTGGTGTTAAGCAAGGAGGGGATGACCTGGCTGCCGTCACCCTCCTTGCTGGATGTTTCGCCCTATAGCAATGGTGACCGGCTGATAGCCGGTGTAATTACTACCCGCACTTTTTCCCCTTCTTAGATTCCCTATTGATGTTTCAATAAATGTGGCCCATTACTTTTACCACAATTTGTACCCTACAACTGTGTCTGAGTCGTTATTTCTCCTTTACGCACGCAAATGGGATATAGCTCTTAATGATAAATTGACTTGTAGTATTAAATGTAAAAAGGGACAGCTAAAGATAAATGATTTTAAGGATATTTTGGGGTCAGTTCCTAGATTATGTGTTCATAAAGGGGAAAGGGAGTATGCCTTGTCAGGATATGTTATATTTTTGGAATATGGAATAGTAATTGTTTAACCCTTCTCAGAGTACCCCCTCCAAAAAAAGCTAGGAGGGTGGCTACTAGGGGAAGGGCCTTCTCAGTTGTGGCACCCCATCTGTGGAATCAGCTCCCCAAAGAGGTGTGCTTGGCGCCTACCCTCTATTCTTTCAGGTGCCAGGTGAAGACCTTTTTATTTGCCCAACATTTTAATGGTTGATTTTATTCATTTTATTATCGCCACTATACCTCTGGATTGAATTTATTTTAGCTGCTTGATTTTATCTTGTTACATTTTAATATGTCTGTGTTTTTATATTATTATTGTTGATGTTTTGTTTTAGTGTTGCTTTGTTTTGTAAACCACCCAGGGAGCCCTTTGGCTGATGGGCAGTGAATAAATATATTAAATAAATAAGTAGGTAAGTATATCAATTGGTCCCTAGGAGGGTGGGGGTGCACTGTATGATTTATTGTATGTAGTTTTACTTCAAATTTTGTGTTATGGTTGTATTTTGTTATTTTTTGTACATATATTTTTTTGAAAAAATTAAATAAAATTTTTTTAAAAATGAATTTGGATCTTGGGCAGAGAGAAATTCAACACCCCTGGACCATAGTGTAGCACCTGTAAAGGCAAAAGCCATTGCCGCCTACAATGTCATCTGCAAGAGATAAGGGTCCCTCTTTGGGGAACACTGCTTTAGAGGGTGTAAGCTCATTGTAGACCCAACATTTGAGGCAAATTTGTTCATGTTCTGATTCTATAGTAAAGCTAGAATGTTGACCCTTCCACTCCCCTTCAGTGCAGTGTCATCGACTAGATGGGATGTTTACTCCTTTGCTTGTTATGATATATCATAGTTCTGAAGACAAATGGGACAATTCCTAATTTTTCACAGGCTTTTTGCTAAGATAATTCACAGGAAGTGCTTTTTAAAGGGCTGCTTCTTTGATGGTCTTCAAGGAACTGTATATGCATGAACAACTCTGTGGTGCATAGATGCTCTATGCACAATTGGGGATCCTGCAAACTTTCATGCATAGACGCTCTGCCCAATCCTTCACTGAACATGCAAAGGTCATGACACAGGGCCAGTGCTTGCAAACCTGCTCCCTGCTCCACACATTCAGTGAATATGCAGAGAGGCTGCGTGAAAAGGTGTCTATGTATAGAAAGATGAACGGCTACATTTTGCAAAATCCAGAGAAAATTACGGCTTCCAATCCATGTTTACGAATGTGAAAGTAAGTGTCAATGAACTTAATTCCAAGTAAATGCACATCGGATCAGGCTGCTCATGTATTTAATTCCCATTGATTTCAGTTAGTATGATGAACTTTGGGTGGAGCTATCCAAGTGTCCAAGATCAACATCTAGCCAAATTAGTCCAGATTCTAAGGTTTCATCAAGACTGCAGTTTGGATAGCAACACAGCTGCACTGTCAAGGTGAGCTGAGAATGCAGCATTAAATTTGGACTTGAGGCATCCAGAAAGTTTGCAGAACAGTGCTGGCCCAAGACATGTTGCTTTCGAATTGCAGCCTAAATGCCCCTCCCACCCCACACTAGGACTATTCAGATATCATTTCCTGCCTCCATCTATCCTCTCAATCCCATGGTGCTGCTTGAAGCAAGTCATTTCACCTTGGTCTGTGGCAGGGCCAGCCTTGTAAATGTAGAACATTATAGGCCTCAGAGGCTAAGGTTAGGATGGGGAGATTTGTTACTGTATGCCTTTAAGTAAGTAATCATTATAGCAATTCGAATTCTCAGCCCAGAATCCCACTCCTCAAGTCTCTCATCTCACAAGCAGATCCTAACTTCCTCCAATTACTGTACTCTTCAGAATATGTAGTTACTTAGCTCAATACATGCTGGGATGAAAATGAAAGGGAGAATTGGCACTGAACTTGAAAAGTACTTAGTCATCAAGGCAACATTTAGAAATTCTTCAATAGGGCAGAAGACGCTAATGTGGCATACAATACACACAGATGCCAGTCTTGGCATCCTTGCAAGAAGAGGTGTTTTTCCCCCTTTAATCTCTCCTGTCTATTTGGCACATAACTACGTTCACTTCTTATCAGAAGATTTCCTCCCCTCCTCTCAGAGCTAATGGACTGAATCCTTAAGATCCTGCTAAGACTGATAAAAATGGTATTCGATTGGAGATCTTTGACACTGGAGCAAAGATGCAAGCTGGAATTTTAATTAGAGCCATGAGCAAATGGACTCTTGAAATTCTACACCATATTTACGGACACAGAAATTGGAGGAACAATTTTCCTCAATTTCTCCAGCGGGAGGAGAAATTCTCAGCAGCTTCTCACTGTTGAGAAACTAGGGCTCACCACTGGCAGGGGTTGTGGCACAGGTTCTTTCATTTTTCGTAAGGGTATTCATGTTGCCATGCCACTGCACGTGGCAGCAGCCTCAACTGTGTATGCAGGCTGGCTCCCCTTTTGCATCAACCACAATGCAAGTCTGTGTGGGGGTGTGGGGGTGGGAAGTGTTGTGTCCAGCTCAGGGGAGAGGTGAAACTAGTGCTGTGGCTAAATTTGTCCTCCAATTCCCTGAAAGTTTCCTTGCTCCATGAAAGACGCTTCCTTTGTTCTGCCTCATTCTCAAGGTGCTTTATTATTTATTTTTGTGAAGTTTTTGAGCTTACCTAATCACTGTGAGGTGGCCGATGGCGCTGTATGTGTGTTCTCTTTCTATTATACATCCCTCCATTGCTCTGCAGCCTCCCAGGTGCCCTGTGCTTCCTGATCTGAAAAAAACCCAATGTGAGGAATCACCTCATGCTATATCTTCCCCTGGGCTTTAATTGGGAAGCCAAGGAGGCTACAGACTGCTGGAGAGATTATTGTGCAATGAAAAAAGGACACTCCTTGGTCATTTCCTAAGTATGTTGAGTACAAGAATTGCAAACCCAACCTATGAGAATTTTAGTCTCCTTTAAATTTCTTTTTGAAAGCAATTTCTTTTCTATCAAATTGAATGAGCATGGTAAAAAAAAAAAAAAAAGGATAATTTTTTGGTACAGCATTAATTTTAGTCCATGGATGTATCCATTTCCAGCTTCACTATTAGAGTAAGTCAGGCAAAAGCATGGGTTTCACAGATGAAAACTGGACCTACTGATGTAGAGATCATCATCATCAGGTGATCACTCGTGACCGAGTAAGATTGTCTTCCAGGATAAAAATTTACAAAAAGGAAATTTTAAAAGGAGGAAATTCTAAAGAAAAATTGTGTAGACTCTAGCGATGGGTCCGTAAGTGACTGTGGAGGCCAATTCTAGATCCACACAGCTTCCCACAGTGAGGACACAGATTACCAGATGGAAGATGGTCCTGTAAAGGATTCATTTGACGTGCTTTTCGCTTAGCACGTTTCTCCCTTTCACCTTGCACTCGGGCTTCTTCAAAGTCCATAGAACCTTTGTGAAAGGCCAACCTCCAGTTAGATCATTCATGGACCAGAGCTTCCCAGTTTTCGATGTTTATATTGCATTTTTTAAGATTAGCCTTAAGAACATTTTTAAACCTCTTATATATTGACCACCGATATTCCGCTTTCCATCCTTGAGTTGGGAATAAAGTAACTGCTTTGGGAGACGGCAGTCAGACATTCGAACAACATGATCGGTCCACTGAAGTTGGCGTTGAAGGATCATTTTTTCAACGCTAGTAGTCTTTGCTTCTTCCAGTACACTGACATTTGTTCGCCTATCTTCCCAAGTAATTCGCAGGATTTTCCGGAGGCAACGGATGTAGAGATAAGTAGCACTCTGTACACAGAAAGGCAATGTATTGCTTTTAAAAAAATATATATGCAGGTACTATTGATCAGGTGGCAAATTACCCAGGATCATCAATACTAAAGTGGCTGAGAGATGCAAGCAGGTCTCTGCTTTTAGAACCTACATGTGGAGAAGGGGGCAGTGGCATTGCACTGCTGGCCCTGCCCCAACAGACCTCTCTGTACCTGAGCAGCTGCCAATGCATAAACTTCCATGTGATCAGGAACCCCCCCCGACCGTGCATTGGTTCAGGACATGTGGAAGCCTATGTGTGAACAGCTGCAGTGAACTGCTCACATTGGCCAAGAGTATGCTGGCTGGGCAAACATCCCTAGTCAAGGGGAGTCATAGCACTACTGCTGAGAAGATGCTGCACACCTGCAGGACGTCTATAGGTGGGGGTCTCCCCAGAAGGTTTTATAGGAGAAAACACAAGGAAGGAAGCATACCCCCAGATACTGAGAACCGCAAATGATTTACGGCTCTGAAGGTAAGATCCCACATTTGAATCGAAAGTAGTGCGTCTCTTTAAGGAAAGATGTCAAGGTTCTCATCTTGGCCCACCCCACTCAACAACTAGACCACTGCCTTATTTTTATTTTATTTATTTATTTATTATATTTATACCCCGCCTTTTTTCCTGCAAGGAACCCAAGGCGGCTTACATAATCCTCCTCCTCCTCTCCATTTTATCCTCGCAACAACCCTGTGAGGTAGGTTAGCCTGAGAGTCAGTGACTGGCCCAAAGTCACCCAGTGAGTTTCATGGCTGAGCGGGGACTAGAACCCGGATCTCCCGAGTCCCAGTCCAACACTCTCTCCACTACGCCACACTCCACTACGCCACACTTCCAGTCTTGCATGTCACTCCTGCATTCCACTGTTATATGTTTGTGGAACCAGTCCCACTCCATCTCTTTTCTCCAAAATATAGGAAGCCCCTTCCTTATTTGACTGACATCCTCATCCCCAGCTTTTTTAATCTGAACATTTAATAGCCCCTAATGATTCCTAAACTGATTATTCATGAACTCTCTTGGCTGTTGTCACTCTACTAAGATTTACATGTCTAATAAATATATTTAGTAGAATTAGCACATGAACAATGGTGTGTACATGTTTGCCATTTAAGCCTCTGTAGAGCGATCTGATTTTATTCTAAGCTTTCCCAGCTTTACATGTTGTCCCTTTACAACTCCAGACGATCTGTAAATCTCTTCCTGCCTCATTCTTTTGGATAGCAAATGCAGCCGTTATACTCTTTTGAACCCTAAAAAAGAAAAGAAAAAAAGAAATGTTATATGGGCAGAGTGACATATCTGTTTACTCAACTTGTTCATACGAATTTATCCAAAAAGAAGACATTAATTAATATTAATTATCTGAGTTTCTTTATTACTTTATTCCTTTTGATTAAAGACATTCTACCTTTAATTAGACAAATTTATATTGACCTTAATATATTTTCAAAGTATAGTTACACATCAAAACCACTACATTAAGCAGTGTATAATGCAGACAACCAGTTTGCATACAATTTGCAGAGACAACCATACATGCCATAGACTATGTGACAACACTCTTCAGATTTTATGCATTAAAACAGTCTGGTGCTCTGGCTGCTGGAAAACAGAAAGGCCCAGTTCATTAGGGACAGCATGGAGACCCCCCTGCATCAAATTAGAAGCCAGAACTACCACTGCCATCAGGTGTGGCAGTATTTCTGTACTAGTTAGAGGGCATAGCAATCTGGCAGATTCTGGGCTCACTTCAGGAATAAAGGGAGTCCACTGGAGCAGGGAACGGAAGGGGTCATTTGTTTTTACCTTCCTCTCCCTCCTTCAGAGGCATGTGTGAGAATTCTGTTTGGGGTATGTGTGAAAACCTGATGGATTTTTCTGGTTCAGTTCCCTAGATTCCATTCCATTTCCCTTCCTCCCCACTGGCAGCAGCTCGATTTGTACCAAGTCGAGCCAATATGCAGGTTTCCATTTTGTTTTAATGGCAGCAATTTGGATATTTTTCATTTAAAAATGGTCTTGAAATTTGCACAAATTGTAATTTGTGCAAATTGTTAAAAAGAAGAAGAAGAAGCTGTCTTTCACAAGTGCACACCTGCACACTTACAGGGGTCTGAAATGCAAAAATGCCCTGGGAAGTGTCTCCTGTCAAAGTGCAGGTTAATTTGTTGCTTTGCTTTCCCCTGACAGCTGTCAAAAGGCAAGATGGATCTTTGTTCATGAAAAGGGTTGGCACGTATATCACCCCCTTTGTGGCAAGATCCTCTAGTTTTTATATGTGGACCCGACAGTTCTCAATCTCCTGCATCTTGTCCACCCTTTCGCAAGCCTCTAGGTGCTCAGGAAAGTGGAAAAGTGTGACCCCACTGCAGTCTCAGGGAAAATGACATCTTGACAGCTGTCAAAGGAAAGGCTTTCTTTTAAAATAGGATTTTTGACAGGGCAAAGTAGGGATTTTCACAAGGGCATATGCATAAACATATATCTATGTCCCTGTAAAAAAACAACACAAAAAACCTGGGCCCTGTCAAAGACCCCATTTTAAAAGGAAGCCTGAGTTTTGGCAGCTAGCTGCCACAACTCCATGCTCTCGTAAATGGGCTGGGTTCATACTTTTCCACTTTCCCAAGACTCGGGAAAGGGTGGGAAAGGTGCAGGACACTGAGAACTGTCAAGTCCAGATATAAAATTAAAAACTAGAAGATTTTGCCATGAAGGGGGTGATATACACACCAACCCCTTTCATGAACAAAGATCCATTTGTGGTTTTCCTTTTCCTTGACAGCTCGCCTTTTGACAGCAGTCAGGGGAAAAGCAAAACAACAAATTAACTTATTTTTGTAGCCTTGTTTTATCAATGTTCCTGGATGGTGCCTCCTGCACTTTGACAGGAGACACTTCCCAGGACATTCATGAGGCAAGGCTTTTCATTTTGGACCCCCGTAAGCGTGCAGGTGCTCACTTGCAAAAGATAATGATAATTAATTTTTTAAAAAATATGTGCACAAATTACAATTTGTGTGAATTTCAAGACCAAACAAACACAATGCGCAAATTGCTTCCAGACTCTGAAAAATTAAAAATTCAGTGCAGTCTGCCACCACTTTCTGGAACGGAAAGGCTACAGAATTATTATGCTGGGCTTAAATGAAACAGAATTCCCAGCATTGCTCATCGCCAGTTGGGACATATGAGATGGGATGCACAAGACCTTGCTGCAGCTACATCTCCAGATGGCCGTTTCAGATCCAGTGAGGGGAAATTAATTAACAACACCTTCCTCTTGCGAGACTGGAGATCTTTGGATGTTACAAGAGACCCTGTGCATCCCAAGCAGAGAACATTTGTGATGCAGACAAAGGACAGTAAAAGCACGTTCACTTCACTGAATCCCAGGGTCATTGGGATGCAAGGAGGGGATGTAACTGGATGTCCCCTCGCATCCTGAATGTCTCTGATTAACAAGGGGTGTGCTTTTATTAACTTGGATTGGAGTGGGTTGCAGAAGCCAAAGCACAATCAAATCATATCGCCACCAATTATAACTGACAAATGAATCAAAGTCACCAGTAAATTGTTTATGTACATAGATTTTTATTTTTAAAAATCACACATTAAGCTTTCTTGGTTATTGTATTCTATTTTAGCATGTGAATCAATGCTGATAGCTCACTTGTGGACAGTTAAAAATAATCAATATTCGTCAGAATTTATCAAGAATCATCATCATTGTGGGCTTCCTTCAAAGGCTGAAATACTTTTAAATATAGCATTAATATTTTATGGAGTTATGTTGTCTGTATTGTACATTGGCATACTGCAGAAATTCAGATACAACACACGGGACATCCACTGTAAACTTAACCATAACGCATTGCATCCTGACATGCAGCATTGATTTCCCCCCTTATATATGGGCTGCATTGATTTTTCAAGTTCACATGAACATGCATCTTTCTGAATGAGAAGCTAGCGGATTAATATGATCTTTGGCAGATACCTCCATTATGGGGTTTCCCCCCCATTAATGGATTGATGTAGTGATAAGTCCATTTTGAAGGTGTGCAAATGTGTTTTGATAATTTGTACATTGATGATATTTACATGCATGGCTCATAGAAGCCCTCCTTATGAAATTCAAAGCATAGCTCAAGAAGCTATTTTTCAAGCCATAAATTAGCTATGAAAGCCCAGGAAATAAGGAACTAGAATGGAATTACTTATGGGCCCATACGGAGTATATCAATCTTATGTTCTTTGATTTTGATTTTTATAGTACTCTATGTTCTTATTCAGCATGGCTTAGAGCAAAGGTTGGGCAACTGTGGTTAGTCCAAGGGGCATTTGTTGGAGTTCCACAGGGCAGGGCAGTACCTGATGGAATTCCCCCCACATCTCACAGTGGCCTCAAAAAAAGTATGTGGTTTGCTGTGAAATTTGGTGGCAAACAACTACGGAGCAGCAATTTTTGGTCAAATTGAGCTTGTTCTCAAGTTCAATTTGATTTAATTACTACTCTGTAATGGTAAAATGATGGGTGTTTTGTTTTGCTACCGCCATGATTTTTTGTGGTGGGGCAGCAGCAGGGAGAGGGTATGTCAGTGGGGGGCCACACCGGGATGGCTGCATGTGGCCCACAGGCCATGTGTTGCCCACCCCTGGCTTAGAGTATAACAATATATTCTTCCCTTAACAACTGTGACTCTAAGCTGTTAAAGCTTTATTTGCTTTTTCTATTGCCACAACGTTTTTGTGGAACAAATAACAATGGCAGCTTTCCAATGGGGACACAAACCAGAATTAGGTTAGTTTAACAACAACACTGAGCATATAGAGGGCAGAGTGTGGATAAGGGAGGGAAAAGAAAGCAGGCCAAGGTAAAAAAAAAAAAAAAATGACATAGAGAGAGGAAAAATGGGACAAGCAAGGTGAAGGGACGGAGGTGAGCAAAAGCAATTAAATGCTGCTACATGAAATGCTTATTAAATTTTCAGGGTTGTCTGTGTTACTTGCCAGATTCATCTACTGAAGTTTACACAACAGTAAGGAAAAGTGCATTGCATCTTTTGGACAAGACTTTCTTTTTCTTTTTTTTACTGGAAGGGAGGGGCCAGAGTCCCATCCAAATCAGAATAGGTACTGGAATCCCAAGTACTGATTGTGGTAAGGTTGTTCCTGGAATCGATCTTGGCTTCACCACATTCTGCTGAAGTCTCCATCATCCCTTGGCCAGCCTAGGCCTGACTGTGCATGCCTGTAGGCCTTTGTATAGCAATGTTAGTGCTGTCACCTCACCAGTCTCGCCACCAGCCCTCACCAAGCTGGAGGTTTTAGGTTTGGGGGAGGGGAGGGGCAGGTGACTCTTCCCCAATTTTAATGCCTCCAGCTTTAGTCACCAGTCCCTTGTGGAGTGTGTCCCTGAGGTATGAACTTAGTCAGGAGCTGGCTTCATCATCCATACCTCACCTTTCAGGATCAGGGAGGGTGTGGGGTATGTGAAATGGATCGAGCTGCAGCCTCAAGGACCACTCCTTGAGGATGCAACTCAGGTAGGAGCCATTCTCCTGCCTCCTCTCCCTTCTCTGAGATGGTGGGGCTTTGGGCAGGTGGAGGGGCCTCGCCTGAGGCCTTCATGGGCCAGATGGGGTGGACTAGTGTGCTGAATTCAGCCTGCACTCTGGAAGTTCCTCACCCTTTTCTTAGATCAGTCATAGAGAGGTTTAACCTTACATGTACATGGCAAGACTGGATCACAGAACCCACAGTTAGAAGAGAATGAAATGCCAAGACTTTTAAAGACAGAAATACTCCACCCCACCCATCCATACTTCTGTAATAATGAGCATTTATTGTTTATTTAGTGAAAAAAAAATATTTTTCATTCTTCCAAATAAGAGAGAAATATTAATTGGGGACTGCATCAAAGACCCTGCAACTCATTCAAGGCCTCATTTGCTACTTTTTGAAACTGGGCACTGAAATGACATGAATGCCAACAATAGTATCACTGACATTGATGTTAGTAGGGAAAAGAACTTCATTTACTAATCAGTTCAAATAAATCCACTGGTAATTAGATTGATATCCTATTAAGATACAAAAATGAGGCCAAATATTGGCAGCATACATGAATGGATAGGGACTTCTAGGTTATCTGGGCCTTATTTGCTCAGCTGTTGGTTGAGTTAATCACAAGTATAGCAACCTTTCTTAATGCCTCTGATGTCTTATGGCAGATAGCACAGAACGGTCGGCATTGATTTGCTAGGACTGTTTGGAGTGAATAGCACAATGCCCTGTGGATGCTCACATATAAAATTGAGTTGTCAACCCTAATGGGAAAATAGAGTAACAGTAAGAGGGTGGTTCATTCCAGTTTCTAGGAGACAGAACATACAAGGAAGGAGTGACAGCTCGCTCTCTGTTCTGTGCCAGAAAAATCTCTTGGGCAGCCTATGCATTTAAATTCACGTTTCACAGATTTGTAGGGTTGGAAGAATCCTAGATCTTATCTTGTCTACTTCTCAGCCCGGAGGAAGGCAATGGTCTTCATATCAAGCATGCCAACAAATTAGGAGCATCAAGTCATTGATTCGATTCATATTGTGACAGTGTCTGAGCTCTGCTTCACACATTTAGGAAAGCTAGGAAAATGGAAATGTGAGTGGTTTGTGCATATGTAGCTTGGTGCTAAGGATCTCTTCCAACATGTTTCCTTCTCACACTACTCTGATAGTATAATCAGCCACAGGTTGATTTTCATCCTCTGGGATTTACTCCTGATAGCTGATCACATGAATGAAGCTACATATGAAAATAGGAAACAGAATAGAAGGAAGTGAGTTCTTCTCAGTGAGTCATGTGCAGAGTGGAAGTGAGATTCAAAGCAAATCTGGGTTTTTAAGACTTAGAGAGAATTGTCCCTTTGTTCTGCTGGATTAATAGCTGCGCTTAAGGGAGAATTTTATATGACATAGTGCAGAACTTTCAGAATAGATCCTTTTTCCTGGGAAATGGGAATGGTGAAAAAAATAGTTATTCTCATACTAGAAGCCTGCAGCCAAAGAACTAGCTGGCTAGTTGAAATCAGTGTGTGAAATCCTGCACCCATCTAGCTCTTGGCCCTCAGTAGCTCCTTGGAGTTGCCAGGACACAAGTGACAGTAGAAGCCATAAAGGGCAGAATTCATCTTCTACCTTCTTCTCTTAAAGGTACAGATTCTATGGTCTCATTCAGGTGTAATAGTAAACTATGGTTTAGTGTTACATGGACAAACCTCAAGCTTCCACGCTCCCCTCTCCTCTTCTGGTTTCAATAAACATGCTTAAGAATAGATAAACTGCCGTTTAGACGTAACACTAAATGGTGCAATGCTAAGCTGTGATTAATTGAAATCAGAAGTGAAAGCTTCTGATCTCCTCCATCCAGCTACACTGGAGGAGGAAAGGGAAGGGAAGAATTCATGTGCTTGAAGTTTGGCCAGAGAATGATAAACCATAATTATAGGCCAAATGAGGTCTACATCTTATTCCCTTCTTGGCTTCCTGACCCACAACATGTCACAGCCCCCAAAACATTTCCTTGCCGGTCTAGTAAAGCACAACTAGTGTGGCCAGATGTCCTATTCTCCTCTATTTTGGAAAGCTGGAAAAGAACAGTCCTTTGTTTCTTTCTTCTTTTTTTTTGAAATTTTTAAAAAAGTTTATTGAAACATAAAAAACAGAAAAGAAAAGAAAGATGTGTGTGTGTTTGTGTGTGTGTGTGTGTATAACAGTCCTCTGTTTCAAGGTGTCCTCTATTTGAAGAGATGTCCAGTCCAAGTCTGCTTTAAAGTCGAAGTACAGGAAAGATGGGGAGCAGCTGGGGACTTGAAGTTGCCTGTTAACAGTTAGCAACTGGAAAGCAGATTCAGCAGCCACACAGGTCATCTAGTTGGTCTTCTACACTATGATGAGAAATACTGGATCTGTGTGCTTGCTCAACTCACTTCAGATCAAGCCAGCACCAGCACAGGGTTGACAGAATGGAATCCACTGGGCCGAGTCAAGAAAATCCATTGGATTTTATTATTTATTATTTATTTATTTACAGCATTTTTACCCTGCTCTTCAGCCAGAAAAGACTCCCAGGGTGGCTTACACAGATTAATAATAAGACAGTCCCTGCCCTCAGGCTTACAATCTAAAAGACATGACACAAAAGGAAAAGGGAGGGGGAAGGAGGGGCCAAAAAAAGAAAAGAAAAAAGCAAAACTCAGGCACCAGTTCTTAGTTACAAGGTTCTTATATATGTGTGTGTTGTGTTGTTGTTTTCCTGGCAGCGAAGGGCAAAACAAGCCCCCTGCAGCTGTTCCTTCTTTGGCCAATGTATGGGGACTAGCTTGGTCTCCCCCTTACTGTGATGTCTATCTTGGGAGGCACTTTTTCCCAGTGGCTGAAAGATGAGGCCAGAGCCTGCAGGCCCAGGGAACTGTTGGTTGGAGCTGTGTGTTCCTTCTGGACAGGAGAGGTGAAGCAAGTTCTCTACAGCTGCTCCCTCTCTGGATGATGTATGGGGTCTCCCCCTTACTGTGATGTTAATCCTAGGAAGCATGGGGTCCAGCCTCCCACTGGCCCTTGGTTCCCATTTTCACCCCTATTGGATTCGTCACACATCCTTATCAGTCCCCCTCTCATTCACTTTTAGGGATGTTCGAGTACCTGGTTTAGTGCTCGCCGGGTGCTTGGCGAGCATCCACGCCGCTCGATTCCTCACGCGGCAACTTTGAGGTTCCCTGCAGACTTTCCGGGGACCCAGAAGTGATGCAACGGGTCCCGGCGCTGTTCCAGGAACTGACACAATGGAACCCCGGCACTGCTTTTTTCACATAAATACCATAGAAGACCACCTTAAAATGGCAGCGCAGCCGTTTTAAGGTGGTTTTCCATGGTATTCACGTGAACAACACAGTGCCGGGGACCCGGAAGTACCTCTCCCCAGCTCCTATCTGGGGAGATGTGCCAAGCCAGGGAAAAGATAAGTGCCACGGGGCTCGGGGGGGAGGGCGTTGAGCCACCCCCTATCGAGATCCGCGCACATCCCTACAGACTTCTTCTTGCCTCAACTCCTTGTTCACCTCTTCTCTTTCCCTCAAACATTGAAACATACTCCTACTCATTCCTCTCAGGTTTCCTTTCTCACTCCACTCTGAAGGCGCGCGAGGAAAAAACAGAGCGTCTCGCTTGTGTGAGATGGAAGATTTAAAATCCTATTCCCGTGTGCAGATGCCCATAAATCTACACACAGAAGTTCAGATCTGTCTCTCCCACTCTCAGCGCAGCCCTTCCAGCGTATCGGATGTCAGCCAACTCAGCTTCCTCCTGTTTGCAGATTCCAGTAATAAGGAAATAACTCTGTAAACTCCACAGGTCTATTCTACCTGTTTATTTACTTTAGCAAGTATATTCTACAGAGCATACATCTCCTAATTACAGTCCATGTGCAGAGTATAATGCATAGCAAGCATTTAATCCAGTGGAGCAAGGTGTTTACTCCACCTCAGCTAAGACATTACATGACTGCATTTAGTCCAGCAAGCATTAGTCAGAAGACAAGAGATTGAAAAAGAGAGAACAGTTCAACATCTCTCCAAAATGGCTACAGACAGAAAACAACAAGTCAGTACGTCATCAGAACATACAAACCACGTGACCAGCTCGTATTTCTTTCACACTTACTTTTCCCATGAGAAACACACAGGAAGCAGGAGACAAAACATAACTTGTTTACCAGCCATTCTGTTCCTTTCATTTGTAAACTTTGTGCCACAGCTGGTGATTGTGATACATGTCACAACATCCCCCCACAAGCTGTGATACATACATCTTGTTTACATTTACTCAATGAGGCCTAGTGCCGTCATTAGTTTCCTGTGTCTTACTACAGGCAATGGTTTTGTGAAAAGATCTGCCACCATATCCCCTGTTGCACAGTACTTGAGTGTTACCCACCCTTTTTGCACACAGTCCTTTACATGAGAGTAACGAACACACTCTTCACTCACAGTGCCTTCAACCACCTTGGTTGTTAACTTCTCTACTTCCTTGAACCTCCTTCTAGTCCTCGACATTCTATATGACATCACATCTGCTCAACCAAACATTGTTAATATGAATGTATAAGAATTTCATTTCTGTTCATAAATCATATGAACATGTCCTGTTGATAATCCCAAACATGAGCAGGAGCGCATTTCCCCCCAAGAAATGTTCTCAAATTTGGGTTCGTGTTAAAAAAAACCCCCACCTTTTTAAAGAAGTGCACTTTGAAATGCAAATGTTTTTAAAATATGCATTTTCACACTTTAATCAATGGGGGAAAGTGCACAGTTTTGAAAAATACTGACAGAAATGCATACTTGTTCCATTCTAAATGTGCAGTATTCCCATTCAAATGAGCTGAAAAACTGGCTGAAAATGAAAATGGGAGAGAACTGAAATGAGCTCAAAGTGATTTTCAGAGAATTTAGTTGAGCTTGAAAATCACTAGTTTTCTTATACCAAGCAAAAAGCAGGTTTTAAAGGATTCTAAGAGAATTGGTGGCAGCGGAAAAGGGTTAGCTTGTGGAACTTTGAGTTATACTGGCAGAGATATGCTTAGGCCCTGAAAATATAAGCACTTGCTAAAAATAAGAAATCCCATAGGTGGGATTGCCCAGTGAAGGATCAGTTTCCCTATAGGTGGTGGCAGTGCTGGGGAGAGAAAATCCCACACATGTGATTTGAAGAACGTTTCGTTTGGCCCTGGGATTCTTTCACCCAGAGATGCCTCAGTTTCTCCTCTTTGTCCCTTTCTCTTTTCCTAGAGAGGCACCCTGTTGCCTCTACCCTCATCACAGTCAAAGCTACACAGAAAAAAACAAAACAGGACAGGTAAACACACCCTTTCATTTCCCTCAGTTTTTCTGGGGAACCCTTCTCCTCCCGTCTTCTGCCAAGTTCTTATGTGGTTCCAGAGGAATAAGCAGCTTGCTGGCTAGTTGTTTACTCACACTCCTAGCTAGGTCCCTTCTTCCTGAGCTCTTCCTTTTTGCTGTAAGTCAAACTTCTCTCCCTTCCCTCTGAAGCAGTGTTCTCCAACCTTGGATCCCCAGTGTAGCTGGCTGGGGCATGCTGGGAGTTGTAGGCCAAAAACATCTGGGGACCCAAGGTTGGCGAACACTGCTCTGAAGGCTCTCTCTGAAGGCTCCCTCTTCCCCTCTTTAATCCACCCTCTTCACATCCCAAAATACTGCATATTCCCATTTTCAAGCCACCCACCATCCCTTTTTTACCATTGGCACACACATGCTAGTCAATTATACCACATCATTGGTTTTAATGTGTCTGCCTAAGTACCTAGAACCATTAGCCTGTATTAATGAAATTTAACCTTTTGCATGTATGTTTACATTCTTTTCAATAAACTATTCCGTGGTTAAGCAACTATGTCTTTAATCACAAATCCCATTAACACTTAAAATGCTGAGCTTTGGGATAATCAGTCCTCGATGTTTAAAAAGATCCCTCCAATGGTCAGAATTGCCTGTCTGAAGGTGCATATTCAGGCATGTATGTGTGTTAATTAGCATACTTGCTAAGAAGTGGGAGACCACTTCAGCCTCCCGGGACACTCTCTTACTGACCTTAAAGTGGCTATTGTGGAGCAAAGAAACTTTGAAGGGAGATTAGAGAAAGAGATTGCTGGGTTACAATTCATTAAGAGGTTCAGCTCTATCACCAGAGACTTGAATTGGGATCAAGTGTGTTTGTTTGTTTGTTCTTTATATCACACTACATGTGAATTGGCTTACCTAGTGCCAGGATGTTTGTGATATTAGCAACAACTGTTTTATGAATGGCCACTGTCCCGGGCAGTACTTTCTGCATTTAATTACCCTCTGACCTCATTGTTTACAATTTCCCCCCCCTCCAAACCATGTATGCTGTATATATACCTGCAACTCTTGATAACACCCCACACTACAACACTATTAAATCCACGGAAACCTATGCTGTAAGAAATTTTAAGGTGTTACAAGACTCCAGGTGACTTGGAATGGGGAGTCGGGAATCCCCCTTTTATCCCTGAGCAGTGATTAGAGATAACAGGAGGAATCCTGTCCCCTTCTCAATCTCCAGGTAGACTCCCAGGGGCAGGACTTGGGGAAGGGGGAACTGCAGAGGGAGCCAAACCCTCCACAAGAAGGACTTGAGGAATGTCCTTTAGCTGGATTAGAAGGCCTAGGGGGCATGATCAGGAGTGCTTACAAAATCTAAGGCTTTGATTGTTGACAAGTATTTCATTTGACTTAGATCAATATTATACAGTTAGATTGATAACAATGTAGGAGATTTCATATTTGAAATATGTCAAAAATCAAAACAATCAAGAGGTACAATTGAAGCAAAAATTCAGTGAGTCTATGAGTTTTGATTTTGATGCAAACTCCATCCTTCCGCTCTTCTGTGCTTTTACACACACACACACACAAACACACACACCTTTTTGCTGCTACTTTAGTACTTTTTCACTGCATAATCCAAATTGCTGAAGGAGGGGATATCTGGCAAGAAACATATATATATATATATATATATATATATGCGCAAAATGACCCCTTCCAATTTTGGCTAAGAGCTAGTATAAATTTCATCAAAATCCTAAATCCATTTAAAAAAAAATAATCATACTCAAAATGTAAATGATGACTTTGAAAAATTAAGCAAGTTTTTGAATATTTGACAATTTTGTAGCCTTGTCAAATACAGTAGTGGGCAACCCTTTCCCCACTGTATATTCAACACACATTCAAGGCAAGGTCCCATATACATCACCACTGCATGCTGACAACAAATGTCATTCTGTAGTGGGGAAAATAGATGTGTGAATCCATTCTTGGACTGGAGTTAGTCCCCTGCCTGAGTGATAATGGGTCAAATCCATCAAGGACCTTCCAGCAGTGTGCTGAATTACAGAGAAACACATCTTCTGTGCAGATCTCTCACAGTCATCCCTGAGTACATGTGGAAATACAATGTATGACCCAACATTGATTTAATTTATTGATTTAATTGATTATGAATCAGTAGATACATGAAGTTGCCAATGAGTGGTATTGTGTGTTTTTACACACACTACTACTACGCTGCTACTCATTGGCAACTTGTTTTTTAATCTACTGTGTGAATACACACACACACACACACACCTGTATATGGAGCTTTTGGCAATGTACAAATATATGTGATTAATGAATTAGACAGATAACTAATCAAGTCTGATTCTTTAATCCATTATTTTATTTATCTTCTGGTTTTGTTCAAGAAGTTAACAAGGGGCTGAAGTGAGCAAAAGCAAAACAGAAGAGCCCTTGTTCAATTAAGAGCTTTTAGTTAATTCCATCTTTTATAGATTTTGTGCAGACAATAGCACAGTCACTGCCATAAATCAGTGGTCAAGGAATTTGTGATCCCTTTGTGTGCAAAGAGCTTCCCTTACCTTCGTCCTGATGGTAAGTTCAAGTCAACTATCCGTCTTCTTTGCAGAAGTTGATGCCACGCCACCACCTCATAGCCAACCATACTTTTGCTCAAGAGCGGCACACATTTCCTTTACAGCCTGTCAGTACTAATAATCTGGCCAGACAAATCTTGAATAGGATAAGACATTTCCTTACTCCTGGGAATTGAGTGCACTGTTTCCATAGCGCCAAGACTATATCACCTCAGAGTACAGGAGGGCATGACTTGAATAAATCCCAGGGTTCTCATTCCCAGCAGGCTATCAGGCTGACAATGCAAGGAAATGGTTCTATAGAATTTCTCTCTCACAGTTTCTGACTACATATTGAGGTCATCAGTTTTACAAAATGGATCCTTACATAAGTATAACCGAGATAGATTTCTTTAAAGAAT
Organism: Shinisaurus crocodilurus; assembly: GCA_021292165.1. NCBI lineage: Eukaryota > Metazoa > Chordata > Lepidosauria > Squamata > Shinisauridae > Shinisaurus > Shinisaurus crocodilurus. Next base: position 147,299,682 of record CM037878.1, on the reverse strand, counting down.
ACTTGTCTTCAGGAACAGATGGCTTTGCTGGCAGTGAAGTAAATGAGAATTTGTTCCCCTATTAGGCAGGTAATACTTCAGTAGCACTGAATATCATAGAGAAGCGACTAAGCCTATGCTATAACATAGATATAATTAACGTATTATTACTTATCATGGGGGCCTTGTCATGTCTTTCACTATTCCTTAGAATTGTATCAAAAGGATAGTGTCTTTTTTATTTTTTTAAGGGGATGAATTGGTGGTGTTGGTAGTACTTATAATTCTTTTCCATGAAATCATGCAAAAACAGGAATACAGACATTATCACTGCAACCCTGTCCACATTTACTTAGGAGTAAACCTTATTTTATGCAGGGGCCGTACTTCCAAGTAAAAAGGCAAAGAACTGGAGTGCATTTTTTTTTTAATAAGAGAGAACTTTTGGTGAGGTTAATATTGATTTCTGAAACATAAATATTATAATACCATAGATTTTAGAGGTGGGTAGAAATGCCTATTAAGTTCATCCTTTGTGATACCTACATAGCAATGAACCTTTCATTTCAACCAGCTATTTGGGAAGAAGGTTCAATCAAATATTAGTTAAATCGAGCATGCCTTTCAAAGGTCTCCTAGTCCTGGGGTTACACTTCAGTCACAAACATCATACATATCTGTGTGCCATGGTTTTCTGCTAGAAATGTTTGTGTCTTGTTTGACTTTTAAAAAGAAAGAAAAAAGAATAAGGTAACAATGAATTTGTTTTTAAGAACCGAAGAAGACACTTGCTGGATTGGATTTAGTTTAATATATTACCACATCTAGTTTAGAAAACTATGTTGGCAGCAGCAGTCCATCTTTGTAAGATGGCGGTTTTGTGGCATTCTCCTGGGTGGCTTAAAATGCAATCCTATGCATGTTTAGAGAGAAAAGTGCCTATAACTCCCAGCATGCCCCAACCAGCACAATCACATGTGACACTAATTGAAAATTAATGAGGGTGGGGGAACTGGTTATGTGGAAACTTTTAAGATTTGGGGAATATAATGCCATAAATAATATTAATATGAGTAACAACAAAGAGAGACTTGTGGCATCTTAAAGACTAACAAATGTATTTTGGCATAAGCTTTCATGGACACTATCCACTTATTATTGTTGTTATTAATATTTCACATTTATATGCTACTTTAGAGTGATCCCCAGCACTTCCCATACATTGTTGGAAGAAATAAATCTTCTATTAAGGTGAGCTAGTGCTATCACGCTATCTTATAGATGCCGGATATGGCTGGCCTCTGGCTGCCTAGTGAGCTCACGTCTGAAGCGAGATTGTGGGGCTCTTTGTCTGACAACTCACATTCTTAGACACTGCACTACACCAACAACCAAGCTCCTAAAAAACAGGTAAGGAAGAATATGTAACTATAAATTTTATTTTTTATCAATTCCAGTTACCAGAGTTGTTCATATATGTCTCTAAAATTATTACAAGGAAGAGTAAAGTAGCAACTTAGAAATTAACAGATTTATTATTACACTGTTAGGGGGCAATTCTATGGAACCTGGAGAGTGTCCCAGGGACTGTAGGATTTTTTGGATTTCCCCCTCCCAAAGCTGTAGACACAGCTACGACTTCCAAATCCAATCCTTCCCGCCACCCTTCCCCCGTGCAGCAGCTGCGACACCTGCTTTCCAAGGTTGCAAAACTGGCCTTGGATGACCCCATAATGGGCAAAAAGGGTGCATTCCAGTGGGTGGGAAGGGGAGAGGAGAGGCCAGGATATGCAAAATCGATGGCCTCTGCAGACCCGCCCCTGCCAACATGCCCCCTCTAGATGGGTTCAGACTGAGGCCCAACTAGAGGGAAAAGATAAAAAAGAAGGAGAGGCAAAAATTGCCTCCATCGCTCCTCCCACCCTGCTGCCAGTAGTCCAGCAGGGCATTGGAAACTCAGATGCCTCCAAGATTGGAGGGTTGCACCCTTAGGCTGTCATGCACAAGAACCTTTGTTGATTTTGTTGCTGTTGTTGTTGGAACAGTCTAATATGGCTAGTCCCCCTGAAATTATTTATCAAGCTGTTTTTAGGGGTTCATATATATTTACTGATCCCCATAGTGTCCATATATCCATTTAATGACACCCCAAAATATCCATATACCCACATTTTTCAAGCAACATGATTTTCAAATTAAGAAGTGTAAAACTGCAATCAGAATCAATTGTTAAAAATCTAATCAAAACCCTGGATTCTTCCCCTACTTGTCTCAAAACCAGGTTGTACTACTGTGAACTCCAAATGCACCGTCAAGCCTTGATGTTAGATTATGTTATGCTAAGTAAATAACTGAAAATATATTTAGTAAGGGAAAAATAATTAACTTGTAGGCTTTACACAAAATATATGCAACAGATAATAGGTTTAATGAGATGTCCCGCACAACCTGGAGTCTTTGTAAATCTTAGAAATGCTCTAAGCTATGGGAGTATATATTCCAAATGAGCAAGAGGCAAATTGGATATTATTTCCCCTCCTTTTGCCTTACCAGAGATTTTCCTCTTGGCTTGGAAAACAGACCACAGTAATTATGAGGGCATTTGTGAAAATATAAGGAAGAACATAGGAATATTCTGAGTCAGACCATTAGTCCATCTTGCTCAGTATGTATTCTGCACTGGTTGTTAGTGGCTCTCAAGGAATACAGGAATCTCAAGATACAGGAATCTTTCCCAGCCCTACTTGGAGATGCAGGGGATTGAACCCAAGGCCTTCTGTATGCATAGCATGTGTTCTACCATAGGGGTGGCCAGATGCAAAAGAGGAAGGGGCTCCTGCATTTTTAATAGTTGTGCAGAAAATGCAATTTCAGAAGGTGCAGCTTGTCATGGAAGTTACACGTGCTGAAATTTTCTCTTCAACACAAGAGGAAGGTGCACATTGAAGGTGCAGGAGCCTCTCCTCTTTTGCCCACCACTGAGGCATTGGCTGTGCCCTCTTTTTTCTTTAGAAGAGTAGCCTTGTTAGCCTATTGCATTAAAAACAACAAAAGGTCTTATGATGCTTTAAAGACTAACATTTTATTGTGGTGTGAGCTTTCACAGGCTCCCTTTACACCAGGGGATGGAGAATGTGTAAAGCATCAATAAAGCAGTAGATTGCTTGTTGCAGTTGATGATGATTCAGTTTTCCCATGCCCCAGAACTCCAAGAACTTCTGTTGGACCTGTGGAAAAATACCATCAGAAAGATGAGAAAGTATGGAATGGCAGCAAACTTTCTTTTTCTTTCTTTAGTTGCACACAAAAAGGTTCTCTTAGCTAAAGCCTTATTTATGCAGACAGCATCAAGTAGCAATTCTCAATCTGATACCCCTGGAATAAGCACTGTATGATACAATAAGTTTGGAGTGGGCTAAAATGGAAACAATGAGCCCCTGGCATGAATAATTTATCTAAGTTGTTCTCTCTATCTTAGTTAATTGTATGAACTATGTTAAGGTACAGCAGCTGCAATTAATTAACACTTTAATTAGAATTTTAGAGAAACCCATTTTATCCAATTCCTTCTACATGGTACTAATCAGTTTACACAAGCATAACAAGTAGCAACAAAATAAAGATACTCTGTTATTTTACCATTGTTTCTTTCACTAGCATTTCATATGCATTGCTTACAATGATGTAAAAGAACTCACAACAGTGGCTATTTCTGGCAAAAGTAAATGGAATACCACTTTTTAGGGATGGGAAGAAATTAATTCCTAATTTTACACTTTCAAATCAATATGCAAACTGAAACTTTAACATTTGCTCTTCTCCAAATTTTGCAATGGAGTGCTCCAATAATTTAAAAAAAATGCACAGAAAAATCGATATGCTATGGAAAATTGCACACAAAAATGCATTTATTTTTCAATTTATTTTTTCTATGTAACTACTAATTCATCCAACTGTTGCTCAATGATTTTACTTATGGAATGATAACTTTACTCTTTACATACAGGATGATATGAAGAAAGGAGGGGGAACCTCTAGAGGGGAGGCGATCAGGGCAGGGACAGGAAGAGGGCAAGCATTTCCTGTTTGTATTGTGCTGGAAAATGAAAAACATCTAATAAACTGTTATTAACAAATATGCATATGCTAATGGAAATAAGCTTAAATGCATTATATTAGGACAATTGCTTGCTAAAAATGCATGCATTATGAGAAATATACACAAAAATGCATACAGGTTTTCACACAAAAGTTTTAAAGAAATGTATCAAAGTTCTGGATGCCCAGAACTTAAGGTTGGAAAATTGAGAAACCAAAGTTGACAGTTTCATCTATTCCTGCCTGCAACAAGGTCCAAATGGTGCTCTCCCCACGGCCGCTTCCACCACCACGATCACTGCCAAAGCCAACACTTTCACTACTACTTATTTTTCCATCTTCACCATCATAGAAGTTCTGTGGAACATTTTGTCAATCAGAATTCCTCAAGACAGTATTACATTTCATCGGCTGTGTCCATCTCTTTCCCAAAAACCGGGTAGGGCACAAATGTTACTGAGAGCATGCTCTTTTTACTGCCGGGCACATAGATCATTATATTTGCTTTGTTTAAGGAACTGAATATCCCACTCTTCAGACAGAGTCTCTCAGAGCAGCTAACATTAATTTTAAATAGTAAAACAACAAAAATAAATCACATAAAAATAAAACAGGAGCAGAAGAAAACAATAAAAGCCCATTTGAAACAAGCTTGGAAACTAAAAGGCCTGAGATGAGTAAAAAGATGCCAAAGAGCTGTTTCAGTGCCAAAACCAGGCTGGAAAACAGATTGAAATGGATCCATATAATGGATACAGTATCATCCCAAGGTGTGAGGAGCAGGGATGCTCTTTGTGAATTCTGATACAAAATGTACTGGTCCTTACCTCCCAGTCTAATGTGCGCATCTGACCCTAGTTCCCTACCAAATTTTGCACTTGTTCAAATGTAGTCTGCAGAGTGGGGGTGGGGATTTATAGATGAAGGCAGGAATTGGTGTCTCAAGGGTTGCAGTATGAAGTGGTACAGCCTATGCACATTTTTACCATGTTAGTGAAAACCAGGCTAGAAAATTCACCTATTCAGCAGATGTAGGATTTGGTGTGGTGTGTGGATGAAGTGTACAGGGATGTTGAAGAGTCCTTGGACTCGAGTCACGAGTCGAGTCACGAGTCTTTGGACCCGAGTCTCGAGTCCGAGTCCGAGTCCTTGGTCCAAAATGGTGACTCACGAGTCACGAGTCCTGAGTCACTCCCAAAACTGACTCCACGAGTCCCTATTAAAATCAATGGGGTTTCCCCCCAACAAAATAAGGCTACTTCATATGTGTGGTTTAAATAAATTCTAGACACAAGTGTGCCTTTTTATTTCAAAACTCTGCCACTGATTTTGGCAAGAACAGACCAGGCAGAAAAACCAAAATAACCAGGCAGGCAGAGGAGGCAGGGAACCCCAAAGCAGGCAGGCAGAGGCCTTTGTCTTGGACAATTCAAACTGTTGAACTGGTCAAGAAGAGACCAGGCAGGCAGAGGAGGCTGGGAACCCCAGACAGGCAGGCAGAGGCAGCCAAACCCAAAATGTCTGAAAGGTTGCATTTTAGGAAAATGATTTTAAAAAATAAACTTGCTGTACTTCCTAAAACTTATCCATGTTGCATTTGAGGAACATGATTTTTTCTAAATGTTTGGGCCCCATTCTGGAACGGTGAGATCTCATCACAATTCCACCCTCACTGAACACCCACTCCACTGGTGATGAACTTGCTGGAACCAGAAACACACTCAGAGCAGCCACACAGAGTAATCTCAGGTCCTTCCTCTGCCTTTCCCAAGTACGCAACACATCAATCAAAATAAATCTTGACACACTGTTGGGGCTGCACTCCTGGTAGCCGTCCATAGTGGCCGAGCAGCAGCACACCTCGCTTCCATGCACTCTTCGCCAGCAATCACGCTCCTCTCCACTCCTTCTGGCACAGCCCAGGGATGTTGAAGAGTCCTTGGTCTCGAGTCCCGAGTCGAGTCTCGAGTCCCATTAAAAATATTGGGACTCGAGTCCGAGTCGAGTCAGAGGGGGGACTCAGCCCGACTCATGAGTCGAGTCCTCGAGTCCGAGTCCCCATCCCTGGAAGTGTATATGGGGGACACCCTACCTACTTAGCAGTTCTATTTCTGCCACCACAAACCCAGGTATGTAAAAAACAAACAAACGGTTGACATAGGGGGATTCATATGAATCCCCTCACATGTTGTGAGAACTTGAACGTGGTAGTAAATATTACCATTAAGGATGGGAAGCCAGTCTATTTCTGGTCCGTGCCACTCCTGCATGCAGTCCAACCATAAGCCTGCTCTGTCCTGCTTCACATCAATTTGCAAATTTTAAAATCACATTCAAAACCATATTTAAAATACACACTTCTAAACGTATATGTTGGTGAATTTTATTTTTTAGCTGAGAGCTGCATTAGAACATTCAGGAAGCGCAAAGCCTGGTAGATAACTAAATTCCAATCTGCACATTAGTCTGGGGAGGTGCAGATTAGATTAGTTCATTTTCGGATTCGCAAAGATTGGATTCCTCAAGCAACCCTAGTTATGATGGGGCTGCAATTCATATTTTGAATGTCAAAATGGGTTTGCCTCACACAGGTTGCAGTAGTGAAGAGGCAATGTTGGTAGCTTTGTGTCATTAGAACTCCACATATTTTAGGCGTGTGAAGTAAATCAACAAAACGATTATAGGCAAAAATGTCATTTACATTTCAGCAAATACAAAAATCTAATAACTGTAAGACGTGTCTGTATAAACTTTTAGCAGGGTGATATTGTACCACATTTTAGCCTGATACTGCTCAGTTGGGAAAACTGATCTTGGAAGGTTTTGCTTAAAATAATAAAGCAGTTTTGTTTATCTCCTTTCTGGTGACAAGGAACTTCATATAAATATTGGATCAATGCAATCTTTATATGCATACATATTGAACACATAAATACTGTACCATGGGCAGTGTCTAATAACAGGAAAGTATTTGGGTGTTAACAGCAACAAAATATGGATTTCTCATTGGATTCCTCTCAGTAGGACAGAGACAAAGAAATTCAGAAATCTTACATGCAGATTCTGATTTCAGATGAAGTGGTAAACTTATTTTAAAGATGATTTGTAGCTGAAAATGCTTGTGCTCGAGTTAAATTAACTACAGTATTTTTCAGATTTTAATTTGAAAAGTAACAGTATCTTGATATATTATACTCTAACATGACAGACATGGTGATGGTGGGTGTTACATGAAACCTTTGAAAGTTACTGGCTGAGCTGCTCCAATTCTATGAGGTGAGCAGAAACTCACCTCATAGAATGTGGGCAGGTAAAGAACTGAAAAGACCAGAAAGTTGAGTATAAAAGGGTTTCAGGAAGCATGGAAGCTAAAGGGGAGAGGACTGACAGTATGGTTCTGAAAGAAGGCACTGAGGAAGACAATGGAAGGAGTTACAAAAACCGGGGCAAAGGTAGGCAGAAGCCACAGAAGCCTGAGAAAAGGAAAAGTGGAAAAGCCAAGGAACTCAGGAAAGAGGACTGTAGGATAATCAATTTTTTAGAATCAGGATGACTAAAGGATCCAGGATAGAGTAGACAGTGGGCTAAGAACAAAAACCAACAACCCCAAGGACCTGCGTTTGAGATATGGAAGAGTGGCTGAAGCATGGAACCAAAGAAGTTCAGCTGTGACAAAACCTTACATTGTGTCAAGGGATCTGAGGGGCTGTGTGCTATTGGATGGAAATCATCATCATCATCATCATCATCATCATCATCATTATCATCATCATCATCATCTTTTCAAGTACACTATATAGGATCTAATACTTTAAGAACTGTGCGGAAAGGTGTAGTTTTCCCCAGTAAATGGTACACGAGGGTTCAGTGGCGCTGTTAGATAGGGTAGCAGCAGCACCTTCCACCCCAGGTTTGTGTCATCACTCTTCCTGGAATGGCTGAACATTGGACAAGGCCTCTGCTGTAGAATGAATAAAAGTATGAGAGGAGTGATGTACCTCACCCTACTCAAATTGTATCCATAAAGCCATGTTTGCAGTGTCCTTTGGATCCAGTATCTTATTAAATGTAGGATGGGGACCTACAAGATAGTAACATTTTCCATTAATCAGTCTTTCTTGTGTCTTTTAGTGGGATCGATTCCTAAAACTGAATGGTTCTGTTGGCAATATATGGGGAGCACTTTCTGATTATGAAAAGCAAGTAGTGCTTATTCTCTCCAACAGGGAGCTTGTCTCTTACATGATCCATAATTAACCAAAGCTGAAGAAAATGTTTGTTTCTGACATCAGAGTATCTGGCATTCTAATTGTGTATGTAGCCTTGGAGGGTCTGGCATGATGCGCTAGGATTTCACTTGTCTATCTAATACACATTTTAAATTAAAAAGACTTCTGGATAAAAATATTTGCACATTCTCTTTAAACACATTTTACACCTTGACAAGACCTCTCCCTCTCCCTCCCTCTCTCCTTTCTCTCTGTTAAATAAAACATGAAAGCTTAATGTGGTGCAACAATTGCATGCACATATTCCATTGAGTATTTCATCATATGCTTGAAAGCTGTAGAGAATGTGGTATTGATTTTGAACAATGTGTTTCATTTGGTTATTACTTGAAGTTTGCCAATATAAGGGATTGTATCCACAGATGTGTTTTTACTATCTAAAAGTAATTTAGCTAGTGACAAAAAATAAAATAAAAGAACAAATAAAAATGAAAAGAAATCACATTTTTTCCAACCCTTTAGCATTTTAAATGACTTAAGTAACATTTTTATTCTTATAGTACTCCAATAGTGATATATTTGCACTGCTGTAGTTTGGATAATCTAGCCATTTGTGCTTTCTATTTGGTGATGAATAACTGGAGAACAAAAAACAGAAATGCACCTTCTGACAATACATTAGTGGTTTGGGTGACACTGCAGCAATCTGGCTATTTGTCCATTCTGCGCCATTCCAGTAATGTCAGAAGTCTGAGATTACATGTTAGGCTACTGTCTCTTCTCAGACTGGTGTCAGTTGACTGATTACCTTCTGCTACAGTATGGATATACCTTGGTTCATTTCCTTAAGCTATCTTTAGCTGTTTGCTTTTCAGGTACCCTTCTACCAAGCACTTCTTTACGGTTCTTGCACCTTTTGATTTGAATTGTGTAACTTAATATGTGAGATGGATGGATGATCCATTGGCTCCGGCCCAGTTTATCCCAAGAAGCGCCTCCAGAAACATCAAGTAGGCTGCTCAACAAGATCTGCCATGGACAGCCTTCCCCTTGTCCCATCAGCCAGAGCGGCCAGGCTGGTGAGTACTAGGAAGAGGGCCTTTTCTGTGGCGGCCCCCAAGTTATGGAACTCCCTCCCCAGTGACCTTCACCATGCCCCCTCTTTGATGAGCTTCCACCATCCATTAAAAACTTGGTTTTTCAGGCAGGAATATGGGGTGGGTTAGGATTTTTAAAAAAAATTATACTGTTTTAACTGTATTTTAATTCTGTTTTATTATTGTATTTTATTGACTGTACATTGCCCAGGGTGGCCAAGTGACCGGCTAGATGGGTGATTAAAAAATGTAATAAATAAATAAATAAATAAATAATTGATTCTGCCTTTTGAGCAAGAAGTTGACTGGATATGTTTTTGGTCTATTCCAGTGCTGCAGGCTGGTTCCCATAGGAGTATGATTATTATATACACATATTATATATTCCCAGAATTGTGTAAAAGGACTCCATTAGAAAGCATTGAGTTTGAGGGGATGTGAAATTTGGTCTGTTATGATTCATCCACAATCATCTGGTTCATCCAGATGGTTCATCTGGGTCCACAATCTTGGAGTCATGGAACTAGTTCTAAGATTCTATGAAGTGCTTTAGGCCTGAGGGAGCCACAACTGATGACTGAGTGTGGGAGGACACTCTTGTATATTACTCATTCATACAAATGCTTTGCATGTATTTTCAGACATATATAAGCTATGAAGTCACCCTATTTCTTTATACTGTAAGATGTGAAGGAGCTCTATGAAAGTGAGAGAGTATTTTCAGCTATTTAAAATGGCTGAAAATTGTTGATTGGCAAGGACGGTTTCTACACTTTCAGTTATTTCTTTGTAATTTTAAAAGCCTGTTCATCGTATCAACTAAAGCCAGTACTACCCCATGAATTACCATTCACTTAAAGTGACTTTTTGAGGCAGCATCCATAACTATTATTAACTGTGCCTTTTCCTCCTTTCAGAATGAGAATCTCACCTACCAATCATTCAGCTTCTTTTTTCAGTAGATATTATGTATGAAATCTCAGGCCATCAAAGAAGTGATTGGCAAATGTGTACCTTGCTTTCGAGCTGGCTATTGAGGACATAATTCCTAGCTCTTTCCAAGGGATATGGTGACATTCTCAGCTATTAAATATTCTTCGTCTCTTTTAAGGATGACATTGTCCAAAAAGGATTACCAGTTCTGAGAAAGTGCTTGGCTTTTTTTCTTTCTTTCTTTCCTTTAGGGTTTATGGTTTGCAATTGTCCAGACATTTTTGATCAGAATAGCAGCTATACGAATCTGATAATGCTTGCAGTAAAGTCCTTCCTTCTCGTGGATTTTTTCTCCCTCCCCTTTTCTCTCTCAGCAGATTCACAGTACATTTTTTTCTACTACTTTGTTATATTTTTGACTGAGATTACTGGACACATGATAGCAAGAGATACAAACACATGTTTTAATTAGATTTGAGCTGAAACTACTTGCAGGATTTCATGAACAGTTTTGGCAGTGTTAAAAAAAAAACACCTCCCTTTCCCAGCTGCATTTTAATACTGCTTCTGCAAACCAAAACTGGGGAATATTTGTTACATCTCTAGAATAGTTCATAAGACCAGGATACATGTGAGTAGTAAAAATATAGCTTGGGATAGAAATAGAGTTTGAAACTGATTTAAATACCATCTGAAACTGGTTTAACACAGTCTGAAACTGGTTTAAATTTCCTTTAATTTTCAACAGATGCCTTAGCAGACCCTCCAAACTGGCCTTCAGGCAAAATTCAGTGGAGATGTGAACTCTCCACCTGAGAAACTTTACTAGCTCTTTTAGCTCCCATCAAATTTTTTACAGATATCAGCAGAGTGGAAACCCAAAATGGCTAAGATACTTCAACATTAGCTAGAAAGCTGAAATGTGGTATACATGTACCCCATGAAACCCTGATTACTACAAATGTCTGAATATGAGACATTTTAAATCCACTAGTCAAAACTCAATAATGGTGCTTTCAGAATAGAGGATCATTTCAGCACTGAACAAATGCAACCACTGATGGGACAAAATGACAGCCCGTAGGCATTCTTATGCTTCTTGGCATGCCCAAAACAGCCCTGGGTGTCAGGGAGGGGGTTTTCAAGCAGCAACCAGAAACACATGTTAACCTACTACAAGCTGAACTAAGTAGTTTCCATTATATTATAAACCATTAGGACTGGCTGGCTGAGCAAATCATTAAAGATGTGCAAATCAAGCAAATCATTAAAGAACTTTTACACCAGCCAGAAATCTGAAATCTGGAATGTATAGGTCCATAATTCTGTCACTGCACAATTATAATTGTGTACAGTACACAAGACCTAATTACTATAAAGATCTGAAAGTCAAATATTTGTTCATCTTTCTCTTTCTCTTGAAATGGGGGACTTCAAGTGTATCCCAAAATTATTATGGCACATTCAAATTAGATAAAAAGCTGAAATGTGGTACTTATGTGGTCCAAGATCCTATGATTACTTGAAAAGCCAGAGGTTTTACACACACACGCACATGTACACTAGTAAAAACAGGTGATGACATTTACTTTTTCTAGTTACACCAATGTAAAGAGCAAAGGCAGGCACATATGGGAGAGAATATTGTGCTTTGGGAACTTGGGAAGGATGTTGTTTCTTCACATCATTCAACTGAAGAAGGGCACGTTTTCTGTAGTAGCCATATCTTTGCTTGGGGTAAGCTGTATTTGTAGATAATGAATCCCTCTGAGAAATTTTATTAGTCTCATTGAAAACTCTGTTGGATTTCCTTGAAATGCCTCAAATATTTTGCATGAATAAGAACCTCCAAATTTCCTTCAATTTTCACTTTAGGTGAAATACAGTGACAACTTAGAGATGTGTGGAATCCCCCTGAGAAAATTAACTACTTTTATCCCCTCAGAGTTTATCAGATGTTTATCTAAAGAGGAGCCCCAAATTCCCTCCAATTTTGGCCTAAGGCAATATTTCAGTAGCAACTCTGATAAGTCATTATTTTGAAGCCAATCTCATGCTGAGGTCTGGTGGTTTATGCTGTCTGAGAGGGACAGGCTATACTTCCTCCCTGAATCAGAAAACTTTGCTTTAGCATAGGCCTCCCTCTTCTCATTAAATGGGTGAAACTAAGGCTACTTTCATACCAAAGCTTATATTTATTAAATGTTTTAGGAACAGAAGTCAGCAAAGAAGTGCCTAGTTCTTTACACTTTGGCATAATGGTAAAAAAACAACACCCAACTAAGTAAGATAAAAGCAAATGCTGGCTAAGGGGAAAGTGCATTCAGTGATTGATGTGAGAATAGGAGACATCTTTGGAGAGGCACAGTTATTACAGAAGTTCTTCACTTTCCTAGAATTCTGTTGAAATAGTTTAACTCACTACCCTTTCTTTTAGTGCCATATCATGATCTTTTCAAATGAGGCAAAATATTGAAATATTCTTAGCAGAGGACAAGACAAATTTAGGACTGCTCATAGAAGACAGTGAGCATCCATTTTGCTTAATGGTTGCAGATTCCAATGCTACTGTTTGAAAGATTCTTTTTGAGTAATGTACACTGTCTGGTTAATCTAAATCAGCCTTCCCCAACCTGGTACCCTCCAGATGTGTTGGACTACAATTCCCATCATCTTCTAGAGCCAGTCAGAGCACATAAAGAGGCTCTTTGTATCCTGGCCAATGCAATTTGCTTCAATCACAACAGCTAACTTATTCCATTGGTTTTGATAGGACTTAAGCACAACTACTTGCAGCTGAATTGAGCAGTATTCATTATTTTCCAACACTACCACCCCTATGGTACAATGTACGAAACATTTACCACTTAATCTGCTGATTGTATAAACTGGCCCTCGATCTGTTGTTTTGTTACTGTGGCCTTAGAGATAGTTTGTGCAATATGGAGCTAATCTTTTATTTTATTTTATTTTTAAAACCTAACACAGGACACAAATACGTGAGCTGTAAAACTGTAATCACACCTGATTAGTTAGCTGAGCACCAGCTACTTTACATGGTAACTACCATGTAATGGGAGAGCAATTATGTGATTAGTTTCCCCTCCTAAACTAAAGAGTTACCAAGAGATCTAAAAGTGCAGTTTATGTGGTAATTGTTCTTGGAGTTTTTCAGCTTACTTCATATATCATCACCAAATGATACTAATTACATTACCATCTAGTTCTTCTGGGGTGATATGAATGATATTTATCATTATAAATTGTTTTTTTTCCTAAACATGGTCTGCATGTTTTGTGCATTCTTTTTTCACCATTTCCTTTCTAAGGTTTAATTGGTAGGAAATGGGGCACAGTACTCATTGTATAGAGAAAATGATAAATGTCTGATTAGACCAACAGTGTCCTTTTCCTCCCTAGGCGTTTGTTCTGGCTGTCCTATGGTTCCTTTCATACATGGTGGTGGCTCCCAATGGTGGTTGAGCCACTTCCACATGCTGTAAATCGGGTGGGAAATAAGCCTTGCTCTTGTGTGAATTAACACAATTGTGTGTGCAGGCCAGGGCACATTCTCCAGCTGCATGCACGTGTTCTGAGTGTGTGTGCACATGTATGAGTATGTGAAAGGGACCTGTGTTGAGTTCACTTGAAAAGGGGGTTTGCTGATACGAAATATCAATCCCCAGAAGCACATTTCTTCATCCTGCTGGGAGACTGAAACCCATTACTGCATGATGGCTGGGCAATGTGCGATCCACAGCCTGCATGTGGCCTCTGCTGCCCCCTGCTATGGTCCCCACCAACCCCTGTGGCCCCCCAAATTGTAAAAATAAAACAAAAACAGAAACAAAATGACATCGGGATTGGTCATTTTGAAGTCTTTTTGATCCTTTTAGTGCTCCAAAGCTACTACTGAGCATCAAAATAATTTTGATCCATTTGGCACTTTGGAGCCACTCCAGATGCCATTTCTAATTCTTTTGATGCCATGGGGGTGGGGGTGTATGTAGCCCATGGGCAGATCTGGGGGGTAAAAATGGCCCCTGGACCTCCTGAAGCTGCCCACCCCTCCATTACTAAGAGCCAGTGTGGCGTAATGGTTAGAGTGGTGGACTGGGAGTCAGGAGATGCGGGTTCTAGTCCCCGCTCGGCCATGAAACTCACTGGGTGACTTTGGGCCAGTCACTGACTCTCAGCCTAACCTACCTCACAGGGTTGTTGTGAGAATAAAATGGAGAGGAGGAGGAGGAGGATTATGTAAACCGCCTTGGGTTCCTTGCAGGAAAAAAGGCGGGGTATAAATATAATAAATAATAAAAAAAATAAAAAATACTAGATCTTGCTCTGCCTGCCTTATGAGAAGCAGTTCACTTTCCTGTCATTCCTCTGTCATTGCTCCCTACCTAGCCTACTTATGAATATTACCTCCTCTATGGGAAGTAGGACTTAATGCACGTTTCTCTGCCTTCCCCGCCCCCAGGTTTGATATACTCACCTGCTCAGACATGTGTGTACATTTCTTGATCTTTCAACACTTGATACCTTAAAACTGAAGTGGCTCTGCTGAAAAGCATTGGGTTGGATCCAGGTTAAATTACTCACATGATGGTACCTAAGTGAGACTGACTTAGTCCATCCAAATGAACCTGTTGCATTTTGAATGGGCATCAGATTATATAAAATTCTAACTTTGTCGATTAATCTGCAATGGCTCATTTACACGGGCAAGTTATGATGCTACAGTACAGTTGAAGGATGAAAAGGGAAATCCTTTATTGTAAAGACTCACATTCCACTTGGACCTCTGTGTGCTAAAATCTCCAGTGTGAAAGAAGAGACTGTTTTTCTAGGTGTCCTTAGGTCTCAAAATATGTTGTTTCTTTTGAAAAAGAAAGAGAAAGGACAGTGTCCTTCATTGCGCAGGACACTTTATGCCTTTGACTTTATGCTTTAATTCTCAACTTAGCATTTTGTTTGTCCTGTTGCTACTGAGGAAAACACTTTCCCCAGCTTCTATAAATAGTACACCATCACTCTTATCAGTCAATATGAGAATGAATCCAATACAGTAAATACCACTCAAAACATGCAGCACTGCTTTCATTTTCCATTCTTATTCTGGTACATTAAAGTTGTTGGCATTAACTGTTTTATTAGTAAATGCTCAGTACATATTCATTAATATTATTGACCGAATGGGGAAGCAATTCATGCAGAAAAAGAGTGGTCAGAAAGGCACACAATGTATTTTCAAAATGGTGCTTCGCTGCTATTTAAATGCCCACTTCTCAATACAAGCTGGGCATGTTTCTCCAAAGCAATTCCTTCAGCCACAGAAAAGTAAAGTCATGCAACAGCTTTAGTAGGTGCTTTGAATAATCCTGATTTCAATATTTGTTTTGAATTGTAACACATTTGATGCAGCTAAGCAAATTAGTAAATCATCATTATTTCAACAAATATTTGTGCCATTTCCCATGATTGCCACTTCTTCTTGGTACCATTTTCGTCCTCCTTCTTTGCCCTTACTATCGTCGACCTCTGTTACTCACTCTACTAATTACTCTGACAGCCTATGGTAGGGTTGGGTCTATGGCAGGGATTTATGACCTACAAGTCCCATCTTCCCTCATTATTGACTATGGTAGCTAGGGCTGATGGGAGTTGTAGGCCAAAACTTCTGGAGGGCCATAAATTTCAGTCTCTCCTCATAGGCCCTTGTTTCTAGTCCCTTTATCATCCTTGTTGCCCTCCTCTGAACCCTCTCCAGTTTGTCTATGTCCTTCTTAAAGTGAGGTGCCCAGAACTGGATGCAGTACTCAAGATGAGGCCTAACCAGTGCCGAGTAAAGGGGAATTATCACTTCCCGCGATTTGGAAGCTATACTTCTATTAATACAGCCCAAAATTGCATTTGCCTTCTTTGCAGCCACATCACATTGCTGGCTCATATTCAGTTTGTGATCTACCACAATTCCAAGATCCTTCTCACTTGTAGTATTGTTGAGCCAAGTGTCCCCCATTCTGTAACTCTGCATTTGGTTTCCTCTCCCTAGGTGCAGCACTTGGCATTTATCCCTATTAAATTTCATTCTGTTGTTTTCAGCCCAGCGCTCCAGCCTATCGAGGTCACTTTGAATTTTGTTTCTGTCTTCCAGAGTATTAGCTGTTCCACCCAACTTTGTGTCATCTGCAAATTTGATAAGCATTCCCTGTACCTCCTGATCCAAGTCATTAATAAAAATGTTGAAGAGCACCGGGCCCAGGACCGAGCCCTGTGGTACCCCGCTTGTTACCTCTTTCCAGTTTGAGAAGGAACCATTGATAAGCACTCTTTGAGTCCGATTCTGTAGCCAATTGTGGATCCACCTGATAGTTGTTCCATCTAGCCCACTCTTAGCTAGCTTACTAATCAGGATATCATGAGGCACTTTGTTGAAAGCTTTGCTGAAGTCCAGATATATAATGTCCACAGCATTCCCACAGTCCACAAGGGAGGTTACCCGATCAAAAAATGAGATCAGATTAGTCTAACAGGATTTGTTCTTGACAAATCCATGCTGGCTTCTAGTAATCACTGCATTGTTTTCAAGGTGCTTCAAATATAACCATCAGCTCTTCGGCTAGCTTCTGCCACAAATCATGAGTAGCCATCTTGAGTGTGACGCAGTATAAATTTAACAGACAGTTACTCCTGCTTTAGACTTTTCCAAAATCAAAAGTAAAAAGAGTTACAATACCTCTTTCTTTCTCGTTTCAAAGCACATTTGTTGATCTTCCCATTGTGAAGTTTTTAAAGCATATTTTCTTTTTGATATTCCAGAAAAAAGGGTATTTAGTCCTGATTGAGGATAAAATTTCTCTTTGTTCCTAATTAGCCATAAATCTTTAAGAAATGATGTTGTTGATCTTCAGGATCTTGAAAAAAGAACTCCAAACGTGACGGCAAGCAATGATGGATTCTCCCACTCTCTACCCCTCCCCGAGAGAAACTGCAACAGCCGATGCCACTGCAAGTAACTCACAGAGAGAGCATTTAGAGATATGCCGGGAATCACTCTTAAATCATCCTCTTATTCCAAGGAGATTAACCAGCCAGGATAACTTCTTGACTGGATTTCATGCCGTGCTGGTCCCCCACAGTCCCGTGGAAGCATTAGGTCGACATTTTAAACTCCACTGGAAGCCAAGTAGTTACAACTTTTAATGAAGCAGATCTCTAGTAACCACAGTTAATGATAAGATATATAAACTTATGAGCAACTTTTAAAAAATAGCTCTAAACGTTTATTATCTAGGTTATTGTTCTCTTGTGTAAACCAGCTAAGAACATAAAAACTGTACTGGATCAGACCAAAGGCCCATCTAGTTCAACATTCTTTCCCCCAGTGGCCAACCACATGCCCATGGGAAGCCCACAGCTAAATCATAGAGTAACCATCAAATCCCCAAATCTGCTGTGTTAGTAAAAAGTTCTTACCACGGGATATGCTCACTTGTTCACATCTGGCTCCTACAGAGGAGTCAGTATCAAGGGATGGAGGAGTGGCCTAGGGATATATGAGAAATCCATTTCAGTTTGTTTTCTATCAGGATTTACCCAGTTTGCACTTTCTGGACTGAACATGGACTTGGACACAATCTGTGGTTGAAGTTTGTACATTTCCGAACTTGCAATGTGATTTGTGCCCCCCCCCAAATGCATTCGACATCATGCATACATTTGAAAAATGTGCATGAAAAAGGTGTACTTTTGAAAAATGCACACAAATATGCTTTAATCAAGGGGAGAAGAACGCATACATTTCAAAGATGTGCACAACTGATGCATACATTTGGGAAAGGGGTATGGTCTGAAGGCAAATGAGGCAATCACCTTACTGAAGTGAAGTACGGTAAGTCTGGATCTGGTCAGTGCTTGGAGGGGAGACCACCGGGAAACCGCATGTAGCCACCTTGAGTTCCACGATGGAAGAAAGGTGGGATATATAAATGTAATAAATAAATTAATAGATTACTCATGGAAATTTGCATGCAAGGGAAAAAAACCAAAGCTCACAATCTGATATGGACTTGAGTCAGAACAAGCTTTGAGATGGAATCTGGAGAACTTCAGTGATTTTGAGTTTTGCTGATTCACACATCCCACAGTCAGGCTAGAATGTACCTACAGTTCTGATGAGGGATGGACTAAAGGGTTGAATAGGTAGGCAGGCAGGAAGGCTGGCAATAAAGTGGAACTTGCAGCAGAAGTCCAAAGTCAGCACCATAGTCAAATCACTATGGGCACAAGAGACGAGACTAGTTTAATCAGCCATCTCAGTCAGGGAGCCAGAAGCCTGAAATGTTGCTTCAGTGCTAGGATGGAGTGTACTGAGGGCTAGGCCCTACCTTCCTGGAGGAGATTTGCTTTCAATTAAATGATTTATTATTTAGCTATTATTAACTTTTATGTACCACCTTAACTACTAAAAAGCCATCAAGGCAGTATACACTAATTTAAAACAATAAAACCCCACATTAATAAAAACAAGAACATTAAAAACAGTAAAAATATTAAACATTAAAAAGGAGGAGCAAAGGTGTATATTCCAGCATGGTTGCTGCCTCTGAGGCTGGTGTTGTGGGGGAGGCAGGCAGGCAGCATCCTCAGAATGTTCTGACCCATCTGTAGCAGTGATCTGTGAGGCACAGCAACACCATGGAAAGCTCCAACAGAGCAACTTGTTCTGACAAAAGTGTTGGTGAGTCTTTTCATGCAGTCTACCCCTCCCAAGCTCCATTCATCCAGTCTACCTCTCAGGACAGGCAAGGCAGTTTGGCGCCCTAGGCAAAATCAGATATTTAGCGCCCCCCTTCCCACTTGAGCCCTCCCTCCGGGGGGGGGCTCCAGAGCAAAGCAGCTGGGAAACGCCTGCTTGCCCAGTGCCCCCCCCCACCCTGGCCCTGCCACCGGGGCCAGCAGCCCTCTGCGGGCCTGGAGGCGGCGGCGCCTCTGGGACCCGTTTCCAGCAGGCAGCCGGGTAAGGGGCAAGCCGAGGGAGCTGTGTTGGAGGAAAGAGCAGAGCGGGGGTCCTGCTATCCGGGGTGGGAGGGTGGCGTCGGTCGAGCCGGGGGACTCCTGCCCAACTCCAGAAAGAAAGTTAAGAAGTTTGGAAAAGTTTTTAGGAGAGGGCGGCGGAGCTGAGGAGAGCATGCTGGGCTTCTTGTGGGGGGGGAGACGGGCATGGCCGGGGGCATCTAGCTTAGCCCGGGTGCCCACTCGCTCCTGGGGGATGCACTGCCGGCAGGGAGGAGCGGGGGGTCAGCTGCCCACCGCGCTCCTCTTCTGACGGCTGCTGCTGCTGCTCCTGGTGCTGCTGCCTCTGCCCGGCACGGTGTCGGGGGTGCCATCAGAGCTGTGGGTGCGCATACGGCTCCCCGATGGGCAGGTGACGGACGAGAGCCTGCGTCAGCCTGGAGCTTCACAAGGGCGACGGCACTCTCATCACCTTCACAGTGGACTTCAAGCAGGTGCGGGGACGCCCGGTCGGGGCTCGGGGTGGGGGAATGCGAGGTGTATCTTGGGGGGGAGGGGAGGGGCGAGGCATTCCCCGCCGGTATAGCTTCCTCCTCCTGCTGCTGCTGCCGCTGGCCTCCACAGCCCGGGAAGGAAGGAAGGAAGGAAGGCGCAGGAGCGGCAGCGTTTCTGCACCCCCTTTGGCCATGCACCCTAGGCAGCCGCCTAGTTCGCCTAGTGGTAGCGCCGCCCTGCTACCTCTTCCAAGCTCCACCTCTTACCTGAAGATTTTGAATCCTTAAAGGACCCATACCCTGGCTTGAAGGCAAGCCCTTCTCCTCCTTTCTATAGCCTATTATGTTCCCTGGGCCACTGGGCAGGTGCAGTGGAGTGGGAGGTACAGGGGATGGGCAGACCAGTCTAAATCCATGTGTTCATAAGGAGGCCCATTCTGTCCCATTTCTGCATTAAATGTGCAGGGTTATATATGTGTGTGTTTTGTTTTGTTTTTTTAAAAACTTGCACAAAAATACTATTTTTACTTTTGCTTTTTACTTGCGAGGCAGTAAAATAATGTAATATTATCTTCTTTTTTGATGTTTATAGCCACCCCAAGTGTCTAGATTGGAGCAGCTATCCTTTTTTATTGTACAATATCCCTCGGAGGGATGACACATCTTCATGTCCATGGGAGGTATGGCACATCCCATCCTGTCATTCCAGTGGCATTTGCGGCCTCATTTTCAACAAGCAGCAGCCATGGAGTAGGTATTACCTGTTTTTTTTGTTTGTTTGTTTTTTTTAAAATTAATATGCAGATTCCAGAGGAGAAGTATGTTCCAATCCATACATTATTCTGGGAGGTGTGGATCAGGTCACTTCACTTTGGAATGCAGACCAAACAAATCAGCCATCCCTAGGGCGTACTGCTCTTCCGGTGAAATGAGCTCAGGTCCTGGATTGGTTCCACAGGCTCCTTACCACTAGCAGCAGGTTCAGTATCAGTCAGGAACCTAGTCCACTTCCTCAGCTGGTGGTACAGCAGCCCTGGACTCAGCTGATTCATTGTCCTGAGTTTGAGGTGAGGGCATTACCCAGAGCTGAGGGAGTTTCTAGAAAGGAGCTGCCATTTTCTAATGACATGACAGGGTTGTTGTGAGGATAAAATGGAGAGGAGGAGGATTATGTAAGCCACCTTGGGCTCCTTGCAGGAAAAAAGGCGGGGTATAAATATAATAAATAAATAAATAAATAAAATGACCATGAGAAACATTGACCCAGTTCACATGCAGTGGCAGCAAATCATGGGTTAATTTCCATGGCATGTGCTGGTGTCTCTTTAAATATGCAACCTCCAATTGGCCCAATTGGAGTTTGCTCCAGTGATGTCTGAACCCAGATACTATGGGTTAAACAACGCAAAGTTAACCTACAATTAGTAGTTAGGTTAACTTTGGGTTGATTAACCCATAGTGTCGGGGCTCTGATGTTACAGAGCAACCTCCAATCAGGCCGATCGGAAGTTGCATATTCAAAATGGCCATGGCACACACCCATGATTTGCCACCATTACATCTGAACAGGCCTGTTGTTGGCAACCCCTAAGGTAATCACATGGTGTTGTCCGGAAGCCAAATTAGAGTAAGGGCAATGCTTCCTGCCTTCACATTAGAGATATACTGGATAGCGTGGGGGGGGGGGAGTAAATGGCACCTGCCAGAAAGCAGCAAAGCAAGTGGTGGTGGTGGTAGTGAAAAAGATGAAGGGAGGATGGTTTTATGGAAATTTTCACACACACAGTGTCCCTGAGCCTCCAATTTTGATTTTAAAATAAATCAGAAAATAACTTTCATCTCAGCCCTAGAAACTATTATAACATAGATGTTAGTCCTACCAATTCCACTGGGATCATATGGGTAGGCTTGAATCCAGACATTCAAGCATAGTAAGATTTCACCTGGGACCTTTGCAGAGCTGCTTCTAAAGTAGACCGTGCTGGGCTAAAGGGACATAATGATTTGACTCAGCGTAGTAAGGTAGGCTCCTATGACTGCTGGTGGGCACAGAAATGTTCAGCTCTTCTTCAGCAACGATGTTGCCCCTAGCAACTGTGCATGAAAACCGCCAGTCATTCGACTTATAAGAAGTAATGGAAACATGCTACACTCGCTGTTTCCTTTAATCCTACCTTCACACCGTTGGTCACTCTATAAAGAAAATTATATCTTGCTACAAAGTACTGTAAACACTTACATGGAGCCAAAGACATTCATTTTCAAGGATATCGATCTTCTGACAACATTTTATTACAATGACTTTATTTCTATTATGTCAAATGATAGATGTAGATTTAATAACTTTAGGTGATGGATGTTGATGGAGTAAATTGATGGTATTTCACTTCACTATTATTAACCTCCAGTATTTTGAGTGGTTTAGTCACAAAGCATTTTTGCATCTGATAGTTTTCACAGTTCTCTAATGTTTGCATTTGTTTTATTAGCTGTGGTAATACAGGGCCACTGGGATTAGATAGCACAGATGAAAACGGAGGCACTCCTTCTGAGGAGTAGAATACTAAATAATGCCTAGTTCTCACTGAGGCACCAGACCTGTGTCTAGGACAGGACAGACTCCTGCAAACCTCACAGGATGGAGTGCTCCTCCATACAGAAATTCCCTCTTCGAAGAAAAATAGTAGTTGTAGATGAGAAACCTCCACTCTGACATGCTAGTTTTCGATGAGCAAAGATTTTTTTTGCTGTTGCTAGGGAGGAGCATAAACATATGAAAATTGCACCAACCTTGTGAGAAGGAAGGAGGCACTACATGAAGTGGTAAAGCCCAGACAAAGGTTTGCCACCTCAGTGAGAGAAGTAGCAACTACTATAGCAACTTGGTGCAGCAAGACAACACATAGAACCATGTCTTTGAAGAAGTTATATTTGTCAAGTTGCCTTGTGTAGTTGCAGAATATTTAGTGTTTGGTACTACTTTGAGTTCCGCTGCACAAATTACATTTTAGGATGTTTAAAGTGTGCACCCATGTTCATGTAAAGCATGAATGCAGTAAAAAACATGTGTAGTATGTAATAAATATTTATTAGTAGAGTAGGATTTATAATTTATTAAGAACATAAGGTGCTCTACATTATAAAACCACAGAATTAATCAGAACAACAAAACTCTGCCTGCAGGCCTATAGTCTAAATAAACAGACACATTAAGAAAAAGGAAAAGGGAAGGAGGTAATGGAAGACAGTGGAGGAAGAGAGAGACTTAACAGTGCAATCTCATTTATGTCTAGTCAAAAGAAAGCCCCACTGAGTTCAATAGATTTTCTCCCAGGTAAATGTGTAAAGGATTATTACCTAAATTAAAATATCTCAGGGCCAAACTAGATGTATGGGTGTGGTGGGGAAACACAGAGGCACACAATATAGGTGCCTCTATGTTTTCCACCTGCAGCTAATAGCAGTTGGGGGATGGGGTGAGGAAAATTATATCAGGGAATCCTCCCAGGGCTTTTCCCCTGAGACCCCTGCCCCCTGTGCCGCAGTCCTGTTCCAAATCAGGTACTTTAACAACAACAACAACAACAACAACACATCAGGAGATGCAGTCATATCACACACATTTCGGCCCTCAATTAACTGGAAAAGGTGTGGAAAAGTAGATATTTCTTGAGGCACTTCTTCAAAGAGTAGGAAGGGCTTGGCTGCAGATAGGAGACAGCAGATGTACTGTAACCTTTGTTTTAACTTGTAACCAAGAGGTTGGCACCAGAGAAATGTAAAGCCCCGGAAGGAGTACAAAGAGAACTTAATAAGGAAAGAAAAGCAGAAGTAATAGAAGTAAGAATGAAGATATTTTTAAAAAAAAAATACATAGAGGGAAAGGGAAACTAGAAAAAGGGGAGAAGAAGAGAAGAAATATAATCAGATTTACAAGCAAGAAAGATGAGATGCATATTGCAAAGTGAAGCATAGATACCAGTGGCTTGAAATGGTGTAATGGAAAGCAAAGAGGCATTACAATAATCACGACTGGTATTCAAGCTTAAATATCTGTTCATTATACAACTACATTCTTCACAGCACCAAGATAGACTGCAGCTCCTTGTCATGTCTATACTCAGCAACAAGCCTGAGTAATCGATGTGTAATGTGTGAAACAATCCTTAGATTCACCTCTCTTCTTGCTCTCTTGGTCGTTTTTGGTGCTAACAGAAGGCTATCTACCATAATGAGGAAGAGGGAGATGAAAAAGCAAGGCGTTGGCTGAGGAGTGGCTATGGATATGTGGTTTCAGCTGGAGAAGGGATGGAGTTTGGGAGAGTGGAAAGTTACTTGTTGGTTCTAAGTGTGGAGATGTCCATTTGGTGGAGAAAAATCTAAGTGAGAAGGAGGAGTCTTGGTTGGAAAATTATTTTTCAAAAACTGACAAGGGAAGTGACTAGAAGATCGTAGGGATGGATTAGAATTTCATTTCAGTTTGTTTTGGATAAGAATGTACCAAAATTCACAAATTTATTTTCAGGATGGAAAGAATTTGAGATTTAAAAACTCCTAATGTAGGAGAAACCAAAATGGTCAAATTTGTCCAGCTAGGCCCAGAGTTTTGAGAGCTTAGTTCTTAAAAGTCTGAATTTGAATCCCAGGCTATTCGGTCATGTTTGTGGTGCTGAGTTAGGGTTGCCACCACTATTTTTCTAATGGGCTCCTCATTTTTAACAGCTATATGGCAGACAGGTACAAAATGATTTCCTTCATATATCCATTACATTTTCTGGTGCAAGTGGGTGAGAATTTCAGTTCAGTTCATTTTTGATAAGAATTTTACAAACTTCACAAATATCTTCATGAGATGGACAGAAATTAAGATATAAAAATTGTGAATGCATGATAAAGCATGACTGGCAGATTCAACCATCTCTAGCTGTAAAAGAGAATAAGAAAGGGGTAGGGTAAGTTAAGGGGGAGGAGGAGAAAATATTGTAAGTATGCTCACGCTGGCCTGAGCCAGAGAAAGAAAGAAAGAAAGAAAGAAAGAAAGACTTTTATTCCTTCTTTCTGACTAGCTAGCTAGTAACATTGAAGCATATATGGTCTACCCAAGTACTGGCCTTGCTGCAAAAGGAGAATTCCATATTTGTGTTGCTTAGTGCACAGATGACCAAGGAATGGACAGTCAAGGGAAATAAATGCATAGTTGTAGTCCAGCCTTCCCAAACCTGGTGTCTTTCATATGTTTTAGACATCAACTCCCATCAGTCCTGGCTGGTAGCAATGCTAGGGATATGTGGGGAATCCTCTAGGGGGCATGGAAATCTGATGGATTTTCTTAACTTGGCCCCATGGATTCGAATCCGCCAACCCTGTGCTGGCGCCAACTCAATCTGATGCAATTCGAGCCAGCGCACAGACTTCCATTTTTAAAGTGGGCCATGATTTGCATAATTAAAAAAAAAAAAAGCTGGGGAAATTTGCACAAAATTCGGGGCTCCACTCTGCAAATTGCAGAGCAGAGACCCAAATTTTGCACAAATCTGAAATTAACGGTCAGAAAATTCACAGCAGCCAAGGTGGAGTGTGTGCATATGCAGTGAGAAGAGGCTGCTTCCACACTTCTCACGTCAAATGTTATAACAAGTACAACAACAACAACAACAACAACAACAACGACTTGAACAAGTTGTCTTCGATTTGTGCAAATCGCGATTTGCACAAATTGCGCTAGAGATACATAGCTCTTGGCTACAAATCTGCACAAATATTTTGAGCAATTTTGCACAAGCCAAACACCCACTCACCCCCTAATCATCCTGATTTTGGCTGTTGGGTCAGAAATGTGTCGAAAGTCCATCGAGCTCAAGCGGAATTTTTTTTCCAGTGTTACACATCCCTAATTGTCAAGACTAATGATCAGGAATGCTGGAAGTTGTTCCTCAAAACATCTGGAGGGCAGCAGGTTGGAAAGCTGTTCTGGTCTGTAAATGGTAGTTCTAAATCTCACTGAGGGAATGGACTTGTGTCTGTGCCCTAGCACATCAGGCTGCAGATATGGGCAAGCTGCGGATGTGGATATTCCTTCCAGAACTTCAATCGCAGATGTAACCTGGGCAATAGCCTAGAGCAGTGTTCTCCAACCTTGGGTCCCCAGATGTCTTTGGCCTACAACTCCCAGCATGCCCCAGCCAGCATAGCTGGGAGTTGTAGGCCAAAAACATCTGGGGACCCAAGGTTGGAGAACACTGGCCTAGAGCTTACACTTCCTGGACAGGCATGCTAAATGTTATTTAAAGAAATAAATAATAAATTCAGAAGTATAAATCTTGCAGCTGTAGTTTCTGTGCGGATTAGCTTTTGTTTGAACAACTAGAGGATGGGTAGTTTCCCCTGTGGGGGGGGAAATGACTTGAGTTACATGGTAATCAGTTTCCTTCTTGCTGCAATGGGAGTCATTAAGATCTAGATGTTTACCACACTGTGGCCTTTGCCTCATTGTGGCATTTTGGCTTTATTCCCAATGCTGAAATGTGATACATGATTCTCACTAGAACTGGCTAAGGGAATGTTAAGGGAAAGTACTGTGACAACTATATAAATGGATGCACCAACTTTCAAAAGCATCCATGTTGTTGTTTTTGTTGTCGTTGATGTTATACTATGAAAGACAGTTTCCTGGACATGTCAAAGGAGACAAATAAGTGGTTTTAGTTACACATTAGGCTTACTTTCAGTTCAGTTCCATGTATTTAGTTTAAGTAGAAATGAAGAGATCTTGAGATCTCAAAAACTTGCTCATTTTTTCTTTGAGTTGACCTAATAAAGTATCAACAAACAAAAAACCCTACAGTTTATGAGAAAATAAGTTTTCAGCCAAGCACCAAAAAGCCAGGAATTTGTGAGCTAAGGCTCACAAGCCTTAACACCACATCCTCCCCAAGGAGGTAAAAAGTCCAAGTGAAATTCTCATTTTCTCAAAGCAGATAAACCATGTAGATGGGATGGAGAACATAAAGATGTGCAAGGATTTCGTTCGGGGGGGGGGGTAGAAATCTGGCGGACTAGCTGGGCTCAACCCGCCGAACTCCGTCCCGCTTACCTCTTCCCCGGCGTCTACTTACGTTCTCCTGAGTCAAGCCGGGGAAGCAACTTCTGGGTTCCTGGCAGGCTGCTGTTTATGTAGAAAATTCCTTAAGATATGCCTAAAGTGGCTGCAATTTGCATAATTTGTGCAAATTGCGGCTGCTTTTGATGTATCTTAAGGCATTTTCTGTGTAAACAGTGGCCCACTGGGAACCCAAAAGTCCGGTGAGCAGCGTGGTGAGCACCAGCTTTCGGCCCAGCAGGCATAGCAGTAGTGTTCATTGAGCAAGAGGTGGGGCAGGTCCCAGCGGATTGCCCACCCCTAGGATATGCAGAGGTGACTGTGGGGTTGTGAAAAACTGATAACAAACAACTTAGGGCCACCCACTTCTCTCTTTTTTGTTTAATGGAGGAATTGAATTGCAGATATTATTTAGTTGGCAACCAAGCCATTCACAGCCTGGATGGTTACACCATGTCAACATCTATATATATAAAAGAAGTCCTGACTGACTGACTGACTCATCAATGCCCAGCTCAAACAGTTTAATCTAGGAATGTGAAATTTTGAAGGGACATTGCTTTTATGACATAGACACCCACTATGGAAGGATTTTTGGAAATTCCATCCCTAAGGGGGTGAAAAAAGGGGGCAAAATCACCCCACTCTCATATCTCCTATGGGCAAAACAACAGGGGAGCAGTTATGCAAATCGGCCTCACCTCATAATTGCTGCAGGAGCCAATAGGGACAGTTATGCAAATAGCCCATACGACACTTAGAATGTTCATATTAATTCCTGCAGGGGCCAATAGGGGTGGGTATGCAAATCTCCCCTAGGCCATTTAGAATGTTCTCTAAGGGGGTGAAAAGGGAGGGAAACGTTTTAAATGACTGCCTGACTGAATGACTGTTTTGTGTGAGGCGTCGTCGCATAGGCTCCATCACGTTTTGACAGATCTACCCCAAACTTGGTACGGTCACTCTTCATCACCTGTAGACTCTCAGGATTCACCTGATTTTTCTTTAAGATCAGATATTTCTGTCAGAAAAGATTTCTGCTGCCAGCACCCAGCCTAAATGTTACATTTTCAGTCAGAGACACTGTGGGCTTGTTCGCACAACATGGGAACCGCGGGGGAGCAGAAGTCTCCCGCGGTTCCCGTGTCGTGCGAACGCTGACCGGGGATGCCCCCGCGGGACGGCCGCACGTGGGACGCATGCAAAGTGACCATGGTCGGTAGATGGGTAAGCCCCTACCGCGTGTGGTCACCCTGCCGCCGCTCCAGCCTGTAGGGGCAAACGGCCCCTCTGGGCATCCTGGTCCCTGCCCCCTAGCGCCGGGAGGTCCGCACTGTGGTGTGGGGACTGCCGGCTCCACCAGGGTCTGCCCATGAGCACGGGGCGCAGGTCATCTGTGGCGCCCCACCGGACCCCACAGGATCGCCCCGTGGTGCCTCCCCCGCCCGCAGCCTGGGTTGTGCGAACCGGCCCTGTATCTTTTCCATACAGCTCTCGCAGGCCTTCAAGGAGAAAAAACCAAATAAAACCCTTTTCATTTTAAACCTGTTTTTTTTTATTTTTCTTCTCCATAAAAAAAATTCAAAATGCACATTGAAAATTTAAATGTAAATGGTGTGATGATACCACACACAGTCGTACCAATTGTAGGCGATGGAGCGTGCCTATTCCAGGCACTATCTTTCATTATGTATGGCAGTCAAAATCTAGGTAGGGAGGTACGTGAACAAATAGTTGACCATGTCATTGAAAACTGGGATGCATTCTCTATAATGTCCCATGACAGTGATGGAAACAACTATGTGAGTGCCGATGCATACTTTGACAACATGTCCCAACCCCATACTTATGCTGGTTTGTGCGAATTGACAACAGGTGGACAATTGTACCAAATCCTAAAATTCACACGAGCGAAGCCGCAGGCAACAGCTAGTATAATATAAAATCAAAGCCAGGGTTATGGGTTCAAACCCATATTTGAAATATTAAATGGATACCAGAAGCTATACTCTCTCTAATAATACTATACCAAGGATGCAATCCTATGCTCACTTACTTGGGAGTATGCCCCATTGTACCCAGTGGGACTTACTTCTGAGTAGAACCATATATGTTTTGCGCTGTAAATGAAAAAGTCCATTATAATCAGTGGCACTTTTTAAACAATGCAGTTAGTATGGGATGTACAACAATAAAATAAATTATTAATTAATAAAATAAATAATTTGTTTCCTTTACAATTTATCATTACATTTTACCTCCAAGTAAATGGAGTACCTGTGCTTTCCAAAGTTGCTAGTTTCCTTGAACCTCTTTTTCATTTAGACTGCAGTCCTATACCTATGTACCTGGGAGTGAGCCTCACTGAACTCAGTAGGATTTACTTCTGAGTAGACTTATATATGATTGTATGGAATCTGCTGGGAAACTGGTACACAACTGAAGCACCCACCTTTTATCACTCTGCAGGACTCAAGGCTCACCCACAATTGTTACTCTAACCACTGTAACTTATTCACTTCAGTAGAACACAAGTGGTCCTCCCTGCTCCTATCAAGGCAGGGAGATGTTCACCTGACTCATCTTAAATATCTCATACAGAGATAAGACTACCATCATTCCCAATTTACTTTTTACCTTCCTCTTCTGGAGGTGACTGAAGTAGTTCCTCCCTGCTTTTACTGTGCCCCAGGATTCAAGGCTCACACATCATTGTTGCTCTAACCTCTGTAGTGTACTCCCTTCAGTACAACACAATGAGTCATCTTGGCCCCTATCAAGGTGGGCAGATCCTCACCTATCTCATCCCAAACATCTCATATAGAGATGGGACTATTATCTTTCCTAGCTGAAATTCTGCCTGCCTTTTCTGGAGGCAACTGAAGTGGTCCCCTCCTTGCTTTTAATGCTCCCTGGGACTCAAGGCTCAACTATAATCACTGTACATTATTTCCTCCAGTAGGACTCAAGGAGTTCTCCCCAGCTCCTATCACAAGTTCTGTTTGGTGGCCTGGTCTGCAGGCTGGTGTGTGAAGGTGAACCTGCTGGGAAACAACAAGCACATGAGGAGAGTCCTCCTTACATGCCAGTTTCACAACAGAATTGGGGGGGGGGGGCTCGCACCAGCACACCTTTCCCAGCAGATTCAGCCCACCCAGCCTACCAAATAGCATCACCTTCTTCTCAGCCACTAATAATATGTGGCAAACAGCAGTTCCCCGCCCCCCATCAGCTGTGATGGGAGACAGAGAGAAAGAGAAAAGCTTTTGAGCATGCCCAGGGTTATCACTAGTCCCACTGACTTCCATTACATGTAAAAAACTTATACTAAAAACTAAATGAAATGAAACTTTGAAGAATAGTTTTATACTGACTCCAACACAAGAAGAATAGAAAGTCATCAACATTTAAGTCAGAACCCTTTGGTCTCTTCAGAAATTCTGAGTAAAAAAGGTTGCCAATTCATTTGCAAAAGTCACTTTTGACAGAGGGAAGGTGCTTTATTTCATTTTTTTTGTCCTTAAACTGCTCTTTCTTTCACAAAATCTCACCAATCTTCCTAAGAACTTCAGTGTATGTAAAATGGTCACTTCTTTCTCGCACCTGAAATGATCAATCTTTTTCCGTTTTATAAAGCTTAGAACAACTCACCCCGATCACCCCTTAATTTGATGGAATGTTCAGTTTACAGATGGGCATTAACATATGTGCAACTACTGTAGTGTGTACAATTACAGTATATGGATTTTTCCTGTTAAGATGTTTGTGTTCGTTGTGTGTCTAAAAGTACACTGGTTGTTAATTAGTCAAAGGTTTCATTTCATCATGATGCATCAAGAAGAACAAGTGACTTTATTTTTGGCCTTGGTGAAAGGAATAACAGCATCCACATCCATGGGCATTTAGTTGATTTATCTTTGATTGTGCAAAAGACAAATTATTAATAAGTTGAAAAAAGAGCACAGAAGAAGCAGAAACAAAATGGAGTTTGTGCAACAGTGCATTATTCAGGCTTGTTGAGGAGATGTGCCTTTCATTGGTTTGGTGAAGTTCTGGCCAGCGATTCAAAAGTTTTAAAGATTTTCCTGCCTCATGAAAGCTTATGGCAGCAACTGCTGGCAAAGTTATATCAGGCATGCTCAGTTTCATTCTGAAGCTAGAATGCTGCCACTACTCCCACTCTGTTACAAAGGGCTTCTGCATTTAATACCTATTCCTTTAGTTATGGAATGTGACCTCACAAGGTGAGACAGACTACATGTTACTATACAGACTGGGACCCTAGAATGCAGGGAGGGGAAGGAGACTTTAATCATTTGCCCCATCCTGCTGTGGTCCCAATCAGGATCAGGCCCCCACGCTTTAACTGATGTGCCCTGTGATCAGTGATGATGTTGTGCAATGTCACAAATTGTGCTTGCTTACAACCTACCCTACCTACATGCACCCACAC
This sequence comes from Shinisaurus crocodilurus, assembly GCA_021292165.1. NCBI lineage: Eukaryota > Metazoa > Chordata > Lepidosauria > Squamata > Shinisauridae > Shinisaurus > Shinisaurus crocodilurus. The sequence continues at coordinate 147,268,282 of CM037878.1, read as the reverse complement.
TTTTCCTTTGTCAGCAAAGATGCCCCACATTGTCCTGATCCTGTATTGCCTTAGCATCCAGCCTTGCTGCCAGAAGAGGACTCCCTCTCACTGTCCAACCCACCCTGCCAGCTACTGATCTAAGCAGCAAACAGACATGGGTCAACTCACAGGAGGATTCCCCTAGCAATAAGGCAAGAAAGGACTAGGACAAGCAGGGGCAACTTTGCTGGCCCCAGCAGGCACTCCATCCTCCCCATCTGGATTTGGGCCAGAAAGACCTACATGTGAGCAGGAAAACACCTGTATAGGGCTATTGTCTGCTCAGGTTCCTTTTTCTTCAAGCCTCTGCCAACTTTGTCATTCATTCATTTCATTTATTAAATATCTGTACAGCCCAATAGTCGAAACTGTCTGGGTGGCTTCCAAATATTGTCCCAGTTTCTTTTACCACTGAGTCTATTCTCTCACCTCCCTAGTACTCCTTTCTCCACCACCACCCATAATACCCCACCCCGCTGATCTTAAGCACTATTAAATTTCATCAGAGCCCTTCTCTGACTATCTTCTTCTTGCCTCAACTCCTGCTTCATCCTTGTTCTCCATCTATGATCGGTTTCCTCTTTCTCACTCCATTCCCTACTCAATGCATTCTGGTAGAACTTCCTGAAATGATGACGTGACCACACTGTTGCATCGGTCGTGTGGGCATTCTAGGATGGGCTGCTGAACTACAAGCTTGTGTCTGAGGAGGAGCTCCACACTGCAGCAAGTGCAAATGGGGGCTTTCTAAAAGTTTTAAAAGTTAAAAAGAGAGAGCGTGAGTGAGAGATAAAGACCATTTGACCACTTTGCACACTTAGTGAGGTAGGTGCACACCCTTGCCCCCCCCACTGCCCCCAATTAGAATTTTTAACATCAAAGTTCTCTCCCTCTCCAACCCCTTTCAAAGGCATCTTCATTTACCACCAGCACCACCACCAATTGCTGAGAAAAGGAGAAAAATATTCGACACAGATTTACTTTTAAGTCTAATTAGATAAAGGGAGGAAGTATTGATGTACCAGCTAATCAAGCTGTTACTAAGTCTTCTGAGCACCCCAGCTGTGTAGAGGTGTGAAAAAAAAATTAAAGTTCAGCATTCTAAAAAAGAAAAAGAAGAGGAAAGGACACCCTATTTCTATTTGTGAGTGACGACAAACAATGGTTCTGGCAGATTCAAAATAGCATTTACTCAGCATATGAGTTATGGGCTGATCTAGTTCCAAATTCTTATCCAAATTAAATATGTTTTTTTTTTAAAGAGATATACTCAGGAAACTACGTACTGGAATTCTGACAGTGTAATACTGTACATGTCTACTCTGAAGTAAGTACCATTTAATTCAACAGGACTCACTCTATGTAAGTGTCTAGGAATGCAGACTAACAGTGCAATCTAGGGATGTGCACGGACCACAGTCTTCAGGACCTGTCTTTTCTGTTTCTGTCTTTCCCTCCTGTCCTCACAGTTTCCTTAGAACCTCTCTTCCCAATCTCTGTCTCATTTTCTCTCTTCAGCACCTCTCCTCACAATATATCTGTGCTTTTATACTGTCCCCTCAGAATCTCTCTACAGTGCCTCATCAGGGTCAAAAAAGAGTTGAGATGTTGGCATTCTACTAGAGGGCTGCACTCACATTTCATTATGTTGTCCCTCCCATTCTGCAAATATGAGCTTATGAATCTCATTGGCTAAAATGAGGTGAAAAAAAATCACACTCCCTCCCCAAACCTACATATAATTTATATTTCTTTTTTGGGTGAAGCACATAGTACACTTTCTCCCTTACCTAAGACAATAAATTGTTTTCCAAAAGATAGTGTACAAATGGAAAAATGTTACTACCAAATAAACCCCGTGTAAGTCTATGAGGGGAAAAAATCAGACAATATCGGTCAAACTGCTGGTGGGTGCTCTTCAAACTTTGAACTTTGATATATAAGCCATTTCTTGCTACCTCATTTCTTGTTTCCTCATTCCCTTTCTACCTCAAAATTAGCATGGACCATCCTCAAACCTACACATCCTCTCCTACACTGCCAAGTTTCAGATCAGTCTGTTGAGCCGTTTTCTCAGTATAAGCCATAGAATCTACTGCCTTCACAACTTCTGGTTATAACGGAGGAATGTGATTCCAGTCAGCTCACCCTTTACATGGGGCCACTATAATCAGTAATCTGATTATCAAATAGGGAAAATCTAAAGGAAGTGTATTCAACTTTGTCTCCCTCCCTCTGCTGCCGTGCATCTGTGTATACTGCAGCAATGCAGCCAGCTATTACCATGGGCCTAGCCCTTGTAGCATACCCTCACAAAGAGCAGGAGTACCTTGACTACTCAAAGGAGCAGTCTTGAGGGGAATGGACCACTGTACACATCTGCAGAATGTGGAGCCTCATGCTTATAGTAAGAGTGTTCACCTGGTAGGATACATACTCATCTGAGGAACCATAAGTTGTGGGTCCTCCTGCCAATTCTGTTGCACAAAGGGGACCCACCACAGCTCACTCAAGGGAGAGTTAGTGCTTGCTAGAAGAAGCCCTGAAATGAGCAGAAATGCTTGATTTTGGAAGGAGGCTGGTCGGTGGAGCTCCCTTATGTGAATTCTGTCATACTGCCTCCTTCCAGAAACAAGTGTTTCCACTTATTTTGGATTGCCCCGGAACTGCTAAATCACCATTTCACAAGCAGTAAGGGCCAGTTGCACAAGGGAATTGGCGGGGTATAAGAGAATTGGTGGGGGCATTCCTGGTTGGATTCTACACTTTGTTTCCTGTGATCAGCAAGGTCTCCTCCCCTGAAGCTCCTGCTTGCCTCCTTGTGCATCTGACCTTCTGTATCAGAGACACTGCTGTTGCTGCCTAATCTGCGTATTTCTCTTCTATAATATCCTGTTTTGAATGACTGCTGAGGGGAGGGCATTCTAGCATTAATGATCATTTCAGTGCAGATCCAGCCAGTTCATACAAGCGGCACAGGCTGGCTTGCCATCAAGTGGAAATATTTCCATGAGGGTAACACCCATCCATGCATGAAGAAAACATTGTTGAGGCAATGGTGAAAAAGTGACCACTTCATGATTAAACACCATTTTCTGCACATCCAGGAAGATGGGGCTATTTCCACTGAACTAATATATCAATGTAATGCTAATATGACAATGTTTCACAGTATCTGGGGAGACTTCCTGGAAATTAAAGCAATTCAAAGCATAGAAGAAAATTAAGTTTGTGACCCAAGTACAAAAGGGGAGTATCTCACACATTTATTCCTTTGTTATTTTTTTCTCTCTCCTTTTGTATTTTTCCCTCTTGCACATTATTCATCTTTCTCCTTTGGTTTCTCTTGGATTGGGGTTTTTTATTGCAAAGTTCAAGGATAGTGTGAAATAAGCACATTAATCTCTTGTACAGTGGGGTATCTGGGCCAAATTTGTTGCTTAGCTGAGCTGATGTAAATCTGTAATACTGCAGTTGTAGTTGACAGTGATGGAGGTGTCCCAGATGGATATCAGTGTGCTTGAGTAAAGCATCTGGCCTCATATCCTGGGTTAGCACCACTGCCTCTGTGCTCCTTTCTTTTGTATATAATCGAAGTCTTCAAGAATAAGTCTGCTAGAAGAAAAACAGGAACAAACTCTGAACCATAACCACTGTTAGCAGCTTTGACATAAATATATCTTGAGATGACAAGCATCTTGATGGTTTCAAATTACATATTTAACATCATTGAAATACCATAAAACTATACAGCACTTCAATATATATAACTTGTGAAAGGTCAATAGCATTTTACAGGTGAGGACGATTGAGATGAAGGGAAGATAAAAGAGTTTTTTAAAAGGGTAAAAATAGGGATGTTCAAATGGACACCTCTTACGCATTGAGTGGAGAGCAGAGTTGAACTCACTGGCCATTCTTCCCTGCCACTGTGCATTCTGGCCGTGCTCATGCCTGCCACATGTTCAGTGAGCATGGGAAGGGGCCCTAGGTGTGTATCAATGTACACACACAGAGCTTCTTCATGTGAAAGGTACCCTGAACCGGTCATGATCCCTCCTTTGTGCGGAGGGGCTTTATACAAGGTGGCCCCTTCTCTTGCTTACTACATGTGTGGCTCATGAGGGAGGCATGGCTGATGTGAGTGTCCACCAGATTGTTGGTTACAGAATGTTCAGCAAAACTCTTTGGACTAGGGCCATGAATTTATCCTGTTGTTGTTGTCATCATTGTTATCATCACATATTGATATAGAACATTTCAAATGTTCATGGCTTTTAGGGATGTATGGAGTTTGTTAAATCCATTCTGTCTGCGTGGCACCTTTCGTTCCATCATCCGCTCATTGATGGAATTGGATTATGCACAAATGCGGTCATAAGCATTTGTGCAAATTCACACTTGTGCAAATGTGCACTTCCGATAATGTGCAAATCCCCCCAATGTACACAAATGTACTTCATATTAAGTAACATGAAGGTGTGTTCTGCCAAATGTTTTCCCAAAGGGCTTGGCAGGGGTTCTTTAATGAATTCTCATGCCATAATAAATCCAGGAAGATCAAGCCAAACATCTTTTATTGTGAGTTAAGATCCTTATTATACAGTGTACAACAATCTCAAGTCCCCTAGTAAGAGCCCCACCCCTTGGACAGGCAGCGACCACAATATCACCAACTGACCAGTCAAGAAGCTCTGCCTCCAGTATCAGTTGTGTCCTTGCTGCAGTCACTCAGCCTTGAGGTCTCTCTCCTCCGTCTGCGTCTGGTTTGTTGTCCTTCTTCAGGCTGGCAGCCAAACAGCTCCTGGATCTCTCTCTTCCTTCTCAGCACACTTCAACCACACACACCACACTGCATCACCAGGCTGCATTTGCTAGTCTTATATACAATTCTAGCACCAAACTCCATGGGCTGCAGACCTCATGTTTAAATGATAACACCTGTGCTGTGCTGGGTGGCAGCCAAGTCACATGCCGGTAAGTTGCTGATCATTGCATCAGGCTGGCAAGCAGCCAGGTCACATACCAGTAAATTAGCCAAGGCCATTCGCTGATAACACCTACATTTTAGTTTCTTAAATCAAGCCCAGAGCACAGAGGAAGAGCTCTGTACAACACTCCTGTACTCCTCGATTATCTTCCGCAATTCCCAGTACACCCCCAAAATGTGAATTTTCATGCTTTAGTCTATGGGGGGAAATGCGCTTTTGTAAGGCTGTCTAAACTGCTTGAGGCTGAGGTGAGTTTTAAACTAGATACTTCACAGATTTGCAGTTTCAGCCACTAGGTACATCGGCTTCAGTCTCCTTATCATTTCCATTTCAATTGCTTCAAGACAATTATGTCCACTTGTGTTGGTGTGTTGCGTATATGTTATCAATAGGGCAAGTGTTTATTGGCTCTTATTGCTGAATGGTTGACTCAGGGATAGATTAAATATATAAAAAATTCCAAAATCCATATAGTGCTAGCTTTCGACATCTCCAGGTCTCTTCTTCAGGCAAGATGTTACACAAAGTAGGTTGATGGTGGGGTAGAGATAGGTGTGGAAAAAAGGCTGACTAGATGTAGTCAGGATGCCTGCATGGTCAGAGTCTCAGGAAGATGATGGAGGAGGAGGGGTTGCAGACATTCAAACTGGGCTCTGCCATGAGATGTGATGGTTTCTTATTCCAGTGCCCCTAGGGCCACTGTGTAAAGAAACTGTAGAGTCTCTATTTCTGAATATATAAAATCCAGTTGGTAACTCAAAACTGTCTTCATCCTGGGTGAGCCAAACAGGTTCTTTGGTTGGTGGAAAACAGAAGTAGAGATCAACCAGGCCTTATCTTAACAAAGCTGGGGATAGATTTCATACCCTCCAACATTTCACAGATGAAAATAGGGACACACATGTGAATTTGTAAGAGGTATGGTTAAGTAACATGAAGGTGTGATCAAGAGGGTGTGGTCAGGCAACATGAGGGCATGGCCAAGGGTATAGCCACCCATCACAAGATGCTCTAACCATTTAAGGGCTCTGACCAGTCAGAAGCCACTTTGATCTCCAGACCCGTGATGATAATGATGATGATGGTGATTGCTGTTGTTGTCATTATTATTATTGTACCGTCAATGTGCATGGTGCTTTACCGAGTATAAGAGAACAGTTCCCTGCCCCAAAGAGCTTACAATCTAAAATGTAATAAAGAGGCAACAACAAATGGTAGGAAGGGGTAAACTGGGGAGGAATATTTTATTTTATTTATTTATTATATTTATACCCCGCCTTTTTTCCTGCAAGGAACCCAAGGCGGCTTACATAATCCTCCTCCTCCTCCTCCTCCTCCTCCTCCTCCTCCTCCTCCTCCTCCTCTCCATTTTATCCTCACAACAACCCTGTGAGGTAGGTTAGGCTGAGAGACAGTGACTGGCCCAAAGTCACCCAGTGAGTTATGTCATTATTTCAGTCAAACGTAACTTTCAGCCTACTTTCCTCATATTGTGCACGAAACTCCTTGTTTTAAAGATCTCCCTCCCACTTCCCTCCATGGTGACATTGTTCTCATTAGTAGTTTGCCAAAGAAATAATAATATTTAACTTTTTGATATCTCTGAGTGTGCAAAGTGGTTCACAGGCCCAACCTGCAAGCTTATATTATCTCCACTCAGAAAAAAAACATGTGGGTTCTATTGTACTTTATTTAAAAAAAACAAGAACAACAACACTGTGATTGAACAATAATGCCATAATTATTATTTGGCCTGAGGTAAAAGAAGTCATTAAGAGGCTTCTAGCACCAACAGTGTCTCTTGAATCCTTAAGAATTGTCACTAAGCAGTCTTCTGAAAACTCCGAAGTAAATAGTATTCCCTTATGTGCAAAATATCCCTTTAATAAATTACTTGTTTAAGGCATGGCTAGCTGGGGAATGCTGGGAGTTGTAGGACTTTTTTTCTGTCTAAACATGCATAGGATTGTGCCTCTAGTGTTGGTTCCCATTTCACGTCTAAGCCTCTTATACCAGGTGGTTTTAAAGTGTCCTAAGAATTGGTGGCAGTGGAAAAGGGTCAGCACCATGGCTTATATCTGTAGGCATATTCAAAGATGTCTCTTTAGCAGTTTGGAAACCATCTAGCTGCCTGATTGGACTAAATGTTTGTCCAATCACACATAGCAGAACTATGCATGATTGGATTATTTACTTTAGTGTAAGTGCACACAGCCCCCGTTTGGATTGGGACCAAGGTGCTCCAGGTGGGGGGTTTCAAGCTTCCCTGCTCCCATTTTTATTTCCAAATTCCACCCCTCCCCAATTGGGGGGATTAAAAAACAAAAACAATCTTCACTGATTCCAATAAAGTTATTTTTATAAAAAGAACCATTGTGGGGTGGTGAAGGTGGAATTTTGTGATGGAAGGGGGAAAGCTTAAATCTGCCTACCTCCTGGAGTGCCATGCACCCAATCGAAATTGGGGTTACACAATCTTACACTAAAGTACTACTTCTTCAGAAAATATGGACTGCCCTTGCACCCTAATCCTGCAGTGGCCATCCACAGTTTATTTCAGTGCATGTTGTTGCAAGCACACTTTCTTGAGGCTGAGCTACACGCCGTGGACCAAGTGCAGGGCCCCCAACCCCATCTTTCACCTGTTGCCTTACTTGTGGGGCTGTGGGAGAGGATTTGTAGGGCAGCAGCAGCAGCAGCAGCAGCAGCAGGCGGGACAGGGTGGGGAATGCTTTATTCATCCTGTGACCCTCGATTCTCCTCTGCAAACAGACCTTCTGTCTGCCTGAGAGAACCCTGGACAGCTGATCTGGTCAATGGTCTGCAGGAGCAGTTCTGGGTACCGAAAAGATCTTGGGCTCAGGCCCACAGGACAAAAAAAAAAAAAGGCACACATTTGCATCTGCTGATGTGCACTGAAGTCTCTCTCTGTATTTGTCTGTAAAGGACCCTGTCTCCTAAGGATGTCCCTATTTGTAAAAAGGGCTGCATGGACAGGGGAGAAGAGGGTGTCATGCCCCTGCCCATGGGCGAAGCGTTATAGCTGTAAGTATGTGAGGGGAGGGGGGAGTGTGAGAGGAGTGTGGAATGTTGAGATGTCTGCTGATTGGCTGAGAGAGTGAGAAGGGCGGTGCTGTTCAAAGGGGAGTCTGAAGAGAGAGGGAGAGGAGAGGAGAGAAGTCTGGAGTGAAGGAGAGAGAGGCGGAGAGAGAGGGTTGAGAAGTCTGAGTAGAGTGGAGTTTTGGGTAGTGCAGTCTGAAAGAGAAAGGGAGGGAGGGAGGGAGTTTTCAACATTTAGAAACCATTAACATTATTTCCCTACCCTTAATTGTAATTGAATAAATTTGTTTCCTTTTAAAACATAAAATGAGTGGTCTGAATGAGCTACCTTGAAACGGTTGGTGGCAGCGGAGGAGATTAAGAGTGTTGATTTTAGAAGCGTTGGCAGAGGTGGCAGGCTGGGCAAGGTGGAGACAGTGTGGGGGCCTGAGAGGTGGTGGCAGCGTCGGGATTTGACCGTAGTAAAGCTTCAGGTTTGAATCGATGTGGGGAGGCGTGACAGGTGGTGCATATGCAGTGGGATATGAATCCTAAGAAAGAGGGATTTGATTCCTAAACCGGGACTAAATCTCTGAGGAGGAAAAGATCCAGTTTTAAAACGCTATTGTGAGGGAAAACATTCAGAGGGCGAAGCTGAGGGCAACATACTGTTGCTCCTGGGGAAAAAAGAAAAACAGGTGCTAGCTGAGCTCAGAGGCCAAGTCTGCTGTTACAATAACAAGTCTCTGTGTGAAGAAGTTTAAGTCTCTGCAATTGGGAGGGAAATTTGTGAGAGAAATTAAACAGTACTGTAATCCAGTATGGCAGAAATTTGGAATTTAAAAAAGGAAGCGCTGATTGAGAGATGTAGGCTCCAAGGAATTGAATTTGAAGGTAGAAGTGTAGAGGAGTTAAAGGTTTCCCTAATACAGAATCTGGGGAAGAAACCTGAGGAGACTGTAGCCAAAAATCCAGTTATGGCTGCTATGGACCCTGCTCATTTAGAAGGCATAAGGGAACAAAACAGAATAAGAATCTTAAAAATGGAAGCTAAGGCAAAAGAGAGTGTTTTAGTGATGGAACAAAGGGAGAAGGATCGCCAATTAGAGGCAGAAAAGATGAAACAAAGGGAATTTAGAGAGAGCAGAACAGGCCTGGGAGCTCCCAAAAGTGGAATATATGTGTTATATTCCTAGTTTAATTAAAGCTGACTGAGATCTACCAAACTTTGCCCACAGATAATCCTATCATTTATTTCATGTTCAAGGAAGCAGTCTTTCAGAGATTCAGGTTACGGCCTGAACATTTTCAAAAAATGCAAAAAATAATTTAAAAATTGCTTTGCAACCATGGAAAATGCCGCATTGAGCTGAAAACTGCTTGTGAAAACAACAGGGAGGCAAAGACAAGCCAGTCCTGCCGCCGTGTCCCCTCGGTTACCTGCACAAGGGATGGATAGAACAACCCATGGTGAGCCCAGTAGTCTGTTGGATGCACCGTGGGTTGTGCGCACAACAACCAACCCTGCATGGCTTATTGCCAGTGTGGGTTATCATGTCATGCAAACTCGCCCATAGTGGGTTGACATATCGTGCGAACCCAGTCATTGCCTCTGAACATGGAGTATCCATGTATTTAGGAGGTATTGTGCCCCATAGCTGCTGATGGCCAGCTCTGTTACCCATTAATTTGTCTAATACTTTTTAAAAAAAATCATCTATGGCTCTTTCTATCACTGTTGTGCAGCAGCACATTCCATGTGATAATTATGTATTGTGTGAAGAACTACATTCTTTGGTCTGTCTTGAATCTGCTACCCATCAATATAATTGGATGGCTACAACTTCAAGTTCAATGTGAAAGGAACAAGAAGTAATTCTATTGACAGTTCCTATATTATATTTACCAATGCATAATTGAGTCAACCTCAATCGAGTCCCCTCCCTTAGTCATCTTCGCTGTAAAGAGTTTCCCCCCTTACTTTGTACATAAGGAGCTTTTCTACACAAGGCATTTATTGTGTCCTCGTGATTCCTTACCCACAGTTCTTTATGGGTTCTTTAGATGATGTCATGATCCTCCACTTTCACTTCTGTTTTTAAGAGCACTTTCCCAAGTTTTTGTACAGTGGGGAAAATGGGGTATTATTTTTGATGACAAAAGAAAAGCTATTTTCCTGCATATGTATTTGTGCTACTCTGATTTAGCACAGCGCTACCTAGAGGTTATGTAGTGGAAAAGCAGGACAGGAAAAGCTCTTTCTGTAGAACTCTGATCTCAATTCTGTGACAAAACCGAAAGTAGATATAGCGATGAACAGCCTTGTGTAGTAGAAAAGCCAAAGGTGTTCCAACTATGATATTCCAGCTGCCCTTTGTTTAGTACTTTCTTCACCTCTGTGAGATTGCAGTGCAAGGGTGTCTTACGTAGAATTAGTTGATCATGCCAATATCGGTATGCTTTCCTTCTGCTATTTTGGGAATTACACAGAAGAGTCATGAAAACTCAGGTCAAATAATCTAACAGTGATAATAATACCATTTATTAGAAGTGTTAACATTAGCATGTATTACTCTTAACTTAGAACGTTATATACAATGAGAACTAGAAAGTGTTCTAGGGGAATGTAGGATAGAACAGGATACTTTGTGAAGTGAGCTTAAGATAAACATAGTTATCAAAGGTAGGCATGACCTATTTTAAATAAATAACAAAACTATCAAGTATAAAGTTTTCACAGAAGCCTCTACAATCAAACACACAAGCAACTCTTTCTTCTCTACTGGTCAGCATACAGTCCACTACAAGCATCATCTTTGCTTTCTTCTGTATCAGCCCACATTCTCTTATCTGAAAGAAGAAGAATTCAAATTATTACATATCTTAGCACTACCCTTGCTTGCTTCCTTCAAAGTGACAGTGGGCTTTTCTGTAGAAGCCTATTGCTCCTGACGAAGGAGAAAATTGCTCTCCATTGGCTTCTCTACACAAGGCATTTATTGTACACTTGTACTTCTTTACTCACAGTAGTTTGTGGGGGCTTTCCACAATGGATGTCATTGTCCTCCAGAGTCTCCTGTGCTTTCCAAGCATTTCCCTGCTGTTTTTTGGAACAAGGATCATGAGCTATCTGAGGATAATGAGCTATCTGAGGATAATGAGCTATCTTTTAGCTATTTTGTGAAAACAAGCACATGTAATTCAGCAATTGTGCTATAATGCAGCGCCACCTTCTGGTTGTGTAATAGAACATATGGGAAGGCAGAGAAAGAAAAAACCCGGAAAAAAACCACATGTAAAGGACACACTTTTACTCCAGCAAAGAAAATGGAAGTAGAAACATTCACATTCATGGGATCTTGACAGAAAAGCCTTTGCAACAATGCAGCAATGCCAATGTTGGTGTGGCCCCCGCCATGTGTGAGCCCCCACTCTTATGTGAGGCTTGGGGCAATTGCTCCCTGTGCTCCCCCATAAAAAGGCCCAAAGGCCATCAGAAAATGGCATACATTCCCCCCCAATCACCCCAAATTAAAGATGTTGTTGTCATCGTGTGTGTGTGTGTGTGTGTGTGTGTGTGTGTGATAGACTGTAGCTCGAGGCAGACTGGGTACAGATGCAGAGAGCAGGTGAGGTAAATGTTCCCCAATGAAATCCGGTTGTTTGTGCAAACCTAGTGACACCCAGAATACTTAAGCCTGCTTCCTGAGACCAGTTTTCTTTGGAAAAAAACATGTGGGCATTTTATACCCCCCAAATGTTGCTTTGTTTTGGGTACGTACAGTACAAGACACACCAATGGTAAGATCAGTAGGTTCTCGGGTCATAATGCCCCACACTGGGGACTTTCTGGAAAGAAAACGGAAGTGGCAAGAGGCTGAAATCTGGGGACATTATACCGGTGACAGAATACAAGCATGTCATGGGAAGACGATGTTGCAGGTCTAGTTCACTCTACGTTTTGCAATGTCAAGTGTGCTTGGGAACATTTGTATGCCCACCTGGAGGAGGAAGGTTCTAATTCTCCTGGATCTTCTGGCAGCTTTCAATATTGTCAGGCATGGTTTCCTTATGGAAGGGTTATCTGAGTTGGGCGCATGGGTGGTACAGCTTTACAGGGGTTCTGCTTGGGTGCCCGTTTCCAGAAGGTGGTGCTGGGGACTTCTGCTCGACCCAATGGCTTTTATATGTATCCCATAGGGCTCCATCTAATCCCATCCCCCATGCTATTTCACAAAGGCGAGATTCCAACTGGGAACTGCCGGATTATAGAGATGTTAACATACCTGGGGGGGGGGCTGCCTTGCCTCTCCTCTCCATGCTGGCCCCCCCGCCGCTTGATTCTCAGCAGTGCAGAGCAATTCTCCGCGCCACTTGAACCGCCCACCACGACAGGACCCTGCCGTTTTAAGCCCTGTTGCCCTGGTTTCTACGGAAAAGATGCAGCGTGGGGTCCCGTCGCACCGGCGCAGGGTCCCGTCGTGGCTGGAAGTGACGCGATGGGACTGGCGCAGCAGGTGCGGGCAGCCCGTCATGGAGAGGCGAGCAGGGCCGGGACCAGGTAAGGCCCGCGAGTCTCTGGCAGGCATGAGCGGGGCTGATTTCGGCCTGCTACAACACCCCTCCCCCAAGGCGAGCGGTTACATCCCTAGCGGATATCTAGCTCAGTCTTTCACCCACAACGCTACAACAGCTGTTATTATCATGGCTACTCTTCTGAAAACTGAGTTTTTGTTGTTGCTGCTTGGAACAAATTTATGCAAGAGAGGGCTGTTGGCTGCTAAAAGATGTTTGAAATATGTCAAAAGGTGTCTCACCTGATTGATGACCTATGGCATGGGCAGGAAGTGTGATGGCAGGGCCATACCTGAAGAAGGGTTCTGGTGGCGAGGGGCGAAGGGCACGGAGGGAACTCTTGGGGTCCGGAGGGGCAGGAAGGGAACGTTTAGGGTTAGGAGGGGCAGAAGGTTTTCTTCTGGGGTGGAGGTGGGAGTGAGCTGTGGTTCTGGGGTCATGGTGGGAGGGAGGGTTGGCTCTGGGATCGTGGTGGGAAGAAGGGATGGCTCTGGTGTTATGGCCAGAAGCAGGTGTTTCTGGGGTCATGGTGAGAGTGACCAGTGATTCTGGGGTTGTGGTATTTGGGAGGGGTGGTTCTGGGTTCATGGCAGGAGGAAGGGGTGGTTCTGGGGCCAAGCCAGAACTTGGGTGTCCTTCTGGGTACAGGGCGGGAGGCAGGGGTGGCTGTGGGCTCATGTCAGAAGGGAGTGGTGTTCCCAGGGCCAAGGTGGGAGGCAGGGGTGGTTCCAGAGTTGAGGCAGGCAGCAGGGGTGCTTCTCAGGTGGGGCAGGAGGATGGGGTGGTTCCAGGATTGAGGTGGGAGGGGTGGTTCTGGGGTCAAGGTGGGAGGGAGGGGCGATTTTGGGGTTGTGGTGAAAGTGACCATTGGTTCTGGGGTCGTGGTATTTAGGAGGGGTGGTCCTTCAGTCCTGGCAGGAGGCAGAGATAGTTGTGGGGTCATAGTGGAAGGCAGGGGTGGTTCTGGGGTCATGGCTGGTGGGAGGGGTGGGTCTAGGGTCGTGGCGGGAGGCAGGAGTGTTTCTGGGGGTGCAGTGTGAGGCAGGGATGGTTCTGGAGTTGAGGTGGGTGGCAAGGGTGCTTGTGCGGGATGGGTGATGGCAGTGGTCAGGAGACAAGGATTGACACTACATTCATGGTGATTGGGGAGGGGGGCACATGGTGTGGGGGGGAGGAGCCGTGAGGCTGGCGAGCTGGCGAGGCTCCAATTTTTCTTCTCGTTTTCCACAGAAGGAGAAAGAAAGGGGGTGGGTTTTTTTGCTGCATTGCAGTGGTTCCGCTTCTACTTGCATGGCTGGCTCCAGAGGGTGGTTCCTGGGGAATATTGCTTGGCCTCATGGATTCTCCAGCATGGGGTTCCTCAGGGCTTGTTCTAATCCCCCATTCTGGGTGGTTTGCCTGGGAATTGGGTGGATTTCTCCTGGGACATACCTTTGAGTCCTACCAGAAAACTCCTCTGGTGCATAACTGGGAATTGGGTGGCCCCCAGAGGGTTGGGCGAAAGTGAAAAAGTGGCTCCCCCATGGGCACTAAAGGGGGGGTAATGTGAAAAATTGAAGATCTTGCTGAGGATGGGGGTGAATCACCAAAAACACCCCTTTCTCAGCAGAAGATCCCTCGTGACTTGGGTTTCTCTTAACCGATCAGGTTCTCTGACCTGTGAAGAGAAAGCTAGGAAGGGGGGAAGTTTTCAAGCCTGTGCTGGGCTGGGCACTCTACGGGAAAGGGGGAAGCTGGCTGTCACCCAACAAAACTCCTCTGGAGCAAAACACATGACCTAGAGTGGCCACTAACCTTGCTGAAGCAGAGCTTGGACCACCAGCGAAGTCTCTTCTTTTCCACACGAAGGATGAGTTCCTGTAAAGCAAAGAAACAGCAATGATTCTATCTGAAGGTGAGAGACAGCATTCCAAAAATGTTGGGGAGAACGTTCCAAAATTGGGGGCCATATCATCCCTACGATGATCCCTGATGACCATTACAAATAAGGAAATGGTGCTATGAACCCCATAGTGAGCTTTGGGCCACCCCAAATGATACAGGTATGGAAGTTAGTCTGGCCCAACTGTTCCTTTGGAAGCATGGCAACATATATACCAATTATATCTTTGTAGTCAGAGATGTGGATGGTATCCCAGGTATACACACAAACCTCTCATAGGGCTTCTACTAACAGCAGCAAAACTTCACTTAGCATATTGCTGGAAATGGAGTTCTGTGCCTTCCATAAAGGGACAGTTGGATCATGTGTCGGAGCTAATAGTTATGGGGAAAAAATCTTCTCACATCTTTTTGAATTAGTGGTGGCCACGAAACTGGAGGCAGGGTCGCCTCTCCGCCGCCTCGCCTCTCTGTGGTGGCGGCGCCTTGATCTTCTGAGCGGCGTGGAGCAGTTCTCCGCGCCACTCGAGCCGCCCTCACCGGCTGCACTGGTCCCGTTGCGTCACTTCTGGCAGGCCTGAAGTGACGCGACGGGATCAGCACAGGCGGCGTGGGTGGCTCGCCACGGAGAGGCGAGCCACCCGGGGGACACGGTAACTCCCCGCGAGCCTTGCGTGAGCAGGGCCGATTTCGGCCCGCTACGCCCACGCGAGGCGAGAAAGTACATCCTTAGTTTGAATGATGATTTTTTGAAAACTGACATATCTTAACAAAAAGAAATATATAAACATATGTGCAGAAGACCAGGGAGATTGAGATCCAGCTTCCAACCATCTTAATCTGCTAACATACTTACTAGCATAGCCTTCCCCACCCTGGTGCCTTCCATATCATGTGTATTGGACTACAACTCCCAGCATTCCCATCCATTGGTCATGGTAGCCAGGGCTGATGGGAGTTGAAGTCCACAACTTTTGGAGGACACCAGGATGGGGAAGGCTGTGCCAGCGGGTGAAGTCCTAGAGCGGGTAGGTCACACTGGCCTAGGTGTGTCCAGTGCAGCTGATGCTTTGGTGCTTTTATTGTCACTTGTCTGGAGTCTGGACCAAGGCATCTTCCTTGTATGCCAGAAAAAGGAAAGGGGAGAGAATGCCAAACATACACTGGGCCCTGCAAAACAGGCATCAGACCTTCTCTGGTCTAGATATCTGATGCTGTTGTTACAGTTGATACTTGGTGTCCAGCACAGCTGCAGAATGTCTTTTCTCTTACCTGATGACTGGCGGCAGGGGACACTGGCATCTGCAATGAACCAGAGCGAGAGAAACTGGAGGCAGGCAAGAAACAGGTGCTGGGAATAAAGCAAACCCCAACCTTGTGGAGGGAGGGTCCCATACAGTAGCTGAAGGATGGCAGGACACACCAGAATGGCAGAGTCCATCCTTTGCATGCAGGGCCCCCAGCTCCATCCCTTGAAGGGATCCCTTGATGCATTTAATATTAACAAGGCAGCACAACGCAGCTTCTTATGGATCGTACTTACCGGGTGTAGAGGGCAAGGGTGGGCACACAGGTGAGGGTCAGGGGGATGACTCCATCTTCTCTTCAAAGAACCTGTCAGAGCCAAATGTATTTCAAGCGTTAATTCTCACACTGCTTCAGGAGGTTTGCAGCAGGAATAAGGGGGCCTTGAACACCAGGACCCCCTGAGCTCCAATGAGACCCCTTTAAATATTCCTGGTGGAGATTGGGGCCACGATCAGAGTTGGTAAGAGAGGAGAGGCCTCCATGTCATCCGCCTGCTTCCTGCATCAGCCAAGAGCACCATCTTTCCAGCTACTCGTTTAAGGGCAGGACCAGCCCAAGAATAAAGTTGAGAGAGGCAGCAGCCACCTCGGGAGTCAGATTGGGGGCATTGCATGAGGGTGGGGAATGGTCTGTGATGCACTTCCTTGCCCGTATTTTCCCCGTGGACTAGAGTGGCTCTGGCCAAGAATGAGCAGGGGGCTCTTACAGGACCCAAGAGAATTGGCACTACCTGGCAGGGGACGGGGAGACGGCCAGACCCCTTCTGGGGCACAGACCAAACGTAGGTAACACTCTCTTACCTGGAGCATTTTCTTTTTCCTTGTGGAGCAAGCAGCCCTGTGGACAGCGGGGAAAAAATTTATGTTGGAGAAAAAAAACAGGAAGAGTGTCAGAAACACAGAATTAACGTCATGGCCTGGGCAAGAAGCCTGATGGGAACACTCTGTCTCCCCAGCTCTCCCAACATTCCTCCTGGGAATATCTGAAATCTTCTGAGCCCCTTTTGTAATTTGGCGGATGTTACATTTCTTGAAAAAAGAAAAAGAAAAGAGGTGTCGAAACTCAAACCTTCAGCACCATGTTTTGAGCTGGGCAAACTCTCCCTAGACAGGAGGCTGATAGATGGGCATTCGAAACATCCTCCAAGGCCCTTCCTTCCTTGTTATTAGGGCTTTTCTAGGCAGAGATCCTGTTTCCTAAAGCAGGCCAACTAAGGTGTGCAAAGGGATTCCTGAAGAATCTCAGAATTTCTCTGCTGGATATCAGGGATGTTGAAGAGTCCTTGGTCTCGAGTCACGAGTCGAGTCATGAGTCTTTGGACTCGAGTCTCGAGTCCGAGTCCGAGTCCTTGGTCCAAAATGGTGACTCACGAGTCACTGAGTCCTGAGTCACTCCCAAAACTGACTCCACGAGTCCCTATTAAAATCAATGGGGTTTCCCCCCAACAAAATAAGGCTACTTCATATGTGTGGCTTAAATAAATTCTAGGCACAAGTGTGCCTTTTTATTTCAAAACTCTGCAACTGATTTTGGCAAGAACTGACCAGGCAGACAAACCCAAAATAACCAGGCAGGCAGAGGAGGCAGGGAACCCCAAAGCAGGCAGGCAGAGGCCTTTGTCTTGGACAATTCAACTGTTGAACAGGTCAAGAAGAGACCAGGCAGGCAGAGGAGGCTGGGAACCCCAAACAGGCAGGCAGAGGCAGCCAAACCCAAAATGTCTGACCCTAACCCAAACCCCCCACAACAACACATCAATCAAAATAAATCTCAACACATCGTTGGGGCTGCGCTCCTGGTAGCTGTCCATAGTGGCAGAACAGCGGCGCGCCTCGCTTCCATGCGCTCTTCACCGGTGATCGCGCTCCTTCTGGCACAGCCAGAAGACTCGTCAACAGCCCAGGGATGTTCACGAGTCCTTGGTCTCGAGTCCCGAGTCGAGTCTCGAGTCCCATTAAAAATATTGGGACTCGAGTCCGAGTCGAGTCAGAGGGGGGACTCAGTCCGACTCACGAGTCGAGTCCTCGAGTCCGAGTCCCCATCCCTGCTGGATATGACCTTCAAGGGTCCATCTTGCTTCACACAATAGCCAAGGAGAGGCCCCCAGAAGCCCACAACTAAGCTTTCCCTGCAGAACATGCCCAGGAGCTGGTATTCAGATAGACTGCCTCTGAAAATGGAGGTTTTGTAGCTGCTGCCCACTTACTTCCTCCAGGGCTGGCTAGTTTTAAGGGGCCCTAGATGAAATATTTGGAGCTGAAGGAGGATGAGGGACCAGGGTCCAAGGAGTGGGAGGGGAGAGAGACTGGCTGGCCCTTCCTTAAATGCCAATTCCGGGGAGAGATCTCCAAAATACATACCAGCTTTCTCCATGCCACCCTGCAGGTCTGGCGTAACAGCTGAAGATTCCAGTGTCAAGCCAACTGTCCCCTGAAGTTTTCTTTGGAATTCTCCGTCTCCAGAGACACCGGAACCCCAGCATTGTGACATGACTGGCTGCAAGGCCCAGGCCGAGGTGGCTTCTTGGAAGAGGCTGATCACTGGAATCAGAGGCTGCCGCAGAAAAGGCATGCTTAGGTAGGAAGGGGTTTTTTGGATTCTGAAAGGGATCGATTAAATGGAGCGATTCCAACATGGCCAACACAGGGGCTCATCACCCACTTTGCTTCGCACTGAGGTTAAGAATTTTATTTATTTATTTATTTATTCTATTTTTGAATCGCCCATCTGGCCAGTCATCTGGCCACTCTGAGCGATGTACAGTCTAATTAAATACAAACAAAAAAAAACAGAGCGTCAGTTAGCCCTGGGGGGGGGGGGCAGTCCAACCGGAGCAGGCCCTGATGTTCCCTCTGCCTGCTCCTGCCGCCTTCACTCCTTCCTCTTCCCCATAGGGCCCTTGATGTCAGTTAGCCCTGGGGGGGGGCAGTTTTAATTGACTGGAGCCTGCAGGCTGAGACCTTCATATGATAAAAACTGGCAGCTGCTGAATAAAATGTACTTGTTTAATAAGATTCTCTTATGTGGATTTTTAAAATATATTAATAATTTTGTTCTAGACACCTAGAGGATACTCTTTGTCTCCTTTCCCAGTCAATTAGTTTGCCAGTGGTTTCTTTGTTTTTGCTGGCTGTGCTCCAGTGCCTCTCACAGTTAGTAACCCTCACATATACAGATGTGAAACAGTGTGGAGCTTTTAAGAACATAAGCAGCGCTGTGCTGGATCCAACCAAAGGTCCAGCAGTTGGTTCACACAGTGGCCAACCAGATGTCCATGGGAAGCCCACAGTGGGACAGGAATGCAATTGTACCCTCCTGCCTGAGTTCCCCAGCAAGTGGCATTCAGAAGCACAGTGCCTTTCATACTGGAGGTAATATGCAGCCATAGTGACAAGTAGCCACTGATTGCCTTATCCTCCATGAATTTGTCTAATCCCCAGGTTGGTGGCCATCAGTATAGCTTTAGCTAGAGAATTCCATCATTTGTGCACCATCCATCTCCCCAGAAGGAACCCTCCCTCATGCCTCAACCCAAGAAGGACTCCTCCCTCCCTCCCTCCTCCACCCCGCCTCAAACTCTTGTCCCTCCCAACCAGAAAAGTTCCCTCCATGCCCCTCCCAACCCCAAGGGTTACTTCCCAGCCCCTTCTCCCCTCACCATCAAAACTTTTCTTCACGTGTGGCCCTACCGTCACTCCTGCCAACACCAGTATGTCATCCATCAGTTGTGACCTTTTTGCTTCACAGGAACCCATACACGTTGTGTGGAAAAGTGGAGAATTTGGAAGTGGCCCAATCTCTGCCTCAGGAAGGTCAGTGGCCATTCTGGGCAGCATGTTTTGTTTCAGAGGAGTTTTCATGGGTGAAGTGTGGGTGAAGTGTGTCTTGCGGCTTCAATTGGCGGGGCATCAGGAAGTTTGCAATGAATCCACAGTGGCTCAAGACACATGTCTCTCTCCATGTCAGCAGGTACAAAAGAGTCAATAGGAGCCAAGTTGGGTAGTTTTACTTAGTAATTGGATGGCATGAACTCTCAGTGAATAAAGTCCCAGCTTAGGTGGTGTAAAATCCTCTTCCTCTGGTGTAGGCTCCCGCTGCTGAACAGTTGAATTTGGCATTCTCCAAGTTATAGAAAAAACAAAGAGCTGTGTTGGCCATAGGAATTTTGGGATTTTTCTTATGGCCAGCATGGCTGCCTTTGTTATATACATTTTCCTCTATAAGCAGAGGACTGAAAGATAGCTAATATGCCACCAAGTTTTTGCAAAAGCTCCAGAGGGAATGCTGGAAGACACAGGGCAGTGTCTGTGACATTGGTAACTATGGGGTTTTTTTTTAAAAAAAATGGCTGAACGTATCGATAAACATGGCATGTAAGTGAAGAGTCAATATGGATTTTATAAAGGGTTAGCATGCTTGACAAATCTTGCTGGGTTTTGTATTTTTTGAGAATGTCAATAAGTCTGTGATAAGGGTGATCCAGTCAATAGAGGGTACTTACTTAGACTTACTGAAAACCTTTGATAAGGTTTCCCACCAAAGTCTCTTAAAATACTCAGTTGTTAGTATAGCAAGAAGATCTTTCCATTGATTATAAGCTAGCTGAAAGATAGGAAGCTGAGAGTGAGCAAGAATAGTCAATTCTAACTGTAGGGAAAGATAAAACAGTGGGGTGCCCCAATTATCAGCTCTGGAACGAGTGCATTCAAAAACTAAAAACAGAGATTCCACAGCAAAGAGGGATACTTTGCAGATGAAATAAAATAATTCAAGATATTTAAGATTAAATCAAACTATGTGAAGTTCCAGGAGGATTTTGTAACATTAGAAGAGTGGACTTGAAAGGGCTGTTGATATTCAGAGCTGATGTGCTGATCTAACTTTGACATAATTATTTACTGCTAACTAAAGGAAACAATGCACTGGTAAGTTGTCTTTTGCAAGATCCACTGAAAAATCAATGGAAGTTATGCAAGCATTCCATAGCTCCCACTCATTTCGATGGGGTCTCCCCCTGCATGCATGGGAATATCCCAATGGATTCTACCTAGTATTTACACATTATGAGCTCCCTCTACATACACTTCAGGCAGGAAACTTCTTATTCCTTTGTTGTTCCCAGGAGTCCTTCAGGTTCTTTATCATCAGACATATCATAAGTGTTTTCCAAAAATATATTTTGCCACGTGGGTGCGTGGAAACTTGCTGAATTGTTAAGCTAGTTGATGCACATTCCCCACATCCATTCTTCATATAGTAAAATAATCTATACATGTCTAAATTCATATTGAATTATTTTCAAGAAGAAAAATACATTTTTCTGGTCTATCTAATCTGGGCTGTAGTTACTGGATGACCAACCTTTGTTAAGCTGATTCCTTGGTTGATGTTCCCTGCATTGGAGCTAATGACTGGAAATATGTCCCCCTTGGCTTTCACAGGTAACAGCCCTCATATAATAGATGGGGCAGAGAAGTTACAGTGTTTTGTGGTTTGAATTTGGACACACTCAGGGGCAGAGAACTAAGAGGTCTCTTCTTTGTCACATGCATTGAGAGATCTTCTTTTCCACCACCCATTATAGAGGGAGTCCCAAGACCACATTGGCTATGCTGCCTTGGGGTGGGGGTATCCAATGGGGGTGGGAGGATAGCAAGAGCATGCCAATTTAAGGCAGCTATTGCTCCTGTGAGGTCACAGCCTACCCACTCAGTTATCAAAAGGGTAATATCAACCAGTTGATTATGGGACTGGCCCAGATTTGTGTGGTTCCTTCCTGCACTGGCTGCGGGAAGGCGGGATTTTTCACCTACTCTGTTGGGCAGTCAGTATAGGTTTCCTAAATTGGGTGCCCTCTTCATTATGTCAGAACAACAGGATGACTGCAGGTTGAAGGAAGATACAGGATGACAACATAGAGTACCCTGAAGCATTGAAGTAGGAGGTTGCCATACCAACCCTTCATGGCTGACCAGCTCAATGGGATTTAGGAAGCAGGCTGCCCTGGGCCTCCTTGACCTCAAATCTTACTGGCTTGGGACCGATGATGATTGAAGGGCATCCTTTACACACAACATGTGTAGGTTAGTGGTGGGCAACATGGGGCCCGTGGACACCAGTGTGCCCTTCAACACCTTTCTTGGTGGCCACTGTGGTGCCCTACCTCACTTTCTTTTGCTTTCTTTCTTTTAAACATTAACACATTTTCTTACCAGCAGCTAGGATTGCTTTAAGGCAAAGTGAAAGTCTCCAGCTTCTGCCATTTTCAGTCCCCCTTAATGCCTATGGGCCACATGTGGGACTGAGAGACATTCTTAGGAAATGAAGATGGCAGGCCATGGTGTGTGTGTGTGTGTGTGTGTGTGTGTGTGAGAGAGAGAGAGAGAGAGAGAGAGAGAGAGAGAGAGAGAGAGAGAGACTATGGGTTGTGAGCCAGAGAGAGAGAGGGGAATGAATGACTGGCAGAGGGGAAGGGGGAATAAAAGACTTTGCCTTCTATGAAATAGGTCTCTGTTGGTGCTGAAAATGGTTGGTTCAAAGGAGTTGTTTAGAGTATTGGAGTTTAGACCCCCATCCATGACTTGCACTTAGCCTTTAGGGCAGGTTACTTGTCTTTTGTGATTAGCCTCACCTAGCATGGCAGCCATATTGTGGTGGTGCCCTGGACAGTGGGCACATTTGGCAATTTAAGGAACTGTCATGGGTACCACCACAAAATGGCTGCTATGGAAGGCATGGCTAATTACGAAGGACAAGTAAATTGCCCAAAATATTGAGTACAAGCCAGAGGTAGAAGTTTGAGCCCCAACACACTAAACAACTCCATGGAACACACAGTTTTCAATGCCAACAGAAACCTGAAGGCAAACTCTTCCCCCCCAAACACACACACATACACACTCCACTGCTCTGCCAGCCAACTCATTCCCACCTATCTCTTTTTCTCTCACAGGAGTTCCTTCTTCTCCTCACCCTTTTCTTGGTGGCTGGGTGCAATGCCGAGTGAAGCATGGGCCTACGGCTGGCCGCCATCTTAATTTCCTAAGAATGTATTTGAGCCCACATGTGATAGAGGTATTCATAGGAAATGAAGATGACAGTGGCTGCAGGCTGTCACTTTGCTTTGAAGCAATCCCAGCTCCTGATACGAAAATGTGTTAATTTAAAAAAAAAAAAAACAGTGGGAGGGTTAGGGCACTTTGGTGGGCACCAAGAAAGGTGTTTGGAGGCACACTGGTGCTACCCCCATATTAGTTAGTACTGAATGTGGATTTGTTCTGCTATCCCCACCCACCGCCACAAATAGTTCTGTGCTGAGAGTGAATATCTGAAAGCAGAAGCTTGTTCACACTTGAAGATCTTTTTCACTGAGTGACAGTGTGAACATCAGACATTAGTCGTCAACTGGTGAGTCTTTGTGCCGCACTGGGTTGAGCCATAATGCACAAATGAGCTAATATATAATGGGTAGGCTGCACTAGTGGAAGAGAAAGAAAGAACTTCAGGATAGTCCCCTTCACTTTCCCGAACAGCTCTTTATCTCTGACTAATCTAATCATGCATAATAGTGAATAAAATGGTTTTCCCCTCCACATTTTTAACATGAAAAAGGCATCTAAGATCAAGATGGGCAAAGACATAAGCAGAGAGTCAGAAAGTGATATGGACTTTCTTCGCATTCTTTAGCTGCTATGATTCTATCCTCCTGCATTCCTTCATCCTCAGTGTAACTTGTTCTGCATATCACCGACAGACAGCCTATCCCACAGGTTGCCTGCTAAATACTTTGCAGTAGCATGACGGAAGCTTATGGTCCTGATTTTCAAATGGGTCTCTGCCCAATCACCTTTTCCACTTGATCAACTTCACAAGAACAAACATCTGTGCTCATACGTGATCCAATGTACTCTCACAAAATCCATTTAGGAAAATAAATTGTCATCTGAGCTTGTATCCAGGCATTTGCTGGTTTACAAAATGTTATTGCTTGAGTTATCTGTACACTGATGTATACTTCCGAACTTGGAGGGCCTATGATGCAAGGAGCTGCATAAGTTTCTTGCCCATTCGCTTCAGTGTCTACAATTTTCCCCTTTCACCAAGCTGTTCCTCAGCTACAATGATTAATCATATACCCTGTGGAACTGCTGGGGATGCTCCCTATGCAATTCTGCAAAATAATCTACTGCAGTCAGGAGTGGTTGCGTTGTCCCTGCTTTTTAATTATTTACAAATGTATTTATTTTCTCATCGAATTTGCTCCAAAAAAATCTATGGATATTCTATGGATGTGCACATAGAAAGTCTCTGATAGCCAACATCATAGGACATTCAATGCTCTTGAAACAGTAGTCAACATCTGACAATATCTAACAGTTAGAACTAACCCCACTCAGGGTGCAATCCTATGCATTTTTACACAGAAAAAAAAAGTCCTACTCCAAGCACGTTGATAGAAATTGTAACATTGCCTGCTTAAATCAACGAGGTAATGTAACCACTAATTAGAGTGGGAGGAAAGGGTTAATTGAACAATCCCCAGGGTGCATGTTTTGTAACCCCTCCTCCCTACTTCCAGCCTCTCTGTGGCCAGCTCTCTCTATGCCTTTCCAACCTGATGGACACACGGTCTGAGCTGGCTTGCAGCCAGTGATATCCAATGAAGTGGACTCTTAACACCAAAGACTCTAATCTGCCTTTATGCATCTTGCATATATGAAGAAACAGACTGTAAGTAAAACTAATAAATGTTTTTATTAATTTTAAACCTTGTATGGACAATCCGTTCCTTTTAAAGAGCCTTTTACCAGGGTTTAGCAACCCACGTGGTGATAACCAGTTTCAATAAACAGGCTGCACATGGGGGGGGGGGGAACTCTGCTTCATCCTAACCAGTATAGGACCGACTCTTTTCCAGTATCCTCCAACAGCTTATGGGCCCAGAACTCAGGTAGAGATGTTAACGTACCTGGGGGGGGGGCGCCTCACCTCACCTTGCCTCTCCACGCTGGTCCCCCCCGCCGCTCGATTCTCAACGGCGCGGAGCGATTCTCCACGCTGCTCGAGCCACTCGCGCCCGCCACGACAGGACCCTGCGCCGGCACGATGAGACCCCGCGCTGTGTCTTTTCCATAGAAACGAGGGCAACAGGGCTTAAAATGGCCGTTTTAAGCCCTGTTGCCCTGGTTTCTACGGAAAAGACGCAGCGTGGGGTCCCATCATGCCAGCGCAGGGTCCCGTCGCGGCCGGAAGTGATGCAACAGGACCGCCACAGCGGTACAATTACAAATCATTAGTAAAAAACAAGAAAACATGGATGTCTCAAAAACATCCTGCACATAAAAATAGCCATTAGGAGACCAAAAAATAATAACACTTTCAAACAGCAAGGATATGATTTCTTACATAATAAAACACTTGTTGAAACAGGAAAACTATCTTATATTATTTCCTAAAGGAACCAAGAGGCTGCGTGAGCCTCCCTGTGGCTACAATAGATGCTGTGCTTTTCATTTCATGCTAGGGAATTATGGGGCTTGTAATGCTGCTCATGATTCCCTGGCAAGAAAAATATGCTCTTTGCATTACTTGCTGGAGGCTGGGTGTCCTGCCAGCTGCTTCCAGGCTTCAGGGAACCTTTTTCCACCTAATCATCTCCCCAAGGCAAGGTGAGGGATTTTTTAAAGTTATTCTTAGGGGCACGGGGTGAAGGCTTAATAGAGGGAGGGGTGTGAGGTTAGTGCAAGTCCAATTGAGGAAGGCTTGCTCATGGTGTGTGTGCCAGTTTCAGTTAGACTCGCTCTTGAACCTTCAAAGAGGGGTGTTCACATAGCCATTTCATTCATTTATTATATTCTGTACCACCCAGTAGCCAAAGCTCTCTGGGCGGTTTACATTACAAAGATTAAAAACCTTAAAAATATAATATTATACATAATATTAAAACCATATCAACAGAAACATATACAAACATATAAACAGAAAACACACACACACACACACACACACACACACACTAACAGTCAACAATAAGCAATCCCAGGACCTGTTTAAAAACCTTATCATATGCTGCCAAATTCCTGAGGGTAGAGGAAGGTCTTAACCTGGCCCACAAAAGATGACAATGTTGGTACCACATGAGCCTCACTGGAGAGATCATTCCATAATTGGGGGTCTCCACTGAGAAGGTCCTCTCCCTTGTCGCTACCTTCCGAGCCTCCATCGGAGGAGGCACTCAGAGAAGGACCTGAGATGATGAGCACTGTATACAGGTAAATTCATGATGGGAGAGGCAGTCCATCAAGTATTGCAATCCCAAGCTGTGTAATCAGGTTCGGAAATGTATAGACAGCCAGTGCAAGCAGACCAAAATTGGTGTTGTATGTTTGGAACTTCTGGTCTCTGTTATCAGTCTGGCCATCACATTTTGCACAAGCTGCAGCTTTTGAACCATCTTCAAAAGCAGCCCAAATAGAGTGCATTGCAGTAATCTAACTTGGATTTACCAGAGCATAGATGACTGAAGCCAGGTATTCCCTGCCCAGGTAGGGGCACAGCTGGGCCACCAACCAAAGTTGGTAGAAGGCACTCCATGACACTGAGGCCACCTGAGCCTCAAGTGACAAAGATGGCTCCAGGAGAATCCCCAAGCTACAAACCTGCTCCTTCAGGGGGAGTGAAACCCCATCCAGAACAGGTTGAGCACTCTCCACGAAAAACTAGAGAGGGGCAAATACTTTTTTGTAGTCATCTAGCCCTGCCTAGTCTCTATTCAGTCCAAGCCTGATAGTGGAATTCATATACAGATTTGACAATTCAAATTGGAATATTTTGTAGATCAAGCTGTATACTGTTAAAATATAATTTGAAAGGTATATACGCCATTCATAGATGCAACTGGAAAGCAGGTTTAAAAAAAACAAAACCCAAGAATGATTTGATATGAAATTACAAGGTTGTGATCCAGAATGGTTTAAACACCAAAAAAAGCTTTAGGGATCAACCATCATTCACTGGATGATTTGAAGCAAACCCTCTGTCTTCCTGCCAACAAATCATTCCTATTCTTCCAAGAGCCACATTACATGTTCCAAATTTTTCTAGGTGCTCTGCAAATGGCTTGAAAGTAAACAAAACCCTGAAGCTTGTTAATTATTTTTG
Source organism: Shinisaurus crocodilurus (assembly GCA_021292165.1). Taxonomy (NCBI): domain Eukaryota; kingdom Metazoa; phylum Chordata; class Lepidosauria; order Squamata; family Shinisauridae; genus Shinisaurus; species Shinisaurus crocodilurus. The sequence continues at coordinate 147,241,307 of CM037878.1, read as the reverse complement.
TTAATAAAGCAGTAGGAGTGGGGAGTGATCTATTGTCAATCACTCACCAGGGATTACCACAACATTGCTTTAACTTTTCTTTTTTCTTGACAGGGTGGAGGTGGAGCATGCCATCAAGCAACATTATCTAGAAAATAAATTAAGCTGAAGACTTCAACAGATTCAAAACAGGTCGGGGGAGTCCTGAACTGCTATCACATTCCATTGCCATATTTAGGGGTTCATAGATCGTTCCTTGTCTGTGGACAAATTTTCTGAAACTGATAGACTTAGCAGATGAATCTGGATGGTTAGTCTCTTTTGGTCACAGAAGGTAGTGTTAAAACCTAAATGGTCAAATTCCCTAGGGGGCCATTTACAGAAAACAAGTAGTTAGCCATTATTAGCTAATCCTACAACTGCTAACCTGAGAGTATCCAGGTCAGTCAGAGTGCAATAGATCTGCCTGAAAATGCCCCCACACTTTAACATGGAGAGCTTCCGTTCAGGCCCAAACATTTGATGCTATGATGTGTAAAACCAATATGTTAGATGAGGGTGGGGGACGTGTGACTCTCCAGATGTTTGACTCCAGCTCCAATGAGCCCAGCCAGCATAGCAACTGATCATGGATGATGGGATTTGTAGTCCAACAACAGATGAACAAAAGTTTCCCCATTCCTAAAAAATGCCTGGGTAATTTTGGGGTGCTGCATTTGTTCTTAGGCTTAGGCAACTAGTCTCCCAAGACTCACAAAACTGCCACCATGTTCAGAGACAATATGCCTCTGAATAGCCATTGCCAAGGGACAAAAGAACAAGGGATGGCTGTTGCCTTCATATCCTGTTTGTGGGCTTTGCAGAAGCATCTGGCTGGATTAGAGGGCACTTTCATCTGATTCAGCAGGGCTGTTCTTCTGGTCTTATATTCTTGTACCATCCTGTCTACTGTGCCATGCTGTGAGCAGCAGCAGCAGAGGCACTGCCCTACCTCCCTGTTCCTGCCAGAAAGCCAGCTTGGTGTGGCTAATGTCACCCAGAAGTGACATCATACCCTGGTGACAACCAGAAATGAGCAGAGACTGTGCCCTTGTCAGGAACAGCAGCCACTGGTGGATGCAAAGCTAGGACTGCAGGGTCAGCAGGAATCATGGCAAGCTCAACCCATATGGCTATGTTAGGCTAGGCCATTTAAGGTCATCACCATCAGCTTGCTGAAGTTGGTAATGGGCGCTCCAGCCCACTGAAGTCACCTGGGTCTCCCATGATGAATATGGTTCCAGGAGCACCCCCAAACTATATACCTGCTCCTTCAGAGGGAGTGCCACCCTATTCAGAATGGACAGACACCCCAATTCCCAAACCTGAGAACTGTCCATCCATAGAGTCTCTGTCTTATCAGGATTCACTGCAATTTCTTAGCCTTCATCCAACCCATAACTGAATCCAGGCACTGGTTCAGGATGTGCATGGCCTCTCCTAGTTCAGATGTTACAGAGAAATAGAGTTGGGTGTCATCAGCATACTGGTGAAACCTTGTCCCAAATCTCCTAATGGGCATTTTATATAGATATTAAATTATTTTCTGGAATCGACCCCATAAGTGGTCCAGGAGGATACCATGGTCAACAGTATCAAAAGCTGATGAGACATCGAGAAGAATTAACAGGGTTGCTCCCCCTGTCTGTCTCCCAAAAGTCATCCATCAGGGTGACCAAGACCAATTCCATCACAAAACCGGGCTTGAACCCAGACTGGAATGGATACAGATAAGCCGTTTTAATCAACAGCATCTGCAGCTGGGATGCCACTACTCTCTCAAGCACCTTACCCCAAAAGGGGATATTTGTGACCCCTTGGTTGGCATGAATCTCTGGGTCCAGGGAGGGTTTTTTCAGGGTGGTTGCACTACTGCCTCCTTCAAGGCAGCAGGTACACACCATCACACAGTGATATGTTCACCACTTCCCTGATCCATCTGGTCAGTCCCCCATGGCTAGCTCGAATAAGCCATCAAGGGCAAGAGTCAAGAGAACATGTGGTGGGATTCTCAGATGCACGTGTCTTGTCCACATCCTCAGGCTCCAAAAACTGAAACCGATCCTACAAAATGGAACAAGACAGTGCACTGGGCACCTCAACAGACACTGTAGCAATAGTGACATTCAAGTTGGCATGAAGGTGAGTGCTTTTGTCCTCAAAGTGTTTGGCAAACTTATCACAGTGAGCCTCCAAGGGTTCAAATGATGGATTCACAGGGGTAAATGAAAGCACCCCCTGGACCACTCAGAAATGCTGAGCTGAATGGCTACTCGGGTATGCAATGGAAGCAGCAAAGTACCGTATTTTTCCATGTATAAGACGATACTTTTTCCTAAAATCGTTAGACTAAAAATTGAGGGTCGTGGTTGTCTTATACACAGAAGTAAGCTGAGGAGAGAACCGCGCAGTTGCGAAACTGCCCATACCTTGTCTCTGCAAACAAACAGGCTTCTTCCAATCTTGAGCGAGACTCTGCAAACAGGCTTCTTCCAATCATGAGCGAGACTGGCGATAGCTTGTATGTAACAGGCAGAGGGGGGACTCAGTCCGACTCATGAGTCGAGTCCTGGAGTCCGAGTCCCCATCCCTGATTTCCTCAGAGTTCCTCTGGGTTCACGTGGGGTCTAGAGGCCCTCTGGGGAAATCAAGATGCTGGGCAACCAAGATTGCAGCTTCACTCTACAGCATGTCCAAACTCTTCCGTAAGTAAAAAAGAAAGAAAGAAAGAAGTTGTGGCAACTGAATATCCCCCCCCACGCACACTCACACCACCACCACCAAATTCCAAGCTGAAAGAGAATCAGTGGTGTTATATAACTGAATGAATGACACACAGTTCCATGAAAAAGGATGAAGTACTACATTGTTGCATGAACAGAAAAGCCTGCCCTCTACTTCTGACACTGGGTAGCACATACCACAACAGAATTTAGTGTGTGTCTGAGCACAGCCCACACAGACACCATGTAACGTGCAAGGATCCTTGCCGCGCAAAGGCCCTCCATCCACAATCACAGCCCTTGTCAAAATGGCAGGCATTTTTGCTAATATAAAACAGGAGGGAGGGAGTTGAAGGGATTCAATTTAGTTTATTTATTTATTTTAATTAACGATAGCATTAATTAAATATGGTGTTTTATTTTTGAGATGAACCTTGACAGCTAATTTATTTTATAAGAATAACAGCCACAGTAATTGCTTTAGTATTTTGAGGGCGGGGGGATGATAAAACTAATGAGTTATTTCATTTTTAAAATTGAGACAGGGGACATGAAATGCGTATTTTTAACTACCCACATGTCATAACATTGTTTTTATACTTGGAATGGCTGCATAGAAGAGAAGGTGAGTTCAGAATATAGTCAACATTATTGACTGTGTTCATGTTGCAACATGTCAGTAAGAAACACTCCCCATTCTTGTGTTGCTTCAACAATTGAATGGCTACTAGATTATTAATTCTCTGAGTAAAGAAGCAACAATCAAGTGATTATTTTTGCTCATTGTGTCAGTGACAATATCACTCTAAAAGTTTACTGAAAACAATTATTAATGAATTCAGTGCCCAATAGCATGTTCTGTGCTTCCCCCTGCGCCCTCTGTTCCTGCAAAATTGCAGCATTCAGACATCAATGATCATGGGCAGCCACCTTTTCATTGATCTCTACACTTTCTATATGGCAATATGGCCCATAGCATGCCATACAACTGTACTAGAGCTCTCAGCCCCTTCACCACAGTCTGGTAAAAAGCGGCAATTTGCCCCTTTAACGACAGTAGTAGTAGTAGTAGTAGGTGAACACTCGTGACCAAGTAAGATTGTCCTCCAGGATAAAATTACAAAAAGAAAATTATATAAAGAGGAAATTGTATAAAATTGTGTAGACTCTAGCGATGGGCCCGTAAGTGACTGTGGAGGCCAATTCTAGATCCACACAGCTTCCCACAGTGAGGACACAGGTTACCAGATGGAAGATGGTCCTGTAAAGGATTCATTTGATGTGCTTTTCGTTTAGCACGTTTCTCCCTTTCACCTTGCACTTGGGCTTCTTCAAAGTCCATAGAACCTTTGTGAAAGGCCAACCTCCAGTTAAAGCGTTCATGGGCCAGAGCTTCCCAGTTCTCGATGTTTATATTGCATTTTTTTAGATTAGCCTTAAGAACATCTTTAAACCTCTTATATTGACCACCGATATTCTGCTTTCCATCCTTGAGTTGGGAATAAAGTACACTGCTTTGGGAGACGGCAGTCAGACATTCGAACAACATAGGGATGTTACTTTTCGCTCGCGCTGGCGCGAGTGGGACCGAACTTGGTCCGGCTCATGCCCGCACGAGTCTCGTGTGGGCCTATGGGCCTACCTGTTCCAGCGGCAGCTTGCCTCTCTGCGGCGAGCTGCCCGCGGTGCCCCGCACCGGTCCCATCGCATCACATCCAGCCCCGGAAGTGATGCGACGGGACCCTGCGCAGGCACGCTGGACCACCGCACACCATACTGCGCCTGCGCAGGGTCCCCGTCGCGTCACTTCCGGGGCCGGATGTGACGCGACGGGACCAGTGCCGGAGGCCCAAGTGGCGCGGAGAACTGCTCCGCACCACTCTGAAGATCGATGCGGGGGGGCTGCCCCCGCGGAGAGGTAAGCCGCGGAGAGCCGCAAGCCCCCCCAAGGTTCGTGTACTTTTCCTAGAACAACATGACCAGTCCCTTGAAGTTGGCGTTGAAGGATCATTGTTTCAATGCTAGTAGTCTTTGCTTCTTCCAGGACACTGACATTTGTTCGCCTATCCTCCCAAGTAATTCACAGGATTTTCTGGAGGCAACGTTGATGAAATCTTTCAAGGAGGTGGAAATGACGTTTATAGATAGTCCATGTTTTGCAGGCATACAATAAAGTTGGTAATACAATGGCTTTATAAACCAGTGTTTTGGTCTCCCTATAGATATCCCGATCCTTGAACACTCTACGTTTCATTCGAGAAAATGCTGCACTTGCGGAGGTCAAGCGATGCTGGATTTCAGTGTCAATGTTAGCTGTAACAGAAAGATAGCTGCCAAGATAGAGAAAATGATTGACATTTTCCAGTATTGCCCCGCCAAGCTGGATAGATGGCATCACCAAAGGGTTAACTTGCACTTGCTGATGAAGCACTTGCTGATAAAGCACTTTGGGGTTTTTTAATGTTAAGTGAGAGACCAAGTTTTTTGTATGCTTCTGCAAAAGCATTTAGGATAATTTGGAGGTCATCCTCTGAGTGTGCAAATACTACATTATCGGCATACTGAAGTTCCACAATGGAAGTTGTGATTACCTTACTTTTTGCTTTCAGCCTACTGAGATTAAAAAGCTTTCCATCTGTTCGATATATAATTCCCACACCAGTGGGAATTTCCCCTTGACAAGATGTAGAATCATAGCAATGAAAATAGCAAATAATGTTGGGGCGATAACACATCCCTGTTTAACACCTGATCCCACTTTAAATGGAGCACCATGAGAACCGTTGTTGTCCAAAACTGTTGCCATCATGTTGTCATGGAGAAGTTGCAGCAAGACATTCACACGTTTATTGGGACATCCAACATTCATAAGGATGGTCCAGAGAGCCATTCGGTCTACAGTATCAAAGGCCTTAGCCAAATCAATAAATGCCATATAAAGGGGTTGATTTTGCTCCCTGCATTTTTCTTGGAGCTGACGTGCAGTAAAAATCATGTCGACTGTCCCTCTAGAGGGGCGGAAACCATATTGAGATTCAGGGAGGATCTCTTCTAAAATAGATAGAAGATGGTTTGCGAGAATCCTAGCAAATATTTTACCTGCGGTAGCTAAGAAAGAAATGCCCCGATAGTTTCCACAGTCTGTTCTATCACCCTTCTTAAAGAGGGTGATAATTATGGCATCCCTGAAGTCTTCTGGGATCTCTTCTCTTATCCAGATTTTTCCAATGAGTTTATGAAGATGTTGTACAAGTTCGGGGGCCCCTTCTTTAAAGATTTCAGCAGGAATCCCATCTGGTCCACTAGCTTTGTTATTCTTCATTTGATTAATGGCTTTTATAACTTCATCCAAAGTGGGGAGTATTGCAAGTTCCCCTCTAATTTGTTTTTGCAGGATTTGCGAAAAAATCTCATTATCCACCTTAGATTTACGATTTAAAAGATCATAATAATGCTCTTTCCAACGCAGTGCAATAGACTCTTTGTCTTTTAAGAGTTTGGTACCATCTTTTGATTGTAAAGGGTTTGTACCATAGGTTTTTGGTCCATAAATGGCCCTTGTGGCCTTAAAAAAGCCCCGTGCATCATGAGATTCTTCAAGTTGTTGTTATTGCCCCTTTGACGATACTAGCTCAGTTACTCGAGGGGCTCAGGGTGAGGGTGAAACACAGCTGTATTGCAACTTACCCCTTTAGCAATTGACCCCTTTAGCCATTGCACCATCGGTTGTCCAATTCTACCACCTCTGGAATCCACAGAAGATCCTATAGCTACTGCTTCAGAGGAGCCACTTGTTGGATCAAGCCACATGATTAGAGCTGTCATTGGAACTAATGTAACATCAAAGTGAGTCTGAAGACTTCTCCTCATGCAAAAACAACAGCAAGGATACTGAAGGAGTTTTGATTAGGCTAGCAAAACATCTCAGAATGGCTCCACCCATTCCTCAGCTGTCATGTGGGTTCTATCTGACGCAAAACTTGAGGTGAAGTTGGAGGTGCCTCCCTAGCACAATCTCTGGTGAGAATTTTGAAAGAAGCCAAAACAGATTGGTTAGAATTAGGAACATTTCTTGAGGGGTAGGGATCTGTCAGTGCCCAACCAAGACAGTTTGCTTCCTGAAGAAGAGCCCAAATCACACACACACACACACACACACACACAAAGCCAAACACTTTAAAGGTCGTGAATTTAGACTCCAATTCCTGCCTTCTCTACCCCTCATTTATGGTGCCACCTGAAACCAGTTGCTTCACCCTTCTGTATGGCAGGGCTGGCCCCAGAATCTATTCTGCACGTCCCTTCAACGATCCCTTTTTACATACAAAGATTCAAAGATTCATCAGGAGCAAGTATACTTTGTATACATAAGGTCATGGCTTCAGTCCCCCGTTGAACTATGTATTCTCAAGAAGCAGGGCTGGGAAAGAGCAGAGCTTGAATGCTGCTACTAGTTAAAGCAGACAAGATGGACAAAAGATGGGCTAGATCAGTGTTTCCAACCTTGGGTCCCCAGATGTTTTTGGCCTACAACTCCCTGCATGCCCCAGTCAGCATAGCTGGCGGAAGCATGCTGGGAGTTGTAGGCCAAAAACATCTGGGGACCCAAGGTTGGAGAACACTGGGCTAGATGGACAAAAGATCCCAGTATAAGATACTGTAACTTCAGACATTCATTGTTCCTTACTTCTGTAATATCTATTCCTATTCTGCTTCATCTCAGTAAATCTTTACTGAGAGCCAAACTACATGTTAATTGCAGAGCATATAACTGAGCCTTGCCTTTTTTATTTTTAGTCTAGGGATAGGTAAAGAAGCAATTTTCATGATCACCGAGATACTCTGAACACTTTAAAGCTCGACTCACCTTGTTTCCCATGTTTAAGAGTGCTCTTCTTTCTTTTCGTTCAAACAGGAATAGTGTGAATTTTGAACAAGGAAAATGTGAATATTTTTAAAAGCTCACCCAAAATACTCATTCTTCCCCCACAGAGTAAAGCGTACAAATGCACATTTTTAAAATGTCAATGCAAGTTCGGGCATTTGCAAACATTTTCCAAGAACACGCTCTCCTGCTCGCATTTGGGGTTGTGAATGGAACATGTTTGCATAATTTGTGAACAAAACCAAAATGCTCACTCCTCCATAATTTTTACTCTAGTGTAAGTGCACATGGCCCCAATTCAGATTGGGATCACCATGCTCTGCGCAGGGAAGGTTAAAATGCCCCCTTCACTGTTTTTTTTTTTTTTAAATCCCCACACATGTAAGGAGGGGGTTAAAAGAGGGGGTCTTCATTGACTCCATGTAGCCACTGGTATCCTGGGTATGGAACAGCCTTCCCTGAGAGATTCACCTGACATAATTTTTATGGTCTTTTTGGTACCACGTAAAGGCCTTTCTGTTCACCTAAGCTTCTTAAATAATTAATGTAGTAACATCTGTGTTTTAATTGTATTAAGGCGCAATCCTATCATGTTTAGACAGAAAAAATTGGCCTACAACTCCCGGCATGCCCCAGCCAGCTACGCAGAGAATTGTGCTAATGGTTTATGTTGTATTTTAATGCTGTACTAATTTTGTCAGCCACCCAGAGAATAAACAAATAATAACTGTTACCTAATCCTGGATACTATTGGTATAGTGACTCAGAGTAACTATTAGTATGTATAAAGACACACAAATTGATCTACCCCCCCCCAGTTTTTTTTCCTGGTGCATTTTAATTACATCACATTCAGAAGGTGATTATTGTGGATTTTTGGTCCTTCATTCCAAGCAATCCATAAATGCCATCTGCTTTAGTACTGAGGACTAAATTACTTTAGCACTTTTTGCCTCATTTTAAGGCAGGGGTGTCTCTCCATACAAACAGGCAGCCCCATCACCAATACACAGCTGACCTTTAAATGTTGTGTTTCTTTTTTGTCCCCCTCCTTCACAATTCTCAAAGAGAGAGAAATGTAAATAAAGGTTAAAGCAGTTGGGTCACATACATCTTCAGCAGCATAACTCTCAGGAAGTGGCTGATTTTGTTTGTGACCATAAGACAAAAGAATAATATCAGTTTCCTTTTCTCCGTCTGCCCCACTCGTTTTATAAATGTCATGTTAACATTGTGCAGCAAGAGGATGGGTTAGATTGACTTTCAAGAAGTGTGTTTTACCTGTCTCCAGATGATGCTTTTGTTTTGACTTTTTCCACAGAAGAAGGTCTTCTTTTCCCTTTCTTCCTGTGTGTGACACAAAAGGAAGAATGAAAGGAACCCAATGTCTGAATGAGATGTGGCAGTTTGCACAAAAATCACAGGATCCTTTGATAGCTTCACATAGCGAGCTCCTTAAAAAGATGTCTGAGATTGATTCTGAATTTTGTTTGTGAGATGTTTGCAAAATGTGTGCCTATAGTTCTTTTATTTACTTAAGCATATATCTCCCCATCCCCGCACACACAGGATTGCTTGGGTGCTCAGTTTGAGCATGAAACTAGTGGAATTTTACAGATTATGTGTGTGAAGGACAAAGCAGACCTTACTTTAAAGATATAGCTAGCTCAGTGTTCTCCAACCTCTAAATCAGTATTTCCCAGGCTAGGCCACCCTAGCCTGTGGTCAGGGATGATGGGAGTTGTAGTCTAAAACATCTGGAGGGCACCAGGTTGGGGAAGTCTGTTTAGAGAAAACACAGAGGTCCCAGTCTAGACTGGGACTGTAGCATGGGGGTAGGGGCCTTTAAACCTTCCCCACACTGTGGTCCCAATCAGGACTGCCCCCCCCCATCACACTTCCGGCAGTATACAGTCATGCCTTGGATTGAGAGCATAATTCGTTCCGGAAACATGCTTGTAATCCAAAACACTCTTATATCAAAACGAAATCCTCCCAAAAAAAATTGTATAGAGATTTTTAATTTAAGCTGCACTACAGTACTTGTATTGCAAGACGTCGCTTGTATATCAAGTCAAAAATAAATAAATAAATATTTAAAAATCTGCTTGTCTTGCAAAACGCTCTCAAACCAAGTTACTTGCAATCCAAGGTATTACTGTATATTGCCAAACAGTGATCCCTTTAAAAGATCACTTTTTGGCAATATAAATTGCAGGTACGTCTCCCCAGTCCGGTTTTGGGCTACAGAGTGGGGGAGGTTTAAAGGCCCACTATCCCTCAAGCTAGGGTCCCAATTCAGCTAGAGTAAAAAAAAGAGACATTGCCGCTAGCTACGTGTTTAATGAAACGTGTGCTTTGGGACTCAGGAAAGAGGCACCTCTCCCTGCACTGGAGAGCCACTTCCATGTCTCATGAATGACCCACCCTTGACCATACAATTACCTGTGCCACAAGAACTGCCCCCCCTGGAGGAATCCCCTCAGAAGGCATCCTCCGGCTGCTATCTCCAATTTGAAACCAGAGATAGCAGTGGGGATTCCTCTACTGGTGCACGCCAGCAGCGGAACCCCTGCCGTGTTCTCCGATCTCAGATCAGAGATAACTGTAGGGGGATGAAGGCAGCACACATGGGAACTTGCCCATGCCAGGGAAAGCAGCTGCGCTTCCCACGTGTGGGTGAATCCCCTACTGCTTAGCCCACCCCACCTCCGTCCTACAATACAGGAAGGAGACAAACTGGTGATGCGGATGAGTTTCCTTTGCTCCTCTCTTGGAGAAGTGACGGGGACTCAGCCGCTTCCCCTTCATGCGCCCCACCTCCTTCCCCCATTGTGGGAAGGAGGAGGGTCATGGGAAGAATGGGGCAGAGCTGACCTAGTCCCCATTGTTCCTCCATGGCAATGGGGACTAGGCTGGCTTGGTTTCGCTGCACATGGGGCTTTCCTAACCGGGAAAGCCTGCATGCAGCGAAGTATGGTCCCTGGAAGTACGGTGCTGGGTGGAAGATTCACTTGGTGCTTGGGCCAGGGAACAAATGATGTCAGGTGGGCATGGCCACACCCACCTAATGTCATACGGCTGATCGAGGGCTCGGTTCTGTACTCCCAGCTTAAAAGGTTGAAGCCACCACGTTGGTCTTGGAAATGGATTGGCAAGCAATAAAGATGATAAAACTGTGATCAAAGCAGCGGGTCCCAGGCAATGCATGAGTTGCCTTGATTCTACATCAGCCGAAGCTTCTAAAGCAGGGCTCTCCAAGCTTGGTTCCCCAGATGTTGCTGGACTACAGCTCCCAGAATCCTTTGCCACTAGCCATGCTGGCTGGGTATGCTGGGAGCTGTAGACCAGCAACATCTGGGGACCCAAGGTTGGAGAGCCCTGTTCTAAACAGTCTTCAAAGATAGCTTCAGGCAAAGTGCATTACAGAAAAAGATCTAATATGGATGTGACAAAGGGATGTGCAAGGGTGGCCAGATCCATCTTTCCCAGGTGCAGCAGGTGAATCAAAAACTGAGACAAAGCACTCCTGGCCACAGCTGCCATCTGAGCATCCAGGAGAAATGCTGGGTCACAGACCACCTCCACATCTGATCCTTAAGGGGAGGTATAACCCCATCCAAAATAGGTGAGTGTACTATGGGAGGCAAGCCACTACTTGTTCAACCTTAACTCCCTCTTCAACATGGGGATACTCTAACACAGACCTACTTTATACTAGTATAGGACAGATTACTCAGCAAATGTATGGGAAATCTCTGAACCCTCAAGAAGTGCTAGTGAAATGCTAATTACAATAAGAAATGTGGAACTTCTGCTGAAAATGGCATCCTTGTTTCAATTGTGCCCCTTGTGTAACATATAGTAAAATATATCCAGTGTCCTGATGCCACCATCACTTTGTGCACCTGCTCCACAACAACATTAGCCCCACCTTGTGGAGGCAGGAAAATGCACAATATAATGATGCCAAGGGTACGTTTTAGCACACCTTATGGAGTGGGGGAGAACTGTTTCTGACAATATGTAATTCAGCTCTGAGAGTCAAAAAACATAAATATGAAATAATGTTCTTCATTATGCATTGATTTGATCAGAGTCTTTCAAGGCTTAATATTGCACAGATTTAAAATAACTGATCTTTATTTTATTTTATTTTTTAAAAGATATACTATCCTAATGCAACAGAACGGCTAAGACCACCAGCATCTCTGCAATATCTGTTCTGCTACATGAAAAGAGTTTGGGGCTTGCATTTGGCTTTATAGAAATTGTATATTAAAAAATATATATCTAAGTACAACTTTTAAATTCTTCATGAACCAAAATCTGTACCCACTCATGCCAAGGAATGCAATAATAGTTTTAATTGTGTGCTATCGTAATACAAGCATACTTTTTTATTATTCTTATTATTACAAGGACTACCAGCTCTAGATCTGACAAATCTAGGGAAAACTATTTATTTGCAGATTTGATCTAAAGTGCATGGGGAATATTAATATTTCATTCACACATTATATTGCAGTGTTGGATTACAGAAGTAAATTCTGATAAATCCTCCATCAGACGGTCCCATAACAATAAGCAATGTATCCTGTTACCAGTAAAGCAGAATTCAGATCTGTAAGCTTTATAACTGGACTGCAGTTAAACAAGACAGAGGACCAAGAAAAATAAAATATATCTACTCCATACAACTAATTTTAGACAATATCAATAAATAATTACCATGCTGCAAAGCTCAAGTTAGAAGCTGCAAAAGGCCATAGTACAATTACAGAGTCAAGCGAAGGCCCACATTTATGTCATGTGGATGATCAAACAAAACAACCTCTTTCAAATACCTCTATCTGTGATGTATTTGAAATATATTAATATTAAGGAATAGCAAATATTGTGATTTACTATCTTGGGATTTGTTGATTCTATATGCATGCTGCTTTACTATGCATCAACAACAAAATCCTCCTGGGATTCTGGATTATACATTATACTAGGGACATATGGACACACTCAGACCCAGAGAATTGCTTCAACTGGGCCTGCTCAGAAGTGCTGCAAACTGGCCCAGGAAAGCAGATTTTTCTGGAAAGCAGGGCATTCTGGCTTTCTATGAACTGTTAAAGACATGCTTTGCCCAATGGATGTTTCTGCATACTGTGTGTGTACACACATTTATAGGCTGTACTATTTCATTTAAGCTCTAGTCTAGAGATGAGAGGATTTCACTTTCCATTATTGTTCCTTTGGTCCGCTTGGCCTGTGTTCCACTCCACCTAAATTTCACCTTAATAAAGAGAATTTCTAAAATTAATCCCAGAATTGGAGCTAGAACAGCTTGGTGTAGCTTTCTGTTCCTTCATTTCATCTGTATCTCCCACGCCCCCACCACAGACACACACACATACACACACCTTTATGTTTCTGATGTACATATGCAGCTTGGTGAAACACTGCCAAAAAAAGAAAGAAAATCCCAACAATTTTCATGTGTTCGTATGATCGCATAAAAATTTTTTTATGTTACTCCTGCTCATTGGTATAACGACATGCAAAAAGAATCTCTATACAACTGATCATACAATCACACCAAGACTGGCGTGTGTGTGTGTGTGTGTGTGTGTGTGCGCGCGCTGATCTATCAGTGCACAGAAGTGCAGATGCAAATTGGAAAACACTGCATAAAAAGAATCTCAGTGCAATTATAATATGATCACCTGAAGTTTGCTTTTTGCGGGGTTTTTTTTAATAGCATGAATTACACTAACTATGCAGGCACGGTGTTCTCTACACAATTCAGAAATAACAGCAACAATAAATAGGACAATGCATCAGTTTCACTTTGGAAACAAAATCAGATGATTTGGAATGCCAGATTACTGAGAAGCTCAGCCATGATGGATTTTACATGTATACATTTCAAGCATCACCCTAGCACCTTACCTAACATGCTTCATTTTTCTTGAAAGCTGCCCAAGGCAGTTCGGAGCATAAGAATCCTCATGGTAATATGTGAACTAGTAGCACTAGCACCTGATATATTTAAAGTTCATGAAATATGTCTCCTGTACCCTAATTAAATTAAAAGGAGTTGCCCTTCTGTGAGAACTTGAGATATATTCAGATACTTTCCTAATAGTCAAGTCACCATGCTAGTCAAGCAACCCATGGCCATGAGCAACCTAAAATTGGCCAATCTAAAGCCCTGGCAGGAAATCCTGAAGTGTCCTCACCTCCAGATGGACTATTACATTAAAGCACCAGCAGGTTATCTCTTGTGGTCCCATTTGTTCTTCTAGCCACCACCTAAATTGTCCCTTAGAAAAATTACAATGTAATGCGTGATGGGCCAGCCCAAGTACAATCATAGAATCAGGAGTCTAATTTCCCCAAAGCCTGATTATTGCTTCTTTTGTTTAACCTCATCAGTGCCAGCTCCAGGCTCCCTCCCTCAGTGAGTCTATTGTCTCACTACCATAGTCAACTAGCCACTATTGCTCCTTATAATCTTTCTCACCATTGCTACCACTTCCTTGCTTGGAAGGCAGAGAGCCAGTGAACATGTATGCAGCAGCATCTCCTCCTCCTCCTCCTCCTCCTCCTCCTCCTCCTCCTCACTATCACTGCTGTCTGGGTGGGAATAAGAGGCTGCAAGGTGAAGAGGAGGAGCAGATCCACAGGGCTCTTCTCAGTGAACCCCTGCTGGGGTGTGGCCCCTCAGCCCAACAATATCTACCCTTGATGCCAGCCCTGAATCCCATCCTAAGCATTCCCAAAGTCATTGCTTTCTTAGTGTTCTCTACTTAATGCTATAACTACCCTTGAGTCCAAACTTTTACTTTCAATGGCAGGATCCAATGTATTCAGATCCTCTTCTGGGATTTACCTGTGATTCTTGTGGGGAGGGGGAGTGGTGACAGCAGGTATGAACCCATTCCAACCCCCACCCCCAGCCCAGCATCCCTCATTGTCAGGTCTTCCACATGTGGAAAGAGAGCTATAAATATGTATCCTCTCCACTGTCTCCACACCGTTCATAGTTTGCAAACCTCTCTCATGTCCCTCTTTTCTAAAACAAGAAACACTACAGTCTTTCCTCCCAGCCTCTCAGTGTTCCTCATCTTGTGGCAACCGTGAGCCATCACAATCACTGGTTTGTAGGCCCTGAGGGATTTGCCTTTTAGTAAGCAGGTCGTTGTCATCAGTCAGCAATCCAGCCTCTCAGCAGGAAGGCTGGGATTTGTGTGTACGTTGCGAACAGCTGCACACATTCTCCATGAAAAGCCTGCATTGCTCTGTGGGGACACATTGCACAGTGGCGTATGTGGGTGAGACACGGCAACAGTGACAGACTGTGAAGAACTTTTATAGATATTGGCCTGTAGAAGAAGGCGATATGTTTTCTCCCTTAATTGCTCTTTCTGCTTTTAGCTTCCCTCCCCACTGTACACTGAGAGCTAGGTTCTAGGAATGGGCAAATGAGTGATGTCCGAGATGGCCAGAATTCTCCGAACATCATCTCGCCACCCGTCTCGTGCCCGATCCGCATTTGCAATTGCTGCTCACTCTGCGCAAATGGGAAATTTACACGTGAATTCTTTATTTGCATCAGCCACCGGCCTTAGCATGAAGAAATACAGAAATAGAAAACAAAATTATACTTGACTAAAATTACCTTAGCTGCGTTCTAAAAATTTGCACTAAACAAAAATGCCATAAAATACATAGTCCTTCAGACATAAATAAAATCAATAACACAACAAATGGATAGAGTAAATAAAAGAACTTCTGCTCAGTCAAGAAGCTATGAATAATTAGGTCTCTAATAAGTTGGTAGATTTTATTTTAATTGCCCCGGCTAAAAATTTGGCGGTTTTTACTGTGACCTGTTTGTTTTGGTCTACGAGGAGAAAAGACACAGAAGCAGTAACTGACCGCCCTGGAATAGATGACAGTAGTGGAGAAATCACCTCTTTCCTTAGATCTTTATAGAAAGCACAAGATCTACATGATCTATTGTTTCAATACTGCCATCTCCGCATGGGCATAAGCGATTCTCCAATGGAATTCTTTTAAAACGGCCCTGCAGTACAGCTGATGGCAGTATGTTCAGTCTTGCCTGAGTGAAGGCTCGTCTGTACTTTACTACTGTTAAGTTTTGCAAATAAGGTGGCAATGTGTTGAAGAGGCTAGATGGAAAATAATCATACCAGGGGCAAAATTTTCTTGTAGTGGCCAAATTATTCTGTTGCTCAATATCATGCAGTCGCTGTCTAATTAGGACTTTTGCTTTGATAAATCCCAGTGTTAATAAATGCTGTGATGATAAGCCAAAAGAATGCAGCTTAGAGATAGTGCTCTTCATCCAAACACTCACATGGGAATCCTGCAAGACCAAGGGGAGTAAGCCAGTAGAAGTTAAATTCAACTGGAGTCAATAATTTACACAAATTGAGCAATGATTGAACAGCAGATTCGTGCAAATCTCCCCAAGTTTGTGCAAATTTCCTAATCTGCACAAATTCCCTCCATAGACTAAAGTGGGGCTGATTCAGTCTACTGAGTGAGGATGTTTGCGCAAATCAGGAAATTTGTGCAAATCAGGGAATTTGTGCAAATCAAACTGGGAATCAGGAACAAGATGAACGTGAGCACATGTTTGACAATTTGCAAATATTTTTGGTGGATACATGCTCATGCTCGCATTCGGGGCTTCGAACGGGGGCATGCTCGCATGTTTTGCAAGCAAAAACAAAATTCTCATACATCCTAGTTCAAGTTGGACTTGAAAGATGTGGATTTGTGATCCCATTCAGCCATAAAGGTTACTGGATGACACTGAGCCAGTCACTCTCTCAACCTAATCTACCTCACAGGATTGTTGTCAGGATATAATTGAAAGGGGAAGCATGGGCTCTACCCTCAAGAATTACAGAATAAAAAGAAGGGGATGAGAGGAAGAAGATGGCACTGGACCCCACTTTTGCTTACTTCTTTTTCCTGAGGAATCTCAGGCTGACAGTCTGTCATTGTATCCATTAGCAAATCATGTGTGCCCTCTCTCACAGCTGTGGCTGGAATTCCACCATCCCTCTAGTTGGTTGCCATAGAAGTTTCATCTGAAACAAAATTTGAAGTGAACTTGAACAATCTTCTTCTAGATGAGAGATTTTATGACTTTTGAGGATAGCTAAATGAGCTTCAGGAAGATGGAATTGCGCATTGCTAATTTGCCCATTCCTAGGATTTCCTCCACATTACTTAATTTTTTGACCAAACTCATTCAGGGCACATGTTTCAACAGAAAAAAGTCCTACAATGCCCAACATTCTCCAGGCAGTCATGCTGGCTGGGGCATGCTGGGAGATGTAGGACTTTTTTCCTGTCTAAACATGCATAGGAATGCACCCTTATGGAATGTTGTAGCACATACTTGTTCTTGGAAAGGAAAGCATTTGACTGGTTTGTTTTTCTTGTTTTCTTTGCTTTGTAACCCATCCCATGCCTGGAGATAGGATAAGCTACAAATCCAAATAAATAGATAAATGACTGAATGAATGGCATTTACTTTATTTTATTAACTGATCTCCCTATCACTCTGCTAGAGAGAAAAACAGAACACTATATATACCTAGCTATTTACCACATATATGGCATTGATTTATGCTTGTTATTTTAAAAAGGGCATCCTTGTTCTTTCCTTCCTTCCTTCCTAAAGTTCCATACAATGGCATTTCTTAAAAATGCGACAACTTGAAATAGAACTAGAATTCATTTACGCAGTTTGAATAATGATTTTTATTTTTGACAAAAAGTAATTGTCATTCATTTAGTATTACAGTATTGATTAGTATTCGAGCTTTGATGCTCCAAAGAAAGAATTATATACTACACTTGGGTTTTGCAGCCCAGCTATGAGGATCATATATACATGATCTGTTATTGTTAGTTACCTTGGTAATGAAATATCTCCTCTGCTGTACCTTAGTTCATATTACCATAATGGATACACAGATATAGATATATAGATAAATAGATACAGATTTAAATAGATTTACACCCACTAACTTTTCAGCCTACTTCATGCTTTTAATGAAGCAAGCTGTTGCTTACAAGAAGCCTTACAATAAAATCAGTTAGGCTGGTGACAATGGACAATTATTACTATTTTTTACAAAGAGTTCAAAGGTGGCATTCTAGAACTCTCAGTGCGTAAAATGGTCACATGGTTTTTTTCTCCTCCATTGTCTCTGGTCAAACAGAGATTCTAGTCTTCCCAGAAACTGATCAGAGCAGGACCAAAGAAATGAGTGTATACCATGGGTAATAATAGCTCTATCATATCTCTTTCAATTGTCTGTTTCTAGTCTTTCATTTCTAAGGTGGTTCAGCATTTATTTTTCATACTTGTAGACTTGCTGTCTAGAATCAACATGGACAATAGCTAATCATCTGATTTTTTGAAAATAAGATTTGTCTTATTTCCTCAAATCAACACTAGAGATATGTGAGAATGTTGTTTTAGCCATTTTTGACCAGAATGGAGCAAATTAACATGTTCCAGGACTGAATGTAGACTTAAATGCAATCTGTGGTCAAATCTGCACCTTTCCAAGCTTTAAATGTGATTCACTGAACAATTGAATCACATGGAAACATGGATACATCTGCACATAAACACGCTTTCATCACTAGGAGAAAATGGCATAAATTTGCAAAATTTGCAAAATTGATGTGTACATTTGAAAAAATGCAGACAAAAATATTAATGAAGGCTTGTGCAAAAAGAAGAAGAAAAATAAAGCTCACAAACTGATATGGACACAAGCAGGAACAAGCTTTGAAGCAGAAATGGGAGAACCTTGACAAGCTTGAGTTTTGTTGATTCGAACATCCCTACGCAACACCCACTGGGCCAAGCACTGAGATTTCCACTCTTATTTGATAGCTTAGGAGGCAACACATCAAGGAGGGCATGTATCATTTATGTAGCACAGTGGTAGTGGTAACATCTGCTTCTTTTACAGCCATATCATCCATCAAATTTATTGATGGGAAGCAGTCTGCTGTGTTTGCACCTTTGTGGACCAAAGGATCAAACTCTATGGATCAAGAACTATACATTTACATTTATAACACTCGCTGAGATTGTTAAAGCTGGAGAGTGGCCAAGTACTCAATGCATTATGAAGAATTGTGATACATGAGCAGTGCATTGGAAAGAATGCCTACCCCACAAACTTCCTGTGTATTCTGGTAATCATTGAGGCAGAATCACATGTCAGAAGGGGTATAAAATTCCAGTGGATATTTGCAACAAGATTCAGGACATCTTACTCTGAACTCTACAAAGAGTTGTAAATCTTACTTGGATTCCTAGGTGTGAAAGGGACTTTGTGCAATTCTTTCCCAGTCTGGTCTCACCCTTAGAGCAGAAAAAGGGGGATCAGGAAAGCTGTGCACGTGGCCTCTCAGAATTTTTATACCTATCACTGGGCACAGAAATGGGGGGGGGGACCATTTCAGCAAATTTCCCCAGGGGGAGGAGAAATTCTCACAGGTAGGGCTCACTTAGGGATGAAACATGAACCTTGGGGAGGCTTGCGGCTCTCTGCGGCTCGCCTCTCCGTGGGGGCAGCCCCCCGCCTTGATCTTCTGAGCGGCGGTCCTGTTACGTCACATCCAGCCCCGGAAGTGCCGCGACGGGACTGGTGCGGGCGGTACGGGAGGCTCGCCACGGAGAGGTGAGCCGCCACTGGAAAAGGTAGGCCCATAGGCCCGAACGAGCTTTGCGTGGGCGCGAGCCGCACCCGCACCGAGTTCGGTCCCACTCGGCCCGCGCAAACAAAAAGTAACATCCCTACGTCACCATTGGCAGGGGCTGTAGCATAGCGTCTTTCTTTTTTCCTAAGTGCTTTTCCCCCCTTCTTTTTTGTACTGCCACTGCAAGTGGCAACAGCAACAACTGTGTTGGCAGCCTGGCTCCCATTTTGCACCCTCCACAATACCCCATGACCTAGAGTCATTCCGGTAGGTATGCATGAGAATTTTGATCTTGTTCGCCAATCATGTGAACGTTTCCCATTTGCAACTGCAAACACAAATGTGCGTAGTAGCGTAATTCTCAGGAAATCTCTGCAATTTTCCAAGCTTGCGTTTGCATTCAAAAGTGCACAGTTCCGAAAATGCCCATTCCCCCCCCACCCTTTCACACTTTAGCTTATAGGGGGAAAGTGCGCATTTGGGGCACATGCTTGGAAAGTGCATTTTTCATGTTATAACATGCACACTTTTCCTGTCCGAAAACAACAACAACCCCACTCATGTTTGGAAGTAAGAACAAGATGGAAAATGCAGAACCTCAATGAGCTTGAATATCACTCATTCTCCTATCCCTACATTCGGGGGCATTTTAGGAGAGGGGGTAAGTAAAAATAAATGTTGAAGAAAATTTGTAGAAATTGTGCAAAGCAGCTTTTTATTTCAAGGGCACAGGAGCTCCAACCCCCCTCTTCTACCCCCTCAACAGCCGGTGTGGAAAGAACCACCCAGCTGCTCTTCAAGGTCAGGAAAGTGACCATAGAGAGGGGTAAAATGGGGCATTTCAAGGGACAGGGAGAGGAGGGTACTGGAGAGGCCATGATAGGAGTATTCTCAAGCTGCTCCAGCCTCCTACCCTCCACCTCTGAGATGCTCCAGCTAGATGGGTAAAAAAGCCCATCTAGAATTCCGGGAGGATGGGGACTCCTCCACTGCTCCTCCTGCTCTGCATAGGATGCCCGTAGGCCTCTGAGTTTGGGGGCTTGTGGGGATCGCAATAGGGTTGCACCCTAAATGTATATCAAATGTACTGAATAGTGACACCTTTAACAACTCCACGACATACAAAATGATGGACGTGGCACTTGTATGAGAATGACAAGGAATCTCCAATCATCATGAATCAAACACATTGGTACCTTTCTTTTATAGCTAAGTCACATAATCTTGCATGTAAGATCTCAGAGTCAGCAGAGAACATGATGGTAGCCATCCTCAGTTTTTTGAAACTGTCCCTTAATAGGGATTGATGAAACCTTCCCTATTTTTTCCCCCAATGCGTACGTCTGTCTTGCAGAAAGGTGATATATAAATTTAGATAAACAGACAGATTATACAGATATAGATATATAGATATAGATGCATGTTTTATTCTTTGTGGTAATGTGCATGGCTCCCATCTGAGACGTTCCCAACTGAAACGTGCATTATTTCTGCTTTCAAAGTAAGTGAATAGCCTTATACCTTTCTATTTGTTTGCTACTGCAAAGGTTGCTCATCTAGCTCCCTATTCAAATGCTGACCAAATGGCTAGAAGCCACCCAGTTCTCTAGCAAAGCACTTTCTGGCTTGTTAATGTGTAGGGTGCTAGCCTATCCTTCAAGCAGAGCCTCTTGCACTGTATTCCCCCATCTCAGAAATAAGCTACATGGATGACATCTTGCGTAACAAAGCACTGCTTTTTTTTCTTGTTCTGTTTAGAAACCTGTTGCTAATTCAGGACAGCTGCAAACAAGTATTTTTTGGGGTGCATGCCTGACAATATTCTTTTTAAAAAATCACAGGTATTTGTTTCATTTTTACCTTGAAGCACTTTGCAAGTGCAGGCAGAAGAGGTACTACTGAAAAATGAGAGGAAATGGATGTCGGATGTGTAGCCCATGACTTGGATAAAAACACTCCCAAAGCCTCTTTCCCCCTAGGAATTGCAGTGCATAAAGCAGCAGCAGCATCACAACATGCAGAGTAATGCTTTTGTGAAATCTGCAGGCACTGTCAGTACTCCAGTCCCTTCACTCTGCTCACACCTATTTACATATTTAGAAACATCAAGCTCTAGCTGGCAATTTATCCTGCTGCTGACCCAGAAAGTTGTCGATCAACTGACATTTTCACAGGCCCTTAGTTTTCCCTCCCTCCCTCCTGTTCTTCATCCCCCCCTCTCCACTCCACTAAAATGCCTACCATAACCTGCTCTAGCTTTATCACATGCAGCCTTTAAGAGTGAGACACCATTGGCACCTCTTGGAAGGCTGCCCAGCCATTTATTCTGAAATAGTCTAGATCTTCCAGGTGCCATCTGTCCTACTATTAAAATGTCTATAACACATTTTAGTATAGAAACTCACTTTACACTTTAAATGCCATTTTCCCTTGCAACACTTGCTGTCAAAGCTTTTAGATCCAAGCCCATCTACTGTTGGTTTTTCATCCATAAAAAAATTGGAATGTAAACATAAAACTTACATTTATGGTTGCCATCATTCTTTAACTAGTTGCTTTAAGTGGAAAATTACAGCGCAATAGGAGAAGCCAATATAGTCACTAGGAAGAAAGCTGTGAAGTCAGTACACAACCTAACAGTTGAACAGTTGCTTCACTTCATCCAGATCTCCAGCCCTTACACTTGTATGTCCTCCTAAGGCATACATTACCACAGTGGTAGTGCTGTAGTATTCCCACTACAATAGGAATCCTCTGGGCCTGGGTGGACAAGCTATTTCAGAAGAGATCCTCCCTGAAACTCAATATGGTTTCCGCCCCTCTAGAGGGACAGTAGACATGATTTTTACTGCATGTCAGCTCCAAGAAAAATGCCGGGAGCAAAATCAACCCCTTTATATGGCATTTATTGATTTGGCTAAGGCCTTTGATACTGTAGACCGTACAGCTCTCTGGACTATCCTTATGAAAATTGGATGCCCCAATAAATTTGTGAATATCTTGCGACTTCTCTATGACAACATGACGGCAACGGTTTTGGACAACAACGGCTCTCATGGTGCTCCATTTAAAGTGGGATCAGGTGTTAAACAGGGATGTGTTATTGCCCCAACATTATTTGCCATTTTCATTGCCATGGTTTTACATCTTGTCAAGGGGAAACTTCCCACTGGTGTGGGAATTATATATCGAACAGATGGAAAGCTTTTTAATCTCAGCAGGCTGAAAGCAAAAAGTAAGGTAATTACAACCTCTGTTGTGGAACTTCAGTATGCTGATGATAATGTGGTCTCCGCACATTCAGAGGATGATCTCCAAACTATCCTAAATGCTTTTGCAGAAGCATACGAAAAACTTGGTCTCTCACTTAACATCAAAAAACCCAAAGTGCTTCATCAGCAAGTGCAAGCTAACCCTTTGGTGATGCCATCTATCCAGCTTGGCGGGACAATACTGGAAAATGTCGATCATTTTCTCTATCTTGGCAGCTATCTTTCTGTTACAGCTAACATCGACAGTGAAATCCAGCATCGTCTGAGCTCCGCAAGTGCCGCATTTTCTCGAATGAAGCATAGAGTGTTCGAGGATCAGGATATTTGTAAGAAGACCAAAACACTGGTTTATGAAGCCATTGTATTACCAACTTTATTGTATGCCTGCGAAACATGGACTATCTATAAATGTCACTTCCACCTCCTTGAAAGGTTTCATCAACGTTGCCTCCGGAAAATCCTGCGAATTACTTGGGAAGATAGGCGAACAAATGTCAGTGTACTGGAAGAAGCAAAGACTACTAGCATTGAAAAAATGATCCTTCAACGCCAACTTCAGTGGACCGGTCATGTTGTTCGAATGCCTGACTGCCGTCTCCCAAAGCAGTTACTTTACTCCCAACTCAAGGATGGAAAGCGGAATATCGGTGGTCAATATAAGAGGTTTAAAGATGTTCATAAGGCTAATCTAAAAAAATGCAATATAAACATCGAAAACTGGGAAGCTCTGGCACATGAACGATCTAAATGGAGGTTGGCCTTTCACAAAGGTTCCATGGACTTTGAAGAAGCCCGAGTGCAAGGTGAAAGGGAGAAACGTGCTAAGCGAAAAGCACGTCAAATGAATCCTTTACAGGACCATCTTCTATCTGGTAACCTGTGTCCTCACTGTGGGAAGCTGTGTGGATCTAGAATTGGCCTCCACAGTCACTTACGGACCCATCGCTAGAGTCTACACAATCTTCTTTAGAATTTCCTCCTTTTATCCCAGAAGACAATCTTACTTGGTCACGAGTGATCGCCTGATGATGAGTACATTTTTGGCACCTTTATTACTATAACTACTCACCCATGACAGCTCTGTCTGTTTTTCAGCTCATTCAAATGGGGACGTGTGCATTTCTAATGGGAGAAGTGCATATTTCTGCACATATTTGTCAAAAGTGTGCACTTCCACCCATTAACTAAGCATGAAAATTTGTATTTTGCTTTAAAAATGTGTATTTTAAAGTGCAGATATTTTTTAAAAAAGAATACTCATTTTTGAACACAATTGCAAATTCTTAATTTGCAAGCATTTCTTAAAATAAAGCACTCCTGCTCACATTTTGGTTGCAAATGGGACATGTTTGTAGGATTTGCAAAGAAAAATGAAATCCTCATATATTTCTAAAGGGAACTTAAGGGGTTCCTTCTCAGGAACAATTTCTGAAGAACTGTGAGGAAAGCTGACAGAATTTTGATAAGACAAACCTAAGTGCACTATAAATTCTAGTTTTCTTCAGATTCATCTCAAACACATAAGGTCCCAGCCAGGTTAATTCCCTGACATCTCTAGTTAAAAAGGATATTAGGTAGCAGAGCTGGGAAATATCAGTGCCTGAATCCTTGGAGAACTACTTCCGTTTGTTGGGCTAGATCAGTGTTCTCCCAACCTTGGGTCCCCAGATGTTTTTGGCCTACAACTCCCAGCATGCCCCAGCCAGTTGTAGGCCCAAAACATCTGGGGACCCAAGGTTGGAGAACACTGGGCTAGATGGACCAATGGTCTGTATCAGTATAAGACAACTTTGTGTGTTCCCAGGGGAAGAATGCACATACCCCTTAGTTGTCACCAGCTTTTGCCTACCAACATTCAAAGCAAATCTGTGATTTACTCTTCATGTGAAACATCTGAGGAATTTCAAAGGAGCCAAAAGAGTTTTGATAAGACTATCAACATTTCTCAGGTCACATTTGTGCCAGATCAGGGTCCTGAATCAGCTGTACTTATGGTGTGCCATGGATATGTCAAACCCATACTTTTATATAATTTGTAACATCACTCTATCTAATAGTGAACATGACTGCCTACCAGTTTGGAAGAGAAATGGGGCCATTCAAAAATAAGGATAGCGCTTTTCCATAATTTCCTAGGTACACAGAACTATGTACTGTATGTAGGTGTGTAAATTGAAAGGTTTTTTTTAAAAAAAACCACAACATCAACCACAAACAAACAAACCTGTCCAGGACCTATGGAATGTTGAGGGCATAGGGATATATGAACATACTAAGGAAAGTCATCACATTGTGTGAAGGTTCACAATGAGCAGCAAAGACAGGAGCTCATGTAGCATCCTTTTGTTTGCAGGGGTGGGAGTAGATACTGCTGATCTATCACAGCTCTGCTAAAAGCCTGGATTTCTGGCTATAGGCAGCTTTCGTTTCCACACTGGGGCATAAGTGGAAAGGGGGTTTAAAAGAGCCAGAAGTCAGGCTGACTGAATGCATCTAACAATTATGTCTATGGGTTTAGAGCAAGGGTTGGCAACTTCAGGTGGTCCGGGAGTCAATTCCCACCCCCACCCCCCGACTCCTTTGCAGACGGCAGTCCTAAAATTTGTAAAGTAAAAGCTCTCAGCAACACAGTACCATGCCCTGCTAATAAAATGACACAATGTAAGCGTTATCTTTTATTGAAGAAGTGGGAAATACCATGTACTCCGGAGGTTTCCTGGTCATTTAGAAGCTGGGGAACCTAAATGATTTCTTTCTGTCTCTCTGCTGGCCTCTGTATTACTTTATTACTCAGACTCCTTGACAAATTAGTAGGGTTCTCTTCTCTCCTACAGCAACCCAATAAAATTGCAGGTTTGAAATCATCGGATTAATGAGATTGGGTTGAACTTACACCATTTCCCTTTCTTCTTCTTTTTTTGGAATTTCTGTCAAACTGATTTATGTTGTGCTGCTTTCTGCTCTCATTAAAATCTTTGTCACAAAATGAGTTATTGGAAAAAATTTTAATGGCCAGGACATTCTGTGCAAGTAGAGTACTATGTTAAGGTGCTGTGTTATTTTGGCCATTCTGAATGTTAATTAGTTGTCCAGTTATTTTTCTCTCCAACAGTTAGAGCAGGTTGCAGTCCAAAAGTGCCCAGCTAATGAAAATACAAGATGCCAACAAGGTCAGCATGTGCTGTTTGCAAGGCCACCCAAGTTTCATTTACATAATATATACAGAAGAGGAGGAGGATATTGGGTTCTAATGACAAGGTTTCTAATGACAAGGTTTCTAATGAGAACAGATAACACAGCACAATATTATTTTCTTTTTTAGTAGAAGACCTAGAATACTGAGACCAAATGAAAAGGTAACAATAACATTGTGGTTTATGCTGGTTACTAGCCTAGCAAACCATCCCGCCAGCCCGTACTAAACAGAGTTCATTGATTATTGGCAGGTGATTTTTCAAATTGAATTTTTTGACACCTGAAGCTTATATCAAAAGGTAGTTCTCTGTGTCACAGAAAATATAGAAAATGCAGTGGGAATAGTATGTAAATAGATTTTGAAAGATGAGAGGTTAGATATGTTTCTTCATGACGCTTATCAAAGTGTAAATACATATCATATAATTATCCTAGCAATTACCAATTATAACAAAGTGTGTAATACGCACAGTCAACCCAATGCAATCAACATTCACTTGGAAGAAAGTCCAATTCAGCTGACGTGAATGTATTTACAAGCCATTAAAGTACCTCCTGGCCATTGCACACATTGCACAAAGGCAAACCCAGCGTTATCACTCGAGAGAGAGCTGCAGCCAGCCAGTCGGCCTTCCTGATGAGTAAGCCAGCATGATACACATTCCAAACACATCTGTGACATTCGAACACTGCCTTTTTTTACAGTATACAGTTAGAACACATCACCTAAATGGATGGCGACGGAGGAGGTTGCTTTTACCAGAGCTCTGTGCCTGTTTTATCTTAGTGTTTTTCTTTTCCTTTTTAATTTTTCCTACTCTTTTTAAAAAGTTTTTTAAAGTCTTCTCTTTTAACTTTCTTAACTTGTTAACTACCCCGCTTTGGCTATTGCTTTTTTAATTTTATTATTGTGTGCTTTTTGGGTTTTATTTTAAGGCCTTTGTGTTTTTTAATCTTGTCGACCTCGCTGCTAATTGCTAAATGCAGCTGGAGGTCTGGTTTTGGAGTTTGTTTGGCTGCTACATTTAGTATATTAACAATTGGAGTCTCTTGGACTGTTACGTCCTAAAAAAACAGCAACAACAAAAACCCTTCATCATCTAACATTATCAAGTCTCCCTCCTAAGAGCGCGGAGGAAACAATATTTATGGAGGTTTGAACTATTATCCTTGTTTGTTTTGGCTCCGGCTTCTAGCAAGGCTACAACGTAGCTTCAATCTGCTGATACTGATACTGAAGAGAGAGAGAAGAAAATCTACTACAGACTGGCGTGAGTCGCCTTCTTAATTTTACAAATTTATTCCACTTAGAGGAGAAAATCAGAATATACTGTTTTAACTTATTAATTTACTATAAACTATTACAAGCTTTTAAAGGGAAAATGGTGCTTACAAGAAAGGGATATCATACGCTGGGTATTATACCTTCCCCTAAGAATATCTTTCAAACTCGGGGGGGAAAGGGGTAAAAAGACAAACAAAGATTACACAAGACCTCTCACCTGCAGGTCCTGGTGTGTCCTCAGAAGTGGTGATGGAAGACAAGTGTAGGAAGATTAAAAATTCTTCCCAATCTCTCTCATCCCTGAGCCCTTCAACCCATGAGCTGGATTGGTCTTTGGACCTTAAAGGCAACAATTCCAGGCCTAAGGAGGTTGAGGACATGCCTAGCTTAAATTTAGCTTTGGAATTGGCCCTGGCAGAGAATTCAAATCTTAAGTGGACTTCAGTGCAATCTAAAAAATATTCTCAGCCAAATATACCAACACCAAAACAAAATATGGAATTTCCAGACAGCAATGAGCCTGTAAACGTGAATGAACACATTATATGTGATGATAAAGTCATGGGGGAAGGTTTAACATTAGTGGGATGGCTTTTCATGATAACCCAGGACATCGAACATATTAAAACGTTTCTGTCAGAAAGTAACGAACTTCTCACCATTCTGATAGAAATGCATAAAAAGATTGAGATAGAGCATGTGGTTGGAGACCAGGTAGATCCCAGGTTCAGCAAAGAGATGGTCCAAGTTGTTACGTGCAAAAGTTCCGGCAAAAGAAAAGCTAAGAAAAAGAGGGCAAATGTGCAGAAGAACGTAAAGAAATCAAAAAATATAAAAAATCCAAAGGTACGCCACTTTAAGAAAATGGCCTTTGATAAATTGTTTCGTATTTTAGACAAAAAATCCAAACCGAAAACAAGTCTACAGCCTAAAAATAAAATGCCAACAAAAGGAAAAATCACTATGGTGGACACTGAAACTCAAATGGATAAGTGTGGCTCTATCAAGTCACATAGCTCTCCGGCCCTCCGTGCTCAGACCCAGGATCCAGGAATTGGATTCGAAAGACCCATGGTCTAATATCCTTTTGGTTTCTAAAGTACCCCAACTAAATGGACTAAATGGAATGGAAAAGCCACAAACTTAGTTTTGAATCGAGATAAGTTGGTCCTAATAAACTACCCTAAACTCAAGGGATTCCTGCTGCAAAAGGTCCGCAAATTCCATCTGCTGGAGATTTTGGAGATAGCCCTTCCAAGTATGTTTAAAGAATCAGATATAGTTTCTGTGGAATATCTCTTTTATAATTATATTAATGCACACGCTGTTGTGACATTTAAAAGTCAGGATAAGACCAGCTTATTATATAAATACAGGGATGTCTTGGCTGGAAATGGTATATTTGTATCAAGATATTTTAAAAATATTGCGCCTCCTCAAGCACTTGCCATGCCCCCCAATACGAACAAGAAAGGTAATTGGAAGAGTAGTACTATTTTCTCTAATGATTTGATAGATTTAGATTCTGCTGAAGAAGCCTCTCTTCGAATTGATGGCGAAAGCACTCAGAAGCAAAAAGGACATAGTGATGCCTGTGATTTTGATTTAGTGCAATTTCCTGGCAAGGTGAGGGATTCCTTTAACGAAGAAGAAAAAACGTTGATAGATACATTTGGACACCTCCCCTTGATAGTACAAAAGGAAATTTTGACAAACCTGGAACACCTTAAATTACATCTGCTGGACATACAAATAAAGAAGAGAGGAGATTTTACTTATAAGGAGACGATAGCGCAGACCTTCTTTGAGCAAGGAATCCCTGAAGGAAACAAGAAAGAGGGAGAAGGGGAATATTCTTCAAACGAAGATCACTCTCCTCCCATTGAGTACAATTTTGTTGTGCCAACAAAGTCACCTATGTCTTCGGTGGAATGGACACAAAGAAGATTTCTCACCTCAGATGACCTTGGACAGCCAGTCTTATCCTCGAGAAACCAGACCACTTCGGTTAATAGAGAATTATTTTTCCCTTTAGCAGGGGGAGGGTCTGTATACCTGGATAAAAGAGGGAAGCTAAATCAAATAGTAGAGCTTGATTGACCAAGTGTCGACCTTGACAATATCCCAACCCCTTGCGCCAATGTAGATTCAATAGAGCAATCCAATAACCTAGTAAGCGGCAACAATTTGTTTAAAGTTCTATCATGGAATGTGACGGGTTGGCCTTCTAAGCTAGCTGATATGAATTTTAAAGCTTTTTGTACAAAATTTGAAATTATTTGTGTTCAGGAAATGTGGGTTACTTCCTCAGACTTTCCCTCCCTTCCTGGATACCTAGTGTTTTCCCTTCCTGCTTTAAAAATGAAGGTTAAAGGTCGACCACATGGTGGCGTGGCAACCATGGTTTCTGTCGATTCCAACCCAACAATTTCACAAATGGATTTTGGGCACCACAGTAATATTCTTACCCTCCTGAATTGTTTGGCCTAGTGGTGTGAAACTTTTCTTGATTAATGTATACTGTCCTCCCCGGAATTCAAAGTATGAAAGTACTTTCAGGTGGTCTGATTTAGATTTAGTCCTCACATCGTTATATAATCTATACGCTGACCCATTTATCCTAATTGCTGGGGACATGAATGCTAGACTGGGACTAAATAATGATAAAATAGCTGAGAAATTAGGTTTAGCTCCCGAGGATCTGAACCATTTCCCTATTAGAAATTCTAAGGACCAGGGGATCAACTAGGCCGGCCACCTCCTTTTCTCCCTAATTTATAAATTTCAACTGTTCCTATTTAATGGGTCAGACAGAGATTCCACGATCGACCTATATACATGCATAGGACCCAAGGGGAAAAGTGTGATTGACTATTTTATCATTTCACAAGCGGCCATTCCATTATTTGCTAATTTCAAAGTTTTGATAAGACCTGAGAGTGACCATATGCCAATTTTATTATCCTTCCTCCCTCTGTTTAGATCAATATCTTCTTCAAAAATATTAATTCCACCTGATCATTTAACAT
The DNA here is from genome assembly GCA_021292165.1 of Shinisaurus crocodilurus. Lineage (NCBI taxonomy): Eukaryota > Metazoa > Chordata > Lepidosauria > Squamata > Shinisauridae > Shinisaurus > Shinisaurus crocodilurus. The sequence goes on along the minus strand of CM037878.1, from coordinate 147,211,134 downwards.
CTCAAGGGGAAAAAAGGGTACGGTGGACTAGGAGGGTTCATGATATCATAAATTCCTTTTTAATGTCTTCCAACACTCTGTTATTAAGAGGTCAACTTCTGATCCACCCAGATCCCTTGGAAATATTTGATAAGCTAGTAGAAGCAATTAGACCTCTGGTGGTCAGCTCCAAACCTATGTACCCAATTAGACAACCCAATCATGGCTGGTTTGATATACAGTGTGCTACTCAAAAGCGCACCCTAGCTAGGGCTATAAGAAAATTAAGATGGGAAGACTCTTTAGAAAATTATAGGCTGTTCATACATCTTCGACGAGTCTATAAAAATTTACTCAGGGAAAAAAGGGCAGAATATATACGTCAGTCATGGATGGACTTAGGACAGGCACTCGTGGAAAGGGATTCAACTAGGTTTTGGGCTTTGGTGGCAAAAGGGACAAGAAATGCTCATAGTCCCAATGATAACCAAATCACCTCTGCACAATGGCAGGCCCATTTTTTCTCTCTCTTCAACCAGTCTTCTGGTGGGACCTTTTTGAACTCCTATTATAGCCAGGCCCTACCTGTGTTTTCCAGTTGCCCTGAATGGGAACCAGTTACCCCAGATGAAATTACCATTTTGATAAATTCCCTATCCAATAAAAAGGCACCTGGAGAAGATATGCTTCCCGGAGAACTTTTCAAATCAAATTCCAGCTGGTGGTCCCCAGTCCTTGCCTCATTATTTACTTTCATCAACCAACATGGGAAAATCCCCCAGAGGTGGGGAGTGAGCATAGTTGTCCCCATCCATAAAAAAAGGTTCTAAGGCTGAGCCAAATAATTTTAGACCTATTAGTTTGTTAAATATTGTGTCCAAGTTATATTCAAAATATTTATTGGGTAAGTTGGAGGTGTGGGCTACTGAAAACGCCATAATTGTAAAAGAGCAAGCTGGATTTATGAGGGGTAAATCTACAATAGATCAATGTTTTGTCCTCCACCATGTGATCCAAAAATATTCTCAAAGAGACAGAACATTTTTACCACTTTTGTGGACCTTAGCTCCGCCTTCGATCTCATTGATAGAGAACGACTTTGGCAAAAGTTAGCCATCACTGATATTGATAGAAGGTTGCTCCTTTTAATCCAGTTGCTCCACACTAACACTTCTCTAAGGGTTAGACTTGGAGCAAACGGTCTACTATCTGATAACATCCCTATAGACAGGGGAGTTCGACAGGGATGTCTTCTGGCTCCCTTTCTTTTTAATTTTTATATAAATGATATTGTTCAGGACCTGTCAGGGTTAGAATACTTTCCAGTTTCCATCCAGGATGTTAAACTTTCGATTCTTTTGTATGCGGATGATATTGTTTTGATTTCTACTGCTTTGATTGGGATGAGGAGACTTTTAAAGAGGTTGAATGCTTTTTGTCAAAGAGAGCGGTTGATTATTAACCACTCCAAAAGTAAAGTGGTAGTCTGTGGGAAGAAGAGAAAACCCCATAGTTGGAGATTGAATGCAAAACCCATTGAACAGCAATCCTATTTTAAATTCCTGGGTTTGGGTTTTAATACTAATTTGTCTTGGAAAGCTCATTTCCAAGCAGTTAAGCTGAAATCTTCCCATTCCATTAACTCATTACTGAGGTTTTATAGCTTCCAAGGGGGAAATTTGGTTGCCCCTACAGTTGAGGTTTTTCAAAAGAAAATTGTGCCACAATTACTGTATGGCGCTGAGATTTGGGGATATAATAATGCTTTCCCATTAGAAGTGATGCAAAATACCTTCTTGAAATCTCTGTTGGCTGTTCCCAAAGGCACTCCTGCTTCACTCTTAAGAGCTGAAACAGGGCTCACCTCTTTGCAATCTGGGGTGCATGTGGCACTTGCCCTATATTGGATAAAGCTGGCTAGCATGAGTGACGCCCGTCTCCCAAAAAAATGATTTTTAGAGCAACTGCAATTCCTTTCTGGAACGCTATTGGACAAACTCAGTTAGGCCGATACTCCAGCATTATGGGATTAATGTAGAAGCTTTTCCCAATCATTCTTCTAATAAAATTAAACAAGTGGTTAAAGAGAGAATTTATCTTGCTTCCAAATGGTGGGACCTACATGTGTTTTCTCAATCAGCATACTCTTTATGGTATCCACTATATAAAACATCTTTTGGAATGGAGCATTATTTTTTTACCCTTACTCTTGCCCCCCTTAGAAAAGCATTTACAGCCCTTCGTTTTCAGTGTATGCCATCCGCCTATCTGAATGGTAGATATAATAATATTCCTGAATACCAAAGATTTTGTATTTGTGAATCTTGGGCGGTGGAGGACATTCAACATTATCTCTTGGAATGCCCTCTGTATAGATCCCCCAGACAAAAGTTCCTCAGTAATATTCTATACTCCTCTCCCAAGCGGCCTTCTCTTGAGCTGATTTGTATCTTACTGGCCAGCAGTAATGTATACATCACTGCTATGGTGGCAAAATTTGCTCTGGCTGCATATAAGCTAAGAGCGAGGCATCAAATAGGGATGATGAAGACACATGGCTCCGGGAGTTTTTAATTGACAGGATTATGATTTTATATTTTTGTACCTGTATAGCTGAGTATTACATATATACTACTTGTGTTTGATTCTGAATTTGTCATTATCATTCTATTCTTAATTGTTTGCATTTTACTCATTCGTATTTTCTTTTAATCAAATCACAGGATCTTAGGATTCTGATGAATGTATTTTCCTTTGCTTGTGTTTTATTTGTCTACATTTTGTTCTTATCATATTGAGATTGTGATGGCGTGTAGCTTTTAGCAATAAATAGACATGCATGCATCACCTAAATGAAATGGGTGAAGTGGCCCTGAGATTTCAGATTTAACCTTCCAGGTCTATCTTACTTCTACTTCTTCCATCTTTTTTCTTTTCCATGGAAAACCCGTTAAGGACGGAGAAGAAGACTTTTGAACTGTTAGTGCTAGGAGCCCTCCTTTCGGAAGCACGCAAGGATAATCAAATTTAATTTCACTAAACACTGTCCAAATAGTACAAATCGTCACATTGGGCCTATTGGACAATCCTTTCCCCAGGGATTTCGAACCAGGATGAGATCAGTAGTAGTCCTCAGGGTTGCATACACCCTGCCATGTTCCATCACCACTGCCCCCACTGACACACATTATGCCCTCTACACATCCCAAACCCCTGTAGCTGTGGAAGGTCACTAATGCTGGGCTAGTTGTCCTTCAGGGACAGTATCTGACAGCATTTGAAGGTTGGAGAGTGCTACCCCCACATACCTTTTCTTCTACCATTTGACTATCGTGTTCCTATGAGGGTCAACACAACGTATGCCGCTGGCTTTTGCACTCACGTACGTGCACACACACACACACCATCTCAACTGGCCCAACGGCCAAAGGATTGTTCTCTTGCCCCTGCTTCCCCCCATCCCCCCAGTTGGTTGACAACAATCCTAGCAAAGGGAGACAAAAACATCCCTGATAGAGACAGACATGCCAACAGACTGTTTTTAGCTTCCTGTGTTGAAATAGATTAGCTGCACTATGCATTAATGAAGGTAAAATCTATTCCTGTACAAACAGTCCCTCAAAGCTTGCAGCTGGCAAGATAGAACATCATCTCATTCATTTGTATTGCTGTATGTTATATTGAAAGCGTCATGCTGCTTTTTTTTTTTTTTAACTTCGGGAAGGTTGGTTGGGGGACCCATTAGAGAGAGTGTTAGTGCACAGCATGATTAAAAGGCATTGTTTTGATGCACATTAGAGTCCTTTTATCTTTTTCCTGTATGTTTCTTACCCCCCCCCCCTCATTTCTTCAAGCTGTGATGATAGCTCTGAATACAAATGTGGCAATATTTGCCTTATATCAGGCTGTCATTTTAGGTGACATTTTTGTTTATGAAGTATCTAATGTGCACTTTCCTATACTTTAGATTCCAAGTTACCAAGGTTATTTAAAAGTATCAGAGCAAACCCTGTCTCCTTTCATATGGCAGGAGAAGACTCTGACTCAACCAATAGTGCAGTAGTAAATACTGAACTGCAGTTCATCATGACAGCGTATACTACACACACACACACACACACATACCAACGAACAGCAGTACATAGCATAATACCCAGCATGACTGCAATCCTACGCACAGTTACTTGGGAGTAAGAACCCATTGGTGCTTAATTCTGACTGCCTAGGTTAAATGTGTAAAACACATTCTGCCCACCCTTTTCCCAGCATGGTTTCCCCCAGGAGGATGCACCCCATGCCTCCCAGGATTAACATCACAGCAAGTAGGAGACCATGCATCGGCCAAAGAAGCAGGGAGCTTGTTTTGCCCTTCCCTGCAAGAAAAGAAAAGAAAAGAAAAACATCTATAATGTTGGAGGCCATGTGAATTTGTACCCCTGTTCTAATGTTTAGTTAGGCCTGACTAGAGAATCCTGCATTTTTGTTTTCTGCTTTCTTGACTTTCTGTAAGGAACTGCTTGCTAAAGTTGCAAAGTGTATGTGGATTGAGATGTAAGAAAGAAAAAGTAAGGTTGCAAGTTGCTTTGTTTACAGCTGCAGTAAATGGGAAGGGAGGGAAAGGCCCGAGAAGAGGTGAAGAATGTGTGTGTACAAAGTTTCTGATAAGGGAATTGCAAAAGGAATGTGTGTGTGTACTGTAAGTAAAGCAAAAGGCAGAGGCAAGGGGGAAGGGGGGGGGTGCTAGCGTCAGACTGATGTGTGTACTTTCCAAAGAACAGACAAGATAGAGTTGTACTGATAGAAAGGAACAGAAGGAAATGTATGTACCAGGAAGGACAGAGGAAGTTGTTGAATGTATGTGAAAGAGGTCATGATAAGGAAAATGTTTTTCTACGCAACTGTATGTAATGTGACTGTATGTGATGCAAACCTGTATCTGATCCCATGCTGTATAAAAGATCCAAGAAAAACTTGAAACGGGGCTCTTGATTTGAGTCCCAGACTCCTAGAGCCTACTTGAGGCCTCAAATAAAGTTGGTTTCCCTTCTCCACTTTGGTGTGTTTATTGGGCAGGGCACACTGAGGCACGAATCACACTTTGCCGGAGAGGCACTGTTTTTTTTAGTGCTGGCAACAATAACAACCTTGTAACTAAGAACTGGTGCCTGAGTTTTTCTTTCTTTCCTCCTCCCTCCCAATCCCTTTTCCTTTTGTGTCATGTCTTTTAGATTGTAAGCTTGAGGGCAAGGACTGTCTAATATTAATCTTTGTAAGCTGCTCTAAGAGCCTTTTTTGGCCTAAGAGGGGGGTAAAAATGCTATAAATAAATTAATAAAATAAAACTTCAGCTTTATCAATTGATCTTCAGCCAGCTGAAATGCAAACTTTAGCTTTTAATCTGAAATGCAAACACTCATGTATCATTTACGCTGCTAATGTGAGATAGGAAGCCCATCAAAAAAAGGAGAAAAGTATCTAGCCTCTGCTTAATTATTTCCCTTATTCTCTGACTTCTGTTGCTGTGCATCCACAATCACATGCACACATGAAGTTGTGTGTACACGTGTAACAATGAACTCAGGACTAAGGGGACCTTTACCACAGATGCAGTGCGTAAACAGGGGATTATGAACTATACCCCAACAAAATGGGGAATAGGTACTTCTAAAATGGGGGAAATTAGCTCAAATGCTCATTAAAGTCCAAAAAGGATAAACTTTATTTTTACAGATTTCGTTCTTAACATATACATGCATTACAACAAAGAAAAATGGGTTAGTTACTTAGTATACCAACCCCTAGCCCATGGACCAATATACTAATCCAAATAGGCCTAACTAATAGAGAAAGATGAAGATTTGGGAAATAGCATTTGCCAAATAAGGAGGGGAAGGGGGTGGTATGGAGATGACAGAGAAAGGGACTGGGAGGCTCTGCAACTGTAGGATCTCAGGTGCTGGTGACAATGGTGGGCCATGGGGGAGGAAATGGATAGCTTTAGGAGGAAAGGAAAAGAAACAGAGCATAAGCAGTTATAGTCACCTGACTTCAGAATAAGGGGAACCCAGAAGTCTTCACGTCCTGGTTGGTTGCAAATAATTAGAAAAATGCTATGGGCCTAGACTACCCTTGAGTTTCTCAGCTTCACTTACAAATTCAAAGATGGGGTGAAAGTGTCAAGCTGCTTAAGCACACTCAAAGATTGAATTATCAAGAGACAATCCACAGGCTGCTAGATCCAAACGTAGTTGGACTCCTGATATTTTAGTCCTTGCAGTGATGGTGGGGAGACCAAAGGGAGACTTAGCTGTTATTAGGGAATAGGGGTTTAGTCAGTTTGCCTTTAGTGTTGCTGCATCCTCCATTGGGTTATTATCATTGCCATCTCCCCACTCCCAGAAATATATTTTGTTCTGGAAAGTTTCGTTAATGACAGAATAAGCAACAAATATCTACTGAAGTCCTGCACTCCACCATGGCAGCCAGCTGCATCATGCCACACAGACCTCCTCCTGCCTGGATTCCCTTTCCACTATCCCTCTCACAGACAGACTCCAGTGCTACCCACCAGCACCCACCAAAGTACACTTTTACTTACCAAACAAGAAAAACAATCCTTTCACTGAAGGGTTAAAGTGACATGATCACATTATTTATTTATTTATTTATTATATTTATACCCCACCTTTTTTCCTTCAAGTAACCCAAGTTGGCTTACATAATCCTCCTCCTCTCCATTTTATGCTCACAACAGCCCTGTGAGGTAGGTTAAGCTGAGAGTCAGTGACTGGCCCAAAGACACCCAGTGAGCTTCATGCCTGAGCGGGGACTAGAACCCAGATCCCCCGAGTCCCAGTCCAACACTCTTACCTCTACGCAATACTGGCTCATTAAGAAAGAAAAGAGAGAAGCCAGACAACTCAGTACATGCACAAAAATGACATAGTTTAGACTGAGCATATTCTGAAACTTGCAATCAGTTGCAAAATTAATTCATAAGACAGTGATCAAGGCTCACTACAAAGGTGAGCATTACGAATGCATGAGTTTTGACCAACAAGCTGATTAATTATGAAATTCGGCAGCATCACCAGTTGTGCTGCGTTGTGTGTGGAACCTGACTTTGGACTCGATGGGCACTTTACTAGGGGGTAAAGCTTTATCTCTCAAACAGGTCTCTCTAGGCCTTCTTGCTGAAGGACATGGGGAGCTAGCTAGGGGAGCTAGCTAGGGTTTATAATATTCAGAGTTAGAAGGGAGCTATCTCTCGAGCCTCGAGCAAAAGATCTTGCTGATTCACAGCTCAATTGTGTTCGCGTGTCAGGTCTGTGGAAGGGGGAGAAGGAAAATCGACTAGCTTGAATAATTAGTTAGGCAGCCGCTGCAATGCTCGCTCCCACTTCTAGAGCCACCCCACCCTGCCTCGCCTCTCTGCAGCGGCGCCCCCCGCTGAAATATTCTCAGTGGCGCAGAACGATTCTTCGCGCGGCTCAAACCCACTGAGCCGGCCACGCTGGTCCCATCGCGTCACTTCTGGCTGGCCGGAAGTGACACAATGGGACCCTGCGCCGGCGCGCTGGGACCCCTAGCTGCATATTTTCCAGAGAAACCAGGGCAACAGGGCTGTTTTAAACCCTGTTTCCCTGGTTTCTCCAGAAAATACGCAGCCCGGGGGCCCAGCGCGCCAGTGCAGGGTCCCGTCGCGTCACTTCTGGCCAGCCAGAAGTGATGCGACGGGACATGCACGGCCGATGTGGCGGGCTCAATGCGGAGAGGCGAGGGAGCTCCGGGACCTGGTAAGGCCTGCTCGCCTCAGGCAGGCATGAGCAGGGCCGATTTCGGCCCACTACGCCCACTCGAGGTGAGTGGTTATATCCCTAGGTCAGAGTGGAGTGGAGAACCGTGCTAGGAAAGGATCATGTGGAATGATCTTAGAAAGCAATAATCAGACTCCAGGATAATTTTAGAGCTGAGCTTAGACTCAACAGCATAAAGGATGTCCAAGCAAAATGAAAGAATAGCTGCTGCTTGAATGCCAAGGCAGGTATAGGGTTTAAAAATAAAATGGTCAAAGGAACTAATGGCTCAAATGGTGGACTCAGGATGTGTCAAAACAAAGAGAAAAATAGTTTGGCTCTGGGGAATGAAAAGAAAGCTCATGGAGGTTCTTTGTCCCTTGATTAATTTTAGTGCCATGCCAAAAAATTACCCCCCTTTTTTCAACCATTCTCATTCAATTTGATAGAATTACTTTCAAAAACAAATTCCAAGGAGAAGAAAATTTTGGAGAAATTCTTATGGGCTGGTGTGGCATAACCCCACAATTCAGTTCCCTGGTATATGTCTGCATTAGTATGTTTAGTGAGAATAGAAGGTTGAACTGAGTGGGTGTGGTTTGTGATGTCTTGGAATGGGTGGGGGGAGGAGTATATAAGGAGTGTTTGAGTGATGTCAGAGTTAGTGTTGGGTGTTGTTAGTGTGTTGGGAGTTCGGTTAGTTGGGTTAGTCGGGTCGTTGTCTTTTCCTTCTTACAGTTATTCGTGTCTTGTCTGTCAGGAGTTTTGAGAGAAATCAGTGCTTGTCTGAAGAGTGAAAGTATTTAGAGTTATAGGGACTTAGGTTAATTACAAACTGTTTGATGTAGGCAGGTTTAAAGTTATTTTCTGGAACTAAGATTTTGAGAATTAAAATAAACTTATTTTTATTTTGTTTGCTACCCAAATCCTACGTGTCAGCTTGGCGTTATTAACCTGTATTACTGTTAAATCTACACACACACACCTTTGTACCCACAGTATCATGGATTTAAAACAGATCCTTAATAACCTGTATTAATCTTTTCCCTCATTGGTAGGGGAAAGGTTTCATCTGACCCTCCCCTCAGGTTTTTAAGTGTTGGTGCTTAGCCTGAGAAGGGTTTATGCGTCTGGTCCTAGTGTGAAGGGAGTCAAGGGACTGTGTCGTCGCAGTTGGGTTTGTGGTTCTTGTGCTTACCTTAATTATGGGGTGTGGAAGGAGAGTGTCTGAATGTTCTATCTTTCATTGTACAATCATCTCTCCAGCAGCCTGTAGTAGACCCCTTGGCTTCCCACACTTCAATTAAAGCCCAGGGGAAGACATTATGAGGTGATTCCTCCCATAGGACTTCTTCAGATCAGGAAGCCCGGGCAGCCGGGCAGCCTGAAAGTCAATGGAGAGGAGTGTAATATAAGGGAAAACACACATACATAGAGCACAGCCACTTCACAGTGAATAGGTAAGGACAAGAACACCAGCAAATGAAATTCAAAATAAATTATAAAATGCCCTGAGAATGAGGCAGAAAAATGGAAGCCTTTTTCATGGGGGTAAAAACCTTTCAGGAAATTGGAGGGCAGATTTTGGCGCAGCACTCACTCCATTTCTCACCTGCCCCCCCTCTCTTGTGGCTTTCAGGGAAGTAGCGGTATTAAGCATCTGCATTAGAGACAAGATGTATCCACAACCACCCCTCAGAAATTTAATGTTTGGAAGGCCCTGAGGAATGTGTTTCACTCGGAAAAATGGCAACTAGAGTCGCCTTGGGTCGCAGTGTTGGGAAAAAGACAGAATCATCATCATCATCATCATCATCATCATCATCATCATGATGGCTTTTTTTCTGGTGGAACTCACCGGAACTGAGTTCCAGCACCTTTTCTTCTATTAATTGCATTACAATTTAATCGCCATCTACTCCCAAGGAAATGTAATCCAAGAGTTCCAGTACCTTTTTCTCCAGAAAAAAAGCACTGATAATAATAGCCAAAATTTCTCAGGAGACACTTTTTTCTCTGAAAAGTAATGATATTTTTCTTTTCCTACCCCCATAGAAATAAAAGATCATTTTGCAGAATTTTCTCCAGAATTTCTTCACCATCTTGTTGATGGTGGCTGCCTTCCCTCTCCTCCCCACAAAGCCCCAGAAAAATGTGGCATTGTGGAGGATGCAAAATGGGAGCCAAGCTGCTGACACAGTTAATCCTCTTACCACTTGCAGTGGCAGCACAAAAAAATAAAAAACCCTAGGACAAATGAAAGAAGCTGTGCTATAACCCTGCCAATGGTGAGCCCTACCTGTGAGAAACTGCTGGAGAATTTCTCTTCCCCCTGGAGAAATTCAGTGAAATTGTCCCCCTAATTTCTCTCCCCACAAATAAGGTGGAGAATTTTGAGAGGCCATTTGTGCAAAGCTCAACTGTAGCTGACTATACCGGGTAAGAGAAGTACAGTAGATTATCATTAGCTACCAGTATATAAAACAAAAGGTATCATTAGGGTCATCTAGGTGGTATCTGAACCTGTTGACATGTCTAAGACATGTGGATGGTTCAGTATTAGATGAAATTTCCTGCCAGGGCTCTAGATCAGCCAATTTAAAGGTACCCTCATGGGTTTGCATGTTTCCATAGTTACAGGGAGCACCTTCCCTTAATATAATTAATGAAGGAAGCACAAACAGAATCACTAGCTCTGCAGCATCTGTCCAGAGCATCATTGATGTTCCTGGCAGCTTTCCTTGCTGCTGTTTCTGGAACAAAATGGCTTCTTGAGCCAAGGTGTCAGGGTAGTATCAATGAACTGCACAGCACCAAAATGCATGTATCCAGAGAGCCAATACATCGGAGCTCTTTGGTAACCCTGTGCAGAACTGTCTCAAACAATAGTATTTGTAGTAAAACCTGAAAGCCTCATTATCACATGATTCACTTGCCAGAACAGGGAGGATCTGTCAATTACCCCAACGCTCTGCCAAATGGCATCACCACTCCTGCTCTGAAAAAAGTCCCACAGCTGTTTCCCTGTGTTTCTCCTCCACTAGACCACTTGCAGTTAATTCTCAGTAGGCCTCTGACAAAGGACCCAAACCAGTGTGGAGAACAGGTTTCAGCTAACATGTTGAGTCCAGAACCGCGCTGGGAATTGATAGGCTTAACTCTCCCATGCTTTTGGAGTCCATACTGACTCCAAAGTGGTGTAAAAATTATGTAAAATGTTTCATCCTAAAATGTGCCACTTCATACTCCATGCATTTTCTTACCATAACAAGGTTGATTGTTCTGTGGTGACCCTCAACTTTCTCATTGTGTGTGTATATGTGTTTTAATTTGAGGGGTTCATTAAAATGGCCCTGGGGATAGTTAAACTGAATGGGGGGACCACAAAACACCATGTATCCATGACAGTTGGGGGACTAAATGACCCCCAATATGGTGAAACTTTTTATTAATTATTATACATTGATGTAGCAGTTAAGATAAGGAAGTACTATTGAATATTTTTCCTTTTCATACCTCCTGGAAATTTTGAGTTCAAGGAGAAATACATGAGCAAATGCCTGAGTATCAAAGTCAGTGAGACCCCATAGAATTAACATTGGGAGTCACTGCAGGCCCTAGATAACATCCCTAGAGTTCCACACCTGAAGTGTAAACACCAAGCTAATATTTACTTACATTGGAATAATTGTCAACTAGATCTTTTTTTTAATGATTAAATTGGGGCCTATTTGACTCCAATATCTGATTAATAAAGTGATTTTGACAAGTGTAGGAGGGTTAAATCCTGGTATTTAGATCCCCACCCATATGTGTACAGCATGAATCAATTAGTTATGCCAATGCTGAGATGCTACAGGTTGCCTAGAATTTCATTCTTCTGCTCATAGAAGAAAATAACTTACTTTTGTTAAACATAGTTATTTCAGCCCATTTTAGGGCTTAGTTTTCACCTCAGTAGTAAGGCTGTATCTGTGCCATACCACTTCATAGAGCACTTGATGTCTCATATGACTGAATACTCCCCCATAGAAACCGAAATCCTTGCACATCAACAAATAGCACGTGGGGATGTACAGATTTTGCTAAATCCATTCCATCTGTTTTTTGCAGATTGTCAGGCATCTTTCCTTCTGTCATCTACTCATTGACAGAATCAGATTTATTTATTTTTTTTACCAGAATTTAGTTCTATTTGTGCCAATGCACACCAGTACTTGTGCAAATGTGTGCTAATCCACATTAGTTAATGTATTAACTAATGCCGATGTGCAAATTAGTGCAAATCCCCCCCCCCAAGTGAAAAGCCAGTCTACAAGTCCGCAGAATCTGCATGACTTGGAAAAAGTTGGTCTGCTCTGCTGCAGAATCTGCAGGTCAGATACATAGAAATCCAAATTTATTTGAATGAATCATTGTGGATTTCTCTAGTGTGTCACACACAGGCTAGGGTCGAACCCTTCTCCCTGACATCTAGTTGTTGTTGCTTTTTATGCGGAGGGAGCATTTGTGATGGAGAGCATGCAACTATGTGAAGCCTTTGGCACACCCCCTAGTCCCCATGCCTCATTGTAACAGTATATGTAACTGCAATGATCACATATTCGTCCATGTCTAATCCTTGCCTCAGCTTCCTTCCCCTTCCTCTGATGTCTCCTTTGTGTCTATTCTCTAGACACAAAGAACATAAGCCCCCTTGCGGTAGGGACCTGTCTTCCTTCTATGTAAACCATCCTGTACATGATGATGATGATGATGACAGGGATTGGTATCTTCAGTGAAGACCGGGTTTTGTCTCTTTTCATCCGGGTCACACAGATGCAGATTGCATTCCGTTCAGTTTCTCACATATAACTTAATGCAGTGTTCTCCAACCTTGGGTCCCCAGATGTTTTTGGCCTACAACTCCCAGCATGCCCCAGCCAGGGTTGGAAAACACTGACTTAATGGCAGTCCCTCAGAATGTATCTATCTGGATTTCTGGATGTGATACCAGAGTGGGACACCACCCTGGGAATTTGCCCTTGGTTAATCCTGCATCTGCATCATGATCATGATCATCACGATCATCATCATCATCATGATTATGGTCATCATCATCATCATCTTCTAGCTCCTCGCTATATAATTATAAGGCAAAAAGATATCTTTTCTGCAGCCTCTGCTTTTTCAATTGCATTTAATGAATGAAACAAAAATACAACATAAGTAAATGGAATTGGGGGGGGGGATGAAAACTGGACAGGGAATCAATGGGGTAGGGAAGGCAAAAGAAACAGAGAAGGAGCAGGTGCTGGGTGGTGATGGGGGAAATTGGAGCAATAAGCAATAGTGAGGCAGCAAATACCTTTTGTTGGCAAATCAATACAACAAAAGATGAGTTAGGAGTTTAATAAATAGGACTGACTGAGCAATTGGGGCATTAATTAGATTTAGAACTGTTTAACTAGTGAGAATGTGAGCCTTAGCTCTTAGCTGCTAAAACAAGAAGAATAACAATTCTAGCTTTGATTAAAAAATGAGATTTACAAGGTGAGATGACCAGTGCTTCGGAGAGATGCTGGGCAAGAAAAGAAATATAGAGAAAGGAGTAGGAGTGGGGGCTATTTGGGGAAAATGCAGTTGCCCGGATCTCTTCTTTTCTCATGGCAATCACAACAACAATTCATTTGTCAGGATCCGAAGAGTTTGTGGTTCTCCCAAGCAGAAAGCCTGAGGGAAGAGATGACTGATTGCTTCATTGGATTGGATTGGATATATATTCCCACTTTCTGTTGGCTACCACAATCAGCACTGCATAAAGCAGTTGCTACCAAAATTTAGCAGACATAAGGATCATCATATGCAACTGATTCTGCATAGAAAATCAGGGGGCTGGATTTGGACCCTCTTCTCCACCTCCTTGTAGTGAAGTGAGAAGGTTTCACACTGAGATATTGACAGGAAAAGGTTGCTTCCCTTTCATCGCAGTAGGGTGGCATGTGCCCAAATGAAGTCACTGCTTGTGTTACATTGTTGTGTGGGAGCTGCTGTGGCTAGGATGGGAGAATCTGTGAAGCTTCAGCTCATCTCTGAGTTCCTCCAACTCAAAGCTCGGTCTGCTTCATTCCCATTCATTCCTGAATGTGAGCTTTTTTCCTCCCTTCAAACAGGAAAGGTGTGCATGTGGGTACACATTTTTTTTAAAGTGTGCACCCAAAGGTGCCCTTGCCTTGCCTTGATTAAAGCACGGAAATGCATATAATTTTTTCAAAGTGTCCATTTTAAAAAGTGCAAATTTTTCTATTGAACGCATTTTGCAAACCCGATCGCAAGCTCGTGAACATGCAGGCTTAACGAAAGCATACGATCACCTGTGAGGGTGTGAATGGGGGAAGTTCTGGTAAAAAAAAAAATAATCAAAATGAAATCCTCATACATCCCTAAGTCAGGGATGCCTGAGCTGGCTGAAATTCTCCAAACTTTACTTCAAAGTTCACTTTGGTTCGCTCCCGTTCTTATTTGCGGCGACCTATATTTTTCAGCTTGTTTGAATGGGGAAGTGTGCATTTTCAAAAAATGTGCACTTTCTCCCATTGAGTAAAGTGTCAAAATGTGAATTTTCAAAATTGTGCACTTTTAAAATGCACACCTTATAAAATGCACACTTTTTAAAATGCACACTTTACAATGTTTTTTTTTTTTAAGTGTGCATTTTAAAGCTATGCACTTCTTGTACATTTCTTAAAGTGCACATTTTGCAAATGCAAGTTCAGGAATTTGCGAACATTTTCATGAGATCAGTGTTGTGAATGGGGCATTTTCAAGTGATTTGTGAATTGAAATGAAATTCTCATACAGATCCTTCAGAGGATCCTGCAACCCCATCTAGAGTGTGTAATACCCTCGATCCTGGTTAGCCTGTCTACTGACCAATAGGATCGCTGTCTTGTCGTCAGGAGGCCAAAGTCCAACCAATAGTACCCTCTGGGAATGCTCAGCCAAATAGGTCCTGAACCACTGTGACACAATGCTTTTAAATCCGATTCTGGCCAAGCATCTCAGAAAAATACCATGATTGATCATAGTGAATGCCACTGAGGGGTATAGCAAAACCAACACACGGATGCACTTTCTCTGTCTAGCTCCTAGCATAGGTCATTCACCCAGCTGACCAAGGGTGTTTCCATCCCAAAACTAGGCCTGAACCCAAACTGAAAAGGAATTGTTGCCACCACCTGTTCCAACCAAGATATTATCCCAAAAATGGAAGATTAGAGACTGGCTGATAATTACCAAGAGTGGGGGGAGCCAATAAAGTCCCCCCCCCCAATAAAAGTCTTACCAGTGCCTCATTTATAGAAGCTGGAACATTGCTCCTTTTCAAGGAGGTATTTATATTTTCTACCAACCAATTGGCCAGTCCCCTCTGGTGGCTCTTATTAGCCAAGATGGGCACAGATCTAAGGAAGAGGGCTCACCCCTCCAAGCAACTTGTCCAAATCCTCAGGTGAAACTATCTGAACCTCATCCATCAACCCTGGACAGACAGTTGTCTCAAGCATCTCACTGGAATCTTTTTATTTTTTTTATATGGAATCCACATTGGAGCAGATACGAGTGGTTTTATCAACAAAGTGTTTTGCAAACTTGTCACAGTGGGCTTCAGATGGTTCCTCCTCACTATTCTGGGGAGCAAGATGTAATAGCCCTTAACCATAACTCTGCTGGACAACACTGTGCTCACACAATAGAGACAGAGACAAAAGAATTCTTCACTGCCTTCATTGTCACAGAATACGTCCTATCACGGACTCTAACCTCTGTTCATTGTCAACTGCTCTGGTCGTCTCTCCATTCTACAGATCAACCAGGGCATTGACAGGATCACCAGCCCTAGCAACAGGAAAATCCCCCAGAACATTCAGGAATCCCCCAGGATCCATTAGTTTCTGAGGGAAGACCAATGGGTCCCCCACCCCTACGAGAGATTGGGAGTCCCAGTAAATCTAAACCCTATCAGGTAATGTTCTATCCCTGACCATGTTTTCCTCCCAAAACCATCCTATCCACAGATAACCATCTTCCTGACTAGCAAAAACCAGATCAAGTGTGTGTTCTCCCACTTGCGTACAGCCATATATTAATTGGGACAGGTCCATGGTTGCTATGGAAATGATGAAATCCTAAGCCACTCCAACTAAAGCATGAACAGTGAAGTTCCCTGTTTGGGGGGACACTAACACCACCTCTGAGATCACCTCAATCAGTTCAGGCAGGGAGACAGCTGGATTGTGGGGTGGGCAGTACATGAACAGAATCCCTATCCTGTCTTGCTGCCCTGTCACCAGATGCACACACTCAAATCTTGAAGATGGCCAGACAGGGTATCTTAGTAGAGATGGACTCATCAGAAAGCACTGCAACTTCACATCCCCAGCCATCAGAGCTAGAAATCTGGAAGGCAGAGCTGGGTCAAATTGACACCCCATCTTCACCCAACCAGAGTTCAGTAATTTTTTTCTAATGGGATATTTAAGTTTGAATAAAACATTTAAACTACTGTAAGTGCACATTATTCATTTCCCCCCACTAATCAAATATTCAAATATTTCAGTTTAAATTCTTTTGGCTATTGGGGGAAAAAAAATTGGGATATTTTTACAGCAAATAAAATGATCATGTCATACTTTTTTCTTTGTTTGCTTTTGTTTACTAAATAAACTTTCTAAATCACATCCTAATCAATGTAAAGCAT
This sequence comes from Shinisaurus crocodilurus, assembly GCA_021292165.1. Taxonomy (NCBI): domain Eukaryota; kingdom Metazoa; phylum Chordata; class Lepidosauria; order Squamata; family Shinisauridae; genus Shinisaurus; species Shinisaurus crocodilurus. Next base: position 147,194,622 of record CM037878.1, on the reverse strand, counting down.
CAGAAAGATTTCCAGAAAAGTTCATGGAAAAGTGTTCCATTTAAACATTCTTGAAAACTCCATCACTGAATCTAGAAGGTTTCATTTTGTTTGTTTTACATATACCTTGAGAATATTTTATGGAAAGGTGGGGTATATATTACATGTAATTAATAAATAAATAAATAAATAAATTGTTGCAATGAAGGAGAAACTGCATATTTCCCTATTTGAAACAAGAATACTGTTCCTTTACTTGAAGTGCTGACTTTAGCTTAATAAGGCAAGATAGTGATAGACAGAAAAAAATATACAAGACTGCCAGAAGGAAGGTAACATTTCAGTGAAAGATAAAATAACCCTCTTCCCTTTTTTAAACAGTTCACTAAAATTGATTGTTTGGTATTTAGTCAACACATTTTAATCTTATATATGCTTGTGTAGCAGTGACATTTTTGGTCACTACGTGAAGTGATACGGGAAGGCAATATTTCATGAAATGAAGTTCAAATTTAAATGTGGGCGTTTGAAGATCAGAGTCATTGGTCTTGCTGTCAAGGGTGGTTTGCTTCTTTGGTGTTCTGGGAACTTCTCAAGGACGTGGAGTGTTCAAATCTGAAGTGTTAAATATTCCATATTACCAAGCCCTAAGTTGCAGATTTGGGAGGAGAGGAGGGTCCAATTCATAAAAGTATTCCTACTTTTCATAAAAACTTCTGTGAATACTTGCCCCCCCTTCTGGGGCCCACCCTTCTGTTTCAAACCTTCCAGCACTACTGTATTCAGGGCCCAAGCATCATTGTTTCAGGCCCACTATGAACATGTAACATGGGCTCCGTCCTGCACACATACCACTAGCCTCTCCCATACAAACAATCCTGCATCGTGAAACAAAAGTTTCTATTAATTTTGACATTGTATTTTCTACATTTCTGAAATTACGCCATGGCTCACATGCTTGCCTATTACTGACTTCATATTACCTCTGTGTGCCAAAAATTTCTCCCACATATTTTTTGACCATTCTCATTCAATTTGATAGAAAAGAAATTAGTTTTGAAAGGAAATTCAAAGGAGAAGAAATTTCAGAGAAATTGTCATGGTTTTCGTTCAGGGCTCTTGCGCTTACCTTACTTATGAGGTGGCTGAGGAGTCAGTGTGCATGAGTGTCCCTACCCAGGGGAAGACATTGTGCGGTACTTCCTGCCATAGGGCTTTTTCAGATCAGGAAGTTCAGGCCGCCTGGGAGGCTACAGAGCAATAAAGAAACATGTTATAGAAAAGGGGGGGGAAGGAACACAAACAGTATCCTCAGCCACCTCACAGTGATTAGGTAAGGTCAAAAACACCGCCAAAAGAAATGTGAAATAAATTATAAAATGCCCTGAGAATGAGACAGAAAACCGGAGGCCTGTTTCATGGGGGAAGAAGACTTCAGGAAACTGGAGGACAGATTTTGGCACAGCACTAGCTCTTCCTCTTCCCTGGAGCTGTACGCGACACTACCCCCCTCATACCCACTACAGGGCTTGCAGGGAAGGAGCAGTATTATTAATGCACCTGCATTAGAGACAAGATGTATCCACAATCACCCCTCAGAAATTTAACATTTAACAGACCCTGAGGAAGGTGCCGAACCCTGAAGAATGACAACGAGAGTTGAGCCAAAATTTCCCAGAAGATACGTATTTTTCTCAGAAAAGTCCTAAGATTTTTCTTTTATTGCTCCCGACCTAAAAATAAAGGCCACTTTGAGAATGTTCTTCTCCAGTATTTTTTGAGGTGGCTTTATTCCCTCCCTGCCTCCAGTGCCTGGGTATTGTGGCAATGATGCTGGGTATGTGGTATCATGGCAGATGCAAAATGGGGGCCAGGATGCCAATACAGTTGATGTTGTTGCGACTTGCAGTGGTAATGCTAAAACAAACAAACAAGAAAACTTGGGGGGGGGGGGAGAAAGAAGCTGTGCTACAACCCCTCCCAATGGTGACCCCTACCTGTGAGAAATTGTTGGAGAATTTTTCCTCCACCTGGAGAAATTTGGTAAAATTGTTCTCCAAATTTCTTTGCCCACAAATAGGGTGGAGAATTTCAAGAAGCCATTTGCACACAGCTCTATAGTGAACACTTGCAAGTTAATTGAAAGTTTTCAGTTAGGATCCTAACAGGACAGTGGTGAAAGTTCTCAAGCAAACATTTTCAGCATGAAATATAGAGGCTTCGAAGGGTTGAACCCAGGGATGGGGACTCGGACTCGACGACTCGACTCGCGAGTCCGACTGAGTCCCCCCTTTGACTCGAGTCCCACTCGAGTCCCAATTTTTTCAATGGGACTCGAGACTCGACTCGGGACTCAAGCCCAATGACTCCGCCACCGCCGCCACCGCCGCCACCGCCGCCACTCACGTCACCGCCGTCGCTGTCTCCCTCGCCGCCACCCGCTCGCAGCTACCGCCGCCGCCATTGCACGCCATGCCGCCATCACGCCGCCGCCGCCACCGTACGCAGCCGCCCGCGCCGGTCCCGTCATCACTTCCGGCGCGGCGGAAGTGACGCGCCGGGACCCTGCTCCGGCGCGCTTGGCCGTCGCCGCTTTAAACAGAGCGGCGGCAGCTTTTGTCCCAGGAAGCGGCACCCACCGCGGCCGGGGCTCTGCGCTCTGGCGCGTTCGGCAGGCAGCCACGGCGAGGCACCTGGCGAAGGGGGCAGGAGAGCAATGGCGCTTGGGGCCTTCTGGGGCGCGGGACAATCTGCACCCCCAAGGAGCCCGACGGGAAGGGAGACGGAGGCAGCAGGTAGGGCAGAAGGGCTGGGAGGTGGGGGGAGCCTCTGCTGGGGGAGGGGGGACCGAGGGCAAGAGAGGGTGTGTGAAAGGGCCGCCGGAGCCGTCGCCCCTTCCCCGCTCGTCTTGGCAGGTAGCCGCGCGCAGGAGGCGCTTCTCGCGGGGTCTGCCCCCAGAGGTTTCTTGCTCTGCAAGTCTGCTCGGCTGCCGCGCAGCCGCCTCCAGACCCCTCTGCCAGCGGGGAGGCACCATGTGTCTCAAGACGGAGGGGGCGGGTGGCTGGTTGGGGAACTGGCAACCTTTAACCTGGGGGGGGAGAGAGAAAAGAACCCCACCGGCCAATGTCCCTTCTTCCCCTTCGGACCTCAAACGGAGAGGCAGGGGGGAAGGCCGTCCTTCTGCTTCCCGATGCGGCACCCCGTTTCCTTGTGGGACTCGTGGCCACCGGGGTGGCGTGGGGCGTGGGTGGTGCCCGGTTTGAAGGGGTTCCAAGTGAGGCAGGCTCAGCAGAGTCCTGGAGGAGGACGAGGCGGCTGAGCCGGACTGCTTCAGAGGGGGACTGTGCGGCTCGCTTGGGCAAGAGCGAGCGAGGGGGGCCGCCGACTCGGGCTGGTTGAAGGGGCTCTTGCGCGCTTCAGTGGCTCGCGGGCCGAGATGGGCCTTGGGTCTGACCCAGCTGCAAGCCCTTTCCGTCTGCTTTGGGTGCCGGTGAGGCCCTCGCCGCGTTTGGCCCCCTCACCGTGAGCTTTAAAGTAGCTTTAAACAGAGCGGCGGCAGCCAAGCGCGCCGGAGCAGGGTCCCGGCGCGGCGGAAGTGACGAGCCGGGACCCTGCTCCGGCGCGCTTGGCCGCCGCCGCTTTAAACAGAGGCGGGCGCGGGCGGCTGCGTGCGATGGTGATGGCGAGGGAGATGGCGGTGAGCGGGAGGCGGCGGCGGCGGTGGCAACTCGAGCGGCACGGAGAACACTCTCCGCGCCACTCAGAAGAGCGAGATCGGGCTGCGCCGCCGCCACGGAGAACTACAAACCCAGGGAGGGCTCGTAATGCGTCCCTGGTGTGGCAGCGGCGGCGGCAGGAGCAGGGACGAGGGAAGGACCCGCCTATGGTAAGTGGGGGCGGCGGCGGCGGTGGCCCATGGAGGGAGCGGGAGGGTCTCCGCGGGAGGAAGGGCAGCTCTTCTTCCTCTCGCGGAGACCCTCCCGCTCCCTCCATGGGCCGCCGCTTTGGGAGTGACTCGGGACTCGTGACTCGACTCGAGTCACCATTTTGGACCTTGGACTCAAGACTCGACTCGAGACTCGGGTCCAAAGACTCGTGACTCGACTCGTGACTCGAGGCCAAGGACTCTTCAACATCCCTGGTTGAACCACAAACGCCTCCGTATTCTCCATTTGCCGCTTATTTGTCTCCTCTTTCTAACAGTTCTTTGTCTGATCTGCTGCTGGGCACCATGTTTTTTTTTTTTTTTCAAACAGCGCCTTGCAAAGTAGGCATTCACACATTTCCCCTTTGAGAAAGGAATTGTACCCCCATTGGAGGTACAACCGATACATGTTTGGTAACCCATATTACTGTCTCTTTAAGAAAGCTGTCTATCAGTTACTTTTCTTACAGAAGAGAGAGAGGGGAAGATTTAGAAGTTGACTCCAGCTGCTTCCATATTCACCTGCAGGTGGCATGTTCTTCAGTCAACCCAGCCAGCAACAACAACAACAACAACAACAACAACAAGAGAACTCCTTAGGCACACTGATGGGTTATTCCTAATTTGTTTGCAGGTATATGGTTGGCTCCAAAGGAAGAAAACTGATAGGAACTGTTGTTGTCTATGTTCTAAAAGAAAAAGGGTTTCAGTCTGCCTGTAACAAAGGTTTAAAAGGTTCACTGCATTGAGGCCTTTGAAAGTTTACTGTTTGCTTAAGGTATTGGTTAAAGCAGCCTTCCCCAACCTTGTGCCTTCCAGATGTTTTGGAGCACAACTCCCAGCATTCCTGACCATTGGCCATGCTAGCTAGGTCTTCTGGGAGTTGGTCCAAAACATCTGGAGAGCACGAGGTTGGGAAAGGCCTTAAAGTAGTGTATTGGGTGTTTCCTTTTATTGTAGAGCAAAGAACTCCACAGAAAGCACAGCTGAAGCTTGGAGCACATGGACTGGGGTTATTATTTCCAATTTGTTTACAAACCCAAGCTGCAAGTGAATGCACCAGAGTTCTCCAGCACCAGTAAGAGGAGCCACACAATACCCAGAGGGAAGAAGAGGATATATATGGTGGCTAAGGATTTGCTTTGGACTTCCATTATACTGGGTATCTCTCTTTGAGTGATTGTCTGTGTGTAGCATGCCACCCTCTTTGGAGAGGGACTAAAGAAAACGTAAACTCTACAGGTTACTAGTACATGGGTGGGCAACCTCATAGATTTCATAGATCATAGAGTTGGAAGGAAGGCTATCGAGTCCAACCCCCTGCTCAATGCAGGAAACTAGAGGAGGGGTCTCCCATCCAAGTAATAACCAGGCCTGACCCTGCTTAGCTTTCCACACTCAGACAAGCTGAGCCAGCGTAAGCCACAGACCTGTCCAGGAGCTGGGGGCTGCATTGCCAGGGGCCAAACAGCTGCCACCACTGTGACAGAGGGGCATTCTGGCGGGCTGCCAAAATGGCTGGGCTGGGAGCTGCATGTTGCCCAACCTTGTCCTAGTAACATGCTACATTTATAAACATTTGACTCACAAGTTATTTCATGCTACAATTAGGATAGTGTACACCATATTTGAGCCTCTGTTGTCGCTGTACATTTCTTGGAACAACTTCACGACTTCATTGCTATCCAAGGCTTGCAAAGGGAAAGTTAGAGCCACAAGGTCAAGGATGCTGCTTGAACCAACCTAATTCCTCCACTTGGAAGGGCTAGCTAATGGTGGGACCTGTGTAATAAAAGCTTGGACAGGTTACACACTTACAGCACAAGAGATGGACAAGTTCCCATTGATATATACAAAGAGAGGAAATCAACGGTAAACGAACAAACAAACAAACATGCATTCTATGGCACCAAGGCTGCTCTCAGTCTTCCACAGAAAGTGGATAGTTTAAAAGTTCCTTCCAGCTTGAAAGTATGTCTAGAAACACCAAGGGTATAGTTATTGTGCTATTAATTCTGGGATCCTTATAAATTCTTGTAGGACTTGCCTATGACAGTGATAAGTGTCGCATAGGCCCAGACAGATTAGGTCTTGCTAACAGGAGGGAAAATACTGCCAATTAATGACATAGCTAAATCCTCCAGCAGACTCCAGCATATTGAGTATTCTCAAATTTAGACTGCAGCAAAATGCCTTTGAAACTAAAATCAGATGAAATTGGTTTTACTTAAATGCCAGCCAGTTTCATTATGTGAATAGGCATATGGAGCAATCTTAACCAAAGTGTCTCAGGCACTACTTTATAAATTTGCAGTGGCTTTTTCTATTGAGGCTGAGAGTTTTATTCAGTGCTAAACTAGCATCATATGGCTTAAATCTCTTATTGCTGTGTTTACCTCTTTACCAAAGCCTTTGATTCAAGTCCATACACTCAAGCTGTGTTCTTTAGACTTCTTGCTTTGAATCTGAGGACTTCTTGTAACAGGGAGAGGGAGGGGTTGCTTCAAAGCCCATTTTAGCATATCTGTTTGCTGTTCTTTCTCTGGACAAAGTGGTGCTTCAACTATTAGGACATCAGTACTTTCCCACAGGATGTAGATTCCTATGGTGCTTCTGATCCTGTGTGACAATGTAAAAAAGTATCCCCTCCCTTGCAAACTTTTACAAGCAGTCACTTGCATCCAAACCAGATGTCAGCCACTTCCTTGTTTTGGTGGCACCAGTGATTTTCGAGTGGAAGTAGTGGTGGTGGCATAGAATCCCCCCCCAAGAAAAGTATTTAGATCAGGGGTCCCCAAGGTGGTGCCTGCAGGCACCAGAGCACCTGCAGTGGTGTCCACAAAGCTTTCTGCCCCCTGAAAAATATATATTTCTAATAAATACCTTGAAAAATGTGAGGGTGCCAGCCAGCTTCTCCTTCCTGTTCTGAACCTATTCCTGATTGGCTGTTTCCATCAGAGATGGAAAGAGTTGCTTGCTGGCACTGCCCAATCTCTTCTGTCCACACAGACCCTTTCCCCTTTGATGGCACAGGCACTCTTTCTCCCCTCCCCCCTTCACTCCCAGCCTTGCCATTTCTCTCCCTCAACCCCTTTCCTTGCTATTTGTTTCCCTTCTCTGTCTCTAGCCTTTTCTCTCTCTCTTTCTCCTTAGGCTTGCTCTTTCTCCCCCACTCACCCCCAGTAGAGGCTAATCACAGCCATTTTAAGGTAGTTTACCTTGTTTTTTACGGGGAAAACGCAGCGCTGGGGACCTCGAAGTGATGCCTGGGAAAGCAACTTCTGGCTTCCGGCGCTATGTCATTTACATAGAAAATGGTGTAAGATACGCTGTTTACGTAGAGCATAGCGTACAGTATACATTAAAAATGGCCACGTTCACTCAAATTGCGGCTGTTTTTTACGGATACTATGCTATACTCTACATAAACGACATCGAGCTGGAGAACCCGGAAGTCCAGCGAGCGCCACAGTTGGCGCTCACCAGAGGCTCAGCTTGGCTCGGCTCACATGGCAGGAGCGCTCACCGAGCACCCCGCGAGTCGGGTGCTGGGCTGGGCGCCCATTCCTCACCTCTTTACCTTGACCAAAAAGGTTGGGGACCCCTCATTGAGATCATGTGGATATTCACTATTTTTAATCCTGTTCAGTGCTACCACCAGCTCCTGGCTGCTCCTGCTTCAATGTCATAGCTTCCTCCTTCCTTCCCACCCAATTAGGGATCGCCTAGTAAATGGAACAACATCTCAACTCTACATAGGCCCTTTTCATGTGTTTCTCTCTAGGTGATCTTCATTGCATGGAGAGAGACAGTGGGGCCACGCATGCTCACCCCACCCCCACCATTGTGCCCTATGCCAGCTCCTCCCCAACGCTGTCCAGATGATGGAGAAGATCTGAAAGTGGGAGCCTGCAAAATACATGCAGGCTGTTCTGATGAGTTGAAACCCTGAGCACCCAGCTCACAGGGAAACCTATGTGTATTCTGCAGGCTTCCCCCTTCAGACCTTCCCTCATGCGTGGACAGCATTGGGAGGGTCTGGTATAGGGCAGGGCAAGCATGCACGGCCTCATTGCCTCTCTCCAATCAACTGAGATTGCATGCAGAGAAGAAACACCTGAATAGCGGTACAGTGAATCACATTTGTCGATGTGAGGATTGCGACGACCACCCCTCACCCTATACCCAGGTGGGGTGTTGCCACCTCACCTAGTCACCGAGCACACCTGTCTCTCCTCAGGATCTGCCCTGCCACCCAGGTACACCTCCCAGGTAGCCAGTGCCTATCACCACACTGCTAATGGGATGTCTACGACCGCCGGGGCTTTCGTGCCACCCAGCCTGGCAAACTTAATAGAGGCTGTTCTTTCCCACTCGTTTATCCCACTGACAGTGGGCTTTTACCCTTCAGGCATGCTGCCACCAAACCCCTAAGTAGTGTGTCCCTTGCGAGGCATGTGGGGTTAACCAAAGCCTTATCTATAACTATGGATGGAAAACAGGCTGTTTACACACAAAAAGAACAAGATTTATTTTGGGGACACAGGTAGGAAATCAGGGTCAGGGAACATAAGGGATTCAGGGGTCAAATGTAGGTTTCAGGCAAATATGGGTAATTCAATATTCTTCTGGATAAAGCACTTTTCACTCTTCTACAGACTAATTTCTCAAACCTTCCTATCACTCTACCTCCCTTCTTCCAAGTCCAACCCCCACACGCTCTAACTCCTACTCTAACTAACTGCCCCCTCTCTCTTTTAAAACTCCAGTCACACCTTCTCCACCCAATCACATGCAAGCTGCATCTGAACACTCCATTCACTCCAGCTGTCAATCATACACCCCAGACACACTGTATGCAAACCTCAGTAGGTATTTCCCCTTTAAATAGAACCAAAATCGTCACAATGATGTCACAGAGGAGAACTGAGTGAGGGTGATATAAATAATTAACTGAACATTTCTACAAGTGTGTTGAAAAAACAGCAAAAAGGGTTGATGATTGCTGACACATGGCTAAAATTGTTCATGGAAAATATTAGTTTCAATTGTGTTCTAGCATCGATGAGTGTGTGTTTGTGTGTGTGTATATTATATGTATATATATATATATATATATATTTACACATACAAATAGAAAATACGATGTCTATCTCCAGGAGCAGTCACTGGGGGAGAGATATTTGTAAAAATAGGCATACACTCCTATTTTCTGTTACTGCACTCTGTGTGTGTGTGTGTGTGTGTGTGTGTGCGCGTGTGTAACAAAAAAGTAGCCTGCAAACAGATATTAGCTTAAAATTATTAGGTAAACATTTTGGCTTCTTCATTCCTGAGTAATACAGACATTTTGAAATGTGTCTGTGGGCACCACCAAAAATTGCTGTCTGGGTGGGTCCTCCTCCTCCTCCTCCTCCTCCTCCTCCTCCTCCTCCTTCTTCCGTCTCCCCCCACCCTGCTCACTATATCCTTCTCCTTCCCTTGCTGTTTCCTCCTCTTCTCCCTCCCCCCTTCACTATTTCCTTCCTCCTCTCCTGCTGGTCATGAGTGACCACCTTTTATTCCCTCCCCCAACTCCTGCCGTGCTCACCTTATCTCCCAATCTGCAGGAGTGCAGTGGGAGGAAATGAAAGGTGTCAGTGACAAGGGATGGGGGGAAGGAGAGGCTGCAGCATTGGTGGAGAGCACACAGTGGCATCAGCAGGAAGGTGAGGCTGGCATTGGGGGGAAGGTGGCAGCAGGAGGGAGGAAGAAGAAAAGGCGGCAGTGGCTACATGAGGAGTGGGGGAAGACAGACAGGCTGTGGTGTCAGTGGCAAAACGATGCAGCAGGGGAAGGAAGGACAGGCCACGCCAATGCCAGTGAGAGGAAGGGTCTGGGGGTGGGGGTGGAAGTAAAGGAGAGTGCCAATGCACCCATGGGTGCCATGTTGTCAACCCCTGTTTCACAGTCTTACATCACAATGACCGTGTCAATAATATATGTACCAGGCTAATAATGTCCCCATTTTACAAACAGAGAATTAGTGATTTGCCCAATACTACCTAATGAGATGGGAATCTGAAGTCTTGCCAGCCCGTGTTCAGACCTAAACTCTGAAACTCCCATTGACTTTTAACATTTCAAAATTCACAAAGATTGGGGATTAATTTGCCATAGAAAATGACATAAGCAAGACTTCTTACCTGAGTTTACAATTGTATAGAATCCACCAAATATAGAGGGGAAAAAAGATGTTTGCTTCTTGTACAAATTTTATGTTCAAATTGAATAAACCTTCGAAAATCCCTTCTATTGTGGGCCAAACTTCATGACATTTAAATGAAAAGTGTCCGACAGATCTTCACAGATAAACATGATTAAATTGGATAAGACTGAGATTCATGCCACGAAATCTGACAAATGTGAACTTCACTTGATTTTAGTTTTTCAGTTGCAGAAAAATGAAGTACTATTAAGCCTAAAACAAGTGTTTAGTATGCTGTTGGAAGAAAACAGATCTAGCTTCATTAGATGATGGGCAGTCCAATCAACACCAGCCATCTAAGTAGGAGTATTTGGATTTCAGCCACATGCTTCATGCAAAGTCTAATCATTTACAGATTTTTAGAAACTAGCCACCCCATGGAAGAGCGCTTTATGACAAATTATGCCAAGGCAAATTCATGTGCTGTCACAGCGTTCATGGAGAACATGGAGATTCATAGTAGTCAAGTAACAAAAGTATTTGGGATTAAATTGTCATAGGAAAAAAAATGTCATAGATAAGCCTTTTTATTAGGAAAAGGATGTTGCTTCCTGTTGAACATCTTGTTCAAATTATTATAGCTCTATTCTATAGAAATGTTGTATCTTCAGGAGACTCTTTCTGTACTTGTCTATGGAATAGTGATGCTTTTCAAATTTTCCTCATTCAAATTTCTCCCTTGGATTTTGCTGTTCTGAATTACCTGGTCTTATTTCATAAGTGGAACTAATGCATTGGGAATTATCTATTCCATTTTTGTAATCAATTTTTGTACAGTGCATGAGGCACAAACAGTTTGCCATGGCTTTCAATTTGTTAGTGACTTTCACCCCCTCTTCATTATCAATATTGCAAAAAAGCAAGATTGATGATATCATTCTCACAATTTCACCAAGATGCTTTTTGTGCAGAATTGTACCAATTCGCATGTACAGTTACATGTACTGGACAAACACAGCAAGCAAGCAAATCATATGTTACAATGGCAAGTTGTAACAGAATCATTTTTGTGGGGTGTTTCACCAGCTTTCTTCTTCTTTTTTAGCCTTCTTCTTCTTCTTCTTCTTCTTCTTCTTCTTCTTCTTCTTCTTCTTCTTCTTCTTCTTCTTCTTCTTCTTCTTCTTCTTCTTCTTCTATAGTTAAAATGGAATTAGAAAACTGGAACCAGGGATGGGGACTCGGACTCGAGGACTCGACTCATGAGTCGGACTGAGTCCCCCCTCTGACTCGACTCGGACTTGAGTCCCAATATTTTTAATGGGACTCGAGACTCGACTCGGGACTCGAGACCAAGGACTCTTCAACATCCCTGGGCTGTGCCAGAAGGAGTGGAGAGGAGTGTGGTTGCCGGCGAAGAGCGCATGGAAGCGAGGTGTGCTGCTGCTCGGCCACTATGGACAGCTACCAGGAGCGCAGCCCCAACAGTGTGTCAAGATTTATTTTGATTGATGTGTTGCGTACTTGGGAGAGGCAGAAGAAGGACCTGAGATTACTCTATGTGGCTGCTCTGAGTGTGTTTCTGGTTCAAGCAAGTTCATCACCAGTGGAGTGGGTGTTCAGTGAGGGTGGAATTGTGATGAGATCTCACCATTCCAGAATGGGGGCCAAACATTTAGAAAAAATCATGTTCCTCAAATGCAACATGGATAAGTTTTAGGAAGTACAGCAAGTTTATTTTTTTAAATCATTTTTCTAAAATGCAACCTTTCAGACATTTTGGGTTTGGCTGCCTCTGCCTGCCTGTCTGGGGTTCCCAGCCTCCTCTGCCTGCCTGGTCTCTTCTTGACCAGTTCAACAGTTGAATTGTCCAAGACAAAGGCCTCTGCCTGCCTGCTTTGGGGTTCCCTGCCTCCTCTGCCTGCCTGGTTATTTTGGGTTTTTCTGCCTGGTCTGTTCTTGCCTAAATCAGTTGCAGAGTTTTGAAATCTGAAGTAGCCTTATTTTGTTGGGGAAAAACCCCATTGATTTTAATAGGGACTCGTGGAGTCAGCTTTGGGAGTGACTCGTGACTCGTGACTCGTGAGTCACCATTTTGGACCAAGGACTTGGACTCCAAAGACTCGTGACTCGACTCGTGACCAAGGACTCTTCAACATCCCTGACTGGAACACACAGGGCATATGAACTGGCTGAACATTCCTGCTGCAGAAGGACTCCTGCATGTCTGATAGTGGGCCTTGTTGAGTTTCCACTGAAATTTTCTATAAAGCAAAATTCAAAGCAAATTTAAAAGGTCTCCTTTTGGTGGAAAATCTGAGGAATGTGAGGGGAACCAAACAAATGTTACTTATATTCCACAATTTCAAGGCGGGGGGGGGGGGTCCACACATTCATAGTTCATCACTGAGTACCTCCTAAAGTGCAGTTTGAAAAATGTTTGCAGGTTCCTCAAGTGAAACATCCAAGGAATTCCAAAGGAAGCCAAAATATCTTCAACAATATTAGCACAATTTCTAAGGAGGCTTTCACACATCTCTGATTCCGGAGTACATCCTAGGGAGCATATTGAGTTGATATGGAGTACTGGCCCATTCTACTAGGCCTCCTAGTTCTGCATGAACTGAAACTTTGGCCTAGAATACAACCAAGCAGCTTTGTCTACATTTCAAGGGAACATCACTTGTAGTTAGGGATAGGCAAATAATCTGCTCTGTTGGATTTTTGTGCTGGATTTCTCCAGTCTGGACTCGGAAGTCCGGCGAGTGCCTCAGCTGGCACTCACACTTGACTCGGTTCAGCTTGGCTCGCACAGCCGGAGCACTTGGCTCACACACCGTGAGTTGTGTGCCGGGCGGGTCGCCCATCCCATCCCTAACTGGACACACTTTGTTTTCGGAAATCCATACATTTCAGGACATGTCATGCATTTCGCAGAACAGGAAAAATGTGTTCAATTAAATGTGTACATTTGACAAGCGCACAAAGAAAAATGTGTAATTTCAGAAATATGTATGAACACACCTTACTCAGTGTATGGGTGCATACAAAGATGTGTACAATTTGGAAAATGATCACCAGAATGTGCACATTTTTAAACAATGCACAAAAAGTCCCGTATATATAAGTAAAACAACAACAACAACAACATCTGCATGGTACTGGCATGAGAAGGACATGGAGGTGGGGTAACAAGGAAATCTGTGGAATTGGACTAGATAGACCTACCCTTCCCTACTTGTAGTGGCCAAGCTGTCTTTTAAGAAAGTTTTGTCAGCTTTTACTAATCTTCTCATTGAGGAGCCCATGATCAGCTTCCAAGGAACCCCAGGTCTTCCTGGAACATAGCTTGAAGACTACTGCAGAAGAAATCTATATATAATGATTTCAGTATATATATATATATATATATATATATATGTATAATCATTTCAGTCTATTATTCCACCTTTCTACCAATCTGTGTTTAACGCAGCAGTGAGAAGAGAGGTCTGTTGTGTAGAATTTCCAGTGTTATCATGCTAATATTTTATTTGAGGAAAGAAGGAATCAATATGATAATTTCATGTCTGAGAACTGTATTTGAGCTAACAGTGCTTGAAACCTTAGCTTATGGCATTCTCTTCCTCTTGTCTAATGATCTTGAGAAACATTGGTCACACACACAGACACACACACACACACACATGTTAACCTCAGCCTGTAGAGAGATGTCACAGATATAGAGTGTAACTATTCTGGAAACAATCAAGATCAAGCCTTTAATGTTATTGTTTCATTGTATGCATTTTTATTGTCATTTAGTTCAGCATGAGCAGATAAATTGGGAAGGAATAAAATAGCAAGAAGCAAGCAGCTTGAGGAAGACAATTAAAATAGATGCATTTTTATTTCATAGGGGATCCTTCATTCCCTTCCCAGCCAGATATGTTTAATAAGCATGTGAAAAATTTCATCTTACCAACAGATGTGGAGCGGGGAGCAGTGTGTGGAAAGCCTTTCACTAAAAAGATGGAAGTCTGTTTTAATTGTATCAGTACTATTACTTGGCATTCCTCTTGGATATCTGGTGAGGGAGCTTGAAATCAGTGGAAAGCAAACAAAGATAAATATTCAGTGAGTTGTGGGGAGGAATGCACTTGTGGCATGAAGACTAGTCAATGTAATTACTAGCTTTGTGTACCAATTAGTGGAGGGCATGCTTCAGTACAGAGAGTGGGTGTACACACTAATCAGTACATGTCTAGGATAGAGAGTACAACTGGTAGGCAATGCCAAGAGGGTTATATTACTGAAGTTTCCATATTTAAGGTTTGAAAAATGTGATGTGACTGGATGGTGGGAGAGGAGGAAGATGCTATCAACTGCCTAGGCAATGTATTCTTGCCTGACATGAGACCTTTGTGTCAGTGGTCCCATTTGTGTCACAGGAGAATGCCACATGAGCTGAGGATGTAGATTACACTACTACCTTCCACGGAATGCAGCAGAGGAAGTTTTGCTTTACTGGATGTTTCCACCATGTGTAGTTGAGACAGACAAAACAAAAAATGCCAACCCTGAACTTAGAGCAGATCTCCATGGATGTTCCAGTTTTGAAAACAGACAAAATTACAAAATGGAAAACATGCCAAGAGTTCCAAACACACATTAGACTGTATGTGCAGGTCAGTGTGAGGTTAGAAGCCTTTACGTCTGGACATGGGGCGGTCTGCTCTTTGAAACTGTTTGAACCATTCACTTAACTTAACAGAGATGACTAAGTGGTCATTCTACTGCTGGGAGAGGGGTACTTGGGCTGCAATCCTATACACACTTACCGGGGGGGGGGAAGCCCCATTGAACTCAATGGGACTTACATTTGAGTAGACAAGTATAAGATTGTGCATTTAGTGGACAATAATGGACTTCAATTTGATTGTGCAACTGCATCCTTCACAAGACTACTCTTTTATAAGGAAAAAGTATGAAAAAACAATGCCCATTTCTGATAAAGTGATAGAAATATTAGGGATTGGGTGGAGGCAGGTCAGAATAAAACAAAACTTCCAGTACTGAGACAGAAACTACTCCGGTCATTACAGCTCTCAAAATCTCTCCAGGAGTCCAGGACCCTCACTCCTTTTTGTGTTCTGTCTGTCTCAACTATTCCTTTTTCAGTCCAGATTAAAATTTTGGAATAAACTACAAGAAGGAACACACATTTTTAACCAAATACACATGCTGGGGTGGGGTGAGGTGTAAACTATGTTTATCCCAAAATCAATTTGTTAGTCTTTAAGATGCCACAAGAGTCATCTGTTGTTTTTACTGAAACATGGGGGGGGGGGACAACTTTATTTTCAGGGACAAGTAAGACTGGCCAATGAAACTTGGAATCCTACAGGCTGGATTACTGGCAGGAAAAATAATCCCCACACCTAACATGCTAAAACATAATGATGGGAAGTCTGAGCGTACCCTCAAGGTAGTCAAAGCAAGATAATTCCCCAGTGACATAAGCTCACATATGATTGATAAATGTAGACTGGCATTTTATTAAAATGTAGAGGAAGATTATATATGAGCAATGGTGCAGTTCCTACATACAATTATCTGATCTGGTTTAAGGCAGCAAAAAACACCAGCCCTTGCTACAAGCTCCTCACTCTTCCAAATAAACGGGACACTTAGGGTGTGCTAAATGTAGTTGGGGATTTGTACCAAGATAACCAAGCTGCTTCTCTGGAAGATGAGTTTAGATACCTAAAGGCACATCCTTCTTTTGGCATAAAGATTACATATGCATTTCTTACTCAGAATTTCTTACTAGGAAATAAAACGGTGCTGTTTTCATATTGCTAATAAGTGTAGGAAGCCATGTTTTTGATTTTCAGTGAAAGTAGCATGGTTGAATGCCATTGGAGTTGGCATGGTGGGCGAGCCATTTGTGTGTGCGCGCACTCCCCCCCCCCAGCTCCCCACAAATGCCACCACTCACGATTCTTCTGGCTGTTTCTAGTGTTGTAAAATGCCCAGTGCCATAAATTAACCACATGTTGACAGATAACAGTTTAAGAGGCTTAGAAAGTCACTCTTTTCCTCTTTGACAAAGGTGCATTAGACCTGAAGCTACTTACTTCAGTTGCTAGACCAATATAGGGCTAGATGGTCTTTTCTTCCTCTCCCAGAAAACCCAAGCACGCAGTACTGCTTTGAAAACTTGAATGGAACTCATACAGAGAGGGCTTTTTGTTAGTTTGTTTGCATGAGCAATGTTGGGCGTCGTTCACTATAATTTATAGGGCATCTTCTGGGAGGGATACAGAGAACACACAGAAAATTGAAGACTTGTTTTCAGTGTCTAGTAACCCTAAATAAAGGCATACTTGATGCAACTAATCAGTTAGCCTGCTGAGTACATAGACATTACATCAGTTTCTAGGCTGACCCAGCTTCGATACTCCAGGAGGAGTGCTCCCAGGAACACAATTTGTACTATAAATATTATTAATAAATCATATGAGGTAAGCATATGACATTATACCTCCTTAGCAAGAAGAGGGTTTGTTTGTTTTTTCATCCAATGGAAATGAATGAACATATGTTGGTTACTGTGAGATTAATGGGGGGAAATGAATCTATGTATTCTTCTGCCTGGTCCCTGTGCATCACGTACATGTGCAGTGCCTATGCAGAGCCTCACCTGGAATATTCTAAACAAACTTTAGGTGGCAAGTCCACCCCCACTGGATGTTCCCACCTTTCCCACCCATTTCCTCTTGATTCCTTCTTTACTTTTTACCTTTTCTTTCCTATCCTCTTGTTTTCTTCCATTCTACTAATATAAGAACATAAGACGAGCTGGATCACACCAAGGGTCCATCTAGTCCAGCATTCTGTTCACACAGTGGCCAAGGAGCTGCCCACGGCATCCCACAAGCAGGACATGAGTGCAACAGCACCCTCCCTAGCAGGTTGTATTTTCATTTCTGTCATGCTTCAACTGTGGGAGGAACTTCCCCCTTTGGACAGACACTCCATGTGTTTGCTGTGCCTAGGGGAAGGACATAGCAATGCCAATGTCTGCACTGTTAGAACGTTACCCTCCAAGCTTGAAAAAACTGGTCCTCCCAGTTTAGGGTATTACTCTAGAAACAGGCTATTCAGGTAGCTGACAATGTGCCTAAGGACTGACCCATCCAGTCACAATCTTCAGGTCTCTGCTCTCAACCTGTACCAGCTATGTTGTTGCTTGTCTAAGAAGTGGTGTTAACTGTTTTGTCAATACCCAGTGAAGCTACCACCATGGAATTGGCCACCCTTGAACCCACTCCTTGTAACTACCTTGCTACCAAGGAATGGAGCCTCTTCCTGCACCCCTGTATCTGCAGTCCCCAGCAGCACCAGGAAAGTCTCTGGATGTGGGGAAACCTAAAAACCTAAGCCACTTCAATCCTGGAGGAGGAGGAGGAGGAGGAGCAGAAGAAGAAGATCAAAATTAATGGATATGATGATCCTATGTAACATGAAAGATCTATCAGACATTAATTAAGACTTTGCTATTTCAAAGAGCACGATGTACCCAGTAGGAATGATTGTCCTAATTAAGAATGATTAGGAAGGATGAATATCTTACCTAGACTCCTCTTCTTATTCCAAACAATTCCACTTCATCAACAACCAGAACAAGTTATTGTCAGATTTTATCTAGTCAGGATGGAAGCCAAAGTTGAAGCGAATTACTCTTAGTAGACACCAAATGAAAGGAGGTCTTGCAGTGCCAAATCTGGAATTATATTTTGCTGCTGCTCAACTCAAATTTCTTGCAGAATGGAAGCATCCCTCTTCAGAGCACCAATGGATTTGCATAGAACAGGCAGTGGGCAACTACCTTCTAGATGCCTTTATATGGGTCAGAGACAGTGATAGACTGAAGCGCATTTTTGAGCACCCAGTTATTATAGACACTGTGCATACTGGGAAATACTGCCTGAAAAAGAACAGCTCCTGGTCTGTCTCTGCTAATGTCAGAGCTGCATCGTCCAGACTTTGCTGCATACAACATTCCCCAAAGCTTTCGGACTTGGACAGTAGTGAAAGTCTAAGGATTTGTTTGATTTATTGGATAAAGGAAAACCTCTCTACTGTGCAGTCACACTGCCTTTTTATCATTACCTACTTTGACTAAAAGTCAGATATAATCTATTTATAACATCCTCCAAATGCCATTATGAAGACAATCCATTCTATGTATGGGCATGGAAGAGTACCTTGGGTGGGTCTTTGGAAGAAGATGATTGGTGGTATATCTGGAGGTCCTCTGTATTTTTTTTTTTATCAATCAACACTAATATAAAGGATGCCTAATACAAAGTTATATCAGTAGGTGGTACATTGACCCCGAAAGGCTTCAGCTAATACATTCAAACTATAGTCCATATTGCTGGAAGGGGTGCAGTCATTTTGGCTCATGCTTTCATCTTTGGTGTGAATGTTTAACAGTGTCAGAGTTTTGGGACATGGTTGCTGATTACTGTCAGAAATTTCTTCCCTGAAGCTATGCCTGCCCATCATTTTGAACCTAATGAGCCTGGATTCCCGCATCAACACTTTCTAAAGCAGTGTTCTCCAACCTTGGGTCCCCAGATGTTTTTGGCCTACAACTCCCAGCATGCCCCAGCCAGCTATGGGGACCCAAGGTTGGAGAACACTGTTCTAAAGCAATGGTATGCAGCAGCAAAGTTGTGCATAGCATGTGACCTGGGTCTTCAAAGCAACCAACTAAACAGCCATGGATTTGAGATACTATTATTTTGTACAAAATTACTCAGCAACTGCAGCAAGCAAGGAATCCTCCTAATTTAAAAAATGATATAATGGCACCATGGTTTTAATTTATTTCCTACATGGAAGCTCCTCAAACTTCTGTTCAAATTCAATTCATATACAATATATATTAAGAATTATGATCAGTGAGCTTTTCTTTTTTAGTACTCTTACCTCTATTATCTTATGTATTTCAAAATAAAATAAAATTCTATGGTGGTTGCGGTGGGGTGGAGGAAGGATGGTCCTGGCATTAAAACAACAACAACAACAACAACAATCACCTTTGAAATCTTTGCTAGTGATTTTATTTTCCCTCTTTTCTAATGTTTATGGCCTCTGTGCTTGTTAAATAGATCTTTTGTTGAATACATCAGAACACCTGCTTTGATACAAAGCTAATGGAACTTGAAAAGGAGGGAAAAGGTGGATTAGGAAAACTTGCATGTAGGAGAAAACAACTCTCCCTTTCAGACTCAAGTAACCTGCTATTTACCATAGATACAGTAAGGGAAAAAAATATTAATTGTGTTTTAGCTTTTCAGTAATACTTGTCAGGCTACACATAAGATAAGAGGCATATTCCAGAACTGAAATAGAATAATAATAAACACTTATTCTGACTGTTTGACTATCAGCGCTAAAATAGAATAGAATTTTGTATAAGTGAGTCAAACAGTGCAACCAGGAATAACAACAACAACAACAACAACAACAACAACAACAACAACAAATGTATTTAACATAGACTCTGTGAAGCTACCATCAATGTTGTTTGGAAAAAAAGGTGGCTGCCCGCATACATATTTTCTGCACAATTACCGAGGTATCAACAGTACATCATGATGTACTGCCAATTTCTGGGCATTATCAGAAGGATTTTTATCTTGTGAGGCAAGTGCTGCACTTTGTAGCTGCTGTGAGCAGCTTTAAAGTATAACCAAAAAAAGAGGAAAAAAGTAGATACTTTTTTTTTTACCACCTTGTAAGTACTTAACATTAAAAAAATGAATAAATACAGTTTGGGGGGGGGGGTTCCCCTGTGCATTTTTAGGAAATGGGATGGGACAAATTGGGGGGGGGGCATAGGAAGGAACAAGCTCAGTCTGATCATCCATCCCTATGCAGTAGCCCCCATAAACAGTAGGCGGGCCCACCACTGTAGGAGGAGGGACCCATAAGGTTGTACTTTGTCAAGGATCCTCTCAGTCCTGGAACTGGTCCTGTACTCTGTGACGGTCAATGATAGGGAGCAGGGGGTGGGAAAATGCAGAGGTTCAGGACACTCCTGTACAGGAGTGTCAGTTCTGCTCTTTCAGTGCTTCCTGATAAGCCTGGAATAATGGTTTTGGATATCAACAAGTGTTGTCAAACCTTGACTGACTACACTGACATAATAACTAGTTGTAGGCCAATAATGATAGTGACTGTTCAGGCCAAGGTGGTAGGTCTGTTCAGAGCTTCTCCTCCACTCATATAGCAAGGAGGAGGAAAATGCATTCCACCCGTACATGCATGGAGGAAGTATGATTGTGCCATTCACCCTGCCCAGTGGCTATGCATTCAGCATTAAGATGAAGGGGCCTATGGAAGTACAGATGTATGCGC
This sequence comes from Shinisaurus crocodilurus, assembly GCA_021292165.1. Classification (NCBI taxonomy): domain Eukaryota; kingdom Metazoa; phylum Chordata; class Lepidosauria; order Squamata; family Shinisauridae; genus Shinisaurus; species Shinisaurus crocodilurus. The sequence continues at coordinate 147,174,118 of CM037878.1, read as the reverse complement.
AAAGGGTTCCCCTATGGCTAGCAAGCACCATCCTGCTCTTAGCAGAATACCCCTAGTGTTTCCTGGTCTTCATTCTGACTAATCTGCAAAAATACATACATTTGTTCTTATAATGCTTGATTTATTTAGCTAACTTTGATAAATGTGCAACTTTCCTATAGAAGTGTTATGAGTAACCAACATTAGGAAACCACCAGTGTTGAATCTTGGCATCCTGGACTGTTACTTGTATGTTATACATATGCACTAAAATTTTTTTTAATCAATTACAATTTAGTGGTACCTATGCCACATTGAATTCAGTGGGACAATTTACCGGTAGTTGCAACTGATTTACTCTGGATCATGTCCTATGTGTTCTGACATGAACTGGTAGAACCTTTTCCATGGACATCTTGACAACATAATGTGTGAAGCAGCCTCAGGGGTTATAGAACCACATGGTGTACCAGAACTACCCCACCTGAACTAGGCAGGCATTCTAAATACAGATTAGGTACTGTTGGTATCAATCTTGGAGACGGTGTTTAGTGGGAATATACACTCTTGTGGCCTTCCAATAACTGTGGCAACTGGCATTGCTTAATGCATTTTGGACATGGGTGCTTTGTGTTCAACAGAATAGTATTCTGCAGTAATATGCTTGTGAAAATAGATTGATTTGAAAAACAAAAGAGAAACAATGAATGGAAAAAGCAGCAGTATAAGGTCACGATGCTTCAGCTGAGAAGCAGTGCCTTGTGTAATGAAACCTCTTTTCCCCTCCCCACCCACTGCCCCCACCCCGCTTACTCTTGCTCTAGCAAAGAATGTGTTCCATCAGCAAAGCAGACATTAATAGCTTGCATGATAAATACCACCATTTTGTCATCTTTAATTCAGATTTAGATTTGTCTAAATATCAGTATCCAAAACCAAATCAAAACCAATCTTCAGCTTCTAGCCTGATCGGAGGACTAATTGTAGCTGATTCCAAAAGCTTTGCTGAAAATTTTGCATGCCAATCACTATCGTGGAAAAAAGAGCTGGCTCTTTTTAATGTAAGGCAGGTGCCCAAGCCCGGTGCTCACATTCAGTTGTTTAAAATTGATACAGATTGCACTTGAAATAAAATTAAAGGAGGATCTTGCTCTCCTCTCCTGCTTGTCTCCCTCTCCCTCTTCTAAAATGTGCACTAATGAGGGACCAGCATCTTTTCTGTCTCAGAATATAACCTGTTGCTTTATTGAGAATGTGATTCTACATTGTTAATCCATCTTGAAAGCGACATTGATCCTACGTGGGGTTTGGGTGCAGGTATATGCATCATCCTTTCCACTTGCTTTTTTTTTTCTTTTCTTTTTCCACCCACCCCCCACCTTTCACCAAAATCTGTCAGTGTATGTTATGTGTTCACAGAAGGATACGAGCTACATTTTCTGACATCACGATGAAATAAAAGCAGCTCAAAGGTAAAAAAACAAATCTCGGGTAGGCGCTGGATTAGAGGTAGCAGGCTGCACTATTGAGGTGACACTTAAAGGTCCCTCTGGGAAGCTGCTCACTGAGCTGCAATAACGCTGCCTTTGTTGGCTAATTCCCAGTGCAACAGGAGCTTGACACTAGCCAACAGCAAAGGCAAGGAAGGAGATGGAAATGGCTGGAGGAAACCAGCAATATAAATGTAACTTTAGTTCGTGGAGAAAGGGTAAAAAGTGTGTGTGTGCGCGCGCGCGCGCGTGCACACACACAAGAGAGCTGTCAATAGCCTGAGTCAATTAAACTTGTGCAATTTGGCTTTATTTCTAATTATGAGCAGAACTTCTAAGTTTGAGCAGAACAAAAAACATGGGGCTGCTACTGAAAATAGTGGGCCCCTATGTCAAGCTCCCTCCTCAAGTATTGTTCTTTTGTTGAATAAATCAAAACACAGGGCCACATAGCCAGCTTTGGCTATTGTGAGGAGCTGCTGGAACTAGAAACAGAAACCTTCTGTGGCTTGGGACATCTCTAGGGTGACCACTTGTTGATTTCCAAATGAGAATGTCTTCAAAATAGAAGAGAGTCCTCTGGCAGCCCTAAAGATAGAGGAATGTCCTCTGTAAAAGAGGACACATGGCCATCCTAGCATATCTCTCTGGGACCTGAAGTATCTCAAGCTCTGGACTGGTCCTACTCCTACCTATCCAGACTGGCCACTGGGCCTTCTGAGACAGGAAAGGCTTCTTGCTTGGGCTGGGGGCTTGACATATGAGAGTTTCATGTGGGTCGAGAGACAGGGCCGTGCATGCCAGCACTGCCCCCTAAGTCTCCAGGCACACTGGCCCATCCCTTTCAGTTCAGATCTTGCTGTTCGCTTCAATGTGAGTGGAACTCTCCATGCAATCACAGACCCTGCATTATCAGGGTTCCTTATCACATGGAGGGTTCTACTCACATTCAGGCAAACGTAAGTAGAACTCCCTTTCAGACCTTGCCGATTCAACATAGCAGGGTCTGAAATGAGGTGGGTGGGCCAGCATGCACAGACCCGACTCTCTACCTACTTTAAGCCCTCATGCATTCAAGTGAATGGCTGAACAGGGCTTTTGTCTTAGCAACAATGGCCTTCCAAGCCTTGGTGTGTTTCGGTGTGTTCTTCAGCTCTGGCTCTTCCTTTGATCCTTTGGTCCTGAATCTGTAGCATAACACTGGCTCCTGCTGCCTGCAGCCCAGCCCTGACAGCTACATGATAATGTCACAACATGAAGGCGATACCTCAGTTGCCACTTCATTTGAAAATAGGATTCCATCCTGCACGCTAATCTAGTCATTCTGAGGATGACCCCATTAAAGAGGCTTTCACAAGAGCAATATCCAGAAGGGAAAGACAGATGGGGAGTTACCTCCCGTTCTGCACTGCAGTCAGTCATCTAGGGCCCAGCATGAACCAAACATTGCAGACATAGATGGTAGTACCTTACCATGCTGGTTCATACTTTGATTTAAAAAAATGGTCAAATATGCTAATTAGCTGCAAGTGGCTATTTTCACATTTTTGGAAATTGACTACTGAATTGGCCTAAATTGGCTCATCCTCCAGCAGATCACAACCAGAGTGTGGGGCTGGCGAACTGCAGCAAAAGTAGCTGCTCTGTGGTGACCCGATATGGCGGCGGATGGCAGCTGTCCCCTCTCAAGCTAGGCGGGCACCCAGCTGAGAAGTGTGGTAATATCGACAGTGTGAGGAGCGTAGGTGTCCAAGGGATGTTCCAGACAGTGTTTAGCAATTTGAAAGAGGTTTACAAGAAGGACATCCACATTGCTCATACTGAGAAAGATAGTGGAGGCCTGGATGATTAACAAGGTTTAAGAAACCAGTCACTCTTGGAAAACGCCCAGCTGTTCCCAAGGATTTGGCAGTAAGTGCATATTTAGAAAATATTTTTTAAATCATACTTGTAAAAGTTTTCTCTGCTGAGATTGCCCTCCACAAACCATTGGACCCTAAATGTCGTCAGTGGGAACTGCTTGTAGCTATGTTTAGGACTTGAGTATAAATCTGGAGTCGTCCCACAGATTTCAGTGGGAATTATATAAAACAGACTAAAATAATAAAATGAAATGTTAAAACAAATCATTTTGAAAAAAAATACTCTGTGACGGTGCTTTTAAAATATGCCTTTACAATTTGTGACCTACCAGTTCAAATGCAGCTCACCAGCTGTGTATAGTGGTAAGAGTGTTGGGCTAGGGCTTGGGAGATCCGGGTTCTAGTCCCCGCTCGGCCATGAAACTCACTGGGTGACTTTGGGTCAGTCACTGACTCTCAGCCTAACCTACCTCACAGGTAGGTTGTTGTGAGGATAAAATGGAGAGGAGGAGAGGGATTATGTAAGCCGCCTTGGGTTCCTTTCAGGAAAAAAGGTGGGGTATGAATATAATAAATAAATAAATAAAATAACATAGAAGCACTGTTCAGATAACCAAACTCGGTGCATAATCAACATGTGGAGGTGGAAAGAGGAGTGCAGCAGCAGACCTGGTCCTGACCTCCACGTGTTGATCCTACCTTGCGCACACAGCATCTGTTCATGTAAGCTGTATGCATATAGATTCTGTCCATCTGACAGAACTTATGCATGTCTACGTCATTTGTGCAAGGCTCTGGACATAAAATTGCATCAACATGTGGAGATTGGGGGTACAGCCCCAATTCTGATCTCCCCGCAATGTGCTGATAGTACATAGCTTTTCGTCATCTGCACAGGGTTAGGGAGAGTTCATCTTTGTTGGGTACATTTCTGAGGCTGCCACTGGGGTTGGGCTGAACACCTCTCCTCACAGTTACCAAGAGGCTCAACCATGATGGCAGGGTTGGCCCACCCATGAAGCAGGGTGAGGCGCCCGCGTGAGGCAGTGGAGCTGGAAGAGAGGTGAACTGCACTGCTCCCACACCCTCAGCCCAGCCCCAGCCCCAGCCTGGAGAGCTCACCACCACCTCCAGTGGGTGCTCTAGAGAGCCACTTTCCTACCATGGCGTTTGCCGCAGCGAGAAAGCGCCTGGTGGGGCAGTTCAGAGCAGCTCCTGGCCCTCGGTTGCTGCGGGGCTCTGGGGCTCTCATGAGATCTCAGCACATGGCTGACACCTCGCGCTATCTTGGCCACGTGCCGAGATCTTGTGGGAGCCTGGAGCCACGTGATCGGAGCTCCCTGCCGCCGCCACACAACCCTCCCTCCCTGCAAGCCCCAGCCCAGAGGGCCCCCGCATGGCAGCAAAGGAAAGGCAATGGGCTCTCCGGGCTGGGGCTGGCAGCGGCAGGGAGGGAGGGAGGGAGGGAGGGTTCTGCCATGGCAGTGGCCATGTGAATTCTTTTGCTTCAGGTGGCCAGAGAGGTTGCGCCGGGTGTGCATGATGGCATTGATACAGTATTTTTGCAAGTATCATCCTAGCACCTTGTCTAATATGCTTTCTTGACCCAAAAGGCTGCACAGGGCACCTAAGAGCAAATGGTAATGTGTCTGTGTGACCTACTAATAACTACGAAGTTCATGACCTGTGTGTCCTCTGTCCTAATTGAATGGATAGGAATTGCCCTTCTGCAATTATGCAAAGCATGGGAACTCCAAACATATGCAGATGCCTTCCTGCAGATATGGTCAAGTCACCCCCTAGTCAGGCAACCCGTGAATAGCATGGGAGACAAAACTGACCCTTGGGAACTCCATGGGGCTGAGCAATATTCCCCAAGCACCACCTTCTGTAGCAGGCTATCCAAGTAGGAGTGGAACCACTGCAATGCAGTACCCACCACTCCCAGCTCACAGTTGGCCCAGAAGGATACCATGGTCGATGGTATCGAAAGCTGCTGAGAGATCCAGGAGTATCAACAGGGTCACCCACCCCCTGTCTCTCTCCCGACATAGGTCAGCATACAGGGCGACCAAGTCTGTGTCCATACCAAAACCCATCCTGAACCCCCAACTGAAATGGATCCAGATAATTTAAAGCCCTTGTGGTAAACATCCTCCAATTTTGATAAGTCACCATCTCCAGATATACTGTTAGGTGGATGCACCGCCAGGTTATTCCTTGTGGACCCTTTTCTTGTAGGAACTGCCGCCACCTACATTGTCACTTGGAAGCATAGTTTTGTATGGTTTAACTAGCCAACCTAAATTCAATCATGTGGAAGCCAGCCCAAATGCAATCATTCTTCAGAATCAAGCTATTGCATAATTTTTGTTAATCCCATTCTAGGCATGTCTAGAATGGGGATAACAATAACAAATGGGGTCTGATCCTCCTTGGTGTTCTCTGCTGAACTCTATAACTACCCTGGAGTCCAAACGTCCAGTATTAATTGCAGGACCTAAAGTACACTGGCTCGCTGTTGTGTTTACCTGAGATCCTTCACCTGGCCTACTGCCCATTCCTAGCACCAGCCCTTCCTCTAGGATCAAAAACCACATTTCCAGGATAGAGCTTTTTCTCTCTCATTGCACTACCTTGCTGCCTTGTTGTGCAGTCTTGTGCCAGGAGCCACATTCCCCACCTAGCCAGCCCCCACCCCAGTGAGCATCCAGAAAGTGAAGCCCTGTGTCTTACCCTTCCTCTGAAACTGATTGTGGCATTTTCAACCAAAGCCATTAAGCATTCTAGCCATGGTTGAAAAACAACGAAAATAACACCTTTTATTTGTACAGGGATTTTTATACTGTTAACAGGTTCCAGTTTATTGTCTTTTCTGTTACCGAAATATCTTTCCGGTATCTCGTTCTCACAACTTCAGGTACTGCTTGGATACCTCTATATGTAGGAATAATAAAAGCCCAAACCACCCAGACCCTTCCTAGTTTCCCCACACACACACACCAGGTAAGGAAAAACGGTTCTAACAGTTTCCTCCCTTCAGCCTTTCTAACCCCTCTGCTTTCAGGTATCAAGATAGGCTGATGACACAAACTACCCAACCAATCGGGTTTCTTCCCTTTCCTGGTTGCTGGGCAGACTTGCTAGACGTTCCGTCACACCAATAAAAAATATACATGCTCTGACTTTATTTCTTATAACACGACAAAGCTGCCAGTTCTGCCCCTTGGATGGCAAACGCAGTGCCACTGAAATGTGTGTTTTCCCTGTTACCCTGGCAACCTCCCCATCCATTATGTGGCAAACCTCTCCCCGTATAATGTAAATTGGCTTCAGAGGTGTGCGTATGTGGCAGACGTAACTTTTTTTTTATACCCAATATGTTGGCTCTTACCTGGCATGCATGTCAAGTTTGTGTGGTGATTCATTTGTGCACCGATCTCCCCACATAAAACAATTTCATGCACAGGCGTCTTCCAACCCAAACAAACAAACAAACAAACAAAGTCCCATGGCGACTGGCGAATGGCGACAGGGGCAGGACTGTGAATCCGGAAGCCCCTAGTCATGGACCAGCACATGGGCGGTGGATGTGCTGTCCCTGTCGCCCTGTTCAAGGAACGAGGTAGTCGAGCAGCTCGGCAGCTGTATCCATGACTGAGCAGCCCTATTTAGGATCCACTCTGCTCACCCCGTATGGGGATGGGGCTAGAAAAGGTGCCCTAAACATAGTCTACCTCTTTCTCCCCGATTGGATTACCGCGTCCAGTGGGGTCACCATTTAGCGGTCAAAAAAGAATTTGAATTTTGGAACATGGAATATACGGACATTGCTGGATAACATAGATAGTGAACGCCCTGAGCATAGGAGTGCTATTATTGCAAGGGAGTTGAGAAGGTTTAGAATTGACATAGCAGCACTTCAAGAAACTCGAAGGGCAGGAGAGGGACAGTTGAAGAAAGACAAAGGAGGTTATACCTTCTTCTGGAAAGGACTACCTGAGCAGGACTGACGAATACATGGAGTAGGGTTTGCCATCAAAAATGAGCTAGTGAACTCTTTGTCAGAAGTTCCTACTGGCATTAACGAATGCCTGATAACTCTTCGATTAAAGCTCGCCAATAACCAGCAGGTAACTATTTTGAGCGCTTATGCACCAACATTAGATGCTGATGAAGTCATCAAGGAAAGTTTTAATACCCAGTTGGACACTCTCCTGTCAGAGATACCTAAGGAGGATGGGCGACTTTAACGCAAGAGTCGGGCGTGACTTTGATTTATGGCCAGAAACTATTGAAAAAGACGGAGTTGGTAATAGCAACTCGAACAGAATTTTACTTTTGTCTAAATGTGCAGAGCATAATTTCACTATTACAAACACGCTCTTTCGACAAAAGAATAAGTTTAAAACATCATGGCAGCACCCTCGGTCAAAGGGTGGCATCTTCTGGATTATGTAATTGTCCGTGTTAGAGATCGCCACGATGTACTTCTTACCAGGGCCATGGTGAGTGCCTACGACTGCTGGACAGACCACCGACTAATCTGGTCCACTATGGTTATCAACATTGCTCCCCAACGTAGGCTTCAAGGAAGGAAACCAAGGCGTAAAATGAACATCCACGCCCTTCAAGATCCTATTAAGCAAACTCGTCTTCAATCATTTCTTAAGGAACATCTACCTACGGAACCTCCTGATAACATTGAGGACCATTGGTCTAAGCTGAAAACCTCCATTACTGCAGCTTGTGAACAAATTATTGGATATGAAACTAAGAAACATCAGGATTGGTTTGATGAAAATGACAATGAGATTAAATTATATAATTGACCAAAAAAGGAAAGCCTTCCAAATATGGCAAAATGATATTAATTGCACTGCCAAGAAAAAAATCTATGCCAGTGCAAAGGCTGAGGTCCAAAGAAGAACAAGAGAACTTAAGAATGTTTGGTGGAAAAAGAAAGCTCAAGAAATTCAACAACTTGCAGAATCTCATGATATACGGGGCTTTTTTAAGGCCACAAGGGCCATTTATGGACCAAAAACCTATGGTACAAACTCTTTACAATCAAAAGATGGCACCAAACTCTTAAAAGACAAAGAGTCTATTGCACTGCATTGGAAAGAGCATTATTAATTATGATCTTTTAAATCGTAAATCTAAGGTGGATAATGAGATTTTTTTCGCAAATCCCTCAAAAACAAATTAGAGAGGAACTTGCAATACTCCCCACTTTGGATGAAGTTATAAAAGCCATTAATCAAATGAAGAATAACAAAGCTAGTGGACCAGATGGGATTCCTGGTGAAATCTTTAAAGGGGGGGGGACTTTTACAACATCTTCATAAACTCATCGAAAAAATCTGGATAAGAGAAGAGATCCCAGAAGACTTCGGGGATGCCATAATTATCACCCTCTTTAAGAAGGGTGATAGAACAGACTGTGGAAACTATCGGGGCATTTCTCTCTTAGCTACCGCAGGTAAAATATTTGCTAGGATTCTCGCAAACCGTCTTCTATTTCAGAAGAGATCCTCCCTGAATCTCAACATGGTTTCCGCCCCTCTAGAGGGACAGTAGACATGATTTTTACTGCACGTCAGCTCCAAGAAAAATGCAGGGAGCAAAATCAACCCCTTTATATGGCATTTATTGATTTGGCTAAGGCCTTTGATACTGTAGACCGAATGGCTCTCTGGACTATCCTTATGAAAATTGGATGCCCCAATAAATTTGTGAATATCTTGCAACTTCTCCATGACAACATGACGGCAACGGATTTGGACAACAACGGCTCTCATGGTGCGCCATTTAAAGTGGGATCAGGTGTTAAACAGGGATGTGTTATCACCCCAACATTATTTGCTATTTTCATTGCTATGATTCTACATCTTGTCAAGGGGAAACTTCCCACTGGTGTGGGAATTATGTATCGAACAGATGGAAAGCTTTTTAATCTCAGTAGGCTGAAAGCAAAAAGTAAGGTAATTACAACCTCTGTTGTGGAACTTCAGTATGCTGATGATAATGTGGTCTCCACACATTCAGAAGATGATCTCCAAACTATCCTAAATGCTTTTGCAGAAGCATATGAAAAACATGGCCTCTCAGTTAACATCAAAAAAACCAAAGTGCTTTATCAGCAAGTGCTTCATCAGCAAGTGCAAGTTAACCCTTTGGTGATGCCATCTATCCAGCTTGGTGGGGCAATACTGGAAAATGTCGATCATTTTCTCTATCTTGGCAGCTATCTTTCTGTTACAGCTAACATTGACAGTGAAATCCAGAATCGTTTGAGCTCCGCAAGTGCCGCATTTTCTTGAATGAAACATAGAGTGTTCAAGGATTGGGATATCTGAAAGAAGACCAAAACACTGGTTTATGAAGCCATTGTATTACCAACTTTATTGTATGCCTGCGAAACGTCATTTCCACCTCCTTGAAAGATTTCATCAACGTTGCCTCCGGAAAATCCTGCAAATTACTTGGGAAGATAGGCAAACAAATGTCAGTGTACTAAAAAAAGCAAAGACTACTAGCGTTGAAAAAATGATCCTTCAACGACAACTTCAATGGACCGGTCATGTTGTTCGAATGTCTGACTGCCTTCTCTCAAAGCAGTTACTTTATTCCCAACTCAAGGATGGAAAGCAGAATATCGGTGGTCAGTATAAGAGGTTTAAAGATGTTCTTAAGACTAATCTTAAAAAATGCAATATAAACATCGAAAACTGGGAAGCTCTGGCCCATGAACGATCTAAATGGAGGATTGGCCTTTCACAAAGGTTCCATGGACTTTGAAGAAGCTCGAGTACAAGGTGAAAGGGAGAAACGTGCTAGGCGAAAAGCACGTCAAACGAATCCTTTACAGGACCATCTTCCATCTGATAACCTGTGTCCTCACTGTGGGAAGCTGTGTGGATCTAGAATTGGCCTCCACAGTCACTTACGGGCCCATCGCTAGAGTCTACACATTTTTTTTAGAATTCCCTCCTTTTATAATTTTCATTTTGTAATTTTATCCTGGAAGACAATCTTACTCGGTCACGAGTGATCGCCTGCTACTACTACTACCTGGCATGCTATTGCAGCTATCATGCTGCCCCTGCACCCTTTTTCTCCTCTTTCCTCCACACCGTGGTTCATTTCCCATGGTGCCATTGCCGTGTCACTCTCTTTTCCTCTTGTTTTTGACAACCGTTTCTAAATTAACTCATGTTTCTTCTGCTGCCATGTTTGCATCGTTCACTTGCTGCACCACTTTTATGGTTCTGTCAGTAGCAAAGGGACACTGAAGGTTATAATTTACTTTTGTCAACAGAGACACAAACTCACCCTTCCTTACACTTATCCTGTCACTGTCCCCATAGCTCAGACATTTCCCTGTAGTACCTTAATATCCTTCTCTCCCACAAAAATGAGGAAAAATTTACATATTAATTATATCTTGTCTGGTAAAAATGAAACAGACACCTGTAATTATGCAGAGGCGCCACACAGTTGCACATTGCTAAATCAGTGATGAATGGGAAAGAGAGCTCATTAAAATGAATAACAAATTTGCTGCATAATACATCTAGATTTCCAGAACATGTTCATTCAATGAGGATGAAACATGTGATATTAAGAAGCATGTGTGAAGAACCCTTCCAGAGTACAATTTAAGCAATGGTGTCATATCTGGACCCTATAGACATTTTAAAATCTTTTTCTCATTCTAAATAATAGAAATAAATAAAAAGGATTGCGGGGGAAACGATTTTAATATGTTGTTTGCTACAAAACTTGCTTTGCTATTTATCAATTCACATTTCTGTTCTCAAGACATACTTAAAGTTAATATGAATAGCACCACTGCTCATAAAACTCATGGCAGCAACTGAATGGGTAGCTGCAGTGACATGGAATATTCATGAAAATTCCAGTTGCCACATGGAAAGAATGTTCACACACACACCAGCTTCTATGGGAGAAGCAACAGCCATTCAGAATACAGGTCCTAGGAACCAAAGGGAGAATGAGGACTAGAAATTGGAGTGGGAAAGCTTGCAGGCGTAGGGGTGTTTAGAAGTAGGAAGGCTGGAGGCAGAGTAACTGAATGAATAGGGAACAGTAGCCTTCCTCAACCTGGTACCCTCGAGATGTTTTCAGTTTCAACTCCCATCAGCCCCTGCCAGCATGGCCAATGGTCAGGAATGCTGGGAGTTGTTGTCTGTAATCTGGAGGGCACCAGCTTGGGAAAGGCTGTGTTACAAGTTAGAGATGTGAAGACCCGGGGGGGGGGGAATGGAAAAATTGGGGGGGGGGCATTTTTTCTCATATTTTTCTAGTTTTTTTCTAGGCCTTCACATCTCTAGTTAGAGTAATCAATGAACAGGAAACTGGGGGGAATGATAGGTGGTGAAGACCTAGGAAAAGGAAAGAGGAGACAGGAGTTTAGGAAAGAAGCTAATAAAAATGGGGGTTCTGGGGGGACACACAGAGTTTAAGAATAGGAAAGGCTTTGTGCTAATACAGTAGTAGGAAACGAGTGACTGCAAGAAAGTCTTGGATGCTGTAAAATTGTGGGCCAAGGTGTTGAAGTGGCATAGGATTTCTAGGTCCAGGTCTTGGAAGAGGTCTTATAACTTGGAAGTGTTTTAGGGAGCAATTCTATTGGTTGCACCCTTGATGATCGGAAACCCCCGAACATGGAGGCTTCCAATCATCCAATGCAGAGGAGGAGTAGCGGCAGAGACAATCTTGCCCTGCATTTTTGCTAGACTTTCACTAGACAGGCTTCCCTCTGACATTGGAGAGAAGCTGGAGTGGTTCTTTCCATGCCGGTTGCGAGGGGGGGGGGCAGTCAGATCTCCAACTCCCCCTTCTGAGGTCAGAGTGCTGTCTCCAACCTTTGGGGAGGAACCCCATGTATCCTATGGCCCCTCAGACAATGTCTAGGGTCCATAGGATTGCACCCTTATTGGAGTGTCTTTGTTAACCATAGACTTGTGATGTGAAAAGCCAAGCCACATCTGCTGAAATTCTTCCATCTACTCATCATAAGATTGGGGGGGGGGGACCCATTTAGTGCTAGATAAACTCCCCACAGCTTGATTTGGAATGGGATCAGCTGAACTGAGATATTTTCTTTAAAAATTAGAATATAGGTTGTTTCTTTCTTAGACTATTCCTTTGAACCCCATCACATACTAAGTAACATCACTGGGAGACCTATGGGCCTCCATGCCTTACCCAACCCTCAACCCCAAGTTCTTTCATGTTAACTCCTTATTCTCGATGAAACTTTCATTGACTGCTATGAAATTATAGTTCAATAGGATACAGTAACACATCTAAGGGAGCAATCCTGTACATGATTAGACAGAAAAAAATTCCTGCAACTCCCAGCATGCCCCAGCCAGCCATGTGGGAGTTGTGGGAATTTTTTCTGCCTAAACATGCATGGGATTGCACCCTCAGTCATTTCACCAATGAAGTGAGATGAGAGAGTTAGGAGCGGGGAAGGAACCTTAAACAGTCAAATTTCAAATATTAAATTTTGATTCTGAAATTTCAGTGTTGAATTTTGGCATAACATTTTTTAAAAAAGCTAAATTCAAAATGTGCATGCCTTTTTTTTCCTTTCAGCTCTCTATACAGTACAATTACAAGTCATCACTAAAAACGACAAGAAAACCTGGATGGCTCAAAAACATCCTACAAGTAAAAGAGCCATTAGGAAGGAGGGGGGGGAACCCACTTTCAAACAGCAAGTATATGATTTCTTACTGTAGCAAAATGAAACACTTTTTTTATTATGCAATAAGGGTGCAATCCTATGCATGTTTAGACAGAAACAAGTCCTACAACTCCCAGCATGCCCCAGGCATAGGATTGCACCCTAAGAGGCATGTCCTCACTTGTGTTAGCCCCACCGCATAAGTCTCTGAACTCCCCATGTTAAGCATGGAGGTCTGAAGGGGGCTTCTTCTACTGGAATTTACTTGGATATCAGTAGAAGCCTTCATATGACCAGAAACCGTGCATTATCATGGTTCCCAAAGAGCAAAGGATTCTACTCATGTTCAGGCAAACATAAGAAGCCTCCTACAGACCTCCCTGCGCAATACGTGGAGTTCATGGGGACATTGGGGGCAGAGCTGGCGTGGGTAGTGCCCTGTCCCTCCTACACACGTTCTGGTACCCTATTCAGGCATGGAATCTGAATAGGGCTACATGATATTTTGAAGAGGTATGTCATTTACAGAACAATACAGATTGTTGCGGCATGAACAAATAAGCTAGAAGAATCTAAGAGCCATGGTGCTGCTGCATCCATACTGACTGCAGCATAAATTATGCATGTGTTACCAAATCAAGCTTCCCAGGAGGGCAGTATGACAAAGCACATGCATGTGGCATCACTGGCCTGGTTAGAGCTTTTTCTGAGCACTCACTGGGAAAGGCCATAAATATCAAGTTGACTTTGAACAGAGATGAAGGACTTTGTCCATCACCACTTAGAAGTATTGCAGGCTGTGCATTTGCTCTCAGTCTATTTAAGTAATAATTAAAAGCTATTAGCTGGGATCCATAATTGGTTTGGGGGAATTTTTTGTTGGTTAACTAGAGCCCTATTCAACCTTTCTCTGGAGCCAGTGTGGCGTAGTGGTGAGAGTGTTGGATTGGGACTCGGGAGATCCGGGTTCTAGTCCCCGCACGGCCACGAAACTCACCGGGTGACTTTGGGCCAGTCACAGACTCTCAGCCTAACCTACCTCACAGGGTTGGTGTGAGGATAACATGGAGAGGAGGATTATGTAAGCCGCCTTGGGTTCCTTGCAGGAAAAAAGGCGGGGTATAAATATAAATAAATAAATAAATAAACATGTGTGGGCTTCAACTGGGTTAGGCTTTATGCTGAATATGTGGCCCTGCTTCCCCCACCCATGCATTCATTTTGGACACCTGAAGAAGGTTAAGAAGTCCTTGAGAACAAGCAAGTCTTCAAACACCAATCACTGCTTCAAACTTCCTGAAATGAAAATTACATTTTAAACATTATTTGATCATTTGCCAACATAGTTCTAATGTGTTTGCAAGTGAGAGCTTTTGGAAGTATTAAAAGGTAGGAAACGTAAGTCATAAACTAAGACTGCTGGAGATTTTGATTATAAAATAACGACTTTGAGAGAAGTGGTGGGGAGCCCGAATACAGTTGTCTTTGGCCTCAGGATGAATGAATTCCTCAGAAAGGTTGGAATTAATTATTATCTGTGCAGACTTAAGGAAGAAGCAATTTAGACTGGACAGGAAGCATGGCATACATTGCTATTATTACAATTATTAATAATGCCCTTCCGATGTGCTGCACATTTTACAATGTATATCGGATTTATCATAAGGAGAGTGGCTCAAAATGAATCTGGGCAGAGGAGTTTTGGGCATAAGCCCACTAAATATATGAAGAAGAGATAAAATATTGAGGTGTGAAGCTCTCTGAAGCACAACACAGAACAGGAAGAGGGAATGTGCAATTATGAAGACAAAAGCTGTGGGAGTGTTTACTTTAAGGAAAGAAACACTGCAGGGGGCAGATTGTTAATGCAGCACTAATAGTATTTTGAATAAAGTAGAACTGATGGATAAACTGCCGAATGACTGACAAATTTGGGATGCTGGAAGTGCCTGCCAGTTTAACCGTTAAGGGCGGGCATATGTTGGGAAGATGCTACCATTTCCTCCCCCCACCCCACCGTATCCATATGAGAACATATTTATGAATAACAGTTTATTTTATTTTATTTTATTTTAAAAGGAAAGTGGTGGGCAGAGCAAGGCTGTACACCAGGGGTGGGCAATCTTTTTGCCTTCAAGGGCCACATATGGTAATACCCAGTGGCTTGGAGGCCACAAACTGGTGGTGGGCTTGGCTGAAGATAGAAAGAGGTGAGCCCTGGGTGCATACCCTGATGAAGGGTATGGCTAGGACCAGCATCCCTCTCACCACCTCTCTCTCTCTCTCTCTCTCTCTCTCTCTCTCTCTCTCTCTCTCTCACACACACACACACACACACACATACACAACCTTCCCTCCTCTCTCTGTCTTCCACATCCTCCCCACCACACACCTTTCTCTCCACCCACTCTCATGCACACAAACACACTCTCATGCACACACAACCCTTTCTTACCATACACATTCTTCTTCCTCATCTCAGCGTCTAGGGATGATAAGATGTAAACCTCTCCTTCATGCATGCTGAGATCCAATCATATTTTCCCCTTGCTGCTCCTGACTGGAGCTGGAAGCAGCTGAGGAGCATGGATCAGCATGTTCCTCAGCTTTCCCCAGCACCAATCAGCTGGGGCAGGGGAGGGTAGTGTGCCATTTGAATGGGAAAGACAGCACATGGGGAGAGTCATCCCCACATACCGTCTTCCCCACATGCTGTCTGTCTTTTCCATTTAAATTACACTCCCATCAGCATGCTGAACAGCTGCTTGGTGAGTTGGGAGGAGTGCAGTTGTGTGGATGCATGGGAGCACGATTTTGGCACTGGTGGCAGTAGGGCACCCACAGGCTGTAAGCTGAGGGTTACCTGCATGTGCTATACACCATGAAAGCTCGTGGAATGAGGGCATGTGTAGCACCATATTCTACACATGCCCAGCCCAGGATAGGAGGAGAAAAAGACACAACCAATTTTTTTAAAAAAAAAATGGCAGAAAAACCACAGGACAGGCCCTTCTTATCCCTGTTGCTTCCAGGACTCAAACCCACACTGCAAGCTCCACAGAGCAGTTCCGTAACCACTTGGACATAGCAGCAGATGAGAATCTCCCACATCATAGGGCATTTATCTTTCCCCTGCACCCAGTCTCAGTCGCAGACACCTTGAGCAGACAACCTACAGCAGAAGCCCTAGCCGGGTTCAAGACCTCACATTTTCAAACTTCATGAAGTTTGAATCCAGGATACAACCGCACAGTAAACAATGTGGGGAGGAGCCCTCCACAACCTGGCATGCCTGAGCCAATCAGGAGGGCATGGGCTAATTTATTTATTTATTTATTTATTTATTTGTTGTATTTATGAATCGCCCATCTGGCCAGCAAACCGGCCACTCTGAGCGATGTACAACATAATAAAATATAAAATACATTTAAAACAGTTAATACATTTAATAGCCTGATTCCTACATGGGTCAAACCCTTTTAACCCACCCCTTCCCTGGTAACCCATGTGACCAATCCTTGGTATTTGCCCAATCTCAGCTAGTGTGTGCAAATCAGCAACACTTGAGCTTGCCAAGGTTTTCCAAATTCTACCTCAAAGCTCGTTCAGTCTATCTCGTGGTGTCCATATCAGATTGTGAGCTTTGTTTCCCCCCCCCTTTTTTGTGTGAAACTTTCTGCATATTTCATGCACATTCTTGTAAATGTATGCAAGAATTGTACACATTTTTAAAAATGTACACATTTTCTCTCATCGGTTAAACTGTGTTTGTGCACATTTTTCAAAAGTACATTTTTCATGAACATTTTTCAAATGTGTGCATGTTGTGAACACATTTTTTTGTTTTGTTCCATGAATCACATTCCATGCTCAGAAATGACTTCAACTGCAGATTACGCTTGGGTCCACGTTAGGTCCCAGGAGGTGCAATCTGAGTAAATTCCAGTTAACAGCAAACTGAAAAAAATCCTCATACATTCTTATTTTTGAATGCCCCCCTTGGCTTTGCCATGTGGCAGGTGCTATTCAAGAACCAAAATCCATCCTGGGAACATGAAGCTAGTTCTGCAGTTTCTTAAATAGCAGCTACTGTTCAAACTTACATATACAGGCAGTCCTCAAGTTACGTACGAGATCCGTTCTTAGGTCTGTCTTTAAGTCGAATCTGTATGTAAGTCGGAACAGGTACATACGGTTCTTATTAAACATCACTTAGTCAAACATTTGTCTTAGTATAGTATTTATTTTACCTTTCTGTGCATATAAAACACTTAAGAAACACTTCCAAATACAATAAAACATCTTAAGCATAACATACAGCACATAATAATAGTGTAATAATAATAATAATAATAATAATAATAATAATAATAATAATAATAATACGTAACAATAATATTAATACATAATAATACAGTAATAATACAAGTTACCATGTACATACGGTACTGTACTGTACAGTTAAAAAAAACATTAAAGAAACAGTTCTGGTGCTGGAGAGTCAGGGTTTGATTCTGCTGCTGGAGAATGTGGGTTCACTACTGGAGTCAATTTCTTGAAGTAGGCATCAAGCTCGGAGGTTTGTACAGGTACAGAGCTTTTCTTTTTCTCCACATAAATATAGCAGCTAAGCCCCTCGGTAAATGTACGGTAAACTTTGATAAACCTCTCTGTACGTAATAACAACAGCAGCGGTGGCGCGTCTCCCTCCTCCCCTCGCACGTGCGCGCGCTCCCCCTCTGCCTGGCACTGCATCGGCGCCAGCCAGTGGCAGAGGGAGCCTCACAAGAGAACCCTTCGCGGCACAAGCAGCGAGTGAGGGAGCAACCAAGCAGCAGCCGCCCACACTCTTTGGCTGCCCTCTCCCCCCACCTTTCCCCCCCTCACTGCTCACACTCTCCACATGCTGTTTGTTGCTGTGGGGTTGGTTGGGCATTGCCTAGTGGCCTCGGCTTTGCCTGCCTGCAGGGAAGCTGCCCTTATAAAGAGGGTGGGCGGGCCATCTTGGCAGGCACCGCCACAAGCACCTCAGGTGGACCCACCCCCTCAGCCCCCTCCCCCGCCTGCCTGCCTGCCTGCCTGCCTTTTCACTCACTCCCTTCGTCTCCTTTCCATCCGTCAGGCAGAGAATCTGCCCGCCGCAGGGCTGCTCACTCCTGCCTGCTCCTTCCCTTCCTCTCATCCTTCTCTTCCTCCCCTTCCTCCCTCCCTTCCTCCTTTCCTTCCTCTCTCTCCCTCCTGCCCACTTTGCTTCCTCCCCTTACCCCCTCCAACCCGCAAGGCGCAAGCATTTTGGTAAGGGAAGGCAAGCGGGGCCCAGGAAGAAGAGGGGAGGGGGCATTATGGGGGTTCGTTCATAAGTATGCGTTGTCCATAAGCAGTGCTTTTTTTCTGGAGAAAAGGGTACCGGAACTCTTGGATTACATTTCCTCGGGAGTAGATGGCGATTAAATTGTAATGCAATTAATAGAAGAAAAGGTGCTGGAACTCAGTTCCGGTGAGTTCCACCAGGAAAAAAGCCCTGTCCGTAAGTCAGACATTTGCAACTCGGGGACTGCCTGTATTCTTCCACCTTTCATGGCCATCTAAATTTTGGGTTGCTTCTGCTTTAGTAAATGCAGGCATGCGAAACATTAACTGAAGCAGTTTCTCAACACAGGCTTTTAAAAGGAAGATTAATTAGGAAGCCCTCAGTAATGCTGGGAATGGTTATTTAGTAATGATAGGTATAGATAATGATGGGGCGAAAGGTGTAACACTTCACATGCTGTGCTGATTACGGATATATATATAAAAAAATAACCCTCAAGATGTCAAGGGAGAATATATTGGCTGTCACACTTAATAGATGAGAGAGAGAAAAATAACCTCAAACATGGAAACTAGTACAATTGTTAAAGATAAGGTGGGGGGACTGAGAAAACTTGGATTTGGGAGGTAAGAATACAATTAGGAATAAGAGATTTCACGGTGGGAGCAGATGAAGAGGGAAATGTTTGAAGGGAAGTGGGAATGTGTTTGACAACATTAGCAAATGATGTTCCCATTCTGCAACTGGAGAAAAGGTAATTGGCAGAACTGCATTATCAGGCACAGGAGAAGGGCTTCTGAGAGGACAATGGCTTATGGACTAAGATCACACACAAGCATATTTCTAAAGACAGTAGAAGGCTCAGGAAGTGAATGATGATGAGTACATGTGGCAAAGTGTGTTGGACTGATAACTACCTGTAAATTTTCCTAGTCCAATTTGACCAGAAGTGTCTCATGAAGAAAAGCAACTGAGAACAGAAGAGAAAAACAAAAACAACACAGTAGCATGCATTTAAACAGAACGTGTTTTGAATGTCTCAACCTTGATCTCCATTGCATATCCTGATTCCCTTTCCATGTTGCTGCTTATAACCTTTTGGAGTCTACTACCGGCACTTAAAGACATACACACACTGTAAGATTTCTGCTCTTGCCGGGGCACATGCCATCTCCCATAGTCCTTTCTATATATGAATGTGCAGAGAACCTTCCATGCAGTCATGTGGGTCCACCAGTCTGCATGTGAGGATCTTCAGACTAGGGTACAAATCCCACACCAGGAGAAACAGAATGGAATCTCTGTGACCCAATCCTAAAGCCCGTACAAGGAAAAAGAACAGAACAGCATTTCTTTGTAAACTCACTTCTTCTTCCCAAGTCACACTGGAATGAAGGGGCAGTAAGGGTGCCGTCACACAGATCTATGATTTACAGGTGAGTATCTGCTTCTGTCAGAATCTGGACCATGATGGCATCCTCTCTTAGCACCTATCTCACCCAAATGACCACTAGGGGCATTGGGAGTAGAACAGATAAGGATACCTTCTTTCCTTACTCTTTGACGTCTACTTCTTGCTGCCAATATCACACAGACTGATACTCTTAGGCGGTCTTTGTTCTGTGGTCAGTCTTACTTCCTGTTCTCTATCTGAGCAGTCATGCTGCTGCTCTTCTCAGGCGCTCATCCTGAGCACATGGCTCTCTAGATGGAAAGGCCTGTGGCTCACGCTGGCTCTGCTTGTCCGAGCGTGGAAAGCTCAGCAGGGTCAGGCCTGGTTGTGACTTGGATGGGAGACCCCTCCCTCCTCTAGTCTCCTGCACTGAGCAGGGGGTTGGACTCGATGGCCTTGCGGGCCCCTTCCAACTCTATGATCTATGTTAGGCTTTCCTATCTAAATGTACCTTTCTTAATAAACCATTTAAGATCTTTTTATACTAAGCTACAGCCTCTGCCTGAGTCATTTGTCCACTGAAACTGGGACACACCAAACATGGGATTAAAGGCCCACAGGGCAATTCCAATGTGCTCACTCTGCTAACAGGGAACTTCTAACAGGGTTCTCCCCAAAATACCTCAACAGCTTCCAGGAGACATTAGGTCCATGGCTGGTGAGGAAGGAAGAAAATGTGTTAGGGTTCTGCCCTTTCCTGTACAGTTTGTACCATAATTTAGATTCACCATCCCACAGTTTGAGAATCACTGCCTTACAATTATCTTCTGTTGTTCAAACTAATTAAGGCTGCAATCCTATACCTACTTACCTCAGAGTAAGTCCCATTAAACTCATTGGGATTTACTTCTGAGTAGACATGTTATAGGGTTGTGCTGCCAGGCATGTAAAGCTGACAATACAAGAACTGAATGCAACCCATGATGAGTCATGTATGGTGACTGACAGTTCCTGTTTTTAGTTCCTGATTGGGACTGGGAATCTGGGGGGTGGGGCTTATCAAAGCCCTGACAGACCATAACACATGGTGGTTTGCACTCAGCTTGGTGGGTTGTATGACCTGATTCACAGGTATAGGAATTTTAAAAAGGAGCACTTTTGTGTCTTTAAATCCCTTCACAAGTATCACCCTTAAGCCTTTTATAGCCTTCGCTGGAAAAACACACGCTATTTTTAGCATTGGCTTACAATAATTCCCTAGATGCTACCTGCTCCTCTAGGCTTTTTAGTATTCTGAGCAGCCCTTCAAGGCCAAGTGAAGATCCTTTTCAAATAGTTATAAATGATTAATTTGTTTAATTCCAACCAATTCTTTTGTTTTCTCATTCAACACAAGCATAGCACAAATTGTGTTCTAGATGGCTACAAGTTTAGTTTATGGCTGCAGAGGACAAAAAGCCATAACATGTTACAATCAGGGCATTACTGGGTAATTGTCTAGCTGGCAAAAATATAATGGAGGACACTAGTAGGATCAATAATGCAGGGAGAGCCCTTTTATATATAATTTATCTCCATCAGTATGGAAAGCATGCAAACAGAGAAGGAGAGAGAAAAGTGTGTATGGCCTACTTTTCACTTAAGTGGTAAACCTGTGTCTGGGCTGTACCTCTTCAGAATGTGGGTAGGGCTCACACTGTTGAATATTTGTTCATGTGTGTGTGCATGTGTACACACACACACACACACACACACACTCACACATATGCAATTTTTTTTAAAAAAAAACACCCCAAACTCTAGCCATTTAAGACCAGAGGTTAAAAAAAAGAAAAGAAAATGAATGTTGCGTGCAATATGTACGAAAAATTATAACGGACCTAAGAACAAGATTCCATAACCACAAATCGTCAATTCTTACTAAAACCAAAAACCTAGAGCAGCCTATTGCAAGGCATTTTAATTCACCTACACATACTCTCAGGCTTCCAATTGCTTCCAATTGAAGAAACAAAGGACTCAAACATGCTTGACAGAAAGGAACATTTCTGGATCTGCAGACTCAGAACTCTTGGTCTATATGGCCTTAACCCAGAGGACAATTCATAAGCTTTATACCACTCACACCTTTTTTTCTTTTCTTCCTAGGGCAGTGTTCTCCAACCTTGGGTCCCCAGATGTTTTTGGCTTACAACTCCCAGCATGCCCCAACCGCATGCTGGGAGTTGTAGGCCAAAAACATCTGGGGACCCAAGGTTGGAGAACACTGGCCTAGGGATTTTCATCTCTCTGCATTCCAAACTGCCACGCTTGGTATCCATTTCATAGATTTCATAGATCATAGAGTTGGAAGGGACCTACAAGGCTATCGAGTCCAACCCTCTGCTCACTGCAGGAAACTAGAGGAGGGGTCTCCCATCCAAGTAATAACCAGGCCTGACCCTGCTTAGCTTTCCACACTCAGACAAGCTGAGCCAGTGTAAGCCACAGGCCTGTTTTAACATCACAGCTACTGATGAAGGCAGAAGTCGAAATGTTTAGCACTAAATATATTTTGAAATTACTCTGTTGTCAGTCTATCTGTCATACACACACACACACACACACATTATACACACACCTTCCACATAGGAAGGTAGGGCAGAACCCTTAACCTTGACACTGAGTTTTCTGTGTGGAGGGAATTCTTGTATGGAGGACCAATCGTGTGAGCAGCCTTCAATTGCTGAATTGCGTAGCCCATAGATTAATAGATAGATCATAGAGTTGGAAGGAGCCTACAAGGCCATCGAGTCCATCCCCCTGCTCAATGCAGGAAACTAGAGGAGGGGTCTCCCATCCAAGTAATAACCAGGCCTGAGTCTGACCCTGCTTAGCTTTCCACGCTCAGACAAGCTGAGCCAGTGTGAGCCACAGGCCCAGACACTGATTTACCTCCACACTGAGTGCAACAAGGGCTATGGGAGCAGGAGGGAGTAGTCATGTAGCACAGGTCAGGTTGACTTCATTCTATGTAACAAGAACTGAGCATCAACAGTTTACAAAGTATTATTCAGATCCCAGAGGAGCTATAGCTCCTGCCTCAGATAAGACAGTAAGGGGGGGGGGGGGGAATGGAGATGCTATAAATATCTGTGATTTTCTGCTTCCCAAATTAAAACCACATATCTGCAACTCCCAAACAGGCAGCAGGTTTGCAAATATTATCACCAGATCTATAAGAAAAGAGCAGCAAATTAATGTACAAGCTGTTGCATAATTAATCCAATTGCACATGTGATAAGCAACCATGATTCAGACCTGCATTAGTTGAACAGCCATTGATCATTTGAATGGGGGGTGGGGGTGAGGGGATGTCCAAATATTTATTGATTTATTAGTGCACTTATATTCCACAATTTTCCCTCTTGTAAGGAACCCAAGGCTTACACGTTCCTCTTACTCTTCTCCATTTTTTCCTCACAACATCCCTGTGAGGTAGGTTAGGCTGAGAGTCAGTGACTGGCCCAAAGTCACCCAGTGAGTTTCATGGCTGAGCGGGGACTAGAACCCGCATCTCCCGAGTCCCAGTCCAACACTCTTAACTGCTACACTGCACTGATAACCCACAACAAAGAAAATCATATTAGTCAAGTGTTCGGAAATATCCCCCAAATAAGGGATATATCAGATGATTGGAGGCAGCTCCCCATTCACTCCCATTTTTGCTTTAGGTTATATCTGATGACAATCTAGGGATGTAAATGTAAACATGTGACTTCCTTCTGAGATATTTTGATACTGTTATTGAAACACTTTTGACTTCCCTGGAAGTTCTACTGATGTTTCACTTGAGCAGGAACTCCTGAATTCATGAAAAAAAATCTGAAACTCTAATGTCCTTTTGTATGTTGTCATTTCCTCCCTTTAAACTGCAGCCTAGATTATTACCACATCACCTCCTTCTTCACCCCCTCCCTCTAGAAGGGAAGCCTCTTGGGCAGGCCTCTTTTTTGTTCCAACTTTGCAAAAGATCATACACGTTAATGGGGACAGTGTTGCTGCTGCTGTTGTTATTTTGATGATGTACATGAAAATTCCGTAAGATTTAGAATGGAGCATGTTCCCCGAGTGATAATACACTAATATTCTTCATTTTGAGATCTTTAGCTGGAACAAATGCTCCACAGTAATTGCTAGGCATCATTATTTTTTTGCACATTGAACTGAACATGCCTAAATACATACTTACGCTTACACTTGTCAGAAATGATTGGCTGCTTTTGAGAACTCAATTAAGCACTTCATGCAAACACTTGCAGATATTTAGTTGACAAGTTACTTTTCGGAAAAGTCATCTATTCTCAGAGTGCATTTTAAATTGGATATGATTTTTTTTTCTTGTATCTCACAAATAGCGTATGTTTACATTTAACAGTAACCTCCCAGCACATTAGGCATGCACAGTTTTATGACAAAAACCCACATCTATATAAACAATGGATGCAGAAGGGTAAAAAAATAATAATCTGTTGTCCTTTGTTTGGAAACAAAAACAATAAACAGGCAGATGGCAGCTAGAAGGCCTGCAAACAATAGTACATACCGTAAATAACACTTCGCAAGAAGTGCAAAAGAATATTTAAATTTCAGAAGTGGTTATTGCTTATGTAGATTGTTATCTACAGCATATGCATGATTCTGTCTCAAAATGTTACAAATATGGAATGTGACAGAACTGTAGTATCTATTGAGTGCAGTTAAATGGAATGGTGTTTACCACCCCAGAAGAGATG
The DNA here is from genome assembly GCA_021292165.1 of Shinisaurus crocodilurus. Classification (NCBI taxonomy): domain Eukaryota; kingdom Metazoa; phylum Chordata; class Lepidosauria; order Squamata; family Shinisauridae; genus Shinisaurus; species Shinisaurus crocodilurus. The sequence goes on along the minus strand of CM037878.1, from coordinate 147,149,584 downwards.
TAGTATATTCTTTAAAAGTCAGAACACCACTGAAGTCAGAACATCACAGAAGCAAAACTAAGAGAGCCAGTGTGGCGTAGGGGTTAGAGTGTTGGACTGGGACTCGGGAGATCCGAGTTCTAGTCCCCACTCAGCCATGAAGCTCGCTGGGTGACTTTGGGCCAGCCTCTGACTCTCAGCCTAACCTACCTCACAGGGTTGTTGTGAGGATAAAATGGAGAGAAGGAAGGCCATGTAAGCCGCCTTGGGTTCCTTACAAGAGGAAAAAGGTGGGACATAAATGTAATGTAATAATAAATCATATATACAGATGAAATTCCAGAAAAGTTACTAGCCCATCACAATTTTTATGAGCCCACCTGTCCATACATACATATGTGTGGAGGGATGGATGGCTTCCCCACCCAGCTCTCAACTGAAGCAAGATAGTCAGCTCCAGTGGGAGGGAGCAGAACCTTCAGAATCGCCAGGCATGGGGTTGTGGCCTGGCTGCCTGGGTGATGGGTACCTGTCCTCTTTCTGACCTCACCACCTCAGCACAGGGCACAAAGGAGCTTGGTGGTTCCATAGCCAGGTCAATGGACAACTACACCAGAAATACAGCCACTGGGGGTTAGGTGGCACAAGGCATTCCTATCTCTTCATGTTGAAAGAGCGAAACACACCTTCCTGTGTTTCTGCAAGAGTATTCCCTCTTAACAACTGGGGGGCATGTATACCTTACAGCAGGAGTTGGCAACGTATGGCCTTCCAGATGTTTTGGCCCACAACTCTCACCATCGGCCATGCTGGCTAGAGCTGATGGGAGTTATAAGCCAAAACATCTGGAGGACAACAATTTGCCCATCCCTGTCTTAGAGGCTGCTTGTCAAAACATGGAAGGGCCAAAGGTTAAGGAAGAATACCCTGCTGTTCTGTTCTCAGTGGACGGGAGACAGGGTAGGGGTAAATATCTGACGGCAGGAATTGGTGTCTGAATAGTGTAGTATGATGACTTCTTAAACCACTGGCCCTAGCTGGGTCTCTGCTTCAGGCAGCAAAATTTCTTGGACCAGCACTGAGGTGAATGCCAGTGAAAACCAGGAAGAAGAAGGAGCACACAGGTGTGAGATGAACCCCTCTCCTTCAAGCTGAGACCTCAGGGAAGTACATGAAAAAACCATGGCTTGAAGGGGAAAAGAAGATCTGACACTACTAGATTACAAAAGCTGCTGTCTCTGTTTACTTGGGAAAGAATCGTACATACCATAGACGACTAGGCAAGTGGCTATGTATAAACCTGATCTGCGTATTTAACTGATGTGAGCAGATGCTGCATGGCGATGATCTTTCAAGAGAGTGGAGCAAGTGTGCTCAGCTCAGCAGCAGGCAACATCCAATTTGAAATGTGTGAGCAACTGGGTGGTGTTTGGGAGGAAATTCTTACAGCTGGGAAGGATGTGGAAACTGTAAAGCACCTCCGTCCTGCCACCATAAGAAACTAGTGTTGAAGTTGACAGGACAGTGGTTTGGATCCCAAGAGCTACTTGATGCTCTCCCAAGGACTGAGGCATGGCAAGTGGGATTTATTGGCCTTTTTTTTTTTTTTTTTTTTTTTCTGAACAGCAAACTCCAATGTCACATTATAATCCACTGTGCAACTCTCCTCAGTTTCCAAAATAGTTTGCTATGCAGCACAGGAGTACAGGGGAGACTGCTATTCAAGAGAGCCCTCTTGGGTACATAGAATTCACTGCCTGGTTGTTTGGATCAATAACTTGAGCTAGGTGCATCAGTGCTGAACTGATCTCATGCTAAAAGTTAGCAAGAAAAAGATGGTAAGGGAAGAACAGGTGCATACAGACTTGGTCACTGCTGTAGATGCTCTTAGGGGTTGGCATAGTAGGAGATTGCAACCCTGCAGCCTTAGAAATGGGAATGCAACAGGATATTCATGAAATGAAAACCCACTTGCTTTAAATGTTCATCTGGATCCATGGCACAATGCATTCAGTCACAGATATTCCTATGTAAATAAGTTACTAACAAAACAGAGGTCAGTATAAAAGTATTGGTAAGCTGTTTGGCTTCCATCTTCACTAGTAATACAGAACTATTTGATTCAAATCAGGGACTGGAAACCAAGGTGATAGTTCTTAGAATCTGAGGATTGAGCCAATTCTCATGAAGGTGACCTTTTCCATATAAGTAGGGATGCTTTCAAATTCTCTGTGTCTAAATGGCACCAGATCTGAATGTGTAAGAGAGAAGTTCTCAGTGTAGAATGAACAGGCAATAACACTCCTGGTTATTAATTGGGAGGTTTATATATATATATAAACCTCCCAATATAGCTGGAGAGTATAACAATATAGCTCCCACTATGTATGTATGTATGTACATATTCTTCAGAGATGACATTGGCCCACTTTATTTATTTATTTATTCTATTTATACCCCGCCTTTTTTCCTGCAAGGAACCCCCATGGCAGCTTACATAATCCTCCTCCTCCTCTCCATTTTATCCTCACAACAACCCTGTGAGGTAGGTTAGGCTGAGAGTCAATGACTGGCCCAAAGTCACCCAGTGAGTTTCATGGCCGAGCGAGTGAGTTTCATGGCTGACAACAAACACTGTCAAACTGCTACTGCTCACACAGTACAGTACTGTATTAGGCTCCTCTATAGAACAGCAACGTGTCTTGCCTCCAGAACCAGTCTATAACAGGCCATGTCTCCAGAATAACTACTCTCCTCTGTCCCTCCATCAGGCACCCAGAATTCTATTATTATTATTATTATTATTATTATTATTATTATTATTATTATTATTATTATCATCATTTATTTATCGCCCATCTGGCCGGCAAACTGGCCACCCTGGGCGAGGTACACAAGATAAAAACAGGATAAAATACATTTAAAACAGTATAAAATTTTAAAATCTTAGCCCACCCCATATTCCCGCCTGAACAGCCAAGTTTTTAGTGAGCGGCGGAAGCTCAGCAGAGATGGGGCACATGGCGGAGGTCACTCGGGAGAGAGTTCCACAGTATGGGGGCCACCACAGAAAAGTCCTTCTTCCTAGTCCCCACCAGTCTAGCTGCTCTGGCTGAAGGGACAAGGAGAAGGTCGTCTGTGGCAGATCTTGTTGAGCAGCCTACTTGGTGTTGCTGTGGAGATGCTCCTTGAGATAGACTGGGCCGGAGCCATGTAGGGTTTTAAAGGTCAAAACCAACACCTTGAATTCGGCTCGGCAAGCAACTCTTGGGCTTCAGGGACAGCCTCTCCATACACATCCCCCTTACTGGAATCTGCCTCTAGAGACGTAAAGGCATACACTCCAACTTTCTGTAAGGATACCAGTTTCCAGAAGAAATGTGAATTCTTATTTATGAGCACCAGACTTTTACATGTTATTACAGATGTGATGTTTAACTGTTTCTGTTAATGTACCAAACCTCGTATGTCAGCTTAGACTTCCACAAAAGTATTTTGATGTGTGAAGAACCTGTTTTCTTTCCCTTTTTCAACTGAAAATGAAAAACAGTAACTGTTAAATAAAGAAATCTCTCTTGGCAACACTCCCCAAAGGGAGGCTATACTGGGTTTATGGACTGATTAGTTGAAATGCTAATCAGACATTCCAACAACAGAGAACCGTATCAAATTAAAAATTTGAATCTTCTACACTGAGAAGGGGTTGAACTATCCTTAAGGCAAGAAGGCAAGTTCTACTTCTCTGTGTGGACTTGTAGGATGGGCAGTGATATTGGGAATGAGGATGAACCCAAGATGGAGGAAACAAGGGAAATGTAACAGCCCTAGTGTTGGAGTTAATTGTCAGTAATGCAGTGAACCTTCTAGTTCATAGCCAGAAACTGGTCAGCAGTAGTTTGGAAGGGTTTGGGGCCTAGACAGTCTGTGGCATATCAAGACCAGTGTGAGCTCATCACTGTCAGAGTTCTCAGGAGAAAGCAGGCAGGAGTTGAGTTGTCTCCCATGTCCAGCTGCAACATGGACCTTGCAGAGATGGAAGCAGGCAGCCTTCTATGGGAACCTAACAGGAGAGGGGAGGGGTGGTTTGCAGAGGTGTCACTCTGGTTGAACCTCACCCCTGAAGGGTAGAAGGGAAACACCCAGGTGGCATAGGGGCCTCGTGGATGGGCCAGTTCCCATATCAATTAGTGGTTTGGAAGGAGGGTTAAGATGGCCACACCTTTGCTTTTAAGTCAGTGCTTTGCCTCCAGAGCCTTTGCTAGGAACATCCCTCTCAGATCCTAAGGCCAAGACTCCCAGCACCCCGGAGGTTCCAATGCAGTGGCAAAGTTGGATCAGATCTCTGTGGGAGTGCCTGGGCAAGTTAAGCCTGTTTCTAGGATCCCTTCCCTTGTCTGAGGAGCAATTAGGATTGGCTCTGATCCTTCCTTTGAGGAGCAGCAGGAATTGGCTCGGGTCCATTACCTTGGGGTGGAATGTCGGGAAATTTGGTCCCTAAGATACATTCCGGTCCCCTACCTGGATGTGGAACAATTTCAAGAGCCTATATAGCAAAATGTCATCAGATATATGATTTCTGAAGACTGTAACCATTAAGTTTATGCCGTGGGATTTGCTGTAATAAAAGGATCTCACTGATTAGGAGTCTCCAGTGTCAGAGTGCTAGAATGTTTGATTGCAGGACCAGGGTCCTGACACCTTGCCTGCCCCCACCCCAGACAATTCAGCAGTCTTATCAAGACCCTTTTAGGCTGCAATCCTATATACAGTTACCTGGGAGTAAGTCCCACTGAACTCAATGGGGCTTACTTCTGAGTAGACATGCATACCATTGTATTGTTAATGTTCCTCAAAATTTTAGGGGCGGGCAAATGAATGATGTTCAAGATCACTAGGATTCTCCAAACATCATCTCATGCCTGATTCTCATTCACATTTCGGATTGCTGCTCACTCTGTGCAAATGAGAAAATTGCACAAATTGAGCTGCGATCAAATGTTCCTAATTTGCGCAGCTTTCTTCCATACGTGAAAGTGGGGGTGATTCAATCTACGGGGGACAGTTGCACAAATCAATCTGGGAAAGTTGCGCAAATCGAACATGAGCACAAGGATTGCATGAGCATGGGCTGAAATCGGCCCCGCTCACGCCCGCACAAGGCTCGCGCACACTTACCTTTTCTCCGGGGCGGCTCGCCTCTCCGCGGCGAACCACCTGTGCTGGTCCCGTCGCATCATTTCCGGCACACTGGAATTGACACGACGGGACCCTGCGCCGGCGCACTGGACCCCCGCGCTACATTTTTGGTGGGGAAACCAGGGCAACAGGGCTGTTTAAGCCCTGTTGCCCTGGTTTCCCCGCCAAAAACGTAGCGCGGGGGTCCAGCACACCAGGACCAGCATGGCTGGCGCCGGCAGCTCGAACGGCGTGGAGAACAGCTCTGCGCTGCTCAGAAGAACAAGGCGGGGGGGCCACCGCCACGGAGAGGCAAGGCGCCCCCCCCGAAAGGTTCATGTTAGACCACTAAGCACATGTTTGGCAATTTACAAATATTTCTGGTGGACACATGCTCACATTCGCAATCATGTTCAGGGCTTCGAACACGGCATGCTCGCATGTTTTACGAGCAAAAACAAAATTCTCATACACAACTGAATCACAACTGATTCAGTTGTGCCTGAGCAGGAACCTCAAACTATTACTTAAAAATCTGCTTTAAGTGAACTCTAGCTTGGCAATTTGTGTGTGTGCAACACACCGATGCATACTTACCCTGAGAAACTGATCTACTATTATTAATCTCTTTAATTAATCATTTTGATTAATGAACACAAACCTCCAAATGTGTCTTAATTTTGAGGATATGAAGCTGCCAGTGATCCATCTAGCCTACTTGGACTGGTAGTAGCTCTTGAACGTGCCTCTAAAATCCTTTTTAAGTGGAGATGCCAAGGGTCAAACCTGGGACCTTCTGCATGCAAAGCACATGCTCTACTATGGAGATATGGCTCCTTCCCAAGTGGCTTGGAGGGTGCCATACTGCCACAGGCACTGCTTCATATCCCTCCCCTACTCTTGGATAGGCAACTGAAGAGCCAGATCATATCCCTCAAGTGGCATGGTTTTGGTCCAGGGCCTGCCAGTCACTAACCCTTACTATGCACACAGAAATGTCTCTAAAGTGGATGATAATTGCACAGGTTTGCTTACTGGATTGCAGTCCTTGAACACTGAATACTACACTTATGGGGTAAAATCTGACTGACAGGGAAAGATGCTGCCAGATTTTCAGCTGATTTTCTATTCATTTATTTTAGAAACAGTTCTGGGAGGTAGGGGGGAGAGATTCCAACATTTCAGTCAATTAATATTGCAAGGAAAAATGGAGTGGTTTGCTTTTGAAGGAGTTTTGTAAATACCTACTGCTTTCGTTCGATACCTCTAGCTGTGAAAAAGATTTTTTTAAAAAAAAATATCAAAAGGAAAGAAAAGGCAGTTGTAGTGAAAGCTTCCAATAAGCCAATATTTCAGCATGTAAGTTTTCAGTGAAAATTCTTTTAGAAAGGATTGAAAAAGAATGGATTCTTTTTTCCTATTAAATTTAGATGAAATTTACCTATTAAATTTAATTTTGTATATTAGTGCATTTTACAACAGCGTATGATTCACTATTCCTAATCCTATTACATAGGATAGCTAAGTGGAACCTTTGTGTCCAGAAATAAGTATTAATCTGAATATGAAAAGCTAGTGACAAAAACCAGGGGAGGGCTTTATCTTTCAGGTCTTGCTTATGAACCTCCAAGAAATAACTGTACTGTCTATCCTCTGTTGGAAACAGAATGCTGGAGTAGATGGTCTGCTCCAGCAAGGCTCTCCTTAAGATGATACGAGAAATTCATTCCAGTTTGTTTTTGATCAGGATTTACCCAGTTCACTTTAGTAGGATTTAAGATTGCCTCTATGATTACTGGAGACATCTGTCCAGACTTGCTTCTGTTGCAGTGGTAAGACAACACTTACACTAAGGTAGCAAAGCCAGGGGAAAGACACAATGAGATTAAAAATGTCCTGGCAGATTCATTTTTAAGGAACGTGGCAGAAACTGGGGAGGGGGGGGGGACAGTGATCCCGATCAATTTTGGGTCAGGTTTGCATTTATCTATAGCCAGTTGGTTATTGGCATCAGACCCAAAGGCAACACTTGTAATCTTTTTCATGGTGACAGATTTTAGATAAAGTATGTGACAAAGCATCCTTGCTATTGTTTCCCCCCACCCCACCCTCTGTTATTCTGCCTCTGTATTAGTTGTGTACTTTAACATGACTCTGCTGTGAAAACCACAGATGGGCAGCAATCATAGATACCAACACCGGCAATCAAGGAGGCTCAGAAGCCTGGCCAGGGGTAGGAAGGGTCAGCAGAAACACAGCAGGGCCATGAAGATGGAAATGGCCGACCTCAGTTGCTGCACAAAACATCAGCTTAGCAAGAAGGCAGGATCAGGGCTTCAGACGGCATCAAAACAGGCAGCGAAATTGTGCCGGGCAGGACAAAGCCAGAGCTGCAGTTCAGGATTAAAGAGTGTGAAAAAACTAATCTGTCCCTTGGAAACTGAAATCAATGTCAGTCATCTGGTTTAAAAAAGAAGGCCTGTTTGGCAGAAGATGCCTGCAGTTTATGTGGCACAAATGAAAAGCATGTATATTTAGACATTTGAACTATTGATTCAGAACTGAGAGAAAATGATACAAAAGTTTGGCTGCAATTCCTGCAAACTTTGTATTATTTTACATTTCTTTCTAGCTGGTGGTGTGGCTAAGAATGTGAACTGTTCCAAGAAGTTCCTGGTTCAAGTTTCACAGTCCAGCCACAAAAGCACTAGGTGGCCCTAGGCAAGCTACTAGCATCAGCAATTAGGGAGTAATTACTATTATATATTAATTTCTACCCCAGTATTTGGGTCCTCAAGAGTCCTCAAGATGGCTTACAATTAATAAACATCAGAACAGCATAGACCATATTAAAAACTAAAATCAGAATAAGAATTAACCTATATAAAGCAATCAAACAGCAGTTAGTATGCTAATCTGTGTAACAAGATTAAAAGAGAACCCAGAAAGACCTAGTTGACAGGTTGTGGTAATGATTAAAATGTTCAATATAAATACTAAGTTCCTTGCAGTTCAATATAAATACTGGGTTCCTTGCAGGAAAAAAAGGTGGGGTACGGTAAATATAATAAATAAATAAATAAATACTCTTCAACAACCAAAAACCAAACTGTTGTACTTCTTACAGTTAACTGCAGCTAGGTACTTGGTTGATATTAATGTTAACTATGGTTAACACTGGTCAGGGTTTCTGTTATCTCACAATCTGAAATCAACTTCAAACTACAATCTTAAGTGAGCAACCCAATGGCCCCTAGATGGCATCTGCAGGGTCATAGGATATTTTGGATTCCCAGCTCTGATGCTGGAGACAGCACTATGACCTAAGTTCTGACCACCTTGCGGGCCATGCAGAAAGAACCACATCGGCTGCCTCTCTGGGGCTAGGAATGAGACCTTGGAGAGGGGTAAAAGGGGGTGTTTTGGTGGGCAGAGAGGGGAGGGGACTGCAGAGGCCAGGATATGAGGAATCCTGAGGCCACTCCAGCTTCCTTCCCTCCCTGTCTGAAATGTTGTAGCTAGGCAGGCAAAAAAGCCCATCTAGCGAAAATGCAGGGCAGAAAGATGGGGAGGAAAAGATCACCTTCACCGCTCCTGCCACCCTGCATAGGATGAGCATAAGCCGCCAAGTTTGGGGGTTTAGAATCATCTTAATAGGATTGTGCCCTGAATCTTGGAACCTTTCAGAGTAGTATCCAATGCAAAATGAGGGACTGCAGGAGGAGAAACCTCAACAAAGTCACCATGACTGAGTGGAAGCCTCCTAGGCAACTTTATATGGGGGACCTCCAGGGTTGAAGGAGGGTATGGAAAAGTCCCAGTCTGTGGACCTCCTTCCCATACCTTACAACTTTCCTGGGCCTGAGCAACGATCTGGCTGCCAGCCTGGATTTCTCTCAATGCCCCAGACATTAAGTAATTCTGGAGCATTTTATGGGGAGGGGGGAGATGGCTGTTGACATGTTTTTAGGTAGTGACCATCTTTTTCCCTCCACAAAACATGGTGGTGGACATAGCTCCCCCCCCCCCACACACAAACACAATGCTCCAGATTTACTTAAATTCCAGGGCACTGGTGTAAAATCCAAGGTGGCAGATGGAAGCTGCTTAATATTCACCCCAAACCAAAACAACAGAGAGAGAGAGAGATTTAAAGAACACTTAAAATAGAGCTCAGAGCAGGATTTTTAAAAGGGTGCTCAGTGCATTCCCTCCCAGAGTGCTTGGCCCACAGCCGTCCCCTGAATATGCCCCACAGTAATGCTGGGCCTTATCTTTGGATATTGATCCTCACCAGCAAATAGGAATAATAATTACATGTCTGATAGAGTTACTGAGGATGAATGAATTTAACACAATAATATACTTTGTAGTACACTAAAATGCTATACTATTGGCTGCACCCATCTAGGAGTTGGTCATTCAGTCCATTTCCAATCCATGTCACTTTTGCATGTGTTCACCTATAAGTCCATTCTGGCCTGTTTCTACATTAATCTGCAATTTTTACTAGGAAAAGGTCCACACAAATATTTACATATAAATATGCATTTCTAAGGGTGCAATCCTATGCATGTTTAGACAGAAAAAAGTCCTACAACACCCAACATTCCCCAGCTTGCTGGGGAATGCTGGGACTTGTAGGTCTTTTTTCTGTCTAAGCATGTATAGGAATCTTGGGAGTTGTAGGACTTTTTTCTGTCTAAACATTCATAGGATTACGCTCTAAATGTATTTTCTCTCAAAATATTTATTTTTAAACATATTTTGATATGCTTTTTTGGAGCCAAGTACAATGTTGGAACATTCAGAAAAGTGCGAAATTCAGTGGATAACTAAATTCAGATACGCACATTACATTGGTTTGAGAGGTGTAGAACAGATCGGTGCAGACTGGAAATTGCAAAAATCAAATTCCTCAAGACCCTACTGCTGCTTGAGGAGCCTTAAATTTTCCAAGCACAACTTGCAGTCTTAATTAAATAATGCATGCTTCCTTCCCATACCCTCCTACTGCAGGTACAAATATATTGCTGTATGTAAGGCCTCTATGAGCTGCAATGCACCAAGGTAGATACAGCTGCCATGTATGTAGGTAGGGGCAAGATATATTGAGCCCACTAGGGGCTCAATATAAGCCTATTTTTGCTGACTGCCTGGGACTAGAAAAAGCAATCACCAACAGCAGGGACATTGAACAGTGCCTGCCAGACCCCAATACAAGTTTGGAGGGTCACATGTTGTATCCGTTTGTCTGTACTAGGGTCTGCCCTTTATCAAACTAGGAGCAATAGATTTGCTGGGGCAACCTTTCACATTTCCCCTGCTTCTTCTTAAGAGGCGAAAGAAATACTAAAAAAAATGGGCCATCCATTTTTTTCTAAGAGTTTGCAGCCAGTTACAAAAGGGGAAAAAAGTAGAATTAAGAATTCCAAAATGTGAACAGAAAGCAGTAAGAGGCAGCATGTCCATTCATAATGGGATGTAGAAATGTTAATTGTGACAGGCAGTGTTCTTGCTGACATTGAGAACTAATAGAGTTTTCTGTTTTTCTGGAAACATAATTATGCAATAACTAAAATCAATTTATATTGCACAATGGCGGTGTGTGTTTATTAAATTGTTCTGCTCTTTCAGGTAGTGTATGCATGCAGTGACGTAAACGTAACTATGGGAACCATCCTTGTGTAATGAGAATGGTAGAATGAAGCTGTGTGAGCTTGCAAAAGCTCACCCACCATGGAAGCTTTAATTGCAATAAATAGCATCCCATAATTCCCAATGTACAACTTATTTAAACCAAAATATTTGGAATTGAGTTGCCATTGACTGATTAATCCCAAATGACTGTTGGACTGTGCTTTAAATCGAAGTACCCTGGCTCTATAAGGCTATGGATCAGACTGTTAATAGTAGGGGGGAACCCATCCCATCCTATTATAAAATCTTTATTTGCATCATTTAGCTACCATAAACATGTGTAGTATTGGAAGACAAACAAAACCTCAATTTTTCAAGCAGACTAACAAAACAAAGGCTTATTAAAAACCTAATATCTCCAAAGAAATGCAGACAGAAGACAGGGCAGGGTAGGGAATGTGTAGCCGTCCAGATGTTTTGGCCTACAACTCCCATCAGCCTTAGCCAGAATAGCCAAGGGTGAGGGGTCATGGGACTGGTAGGGCATAACATCTAGAGGACCACAAGTTGCCCACCCCTGACTAGAGTGGTCAGGTGTCCTAATTTATAGAAGACCATCTTCTGTTTTAAGGGCTGCCAGAGGATAGTCCTCTATTTGAAGGAGTCTTCTTATAGTTCTATATAAGAACTATATAGAACTATAGTTCTATAGTTCTTATAGAACTATAAGAAGGACAAGCAGGTGCCTTGATGTTGCCTGTTGACACTTAGCGCCTGGTGGACAGCAGACTGAACAGGCACTCAGGCCACCTGGTCAGTCTTCCTCACTATGGTGAGATGTATTATAGTTCTATTTCAAGTTATTATTTCTAAATTTCCATGTACAGTCATGCCTTGGATTGAGAGCATAATTCGTTCCGGAAACATGCTTGTAATCCAAACCACTCTTATATCAAAACGAAATCCCCCCAAAAAAATTTGTACAGAGATTTTTAATTTAAGCTGTACTACAGTACTTGTATTGCAAGACGTGGCTTGTATATCAAGTAAAAAAAAAATCAAATAAATATTTAAACATTTGCTTGCCTTGCAAAACGCTCTCAAACCAAGTTACTTGCAACCAAGGTATTACTGTATACATATAAATTAGCATATGTAAACATTATGCTAATTGGTGTTGTCTTTTGTCATCTTTTGGGGCGATGTGTAAATGGCTACGCTAACCTTGACTCGGGGTCAAACTAGACTCATTTTTTCCAAAGAAAACCAACTCTCCTCAAAGTTGTCTTTTGGCCCAATAGGCCATGGAGCAAACAGCAGCATTGGGTGGGGTGGGGGCTCAGTGCTCAAAAGGCACGAGGGGAAAGGTTTAATCCCAGACTAGAGTGCTGATTTAGGTTGCCCCCTTTGAATGACCATTTGCTAAAAGTGAAAGAGACTAGGAGATGGATCTCCATCTTTTCTCTAGTTAGGCCTTTAGTGCCTGTTCAAATGCATTAAATTCTTCCACGTGGAGTGGCCTCTGGATACCTTCCCATGGAGGAAGTAACATCTGAACTAGCATAACCTGTCTGCTGTATCTATGGATGCTCTAGGTTAGACATCCTGTGCTTTATGTGCCTATATCCACAGGGCTGACTGGCATAGAAGAATTTCGGAAGTGTTCCCTACACTCATGGTGGTGCCTAAGCACAGCACAAAGTAGTCTAGCGGCTAGTCTTAGCAAACTGTCACGGTGACCCAGGTAACACAGATAAGAAGAGACCTGGCGATGGTTTCTAGAGCCCCAGTTTGAGTCCCCTCCACCAGTGCTTTAAGATGTGTATGCAGCGGATGGCATTGGGTTTCCTTGCCAAAGCCACTAGTTGCACCATCGTCTGAAACACCTGTCTGGATTATCATATCTATGGAAAGAATGAGAGCTGGTGTAGTGGCTAAGGGACTGAGCTACAAACAGGAAGTCCACAGTCTGAATCTTGGCTCTGTCATCAATGTACCAGGTGGCTGAGGCAATCCACTCTCTCTCAGCCTCCGAGGGATGGGTGAGAAATTCATTTAGTTCCCGTTTAAATGTGAACTTACCAACTTTGCACTTCCCAAACCTAAACACAGACTGGAATGCAGTTTGCCACTGAAATCCACACATTTCTGAAGTTTGTGATGATGCAGTTTGGAAAATAAATAAAGAATGTGTACAATTTTTTAATGCGCACAAAAATGTGTATCTGTTTGTATATTTGCAAAAATGCACACAGAGATGCTTTATTTGAAGGGGGAAAACTGCATACACTTGCAGTCTTCATGACTGGGAGGGCAATTAATCTAAATAAATAAAAATATATATGAAAAGTCAGATTCTGGGACTGAAAGTTTCTTCCCTCCCTTACAGCTCCAGTTTCTCCACCAATGCAATACCCCATATTGCTCTATCATGAAATTGGCCAACATGTGTTTGTGTGCTGATTAAGTAACACTCTGCAAGAGCTTCTTTTTGATATTAACAGGAAAAAGAAGAAGCAGAGCATACACACAAAAGGTGAAAATCTAAAAACAGTGATAGAGCCAATATTTTATTCATTCCTTTTTCATAAGCAAGAAAGAAAGAAAGAAAGAAAGAGAAAACGTATCATTTTGTGACAAAATCACAGCATTTGCCAAATATTATTCTGGTGGAAGTGTTTCAAATCCCAAACGATCATTTTAAGTGTTTTTCATTGCAAGTGTTTTTCCTTTCCTTCCAAGATTAGGCAGAAAGATTGTCAGATTGATACGCCAGAAGGAGGAGGAGTGTGTGCTATAAAGTTGTACTAGTAAACAAACAAGGCACATTCCTTTCCCAGTGTGCTGAGGCATGTTCAAAACATTGAAGTTATTTTGCTTTTCTGTAATGGGTTAAAAACTATATTTAATATGCCTTCTTAAAATGTGTGGGCTTTTTCGCAATGGTTGTGAGCCCTTACTCAGGAGTAGCATTACTGATGTGTGTGGGAATATCTTTCTAATTATTCAATTAAAAAGATATAACTTGAAAGAAACTCGCCCCCCCTTAATTGTCAGTCATGTTCACAAGACGGCTGCCAGTTCATTGCAGCCACTACTGGTACACACACATGTACTCCATTGTGTGGAGAAATGCTGAAACTTGGTGACAGGCAACCCTCAGGAGCATGGGCTACCTAGAAAGATGGGGCCAAACAAATAAATCCATAATTTTAAACTCATTATTTACTAAGAATCGTTTAACCCCACTTTTCTCACAGAGACTCAAAGCTCTCCCCCCCCCCCCCCCTGCTGCTGCCCTGATTTGGATCAGGTTCCCCACACTTGCTTTTGAACAAGGGTGAGAAGAGAGATGTAGCTGCTACCCACCTCTTTAAAGTAACATTTAGTTTGACTCTATGATGAGACTCTGGGAATGCGTAGGGATGGGCGACCCACCCAGCACTCGACTCGCAGTGTAGAAGCCGAGCGCTCCCGCCACGCGAGCGGAGCCAAGCTCAGCGTGAGCGCCAGCTGAGGCACTCGCTGGACTTCCAGGTCCCCGGCTCTATGTTGTTTACATAGAAAATGGCCTAATTTGCCCAAATTTGACTCTAATTTGCCCAAATTTGCCTGCAATTTGCACAAATTATGGCCAAATTTGCACAAATTAGGCCATTTTCTACCTAAATAACGTAGCACCAGAACCCAGAAGTTGCTTTCCCCGGCTGGCCGAACTTCCGTCCCCTAATCGAGCTACACACACATCCCTACGCTTGAGTAGGGATGGGTGCATCTGTCAAGGTTCTCATTTTTCCAGGCTCATCCCTACTTGGGTCCACATCTGCTTGTGTGCCTTTTTCCCCCTGGATGGAAATTTGTGTATATTTCTGTGCACATTTTTCAAAACGTATGCATTCTCTGTGTGCAGATTTCAGGGTTTTTGGTATACATCGATCACCTCACACCTCCTTGTGTCTCATCACAAGCTTAGGAAATGTACGAATTTCATCAGAAGATGTGTTTAGTCTCTGGAGGTGCGAATTGGTTATTCTCATATTACAATGTGAACCCAACACATTTCTCACCCATTCCTAGGCTTGTGATATTTGCTGCATTGTGGAGCTGTGGCAACAGTACATTTATCTGGAATAAAGTGGTGCATATTGCATGATGCGTGCAGTGGAACCTAGACTTATAACTTCTGAAAATAGTAAGTGTGAAGTCAGAGCATTGTTTCCCTTTCTTTTGAGATTGTCCTGAGAAATACCAGGTAATGTAATGTTTCAGATCTACTGTAGTACAGTGGTTGAAAGAGGGGGCTTTGAGCCAGGAAATGCCAGGTTTAAATCTTATCTCAGTAGGCCTTAAATAATCCTATTTTCTATCAGCTTCTTCTCTTCAGGTGTAGATCCAACTTTAAACCTAATTGTGACACAGGTGAGGAGGATCTTTTGTGCTCATGTCTATTAGTTCAACTTTTGAACACCTTATTTTCATTTACATTTGTAGCCCATTTCAGGACTTTGATGCACAATTTGCATGCATCATTTTATTCTTGGTCATATAATACAATATATTTGTAATATGGATCTGATCTCAATCACTTACATGCACACCATTTGTTGAATCAGCACTGATGTTGTAAATAGTAATAATAAAACAATGTTAACACAATTCTGGCAATGCAGGACTTTGCTGACAACTTTCAAGCCAAGATAAATTGTTTCTACTGTTTGTTTCAATCGATAGTTGAGTGTAGATCATCTGTGATTGGTTCCCCTGCTCAGAGACCTCAAACCCAGTGCCCTGGGTGGTCGCTTGAGTTGAGCGTTATTAAAATATTTCAAAGTATGGTAGTCCATTTTTCCTTTAAAAAACAAAAACAGAAACCAAGTGTAATTTTTGTGGGTGTAATGAACAACTTGTCAGAAAAAAACTTGTGTGCAGTAAATTTTAGTATAAAAGACTAAATAGCACACCCAGTATTCTCCAGGCAGCCTTTAGCTGGTGGCTGCCTTTTTTCAAATCTTGCTTTATCTTTGTTTAATAAATAGAATATAGCAAAGTAATATGAACAGACTTGTTGAAGTCACTGAGACATCTCACTTGATCCTGATCTGTTTGGTTCTTGAGATTTATTCTGAAAAAGACATGTCAACACACAGTCCCCTCCACCACATGTCCTGGAACCAGCACCAATGCAGCATAAGAACAATTCTGGACTTTTATGGTTCCTGCTGATGAAATTCTAACTTCTCACTGTTCAGATAGACAGCTCCTGCTCAGACTGGAGTGGAAAACCCCCCTAATTGCTGCTGTTCAGTCTTCAGTGTCTCATGTCTCTGATTTTCTACCCCTAGCCCACCCCAAGATGAGCTGCTGTGGCAGGCATAGTACCTATAAGAAGCTGCACATATAACTCTTATCTGGTCTAAGCAACATGATGCATACTGTTTACATTGCTCCAACAAAAATGGGCTCCTAGGATTAGGCTTCGTGTCTCTGGTGCAAAGGGCAGAATTATTTTGTATGGCTTCTAGTCTTTATGCTTCTAAGACATGCCATCTTACAATATATTTGCATGTCACATGAGAAGGGAAAGGATACCCAAACAGCAAATATTTGTTATTTTCTCATTCTCAAATTCAACATCGTATATTTGAAGTTGGTAGAAGTGTCCTGAATAACAAACCATTTTCAGAGCCACCTCTCCTGTCCCTAGAACTGTATTTTAAAATATGTGTTAATTTAAACAAGAGGAAGGATGCACAGATATGCATAAGTGCTTCTTCTGCATGCATGCATGCATTCATTCATACAAGGTCTCTACACCATTAGATGAATGAGGGAAAGTCTGCAGTGCTGCTAGGATCCAAACTAATCTAAAATACAAAATAACCATTTGGAAAAACCTACTCTTTGCAAAAAATAAAAATAAAATACATCTGCATATCTGCTTTTGCAGATAAATATCTCAAGTATTTATCCCGTTCTGATGACATGAAAATATCTGCAAAAATAAAAGATATTTTATCTCTATCCCTATATCTAACAGCCAAGGTGCTTGTTGGGGGAAATATAGACCCCAGAACACGTATATGGGTCTATATACGTGTTCTGACACAACTTTTGTTTGTGTCATCAGCAGGGCTGGTGCTACCATTAGGCCAACTAGGCGGCTGCCTAGGGCACTGGGCTAAAGGGGGCGCCAGAAATGCCTTGGGGAAAAAATACAGTGCTAAAGAGTTGGAAATTGAGTTGAGCCCACTTTTGAAGCAAATCAATCGAGACAAAGGAGAAAGAGAAGGCAGTTAATAATGTCCCCCCCCATCCCGTGGCAGGAGAGGAGAAAAGAGAGGCAGCTGGGCAGGGAAACAAAGTTTGATGTGAGCTGTGCAGGCAGCGTGGAGATAGGCGGCAGGCTGCGAAGCTGGCAAAGAGCTGGAAGAGAAGTGACAGGGGGACGGCAGCAAAGAAACGCAGGTGATAGGAGGAGTGGCGGTGGCAGCCTGACGGGGGCCGCTGAATGAAGCCCGTGGAAAGAACTTACACGGAAGTAAACCCCCTTGATCTCGATGGAGCTGGAAACAACATGTTTAGGACTGGAGAGGAAGTGTGTGTGTGTGTGTGTGTGTGTGTGAATGCGGATCATGCATAATGGGCATAGGGATGGAGGGAGGGAGGGCTCAAGTGGGAAGGGGGGGGCGCTAAATATCTGATCTTGCCTAGGGCACCAAACTGCCTTGCACCGGTGCTGGTCATCAGACACCTATGTGGACACCTATTTCTTAGGGACAAACTGGAAAGAGGGGGGAGGGGATCATTTCTTGTTTTTTTTTAACAGAAAAGTGGACACGTCAGTGAGGAGTGCAGAGGGAAAACACTTGGGGAGAAGGGCTTTGTGGAGATAAGGAACACACAAGGGGAGGGGTTCTGCACTCCTCATCTGCACACCCCATTTTCTGTCAGAAATATACCCCACCCATTTCTATGAGAGATTGTGTCAGATCTTTGTTCTTTAAACACATGGAATCTGACTCTATCACATCTAATTTATCCCTTTAAAAAGCCCTATCAGAAGCAGCTCTCACGGAAGGTCTGATTTTCACCCGCAAATGCATTGCTCTGAAAATACCTGGCACTTCAGAGAAGCAGAGCGATTCATAACTCTGCAGCAGATCAGACCGTCTGAGTTCTAATTCCCAGGCAGGCACATGCTTTAACTACCTCACTAAGTGCCATGCTGCGTTTCACAATATTAAACTTTCTTGCTTAGGCTTCATGTAAGAATCAGAGCTGGATCCCTGTAGGAAATAATCAGCTGAAAGATTCATAGGAAGAGATGCTTGTATGGAAATGCTCCATAAGCCAGTTTGGAAGGCGCAGGCTTAGAGGATATTCATATGTTCTCTAATATGGCATTTGCAGCTTTGTCTGATGTTTCTCATTTCCATTTCATCTGGCTCCCACCCCCTCCCATTTTCTTCCCATCTAATCTCCTTATATTCACCCATTATTATCCTTATGATTACATTTCCCTGACTCAACCTATTTTTTTCCCCCTCGTTTGTTTTCTACATCTATCTGCTGGTCCATTTGGCCTGGAACTGCTTCATATGGCTTCTCCATGGTGCCACCTCTTTCTTTTCCTGTAAACCCCATTTCAAAACCCATTTCCATACAGTCAATGCTTAATCCACCAACTTAATTCTGACATTTTCATATAACGGCATTGGCCACGATCCAGCAAAGGTTTAGGATTACTTCATTAAAATCAGCAAGTTTAAGGGCTACCTGACACATGCACCCTCACCACGAAGGGCTTTTCTACACAAGGGTTTTCATGCAGCACTCTCCCGCTACTTGTTCTTCCAGATCGTACACGGGGGTTTCATACCGGTGTTTCTACCCTCGCCTACGTATCACCATGTACCACTTTAAAACCTTTCACGTATGGGTGGAGCCTCCGATATGCAGTACACTGGCAGGTATATGTATATCACTATTCTCTGTATGCGGTGCCTCACCCCCCTGCCCCTTGCCCCTTCCCACCTGTTGAAGAGCAATGCCATCTCTCAGATGTGGCCGTGGCTGCTTGTTACACATCTTTGGGTGGGTGGCTGCTTCTGGGGATTTGCGCTCATTCGCAGTGGCAGTGCAGTGCACCTTCGGAACCAAACTACTGGTGCTCCCACTGGACACACTGCACATGACGGTTTATTTATTTATTATATTTATACCCCGCCTTTTTTCCTGCAAGGAACCCAAGGCGGCTTACATAGTTCTCCTCCTCCTCTCCATTTTATCCTCACAACAACCCTGTGAGGTAGGTTAGGCTGAGAGGCAGTGACTGGCCCAAAGTCACCCAGTGAGCTTCATGGCCGAGCGGGGACTAGAACCCGGATCTCCCGAGTCCCAGTCCAACACTCTCACCACTACGCCACACTTTTAGCTAAACTTTTAGCTTAGCTGCAGTTTTGACCAAGGACCCTTTAAGATAGCTCTGCTTAGGCTCCAACGGCTGCCCACAATAAGCCAAAGCAGGAAGTAAAGACGAACAGACACTGTTGCACGGCTGCTGCTGGCCACTTTACATTGCATCCTATGGAGGGAAACAAGGTCTGGGACACAAGCATCTCTCGTTCTTGTTCCTGCTTGGAGGCAGTCCATAATTTGTTGCCATCTGCTTTCTCTTTCTCGCTGCCCCTACTGCTTTTGCCCCCTCTATCTCTGTTCTGCTGTTTGGCCTCTGTCCCCTCCCCCACATCTACATCTCTCATGCTTCATCCTGCTTCTCTCATCCCTTGGAATGAATGATTAGAGGCCCCACCAGCTGACTCAGCATCCAGTCAGGTGATCCAGTCTGTCCTGCTGCAAAGTCCCCTGGGATAACAGCAGGAGGACCAAGGGGGAAGCAGGGGGACAACCCATGATACGCCCAATAGTCTCTCGGGCACACCATGTGTTGTTCAGGCAACAACCTTGCCACCGTGGATTATTGCCAGGGTGGGTTAGCGTGACGTGTGAACCTGCCAACTATCTTTCAGCCTAACTTGCTCTAAATGTGCCTTTGTATTGAATTATAGTGTTGGATCTTTATGGTTATATGACTTGTATTATTTTAACGGGTTTCTTAAATTTCCTATTGGTGCCATGTGAAATACGTACTAATTAATATTTAACTGGCAATAGTTTTTAGAATCCTAGAGGAGCAGGGCAGGATTAAGAGCATAGAGAAGAAGAGCCAGAAGAAGCAGGAGTTTGCAAAGGAGGGAAGGCCTGCGAAACAGCAGTCTGAAAGGAAGAAGAGGCATAACCTTCTGGGTAATCCACAAGAATGAGGAGGAAGGCCAGATGGATAAGTCTGAGAAAGGAAGTAAAACTGGGAGAGGGAATGGGCAAGAGGGGAAAAGACCATATGGCCAGGAGTTACAGAGGTGAAGAATTGCATATTGATTTGAAATAAGCTGCAGAATATTTGGCTACAGGCCTCTGATTTGTTGGATAATAGGAGGAGCATACTTCCAGGCACTAGGCGGAGATAGAGAATGTCTAGCTCATCCCTTTGGTGTCCTGTAACTTGGATCAGTTCCTTTTCTCCTACTTCCTCCTCCTCTCTCCCTCTGCAACCAAGAACCAAGCAACGTGTGCCTCCTCCATGATAGTGACCGTATCTCATGTTTTTCTTCCGCATACTTGCACTCACACACCCAGCTTTAGAAGGTGCTTGTAGTTATACCACATTACTTAGTCTTCTCCAACAATAGGTATGAAAGGACTAACAAAAGTAAGATGATTTGGAACTTCTTTTGAACCAAACTGCCTCTAGCCTGGGTTCATTGCCTCTAAAACTAAATGCTGTGTTACTACGCTTTCTTTGTATAAGGCAACTCTGCTGTTAGGCCAACATAATTTTCAAAATATGGGTTGCATCAATGTGAAAAGTGTCCATACCCCAATACAAGCAGGAATGAGAGGAAGCAACCCGGATGGAGTATTTCTGCACGCACAAATGAAACATAACCTATACTGGGACTAATCCAGCTTGACCCTCACCAGGCTGCCACAGACATATTTGTTAGAAGGCATTATGGTTGCAGAACACTATAAAGGAAAGACTAATTAGTATAATAAACTGATTAATAGAAAATAATGGGGCCTCTTCTATTTCCTGCTTTCAGAAATTATTCTTTGGCACTTGAAAAGCAGCCAATTAGAAAAACACAAAGAAAAATGAAATGTTAGAGGGCAAAGAAAGAAAGAATACAACTCCTGGCACGCTATAGGATACAAGTACCTTCCATTTGGGTTGGCGGGAGTTACATATGCCATTTGGAGGAAAACAAGTTTCCACTTCACTAATTAGCTACATGCTCTAGTCAGTCATCTATGAACATTTTTTCCCTAGATTTGACAAATTGAAGAAAGCTTTTTCGCATCCCAGTTATGAGTTATTATATGAAAACCCTTGTATTTTCTCTAAGTAAAGCTTTAAAGTGCCCCTTTAAAAAAAAAAACACCAAAAAAACCCTGCCGTTCGTTTTATGATATGAGAATGTTTCCAGTAGTTCGGGAAAGTTAATACTGTCCACCACTAAATAATAAGTGGATTAGAATGCACAGGCCAGCCTACCAAGGGATTTTATACCATCTTGTTTAATGCATTTTTCCCTTTGTCAAAAATGCCACATAATTTATATTCCTTGATAAGGAACACAGGAAGAACACAAAAGGCATAATCCAGCTTTTGTACCCCTATACACACTTCCCCACCCCCCGTCATGCCTCTTTGGTACCTGTCCATTGTGTACCAATCACCTGAGCATTCCCTTGAAGGGAGAGCATTTCCAGGCCTTACACTGGAGCATTCAGCAACTCACATCTCACCAGATGCCTGTACACAGTGGTGGTACCCCTCATTCTGCTTAGCATGGAGCATGCACACCTAGGTCCTGGGGAAGAGCATGTCGCAAAATGCTCCCATCTGAAGTATAGAAGGGCCTCATTTACTGGAAGTCAGAGGTGGGCAATATGTAGCCTATGGGCCACATATGCTCCCCTCCCCCCGTCTTTTTTGCAGCACCCACCTTTGCCCTGCTACTGTGCTCCTGCAGCTTGGCAGTGGCAAAAAGTAGAGATTTCTCTTGAATACAAGGTGTGTGGGGAGTGCAATGCTGCATTAAAACAAGGTGCTTTTTTGCTGCCGCACCACCAAATTTCAGCAGCAAATTTTCTGGTGCGGCAGCAGCAATTTCAGCAGGGCCAGGGTGGGGTGCACCGCCCAGTAGGTTCTGGGGGAGAGAAATTGGTCCCCGGCCCCCTGGAAGCTGCCAATTCCTGCTTTAAGTGAATCCTCTGAGAATGGAAAGCAGACCATAGGGTTGGATCCAGACTGGCTGTTCTGTGAATGGTAGGTCTCCTATTCATCGATTACACTGAGATCCTGCCAAGGGTCCCTGCTGGAGAAAATGGAGGGGGGACAACAACAATTTTTGCTGATTTCCCCTTCCCCTGCATTTCCCCACACTGTCTCTTTTGCTGCTCCGAAGGGTCTCCCAGCTCTCCAGAGCAGATTTTCAGGGGACTATAGAAGGAAGAAGAGATTGGCAAAACTTGCCTCCTCCACCCCTTCCTCTGGTGCTGCTAGTTTCCTGCCAAACATAAGTCTGGATTCGACCCAATGAGCAGCAGAGCACACTTTGAGGTGGGAGGGTAGACTATACTGGCCATCAGGGAACTGGAGAAACTAGACTAGAGATTCAACCTGGAAGCATCTGCAGGTGGCCCCCTCCCTAGAAGGAGGGGTAATTCATAAGGTGTAACTGGAAGAAAGGCAGAAACCAGAAATGTGTGTGTGTGTGTGTGTGTGTGTGTATATATATATATATATATATATCATGGAGGGCTCTAGCACAATGTATTGTTTCCTCTTTCATGTCAGCCGAGGTCTCCCAGCAGCTGGAAAGTTAAAACCTCACTGAAAATTCCAAGCCTGTTGTTTGGCAACACTGGTTGCTGTGGCAACACAAGCTACTATCATTTCCCCTGTTTGCTGATAGCTGTTGTAACCCGAATACTGAGTTTTAAATTTTTAGCATCTTAGATTGATGTGACAGCCGTGGAGAAGGCATGAAAAATCACCAGCTCATAATGAAATACAGAACGGGATGGACATTTTTAAATGTTAGAATTTGCTTTGGAAGGGGGGAAAAAACTCTTTTTACTGCTTTTGAATTTACAAGCAGCTGTTTCTTTAACAGCTACGATGCTTCAGCGGCTTGTAAAGACTATGAACGAATGGCCAATGGAATGATGTAAAATGAACTGTTGCGCTCACATGTATCTGTGTTTATTAGCAAGACACAGCAGTAATACCAGGATTCTCTTGTGAACCACTGTTGCATGTATTTTTTTCCTTCCTTTCCTTAGGAAAATGCTAATATGTTTATTCTTGTCTGTGTGGAGGGAATGATGGAGAATGGTGCCTACCCCACTGAGCTGTAGGGCTAGTTCAGACACAGATATACGTGGTACTTGATTACTTGATTGATGGCTGGCAGCAGAAAGTGTGAATTAACTCCAATGAAAAGCACTGCACTAGAGATGATGTGGGATAATATGAAAGTTCTGCCTGTAGTATTAGGTCTGTAATGGTTGATTCGGACATGCAAGCCATCATTTGGTGCTGGAGCCTAGCTATGGGACCCACTATATACATTTTCCAGATTTCTTGTGGGGGATGGGGGCAAAAAGAAGACTGTGTGGGTGAAGTTCCCCAAAATTTTAAATTGGAGGAGGCCAACCCCCCCTTTTTTTCTACACACACACACACACACACACACACACAGCTTTGTGGTTGTTCCTCACAGCCGCAAGGTTCTCTGTAGCCTTCTGGCCTTGCCACTTTCCATCTCTTTTTCTGCTTTAAAGAAAAAGGCCTCCAGCTTTCTGTAGCCTCCCAGCTCCAAGATATTGTATGGGCATTCCAGGAAATGCAGCAGGGCCGGGAGGCATTTTTTAAGGTAGAAAAGGTGGAGAGGGGAACCATGATGGGGCTGGGAGACTGGCTACAGAGAGGTATGAGCCTTAAAAAAAATAATTTAAAAAGAAACAGAACAGGAGGGAGAATGCACAGCAGCACAGGGAGACAGACTCTTTTTTCAGAGTTCAGAAAAAACACCTTGGCCACCTCATGAAATTAACTAAGACAGCAATCCTATGGTCCCTTGGAGAGAGTCCCAGGGACCACAGGATGGCTTGTAAAATCCCTTCCGAGGTCAGAGATAATGCTTTGACCTCAGAATGGGGAACTGGAGATCTGATCCCCGCATCAGGTGCCTCGCCGAAGCTGGAAAAGCAACCTCAGAGGAGGAGGAAAGGGGTGTTCTGGTTGTGAGGGTTGGGGAGGAGACCAGAGAGGCCAGGATATGATTTATCCTGAGCCTCCTCTAGACTCCTTCCCTTCCGCTCCGAAGCCGAAGCGCCCTCGCTAGACAGGTGAAAAGCCCATCTAGCAAAAATACAAGAGACCGGAGAGAAGGAAGGCAAAGATCACCTCCGCTGCCCCTCTCTGGCCCTGCTGGCTTCAGACTGGCGGCAGGGCACAGGAATCTCAGAGGCCTCCAAGTTCAGGGGCTTCCGAGCAGCGAGGGCACAGTCCATAGGATTGCACCCTAAGAGCGCAATCCTGTGCATGTTTAGACAGAAAATAGTCCAACAATTCCCAGCATGCTCCAGTCAGCAGGGCTGGTTGGAGGGATGCTGAGAGTTGTAGGACTTACTTCTGTCTAAACATGCACAGGATTGCTCCTGAAGGTGAGAACATTTTGGGAAATTTTGCCTGTCTTTTGCCTGAAATCAGCCAAAAGTGGGAGAGGATTTTCAGCCAATGTTTACATTTTTCAGAGTGGCAAGTCAAGTGCTTCAGGGAAATGGAGGAGAGAAACCAAGCATCACCTGTGTGCATGCTCATGCCTGCTTTTGGCCACAGCCATACTAATACTCAGTTTATTTTTACAGCACATTTTTCACAATAACATTGTGCTCCAGCAGTGGACAGAAAATAGTGACAACAATCCAAATATAATAACAGCACATACCACTAGGCATAATGGCCATATGATGCTACTCTGGAAATGATCATGAGAGCTGGTGTGGCATAGTGGCTAATAGACAGAGCTATGGATCTAGAAGTGCCCAGATCAAATCTCAGCTCTGTCATGCACTCACTCGGTGGCCCTACTCCAGCCACTCTCGGCCTCAGTCCTCCCTCCTGCAATATGGGGGGAAATAATACTGATTTACCTTATAAGGTTGTTGCAAGGACTGCAACTAGATAATGCAAGTGAAGCACTTGGAACATTTGTAAAGTATTATACCAATGTTAAGTATTATTCTGTATTTTAGTGCGTGATGATATAGCATAGGCATTTCAACAATTCATTAACACTTCTTTTATTTTAAAGCATATCAGAAGTTTAAATAAGCAAAAGAAAACATAGCAGTTAACAATAACTAATGTAGCAGAAGAACAAGATGACCATCTAAAGACAGTATGAGATAATGAATTTGAAGAGGTGACCTCGAAGGTGGGCTGGAACAATATATGGGATAGACAGATTGTGAAAGTTATGTCAACTAGGATAAAGGAGAGTTTCTATAAAATAATATAGAGATGGTACCTAACTCCAGTAAGATTAAATAGAATAGATAACAATTGCTCCGCACTCTGCTGGAGAGGATGTCAGGAAATAGGTACATATGCTCATATATGGTGGAGTTGTAAAAATGTTCTGCAATTTTGGCGAGAGGTTTTTACAGAAATATCGGAAATTATTGGTATTAATCTAGAGGTCTGTCCTAAACTTGCTTTGTTATCAATAACCGATAAAGTCACTTGTGCCCAAAATATGAAGGAACTAACTGTAAACTTGTTAACTGCGGCTAGGTTAATGATTGCGAGGAAATGGAAAGTACAACATGTTTTTCTAATAACTGATTGGTATAAGGAAGTTTGGGATATAGCCCTAAATGATAAACTAACTTGTAGTATCAAATGCAAAAAGGGACAGTTAAAGAAGAATAATTTTATGGATGTATGGAATTAATTATTAGACTATGTATTAATAAAGGGGAAGGGGAGTATGCCTTGTTAGGATATGTTATATTTTTGGAATTTGGAATTTAATTGATTAAGGGGATGGAAGTATATTAGTTGGTCCCTAGGCTGGTGGGGGGTGCACCTTATGATCTCCTGTAGTTGTATGTTTTTGTTTCACAGTGTTGTATGTAGTTTATAATAACTAAATAAAATTTATTTTTAAAAAAACAATAACTAATGTCATCAACATTATCTAAAACATAGCAGTTAACAATATCTAATATCGACAACATCAACATTATAACCTCATGAAACAATCCACTCAGCTATTCATACTGACACAGCTAATAATAAAATCACTAGCAAAAGTCAACACTAAACGCAAAAGAGAAAATATACTGAGTGTGAGTAGTTTTCTTTGAAAAGATTGTAAAATTAAAATTAAAATTATAAATATAAAATATACAACCAGCAGCATATTACTAGCCTTAGCAGTGACCTCCAACCATGCCAGACCAACTACACTATAACACAGCCAAAATATCCTAACAGAAGCCTCACTTTTGTTCCAGATGACCCTGACTCTCACAGGGGCCCCCACTCTAGCTTCAATAGGGAAGGGACGGCACCTGCTTTTCCCTCTTCAAGCCTCCCCCCACCCCTGCTCCCACATTTCAGTTTTCTGTTGGATGATACTCTGACTCCACTATACTATGGTGCGAGCCAGGATGGCACTCTGAGCCCTGAGGCCCACAGTAAAAATGCTGGTGAATAGTTAAATCTAACCATATTACACTCATCTTCTACAAAGTTCTCGTTCCACAGAGGGTACAATTCATTTAGATATTTGGCACTGCTCAAGACCAAAACCACTGCTGTCCTATGATCAAGCATCAGCTGCGATGTTGGCAACTCTAAAAGATCCCGAGAGCTGCCATTTGAAGTCTCACACCAGGAACTGTTCAAAGACAGAATGCAACAGGAACTGTAACTGTGGTCACCAGCTGCGGTCTGGTTCCATCATGTCAATGTAAAAGTTATGCAAATTATTTTGATTATGTTATTTTCCCTCTGAATTGAAAGATGGGGATTAAGATGCAGCCCCCTTGCTTAAACTGTACTGCCCTTTTGTCCTTTATAAATTTGTTCACTTCTGAATTGATCAGCCATTCATACCCTCCGTGTGGTTTAAAAATTCCATTGGGGAAAATTCTACATTTTTTTGTAATGACTTGCTTTACCAAGCAGATTTACCCTGTGCTAATTAAAATGTGAAAGAATAGGAAGGAGGGGGAAAGCCTTGCATGTTTTATTTATTCATTAGGAAAATTTGTTTCCCTGTTCTTTTGTTTAGAAATACTTAAAAGCTACAGGAAATTATTTTACAGACATTGACTAAAGCAATACATCTTATGAATTAAATGCATTTCAAGTACAGTAAATTGGAAAATTATGCACGCATTTCCCAAGATCTAAGCATAAATAGTAGCTTTTGTTTAGTACAGGGGCTGAGCTTATTCCTCTTAGTAGCTGTGGATATAATGCAGAGGTTGCAAGAGAAATAGAGACCAATTGCTCACATTAATAATGGTTAACTGCGAGATAAATTTAATAGGAAAATGTGGAAGATTTAGAACTCCCAAGATCTAATTATTCATTTTCTGTTCAGTTTCTGGATATTAGAAATATTTTTATCGTTATACAGAAATATGGGATGACAGTTTAAAGGGACTTCAATCCCACTCCTGCCATATTACTGGACATAAATCTGAGATGATTATGCTAATGCAAAAGGGGGGGGGGGAGAAAGGAAAAATAATTATGGGTATCCTCAGGGGGGGGGGAAAGACCTTTGATTTGTACAAGTTGTACAACACATTATAGGAAGTCTAATATATTCTGTACATACAGTTCTACAGTTGAAGCATTGCACTATGCTTCCTATGTATCAATTTACATGTTATTCCCACAATTCATTTGGGTAGCAATTCTTGTGCTTTTCTTCTACTTTTTATTTTGCAGAATGTGAGTTTGAACTGTTATCAGTTTATAAGTGTTACGCAATTATTGAAAGGTGGTATGTTTGGGGCATTTGTGGGGCTAAGTATCTTGGGGCAGTAGTCCCACTCTCTTCAATACACAAGGAACGGAAGTTCTGTGTGTCTGCCCTCAGGACTGGTGCAAGGCAGTTTGGTGCCCTAGGCAAGATCAGATATTTAGAGCCTCCCCCTTCCCACTTGAGAGCGCTGTGTTTTTTTCCAAGGCGTTTCTGGCACCCCCTTTAGCCTTGCGCCCTAGGCAGCTGCCTAGTTGGCCTAATGGTAGCACCGGCCCTGTTTGCCCTTCCACCGCTGGCACCTCCCCTTCTCCTGTTTGAGGGAAGGATTGTGGGGACTCAGGCACGCTGTGCAGGGGTGGAAGTTACTGCAGTGTTTAAGGGTCGGGCGGGCTGAGCAGGCCCTGTTGGAAGCCTTCTCATGGCAGATTTTGAGCAGGACCCTTTGAGGAATCAAACGGGGGTGTTTGCTTTTGCTAGCACCCCTGTTCATCTCCTCTTAATGTCCCCACTTGGGGCAAGATAAGGGGCAACACGAAAAGCAGGAGGGAGGTTAAGGACCTGTGTGCAATGCAGAAGACTTATCTCTGGCCATTTTTTAGACACTTTGTAATCCTTCAGATTTGGCAGGCACGGACTTCGCGTTTTAAAAGATTGCTTTTCCACATGCTCTGAAACTCCCTGCCGAGGGAGGCTACGTTGGCCCCCTCTCTGTTGTTATTCCAGCAGCAGGCAAAGGCTTTTTTTCCCCCTCCAGGAAGGCATTTGACATATAAGATGGTCTGTTGCTGAATGAGTTTTTAATTTATTGGTATTTCTTTTATAGTTGTGTTTTTAATTAATGTTTCAATTATGATTTTTGTTTTTAAGCTGGATTTTATTGTTTCTTTTAATTGAGCAGGGGGTTTTTTTAGCAGAAAGGCAAGATATCAATTAAATAAACAAAATAATAAATATATTTGTAAATGTAATCAGTGTGCAGATTATGGGAGGAAAGGAAGAGATGCCCTTAATGAAATCCATAAACCCCGCCACCCAACCCTCACCAATTTACTCCCCTGTAACTTTCAAAAAACAGTAGCTAAGGGGAGGTGTCACAAAATGCCACCCTAATTTGAGCGGTATTGCTTAGCATTGTTTATATATCAGTGAGCTGCACAGGGTAGCAAAGGCAAAACACAAGCCCCTACCCTGAGACATTTACAATCTAAATCAGTGTTCTCCAACCTTGGGTCCCCTGATGTTTTTGGCCTACAACTCCCAACATGCCCCAGCCAGCTATGCTGGCTGGGGCATGCTGGGAGTTGTAGGCCAAAAACATCTGGGGACCCAAGGTTGGAGAACACTGATCTAAATTAAGATGTGGAGGACAAAAGAGAGAGCAGAGAGGCAAGGATAATGATAGTAAGTGGATGTAGTCCTGGACCTGCCGTAGACCACCATTAAAAAAAAAAAAAAGATGTGCAGAGAATCGTGAAGTTTGTATGTGTTTCAGACCCATGCAGGAACACATTTAACTTGGGTAGACATGCCCATCCTGGTGCATGAATTCTGTAGCTGCCATTTTCCAAGATGGCTGATATGTGAATGGGGATATTCAATAACTCATGAATGAATGCATATAGAAAGCATTCATTTTGGTGGCAAAATTTAGGATTTTTAGTCAAGATGGGTAGAATAACTATTACTAGTCACTGTCACCACCTGTATGGTCCAGTAGACAGAATGCTGAATAAGGAGCAGGGAAACACAGATTCCATTCCCTGCTGTGCTTTGAAGCTTGCTGAGTGCACTTCAGCTAGTCACCATCTCTTAGACCAGGGCTCTCCAACCTTGGGTCCCCAGATGTTGCTGGCCTACAGCTCCCAGCATACCCAGCCAGCATTGCTAATGGCAAGGGATTCTGGGAGCTATAGTCCAGCAACATCTGGGGACCCAAGGTTGGAGAGCCCTGTCTTAGACTAACCTACCTCAACAGGATTGTTGTGAGGATAAAAGGTGGGGGTAACAGTGTGACTAGTAACAGCTCTTCTTGGAAGCATGCGGTAAGTTCCTAGGGAAATCTCAGAAGACAGAGGGATGACTGAATAAGTTTTACAGTAGCCAAAGTTGGAGTTGATTTCATTTATTATATTTCTCCACCGCCCAATAGCTGTTGGGCTCTGGGTGGTTTACAAAGATTAAAACCTTAAAAATACATTATAAAAACCATATACACAGAAACGTATAAACATACAACACAGAGAGAGAGACACAAATATCTGAAAACAATTTTAAACAATCAACAATAAGAAAAATCCAGGGCCTGATTATCCTCATAATATGCTGCCAAATGCCTGAGAGAAGAGGAAAGTCTTAACCTGGCACCAAAAAGATAACAATGTTGGCACCAGGTGGGCCTCATCATTCCATAATTGGGGGACCACCATGGAGAAGACCCTCTCCTTGTTGCCACTTTCCAAGCTACCCTTGGAGGAGGCGCCTGGATAAGGGCCATAGATGTTGAATGTAGTATATCAGTAGGGTCATGCTGGGAGAGGCACTCCATCAGGCATTTCAGTCCCAAGTTGTGTAAGGCTTTATAGGTCAAAACTAGTACCTTGACTTGTGCTTGGAAACATACAAGCAGACAGTGCAAGTGGGCCAGAATTGTTATATGTTCAGACATTCTTGTCCCTGTTATCAATCTGGCTGCCACATTTTGCATGAGCTACAGCTTCTGAGCTGTCTTCAAAGGCAGCCCCCATGTAGAATGCATTGCAGTAATCAGACTTGGAGGTTATCAGAGTATAGACAATTGAAGCCAGGTTATCCCTGTACAGATTGGGGCTTAGCAGGGCCACCAACCAAAGTTGGTAGATGGCACTCTGTGCCTCTGAGGTCACCTGAGCCTCAAGTGACAAATATGGCTCCAGGAGAACTGCCAGGCTATGAGCCTGCTTCTTCAGGGGGAGTGCAGCCCCATCCAGAACAGGCTGAGCACCCTCCATCCATTCAGAACAACCACCCACTAACAACATCTCGATTTTGTCTTGATGAGTTTCAGTTTATCGCAGCCAGTCACTGATCTAGCACATCCACAGCCTCACCTGATGAAGATGAAAAGGAGAAATAGAATTGTGTGTCAGCATACTAATTACAGCTCTTTCCAGAACTCCGGATGACTGCACTCAATGGTTTCATGTAGATGTTGAATAGCATGGGAGACAAAACTGACCCTGTGGAACCCCATACTGAAGAATCAATGGGGCTGAGCAATATTCCCCAAGCACCACATTCTGGAGCTGACCATCAAAGAACTACTACACTGCAGTATCTCCCATTCCCAACTCAGACAATTGTCCAAGAAGGATACCATGGTTGATGGAATTGAAAGCTGCCAAGAGATCAAGGAGAATCAACATCAAACTCCCCCTATGTCTCTCTCTGGACATAGGTCATCATACAGGGCAACCAAGGTTGTTTCCATGCCAAACCCTGGCCTGAACTCCAACAGAAATAGATCCAGATATTCAGTTTCATCCAAGAGTGTCTGGAGCTGGGTGGAAACCACCTGCTCAAGGATCTTGCCCAGGAAAGGAAGATTTGCCATTGGCCTAAAATTAGTACAATTTTCTGGGTCTAGGGAGGATTTCTTCTGGAGTGGTCTCACCACTGCCTCTTTCAGGTGGCCTGGGACCACTCCCTCATGCAAGGAGACATTAATCACTTCCCTAGCCCAGCTGGCTGTTCCTTAGCTGTCAGGTTTTTAAAGCCAAGAGCGACAAGGATCCAATATGGAAGTGTTGCATGAACCTGTCAAAACATCTTGTCAACATCCTTGAGCTGTACCAACTGAAATTCATCCAAGAAAACTGGACAAGCCTGTGCTCTTCAATAATTTTCCCCATTACCAGAGAAACAGAATATGATATGCAATATAAAATGTTGCATAACATATAAAGGTTGCAGAATTGGGATAATATAGAAAGCTTGCAGAATTCAGATTTTCTTGGTATAGTTTTTAAGCACAGAGTTCACACAGTCCTTTTATTACAACCTCTTTCCCCCCTTTTATTTTCCAGCAGAAGCTGCACTTATAAGGAATCAATGAAATTAGTATGTGCAACCATGTTTGCATACTTGAAACAAGCTTCTGAAATCCATCGCATCGCATCGGGCATCCTGGCTTCAGAAGTTCTTTAGTATGAACTCTGAACACTAGAGATCCTCGCTACTGCACCTCAGGAATCCTAGCCGTGCAGCTCAGAGCGTGCATAGGTTGTCAGGCTGACGAAAGGCGCTTAGATTCCACACATCTTCCCCGAGCCACACAGTGACAGTGTTCACACAGAGCTTGTTGTAATAAGAATCCACTGTTCATAATACTTGTTTTTATTAGGCTGATGCCTCTTCCATTTTTCAGCAACCAATCAGGAGCCAGGCAGTTATGGTGCACAACAAACAGGCCTATTGGCAGTTGCGTAGACAATGAACTGCTGTCGGCCTGCCCCTGCATTACAGTTCCCAAGCAATATATTGTGAGGATGCATACGCACCAAAACTGTGTGAACCCATTTAGAACTCTCTTTCTGAACTTCCGCCCCCACCCCAATACCAACAGGCTTTTCGGCAGTTCACAAAGGAAGCTCAGAATAAGTGACCCAAATATAATTTGATTGGGGGAGTGATGCCTATCCCTAATACCTTGGCAAATTTTTCTTCCACCCCAGGCCTTACTTGCCTGATATCAGTGGCAGATTGTAAGAAGTAACAAGCGACTTAAAAAGGAAGCCCATGGTCCTCCTGAGGACGTGTCCCTGAAGCCATAGGAGGATCGATCGGAAAATCTCTTCCACTGTCTTAGACAAAGCTCCAACCTCAGAGGGTTTTTTCCAGTTCTGGAAGTCTCTCCCCAGCCCCTCCCAGCCACTGTGGAGGTTTTAGCAGAGGCTTCCTCTGGGAGGTTGGAGGCGGGTGGAAAGAGGCATGTTGTGGCTGTGGCAATGTGTGGGGAGAGAACGGTTGTGAATGCAAACAGCTCTCTCAGCACTCAACCACAAAGGAATGGGAGGGAATTTTTCCTTAAACTGAAAGATTAAAAAAGAACAACACGGGGTGGGGTGGGGAACCATCTCCACCATTCCTTTCACTCTCCTGGTAAGAGCCTAGTAGAACTTTGGATAAATCGGAGCCTCTGAGATCAGAGTGCCCCATAGTGTGGGCTCGTTGCCCTTAGGATTGCTCTCTTTGTGGAATTCTCCCTAGTGCATGCAGTCATCTTCACTGATGTCAGTGGTGAACTTGGGTGCAAGTAATGTCAACTACCTGAAGCAGTCTCTTTCTGAAAATAACTGCATAACTCATGGAAGCTGCACTCTGTGTGTACCACAAATATCATCAGCGCTAATGACAAGGTTTGTTTCATGCCACGGCAAGCCCTCATGAGGAATGTGCAAAATTCCCTTAAGAAATTTCACCAGACTTTCCAGCCAAAGTCTCTGCTTTGTTAAAACATTTTTGGGTTGTTTAGCATAAGCAGGTAACTCCAAAATCACTTTGAAATTTTGCTTTAGGTAGAATTCAGTGGCAACTTTAATCCTAAAACATCACCTTTTTTTCCCTCCAGCTACTACCAAAATGTTGATTTTTCTTTTTGACTGTTTCCATGCTTAAAATCTCCTTTCCTTGTGCTTCTACATTGCAGTCATTGACAGAGCTTATTCTCCACCATAAGGGCATTTATATCCATTGATACTAGATTAGACATGACACTATCCAACTTACGTGCACAGTTTAAAACTTGCCCTTTTAAAACTCTTTAAACATGCTTACATTTTAAATAAAGAACATGTTGATTAATGCTTTTAAAATCTTTGCTAGGAATGCTTGCCTTTGAAAGTGAACATGCTCTTCATATTTGCGGGGAGGAGGAGGAGGAAAGGTGGTGGTGGTGATGGTAAGGAGAACATTAGAGAAGCACAGCCATTTTGTGAGCCCCACAGAAGTGCCGCTACACTAAACCGATTTAGAGCCTGTAAGAATGCAGAAAATGAATTTCCTAAATTCAGTTGGTGCTTTGGTCTAGCACTATTTACTTCAGTGGTATGAATGTTGACATTTCAGTACATCTGGTCTTTTTATTATTTCTTTGGGGAAGCATAATACTGGAAATATTATTGAGATTTCATTTCAGGAAGCCACCTTGGAGTAAAGTAGATATAGGGATTCTGTCTCCTTTTAAAAAAAATGAACTGGCAGTTAGGATTCAATACACATAACATTTTAGCCTAATATAAACAAGAGTGTCTTTCTTTAAAATGTTATTTTTAATAGAACTGTATGAGTGTTATATCTGGTAAATAATATATTGTATATAATTTTGGCTTTGATGCATTGCTGCTGCCTGTTATGAAATATTATAATGCATTTAGTAAACCAATGAAACTGACTGACCCTGTTTCCTATTGTTCTCTTATTCCTAACAGAAACAGAGACTTCATTTCTGGAGAAACGTGCATGTAAATATCACTTGTTGGATTATGAATCATAAACATAAATTGGATGTGCATTCAGATGCACATCTAACCACACTGCATTGCATCGAAAGGGATTCACATTCCTCTCTAGGTTCTCATGCAGGTAGTTAGAAGTTAGTCCCAATTGTACAATTTTGGAATGCTCCTGGACTGGGGGTGGGGGAGGTGCTCAGGTGGTGAGAGTAGCCAGAAATACCTTTTACCAGCTTAGCCTGGTATGTTAGCTGCAATCCAATCTGGAAAGAGCTGATCTTGCCTTGGTTGTTCATACTCTGGTGAGTTCCAGGCTGGACTACTGTAATATGTTTTATGCAGGGCTGTCTTTAAAGGTGGTATGGAGATTTCAGCTGCTGCAGAATATGGCCATCTAGACTATGCTTGAGGGAAACCAGAGGTTTACAAATATACTGTGTGTGAGAGAGACAGAGACAGAGAGATAGCCTTGACAAGGGCAAATTCGCTCCAAATTTCACATACCTGAAAAACTGCTCTTTGGCCCTGTCCTTGCACTGCAAACAAGGCTTGATCTAAGAGAATGGTCTCCCAACCTCTCAGCACATCCCTCCGCAGAGCTGGGGCAGCCTCCCACCTGAGAGGGAAGAGCTTTGAATCAGGCAGCCAGCTGACATCTGGCTGACAGCTGATCGAACCTGCACCTTCAAAGGCTCAGAGTGCATCCCTTCTTCGATGGGAAGGCTGTCCTGAAAAGAGGGTAACTGTCATGATGCAGATCTGGCCAGCTAACAGCCAACCCAGTCCACATCTTCAAAGTCTCCCTCTACAAACTGGGGTGCTGGCCAACTCCACACCCCACCTGAGGTGGGGAAAGCTTTGAAGTCATGGATCTGGCTGGCAGATAACCAACCTGGTCCACAACTTCGTATTTTACACACACAGAAAAACATAAACTTTTGTTGCAAGGCCTCACTTATCATATAGCTATAATAGCCATTGATAGACCCTATCAGTCTAATTGTCTTTGTTTTCCATGTAAGCTAGTGGTCATCATTACATACCATAGCAGTAAAAGCCATTGTTAATCATGCATTTGTGATGGTCTCTTTTGTCTTTCCTGCATCTTTGGCTAATCCAATTCATTGGTTATCCCCAAGTTTTAGTATTATGAGAGGGAGAGAAAACTTTGTTTCTCTGTTTCTTTGTTTCTTTGTTTCTATCCACTTTCTTCACCCAGTTTATAATTTTACAAGTAGGACCCACAACTAAATATTGTAGTTTTTAATTTTTATGTTACAAATATATTTGTATGCACCTAGGGAGTCTCCCTATGTAGAAACCACTACTTTACTTTGTGGGTGGTCCTCTTTTGCTTCCAAACGGATAGGCACTTGACCAGCCACATTTGCTATTAGAGGGAATAATCATTATGAGGAGGAGGCCGCTGAGTCTGCTTGGGCATGTTAAATAGTAAGGTGCAGTACCTGCATTGGTATAGTACTGAAGAATAGTGGACAATCAGGTATCCGAAGATCCTCCATTTCTAAATTGCCACAGTATCTTAGAAACTAAGGCAATGAAGTTTACATGTCGCACCTTATTGTTTGAACTCCCCACCACCAGGGTGGAGCGAAATTATATTTTGGTTTTAACCAGGGCTTTTTTTCTGGTGGAACTCACCGGAACTGAGTTCCAGCACCTTTTCTTCTATTAATTGCATTACAATTTAATCGCCATCTACTCCCGAGGAAATGTAATCCAAGAGTTCCGGTACCTTTTTCTCCAGAAAAAAAGCACTGGTTTTAACCTTAAACACCCTCTGCAGTAAGTGTGGGTAAAAGGTAGACTGAGATCTACTGGCAGATCTCTGGATGATTTGCAATAAATCAGCAAGGATTTCTGACTCCCAAGAGAAATTAGGTTGCTGAAAAAGAGCACTTGGGAGAAAAACAGAAGTCAGATCTAGACATGTGAAGGCCTGGGAAACCCAGAAAAATTAGGGGGGGGGATCCATAGCTTATAAACTATGCTACATATGAGAAGGAGGATAAAGGAAGGAGGCTATCCCAACTACACACACACACACACACGATATGGGGGATATAAAATAAAATTAAAAACAACACAAACCCCTTCAAACAGTCACGGCACATATAATAATGAAGTTTCATGGAAGTTAATCTCAATGTAATTTGCTATGGGGATGAAACTGAAACTCAATTCCTTGTAATTTTCAGAAGAAGGACAAAACAGCTCATAAAATCATGTTTAATTTCTTAGAATGTGAGACTGGAGATTTCTCTGTTTACCCTGGAGTCTTTTTAAAAATCCAGCACATGCCTCAGTTTATTGTGTACTTCTCAGAATAACATGCTTTGCTCTTTCATTTGTAATAATTTTATTTAAAGCATATGAGAGCAGCAGCATTATGAAACTATCAATGCTAGATGGTATACAAGCAGGTTTCTTTGTTAACCAAGTTAATTTCTCTCCCCTCCCCACCCCTCAAAAAAACTTTATTTCCTTCCACAGAGATGAACATTTTGTTGTTGTTGTTATTGTATGAATGTTTGCAAGGTTATTTTAAAAGTATCCATTCATGTAGAAATTGTATTATATTTTTTTTGACATTATGGACTGCAGGAGGTGACAGTTCCTCTGGATGATTTTCAACTGAACATATGAGACAATACTCTGAACATATATGGTATGGCTCTCTCTGTAGCTAATGTATATTTAGCTAATATAGCTAGTAGCTAAATGGGAGACTATTTGGAGAACCCCATTTAGAACTGTGTGAAGAAAAGGTGAAATAGAAATCTAGCACACCACTATGCTGGCACAAATAGAGGCAGGTCACATGCCCAGGGAATGCTCAACAACAGCCCAGTACTAGCAGCTGTGGGGTTATGGTGCCCTGTAAGGAGCTTGCACAGACCACACCAAGGTGCAGACCCAGCGTCAGGGGTTGGCATAGATGGGCAGCTGCTGAGGGCCCAGAGGCCCCGTGCCCCTGAGCCTGCCCCAGCTGCCACCATCCTTCTCATTGCCAGGCAGCCTGGCTGGCAAAAGGAAGCAGCATGGCTGACCCTGCAGGCCCCACAGCACCCCATTTTAAAACATTTTTTTAAACTTCCATTTTGAGTAGCAGTAATCTGACACAATCATAGAATCATAGAATCATAGAAAAGTAGAGTTGGAAGGGGCCTACAAGGCCATCGAGTCCAACCCCCTGCTCAATGCAGGAATCCAGGTCAAAGCATCTCTGACAGATGTCTGTCCAGCTGCACCTTGAATGCCTCCAGAGTGGGAGAGCCCACGACCTCCCTAGGTAGTTGATTCCATTGTCTTATTGCTCTGACAGTCAGGAAATTTTTCCTGATGTTTAGGTGGAATCTAGGTTCCTGTAACTTGAGCCCATTATTCCGTGTCCTGCAAACTGGGATGATTGAGAAGAGATCCTTGCCCTCCTCTGTGTGACATCCCTTCAAATACTGGAAGAGTGCGATCATATCTCCCCTCAGTCTCCTCTTCTGAAGGCTAAACATGCCCAGTTCTTTCAGTCTCTCCTCATAGGGCCTTGTTTCCAGTCCCTTTATCATCCTTGTTGCCCTCCTCTGAACCCTCTCCAGTTTGTCTATGTCCTTCTTAAAGTGAGGTGCCCAGAACTGGATGCAGTACTCAAGATGAGGCCTAACCAGTGCCGAGTAAAGGGGAATTATCACTTCCCGTGATTTGGAAGCTATACTTCTATTAATACAGCCCAAAATTGCATTTGCCTTCTTTGCAGCCACATCACATTGCTGGCTCATATTCAGTTTGTGATCTACCACAATTTCAAGATCCTTCTCACTTGTAGTATTGTTGAGCCAAGTGTCCCCCATTCTGTAACTCTGCATTTGGTTTCCTCTCCCTAGGTGCAGCACTTGGCATTTATCCCTATTAAATTTCATTCTGTTGTTTTCGGCCCAGCGCTCCAGCCTATCGAGGTCACTTTGAACTTTGTTTCTGTCTTCCAGAGTATTAGCTGTTCCACCCAACTTTGTGTCATCTGCAAATTTGATAAGCATTCCCTGTACCTCCTGATCCAAGTCATTAATAAAAATGTTGAAGAGCACCGGGCCCAGGACCGAGCCCTGTGGTACCCCGCTCGTTACTTCTCCCCAGTTTGAGAAGGAACCATTGATAAGCACTCTTTGAGTCCGATTCTGTAGCCAATTGTGGATCCACCTGATAGTTGTTCCATCTAGCCCACTCTTAGCTAGCTTACTAATCAGGATATCATGAGGCACTTTGTCGAAAGCTTTGCTGAAGTCCAGATATATAATGTCCACAGCATTCCCACAGTCCACAAGGGAGGTTACCCAATCAAAAAATGAGATGCCCAGGGAATGCTCAACAACAGCCCAGTACTAGCAGCTGTGGGGTTATGGTGCCCTGTAAGGAGCTTGCATAGACCACACCAAGGTGCAGACCCAGCGTCAGGGGTTGGCATGGATGGGCAGCTGCTGAGGGCCCAGAGGCCCCGTGCCCGGGGGGGGGGCACAGCCAAGGCAGTCTTTATATTGCTCCTGTGCCCTCAACTGGCCATACCCCCCCCCCAAAGACAGCAACTGATTGAGTCAGATAGCTGCTATTCAAAACATAAGTAAAAACAACTTTTAAAATTGTGCACTGTGGGACGTGCAGGCTTGGCTAGTCAGGTGCTGTGGTGCTTTGCTAGTGGGGCCAGCCACATAAGAAAAAGGAGGAGGAGGAGGAGCCATCACTACCCCACAACCCCAGAGGGAAGATTGGTTAACAGGGCGTGGGCAATGGTGGGGGCTTCGGTGACCAGCCAGGGGGGGCTTTGGCAGTGGCAGGGGCCACTGGGGGGCTTCGGCAGAGGTCAGTGTGGCAGGAGCCCATTGGCAGCACTATGCCACACGCCCACTGGAGTCTGGAGCCAGCCCTGTCAAGATGCACCAACTGCTGCAACTGAGGCTGCTGGAACTGGTTTCAGCAATCTCAGAAAACTTAATCATGGGAAGAGACGAAGAGCTATGCACAAACACTGAAACTCTGCCCCCATTTTATTTTATTTATTTATTATATTTATACCCCGCCTTTTTTCCTGCAAGGAACCCAAGGCAGCTTACATAATCCTCCTCCTCCTCTCCATTTTATCCTCACAACAACCCTGTGAGGTAGGTGAGGCTGAGAGTCAGTGACTGGCCCAAAGTCACCCAGTGAGCTTCATGCCCGAGCGGGGACTAGAACCCGGATCTCCCGAGTCCCAGTCCAACACTCTCACCACTACGCCACACTGGGAAACTTTCCACTGGGAAACTTATTCAACCATCCCTCACATTACATGCTAGAAGGTGAGTAGGACTTGCTGCAGCACAGAGCTATATTATCTCTCCTTCTCCCTGCTCCATCCTCAGGTTGGTTGCACATGCAAGTTGACAACATTTGGAAAAGTACTTAGATGGATTGTCTCTGTTGCTGCCTCTTGTTCTCTTTACTCCTATTTCTATGGGATATAGAACTCATCTCAGAACTTGGAGCAAAGATGAAATTGAAGGCCTGCCCCAAGGTGATGTGGCTTCCTGATGAGATGGAAATTCGATAGAACTGTGGAGACTCTGCCCCCACCCCAGCCCTCCAGCCTGTGATGGTGCTGCACTGAGTACCCACCTAACCCAGATTAGAACCTGGGAGGAGGGTTAAGGTGGGCTTTAGCCCTTTGCCCCACCTCTCTGTGCCTGCCATTTGCATCAGGAGGAAAACTCCCATTCCCTCCCAATCAAAAGTATTAGGTGTGGGCAACCTGGTTCAGATTGTGACCATAACAGTGGGAAAGACTTAAAGTAGGGGTGTTGAACCTTTTTCAGCCCAAGGGCCAAATTCAGTTTCAGAGAAGTTCTTGGGGACTGCATTCCAGTGGAGGTGGGGGTGAAGGCAAAGATGGATGGAGCCAAAGGCA
Organism: Shinisaurus crocodilurus; assembly: GCA_021292165.1. Classification (NCBI taxonomy): domain Eukaryota; kingdom Metazoa; phylum Chordata; class Lepidosauria; order Squamata; family Shinisauridae; genus Shinisaurus; species Shinisaurus crocodilurus. The sequence continues at coordinate 147,109,211 of CM037878.1, read as the reverse complement.
AAGGGCAAAATACCAGAATCACCAGCACACTTTAGCTTAAAGATCTTACTGCCAGCAACTATGCCTTAGCAGAGGCATTTCAACCTTTTAGGATGGGGGAAAAACTGCACAAAAGCCAGGAAGCCACCAAAACCAGCAGTTGGTGGGAGGGTGTGTGACCATGTGGGAAGCCCAGAGGGCCAGATTGGAACCCTGTGTGGGCCAGATCTGGCCCACAGGTCTGAGGTTCAACACCCCTGGGTTAGAGGCTCCACTCTAGCCTGCCTCCCAAGGTTTGCAAAAGTACAAAAAATCAATGGCTGGGAGGGGGGAAAAAACCCAAGGAAGGGAGGACAACCCCCCACCCCCTGCAAATAGCTGAATGAGTGTTAAGTCAAGTGTACTCAGCAGCCAAGGAATGCAGCCAGACTGTCATGGGGAAAGGGAAGGGGAATTGGTAAACTCTCTCTCTCTCTCTCTCTCTCTGTGTGTGTGTGTGTGTGTGTGTGTGTGTAACAGTGCATCCTGGAGAAGAGTGTGGCTGAGAGGCAGGAACAGTGAACAGGCACACACCACACTGCAATATTTTGTTCCAGATCCCACTTTTCAGATCTGTGGATGGCCTGCAAAACATAATCCTTAAAACAATTTATACTAAAGCAGACCTGTTGACTTTCTGGCTTCGTGTGGGAAGCTCCTGAATCAGTGATTCAAAGTCTTCTGATAATACTGTTTTTCCTCTTCATGTTACGGTACTTTTGCTTTCTCCCTAGAGAACAAGCTATCTTCTTAAGCAGGAAAGTAAACCTTGGGGTAATTGTCACCATTTATTCCAGATTAGCTCTGATGACTTCAAAGGAATTCAGATGCAACCATCCTTGACAAAGTGGTCTGAGGACTGCAGCCTAAATCACTCCCTATGTGTTGGTATTCTCTCTTCCCTTCCCCTTTCTGCACTCCCATCATGTTCTGCAAGAGAAACAGTTTTTCTTTAAAAAAAAAAAAAAAAAAAATCAATCATTTATAATCAGCTTTCCATAACATTTCATAAAATTGAGCAATTACTTTTACTTTAGAACTTGTCACTACAGGAAACTTGGTGACCCGAGTCTCTTACACTTAAATGGCATAATTATGTCGGTCATGAATTAATTCTCAGAACAAAGTCAATGGAAGTATCAGAATATGCATCGTTAGGCCTCTTGAGTGACTGCAGCAGTCGTCAGATGAGAAAACAATTTCCCTGCTTTCAGAGCATGTATGAAATAAATGTGGATCATATTTCAAAAGCCCCCTTTTTTTCTTCCAGAACTGTATATTTGTTCCCTTGCTTGTGTCAGGCAAGACTCTTCTCAGCAATTCAACACAAAATAAATACTTATTCTGTCCTTCTAAAAGACAACAACTATAAGTCATATGAATCATCAGAGCTGGGCTCCCAGCTATGCTTCAGAACTGGGCACCAATAAGCCATGTTCATTACTTGATGACTGCAACATCAAACATCAAAAATTGAGCAGGGGGTTGGACTTGATGGCCTTATAGGCCCCTTCCAACTCTACTTTTCTATGATTCTGTGATTCATCAAGAGGGTATCTTATAGATACAAATGAGCCAACCCAAGTTGGGCACCACAGATAGATCTTCCGATCATCTAACACAGTGCTCTCATTGTGAGTCAGTTCATTTCACATAAGTGATTGGGTATTGAGAAATCAATCCCTAGCGTATAAATTTACACTGCAATCCTACCTGGGAGTATGGCCCATTGAATTCAATGTGACTTAATTCTGAGTAGACACCCAGGGATGATACTAAGATTACAGGTTGGGGCCTCCCCTCCCTTGTGCCGATTGTCTCCCACATGGATGGTGACTTCTGCAATATGATTCCCAATTGACATGGATGTACTTTTGGGAGAAGGTGAAGAGGAGTCTGAAAAATGTCCCTATTTCTTGTACTGGGTGTATGAAAAAGGGCTGTGATGGGCAGTGCTTTTTTTCTGGAGAAAAGGGTACCGGAACTCTTGGATTACATTTCCTCGGGAGTAGATGGCGATTAAATTGTAATGCAATTAATAGAAGAAAAGGTGCTGGAACTCAGTTCCGGTGAGTTCCACCAGAAAAAAAGCCCTGGTGATGGGTATAGATATATGAATCAGCTCAATGTTATTGCCCGCAATAGCTTCATTGCTTTTTTTTTTTTTTTTAGTTATTGCTTTATTAGTGTTTTACTGCACTCACACCAAGAAATTGCCCACTGTCACACACTCTATGCAGGGTGTGTGCATTGGAGAAAGGCGTATCAGATGGACATTAACCCTGGCAGATGAAATAAAGCAAACTTTGGGGAATCAGACTATGATTCAAATTCTCACACCTAACCAGTAATTAGGTGCAGAAGTAGATTTATTTCAAGAATCCAAGTTGTATTGTCAGCACCTTTTATAGCTCTGGTTGAAGAGTAGCTAATAAGTGGCTAAACAAAACAATACATCTGGAAACCCAATGCATTTCAAACTCTTCAACCACAGTAATAATGAAAATGGGTGTTGTGATGGAGGTATCAACCCCAAAAGCAGAACAAGCTCAATCCCAAGGCATCTAAAACAGTACAGTTTAATGCAGTGTTCTCCAACCTTCTACGCTGGCTGGGGCATGCTGGGAGTTGTACGTCAAAAACATCTGGGAACCCAAGGTTGGAGAACACTGGTTTAAAGCCACTCCAGCTTCCCTCAAAGTCACCCATTGCCACTGCTCTCCCCAATGGAAAGCTATATATCTCATACTAAGCATCTAGATTCCCAGATTGTAATTTCTAAAATCAACCTCACAAGGCATAACTAAACATTACATAACATAAGACCAAAGCCCCATTTTTTGAAAAGAAGCCACAGAGAGGGATTGGAACTGAAGTGGTAAGAAAGGATCATTAAGCTGCAGTCCTATATACGCTTAACTGGGAGTAAGTTCCATGGAACTCAGTGGAGCTTACTTCTGCACTGTTTCTGTGGAAAGACAGACACTTTTTCCTTACTGTGTAAGTTTGAATTGGACCTCTCTGATTGAGAATAAACCCTCACGTACAGGCCCTGTAATATATTTGCCTCTTTTTTAAAGCCTTGAATAGAGGAACAGTTTCTTCTCATTCTAAGAAATTGCCCATAAGGCAAATTGTTCTTCAAGTGTTTTGGAAGGAAGCTGTCGTATGCCAGGTACAAATTTCTATCCATTGGTTTGCGGGATACTGATGTGTGAAGCACATTGCAGTCCTTCAACACCATAATATCAAAGAAATTTACTGTTCTCACGTCTGTGTGCATCTCAAATGTTATGTCATTATTACAGGTGTTGAGCCATGTGAAAAAGGATTGTATTGAATCATGTGGAGTGGACCCGTCCAAACCATGAAAACATCATCTATATAGGGATATAACCACTCGCCTCGGGGGGGGGGATAGTGGACCGAAATCGGCCCCACTCACGCCCGCCCGAGACTCGCGGCCCTTACCGGGTCCTGGCCCCGCTTGCCTCTCCGCGACGAGCCGCCCACGCCTGCCGCAGCGGGTGCAGGCGGCTCGAGCAGCGCGGAGAATCGCTCCATGCCACTGAGAATCGAGTGGTGGGGGGGCAGTGCGGAGAGGCGAGGCGAGGTGGGGCCCCAGGTACGTTAACATCTCTATAATCGCCACCATTTCATAATGAAAGCATCCAAGGATTCCCCTCACCAAAAATTTATTTATTTTCAAAATCATTCATGTATTAATTGGCTACCTCAGGGGCCATGGCACATCCCATAGCCACCCCCTTTGTTTGCCAATGAAAGTGTCCATTGAACATGAAATATTTTTTGCACAGGGATACCTCTGCAAAAGATACTATGTAATGAGGGGGGGCGCTCTCTGTAGATGTTCCTCCAAAGTCTGTGCTATAATACTCGTGGCCCGGGCTTGAGGGATACTGGAATCAGAAGAATGGCCACCAGGAATAACAAAAGAGACCTTCCAGTACAGACAGCAGCATACAGGAAAGTACAAGAGCAAGAGGACAAGAAAAGACTTTCCCATTTCCACAGCAAACTCAGTACCAGATCATCCTGACCCCACAACTACTTACCTATGGCTTGCACCACTACATTGGTATTCTTTCTGATCCTGCAGGTACTTACCTGTGTTGCTGCATTGGCATTCACCATGATCCTGCAACTACTTATCCTGCTCTGTAGGCACTCATCTTGATCCTGCAGTTACTTATCAATATGGTTGTGTGGGCATTCATTCTGGTCCTACAGCTACTTACCTCATTCCATGAGCCTTCATCCTGGTTCTGCATCTACTTACAAATTTTGCTCCAGGGGCATTCTGTCCTATCCTGCAGCTACTGACTTCAGACCCTAAGAAGGGATTCTGTTCCTGCAACTACTAACTCAAATGATCCCGTGCTATAACAGGGATGAATAACATCTAGAATTGCTATATTTACATCACATCATTCCTTTTGGTGGAAAACAGAGGAAGTGACATTTCCCACCTGATGGAGGGGGCACCCCCTTGTAACACTTAAGTGCAACTTTATTGATCTATACAAAAAAGGAAGATCTCAATAAAGGTATGATTTTCTTACTTGCAAATTGTGTCATGTGAAATAATTCCTATCAGGTTTTATTTATGGTTTTCTTGGGATACATTTGACCCTGATACCGGCTTAGTACTAGTCTATTTTTGTATCAACAGACAGTTAAATCAGCCCTCCCCAAATAGCTTTTCCGGAAAGGAACAAAAAAGTGACCATCCTTGTTTTGTTGCATATTTGTTTGCAACATTTAGTTAGCCCTTCACTGAGTGTATTCAATGTTGTTTTAAATACTCTAAAATGTTGTGTTTCTTTTGCAACAAAATCCAGCTAAATACACTTTAATTCATTGGGATTCTTGGTATTTGTAAGTGTTCTTTCAATCTAGAAGAGAATGAGTTACAATTAGAATGGAATGCTGCTTGGATACTGCTTACAGAATGGCCTTTATTGATTTTTGGATGTGATGGATCAAACTTTTAAGTGCCTGCTCCCAGTTCAGCCAGGGCTTTTTTGTCTTATATCAGAACTCCAAGGTCAGGATAGCAGTACTTCCTGCCTATCACTATGATGTCTGAATACTAAGTCTGAAATGCATTTTGCTACATGGTGAAAATGCATCAACCTCTAATACTGATTAGAACCAAGTGTAAGTGTTCAGGCCCATTACAATCTCATTGATTTCAATGGCAGAGTTGGGTTCAATGCACAGTTAACTGGAAGCAAGTATTTCTGAATCATGTGGAACTTGTGAATATACATGCACAGGATTGGGCCACATGAACACTAAGTGCTACAAAATGTGGTTATGAATCCTGGTCTTCCTGCTATAACTTTATCCTAAAAAATGGTTTAATTCAGATACATGTTTACATTTTTTTTGGGCTTGACATTCCTATCTCCCGAGTGTGCCATTGTTTGATCCCATCTACTTTCCCTCAATATTCTGACTTAGGGTGCAATTCTATGAATGTTTAGATAGAAAAAAGCCCTGTAGCTGGCTGAGGAATGCTGGGAGTTGTAGGACTTTTTTTGGTCTAAACACACATAGGATTGCACCATTATTCTTTAAAGGCACCCCACATGAATTTGAGTTATCTGGAGTACTCAGCTAAAACAGAAAGACTGGATATATTTTTTTACAAATAAATATATGATAAATAAATTTATTTCTTTGCTTCTGAAGCATGCATGGTAGCTACAAGACACATGGGAAGTACATTTCAAGGTGGTGGATGCTAGGAGAATATCTCAGTTGATAGTTTATGTGATGCCAGCTAATACTTGCAGGACTGTGTGTGTGTGTGTGTGTGTGTGTGTGTGTGTGTTTTCTCTCAGTCAGTTCAATATTTGCCAGCCAATGTGGGATCATCCTTACTGTTTATTAACCATAAATTGAATCTAGCAAATAGCCTATAGAATGCACTTGTAGCATCAGTCCACTGGGATATTGCAAGCCAGAAATGTTGAGACTTACTCGCCTCACTATCTCTGAAAGTTTCAGCTAAGCAGAATATATAAACAGATCCATTTCTCTCTAGGAATGTGCACAGAGCTCGATGGGGTGTGTGTGGAAGTCCAGCAATCACGCCGGGCTCAACCCCCCGAGCTCCGCTCGCCCTACCTTTTCCCCAGCATGACTCACGTTCTCGCGAGCTGAGCTGGGGAAAGCAGCTTCTGAGTTCCACTGCTACATTGCTTAGATAGAAAACAGCGTAATTAGTGCAAATTACAGGCTAATTTGCGCAAATTAGGCCATAATTTGCACAAATTAGGCCATTTTCTACGTAAACCACGTAGCGCCGGGGACATGGAAGTCCAGCGAGCACCTCAGCTTGCGCTCAGAACGTGCGCTGTGAGTCAGGTGCCAGGCAGGTCGCCATCCCTAATCATTGTCCTTCATTATGTGTTGTCTCTACAGATCAGAAAAGCACAAGCATGATCTCTTTTTCTTGGAGATTCAGTGTCTAGGTGCCTTTATAGACTGGATAGATTAAAAGTGAAGCCAAAAATGACAATAGAAATGATAGGGACTCCAGGGTTTGAGTCAGGAACCTTATGGTTTGTTGCTGGAACACAGTGTAGTGTAACAGAACAGACTGAGACTGTACACATTTCTGAATGTATTTTATCCTAAAATATGCAATTTTCATACACATCTTTTTGAGCCAAGAACTGCATGGCAAAATTCAGAGAAGTGCAAAATCCAAAGGACAACTGCGTCCTGATCTGCACATTAGTCTGGGTGGTGCAGATCAGGTCAGTTCACTTTGAAATGTGGACCGAACAAAATTCTCAAGTATCCCTATATCATGGCCCAGTATCTTCAGCTTTTCAGAATTCTACTGTTTGTTTCCCGATGAGTGGTTCCCAGAGAGCCTATTAGACTCCCATACAAGTACCAGACTACCAGAGAATGAGTGCCAGAGGCTCTCCCACTCTGGAAGCATTCAAGGTGCAGCTGGACAGCCATCTGTCAAGGATGCTTTGACCTGCCTGGATTCCTGCATTGAGCAGGGGGTTGGACTCGATGGCCTTGTAGGCCCCTTCCAACTCTACTTCTATGATTCTATGAAGGCCCATGTAAATTTTTCACTTCATGTGTTGTTGTGGGTTTTTTTTTTAATAATGAGTTGTATCCAATGTTAATCTAGCAAGTCCCATTCATTTCAATGGTTCTACTCTAAGTAGGACTAAAATTGGGTACAACCTAATGTATTTATCATACCACATGCCTCCTTAGAGAAATCATAAGAATACATCTTAGTGGGTTTGGGTGTTTCAGTTCTTCAGCGGTGGCATTGGGTCATGACAGCCACAGGTGTTTCCATTCTGTACAATATGACCATTAGTACATGTCCCTTCCCCTTTGGCTTACACTTCAGAGACACCATCTTTTGGGGTACTATGTTCTCTAATTACACTTGCATTAGCTAGTTTAGTTGTGTGCAGAATCAATACGCCATCTGTAGAACTTAAGAGATTCCATAATTGTGGCCTCAAACAATACATTTGACGCACATTGGTGACCAACAGTTGTTGCACCTGAACAACTGACTCAATCCAATATAAAATAGCCAAATCTGTTTAGGTCAGTTGTTAGAAAGATTGATACAGTCTTTAAGCTATTAAGTAATCAAAGCAAATTATGTATTGAGTTGGTTACTGGAAAGACACTCCAATTGTTGAACACTGAATACACGGGTCTAAAAGTTAATTAGATTCTAGACTACCACTAAATTCACTTATTGGTGCTGGGGAAACAACATTTCACTTGATTCACCTGCAGGTTGTACACATGACTCATTGCTGGAATTTGACTATACATACTGCTGCAGAACATTTTATCTGCACAGCAATCCAGGAAGGTACATTAGGTTGAGAAAGTGTGACCTGCCCATGGAAGTAAATTACGCCCTCTGAGGTTCACAGCTAGATAAGGGCATCACTAGGAGCAGATGGCCTCTTAAAATTATCCATCCTATTTGTGGGCAGAAAAATGGGGGGGGGGGTCATTTCACCAAATTTCTCCAGGAGAAGGAGAAATTATCCAACAGTTTCTTGGAGGTGATGTTCACCTTTAGCAGTGGTAGTAGGACAGACTAAAAAATTATCTAAAGTGAGGTGGGTGGCTACTAAGAAGAGGGCCTTTTCTGCTGTGGCACCCTGGTTGTGGAATGAACTTCCCAGAGAGGCTCGCCTGGCATCTATGTTGTGCTCTTTTCAGCGCCTGGTGAAGAACTTATTTTCCCAGGAATTTTACTCTTTCAGTCTCTGTTGTTTTAAATCCTTTACTGTATTTTAAATCTTTGTACTGCTGCTAGGTTTTACTTTGGCTTTTATTTCTATGTTATACTGTATTTTTAAGTTTTAAAGTTTTATACTGTATTTCATGTTGTATTTTATGGTTTTTATTGTTGTGAACTATTGCCTAGAGAGCTTCAGCTATTGGGTGGTATAGAAATGTAATTAAAAAAATACATAACTAATAAGCCAACTAATACAGTGACGACTAAATGACAGGCTTTTTTTTTCTGTTTTGGAAAGCATTTCAATGTAATGCCAAAAGCATTTTCTGCTATCGCTCTTCTCATATTATTCGGAGGCTGCTGTTGTAGAACAGGAAGGAAATGAATGCTTTTTTCCCAATCTCTAGTTGCCTGGAGACTGGATCCCAAAAGTACAAGATGTCTCTCCTGTTCAAATTGAAACTCTAGGTGCATTGCTCATCTGTCATTTCTAGTTCATACATTTGTTGTGTGAATACCATTTCTCTTGTACAGCTACTGTTCTTCCAAGGCTTATAAACTGAATGTAGTGATACTGGCTTGAAATATCAAAGGGTGGGTAAGTAACCCAGTTTATCATGCCAAAGTCAATGCTGCATATAAATTCACAAATTCACATTTTTTATTCAATGCCCAGTAGAAAAATGAAAAACAAAATAAATGACTGCTGATGTAAAATTGAAAGACAAATATAGTGTAGCTGCTAAAGCAGAAAACAATATATATTGTGCCAGATGTTTGTTTTTACTTTTTACTCCTACAGCATGCATTAAATAAAAAGAAGCCACCTTCAGAATTACTTGCAGTCTAACTTCTCTATGATTCTCTGAACAATTCCCAACCCAGTTATAATACCATGTTTGGATTTCAGGTTATTTGGTCATACCGAGTTACTATAAAAACCCCCAAACCCAGCTTAGATCTTTTTATGTAATATGTAGAATGGCTCTCAGGTACAGGCTAGAAAGCTTGCTGAAACTGAAAGGTGTTCTGCATCGTAAATGCCCACAGGGTCAGATGTTGGCAGGCTTGACCGGGGAGATTTTTCCCTAATATTGGAGCCATATTTGATAAGGGCATAGACGGTCTTCTAGCCTTCCTCAGAATTAGAGCTTTTTTTCCATAGATTAACTCCAACTTATGTTTGCCAATATTTATTTACACTGAGAGAATGACAGCCCCATCGCTCCCACATATAATTCATGTATGCACATGGTATTTATTTATTTATTTATTTGCAACATGTACATGCCTTCCAATAACAAAAGTTATCTGGGTGACTTACAATTAATATGCTCACTAACATTTTTATAATAAGAGCAGTACTATAGAATTAATATTCTTTACTGGCTTTCTCTGAAACTATGGCAGTGTAGAGGGAGGAATAATATTTCCATAATATGTAGAATTTGTTCTTTGGAGGAGGATTTTGATAACGGAGAGAATCTGCTTTCATTAGTCTCCCTCAAAGCATGTCCCATTAAATTAATTAACTTTACATCTGAAATTGCAGGCATCCGGCTATTCTGTGGCCATTATCCCACAGCTGGGATCCTTCTAAGGGCTAAGGCTTCCTTCACTTTTGGCTTTCCTGGATTGTCAAGGTGTAATGATCAAAGAGAGGCACAGGAAGTGAATCACTGTCAAGTGAATACATTTATTTTCCTGGTTGTTAGCTTTGACAAATTTCATCCAACAAGGAGGAATAAATTAAGCCAACTTACTTACAGATTTTACTGTACTAGGAACGGTAAAAAGGACAAGATACAGTAGGAATACTGGCATTCCTACCTAGTGAGATTTTTTGTTTGGATTCACATTCAAATACTTGCTAGTTAGATCTTAGGGACAGAATGGGGAGGCAGGTACCTGGGTTGTTCCTTGGAAGGGCAAAGGAGAAAGCTCTCGTGCCCTTTAGGGGACTGTGTTGTCCTCCTTTCCTCTAATGCCATAACATGCTTATTTTTAATTCAAAAAATCCTAAAGTCAGTGTAGTTCAGGGAGGAAGGAGCCCATATTTGAAGAGGATAGTTTGCTACTTGTAACTTCTGAAAATGACTTATGCAGGAGAAAACAAAGGAATTATTTCAGTGACACCATTGTGATGGAGGAGGTAGTGGAGGTCAACTGATGCCCCTGATAACACTAGCTATTAAAAATCAAGCCTTTTTCCTCTAGGCAGTCCTACCTCTATCTGCACTGCAGAGCCAGTGCGGTGTAGTGGTTAGAGTGTTGGACTGGGACTCAGGAGATTCAGGTTCTAGTCCCCACTTGGCCATGAAGCTCACTGGGTGACTTTGGGCCAGTCATTGGCTCTCACAGGGTTGTTGTGAGGATAAAATGGAGAGGAGGAGTAAGCCACCTTGGTTTCCTTTCAAGAGGAAAAAAAGATGGGATAAAATGTGATAATAAATAAATAAAAATAATAATCCTATCCTTGGTTGTTTCTTGGTCACATCTGGTTGTGACAGAATGTTGATAACTGGCTTTGTAAATTAATAGATAAGATCAGGAACATCAGAAGCTGCCTTATACTGAGTCAGACCATTGGTCCATCTAGCCCAATACTTTTGACACTGACTGGCAGCAGCTCTCCAGGGTTTCAGGCAGGATTCTGGCCTAGCCTTACCTGGAGGTGCCGAGGATTGAACCTGGGACCTTCTGCATGCAAACCAGGTGCTCTGAGTTACGGCCCCTCCCCATGACTGTCCATGTAAATGGACATTTAATGTGATATTTACTGACATTAAATATCCATTTGTTTTAGCAGCAGTTGTTCAGACAGCCAAGTATAACACTAAGCCCTCCTTATGCCTCTTACCCCATGCAAACCCTAAGCCAGTGTTCTCCAAGGTTGGAGAACACTGCCCTAAGCATACCCTATGCTCATGAAACAGATCTACATAAAAGCTCCAGTGCCCTGCAAAATAATATGATACATTATTTTGTTTTTTGTTGTTTTTAAAATCACAATTGGGCTGCAGTCCTGCGCATGTTTAAGCTGCTTAGCTTCCATCAATTTCAGTGTGCCTTAAGCGGTCTCACTGTGCAGGATTGTAGCCTGTGAGATTAGAGTATATACACAGAGTATTGTGGAATAATCAATAATCTTTACAATTAGGTTTTTAAAAAACAAACTTTTAATATATTTCAGATGTGTTAGTAAGTGAGAATTCAAGCAGAATCATTATAGAACCTCCTTCATTACACAAGCTGTTTATATCTCGTGATGATAAAAAGTATTAAATTGCCTCAGTTTCTAATAAGAAGAAATACGCAATGCTGGAACCACTCTGGAGCTCAGTGAATTACACTTTCCCATATCTTCCTTTTAGGCGGGATTGTAATGAAAGGCATTGGTGGGGGTGGCGGGAGGATCCCTCTCCATTATCAGAGTAATTAGTTCCATAAATGTCTTTGTTTTCTGTGAAGAAATGGGGTAATTACACTGTGAAATTTCATTTTCCTAAGGGAGCCCTTTAATTTATAGGCACACTTTCTATTTGTTTCAGCACTAGGTTCCAACAAGCTTTGTCTGTATTTCACGATGTATGTGTGTGTGTTTGTGTATCTGTGGTGGTGGGATGTTTCAAACCATACCCAGTTCTACATGTAGTGCGAAGTACACACACACACACACACACATATAATAAACTAAAATCTATTTTATCATACAACTGTGGGTTTCCTATCAGCTTTGTCTGAGTAGGGTTATCAGTGTGGGTTGCCCACAGGCTAGTTACCCACGACCCACGATGGGTTGTTGTGTTGTGCGAACCAGGTCACAGATACTAACCCTATGCCTGCAGCCCATTGCAGGTATTACTAAGGAGGGGATGCAGGGTATACATGCAAACTCTGTTCCTAGGATCTCTGCATGCCTGGCTTTGTGTGTTTTAGAGGTCTCTGTGTGTTTAATATGAAGGGGTTTCGTTAGGTTTTAGTATGGGGTGCAGAACAGAAATGTCTCCTGAAGGGATGTCACCGTTCTGTTTTTTTTGCATTCAGAAATCATGAGCCGGTCTGAGCGAAAGGAGAACGTTCGCAATCAGACTTGCGTGAGCTGAACAAGCGATAAGTCCTGACATGGTCTCAAGGTGCCTGTGAGTCAGAGTCTTGTGATAATTTGGAAGACAACATGTTATGTAAGTGTTGAGTAATTGTTGCAGGTGTTGCACAATTGTTGCATAACTGTCCTATTTATAGGTACAGGGTTTTTACTATAAAGGGAAGCAACACTGTTGTGTTTTCTTCAGATCAGACCTGATCACATCACTTCACTTCACATCTTTACTGGTCATCTTGTTCTTCAATTAACAACTCTGCCTCTGCAATGATGTAATGAGACAGAGTCATCTCTTCTGCGTAAGAGATGCCTGCATTGCTTGCTTTTCCCATGTACTTGGGCCTACAATGATTAAACTGCTTTTAGCTCTACAAACTGCTCCTCTCTCCTCTTTCCGTCTGTGGTACTGGGGGTCACTGCTGGGAAAGCTTCGATCCTCAGTCAATCTCACAGGTTTGTAAGTGCATGTGGCTGAATGCACTTACAAAGTTCCCTGCACTTGGGAACCCTGCCTTGCCAGGCTTCTCAACTGCAGAGAGGGTTGCCTGCTACAGAGAGCTGGATTTGGACTGTATAAGTCAGTGTTCTTCAACCCTGGGTCCCCAGATGTTTTTGGCCTACAACTCCCAACATGCACTTGCTCAGGGACTCACTCCCCAACTCTACCCACCTATAGTTTTGCCAAAAGCTTTTTTATGCAGTCTCCATTATCTCTCCCCCTAGCCCATATTTGCTGGATTTCTTCAGCTTATACTGACACCAAAAAAGTTTTCCTCTCCAAAACCTCAGTGCATTCAATATAAATGCTCTAATTTGCTGTAGAAGAACCTCTGGGGGGGGGGGGAGTTCTGTTTGTACTGCATCCGAGCATTACGGATAGGGAAATTTGTATTTCAAACCAGGTAATTACGAGGTTCAGCTACATCACTAGAATTCAATCAGATGATCCCTCACCTGCAGTCTGAAGTACAGTCCAGGCACATATTTTATTGCAATTACAATTTATTACTTTATTTTTTAAAATTATATTAATACCATGCCTATAATGTTACGTATCTCCCCTCCGCCCATTTAGTCTCCCAACAACCTTTTCAGGTAGGTTAAGCTGAGAGAAAGAGACTGACCCAAGGTCACCCAGTACGCTCAATAGGTGCATGGGGAATTGAACCGTGGTCTGCCCAGTCATTGTGTCTAACACTGTATTCACTAAAGTCCTATTCAGTCATTCTCAAACTGAACTGAATGCGTGAGGAGTGGAAGCATGCTAGGCCTGCCCCTCTCCATTGTCACATTCATTACCCTCTACTCATGGAGGGCGACATTCTGAAGAGGAGAGCCTCCTGTATCTGTACAGCAGGGCTCTCCAACCTTGGGTCCCCAGATGTTGCTGGACTACAGCTCCCAGAATCCCTTGCCATTAGCCATGCTGGCTGGGTATGCTGGGAGCTGTAGGCCAGCAACATCTCTGGGAACCCAAGGTTGGAGAGCCCTGCTGTAGAGGCTTTCCATGCAAGCCAGAACACAGGAAAATCAGGGTTCTCAATCACATGGAGAGCCACCACAGACAGTTGCCCTCCATGAATGGAATGTGATTAATGCCACCATGGAGGGGGTGGGGCTAACACGCTCCCTCTCCTCACATATTCAGTTTACCCACTGCGGGATAAACTAAATGTTCAGGAAAACATGCGAAGTGGAGCAATGTGTGCTAGCTTTTCCTACTCTCGCAATTCAGAATGGGACCATGGCACTCCAGAAGAGGGGGTGGACCTTTCTTCCCAGCCTTTGGGGGGGCAAAATTCCACCCCCACCGGGGGTGGTGTTAAAAAAAGAGGGGGGAAGTCTCCATTTACTCCAATAGATACTTTTTCTTTCTTTTTTTAACCCTCCTGCAAATGGGGTGGGGGGTTTAATTTTTTAAAAAAGGTGGGGTGAGAGTTTAACCCACCCCCTCCCAAAGTGCTGTGGTCTTGATCCAAATCAGGACTGCACACACTTGGCTTCACTAAATGTTCCTGTCTAACTCACCCCTCCAAAACCTTAAGGCTGGGGAGGTGGTGATGTGGACAGAACTCCCTTGGCACATCAGTGCAAGGGCTGTGAGGGACGACAAGTAGGAGGAAAACTAGTCATGGGCCTTGAAATGGGGGAGGTTGCCCAGAGAAGGCTGAGGAAAGAGAAATGCACCACCACTTCAGACGAGCAGACCATCCACAGTGTAAGAAGGGAACATGTATTATGTAGAATGATAAGCAATTGCTCATAGTCATACCTATTAAAGTTGATAGAAGTTGTTGCTTGTTTAAGCCCCAAATGGCTGGATCCTTGTCTCTTCAATATGGGTGTCTCTGTGCAATTGACATACAACACAAATGAACACAGGTTTCCCATGGATGAACAGTTACTACAATACAACTATGCCAGATTAATGTATGTGTGCATTTTAGCTATGAAGCTCAGCTGGCTGATGGTCTTCAAATGACTGGAAAAATGATCTGTATCTCTTGCAAAAATACATCAAAGACATGCTAGAAACTGCTATGAGAAGCAAAGGCAAGGAGCATTTTCCTGGCATAGAGCTCTTAGCATGGTATTTGCAGTCAGTCCCTAAATGTTGTCGATTTCAAGACATGCCTAGCATGTACATAGGCAGAGCTTTCTCACACATGCAATGGCATCACTTGATGATGCCAAAATAAAGTGATGTGTTGCTTATGTGAATGGAATGTCACAGATCAAAGGCCACAGATAGAACTTTTGGACCATTCCACGTTGAGTTTTATTGGAATCAGTGTCATGGGGTCCCCATGGCATTCCTAGAAGCATTGCCGGGCTAAAAGCCTTTGTGTGAAGAGCCCCTCAAATCAATGCTGTGGCAGCATGCAGGGCCTTTTGAGAGTTAAAAAACAGAAAGAAGCCCCCTCCCCCCCCCTGGCCACTACCTACACTTACAAGGTAAATGTCTCCTCACTCCCCAGTAGAATGTCATTGAAATTTTCCTCCTGCCTGTGAAAGAGGGAGAAAAAACAATGCCTCTGTTGCAGGGAGGAAAGAATTTAAAAACATAGGGGGCAGGACTTGGCACAGCACTAGTGCAAACAGAAGGGATTTGAGGTTGGGTCCAGATTCAGTCACACTTAAAGTAGACCCATTGAAATTAGTTAGATTTCAGTTTGACCAGGGGCGGACAACCTCAGGCCTAGGGGCCAAAACTGCCTCTCCTGGGGTCCCAATCCAACACTCTGGGATTCTCCAGGTGGCCATGCCCCTTCCCCTGGCCTCAACCACCTTCCCCCAGCCACCAATCATTGGATGGTTTCCGCCTTTCCGGGCTTTTGTGCAATCTTTCCCGCCTGGTTGACATGGCTCTCTAAGGCTTGCTTACGGGCAGTGAGAACTTTAAAGGGGAGGGGCTGTAGCTCAGTGGTAGAGTAGCTTCTTTGCATCCAAAGAAGGTCCCCGTTCCATCCCCAGCATCTCCAGGTAGGGCTATGAAAGAATCCTGCTGAAACTCTGGAGAGCCATTGCTGCCAGTCAGTGCTGGCAATACTGGGCTAGATGGATCAGTGGCCTGACTCAGTATAAGGCAGCTTCCTCTGTTCCTAAGCTACAGCATGCCAGTATGGATTTATTTGTATTTTTGCTCTTGAGCCCTTTTCCTTCAGCGCAGCCCCACCCATGCAATGTGCCCCTGAGAGCTTCTCCAAAATTGAACTCAGGCCCTTGGGCTGGAAGACGTTCCCCATCCCCGACTTAGACTAACTTAAGTCCTATTGATTTCAATGGGTCTACTCTAATTATGACTGAATCTGGACCCAACCCGCTAGACCAGTGTTCTCCAACCTTGGGTCCTGTACTAGTAGGTTTGCTTTAAGAATAGGCAACCGGCCTTGGCTACTTGGCTGCTTGCCAAGCTGATGCAATGAAGGAGCAACTCACCTGCGTGTGATCTGGCTGCTGGGGATGATAATGCAAACAGCACAGGTGCTACCAATGGAGCACGACATCTGCAACCCTAAGAAGCTTGGTGCTTGAAGAGTATTTAAGACGAGCAAGTGCAGACTGAGAGTGGTTGTTGGTGGTGGTGGTGGTTGGTGGGAGTTGGTTGTGTTTGGAGTACTGAAGAACTGGAAGGAACAGAGGATGCTGTGCAGAGAGCCTTGCAGAAGCCTTGCAGAAGCCCAATGTGGAAACCCAATGCCCAGGTGGAGAGCTGCTGGACTTAGCATTTGGGTTGGTTGAACAGTGACTGTGCACCTAAGGGGTGGGATTTCCATGAGAACTGGGAGTAGCATTGTTGTACTTAAGGCTTGGTGTTGCAATAAACATGTTTGGCTTTGACTTCCTGGAGGAGTATTTATTATGGTCAGAAAATCCCTCAAAGAACCTTTGCCAATCCCTTTTGGGGATCCTGTGGCGAAACAGGTCCCCAGATGTTTTTGGCCTACAACTCCCAGCATGCCCCAGCCAGCTATGCTGGCTGGGGCATGCTGGGAGTTGTAGGCCAAAAACATCTAGGGACCCAAGGTTGGAGAACACTGCGCTAGACACAAAATGGGAAGCAGACTAGTCACAGTGTGCTTTCAACGATAATTGAATTGCAAATTCAGTTCAGTTATCCACAGAAGCAGATAGGCATTTTTTGTGGTACAGATTCAAACCATTGTTCTGCATCACCTGTGTATTATTAGCACAATTGGCTTCATTGTGCTCCATGTTTCCCCACAGCAAAATCACAGAAAGTAGCATACTGCAGATTTGCATGGCATGTACAATTGGCTTGTGCATTTAATCAGTTTTTTTTTCCATAGATCCAAGCATATTATTCTCAAAGGCTGCCTATTTCAAGACACTTATCTTCAATACTGAATATGTGCTCTCTCTCTCTCGCATCAGGAGTAGAATCACAGATATTTGTGGTACCTACTGTGAATTTCTAGTAAAAAAAAATATCGTAGCCACATGCAGTGATAAAAATATTCAGCTTTAATTTTTCTCTCACCACCTGCATTTTGCTTATTCATCCTGGTTTGGGCTATGCATATGGTGTGGTGAAAGTACTTTTCTAAAGCCCTTACGAAATAATTGCTGTTTGAATTAATCTCGAGCTGCTACTATCAGGACTTATAAAAAAACATGCACATAAAAAAGCTTGCAGATTAATTAAACTATTTACCTACTGCAGCAGGAACACAGCTTTCCAGTCTTATACATGCACACAGACTCATCAGTTTAAAGTTAAGATAGGCACAGTCTCTCAGGCAACAGCTGCAATTTACATTGTGAAACCCTGTTGTGAATGTTGATAACCATCAAGTGCTCTAGCGAAATGCCCAAGTAATGGAGAGAGCTGTTAACATTTCAAGATTTCCCATGAAAATACGATTCATTGGGGATGCAATCTATATTTTTTTTAATTACAAGCTTTGCCATCCTCTTAAGAAACAGTACAGTAGTATTTTACCATTTGTAAAATGGCTGCATTTAGGAAATGCACTTGGCACCTGCTCAGTTTTGCTTGGATTCCAACTGCCCGTATGCCCTCATTGTTCCTGACCTGTCAGTTACTTGTAAACTGTTAACGGCACAGTTGAAGGCTGCTTTAATGACCTGAGTCTGAGCATGAAGGCTAAAATATGTACTCAATTGCTACAGAAGATGCCGCATTGACAGTTTTACCAAAATGGATGTTGCCTGCCTGTCAACAGAAGAAGCCAAATGGCAGACTCGGGTTCCATGTGCTACCACTATGCAAACATACTACCATCCTAATTTCTGGGACTTCTATTTGACGAGGAAAAAAAACATTCTCTCTTAAACTGCCCATAACACAGCCCCTGGGAAGGGGCTGTGTCAATGTGAGTGGTTCAGCTATCTGGTTAGAAATGGATCATAAAACTATGATTGCTAATGGAATATGTCCAAAAGCCAGAGCTCCTTAGTTACTAGGGACAATCACTGTTTTCTGATACCTGTTTCAGGTAAACCAGGGTACCTCTTTGGGTTTATTTAGATTATGCACATTGAATTCAGTGCGATGTTTAAGTGAGTGTTCCTAGGCTTGGGGTATTGGACCGCTAGGAATGCATTTAAGGGTGCAAACACAGGCCATATCATAGCACAGGTACCAATCAGAGTCTCTGCAAATTAAATCTCTGAATGTGGGGTAAGGGTGCTTGAGGAATTTGTTCTTTATGAAATCAAATACAAACTGATCTGCACCTCCCATACTAATACTGGAACTTAGTTATCCATTGGCTTTTGGACTTCTCAAATGTTCCAAATGAGGCCATTCTGATAATTTGGGCCATTTTTTATTTTTCTTTTTGGCTGTTTGTAGTGTGCATATGAAAAGAAATCACCTTGAAAAGAGAAGGAGAATTTTTGGAGAAATTGTGAGGTTGGGGTGGAGGGTTACCTTACCTAAAGTATTACAGTTAGGAAGTCGCTTTCTATGCTTCCTGGGATGCCCATGGGAGAACATTGCATCATGACGTCCTCACAGTGTAATTCCAGGAAATAGAAGGAGCTGGAGGAAGCTGCCTGCAGAGTGCCTGAAGAAGCCCTTTTAACTTCTTCTTTTTTAAAAAAAACACACCCAGCTCTCAGAGGCCCTGCAGGCAGCTTCTCCTGTCCATCTTACTCCCTGGAATGTCCATGGGAGGACATCATGGTGTAATATTCTCCCAGGGATGTATGAGAAATTTGTTTGTTTGTTGTTTATGACCAGAATTTACTGTTTGCACCTCCCTAAACTGAATGCAATGCTGTGGGTGGGATTGCATTTAAAAATGCGTACATTAGGGGGAAAACACATGACGAATATGTACTCTTAAAAAAGGGAGCACATACACACTTTAATCAATAGCAGAAGAATGCATACTTTTGAGTGTACACCCACATACTTTTGTGATTTTCACATCAAAAGGGGGGAAAAGCTCACAATCTGATATGGACATGATGAGTTGGACTGAGCTTCGAGATGGAACTCGTAGAGCCTCTATGAGCTCAATCTCTATGAGATCTACATCCCTAAAAGCTAGGGGAAGCTGCAGAAGTGACAGAGAGCAGTGCAAAGATTTTTGTTTGTTTTTAAGTTCAAAGTAAGAACTTCCACACACCCCTGCCACTTCGTAACTTTACTACGGGAAGTGGCAACCCCCTTTAAGCCAGGAAAAAATTAAAGAAATTCTCCATCCCTCACGAAAGAGGCAGAAAAACTGTCACTCCTTTCACAGGGGACAAAGAATTTCCCAAAAGTGATGATCAAGTTTCAGCACACCCCTAATTTTTCTCAGCTCAAAAACAAACAAAAATACATTTTTAAAATTTGTATTTTGAGAGAGAGAGATATTTAGAAGTATGTATCTAAATGTGAACTTTGGAGTGGATTAAAAAAAATTGTAGATTAATGTGGAAATAAGATGGATCACTTGCCATTTCATACCCAGCACTTTTTGCTTTGAAGTCATGTGGCCTAGGCTATTGCTGGACTGATTCATTCTTGGTTGTCTAAATGCAAAATGCCTTAGCACCGATTTCCTTCCATACCCCCATAATCACTTATTTCTGTAGTAAATGTTGCTGAATATGTCTGAGTTCCAGATATTCTGTATTAAATACAACTAGATACACTGTGAGATCAAAGTTTCTATTAAATTTCTTTAAGGTGTTTTGTGTTGTTTTTTTTAAGGAAATGGTTATCGTCGGTTTGCTAATACCAGCTTCTAATTTAGAAGCCAGGACAAGAGAGGACTATTCCAGAATGAGCAAACCCAGCAGGATACAGCAGGCCAAGAAGATCCCTTCAACAATGTCAAAATTCAGGGATGTGTGAGAAATTGATTTCAGTTTGCTTTTGACCAAAATTTACCCAGTTCGCATCTCTGGGACCTGAATGCCTACCCGAACACAGTCCTCAAAGTCTGAGCTTGTGATAAGGAACAAAAGAAAGTGTTTGAAAAATGTGCATGCAAGAATACATACATTTGAAAAAATGTGCACATACATACTTTAATCAATGGGAGAAAAGTGTAGATATTCAAAAATGTACACAACTGATGCATACATTTGGAAAAATGCACACGAAAATACGGACAAATTTTCAGGCAAAAAGAAAAAAAACAAATCTCACAATCTGATATGAGTTGGAACAAGCTTCAAAGAGGAATTCAGAGAACTTTGATGATCCACACATCCCTAAAAATGATGTGGATGGATAGGACACTCAGGTAGGTTTCCTTCTTTGCTATGAGCATTATATTCTGAAGCCTGCTGTCTGTTTGGAAAACTTATCTGCACTACATATATGTAGTATTTTCATTAGGCACTGAAAATAACACAGATATTTGTGGCATCCCAACTATTTTCCTAAGTGAAATGCTGGAGAATATGTACGTACCCAACAAAAATGGCTTCTGAATAATTAAGGGAAGATAACTGTGATGTTTTGTTCTATCCGTCTGGTCCAACTTTCTCAGCCTCCAGCTTTGTATTTCATAAACAATGGCATTTTGACAAAGGAGTGAATGTACAAATCTATAATAATAAAATTATACCAGGGCTGGACTGATTGGACCAGCTGAATTTCAGAGGAGGGTTTTTTTTTGTGGAGTGGGGAGGGGGGATCCTATCAAAGATCCAGTGGGGGCAAACATTTGGGTGGAGGGTGTTACTACTTTACTTACAACTGCAAAGTGGTGAAAGCTTCATTCTTTTCTCTTATTTACTTTAAAGCTGAAAGGAAAGCCAAGGCAGCTGCCCCAAGCAGCCGGCTTGGTGCACAGCTTGGCATCTCTGCTGCTGTTCACTTTGAAAATGTGTCTTGAATGCTTCTGAGTTTTTGGAACTTTAAAGGGAAAAAATGTAAAGAAAAGAATGAAGCCTTTGCTATCTTGTAATAGTAAGTAAATAATATAGTAGCCCACACCAACCCAAAGGTTTGTTTCCCCTGAAAGTCCCTGAAATTCTACCACCCACACCTTGGCTGAAGGTCCAGAGATCATTGGGGTGTGGGATAACAACTTGCCTTAGTTAGATTATACTTTTTTCTCATTCAAAATGAAGGCATTTATATAATGCTTTGGAATGTGCTAAGCCCTTCATTTGCGAACGTAAAGGGGGGAAATGACGAGTCGAGACGCTTGGTTGGTGTTTAACTGGGCCACGTTTATTTACATACAATGAACTGCAAAGGGATGGAGTGCGGGTTAATCTACTCGGCCTCCGAGGCCGCTCAATCGTGCCAGTGGGCGGAGCACCCAAAAACGGGAGGTGGCGATGAATCCCATTTTCCACTTTATAGTGATGGGAGCCTTTGTTGCATCGCCTCCTCTCGGAGTCTCACGACAACAAGCTTGGCGATAACAAAGGTCTCACAGGCGTTCCTGATCCCCAGCTGTCTGAGCCTACTGACCCATCAACCTGAGGCATCCTGAAACCGCCTGTCACCTACATGGTGCCAGGTATGCTCACCTCACCCTATCAATCCCCTAACCCGCACTTACCTGCCAACTAACTAAATGTGACCATTTGACTAGCTATACACTAAATACACATACTCCCAACCCTGCAGCAGTATGGAGTAGGCGAAACGCGCTCACCCTTCTAGCAAGGATGAACCAAAATTCCTACTCGGCCCCTTAACGGCGGCCGGAGGAGCCCATACTGTATACAGGGCGGGAGGGAGGGAGCTGCAGGAAAACAAAGAGGGTGTGGGGCAGGCTGCGATGCCTAATATTGGCTTCTGTAGCCCCGCCCCCTTGCTGACTGTATACCTGCGTCGACAGGTATGTATGTCTCTCCTCACTTCCCCCCACATCCGCAAAGTTTCTCCCCGCCCACAGCTGCGCGTGATCCGGGGGAAGGTCCATACATTCCCTAATAAATTCCTACAACTCTGTAAAATAGCCCAGCCCATACAGTAGATTGTGTGTTTAGCCTACAGCTATCTAGGTTGGAGACAGTCAATAGTTTTTGAAGAGTTGACATTGGTCATGTGGTTTTGTGCACACAAGAAGCTACTTTCTCAAACAGCAGGAAGCCCCAGGGGGCATCTGCTACAGGGCTAGTCTCTTTCTGAAAAAAGAGCACTGGAGTCCCATAAACATACCCTCTTTGGATCATATCGTATTATCTTATAACATAACCCAATATACAGCCTTCCCTCCAGGTAGCAAAAGGTGGAGCACATGGTTCTTATAGATTTCATAGATCTTAGAGTTGGAAGGAGCCTACAAGGCTATCGAGTCCAACCCCCTGCTCAATGCAGGAAACTAGAGGAGGGGTCTCCCATCCAAGTAATAACCAGGCTTCACCCCCATTTATCCTAATAACAACTCCCTTGGGGTAGGTTAGACTGAGAGATGGTGGTGAGTGGCCAAGGTCACCCAGTGAACCTCATTGCCGAGGAGGGATTTGAACAGAAGTCTCCTCAATCCTGGGCTGAAACACTAACAATATACCACACCCACACTGACTGTCCTCTAGTGCTGTGCCGAAACCCCACCTGCCCTTTCGCAACTCCTTCACTAACCAGGACTTCCTTCCTTCCTTCCTTGAAGCTTTCCAGTGCTTCTCCCTGCTCACTGCCTGAAAGCTGAGTGAGGACTTCTTGTTAAAAGGACTTTTAACAACAACAAAACCAACTGCCTGTGGCTTACAGGCCTGTGGCTTACGCTGGCTCAGCTTGCCTGAGCGTGGAAAGCTAGGCAGGGTCAGGCCTGGTTATTACTTGGATGGAAGACCCCTCCTCTAGTTTCCTGCATTGAACAGGGGGTTGGACTCGATAGCCTTGTAGGCCCCTTCCAACTCAATGATCTATGAATCTATGCCTCTCTCACCTCTCAGGCACTCAGCAGGCAGCAGCACTGGACATCCCAAGGGAAGAAGTCCTGGCTAAGTCCTTCAGGGGGCTTTCCAAGAAGTTCAAGCAGCCGGAGAGGCTGCAAGGCAGAGTGGGATAAAAAGGTAAAATAAAAAGGGCCCACACCACCACCACCACCACCCTTCATCCAACTCCTAACAGTAAGGTAAACACAGAAGCCCTGCAACCTGAGAAATTTCTCTAAAATTCTCACCCCTTCCCACAATTTCCTTTTTCCCCTCCCCACAATGACTGGTAGACAATTTCAGCACAGTGCTACTCTCTTCATTTTTGGTATATCTGACTGTAAATGTACATTTAGTAACATTTTTGGGATATCTATAAATGTATATTTAGTAACATACATGCAGAGTATGGAGGAGTCAAACAGTGCTAGTCTTCAAAGCAGCTTCAGTTGTCCAAATGGAAAAGGATGCACACTTGGAGCCCCTCCAAGCTCCTCCTTCCAACCAGGTGCAAAACTCAGACTATTGTCTTGTTTGTTGGCCATCTCCAAGCTTCTTTCCTGAAGTCCACGCCTGAGCATCATGGGGTGTCTCTTAGTAGCTGTGGTGGCTTTTAATGGCTAGAAGGCCATTGGACAAGCTGCCACCTGTAATGTGAGCATGCAAAGTGTTTCTGTTGTTTCGGTTTGTTTTCTTTGCCTAACCTATTGCCCCATTTATTTTCCAATATGCATGGGTTAAAACAGTAGAAAACCTCAGTATACTGCCACCATCTCTTTGGGCCACCAAAATACACAGAGAAACAACATTTACCATCACTTAAATGGCAATGGAAGCAGGAGCATCATTTTAGATTCCAGTTATGGAGGACAAATTTCAGTGGTGCAGGAGAAAGGGCAAGATTTTCAAGTCAATTTTCTCAGTTGTTGGACATATTTAAGGCTAAATTTCAATGAATAAAGCCGTATTCAGGCATTATCTTTGTGTGTTAGGTCTACATCTGTGCAGAGGGAGTGGGGACAAGCATGCTGGCTCCCCCGCCCCTGCCGCTCCATCCCTGTTCTCTTGTCACGGGACCATCTATGCCTCGGCCCATGAGTGGAAGGGAGACTAGGCCAAATAGAGCCTGCTCCTGGCACTTTTCTGCTGCCACCATTTTCCTTAGCTGCCTGCACCAAGCTGCCTTAAAACCCTCTGGATCTCTTGTAAAGACCTTTAGGTAGTGTGGGGTTTGGCTTTTAGGTGTACGGGGTGGGTAATCTAATAAGAAATGAGACCCCAAGGTTAAAACAACATTTTAAAAATGTAAGAAAATAACCAGGGTTGAAACACATCCAGCTAATTCCTAGCTAGACTATGTCCCTATTTTCTCTAAGTACTTCCCAGCAGTATCTTACAGTTGGTTCTCTGCTTTTCCAGGCATCCAGCTGCTTCCCAGCATCCAGCTTCTCCTAAGCAGCTCTCTGATTTTCTTTCTCTTTCTGGTTCTTCTTTCCTTCTAACCTTCCTATTTCTTTCAGCCTTCCTCTTCATTCTAAAAAACACTTTTTGGCCTCAACTTTTTATAAGTTAAAGCTAGCTTATGTTCTTGCAACTATTGACCAATTAGGAAGGCTCACCCTTGCCCCACATTTCTTCTGATGAGCTCCTTGCAAACATTTCTGTGGAAATGAAACTACCTCTTGCAACCAGCAGACTTCCTGGCACCATAACATAAACAAACTGTCTTCTGCAGTTTGTTTATGTGACTTCTTGATGAACCTCCTGTTCTCTTGCTTGCTCAATGGCACCTGTTGGTTTTAGCAAATAATGAATCATAACCCCATAATACCTGACTGAACGTCTCTCCCAGCCTGAATCAACCTGGACACTATGATCAATATCTGAGGCCTTCCTCTGACTGCCACTTCCGAGGGAGTCTTGGAGGGTGGCAACAAGGGCAAGGGCCTTCTTAGTGCTGGTCCCCCAACTTTGGAATGATCTCCCACCTGCCTGGCACCAACGCTGTCATCCTTTTGGTGCCAGGTTAAGACCACCCTCTACTCCCAGGCATTTAATGGTATTTAATGCCATATGACTGGGCATTTATGTCAGCTGTCTTTTTAACATGTCTATTGAAATTGTTTTTAGCTGTTTAAATTGTTTTAAATTGTGCATATTGAAATTTTATGTGGTATTTTGTTACCTGCATTTGTGCTTTGTAATTTTATGAATTGTTATGAACTGCCTAGAGAGCTTCAGCTATTGGGAGGTATAGAAATGAAATTAATAGTAATAATAATAATAAAAATATTATCCAAACAAAACCATATACAAAATTATAAGACAGTTCTGTTCCTTCACAGTCCTTGTTACTTCTACACATGTAGGGCAACGGTCTCTAGAAAGCCTCTTCTATCTGTGAAGGCTCTCCCCAAAACTTTAGCACTTTTGAATGGCAGATGTTTCCAATATAATCTGATATCCTTCTCTTAGTATTCTTCTGTGTAATGTGAGAATGTTGTCACAGAACACAGTTTTGGCCCAATTAGACTGCAAGAGCTTCCTCTGTTACCATTTTGAGACTAAAACAAACTGTGTACAGGGCTTAGCACTTACCTAGACCCATTTCAATCAGGGTTTAGGCCAGTGTTGCTGGCTGGGGCATGCTGGGAGTTGTAGGCCAAAAACATCTGGGGACCCAAGGTTACAGAACACTGGTTTAGGCCATGGGTTGGAACTGAAACAGTCTTGGTTATGCTGACAGATTACCTCTGTCTGGAGAAAGATGCAGGGAATGTGACCTTGTTGATTCTCCTTGGCCTCTCAGTGGATTCTGAAACCATTGACCATTGTATCTTGCTGGAGCAGTTCTACAGTGTGGGGCTATGGGCCAAAAACTATGCCAGGGGCAAAGATGATATGATGGTTCCACTTTTATTTGCACGGTCAGTTTCAAAAGGTAGTATTGGTAGGGATGGGCGCCAAGCCTGGCACATGACTCACGGGGCGCTCAGTGTGATTGCTCCCGCTGCGCGATCCATCTTGAGCATCCCGTGAGCACCAGCTGAGGCGCTCGCCAGACTTCTGGGTCTCTGGCACTACGTTTTTAACGTAAAAAACAGGGTAAACTACAGTAATACCTTGGATTGCAAGTAACTTGGTCTGAGAGTGTTTTGCAAGACAAGCAAATCTTTTAAATAAATTTTGACTTGATAAATAAGCGATGCCTTGCAATGTAGGGATGTAACTGCTCGCCTCGAGCGGGTGTAGCGGGCCGAAATTGGCCCCACTCATGCCCGCCAGAGACTCGCTTTGATATAAGAGTGTTTTGGATTACAAGCACGGTTCCGGAACGAATTATGCTTGCAATCCAAGGTATTACTGTACCTTAATACGGCCGCAATTTGTGTAACCGGCGCTTTGTTTTTTATGTTAAAAATAGTATGAAATACATTCGTGTTAAGATAGTTTACCCTGTTTTTTACGTAAAAAACGTAGCGCCGGAGACCCGGAAGTGTAGTGCCAGGGACCCGGAAGTTCCTTTCCCCTGAAGTGGGAAAAAGATGGAAAGAAAACTGAGGCAGAAAAAGATCCCCCCCCCTCCTGGGAACAGACCGACCCCCCTTCCTCTGCAGACTGCTTGCATGGCAATAAATTACTTTCGCGCCGTATTTAGGGAAGTCAGTTAAGACAGCCCACTCGGCAGAATGTAAAAATAACACAGGAAGCTTGCAGGCAGATTACGTATAATGCTTTAATATAAGGAACTGATTTTATGTATTCAGCGTTCAGTTTGGCGATAGTAATCCCCTGAACCTGTTGCTAGCAATAAACTGTTTTCCAAGCCTGAGGTGGTCCGAGTCCTTCCTACTCTCTGGAGAAGGGTGATTTTTCTGCAACATTTCTGGCGACCGCGGCAGGACTGGGAAGCCCTGAGGCTTTCTTTGCCATTCTCCGTGCCCAGCCCCGTGGGTGAGGCCTCGCGGACGTCCCAGCGTGCACAAAGGACTGTTCCCTTTGGGGATCTCCGAACAAGGGGCCCAGCGGAGCGGGTGACCGGACAGCGAGCCTAAGAACCACAAGACTCGGGCTGGAATTCAGCAGCAAGGTGTATCCGGATCTGCAGGAAGAGGCAAGTATGAAATAGCACCCGGGTGACAGGAAAGGAGCCCAGTCAGTAGACTGGAAGAGGAGGCTTGATCACCCTCCTGACAGGAGATCTCTCTACGAGGCGGAACGTGAGTCCGAACTGAGAGGTATCCTTAAGTGCAGGAAGTGTCTCTACGAGGCGGAACGTGAGTCCGAACTGAGACCCTCCACAGGAGGTGTCTCTACGAGGCGGAACGTGAGTCCGAACTGAGACCTTCCACAGGAGATCTCTCTACGAGGCGGAACGTGAGTCCGAACTGAGAGATATCCTTAAGTAAAGTAAGAGAAAAGGGTTGGGAGTTTGTGGAGTGAGTGTGGTGTGTGTGTGTGCACGTGCTAGCCTGCTGCAGTTCCTACAGGAGACCGTTGGAACGTCCGGCTCCTTAGGTCAGTAGGGCGTGAGTGGTGTGATTCCCTTTTGTCTGAACAAGGAGACCCCTTACTCCTTGTCCGTTCCCCACCCTAATTGTCTGTGTCCAAGGGAAGAAAATGGGAGGTGGCAGCAGCGTCCCTCAGACGCCCCTGCAATGTATGTTAAGTAATTTTAAAAGAGGATTCAATAGGGACTTTGGAGAAAAGCTCACCAGACAGAAACTCCGAGTCCTGTGTGAAGTAGAATGGCCCTCAATGCAGGTAGGGTGGCCAGCTCAGGGAACCTTTGACCCTCAAGTCATCTCAAAGGTCCATCAGAAAGTGACCCAGGCGTCTGGTGGCCACTGATACATAGATCAGTGGCAGCAGAATGTTAGAAAAAATCCGCCCTGGCTCAAAGAATGTAAAGCAAAAGCAGAAGTGGCACGTCTAATGCTTCTACGCCGACCCCCCCGCCCGAAGCCCACAGAAAAGGAGGGAGAGATTTTCAGTGAAACGGAGGAAGGAACTCCTGCGCCATACGTCCCGCTGTATCCACCACTGCCAAAGCCACCCGAAGGGAGGCAACCACAGGAAGAAAGGCAACAAGAGATAGCTGATCAGAGCCACCAGAGTACCGGAGTCCCTCCCCAGGAGACACCCACCCCGGCAGACAGAGAGTGGATGAGCTCTCCCCTCGGGCGCCCCCCCCCCACAGCCGAAATCTAAGCAAGCCTGCATGTTTGTAGACAGGCACAAGCCCAGTGGCCAGCCATACCCGACAACAGAGACCAGGCCCTGATTGTGGGCCCCCACGAGCCCATGGTGCCCTTAAAAGGAAGGGGCCATAAAGTCAAGTTTTTAGTAGACACAGGAGCTACTAGATCTGTTCTTACACAACCATTGGCGTCTTGCTCTGGCGAGACTATTAAAATACAGGGAGCTACCGGAACCCCAAGTAACAGGCCATTGCTCAAGCCCCTGGAATGTGATTTGGCCCACAAAACTGTGACCCATCAGTTTGTGCACATACCAGAATGCCCTGTTCCACTGCTAGGAAGAGATCCCCTGTGCAAAATGCAAGCCCACATCTACTTTGACCAGAACCAAAACATGAAGCTGCATGTGCCCCAAGAAACAGCAGTAAACGTTACAGCTCCAATGAATGAAATGTGGAGGATAATGTTGGCATCTATTCCACTCGAAGCAGACTCACAGGCTACAGCCAAGTGGAAAGAGTTTGATGTCCCCGGCATCTGGGCAGAAGACAACCCACCAGGTTATGCCAAACACCTGCCACCTTTAATAATTGAAGTAAAGCCCCAGGCACGGCCCAGAAGAATAAGGCAAAGGCCTTACCCACGCCCCATCATGCAAGCCATCCAATCATACATCGATTCCTACTTAGAACATGTCATTATAAAACCCATTGTGTCATTCTGGAACACCCCGATCCTACCAATTCCCAAGCCAAACGGAAAGTACAGACCAGTTCAAGATTTAAGAATTGTAAATGAAGCTGTAGTGACTATTCACCCAGTAGTCCCAAACCCATATGTTCTTTTAAGTCTGTTGCCGGCCAGCGCCAAATGGTTCACGGTAATAGACTTAAAAGATGCATTTTTCTGCATACCCATCCACAGGCAGAGTCAAGGACTGTTTGCCTTTGAGTGGGAAAACCCCAAAACCGGAAGAAAAACTCAGTACACGTGGACACGGCTCCCACAAGGGTTCAAGAACTCACCGACCCTCTTTGGGACCGCTCTAGGAGCAGACCTAGAAGAATATAAACCATGCCACAAAAATGAAGTCTTGTTGCAGTATGTTGACGACCTCCTAGTGACAGGGAACACGCAAGATACCTGTTGGAAAAACACCAAGCAACTCCTTGAACTGTTAGATGAAAAGGGATACCGCGCCTCGCGAGAAAAGGCCCAACTAGTGCAGCTGCAAGTGAGATATCTGGGATACAACATCGAACAAAGGCAGAGGACTTTGGGATCTGAACGGAAGCAGGCGGTTTGCCAGCTGCCAACGCCCGTCTCGCGTCGAGACTTGAGAGGCTTTCTGGGAGTGGCAGGGTTTTGCCGAATATGGATACCAAACTTCAGTCTAATCGCCAAGCCCCTGTATGAAGCTACCTGTTGCTAGCAATAAACTGTTTTCCAAGCCTGAGGTGGTCCGAGTCCTTCCTACTCTCTGGAGAAGGGTGATTTTTCTGCAACACCCCGGCTCTTCTTGCGAGGACATAAGTCGAGCCGGGGAAAGGTAAGTCGCGTGGAGCTTGGGGGGGTCAAGCCCAGTGAGTTCACCCCGCTTCCATCCCCAATCAAGCTCCGTGCACATCCCTATCGGTGTCTTCTGTCCCATGGCATTTGAGCTGTGGGGATCTGCAAGGTTCCATTTTGTCTACCATGCTCTAATATCAATATGAAGCCACCTGGTGAGGTCATCCAGGTATTTGGAATGAGATGTCATTCATCTGCTGATGACACCCAGCTCTGTTTCTCTGTGTCATCTGAATCAGGTGAAGTTGTGGTGGTGCTGAACCACTCTCTGGACTCAGTAACTGGGATGGATGAGGGCCAATAAACTGAAGCTGATTCCTGACAAGATGGAGTTACTATGGGTCTGTGGTTCCCAGGTCTGGGAAACTGGTATTTATAGATCATAGAGTTGGAAGGAGCCTACAAGGCCATCGAGTCCAACCCCCTGCTCAATGCAGGAAACTAGAGGAGGGGTGGGTCTCCCATACAAGTAATAACCAGGCCTGACCCTGCTTAGCTTTCCACACTCAGACAAGATGAGCCAGCGTGAGCCACAGGCCTGTCAACCTGTTCTAGCTGGGGTTGCACACTCCCCTTGCAGGAACAAGTGTGTAGCACGGGGGTGCTTCTTGATCCAACATGGTCACTAGAGACCCAAGTGGCGTTGGTGGCTTGGAACACGTTTTACCATCTTTGCCTGGGTCTCTAGCTGCAGCCTTTCCTGGATGGAGATAGCCTTGCCATGGTGATTCATGCTTTGTCATGGTGATTCATACTCCGGTAACATCCAGGTTGGATTATGTAATGTGTTATATGTGAAACTTCAACTTGTGCAAGATTCAGCAGCCAGAATTCTGACTGGTTCATTTCAATTGAGTCATATTACATCAATTCTTAAGGAATTACATTGTCTCCTTATTCACTACCAGGACCAATTCAAGGTGCCAATTATCACCTTTAAAGCCCTAAATGGCTTGGGGCCCAAATACCTGAAAGGATGCCACCTCTAATATTATTCTGCCTGTGCATTAAGACTTTCAGAGGAAGAACTTCTCCAAATACCATCAGTGGGAGAAATACACAGCATTTACAAAGGAGAGGGATTCTCTGTGGTGGTGCAGTGAATTTGTAAAGGAGATATGATTGGTACCAACTACGGTATGTTTTTTTTTCAGCACCAAATTAAAACATTCCCTTTGGCCCAGTCATTTTAAAAAATTAAATCTTAGAATTTTAACATTTTAAAATTTAATATTTTATCTTACTAGTTGTGTTTTTGTTTGGTTTGCTGGTTGAAGAGTTGATGTTTCTTTTTTAGTGCTTTTGTTGGTTTTTCCTTTTCATTTGTAATTGTATGGTTTTTATATTGAATTTGGTTATTTTAATGTTGTGTATACTGCTTTGAGATTGCTTGTGGGAAACGGATGGTTAATAATTTTTTTAAAATAAAGAAATACATTAACACTATGTGCTCTCCCAGAAATATCTCTTTTTTTCCTTTTTAATTTTTATATATTTCCAGCCAGAGAAATTGCTCTGTATAAGTTGAACACTCACTTACAATTCTGTGAACATTGCTTTGTCCTAATAAGGATATTATTTTACTGCATGTCAAAAATGTTTACAGTTCTGTCACTGGTAACTAGAGCATGTTAAAAGGCAAAAGAAAAGGGTAATAGAAATGTAAGCCACTGTATCCACTGTGTGTTCTAGTGTGACATAATAAACTCTCCAGGAACAGAGACATAGCTTCTTGCAGTCAGCATGACTGTTATTCCTAACTGACATACCAAGAGGGGAAATGATAGAGGAAAAGAATCTGGCCAGGTCATACACTTTAATAATACTATACTTCATTTAAGTGTAACACAGCCCTTCCACACTGGAGACCGCAGGTGGAAGTTTCAGAAGACTAAAAATAAATAAGCGGCAGCATAAATAATTTATGCCAACTGAGGCAGGAACACAATTAAGGTGACATTACCGTTTCTCGAGCCAGAAGGCATCTCTCTGCAAAAGGTAAACAGAGAGGCTGGTGAATTTGTCCACTGACTAAACTCACACGCTCCCTCATAAATATTTGCAAAAGAGTTCATATGGTTGCTTGCGCTCCTATTATGTTGATAGCCCTAGAAGGAAATTGCCACGACTCTCGCTGTACAATCATTCAGAGACGTGACGGCTTCCTAATCACAAAATCTGCTCTTTTTATAGAGACGGGCCTTGGTTTCCCTTTTGCCTTCTGAACCTTTCTGTAGGAAGAGACTGACTTTGGTCAGACCTTTCTTGTATTTATGATGGTTGGTGTCCCCTCAAATTAATTAACACAATAAATTTTAAAATTCTCGTTAATTTTTTTATTGCCTGCAAGCATCTCTCTCTACACTTGCACTGACCTTCCTGAAGCAGGAAGAAAGAAATGAAATAGAAGAGCACTTTCCAATGTGCTCAACTCCAGCTGGAGACCATGTCCCTTGGGTGCCCCTTCAGACAGCTCAGGTATGCTGACATATGTGGACACTTTTCCATCTTAAACCTTTATAGTTTTACATGTGGTGAACTGATTTTGTGTGTGTTAATTCCCACTAAAATCAATTGCCCCACAACTTTATTTTAATGCAGCATGCATCATATTTCTTATACCAAATGAGCACCTAAGCTAGGGCTACCCAACCTTTTTGCACATTTGGAATTTAGAGACTGTCAAGGGCACACTCACAAAATGGCTGCCATGGGGCCACCTTACCTATTCATAAAATGGCTGCCATGGTGGGCATGGTCAATCACAGAACACTAATTCACCAGAAGACAACTGGTGAGACTAAAAGAAAGTAACTTGCTCTAGAACCTAAGTACAAAGCAGAGCTGGCATCTGAGCTCTAACACACAAAACCATTATTTTGAACCCAAATAAAGATGGTACCAAAGGGCAGTACTTCGCTTTGCAGCATGCCACCATTCCAGTTAAATATGTTCTTTTTTTAAAAAAAAAAAACCCAAATAAAAGCCAGGTGGGCAGGGCACCAAGAAAGGTGTCTGTGGGCACAATGGTGTCTAGGGGAACCATGCTGGAGACCTAAGACTTAGATCCTAAGGAGATGGTATCTGGATATTTTGGGCTGTATACATAGGCTGAAGCAGCCCCTCTACATAAAGTGAAAGAAACCGTTTTCAGCCAATTAAGTTTGCATCATGTTGTCCCTGAACTTTGCCTTACTTTGAATTTAAAGCAAGTATGAAGAGTCTTCCTAAGGTCAAGGCCTTACCATTTTGGGGTTGGGTTTGTGTGTGTGTGTGTGTGTGTGTGCGTGCAATATATGATTTTCTTTTTTCAAAGGGACCCAGCTTTTTTGGTGAATGTCCAGTGCTCCCTTTTGAGGAAAAACAACTTATTTTCATTATAGAATTGGTTTATTTATTTGTGTATTTATTAAATTTATTAAATTTATTTATTAAATTGGTTGCCTTCTCTCCTGCTTTGGCAAAAGAAATAAAGGGGTTGCCTTTGGTTAAACTGGAAACATTTTTTTAAAATGTAAAAGAGGCACCCCTCCATGCTGTGTTTTACAGATAGATATGTTACAGAATTACTTTGGCAATGTGATGTAGACAAGGCCTTAAAGATAACTCCTTAGGTTGCTTTTCAGATGGTATAGGCCAGTGATGGCGAACCTATGGCACGGGTGCCACAGCTGGCACGCAGGGACCTCTCTGTGGGCACTCAAGCCATTGGTCACCAGATCGCGAAAAGACCGTCCCCTTCTGTAAAACACTAATGATCTTGTTCTTTCTCACAGTGTGGAACAGAATGATTTTATTCTAGAATTCCTGTTACAGAATTCTTTTCTACATTGTTATCACATTTAAAAGATTTTGAAGAATGATGCACAGAGCATGGCTTGGATGTAAAACCCTAACAGCTGACCTGAGTGCTGCATGTGTTGCTCTCAAACTAACGGAGTATGAGCCAAGGTTTGACAAATTATCAGCATGCATGCAATAGCAAAAATCACATTAATTGTGCAAAAGCATGCCCAATGCAAACTTTTACCTAATGCAGTGTTTGCAGTCCAAGACATAAAGTGTTTAAATGTGTTAAGCACGTTTAGTTTTCTTGTTTATCTTGCTCATCCTAGTACAAGTTGACTTTTACTTTTACTAATCCGACACCTGTAGAAGCAGGGAAAGGACCCGAAGTAAAACTTGCCCCATACAATTTCAGTCTGGCATATAATCATATTACAAGTTGAGAATACCTTATCCAAAAATACATGTGCCTAATTATTTAAAAAGTTTGTATAAATTCCCTTCAGGCTATGTGTACAATGTAGTACTACTGTATAATAATTTTTTGAGTTGATTTTTTTTCCAACAAAAACCTGTTTGTATCATTGAAAGCTCTGTTATTGTCTTTTTCTTTAAAGACAAAAGATGTTAATTAGTTCGCACAACTGTATGAGTTGTTTTTCTAAAACTAAAACCTCGGTATTCCGGTTTAATTGCAGTGTTGGCACTTTGAAATAAATAAGTTGGTTTTGTGTTGCAATTTGGGCACTCGGGCTCAAAAAGGTTCGCCATCACTGGTATAGGCAATTAAATCTGAGGCATAATTTGTTCCGTTTTGAGCAATATATTCTTTATTATGTGAGATATGAATTTCTATTTTGGATATTAGAGATCTTTTAACTGTCAGAATGTTTGGTAGTGAGGAAGGCCTGCAAAGTTATCAGTATAATTTTCAAGGGAATTTATCTCTGCTGAATTACCTGCAGAGAGTTAATGGTGGTGAATATTTCACTAACCAAAAGAATCTGGAAGTGGTTAACTCTACCCAGGGATCTAAATAATTCAAAATTCTTGATATCCATTTGCTAACCTATAGGGGCTTTAGCTAAGTGAAGTATATATTAATGCAATGTTTCAGTTAACAACAGCCTTTTCTCCCAACTAAATCTCTAAATTCTTCTTTGCACTACAACTTTGGAAGAAGACATTTCAGGTGCATTAAAGAGACATAGTAAAGCCATACCAAAAGAAGCCTAAAATCCCTTCTCGAGGTTTGACAGACAGGCCACAAGTCAGGAAAACAGGATTTCCGAAAGGACATATCCTGAGGCAATTGGTATGAGAAAACATCAAGGAGGTTCTGAACAAAATAAAAATGGGATTTGACCAAAATCAAAAACAAAACTTTGACAATTGACCCATCAAATATTGGTCATATTTTGTCAAATAACAGCGAAGTACTGAAAGCACTAATTCATTGGATCAGTTACTATAACAAACAGAGAATTATGCTAATTTCAAATGGCTTATCTCCTAGAAGGCTCCAAAGCCCCATGCTAAGGAGCGCCATTACATGGAGAACCCTTCCCCTCCCAGCAATGAACTAAGAGGCATTCCTGTCTCATGGGGACTTATGATCATTTAACGTGCACATTTTAAAAAAGCAAATAGCATCCTGTGCTGAGGGGATTGATAATTATTGGGGATACAGCAGTAGCAGTAGTAGAGATGAGATTTAGGTTTTTCCTCTCCTGCTGCGGAGCTGAGAAAAACCCCTCCTCTGAAGCTGCTATTTGCATAGGGGGCATTCCCCCATTTGGGCCAAAGATCTTTCACGTCTTCCACTCCTGTTTTTTTTTTAATTATTATTTTATTATATTTATACCCCGCCTTTTTTCCTGCAAGGAACCCAAGGTGGCTGACATAATCATCATCCTCCTCCTCCTCTCCATTTTATCCTCACAACAACCCTGTGAGGTAGATTAGGCTGAGAGTCAGTGACTGGCCCAAAGTCACCTAGTGAGTTTCATGGCTGAGCGGGGAATAGAACCCGGATCTCCCGAGTCCCAGCCCAACACTCTCACCACTACATCACACAGTTATGCTACAGGAAACCAGAGAACCACCTGATTTAGACATTGGCTCTCCACTCAATTATAAAAGCAGGCATCAGCTCAGATTGTTGCCATAGACCTCCTTTTGGTTGGATGATAGATTGTGCACATATCAATAGGAGGGGCTTTGTTCTTTCAGAGAAGAAACAAACAGACAAAAAAAAAAACTCCATATGATCTCCATTGTATAATCTAATGCAGGGCTCTCCAACCTTGGGTCTCCAGATGTTGCTGGACTACAGCTCCCAGAATCCCTTGCCATTAGCCATGCTGGCTGGGTATACTGGGAGCTGTAGGCCAGCAACATCTGGGTACCCAAGGTTGGAGAGCCCTGATCTATGGATCTAAAAATAAATAAAGATTTAAATGTCCTTTCTGAAAATATATTTTTGAAAATAAATACATGAAAGGGTTTTCATCCCAATGCAGATAGTAGCCTCAAAGGAGGCATTTTCCTCAGGACCACAACAGGGGAGGAAAGGATTAAATTCTCTCTCTATGCCTGCTGTGATCCCAGTAAGTCTAGCACTCTCTCCACCAGAGCACTCCACCTCTCTTTTGGGGAAGGGTCACATAGCTCAGGCACTGCAGGCAAAAGCACCCAGGCTCAGGCCAGGTAGGCCTGGGGAAAACTGCTTGAAACCCCAGACAACCACTGCCAGTGTAGAGCAGGGGTGCAGAACCCCTGGCCCAGGGGCCTAATCCAGACTGTTGGGCTCCCCAATCCAGCCTGAACAGCAGAACGTCCCTTCCTACTCTTTCATACACCAGAGAAGGAGATTGAAAGCTTTCACTTCAGTTTTAACTAACCACAGTTCCCATAACATCTGAACCTGAGGAACTGTGGTTGGTGAAAACGAGTCAGGATCAAACCATGGTTTTGGATTATGGCCATTCTAAAACCATACTTTAAACAAACCACAGTTATCAGAATTTGGATATTGCTGAGAATTGTGCTTCGTTTAAAACTGTAATCAGAAGCTTTTAGTCTCCTCCTCTAGTGCACAAGAGAGAAGGAGAAGGAAAGTGGGAACGCATGAGCCTGTGGTTTGCCCCAGCTCACTCTCATAGCGAGAAACCATTATTTTCTTGCTATGAGTAAACCCAGCCTAAGTCTGCTTCATATAGCATCCAAACAGGTGGCAAGAAACATCAATCAAAAACACCATATCAAGAAGAAATGGTTTTGTGAAATGGGTCCCCTTCATTTGTTTTTTATTCATTTAGTTCATTCTCCAGCATATTTACTTCAGAGTAAGCCCCACCCCACTAAGCTTAGACATGCATAGGATTGCAGCATTAATCCACAACTCCCACCCCCAAAATACAGTACTAGATGCCTTTTAAACCCTTAGGTCTGCTTTTGAATAACACATATCTAGGTTTTTGTGTGATATTCTTATTTATTTTGCCATTTGGCTGAAAAAATGACAAATTAAAACCACCAATTTCAATGTGAGTGAAATGGCATCAAAATGATCACTGTCATTTTGGAGGAAAAATGTACTTGGACAAACGTGACCAGCAGAAGCATTGTGTCTGGATGGATGCCTGCTTAGGATTGTACTGATTTCAGAACCTTGCTATGTGAATCATAAGACTAAAAAGTGTCATTAAAATTATGTTAAATATAATGAGCAGAGCTCTGAGTGCTAAAAATTACTTTCCTTTTAGAAGCAGTGGGATAATCAATGCTTTATACAGCTTCTAAAAGTGAGGAACGAAAGTACATGCTCATTCCACAACTGAGTTTCAGAATCAACTGGATACCATTTCAATTTTTTCTACACTAAGATGAATGCCACAAGATATGCAGTGCACCACCCCAATGTAATTCTATCTACTGCTACTGCTTCTTTGTTAGTCCTCTTGGTACCTCTTAGACAGCTCTGCTCTGTATTAGTATATCATTCCTTCTCAGTGTTCACATGGAAAGTGTTGGAAGCTGTTGGCTTATGTAGTCAGCGTGTAGAGATTTAGCAACTAAATATCAGCGCAAGGAAGTGTAGTGAAATGCTTACCAAAAATAAAATTGTTAGTATCTTGGGAGGCGTCTGAGTGGAACAGGCTTCTCTAAGGGGAACGTCAAGTGTCTCACATCCTCTTGGTCTAACAGTGTTTCATTTCATCTGGCATTTGAGATTCAGAGGCCTAACACCGAACCAATCATTGCAGTTTGCAACAAAATGGAGTATTTTTATACCGGCTCATGCTTAATGTTTGCAAATTGCTTCCCTCCCTGCTATATTTATGGCTGATATCTCTTTCTAGACCTCTTAGGCTCAGTGGATTTTGTAAGTGACAGACTATATTTCATATTTAATCTTTTACATCTTTCCATTTCTGTTGCTGCAAACTGAATTATAAAAGCTCAAGAATGAGCTCAGATCATTGCCATAGACCAGCCTGCCCCAACCTGGTGCCCTCCCATGGACTATAACTCCCATTGTCCATGCTGGCTGGGGATGATGGGAGTTGTTTGCAACCAGATTGGGGAAGGCTGCCATAGACATCCTTTTGATTGGTCTTGCTTACATGTAAAGAACTCTGAGCCCAGGAATTTGTTTTGAGTACCAAAACTGTATGAAGCTACAGACCTTCAACACACAAAAACTACTTACTAGTTACACCTCCCATCATTTCTTCATTTCTGCAATATACTTTGTGGGGATAGTAGTTTTATTTTTGCCATTGCCAAATAACTGGGAGTCAGAAATCTATACTCTACTTCAAATCACCCAGAGATCTACCTCCTGTCCACCCCTGCTCTAAAGCAGCACAGTATACTGATTGCTAACAAGCTAAAAGTGTATGTTAAGGAAACAAGTAAGTGGAAAACAGGTGCAGAGAGAAAGAGAGAAGACCTGCATAATCTATAAACTTCACTATTAGCCAGTTCACACATACATGTTCATCACCTGATTGGGGCAGCATTAATGCTGATTTCCATGGACAAATGCCGTCAATAAACGAGACTTACTAATTTAGCCACATGTGGCATGAAAGAAGGAGTTGTTCCTGTCCTGTTTTATTGAAATCCTTGGATAGATACTAGACTGGAAATGTTCACTATTCTGGTCCTTCTGTGGAACTGAAGAGATTTAAATCAGACTTTCAGTCGGCAGGCTGCCACTGAAATAAACCAATGGATACCTACTCTCCAGTCAGTTTTGTGTTTGTCTATCACCTTGATTATCTGACACAGGCAATGGGTGTGCATAGCTTACCCTTGAGTATTCCAAATTCAGGCATCTAACTTGATATAAATTAAGGCAGCAGAATCTCGCAGGAAGGCTGGCTCTTCCTGTAAAGAAAGGTGAGTTACAGCATGGAAGGAGCAAATATGAATTGTAAATTTTGGTGGTTTCCCAAGAGGAAGGCTATGTCCAAAACATATCTCAAAATAACATTTCTTGGCAGAAAGTTGCCAGTGTCATAAGCTTCGTGTAGAGGAAAAATGAGAAAGCCCAAAACTTGAATCCCTGGGGTGTTATTCTTCTTTCTTTTCTTTCTTTTCTTTCTTTCTTCTTCTTTCTTCTTCTTTTTTTTTTTACCATGACAGGCTTCAACAGTCATGCACAGACAGCCTCAGAGTTTGAAACATGATCATAGGTGCCATGACAGCTGTAAGCCCCCCCCCCCGTATTCTTGCCTGTATAGACACCACCTTAATTTTGCATTTTGACTGAAGTAGCAAATACGAGATGTGCAAATACCATGGCATCATCTTCAAATCATTCTAAAGGTTGGAGATCTGGTTAGAATCAACTGGCCCCAATTAGAAAAGTATACTTTAGTGGTATGAATTAAAGCTGTACCAAAAATACTGCCCCAGTTCTCAGATCGTGAAACAGGCAGCATTTTTGGTATGGTTTTCTGGGACCAGTGTGAAAATGCTTCTTTGTTGTTGTTGAAACATTCACATTTAAAAGTGCACTTTAAAAACATTTTTTCCCCCAAATGTGATTGCTAGTTTGGGAATGTGCAAGCTTCCCCCCCCCCCCCGAAAAAGTGCACTTCCGTTCGTGTTTGCATTCAGGATTGTGAACAGGGGAAGTCCTGATGGTTTTTTGTGAACTGAAACAAAATTCTCATACATCTCTGCTTAGCTTAACGACTGGTGCAGCAGTTTATTGATGCTTTCTTTCTGCAACAAATTGACCCACTGCCCCTTGCTGTGGTGGATCTCCAAATCAGCATCCTGGTGGGCTGCCATGCCCCTTCCCAATGCCTCAGAAATGATGCTCCATAAGGACATTGCATCATTTCAGAGACATTGTGGGTAAACAATTTTTTTTAAAAAGAAAACAGTGAGCCCTCCATAAAACATATGGTGACCCCCTCCAGGGGGCAAACAGTTATTTTGCCCCACAAATGACCTGGGTTTTTTCCAGTGCAGATTCTCGTTTTTTCTTCTTTTTAGAAAGTGAACTAAAAAATGAACCATCAATCCATCAGTGCTTGTATGGATAGAGACAGGAGGAGATATACAGAAATGAACAGAAAACATTAGAGCTAGTCAATGAGAGAGAAACGCAACCAACTTCTCAGTGAGGGGTATGTTTATAACTTTTGGAAAAGGTGTGGCATGGGAAAGCAACCTGTCAATCATAATCTGCCCCCTGACATGCAGGTGTAAGCACTATAGTCAGCAAGAGGTCTTCTTTTCACGTATGTTGCTGAGATATAGATGTGCATAAATATGCAGGTTGAGATCCAGATGTTAACCTCACATTAGAAAAAATAGGGTGCCTAAGAAAACTCACAGATCAAATCTTGCTTCTAAAATTTGAGAACATAGTGTTTTCCTGTTTTTATTTGGACTATATTATACTGTGAAAGATATATCTTCTTTCCCTGGACTTCCTCTAGAAATTCCCCTGCTTCTCAGAGTATTTTATTAAGGTACAATTCATCTGTTGCCACATTGATGTGAAATCCACCTTGTCATGTGTTCTTCCCATTACACTCTAGTACAGGGCTCTCCAACCTGGGTCCCCAGATGTTGCTGGACTACAGCTCCCAGAATCCCTTGCCATTAGCCATGCTGGCTGGGTATGATGGGAGCTGTAGGCCAGCAACATCTGGAGACCCAAGGTTGGAGAGCCCTGGCCTGCTCTAGTAACTTGAGTTGAGAGCAGAGCAGCATTTCTGTAAAAAGGAACCATACCATTGGTGTGGCGTAACCCCACAATTCAGTTCCCTGGTGTATGTCTGCTTTAGTATGATTAATATGTCTAGAATGTTGAACTGAGTGAGTGTGGTTTGTGATGTCTTGGAAATGGTGGGGGAGGAGTATATAAGGAGTGTTTGAGTGATGTCTGAGTCAGTTAGGTTTAAATGAGTGGAGTGTTGGTAGAGTGTGTTTGGTGGGGAGAGTTGGGAGTTAGGTTAGTTGGATTATTCGTGTTTTGTCAGGAGTTTTAAGAGGAATCAGTGATTGTATGAAGAGTGAAAGTATTTAGAATTATAGGGACTTAGGTTAATTACAAAGTGTTTGGGGTAGGCAGGTTTAAAGTTATTTTCTGGAACTAAGATTTTGAGAATTAAAATAAACTTACTTTTATTTTGTTTGCTACCCAAATCCTATGTGTCAGCTTGGCGTTATTAACCTGCATTATTTTTAAATTTACACACACACACCTTTATACCCACAGCATCATAAATTTAAGCTAGATCCTAAATATCCAGTATTAATCTTTTCCCTCATTAGTAGGGGAAAGGATTCATTTGACCCTCCCCTCAGGTTTTTAAGTGTTGATGCTTAGCCTGAGAAGGGTTTATGCACCTGGTCCTAAAGTGTAAGGACCGTGTTGTCGCAATTGGCTCCACCACCTATGAGATATCTCTCTGAAGATGTTATCAGAGCCGAGTGGGAAAGTAGCCCTGGGCAGCCACTCAATGCATTGTTCTTGTAATGTATGAGTTGAGCCTAATACTGGACAGTTGGAAGACAACTTTGGATATTCCAAGAAGTATCAACAAGTGGATGTGACAGTTGCCCATTTCTGTGTTTCTGTTGTATCTAAAGGGAAATTTACATGGTAGATTCACACAAGCTTCTGCTGCATGTACGGATTGTAAGCACCCTTTCAGATGCTAAAGTGGAAGGGCAAAAAGCAGAAGAGTGAGGTGCATGTACTTGTCAATACTTTTTGTAACATCTAAAATCCACCAAGAGAATACACACACATCACAATTTATTTATTTATTTATTTATTTTATATTCTGCCTTTTTTCCTGCAAGGAACCCAAGGTGGCTTACATAATCATCATCTTCCTCTCCATTTTATCCCCACAACAACCCTGTGAGGTAGGTTAGGCTGAGAGTCAGTGACTGGCCCAAAGTCACATTACAAAGAATGCAAAAAATATGGTTCAGTCAGTGAATACTCTCCAGTAGGGAAGCTTGAACTTCAGTTAAACAACACCTCAACACAATTTCCTCTACACCTTAATTCTGAAAATGTTTCAGCTCCAGTGCAGCAGGTAACGCAGACTTCGTACAAGGGGATCACTCATTGTGCCTGTATTCAGAGTGAAGCCCTGTGAATACACCAATCATTTGCAATGTCTTGATGTCTACCTAAAAGCAGCATAGATTCAGCGAAAAGGTTTACTGCAAGGCCCTTTCTTCAATGGTGCCTTATTTTATAGTTCAGGCATGCAACTCATAGTTTCTTCCTGCTTGCACTGCTCCCCTGAAAGAGCCACAGCAATAGCATCAAAACTACCAGAGCAGAGGAGAAACAGGGATTATAATGGCCTATGCCAATAGAAATATGATGCAAGATACTTGAATTGTTTCTACATTTCCCAGTTAAATTTCCAATGCCTAAAAATAAT
This sequence comes from Shinisaurus crocodilurus, assembly GCA_021292165.1. NCBI lineage: Eukaryota > Metazoa > Chordata > Lepidosauria > Squamata > Shinisauridae > Shinisaurus > Shinisaurus crocodilurus. The sequence continues at coordinate 147,066,482 of CM037878.1, read as the reverse complement.
TCCATGGCCTATGATATTTGAAGAGAATGAAGGAAAGAAAACTCAGTTTTCTCATTTCATGTTCCTATTCAGTGGGGTCTCCCAGGACTGGTAACTTATAAATTGAGTAAGATGTGTTACTCAGGAAAGATCAATTAATTTTGTTTTACTCTAAAGGGATACTATTTTCTTTCAGTGAAAGAAATATAGTTTAGTAAAGGAAATTGGATGAAATCATTTACCTTTGTAGGAGCAGATAGTATATTTCTTCATGAAGATGCTGAGAGATAATCAGGGCAAACACACCGGTTTTTCTTTTCATTTTTTAACATATTTTTTTCTTATTAGTAATTAAACAAACAACAGCAAGAAAATGCAATCTACTTGCTAGGGCATATCACATAATAAGCATTAATTTACCAATAATATTTAATCCAGACTATCAATATAAGCACAGTCAAAAAGGTGCAGGTCACACACTTCATCGAAAAAGATGGTAGGCTGCAATCTAGGGCACTCTTCCTTGGAAGTAAGTCCCTTTGAATTCAGTGGGATTGTTTCCAAGCAAACTTCCATGGGATTGGGATTCTGCTGCCTTTCATACTGGCAGCAAAAAGTAGCAGCCAATACATGATTCAAGCATATTTGATTTTTTGGGTCACATGTCGTTTATCCATTGTCTTCCATAGAAGCAGTTTGAATGCTTGGTTAATTTTGTCTGTCCTGTTGTAAGATGGGGGGAAACGTCTTTTTCTAAAGATATGTTTTACTAACATTGCTGCAGAATGCATTATGGATGAAACCAAATAATCAGAAAATAAACATAAAGCTACTACCGGTTGTCTGGAATTTGGAGTTTTTTTCACCTCTTGTTCTCAGCAGGGATATTCTGGAAGTTTGTTTCCACTTAGTTTCTCTGACTGCAGTCTCCAACAGGTGGCCTGTGGGCACTAGTGTGCCTGAGGATACTTCTCCTGATGCCTGCCAGGTGCCCTCCCCCTTCTGATTTTTTGAAAAATTAAATTGTTGTTGTTGTTGTTGTTGTCGTCATTGTTAAACTTGGAGGCTGTCATGCTGCAAAGTGAAGTTCTGGCCTCCAGCACCATTTTTTATTTCCAAGAGTGTTTCCTGGTATGGCAGGGAGCATCCTTCCTGTATGGGAAGGGTGGAGGGGATCAGTGCTTTTTTTCTGGAGAAAAAGGTACCGGAACTCTTGGATTACATTTCCTCGGGAGTAGAGGGCGATTAAATTGTAATGCAATTAATAGAAGAAAAGGTGCTGGAACTCAGTTCCGGTGAGTTCCACCAGAAAAAAAGCCCTGGAGGGGATGATGGGAAGTGGGGGGCTGCTTTGCCTGTGCTATGTGGGGTGTTGTTGTTTTGCCTCTGTATGTGTGTGTATTACCTGGTTGGTGTATTCATTTTCGTGTGGTGTGTATTTTGCCTCCTTCTCTGTGTTGTATGTGGTTCTGTGTGTGTTTTGCATATGTGTGTGCATTTTGGTGTGTGTGTGTGTTTCTCTGAGTATCCCCAGTCTGCCTCCTGTGAAATGGGTATTCTGTTATACTTTGAGGGGGCAAATATGGGATTAGTCATGTGTGACTATAGTCATGTGTCTATGGCAGGGTTCCCCAACCTTTTTGGACCCGTGGGCACATTTGGGAATTTGAGAAATGGCTGTGGGCAACACCACCACAAAATGGCTCCCATGGAAGATGTGGCTAGTCACATAATGGTTGCTGTGGAAGCCTAGTTAGTCCAAAGGGATGCTTTGACCTGGATTCCTGCATTGAGTAGGGGGTTGGACTCGATGGCCTTGTAGGCCCCTTCCAACTCTACTTTTCTATGATTCTATGAAAAGTGAGCTAAAGAGGTGAGGGGGAAGAATAATAGTGAGGATTGAGGCTGGGAGGGAGGGAGGAAGAAATAGCAAGGTACAGTAATACCTTGGATTGCAAGTAACTTGGTTTGAGAGCGTTTTGCAAGACAAGCAAATTTTTAAATATTTATTTAAATTTTTTTGACTTGATATACAAGCAACGTCTTGCAATACTGTAGTACGGCTTAAATTAAAAATCTCTGTACATTTTTTGGGGGGGGAATTTCATTTTGATATAAGAGTGTTTTGGATTACAAGCACGTTTCCGGAACGAATTATGCTCTCAATCCAAGGAATGACAGTAAAGGGAGACAGAGCAAGGCTAGAGGCTGGGAGGAGGAGAAACAGCAAGGTAAAGAGGCGGGGAGAGAAATAGCTAAGCTGGGGGCTGGGAGAGAGTGGGAAACAAGAAGGAAAAGGGGTAGAGATTATAGGAATGTATGAGAATTCCATGGGGGGGGTGAAAACTCAGTAGATTTTCCCACTTGCAAGACTGGCAGATTTTATTCCATTTTCCCCTGCTGCGAGTCAATCTGCAGCGAGTCAATCCAATACATGGATTCTGTGTTTTTTAATGGTGGTAATTTGTGCAAATTGGATTTTTTGGGTGGGGAGATCTTGAAATTTGTACGAATGTGGTCATGATGTTTTTTCCAATTGGCAATCTTGCACAAGTGCTCACAATCACAATCCCTCCTGTCCTCTATGTAGGCCCACAGAGGCATATTCCCCTCTTGTAAATATCTTTGTGTCAGTTTCATCCTCTCCTCTACTTCCTTTGGCCCAGCAGAACCATATTCTGTCCTTGTCAAAGATCATCTCAATTTCATCCTCCACTTCCAGGCTTCCAGAGTTAAGGAGTGGGGAAATTGACAAGTTCTCTTACAATTACAGTACAGTAATACCTTGGATTGCAAGTAACTTGGTTTGAGAGCGTTTTGCAAGACAAGCAAATTTTTAAATATTTATTTAATTTTTTTTTACTTGATATACAAGCGACGTCTTGCAATACAAGTACTGTAGTACGGCTTAAATTAAAAATCTCTGTACAAATTTTTTTGGGGAGATTTCGTTTTGATATAAGAGTGTTTTGGATTACAAGCACGTTTCCGGAACGAATTATGCTCTCAATCCAAGGCATGACTGTACATATGACTCTGTTAGGCTAAAAGTAGTAGTGTGTGGAGGGGATGAAACTGAAATGGATATCTACTAGACGGGAATATGTCTCTGAGTGGCTAAATTGCCGACAGAGTTGCCATCATGTGCACTTGCGCAAGATCACCAATTAAAAAAATATTTTAAAAAATTACGACCCCATTAGTGCACATTTCATGCTCCTTCCCCTGCAAGAAAAATCCAATTTCTGTAAATTACCATTTGGGCAAATGGCAGGACCCCCCCACCCCAATTGTGGAAAACATTTCTGGAATGAGGGGAATCAGCTACAGTCCGCTGCCACTTACTGGAAAGAAACACTGAGGAATCCCATCTGGCTTAAATGGAATGGAATTTCCCAGAGTCGCACATCCCTAGTAGGGAATGAGCAAGGCTAGAGGCTAAGAGGGGTGAAACAGGGAGCTAAGGAGGTAGGAGGGATAGGACCGGTTCACATAACCCAGGCTGCAGGTGGGGAAGGCACCATGGGGCGATCTGTGGGGTCCGGCGGGGTGCCGCAGGCGACCTGTGCCCCATGCACGTGGGCGGACCCCAGTGGAGCTGGCAGTCCCCGCACCGCAGTGCGGGCCTCCCAGCGCTAGGGGGCGGGCCTCGGGATGCCCATACGGGCCGTTTGCCCCTACAGGATGGAGCGGAGGCTTACCCCTCTACTGACCATGGTCACTTTGCGTGCATCCCAGACTTCTGCTCCCCCGCAGTTCCTGTGTCACGCGAACACGCCCATAGAAATAGTGAGGCTAGAAAAGGAGAAAAAGATGACTGCCCTAACATTTTCCAAGGTTTTTCTTTTTAATTATTAGAAACACTTTTTTTGTAGGGGCAGGGAGTGGAGAGCTTTGTCGGTACCTTTGGAGGTGTCTGTGGGCACCATGGTTGGGGACCCTTGGTCTACGGAATCTGCCATTCTGCTCTGTCTCTCAACCTACACCGAAATGGAATCACGTGCTGTGGCTTTTCCACCTTTTTCAGTTGATATTCTTGATGAAAATATGTGTTTGAGTTTGTACTCTCTTTTCCCCCTGGGGTGCATTGACCACCTACCTTCGTTATTTAGATTTGCTGGTAAATAGTCCAGAATGGTTGATTGATGAGAGCTAACTGGTGGTTAGGAGCTTTCAGCTTTATAATATACCTCTTGAAAATGCATGCTTTCTGTTGATATAACCAGCACAACAGTGAGCTGCACACACAGAATGTGTCCCTCTCAAAAGCTTGTTTTTCTTTTCTTTGGGTGCTGGTGTGTGTGTGTCAGAGAGATAGTGAGAGAGAGTGTCTGTGCTAGCTCCATGCCTCTCTGACTGCAGTCTCTATGGCACAATTGGGTGTCACACCCTGCTCTAGCCAGTCAGTCAGTCAGGTGATCACTCGTGACCGAGTAAGATTGTCTTCCAGGATAAAAAAAGAAAATTTACAAAAAGGAGATTTTAAAAGGAGGAAAATTCAAGAAAATTGTGTAGACTCTAGCGATGGGTCCGTAAGTGACTGTGGAGGCCAATTCTAGATCCACACAGCTTCCCACAGTGAGGACACAGGTCACCAGATGGAAGATGGTTTTGTAAAGGATTCATTTGACGTGCTTTTCGCTTAGCACATTTCTCCCTTTCACTTTGCACTCGAGCTTCTTCAAAGTCCATAGAACCTTTGTGAAAGGCCAACCTCCAGTTAGATCGTTCATGGGCCAGAGCTTCCCAGTTTTTGATGTTTATATTGCATTTTTTTTAGATTAGCCTTAAGAACATCTTTAAACCTCTTATATTGACCACCGATATTCCGCTTTCCATCCTTGAGTTGGGAATAAAGTAACTGCTTTGGGAGACAGCAGTCAGGCATTCGAACAACATGACCGGTCCACTGAAGTTGGCGTTGAAGGATCATTTTTCCAATGCTAGTAGTCTTTGCTTCTTCCAGTACACTGACATTTGTTCGCCTATCTTCCCAAGTAATTCTCAGGATTTATTGCCCCAACATTATTTGCTATTTTCATCGCCATGATTTTACATCTTGTCGAGGGGAAACTTCCCACTGGTGTGGGAATTATATATCGAACAGATGGAAAGCTTTTTAATCTCAGCAGGCTGAAAGCAAAAGGTAAGGTAATTACAACCTCCGTTGTGGAACTACAGTATGCTGATGATAATGTGGTCTCCGCACATTCAGAGGATGATCTCCAAACTATCCTAAATGCTTTTGCAGAAGCATACTTGGTCTCTCACTTAACATCAAAAAAACCAAAGTGCTTCATCAGCAAGTGCAAGCTAACCCTTTGGTGATGCCATCTATCCAGCTTGGCGGGACAATACTGGAAAATGTCGATCATTTTCTCTATCTTGGCAGCCCTGCTCTAGCAGTCTACCATCATCCACCATTGTTAACATTTAGGGAAGGCAGGACAAGGCACCGGCCATTCCAGTATGAAAAGAAAGGCAGAAACATAAAGGGAACAGAGAACTATGGAAGGAAAGGAATCTGCAGTGGTGGTGACCTGCAATGGGAGTGCAATGTTTGTTTTCCTGCCTGAGATCAACATGGCCTACACGTGCAACAAGTGCAAGCTGCTCACGCTGTTGGAAGAAAAGGTCAGAGGACTGGAGCAGCAAGTGTCAACCCTCAGGAGTTTAAGAGAAAGTGAAGAGTTCTTAGACAGAACGATGGATCTACAGCAGCAAAGCGTAGTACAGGAGCCAGGAGGGCAACAGCAGGATAAGGCAGAGTCGGAGACTGCTGAGGCAAGGGAAAATAATGTAGGGGAAACTCCCGGGAAAAGGGTGACTGTTAGGAGCAGAGGAACTAGAAGACATTCTGCGCCTGTAGAAGCAGTGGAGCTATGGAACCGCTTCCAGGTACTTGAGGACAAGAGCGGAGGACAGCCTGCAGAGGACAAATTACCGGGCACCCAACGTCATAGCGAGCAAGAGGATGAAGGTCAGTCAAGTGGAGGCAATCAAACCAAGGCCTACAGCAAGAGAAAGAGAAGAGTACTGGTAGTGGGAGACTCCCTCCTGCGGGGGATCGAAGCCAAAGTATGTCGTGAAGACCCATGGACTCGCCAGGTGTGCTGTCTCCCTGGGGCACGGATTAAGGATGTGACAGAGCAGCTGCCGAGGCTCATACAGCCCACCGACACATACCCCTTTCTTCTCATCCACGTGGGTACAAATGATACTGCCAAACAGAGTTACAAAGAAATCACAGCAGACTTTGAAGAGTTGGGAAGGGAACTCAAGAACTTTGGGGCCCTGATAGTTTTCTCATCCATTTAGGGTTGTGCAAACGAGCCTTGCCGGGGCAGAACGAGACCGAGCATGGCCCCGCTCACGCCGCGGCGAGGCCTTACCTCCTCTTTGGGGTGGCTCGTGCACTCCGCAGAGAGCCACCCCAGCCGCTCGATCCGGCAGAGAACCGCCCGTGCTCCTCGAATGGTCCCGTCGCGTCACTTCCGGGACCAGAAATGACACGACGGGACCATTCTGCGCCTGCGCAGGCCTCATTTCCGGGTCCCGAACGCAGAAAACGGGGTAAGTGGCTCATTCGAGCGGTGCTGCGTGCCACTCGAAAAAACAAGGCGGGGAGGGGGCGGGGGGCAAAATCAGGCTCGGGCAGCGCGCCCAGCCTTATTTCCACGTCTACTTCCAGTACTTGGAACAGGAATAGAAAGGGAAAGAAAAATACTCCGAGTGAATGACTGGCTACCAAGGTGGTGCCAACGTGAGAGATTTGGATTCTGGGACCATGGGCTACACTTCCTGGAAGATGGACTGCTGGCAAAGGATGGGTTGCACCTCACAAGGACTGGGAAGTATGTGTTTGGCCACAGCATGAGGAACTTAATCAGGAGGGCTTTAAACTGAATCCAACAGGGCAGGGAGACATAAACTTGGGGTAACAATGGAAGAAGGCCTCTGTGCCACAACGGAGAGAACAGCTCCAGCGGTGCCCAATGATAGTCTACCACAAAATGTAGGAAAAAAGTTGGACTATAAAGCACATTGTCTTCGATGCCTCTATACTAATGCCCAGAGTATGGGCAACAAACAGAACGAACTTGAACTCTTGATACATGAGGGCAAATACGACTTGATAGGGATAACTGAAACCTGGTGGGATGACTCCCATGGCTGGAATACAGCAATTGAAGGGTATAACTAGTTCAAAAGGAACAGAAGCAACAGAAAGGGAGGTGGAGTTGCGCTGTATGTTAAAGATACGTATCTCTGCACAGAAATATAGGAAGAGGAGCTTGGCAGCCCCATTGAGAGCATCTGGGTTAAAATAAAGGGGGCAAAGAATAAGACGAACATGGTGGTTGGAGTCTACTACCAACCACCCGATCAAGGAGAAGACAAGGATGAAACTTTTGAAAAGCAAATTGCCATTGTTTCAAGGAGGCATGATGTGGTAGTAATGGGGGACTTCAATTTCCCTGATATCTGTTGGGAGACTTATTCAGCCAAACATGGCCCCTCCAAGAAATTCCTGAGTTGTGTTGCTGAACTTCATCCTACAGAAAGTGGAGGAAGGAACTAGAGGATCGGCTATCCTTGACCTGATTCTAACCAACAGAGACAAGAGCAATTGTCTTATTGCTCTGGGATGATAAAGAGACTGGAAACAAGGCCCTATGAGGAGACACTGAAAGAACTGGGCATGTTTAGCCTTCAGAAGAGGAGACTGATGGGAGACATGATCGCACTCTTCCAGTACTTAAAGGGTTGTCACACAGAGGAGGGTCAGGATCTCTTCTCGATCATTCCAGTTTGCAGGACACAGAATAATGGGCTCAGGTTACAGGAACCCAGATTCCACCTAAACATCAGGAAAAATTTCCTGACTGTCAGAGCAATAAGACAATGGAACCAACTACCTAGGGAGGTAGTGGGCTCTCCCAATCTGGAGGCATTCAGGGATGCTTTGACCTGGATTCCTGCATTGAGCAGGGGGTTGGACTCATTGGCCTTGTAGGCCCCTCCCAACTCTACTTTTCTATGATTCTATGATCAAAATTATAAAATGTTCCAGCACCCTCAAATTAACAGTCACAACACAGTATTAAGGCTATCATGCTGGCCATTAAGGGTGACTCTTTAGTTTTTTGCTTTTAAGGTTTCCCTGTCACATACCTTAATGTAATGCAAGTATTTTTAAAAAAATGATTACATATATTATGGCTGTGATCTTAAATCACTTATGTGTAAGTAAGTGGCATTAAAACGAAAGTAGTTTATGTCCATGTACGTGAATTTAGGATCAGGGTGTTCAGCTATTCAACATCACATTATAATTTAAGATAAACTTATTTTTTTAAAAAAAGACAGGAAAGTAAACAAACAAGAGATTAATAGCAGATTGGCGAAGTTTAACAATTTAAGCCATCATCCTTTTGGTAATAGAAAGAAATGTCTACATCAGAGAATTAGCTACAAGAATATTGCCTAAAGCTTTGAAATTATTAGGAGCACTTCGACAAAATACCAAAGAATTAATCATTAGTCACACTTTTATCTGGGGGTTTACAATATCATTTTCTCTAATTATCCCTGATGTTTCACTATCATGTTAAGAGGCATTTTCAAATGAAAGAATTTGAAGAGACAAGCTCTTTTCAGACTGTGTCTCAAGTGGCTGGCAAAGCGCATTAGAAGGAGTAAACAAAACTTGGTATTCTTGGCATTTGGAGACGAAAGAGGCCTAGGACGGAGCTGGCATCGAAATGCCCTTGAGAAGGTGGTTCTGCCAGTATGGCATTGTGAGAAGGCTTGCATTGTTAGAGTTGTATGCACCCCACATCATGCATGAATAACAAGTACTTTAGAATTCCAGCATTGTTCTGCTCACTATTTGTATGATATTGTGATGCATAACTAAAGGCGTCTCCAAAGGCAATTTATACAGAAGTCAATAGGTTTTACTGCACTTACCAACTTACAGCTAGCCACTGGTGCCAGTGCAGATTAAGAGACAGCTTGCGGGGATGGTGGGGAGCAAAGTACAAACAGCTGACAATGCTTTGTTCTTGTATTTAAAGATAAACAAACAAACACAATGATCCACACATGAGTTAAACTGGGGTAAGCTGTTTTTTCCCCTGGAAATGAACTAGACTTGGCGCTATTCCCAAAGACTGTCACAGATGTGATAGCATGCAGAGTATGGACGGTTGGAACCTTTCAATTTATTTTTATGCATATTACTACCTTGCCAAACAATAGCATCTTATGTTCAGGATACTTATCCACAAAAGAGGATATACAGGGTTAGAGCCAAAGAATCATGAGCAGAAGGAGTTCACTCATTAGCACGGTTTTCTCAAGTGCTAGTGAAAGACTTCATGCAGCAAAGTATCTAGACCTGTGTAACAGTGTGCAAAGGTATTGTGCAACGACATGCCCATGCATGGGGGTGCATTCAGTTCCCCATTGCAAACCAATGGCTGGAGCTGAAAGAGTTCCCCGCCACTGCAAAATGCTTGCGGCATCTGCTTGCAGGCATCACGTCTTTACATTTCCAAGCCCAGACTGCAAGTAGAAGCCTTAATGGCTGGCATGGAAACAGCCATTGGAAACACAAGGCTTGCTTTTGCTCAGGGCTTGGGGATTTAAAGTGGCCCGCTCTGCAATGGTGGCATGCGTGCAAGCAGGATTGAAACTACACACAGCTAAAGGTATAGAAGTCAGAGAGAAAAACAGAAAACCATCTTGGGCACACAGCTGTGCAAGGCTTTGAGAAAACTGAAGAACATGTCTGGACAATGTTATCCCATTAAGATGGAACCAGTCCAGCCTTTCTGTGAGTGGAAGAAGCTTTCTGCTAGAGTGTGCAAATCCGCAAAACTCAAGCTCATTGAGGTTCTCCACATTTCACCTTGAAGCTTGTTCTGACTCATTCTGACTCTGTATCAGATTATGAGCCTTGGTTTTTGTTTTTGTTTTCCTTTTCACACTTTTGCACGTATTTTTGTTACGGATAGGCGAATCAGAATAACCCACCTCATCGGTGTTCTCAAAATTCCACCTCAAAGCTCACTCCATCTCATGCTTGTATCAGTTTGTGAGCATTGTCCTTTTCCCTTCTCATGTCATGAAAATTCATGCATATTTTCATGGTTATTTTCCCAAATGTACACATCATTTGTACACATCTTTGAAATGTATGCATTCTTCTCTCATTGATTAAAGCATGTTTGTGTGCATTTTTCAAAGGTGTGCATTTTTCATGAGCATTTTTCAAATGTATGCATGCCGTCAAACACATTTTTTGGTTCACAAACCACATTGCAAGCTTGGAAATGTACAGACTTCGACCGCAGATTGCATTCAAAATGGTGTTCAGTCCAGGAGGTGTAGTGGTTAAGAGTGTTGGACTGGGACTTGGGAGATCCAGGTTCTAGTCCCTGCTTGGCCATGAAATTCACTGGGTGCTTTGGGCCAGTCACTGACTCTCAGCCTAACCTACCTCACAGGGTTGTTGTGAGGATAAAATGGAGAGGAGGAGGAGGATTATGTAAGCCGCCTTGGGTTCCTTGCAGGAAAAAAGGTGGGGTATAAATATAATAAATAAATAAATAAATAAATAAATAAAAACTGAGAAAATCTGGATAAAAAACAAACTGGAACAAATTTCTCATACATCCCTAAATTTTTCATGCACATTTCTCTGAACGTATTGATTCTTTGGGATCTCGGGTTTGGGTGAGTGTCAGTCTTGCATCTGCAAGTTTCTCACATTTGGAGGGAAGCAGGGGGGCGAAACTATTAAAGGAGGAGAAGAGGGGTGACCCTTTGAGATGCATGCTTTGGTATTTGGTAGCTGCAGCAAGAATGACAAAATCTGACTTAAGTTTTGCAATAAAGAGTGGCCATTGTTCAATGCCGGCTGGGGGGAAACTTAGAATGTAAAAGTAACTGTTGTTGTTTATGACATAGGGAGGGGCACGGGGATTAGTTTAATTGCATTGATGTTTGTGATGTTTGACAGTTTGTGACACACACAAAGATAAATCTTCTTTGAATTCAAAAGTGTAAAATGAACTCTTGTAAGGTCATGATGGTAAAATCTGGGTCAGGTAATCCTCAACCCCTTGTTCTTCCAGATTCAGGACCTCAGTGCGGAAGTGTGTCTTTTGATCCAGGGTATGATGCTCAAGGGATTCCAGGTGCAATTTGGTTTGGGGTGCAGGGAGGCTGACTTAGGACTGGCTAGTAGGGGAGGTGAAGAGAGCTGAGGCGTTGGCACAGGAGTTGGTTGCAGGTTGGGAAGATTTGGAGTAGAAGGTTGAAGAAAATGAGAGAAAAAGAGAGCAAAGCCCAGATTTCCCCCCAAGATATACTAGATTGACAGGACTGGCTACAGAGGAAGTATGGGAGAAAGAGCCAAGGAAGATGTGCCCATTGAGAGAAACTAGAGGGGCCAGAGCACTTGTGTATGTTTCCTTCACCACCTTAGACTTGTGTAATTGGTGCAATCAGAATCATTCTCTCAGAGAGGATCCTGAAAAGATGCAGGGATTGTTTGCCTCATTTTTAGAAGCCATGATCCCACTTTGGGAGATGTGAAAACAATGCTAACTGCTAAGTGAACTTCTTAGACTGAAGAAAGGTGTCCTCTCCCGAAGCCAAAAACCCTGCCTCCAGAGACCTCAGCGCAAGTGGCAGAAGTGGCTGCCTGGACAAGGGCACTGGAACTGGCTGAAAAGAAAGGAGTCACCATCTGCATGGACAGCTACACGTTTGGAGTGGTGCATGCCCATGCTGGACTGTGAGAAAAGAAGGAGGCAAAATGATGGAAGCAGCCCTCATTCCTTCCAGTGCAATTGCCCGGCGGCAGAGTACCTAGAAGAACGAAAAAAAGTTGGCCCTTTTGCCTGTCAGAACCCTGCCAAGGGGGAGGATGGGGTGTCCCTTTGAAACCATGTTTGGAAAGCCCTGGTCAATTGTATCCCAGCTCCGGTAGCTGAATGGGTGGGGGAAGGGCAACTCATTGCTTCCTATTTGTGTTCTGTGCCTGCTGTTTTGTTTTGATTTCTCTTCACAGGAATGTAAGAAATGCCCAGCCCACGCCCCTGGATGGCCGGGAGACTTTGTCTTAGTCCGGACGTGAGAAAAATGAGCCACCGAAAGAAAAAAGTGAGAAAAGCCTCTTCAAGTGTCGTTAATCAACTATACTGCTGCAAAAGTGGGAAAAAGAAAGTTCCAGCCCTGAGTAGTGGACTGTGTCTCCTGTAACATCAATGGATCCAGAGGACTTGGGACTCAAGCTTTTGTTCAAAAAGCAAAAATAATGGGCTGGTGGGAAATATTGGTGCTGTTGGTGCTCCCTGTAAAGGTCGGGACTGTACATCCTCCACACCTGAGAGCACTGAAGACTGATAATGTAGACTATGACTGCTAAATATGTAGAAAGAAAAAAAAATGCAAAAAAAGGGGAAATTATGTGAGAACACTCGGGCTGTGTATATGGGATTGAGTGTTCTCAAAAGGAGGGAGTTGTTGGAGACCATGTGAATTTGTACTCCTGTTCTAATGTTTAGCTAGGCCTGACTAGAGAATCTTGCATTCTTGTTTTCTGCTTTCTGTAAAATTGTTTCCTGCTTTCTTGCTGTTCTGTGAAACTGCTTGCTAAAGTTGCAAAGAAATCTGAATTGAAATGTAAGAGAGAGAAAAGTAAAGTTGCAGGCAGCCTTATTCAAGGCTGCAGTAAATGGGAGGGGGAAGAGGCCGGAGAATTGGCAAAGTGTACAGAGGGCACTGATAAGGGAAAAGCAAAATAAAATGTGTGTGTGTATGCAGTAAGTAAAGAGACAGAGAAAGGCGGGAGGAGTGGGGGAGTGGGGGGGTGCTAGCATCAGACTGAAGCATGTACTTTCCAAAGAACAGGACAAGATAGAATTGTACTGATAGACAAGGAACAGGAGGAAATGTATGTACCAAAGAAGGGCAAAGGAAGTTGTGGAATGTATGTGAAAGAGGTCATGATAAGAATGTTTTTCTACGCAACTGTATGTAAAATGACTGTATGTGATGCAAACCTGTATCTGATTCCATGCTGTATAAAAGATCCAAGAAGAACTTGAAATGGGGCTCTTGATTTGAGTCACAGACTCCTAGAGCCTACTTAAGGCCTTAAATAAAGTTGGTTTCCCTTCTCTAACTCAAGTGTGTTTATTGGGCAGGGCACACTGAGGTAAGGACCACCACTTTGCAGGGAGAGGACACTTTTTTGGTGCCGGCAACAGTATGCATCAATTGTGCACATTTTTTAAAAAAAATCTGTGCATTCTCTCCCATTGAGTAAAGTGTGATTCTGCATATTTTTCAAAAGCATAGTGGGTTTTTTTTATACACATATTTTGAACAGTCCCCCCCCCCCCTGAGAATCACATCACAAGTGCAAAAACATATGGACTTCTACCACAGTTTGCATTTGCATGTGTACAGTTCAGTTCAGGGAGATACGAACTGGGCAAATTCTTGTAAAAAAATTACTGGAACAAGGTTTTCATACATCCCTAATCTGGTAGTTCACCTTTATATCCCACAGGGCAAGATCTTAAAATTATCCTAGAATAATTGAGCAGCATGCCTCATTTGAAGGCACAGAGATCTGTCTTAATCCTGTATGGTTTTTTATTCAAACAACAACAGCAGCTCTTTTCACTGTACATTGTTCCCAGTACAGAAGAGAGCAGTTCACCTTTTATTAATGTTTACATATTTTAATGGATGCACATGTGTACAGATCCTTACCCTAGTTAATATATATATATATATATATATATATATGTAAATGGGTCTGAAGGTCAGGGAGAAAAGTGTCTCAATTATGCACAGTTTTTCATATAAAAGTATATAAACTGGTTCAATGTGCATGGTTCCCAGTTGAGAGGGAAGCTGTATTACACATTTCCCAGGCTGCCATTTCCTGTTTGTCATAAATCAGCAAAAACTTCCCTGAATTCCATCTTGAGGTTCATTCTGACTCGAGTCCAAATCAGATTGCGAGCTTTATATTTTTCTTTTCACATGAAAACCCATGTGTATTTTAAATCCATTTTCAGCTGTGTGCATCTTTGAAATGTACGCATCCTTCTCCCATTGATTAAAGTGTATTTGTGTGCATTTTTGCAAAAGCTCATATTTTTTCATACACATTTTTCAAATGTATGCATGCTGTCAAAGGCATTTTTTGGGGGACCACAAACCACATTGCAAGCTCAGAAATGTACGGACTTCGACTTCATGTTGACTCTGAGTCCATGTTCAGTTTGGAAGGTGCAAACTGGGTTAATCCTGATCAAAAATGAAATGAAGTGAATTTCTCATACATCCCTGTTTAGTTCCTGCCTCAATGGTGTTGGTTTTGGGGTTTGGGTTAGAGCAAATGCCCTTCAACTCCTTTTCTTCCGTTCCGATGGTCATCACCAACCATCTCCATAGAAATGCTCCATGTGACTGGTACCATGTATGATCCTTAGATGTGGATACACATGCCTTCTGTATTAAGAATTAATGCATTAAGAGGCTTATAGCCAATCTTTATATCCACGTTGCATTGCCATTGTGTCACGTTGTGTCTCCAAATTCCTTCGTTACATATGTGTAGAGTAATTCTATACAGGTTTGCTTCTGCAGAATGTAAAGCAGTGGACCTACACTTATTTTACATCCGTGATTAACAGGCCACATGCGCCCACCCCCCAGTGGTTTTTGCAGCCCTTGCTGGGTCCCACTACATTGCTGGAATCCCAGCAATTATGCTAGGAAACAATGCGCATGGGGAGTACACATCTTGCTTCCCAGCAGAATGGCACTCCTTAGACAGCTGTCTGGTAGGCTAGGCAGAGTAGGATTCTGCTAGGAAACATGTTGTGCACTACCCGTGCACCTTGCCTCCTAGCAGAAATACTGGAATTCTGCTGCCACATTACTGGCAGCGGTGAGGGAGTGGTGTGGCCTCCGGACAGTTCTGCATTTGCCCCTCAACCTCCAAACATGCCCACCCTACATTAGAGGGTTGCTATCTGGGACAGAAAAGGAAGTTATGTTGAAAACTTGGTAGCTGACTAGAAGAAGCCAGGAATGCATGCAGTAGAATGCACGAGGGAGCAGCCAGTGCCCCCTGCCTATAGGGAAACTTTAGTGTTCTCCAAAACTGTGCTTCAGGGTAACACTGCTGTCCCAGCCAGAAGGTTTTTCAGGGGAGGCTTTTCGGTGGGGCTCCTTTTCCATTGCAGGTTTTTCAGCTTTTATTTGGAGCTCTGTAGGAGCTATCCATGGTGCTCCATGGTGGTGAACCTATTTTGGGGATGGAGTTCAGCACCATGGATAGCTCCCATGAAGCTCCAAATAAAACTTGTAATGGAAAAGGAGCCCCACCGAAATAGGAGTCACCAGTCTCCCCTGGTTTTGTTCATCTCTCACCTTCTCTATAGACCACTTCTAGGCCTTGGGGACCTCAGCAACTGCCTTACCACTATAGTGATGGGCAAGCTCCCCCAGGCCCAATTCTGAATGGGACCAAATCCAATAAGTTAATTTTGGTCATGTGTCAGATTGGGGCTGAATTAAGCTCAA
Source organism: Shinisaurus crocodilurus (assembly GCA_021292165.1). Classification (NCBI taxonomy): domain Eukaryota; kingdom Metazoa; phylum Chordata; class Lepidosauria; order Squamata; family Shinisauridae; genus Shinisaurus; species Shinisaurus crocodilurus. The sequence goes on along the minus strand of CM037878.1, from coordinate 147,050,879 downwards.
GAAGAATTTGGATCAGGTTGTATCATCTTGCTACCACTGCAAGCATCCTTTCCCAAACTTTTCCTTGCTAGTGAAGGACGAAGGTAAGGAAGACTGGTGCCAATGGATGCCTCATGCTTAAGGCCTGGGATCATCCATCCATTACTTATGTTTCTCATGCTTCCCTGTGCCAATGGATATCCCAACCCCGTAGGAGTTTCCTGGCCTTAAGCAGGAGGCCTACACTGCCACCAGCCCTTCCCACCACTGCTCCCCTCACAAGGGTAATTTGAGAGAGGGGGATTCACTGGCAGGGAGGACTGCTGGGGTGGGATGGCACAGAACTGAACATGTCCCAAGCCAGGCACACATTTTGGAGAGTTCTAGGGCTGGGCCTAACTCAACATGAACTTGAAGAGAGGGTTGGCAGATGTACATTTATATTCCAAGCTACCCTTCTGCTTGAGATTTGGCAACATCACTGCATTTTGCCACCATCTGAAAATGGCTGTCTGGAACAGGAAAATAATACCTATACCTCAGTCCAGCATGCATGGAACAGGCTTAGGACCAGAGTACCTCAACAACTGTTTACTTGTGCATGAATCTTTGAGATCTGCTGGTGAGACCCTTGTCATGGTTCTCCTGCATACTGAGGTCAGGTGGTTGTTGTCCAGGGAACTGAACTTTTCTGTGGTGGTACCTGGTATAAAGGGATGTTTTCCTGGCACCAACACTACTGATTTACACACACATACCATTTTGTTCATACAGGCATTTTGATTTAGTGTGTTTGAGTGTTGCAGCTACAGGTTTTGAAGTCTGTCTTGAATTGTATGAAGTCTGTCTTGAATTGCATCGCATGCAGTTTTTTGTTTTTCTTTTAACGGTTTGCTGCAATATTATTTTAGCTGATTTAGATCTGGTTGCTTTACTGCTTTGAGCTAATGCACTTGTTCAGTATTTGATTTAATTATTTTTGTTTTGTTGTTGTCTCAGAATGATCAAGGAGAGATGTAAATTTATTAAATACATACATACTTACATAGGTATGCAATGTCTACTGTGCGTGGAAGAAAATTGGTCAACAGGGAGGGGCACTTCTCTTTGGAATGACAACTTTTTTTCCAGCCCAGCTCCAGTCCTTTAAGAGTAGCAGGATAAGTACAGCTTCTCTCACCACAGCATCCTCATGCTGGGGAATCCAGATATTGGATTTTTGCCTCTCATGCACCTATTTAAAGCACAGGAGCTGGGCCACTAAAAGGTGACAACCACTACTAGTCTCTTGTTTCCTTTTCGCAGCATGCCTGCAATCACACTGACACTGTCCTTTTTCAACTCTTAAGGGGGGGAAACCTAAACTTTTGTTATGCCTAGATAATTTCTGATTGAACTCCATGGCTTCAGAGCAATTATTCACATGAGTGAAGTTAATAGTATTGCTCCCATGACTAAAACCTACTCATGGACATAAGCATTTACCTTCTGTCTAAGCAACTGGTCCAGATCTTACATTACTACCACAAATGCTTTCTTTTCACTGGCAAAAAAAATGCTGTACACCTGCAGCTGCCAAGAGCTTTAAGGAAGGCAGGTGAGTATTATGGAGCGGGGGGGGGGGGGATAGGCCACTTTTTTCTTCTTTTCTGGGTAAAGAAAATAGGCCAGTAACATGCACACTAGAGCAAAATGTATAGGAATTGAAAGAATGAATAATGTTTAGTCTCCGTATACCTGTAAATTAGGGCACCTCACTCACCCCATATGGCTTAAAGACAGACAATAGGCAGACAGGTAACTGTTCACAGGTAAGAATTCTGCCTAAACCAATTAATGTTTATCTTCACTGCAGGGCTTCAGTGTATCACTGTTTCTCTGGCTGTCTCGGGGCCAAAAGAGACATTACTTTAAACCTGTGCCTAGACATCTTTTGTTTTCTTTTTAACTAGAGTTAAAAAGTAGGTGCAGGGGGGGGGCTGATCTGTATCTTAAAAGCACCCCCCCATCTTCCACACTAGGATCCTGATCTGGATTGGGAGCCCTGTGCCTACTCTAGAGTAAAAATATGGGGGGGGGGAAGAGACATAGCTGCTAGACATGGATTTCAAGTGATGTCCGTTTTGGCCCTAAGGAACCAGGACTGTCTGTACTCCTTCATATGAATGCCAGGGATGGGGACTCGGTCTCGAGGACTTGACTCGTGAGTCCCCCCTCTGACTCGACTCGGACTCGAGTCCCAATATTTTTAATGGGACTCGAGACTCGACTCGAGAATCGAGACCAAGGACTCTTCAACATCCCTGGGCTGTGCCAGAAGGAGTGGAGATGAGCGTGATTGCCGGCGAAGAGCGCAGGGAAGCGAGGTGTGCCGCTGCTCGGCCACTATGGACGGCTACCAGGAGTGCAGCCCCAACAGTGTGTCAAGATTTATTTTGATTGATGTGTTGCGTACTTGGGAGAGGCAGAAGAAGGACCTGAGATTACTCTGTGTGGCTGCTCTGAGTGTGTTTCTGGTTCCAGCAAGTTCATCACCAGTGGAGCGGGTGTTCAGTGAGGGTGCAATTGTGATGAGATCTCACCGTTCCAGAATGGGGGGGCCAAACATTTAGAAAAAATCATGTTCCTCAAATGCAACATGGATAAGTTTTAGGAAGTACAGCAAGTTTATTTTTTAAAATCATTTTTCTAAAATGCAACCTTTCAGACATTTTGGGTTTGGCTGCCTCTGCCTGCCTGCTTTGGGGTTCCCTGCCTCCTCTGCCTGCCTGGTTATTTTGGGTTTGTCTGCCTGGTCTGTTCTTGCTAACATCAGTTGCAGAGTTTTGAAATAAAAAGGCATACTTGTGCCTAGAATTTATTTAAACCACACATCTGAAGTAGCCTTATTTTGTTGGGGAAACCCCCCATTGATTTTAATAGGGACTCGTGGAGTCAGCTTTGGGAGGGACTCAGTGACTCGTGAGTCACCATTTTGGACCAAGGACTCGGACTCGAGAGTCGGGTCCAAAGACTCGTGACTCGACTCATGACTCGAGACCAAGGACTCTTCAACATCCCTGATGAATGCCAGTATAGCTTGCTACTGTAGCTTGCTTTGGATGGGTTAGAAGAGTAGGGCTCTAGGGTGGAAGAAGTTAGGGAGTGGGGAGAAATTTGTCCAGTTTGCATTTTAATGTGAACTTGCCTAACCATTCTTTCAAACCAAGACAAAACCCCAAATCCTTCAAAATTCACACTTCTCCTAATTTTTCAATGGAGTTCTCCAATTAAAAAAATGCATACAAAATGCATATATTAGGGGAAACTGCACACAAAATGTTTATATTCATGAAAATAACATTAACATTGCATTATATTAGATAAATTGCTTGCAAAAACTATGTACATTTAAAAAAAAGTATTAGGAGAAATGCACACAAAAATGCATATATATTTTCATGCAAACTTTTTTAAAAAATTAATTCTCTAAGTTCAGGATGAACCAAACTTAAAATTGGAAACATTCTCAAACTTTGGGACAAACCAAACTTAAGATTCAAAAGATGAGAAACTGAGAGAAACTAAAATTGTACAGATGCATCCACCACACAAAAGGCTCCCCACTTCCTGGCTGTTAGGGACATACAAGAATTTCATTCCTGTTCACATGAGAACCCCGAATTCGAACGTAAGCAGGAACACAATTCTTGGAAAAATTTTGCAACTTCCCTAACTGCATTCATGTTCGAAATCCTCCCCTCCCCGCATCCATATTTTCACACTTTAGCCTATGGGGGGGTGGGGAATGCACATTTTTGGTTGGGGAAAAGTGTGCAATTTTCCCAATTCAAAACATATGATTTTTAAGAAAATTCATATGTTTTCAATTGGAAAAATTGCACACTTCTAAAAATGTGCATTTTCCCCAGTTTAAAAACGGTAAAATAAGGATGCTCACATTTAGGAATGCAAACAAGATGAAACAAGCTTCAGGGAAGAATTCGGAGAACCTCAACAAACTTGAAGATTTCATACACATTTACTGGAAGTGATTCATTTTAATTTCTGTAAGAAAAACGTATTTCTTCTTCTCTCTCTTTTTTAATATGGTTTTAGTTTTGTTTTGCTGTAATTCACATTTAGAAAAATAATTTAAAAAAAATGTTTGCCCACCCCTAGGCTCATTTCTTCCCAATGAGCATGTTTCACAATGCACTTGGACAGTTGCAGGAACAGGAGGCCCTTACATGCTTCTTAAGAGTTTGAGTGTCCTGCATAAAGCAAGAAGGATAGCTGGATGGAGATATGGGAGGCATATATGGGAGCCCTGTCATGCTACAGAGTACATGTGCTCCTATATGCCTGCTGAGGGGCAGGATGGAAGGAATTTTGCACCACTGAACATATCTCAATCCCTCTGCATGTGGTGGCTGTATCCATGAGGGAATGGATTACGCCATAATTCATATGCTGTGTTTGTTTAAATAGCAATTTGGAGGCTCTAGTATTCTACTCACCCTGCTAAACATTGGTTAAACCAGTGTAAAATGAGCCCCCTTTATAAAAAAAACAATGCTAAATCTGCCTGCAAGTTACAATATAATGATTCAAGTATATGCATTAAAATAACATGCTATAATGTAGATATGTGTCTTTTCTCAAAAGCCTTTTGCATCCTAACTTTTTAAAGGCTCTACACATTTTTGCCCTATAACTCAATTACTTGCATCCACTTGTGAAGTTGTTGACCTTAAGGGGATTCACTAAGCCCTTCCCTTGAGATCCCTTTACAGCAATTTTTAAGTATGAGAAGCAGGCAAGTGTAATCACAAAATGAAAATGAATTTCATCAAGTAAATGTATACGTTGATGCTTGCCTTGACATAACCATCACAACGCCGAGTTCACAGCAGAGTGAGAAGTGATCATGAATTAATTAATCAGAATAGAAGAAATAGATCTCCCACACCAAAGAAGTCCTGAAAATTATATTTTAATTGCTTTTTGTTTTTAGGTAATCAACATTAATATCACTGATGACACTGATGGCAGATCCCATTTAATAAACTCAGTGTTAAATAATGGAATATATGTTCAGTGGAAAAACAATATTAGAGGATCTAGAACAGTGTTCTCCAATAGCTGGCTGGGGCATGCTGGGAGTTGTAGGCCAAAAACATCAGGGGACCTAAGGTTGGAGAACACTGACCTAGGAGGTGATAGAACCAGGAGTGACAAATTGCATTCATCCATATTTGACTAATGCTCTTGAAATGGGAAGTGCTCTTAGGAGACCAAGGATGTTTCTGGTTCCTAGTGATGGAAAGTAAGTTCCAGCTAACATCTCCAGAGCAGCTATTCCCTGTGCTGGCACTTGTACCCCTTGGTTGTGGAGAAAACCTGAAGTGCCTGATTGCCATGGGCCTAGATCTCACTGAGGTGGCCAACCTATGCCTTGCTGTAGCACTTCAAATTCCAGGTTAGAGGTCACATGACAATACACCTCATTATTATTATTATTATTATTATTATTATTATTATTATTATTATTTAAATAAATCCCCTGCATATAGAAAACTAGTGTGTCAGGGAGAATGGTAGGCCAGAACCCTTTATCCCAGATACATGTTTTCAATACAGAGGGATTTTATTTTTTGTATGGAGGAGCATTCCATGATCCTATGGCCTCAAATGCTATTCCCTGGGCAGAATTCTCGCCTCAGTGAGAGCTGGACCTCGTTGCCATAATCCTAAACAGAAGCTGGATCCAAAGTACATTTTACTTTAAAGATGATGCTAGCAGCTACTTCTAGAGTAAGTGTAGGGCCCCAACCTGGATCAGGACCTTCATGGGCGTAGGAGGGCTTGGCAAACAATGATCTGCTTGCTTTAATGGATCACTATTTAAAATAATGTGTGCTTTGGCCCTCAGAGGCTGTGTGTGTGTATATGCATCCATGCGGATTCAGAGATGGCAACTTTGGAAGGTCCCCACCATAAGAAAAGGGCTCATTTGACCTCTGCCTCTTGTCAGAGCAGTACCTCTTTGACCTTGAGCCAGTGTGGTGTAGGGGTGAGAGTACTGGACTGGGACTCAGGAAATCCGGGTTCTAGTCCCCACTAGGCCATGAGGCTCACTGGGCGACTTTGGGCCAGTCACTGACTCTCAGCCTAATCTACCTCACAGGGTTGTTGTGAGGATAAAACAGAGAGGAAGACAATTAAGTAAGCTGACTTGGGTTCCTTGCAGGGAAAAAGGCAGGTATAAATATTATAAACAATAAATAAAAAACAAAAAGGAGCAGCCATAGAAACACTTACCCACTTTCCCAACAAACTTCTGGCTTACTCCATGACATAGGATGGAGGCCACATGCTGAAGCTAAGAAGGTATGAGCTTGAGCTGGGTCAGTGCTTCGATGGGTGACTGCCAGGGCTACCCATGTCAGTTCTCCTGCATTGAGCAGGGGGTTGGACTCGATGGCCTTATAGGCCCCTTCCAACTCTCCTATTCTATGATTCATTCTGATCCTGCAGGCACTTACCAATATCACCCATGGGTATTTAGCCAGGTCCTGTATCCACTTACCTCACTCAGTGAATCTTCATCCTGGTCCCACAAATGCTTCCCTGCTTCACTTGCAGGCATTTAGCCTGGTCCTGCAGTCACTTACCTTGCTCAGTGACCCTCCATCCTGGTCCTGCAGCTACTTACTAGTATCACCCACAGACTTTTATCCTGGAGCTGTAACTACTTAACAATATTACTCCAGGCCATACCACCTTCTCTGGTGAGTACTTGCTTTTTCATTTTTTAAATAAATTTTATTTAATTATTATAAACTACATACAAAACTATAAAACACAAACATACAACTAAAATAAATCATAAGGTGCACCCCCCCACCAGCCTAGGGACCAACTAATATACAACCATCCCCTTTATCTATTAAATTCCACATTCCAAAAATATAACATATCTTGACAAGGCATACTCCCCTTCCCCTTTATTAATACATAGTCTAATAACTGATTCCATATATCCATAAAATTATTCTTCTTTAATTGTCCCTTTTTGCATTTGATACTACAAGTTAGTTTATCATTTAGGGCTATATCCCAAACTTCCTTATACCAATCAGTTATTAGAAAAACATGCACTTTCCATTTCCTCGTTATCATTAACCTAGCCGCAGTTAACAAGTTCACAATTAATTCCTTCGTATTTTGGGCACAAGTGACTTTATCAGTTATTGATAACAAAGCAAGTTTAGGACAGACCTCTAGATTAATACCAATAATTTCCGATATTTCTGTAAAAACCTCCCACCAAACTTCCAGAACATTTTTACCACTCCACCACATATGAGCATATGTACCTATTTCCTGACATCCTCTCCAGCAAAGTGCGGAGCAATTGTTATCTATTCTATAATCTTACTGGGGTTAGGTACCATCTCATAGGGATGTTACATTTTGTCTTGCGTGGGCTGAGTGGGACCGAACTCGGCCCCGCTTGCGCCTACCTGAGGCCAGCCAGTGGCTCCTCGGCTCGGCTCTCCGCGGCGAGCCGTCCGTGCTGGTCCCATCGTGTCACTTCCAGCGTGCCAGAAGTGACGCGACGGGACCCTGCTCCAACGCGCTGGACCCCCGCGCTGTTTTTGGCGGGGGGAACCAGGGCAACAGGGCTGTTTAAGCCCTGTTGCCCTGGTTCCCCCCGCCAAAAACATAGCACGGGGGTCCAGCGCGCCGGAAGTGACACGATGGGGGACTGACCAGCTCGGCCGACGCCAGCAGTTCGAGCAGCGCAGAGAACGCTCCGCACCGCTCAGAAGATCGAGCATGGGGGGCCGCCACCGCGGAGAGCCGAGCCGCGGAGAGCCAAGCCTCAGAGAGCTGCAAGCCCCCCCCATAATATCTCCATATTATTTTATAGAAATTCTTCTTTATCCTAGTTGACATAACTTTCACAATCCGTCTATCCCATATATTATTCCAGCCCACCTTTGAGGTCACCTCTTCAAATTCATTATCCCATACTATCTTTAGATGGTCATCTTGTTCTTCCGCTTTTTGGATCAGTCTGTATAAATCCCTTGTTATACCTCTTGTAGACGCGTTCCCTTCTAAACCATCTCTAGACATAACAATCTTTTCAAAATTAGTTAAATCTCTCTCATCCTCGGTTTTCCTTTTCCACTTCTTCAGCCACGGTTCTAACTGTAATAAATTTAACCACGACACTCTTCTTCTCCCAACAATTCTCATTATTTGGTCTCTAGTCCCCATCTTTTCTAACCAATCCGATAATCTAAAAACCCTTGCTTCTCTTAATATACCCTCCAAATCCACTCTTAAATTTTCGGGAAAGTCATTTAGAGCCACCACCGGAGTTAAAGGAGAAATCCCTGGTATAAATATATTCCTCATAGTACTCCAAATCTCTAACAAACTTCTTTAAAAGGGGTTGTCTATATTTCTTATCAGTGAGTACTTGCATAGTAAGCTAAGAAGTGTTCCTGATTCTGCTGCAACAATGGACTCTAATGATCTGGTGAAGTAACAAGGATCAATAAAGTTTATAGTGGCTATATTTCTGTGGTCAAGTTGTTATTTTAATGTAGCTGCAGGAAATGACATGCTTCCTTCGGTGGAGGGGATGCATTGTTGGATGTCTTACATATGGACATAGGAAGCTGCCATACTGAATCAGAACATTAGTCCGTATAGCCAAGTATTATCTACTGACAGTAGCTCTCCAAGACCTCAGATAGAGAACATTGGTGAGATCATTTAGCTGAATATGCCAGTTATGAAGTCCCTGGAGCTGTTTGGAGTTCTTAGCCCCCATCCTGAACCTAGCCTTCTAGGGGTTGCTAGGTAAACTGCAAGGCCAGTCCAGTTATTTTGGCACCTGAGGCCAAAAATCCCACAAGCCCTTCCCCCCACTTCCCTGGAAGTAAAAATACAGTCATAATAAATTAATGAACAATGTGCTGTCCTTTCATGACACTCAAAATCAACTGCCTGCAGCAGCTACTTCACTCTACTTATGGTAGGAGTGGCCCTGTTAAGCTGCATTATGTGGATGTTAAATTGCTCTATCTTTCTCAGCAGGGCTAGATCCACCTTACAAATCCATAAATCAATAGCTTCCACCACCTATGAGTTAACAGAGCAGTAGAGTTCTTAAATATTGTGGTGGAGGAAGTGATCTAACTGTTGGGTTTTGCATAGGCAGAACGAGATTACCACCTGACATCAGGATTATCACCTGACCTGGTGGGTGTCTCTTGAGTTCAAGTACACAAGGTCTTTAGTCACGAGACATAGTCTCAAGATGATATGACTCAGCAACCTTGGGACAGATTTGGGGTAAACATGTTGATGAATAGGTTATACAACTGGGGTGAGTAATATCCTATTTATAGGTGCAGGGTCTATGGTATAAAGCTAACACACTTGTTGATAGCTTCACTCCTCCTCCTTCTCCTTCTCCTCTTCTCCTCTCGTCTCGACTTGTTCTGGACTTCACTTCATCTAGCCTTACCACTGGGGTATTGGATTTGAGTCTGCAATCATGTAGTGAGTAAGAGATGCATTGCTTGCCTTAATCCCATGTAATTGGGTCTTACAAATAAACTCTTTAATCTTTATTAACTGCTGTTATCTCCTCCTTCCGCCTGCGTGACTGGGACTGAGGGTCATTGGCTAGGGAAGCTTTTGAACCCGGGTCAGTCCAGCTCTCACATCTGGTTATGGGCCCAGTCCAGATAAGCCCAGATAATCATCAGAGATAAGATTGTTATCTCAGATGGGGCAGATAAGCCCACAGAGACGCAGTACGGAGAAATTCGGCAGTTATAGAGTTAAAGGATTTGTTTACTATTTGTAGGAATGGTTTGTAAATAAACCGGGAAGGCGATGTATGTTGCTAAAGCTGGATGCTGATAACAGCGGCTTGGAATGCAGCACAACTGAAGAATGCAGAAACAGAGAGACGAAGGATTTTTCGTTTTGGAAGCAGCTGGAATGGAGGTGCCAGGCTTGGCAATTCCAAGGCTACAGACTGTGAAAAGAAGCTGGAACGGAGGTGCCGGTTCGGGCAGCTACTAGGCTGAAAGGTGAACAACGCTGGACACAAGGATTTCGTTTTCCACAGCGTGCTGGAGTGATTGTTAAGGAGCTGTATCGGGCAAGGAAATATCTCCAGGAGGCTCTGTGTCTACTCATTTGAGTCAAGGCTACAGCAGGAGGATCATATTTCTTTTACAGCTTGCTTCTTCGCTCAGCAGCGGATCAGCTATCTTTTGCATTGTATCAACAAGTGGCTTGGATTACAAATGACGTGGATTACGTCTGACGTGGGCAAAGCGTCTGGAGCGTCATGTAGCAGCAAAGTCACGTGTGACAGGAACGTATCTTGGGAAACCTGATACTACACGGGAGGCTGTATCAAACCAGCGGAGGCGTGGTTTTAAAACAGCAGGAGAAAAACAGCGCGGCAGTTTTGAACAGAGAAAGCTGTGCTTAAAATGAGAAGCTGTTCTTCATTTTCTTCATGTGGGATCACAGAAGAAAGGGGCTTGAAATCAGCAGGGGTGCTGCTGATGGGAAAAACTTTGTGTTTTAACCCAGGACATAACAAAATGGACACATTATTTTGTTTGAACAGAAGCAGTGGATTGTTTAAACGAAGCTTTCTGTGTTGGACATGAATAAACAGGAAGAGGACTATGCAAATGGTCAGGAGTTTAACAGTCATGTTTTTTGAAAATGTATTTCTTGAAAGTTTGGATAACTTGGATTCAAGAAAGTGTAATATATGCTCTGGAAATGTCAGGAAATGTATATGAATGATGACTTGAGTATATTGTGGATTTCTCTGTAGCAAAATGTAAAATACTGAATTAGTAGGTATGTTTATATGGCAAAGCTAAGAGATGGATTATTTCTTTCATACTGTAATGATGTAAATAAAGAAATGGAAAGTTGTACTGATGCAACTATAAAAAGGTTAAATGCTTATATGTATGACATGTACATGCATGCATATCACATGATGTTTGATCATTTAGATTCACAGGCCTGTGAAAGAAAATGCAAACTGTGTTGGGGAAAGCATTTGGAAATGGTAATTTTCACATGAAAGGTAATTTTGTGCACATAAACAAGAGATGCTAGCTTCAACAGGTAAACTGGAAGGCAAGCTGAAAAACCAGTTCATTTCATTGGTTTTTAGAGGAAAGGCACGTTATTTCATGATGTTAATTGATCAATACACGAGGTACAGGTTGTGTACATGTTAGATAGAAAGCTGAAGTATTGAACAGAGTCAAGGTGTTTTGTGCTTGGATGGGAAACAAGCATATTACCCATGTTACCTATTTCTTTTGAGATATGGGGAAGTTCAATTCAGTGCATGTTTTGATGCATTTCTAACAGGATGTGGTATTGAACACATGGATTGTGTGGAAGAGTAAACAAACACTCAGAAGAGGTGATACTAATTTGGCTAATGAGGTTTGGGTAGAAGCTCTTAAATGTTTTGATTATGTACGTGATAGAAGTTTTAGTTCTGTATTGAACTGTACACCTTATAGAAAATAGTGTAGAAGGAGGAATCTTCTGGAGAAACATTTCAGGATCTTGGATCTGATATGTAGGTACATACACCTCAAAGTTAGAAGAAATCTGTAAGGGAGCTTACATGAGATTTTTCTAGAAATGAGAATATTGTGTTTTACATGAACAACACTTGGATAATGAGATTATCTAGAAGTGTTTAGTATAATGCTGAATGAAAAGGTGAGATCATTTTTCAAAATTAATTCTGTTAATGCAGGAGATGCATTCAAGGTCAGAGTCAGAATAGAGAAGCATTTGCTGAAAGACAGTCAGGTAAATTTGACAAACTGATACACATTTGGTTTAGAGATGGGAGACTAAACAAATGATTGTTCATCATTGGTGCAAGTTTATTGGAACAGGAACCTGATAACTGATGAGGTAAGGAACAGGTGAGTCAAACAACCTGTGAGATATCAGGATGAATTTGCAGGAAAAACCATTTGAAACTTCAAAATTTCAAAGAGGTGAAAAAATTGTCTGTTAAGGAAGCTAAACCATAGCTTCAGGCTATGCAAGCTGAGTTGAATTCTTTGGATAAAGAACAAAATATGGAAGCTGGTGAAAGAAACAGCAGTCCATGGAACTCATTGTTACCAGATAGATTTTTTTTAAATGAAAACTAACCAGATTGGAAAAGGTTATATGACAAATAGCAAGATTGGTTGCTTGTGATTTTGCTCAAGTTAAAAGGAGCTTGAAAATCATGAGTGAGTGTAACAACAATTTGCTTTGAAACAGTTAGACTGATGTTTAAGAATGTGGAAAGATGTATAAATATTTCACAATTGGAAATATTGGAACATAAGCATTTTAAATGAGAGGAAGTCTTTGGAAAACTGTCTGAGAACTTTCTGAGAATATTTTTCTGTAGGAAAAGCTAAAATCAGCTGGAGGCTGGAATTCTGTTTTGAACTCAAACATTGCTGAATTGAGATTTGCACAGAGAGGCAGATCAATGTTTGTTTGTTAAACAGGAGGAACAGGGACATAGACTGTATGTACTTGTTAAATGGATGATCTATTGTTTTTTCTGGACAGATAAAAGCAATATGATATAATTGATCCAGGGTTTGGAATTTCATTTTAAATTGAAACTGCTTGGTGGTGGATCAACTGTTTATTTGTAAATAGAGGTTGAGGGAGAACCAAGAGGGCAGTACTTACTGCAACAAACCAGAGGATGTGATTGAGAATTTTGGAGATAGTTAACTCAGTGAGAGACTCCAAATAATTGAGGATTTTCAAGCACATGCTGATGGAAAAGCAGTTTGAATGCTACACAGGAGCATTGGGCTGTTGAGCTTTACTGTACAAGCAACAAGGCCAGATATTGCTGTCAGTGTAATAGGCAGACTGTTAGACCAACAGGACATGCTTGGAGAGCTCTGAAAAGGAGTTGAGTGTTATCTGGAGGGAACATCACACTTCAGACTAAGATTTACAAGTCAGAGCACAGGTGGCTTACAGATTCACAGAAATGCCAGTTGTGGTTGTGATAGTAAGAACAACAAGAACACACCTGAAGTTTGTTATTTTTATAACCATACTTTGTTTGATTGATTTTGTAGAAACAATCATCTAGAGGTTAGAGTTCAACTGAAACTGAACTGAATACATTGTATTATGTATTGTGCTATTATGCTATTGTAAAGCTTGAATAGTTATTGCATGTGTTTAAATAGTTTAAATTGTTAAAAATGTTTAAATGATGCTGGGATTGATGTGAAAAACCTATTACAGTTTTTTCAGGAAACCAAGGCAGGATTGCTATGCTGCAGGCAGATAGCAATACACAACGTTTTGGGTTTGCAAATAAAACTGTGTTATGAAGAGGGATACATCAGAAGTGATTTGATGGTGGTTCAAATTTCTGGCAGGTAAAGTCATTCCTGCAAAAGTTTTTTTTATCAAAGTCCATAGATGAAGGAACAGCATCAGATGTCAACAAAGCTGTTGCTGTTGTATGAGGTAAATAACCACATTCTGCGCAAATGCAAAAGCAGGGGGATGTTGGGTTTTGCATAGGCAGAACGAGATTACCACCTGACATCAGGATTATCACCTGACCTGGTGGGTGTCTCTTGAGTTCAAGTACACAAGGTCTTTAGTCACGAGACATAGTCTCCTCTCGACTTGTTCTGGACTTCACTTCATCTAGCCTTACCACTGGGGTATTGGATTTGAGTCTGCAATCATGTAGTAAGTAAGAGATGCATTGCTTGCCTTAATCCCATGTAATTGGGTCTTACAAATAAACTCTTTAATCTTTATTAACTGCTGTTATCTCCTTCTTCCGCCTGCGTGACTGGGACTGAGGGTCATTGGCTAGGGAAGCTTTTGAACCCGGGTCAGTCCAGCTCTCACACTAACTGGGGTACTGAGTTACAACTCTGCCAGCTTCCAACCGCTATCCATGCAACACCCCTGGAGGGTGAGCACACACCTTCGTAGTAGCTTGGCTGAGTTACTAAGACAAAAATGTAGGCTGAATAAGGGGTTATTCAGAATCACCTTGAATTAGAGCACACAGGTAACTTAATCAGAACATTATGTTTATTAACAAAACACAAATAACAGAATTGCAGTCAATGTAAGAAGAAAATAAAATGGCCACTTCTTATGTGCTACAGAGGATCAATGGCAATAGTCAGGTCAGGAAGATAAATCTCTCTAGGCCCTCCTGGAAGAAGATGTAGCATGAATTCCAGGAGACATGGCTAGTAGAGCCGGGCACAAATGATCTCTCAAAATTCTTTACTGTTTTTATGGGCAGCGAAATTACTGTATTTGTAGGGACAATTTCACTGTGTCCCCCCCCCCCCCGGGGAAGAGAAATTCTCTAATAACTTCTCACTGGTAGGGTTCACCATTGGTTGGTAAGAGTTGTAGCACTTTTCTTCCCCCGTGCAGGAGGTTTCCATTTTTCTGCTTCATTCTCAGGGTATTTGATCATTCATTTTGAATTTTGTGGTCTCTTTGACCTTACCTAATTACTGTGAGGTGGCCGAGGGTACTGTCTCTGTGTTTCTTTCTACTACACTGCAGCCTCCCAGGTGGCCTGCACTTCCTGATCTGAAAAAGCCCTATGAGAGGAATTACCTCATGTTTTCCCTGGGGAGGAAGTACAGGAAGCCAAGAGGCTATAGGCTGTAGGCAGGGCTCTCCAACCTTGGGTCCCCAGATGTTGCTGGACTACAGCTCCCAGAATCCCTTGCCACTAGCCATGCTGGCTGGGTACGCTGGGAGCTGTACGCCAGCAACGTCTGGGGACCCAAGGTACGAGAGCCCTGCATTGTACAATGAAAGACAGGGCACTCGCACACACTCCTCGGCCAACTCATGAGTAAGGTAAGCACAAGAACCCTGAACTAAACCCATGAGAATTTCTCCAAAATTGCTTTTCCTTTTAATTTCTTTTCAAAAGAAATTTCTATCAAATTGAATGAAAATGGTTGACAAATATGTGGGAGAAATTTTCTGTACAGCACTAACAGCTAGCTAACACTAAACTGGAGACTCAGGTTCATATTTATAGTATGTTGCCTCTGAAACTGATGCAATGGGATGAGCTGTTTCAGGATATTCAGCAGGGGTAAAATAAAGGTCTACCTATAGTAACAACATTAACTTTTGTTCTTTGGGAAGGTAGGTATGTTGGGGGTCTAAGTGAAACAAAGGTTAGTCAATGTAAGTGAGATGTGCTTTTGCTTCATGGGAAGGAAGGCAGTTTATGGCTCCAAGTAAATAAAGGCCAGCTACAGACTTACAATTTAACTGTTGTAACCCAGCAGTTATGGAACATGGGACCTTCTGCATACACAACACATATTCTTCCACCAAGCTATAGCCTTCATCCCCCCCCCCTTTATGGCTTTTCCAGGCCACCTCGGGCACTAATCCCCTGCCTAAATGTAAAGCTGAAATGTGTATTTCAAGGACAATCTATAGGCATTCCAAATGTTTTATTCCAACTTCATCAGCAAGTGCAAGTTAACCCTTTGGTGATGCCATCTATCCAGCTTGGTGGGGCAATACTGGAAAATGTCGATCATTTTCTCTCTCTTAGCAGCTATCTTTCTGTTACAGCTAACATTGACAGTGAAATCCAGCATCGTTTGAGCTCCGCAAGTGTTGCATTTTCTCGAATGAAGCGTAGAGTGTTCAAGGATCGGGATATCTGTAGGGAGACCAAAACGCTGGTTTATAAAGCTATTGTATTACCAACTTTATTGTATGCCTGCGAAACATGGACTATCCATAAACGTCACTTCCACCTCCTTGAAAGATTTCATCAGCGTTGCCTCCGGAAAATCCTGCGAATTACTTGGGAAGATAGGCGAACAAATGTCAGTGTACTGGAAGAAGCAAAGACTACTAGCGTTGAAAAAATGATCCTTCAACGCCAACTTAAATGGACTGGTCATGTTGTTCGAATGTCTGAGTGCCATCTCCCAAAGCAGTTACTTTATTCCCAACTCAAGGATGGAAAGCGAAATATCGGTGGTCAGTATAAAAGGTTTAAAGATGTACTTAAGGCTAATCTAAAAAAAATGCAATATAAACATCGAGAACTGGGAAGCTCTGGCACATGAACAATCTAAATGGAGGTTGGCCTTTCACAAAGGTTCCATGGACTTTGAAGAAGCCCGAGTGCAAGGTGAAAGGGAGAAACGTGCTAAGCGAAAAGTACGTCGAACGAATCCTTTACAGGACCATCTTCCATCTGGTAACCTGTGTCCTCACTGTGGGAAGCTGTGTGGATCTAGAATTGGCCTCCACAGTCACTTACAGACCCATCGCTAGAGTCTACACATTTTTTTTAGAATTTTCTCTTTTTACAATTTTCTTTTTGTAATTTTATCCTGAAAGACAATCTTACTCGGTCACGAGTGATCGCCTATGTATGTAGCCTATGTATGTATGTATGTATGATGTAGGCCCTGAGTTGATGAGAGAAATATGAAGAATATTTCTCTCTTTGGATTCACATAAATGTGGAAGAGTAGAGGAAATATATGTCTGTTTCATTTTCTAGATCTGAAATTAAATGAACAATTATATCAATTAAGTGTACTATGACACTCAACCTGGGATGCGGAACCTGAGAAGGCCCACAGGGATTCCCCATCAGGCCCTGCAACTTCTTCCCCTTCCCTCTGTCTTGGAGGAAAATGCTCTTTTCTCCAGCCAGCAGCCAATCAGAGGATAAGAAAGGGTTCCCTTTCTCAGTGCTTAGCAGGGGAAAGTGCTTATCTCTGATCAGCTGCTGATTGGAGATGATAGCTTTTCCCAGTGAGGCCAGAGGATTCTGCTTTCTTCTGAATGGTTATATAGAGGCTTGCCTTGCTTCCTTGTGAGTAGACATGATGCTTCCTTCTGAGTATAAATGCTATTTGACAGTACTGCTCAGTGATTCAGTCCTTTTTCCTTCTGAGGCATGTCCTACTTACTTCTGAGTAGACATGCTGCTCATGCTTGGTTCTGAGTAGGCATGCTTCTTGCTATAAATTGGTAACAATGGAATTTGTGGGAGGGGTTGGATATATTTCATCCACACCCACTTTTGCCTATGGCTCTGCCTACCACTGGAACGCTGCCCCAAGAGCTTCCCTGAAAGGGAATCTAGTCAGGCCAAAAAGGTTGCCTCACCCTGCACTAGACACTGACATTCTTGGCCAGTATGACCCCAAGGGGATTTCCTAATACTCCCACTAATGGTTATGACCTTAAAAGATGCAGATTAAGTGGGACCTTGAGTCTGTATGTGAGACCACCATACTGACCCTCATCAAAGTTGGGGAAGACTTTCAGACTTGATCCAGCTATTAACCTATAACCTATATACTTTGGTGGATGCAGAAAAATACATGTGGTAGAATCCTGAATTGTTAGATGCCTAACCATCTAACAATGTGGGATTCATTCCCAAGAGATGAGGCTATAGATCTCCTACAACTTGTCATACAGTAGGTGACATTGAGCAGAAGGTTATCCCTAACCATTGACCTTGGGAACAAAGATGGCCTTTGATAGATTCAGCTAAGACAGGAGTGGGCAACCTCCAAAACTCCAGGAGTAATTTTTACTCCTGAACCCCTGGCCCTAGCCACAGTCTTTGGGGCACTGTTGGGCACCCAGAAAAAAAAACGCCCAAATCACCTCACCCTTTTGGTGCTCCGTAGCAGCTACAGAGTGCGTAAAGGGCCAAATTTAAGTTGCAAAAAAGTTGAATTTGACCATTCAGTTGCTCTAAAGCTGCTATGGATGCCATTTTTTCGCTATAAAAGAAATGTAACATTTTTTGGAGGGACAACGGCAAGCAGCGGGGGCCATAGGGGTGGTGGTGACCGAGGCTGCAAGGGCTGCATGCAGCCCATCATCTGTGTGTTGCCCACCCAAGCTAGGAACATCTCAGATGCACATTGTAGGCAAAGGCTTTCACTTCTGCTGATTTTGGGGAAAGGTCCATGCACTGCCAGGTACCAAAATGCCTATTGTCACAAACAGCATTTGCTAGCTCAAGCAACAGAGCAAGGGTGCTGCTGTCCTTTGATTTGGCACTGCAACTGCTTGTCTGCATGATATGGCTGGTGTAGGGGTAGGAATGCACAATGGCCCTTTACAGGAATGATGCCATTCTCTTTATCAGACCCTAAAACCTTGGTTCCCCAGCTAACAAGCTTTTGTATCTAGCTGTTCCTGACTCCCAGCTGAGCAGGAGCACAGGAGAGAGGCTCCAGCTGTTGTGGGGGCTGTGATAGGCAAGCAGGCTCCCAGAGAGCGAGCGAACAGAGCGAGCGCACAGGGAGAGCAAACAGGAGTTTGGTAGTGGAATTTGGCAGGGGAGGTCAAGGGGGAGGTCCCTAAGAAATTTTCTAGATTGCTTGTTTTGTTCTAGTAACACGCCCTTATAGACCAGGGGGACTCTGTTGTTAACATTCAGGGAAGGCAGGACAAGGCACCAACCATTCCAGTACAAAAAGAAAGGCAGAAACAAAAAGGGAACAGAGAACTATGGACGGACAGGACTCACCAGTGGTGGTGACCTGCAATGTGTGTGCAATTCATAGATTCATAGATTCATAGATTATAGAGTTGGAAGGAGCCTACAAGGCTATCGTTTTCCAGCCAGAGATCAACATGGCCTACACGTGCAACAAGTGCAAGCTGCTCACGCTGTTGGAAGAAAAGGTCAGAGGACTGGAGCAGCAAGTGTCAACCCTCAGGAGTTAGTATAAGAGAAAGTGAAGAGTTCTTAGACAGAACGATGGATCTACAGCAGCGAAGCGTAGTACAAGAGCCAGAAGGGCAACGGCAGGATGAGGCAGAGTCGGAGACTGCTGAGGCAAGGAAAAATAACGTAGGGAGAACTCCCTAGAAAAGGGTGACTGTTAGGAACAGAAGAACTAGAAGACATTCTGCACCTGTGGAAGCAGTGGAGTTATGGAACAGCAGGTACTTGAGGTTGAGACCGGAGGACAGCCTGCAGAGGACGAATTACCTGGCACCCAACGTCAGCAAGAGGATGAAGGTCAGTCAAGTGGAGGCAATCAAACCAAGGCCTACAGCAAGAGAAAGAGAAGAGTACTAGTAGTGGGAGACTCCCTCCTGCGGGGGATCGAAGCCAAAGTATGTTGCGAAGACCCATGGACTCGCCAGGTGTGCTGTCTCCCCAGGGCACAGATTAATGATGTGACAGAACAGCTGCCGAGGCTCATACAGCCCACTGACACATACCCCTTTCTTCTTCTCCACGTGGGTACAAATGATACTGCCAAGCGGAGTTATGAAGAAATCACGGCAGACTTTGAAGAGTTGGGAAAGGAACTCAAGAACTTTTGGGCCCAGATAGTTTTCTCATCCATCCTTCCAGTACTTGGAAGAGGAATAGAAAGGGAAAGAAAAATACTCCGAGTGAATGACTGGCTACGAAGGTGGTGCCGACGTGAGAGATTTGGATTCTGGGACCACGGGCTACACTTCCTGGAAGATGGACTGCTGGCAAAGGATGGGTTGCACCTCACAAGGACTGGGAAGTATGTGTTTGGCCACAGCATGAGGAACTTAATCAAGAGGGCTTTAAACTGAATCCAACAGGGGAGGGAGACATAAACTCGGGGGTAACAATGGAAGTAGGCCTCTGTGCAACAATGGAGAGAACAGCTCCAGTGGTGCCCAATGATAGTCTACCACAAAATGTAGGAAGAAAGTCGGACTATAAAGCAAATAGACTTCGATGTCTCTATACTAATGCCCAGAGTATGGGCAACAAACAGAACAGACTTGAACTCTGATACATGAGGGCAAATATGACTTGATTGGTATAACTGAAACCTGTTGGGATGACTCCCATGGCTGGAATACAGCAATTGCCCAGGAGGGGTGGGAGTTTTTAAAAAAGGAAATTCTAGAGGCACAATGGCAAAGAATTTCCACAAGAAAAAAAGGCAGAGGACAACAGAAGCCAGTGTGGCTTCACAAAAACCTCAGAGATGACCTGAAAACAAAAAAGGACACATATAGGATGTGGAAGAAAGGCCAGGCTACAAGGGAAGAATACAGGCAGGTAGCACAGAACTGCAGGAATAGTGTCAGGAAGGCTAAAGCTGAGAATGAGCTGAGGCTAGCCAGGGATGCTAAACACAACAAAAAAGCTTTCTTCAGATACATGCATAGTAAAAGACAGAGGAAAGCAATGGTGGTTCAACTACGCAATGAGGATGGCAAATTGATAACAGAAGACAAAGAAAAGGCAGAAGTGTTCAATTCCTACTTCAGCTCGGTCTTCTCCCAAAAGAGGGTCTATGACCCCCCTGGCAAACCTGAAGTGCAGACTGAAGGGGCAGGATTGCAGCTTGAGATTGATAGGCAAACGGTCAAGGAACACCTGATTACTTTGAACGAGTTTAAATCTCCAGGATCTGACGAACTGCCTCCTATAGTAATAAAGGAACTGGCAGAAGAACTCTCAGAACCACTGTCTATTATCTTGATAAATCATGGAGGACGGGTGAAGTGCCAGATTACTGGAGGAGGGCAAATGTTGTTCCTATCTTCAAAAAGGGCAAGAAGGAGGAACCTGGGAACTACAGACCAGTCAGTCTAACATCAATCCCTGGGAAAATTTTGGAGCAGGTTATAAAGAAGTCAGTCTGCAAGCACCTTGAAAACAATGCAGTGATTACTAGAAGCCAGCATGGATTTGTCAAGAACAAATCCTGCCAGACTAATCTGATCTCATTTTTTGATCGGGTAACCTCCCTTGTGGACTGTGGGAATGCTGTGGACATCATATATCTGGCCTTCAGCAAAGCTTGTGGTGGCTTTCAAGGGAGGGGGAAGAAGGAAAACCAGCTGCAGGGATGGCGGAAGACCATGGGCAGCTGATGGGGAAATAGTTGGAATGGCCCAAGTCTTTCCTAGTTTTCAGAGAATATTTGGAAGAAATCTGAGCAAATTTCTCAGAATTTCTGAAAAGGCTTAGAACAGAGGTTCCCAAACTGTGGTCTGTGTGTGGACTACTGGTGGTCTGTCAGCTCCATTTAGGTTGTCTGTAGAAAACTTAAGGAACAGTTGAGAATACTTGTACTTGGCCCTGCCCTTGAATTGCCCCACCCCCAATGATGGAGTTCAAGTCTCTTTTGATCAGGACAAATTATCAAACAGGAGGGAAAAACCTGGCCTAGGGACATGGTTATCATAATAGGGCACTAGTGCATACTAATTTTCCCTTAAACGTTACCAGTTAAAGAGTTCCCTTTCCAGTGGCTTAGTAGGGCCATGATTTTCATAACATGGCTCTGGTTTTGATGATGATATTGGTGCTAAAGAAAAATGTGTTATTAAAATACTAGTTGTGCGCGTGCTTTGATTTGTAAAATAAAAATGGGTTATTAAGCAGTCAATGGGGGGGGGGGAAGTTTGAGAATCACTGACTCAGAAAGAACAAGCCAATTCCAAATTGAGATGCGTGAGTTTGCCTATCTTTTTATGCTTTTGGCATAATCTCAGGCTACTGGGTTAACTGTCTAAATTATAGTTTGGGTTGGGGATCTCATGTATCAGTTTTGTATGACTGAAAAAAGTATTTCAGTTATAATTCAAATGGGAACAAAAATTTACAGATGCATCATTGTGAGGAAGGAAGGTCAATTGTCAGTTGGAGGTGATTAACACTTAGCAGGAAATTTCAGAGAGAATGTCTACATAATAGCAGACTTGAATGGATGTGAAATCTATACAATACATATATAAAGGAAAACAAGATATCTTTGTCTAGCAGGCTGAATGCTTAATCATTAGATCTAGCAGGCCTGACATTACAAAAATTGCGGTACTTTGGAAGAGGGATACCAAAATTAATATACAGAACAGCATATATCATTTCTCTGCCAGTAGTGAGTATTTCAATAAGGGCAATTGTATAGAAATTATTGCTGATCTTTATTTCAAGGAGAAAACTCGAAGCTAGGTGAAAGAGCTCACTAAAAGCAAAGAGCTTTTTTTAAAAAAAGAAAAGAAAAACAAAACTCCATTTCACATTTGTCTCCATTGAGTTTTAGCTCAAGAACCACCTTGGTTTGAAAGCAGCCATTTATAGAGCAAACTCTGATTGCATGAAGGTCACAGATTAAAGTCTTATTGTCAGTCAACAAGTCTGAGAAAAAGGACAGAAGCAAATGTACATATCAAAGAAATCCCATCTTTTACCAGTGATTTTTATATTTTTTTTTGGGTGGAGGGAAATGAGAATGCTGGGGGAGTGGGGGTGGGGGGGAGATTACATAATGTTATATGGTATGTTTTTCATGGAGTTGACTGCTAGGACACATTGGCTAAAAGCAAGGCTGTACTAACTTGCTTTTTTAACTGTAATTTGCAAATTCATAGCACTTCTTGTTCCAGCAGGCCTTCAGGGAATAAAATTGGACCTATGAGAAACCAATGGATTTGCACTGCTCTTATAGTTATTGTTGTATTAGCTGTGATATTTTATATAATTTTAATTTTTAATACTGTTTCTGATTTAAATATATTTTTAACTTTTGTATTTTTCTATTTATATGTTTTAACTGAACAAATTTTAATGTTGTAAAGCCGCCTTGAGTCCCAGTATTGGGAAAAATGTGGAATAAATTTATTATTTTATTATTATTATTATTATTATTATTATTATTATTATTATTATTATTATTTCAGTAGCACAGGACTTCAAATCTCTAGAGTGAAGTGATGCCAGGCCTGACGGAAGCATTTTAAAGTTAGGAATACTTTTCTTTAGCATTCCAAGTTGCTAGATAAAGGAATTACAGCTGAGACAACTGCTAAAACCAGATCTTAGGTACAGCTAAAATTTTAATAAGGGTTAGCATGTAGATGACTTTTTCTCAGTGGTCAAAGCACTTCAGATACATTACCTTAGTAAACAGCTAGTACCACAGCCTGACTCACAGTTCAGAAGTATTAATTTTCAAAACTGTTTTAAAACTGCCTTTTCTTTCCTTCAGATGCCTCAGATGTTTTCTTTTAGCAGGAATTTCCAAATTCATCTCAAAATTTCAAGGGGAATCCAGTGGTAAAACTAGTAAGACAGCACACTGCAGGTTTGCTGATAAATAGCATTCCTATTGCAAACACACAGCATGAGAATGCTTTGGCTATGTGATTGCTGGCTAGTAGTTTAGTAGTTATTGCTGAGATCTAAAGAGGACCTTTAGGCATACCCAAGGGCTAAAATATACTTAGTGGAATTTCTGATTTGTTTTCTTTGACCAGCAATTCTTCCCTCCACCCCTCTCCCTGCTCCACTATACAATGCAATATAACATTGCTTTTGAGTGTCCATTGGTTGCAGTTTAGCATGAGAGGGTAGAGAGGGAGGGTGCTGATCAAGAAACACGTGTGACCTGTTGGAGGATATGGTTAAATGGAGTCAGTCCTAAACTGATTAGGACAAAGCAGAGTTTCCTCCTTAAGCACAGCCTGCTTTATTGAAACTGGTCTCACCATGTGAGTTGCTGAACTCTTGTCTCTTATGGCTATTAAAAGGAACGGAATGTCCACACAAGGTTTAAAACTAAAGACATCGATCAGTTCTTACTTACAGATCACTCACATATATGCAGGATACATACAGGCAGATTACTTTCATTATAGAAGATCTCTGGCTGGAAGCCAGCTCTGACTTGCATCCTCCATGTTGGGAGAAGAGATAGCAGCGAGGCAAACTAACTTCCACAAAGAAGCAGGAAGTAGATAGAGAGCAGCAGAGAGCTCTGGCCAGAGAGGCCAAAAGTAGGGAGGAGAGGTTTCTTTAGTTGGCCCATTCCTCCCACCCTAATGACCCCACGGTGTGGACATGCAGAACCAGGTGTGTGGTTCTTTGGATTCTGATCATTGTTGCTATTTCTGTGTCGTTGCATTCAGGACTATTTTTGTGACTTAGCTCTTACTGGCCCAGACTGGTACATTCACAGCCTTACATGTTAGTAGGAACATGACAAGCATGTTAATTCTTAAGGGAGCCATTCCCTGATTACAATGTTTCTCGATTGAAATCGGAGTGGTAGAACTACAGCCAATATTGTTGTTGTTCGGCCAAAATGGTTAAAAAGGTGTAGTGGAGAATGCAAACCTATATACTCACTTACCTGGAAATAAGCCCCATTGAACCCAATGGGGCTTACTTCTGAGTAGACACGTATAGGTTCATTCTGTAAAACTATTATTCTGTAAAACTTTATTTAATTTATAAATAACGCTATTACAATTTTAAAAACAGAGAAACAACAGCTACATGGACCGACTCTACTCAGCAACACATTTATAAATCCCAGCTGAGTGTTCTGGGCTTCAATAATTAGTTCATGGGTTGTGTTTCCTGAACCACCCCTGCCAGATAACAAAAGTGGTACCACAAAATATATCATCATCATCATCAGGTGATCACTCGTGATCGAGTAAGATTGTCTTCCAGGATTAAAAAAAATAATAATTAATTTTTTTACAAAAAGAAAATTTTAAAAGGAGGAAATTCTAAAGAAAATTGTGTAGACTCTAGTGATGGGTCCGTAAGTGACTGTGGAGGCCAATTCTAGATCCACACAGCTTCCCACAGTGAGGACACAGGTTACCAGATGGAAGATGGTCCTGTAAAGGATTCATTTGACATGCTTTTCGCTTAGCACGTTTCTCCCTTTCACCTTGCACTCAGGCTTCTTCAAAGTCCATGGAACCTTTGTGAAAGGCCAACTTCCATTTAGATCGTTCATGGGCCAGAGCTTCCCAGTTTTCGATGTTTATATTCCATTTTTTTAGATTAGCCTTAAGAACATCTTTAAACCTCTTATACAGGCCTGTGGCTTACGCTGGCTCAACTTGTCTGAGTGTGGAAAGCTAAACAGGGTCAGGCCTGGTTATTACTTGGATGGGAGACCCCTCCTCTAGTTTCCTGCATTGAGCAGAGGGTTGGACTCGATAGCCTTGTAGGCTCCTTCCAACTCTATGATCTATGAAATCTATGAAATCTATACTGACCACCGATATTCCGCTTTCCATCCTTGAGTTGGGAATAAAGTAACTGCTTTGGGAGATGGCAGTCAGACATTCGAACAACATGACCAGTCCACTGAAGTTGGTGTTGAAGGATCATTTTTTCAACGCTAGTAGTCTTTGCTTCTTCCAGTACACTGACATTTGTTCGCCTATCTTCCCAAGTAATTCGCAGGATTTTCTGGAGGCAACGTTGATGAAATCTTTCAAGGAGGTGGAACTGATAGATAGTCCATGTTTCGCAGGCATACAATAAAGTTGGTAATACAATGGCTTCATAAACCAGTGTTTTGGTCTTCTTACAAATATCCCGATCCTCGAACACTCTATGTCACAAAATAGATATCTATTACTCAAACAGTATTAGAGAATAACAAATTATAACAATACAATTAGGATGATTAGAAGCATAATAGAATAGTTAGTGGTTAGCATTTTTCTTATTACATTTACAGAGTAATCCTATTGCCCCTAGACAGTGCCTAGAGCAGGACTCTCCAGCCTTGGGTCCCCAGGTGTTGCTGGACTACAGCTCCCAGAATCCCTTGCCTTTAGCCATGCTGACTGGGTATGCTAGGGAGCTGTAAGCCAGCGACATCTGGGGACCCAGGGTTGGAGAGCCCTGGTCTAGAGGGTGATAGGATTTTTCAGAGTCCCCACTCCAAGGTCCGGAGAGAGCTCCAACCTCACAGCTGGGACTTCGTTCTCGGAGTGCCCTCCCACCCCCTCCTCGCAGCCATAAGAGAGACCTCGGAGATGGGTTGAAGAGGGTGTGACAGGATATGATATATCCTCGTGGTGCCCCAGCCTCCTTCCCTCCCTGTCCGAAGCACCTCAACTAGATGGCCAAAATTGGCCATTTAGCTGACTTGCAGGGCGGGAGGAGTGGGGAGGCAAAGATTGCCTCCGCGATCCTCCCGCCCTACATAGGATGCTTGTAATCCTCTGAGTTTGGAGGCTTACGGGCATCTCCTTTGCATTGTACCCTTATAATTCTATTCCTCTTAACCAACTCAGTGGTCATCATTGTGATCTTATAGTTACCTATCTGGCAGATATGGGTGGCAAAACTTAGGGAATCATGTTTGGTAGCTTTCTTGTTCTCCCAGGATCTCTCTGTTCAACCCGATATACGTTTTACCTTCTATAGCATTCTATCGTTATTTTTTAATTTCTTTATCTTAAACACATCTGTGCACCTTGACACAAACAGCCGCTTCAGGACTAGTCATAGCTCCTGCCCTTAGCTTCTGTACATAACTCTTAAGAGGTCTTTTTATTAATGCAGCCAGGCTTACAGCTAACTTCAGAAGCACCCTTGTGAAGGTCCCTCTCCTAAATCAAGCAGCTTTTTGCTTCCAAGGATGAAGCAACCTACCCGTGGCAAGCTCCTTCCCAGTTCCAAGAACACATTTTGCACTTAAAAGCTAGCTATAGCATATATAGTCAACCACTCTATAACTACAGTTACTACACACAGATTATACTGAATAATATTCTTATAAAATACAATGAATTCTTATTAATACATTGCGTACAATTTACAATACACTGCATATTTTGAGAGCCAGTGTGGCGTAGTGGTGAGAGTGTTGGACTGGGACTTAGGAAATCAAGGTTCTAGTCCCCGTTCAACCATGAAACTCACTGGGTGACTTTGGGCCAGTCACTGACTCTCAGCCTAACCTACCTCACAGGGTTGTTGTGAGGATAAAATGGAGGGGAGGAGGAGGATTATGTAAGATGCCTTGGGTTCCTTGAAGGAAAAAAGGTGGGGTATAAATATAATAAATAAATAAATAAATAAATTATCCCCATCTTCAAAGAGCTCTTCTGGTAAAAGCCACTATTATCCAATCACTATTTTTCTGATAAACATTCACTTCTTATTACATTATGTACACTTTAATGACTTCATAAAGATTCAGTTTCATGGTATAACGAATTATAAATTGAGCAACATGTCATGGCCAAGTAGTATAAAAAGTAGTTGCTCATTGATTTATTAACAAAAGTAGTTTTCTTCTTCATGGTATGTGCAAATCGCTTTGCTGTCAGTGCCATGAAATGCATTTGGAGAATTGAAAAAGATTCTAGACAGCAGCACATCTATGCCAATTTGCCAAACACGCAAGCGGCTTTGTAGTATATGAAAAAGTATGTTAAGAGAGAGCTCTATGAATGAATAACTTCATTATATGTATGTAGGCCAGATCGGAGTTCTGCCAGATTTGTATTTTACTTTTAAAAAATGTTTTATTTGTTTAAATTATTTTACACTGCTTTTCCAAAGCTCAGAATTGTTTACAAAATAGAACACATCAGATCACACATACCGTATATCATTAAAAATACACAGACAGACTAAACACAGATGAGAACAGGGTTACTGAATATCTACCAAGGTATCTAGCATCTAGCCTTCCGAATCAGAAGCCAATCAAAAGAGGTGTGCCTTGCAGCACTTTCTAGAAGAAAGCAAGTAAAAAGGCAGAAATGTGCACTTCAGGGGGAAGATTGTTTCATAGCCTCAAGACAATTGCTCTGAAAGCCCTGATTGTAGCAGCTCCAGTTCTCATTTCCTCATGGTGATGGAATATGAAGGGGAACCTGATTAGGAGAGCATAATTGGCATTGGGGAGCTGGATGATGTAGGGAGAGGCAGCCTCTAAGACAGGGCGGGGGACCTCTTTCAGCCTGAGGGCTGAATTCCATTTTGGAGAAGCTCCTGGGGGCCACATTCCAGTGGTGAGTGAGGCCAAAGGCAAAAGCCTTGGGACCAAAATATCAAAACTACCAGCATATTTTAGCTTAAAGCTCTCACTGCCAGTTACTGAGCTGTAGGAGAGGCATTTCAACCTTTTAGAATGGGGGGGGGGAGACATGCAAAAGCTGGAAAACCACCAAACAATTGGCAGTCAGTGGAAAGGGATGATGTGGCCATGAAAAGGGGGCATGGCTATCTGGGAACCTGGAGGGCCCATGGGCCTGAGGTTCTGCACCCCTGCTCTAAGATATGTGGTTCATGAGCACCATGAATTGGGCCTAGCTAGATGCATTCTGGGAACAGGTGTGTCAAGGTTCCGCTACTGCAGGGACCCCTCGACCTGCCTTTGGAAGATCTCTGCCTCTTCTCAAAGCTTCTCCCGTTCCAGGAGATCAAATCCTTTGCCTGTTTCCAGTAGCATGGGTGTAGGCTTTAGACGTGGTGAATAAGTCACTCCAACAAACCAGGGTACACAACAACACTTTACTTATTATATTAGGGTATTTGCTTAATAGAGCAGTTATAATTCAAAAGCAAGTATGATAAAATAAAACAAACAAATAATACAAGGTTCTCTAGCTTATCTTCAGACTACCTCTCTCCTCTGCAGTCAGTCTCTCTCTAGCTGACCACACCCCACACATATATAGCCTTCCCAGGATTGGAAGGTTATAACCAGGTGACCTTGATCAGGAGAAATAATTCTTAACTTCTATTGGGTGAACTAAAACTCTCAAGCTCCCCCTCCCATCCTGAAGTGTTTGGGCCTTCAGGCTTCAACTAATCCAGGGAAGTGTTTGGGCCTTCAGGCCTCAGCAAACTTAAGCCTGTGTAGGCCTCAATCCCTCACATCTTCCCCCCCTTCTCCTCAAGTGGAACAATTTCCCTTTTACAGAAGAGAATTGTGAAACGTTAACCTACACAAAAAGGCAACTGTTTTTTGTTTATTTCCTAGACAAAGCATCGGCTATCCCATTCTCCTTCCCAGGCACATGTTCAATGTTCATTTGAAATTCCTGCAATTTCCAAGACCATCTCTGAAGCTTGGAGTTGGTATTTTGCATTGTTTGTATCCATTGTAAGGCATGGTGATCAGTCCATAAAGTAAATTCCTGCCCAAAAACATAAGGCTTGAGCTTGTCCAGAGCCCACACTACTGCCAGACATTCCTTTTGGATCGTAGACAGGTTTCTCTCCCTGGGTAGAAGCTTCCTAGGCTACTGGATGTTTAACAGAGTCATAGTCTTGTAACAATACTGCACCTATGCCAGTCTCAGAGGCATCTGTAGCCACAATAAATGTTTTTTCAAAGTCAGGTGCTCTTGACACAGGCCTTGAGCTTAAAATGTCCTTTAGTCTATCAAAAGCTCTTTGACATTCATCAGTCCACACAATTTTGTCAGGTTTACATTTCTTGGTTAAATCAGTCAAAGGTCCAGCAATTTCACCAAAATGGGGAACAAATCTCCTGTAATACCCAGCAAATCCCAAGAATGACCTGACCTGTTTCTTGGTTGTAGGTATGTCCCAGGTTCTGATAGCTTCAACCTTGTCCCATAATGGTGTGATATGACCATTTCCAACCCTGTGCCCTAAGTATACTACCTCTGGCACCTTCTGCACCTGTAAAGCTACTCCACTCCTCTCATAGTGTAGCTTCATCATATTTACATGTACTACCCTGGGTCTTTTTTCAGATTTTTCTTAACCACCACATAGGTTAAATCATCCATTTTCTCTCTGACTGTGTAGGGGCCTTCCCAAGCAGCCTTAAGCTTGTCTTTGCGCAGGGGAAGAAATATCATTACCTGATCCCCTACCTCAAATACTCTAGAGCGTGCCTTTTGATCATACCAGAACTTTTGCACCTCTTGGGCTTTGGTTACATTGGCTTGAACTAGTTTACAGAGTGTGTCTAGGGTTTGTCTAAGTTTTAACACATATTCCACCACAGAGGTTTTGTTTTCTATGAGTTTACCTTCCCAGTTTTCCCTCAGGAGATCAAGAGGGCCTCTCACTCTTCTGCCATACAACAGCTCGAAAGGTGAGAATCCCGTTGATTCCCGTGGAACTTCCCTGTAGGCAAAGAGTAGGTGTTGCAGTTTGTCATCCCAGTCATTTGGGTGTGTGTTTACATAAGCCCTAATCATTCCTTTGAGTGTGGCGTTAAATCTTTCCACCATTCCATTGCATTGTGGGTGATAAGGAGTGGTTTTCAAGTGTTTTACCCCGCAACACTTCCACAGACACTCCATTATCTCAGAGAGGAAATTTGACCCACAATCTGTTAAGATTTCAGAGGGAAATCCAGTTCTGCAAAATATAGTTAGCAAAGCCTCAGCTACAGACGGAGCATCTATAGAGGCTAGTGCTACAGCTTCTGGGTATCTTGTGGCAAAATCCACCACTGTGAGGATGTACTTTTTTCCCTTGCGGGTGGGTTTAGTGAAAGGCCCTACAATATCCATGCCCACCCTAAAGAAAGCTTCTCCTATAATAGGCAGAGGCTGCAAAGGGGCTTTACTGTGATGCCCTGCCTTTCCCACACGCTGACAGGTTTCACAAGACCTGCAGTACTCTGCTACTTGCTTAGCAATTCCAGGCCAAAAAAAGTTTGCCATGAGCCTTTGTTTAGTCTTGTTTTTCCCCAAGTGTCCTGCGCATGGCACATCATGGGCTAGTTCTAGCAACCTTAGCCGGAATTGGTTAGGTACTACCAGTTGCTTTAGTGGTTCCCAGGTTAACTCTTGGGTTTTTGGTAACCACAGCCTATACAGCAATCCTTTCTCCCAAATAATCTGCTCCCTTCTTTCCTCAGAGAAGGGCCTCTCCTGAGGGAGAGCAACTCTTTTCAGAGGCTCCAAACTAGGATCACTGAGGACTTCCTGCTTGAATTCCTCTACTCCTCTTAAATCAGGAAAAGGGGTCTCTAGCGCCTTCTCCTCTACAGAACCACCTGCCTCAGTTGTTTCACTGGCTTTCAGGTCTACAGGTTGCATGGAGGCTTGTTCTGTTGTTTCGGTTTGGGGAGGGTCTGGGGTTGGTTTTGGACCTTCCGGAATCACTGTGGGTTGTACCTCTAGTACCTTTTCTTTTACATTAACTTTTGCCTGGTCCTGCCTTGAAATTTCCTCCCTTTCCTTTTGCTTGCGGGTTACCACACATATTTGAGCTTCTGGGCCCATTATATCCCTTCCCACAATGATAGGGGCAAATTGGGTTGGAGGTTCCATCACCCCAACTTCATACAGACCCCTCCATCCCCTCCATTCTATGGATAACCTTGCTACTGGGACTTCAAAGGAGGGACCATTCACTCCCTGGATCTCAATAGACATTCCTGGTACCAAATCTTCAGGTGTCACCAAATCTGCTCGGATCAGAGAAACATCAGCTCCAGAATCCAACATCGCCATAATGGTCTTATCCTTTACATAAACAGGTTCTTTAAACTGATTATTAACCTCTTCCCTGTTGGTGATCACAAATCCACAATTATAGGGGTTTTTTATGCTTGCTACACCTTGTGGCTTGGTTTGTTCGGGTTTAGGACTACCTAGGTTAGCTGGTGTTATTGCTTTTAACTTGGGGCAGCTATTCCTGATGTGTCCTGTCTGACCACACGCATAACAGGCACAGTCTCTGGGGTGAGAAGGATCAACAGGAGGTTTTTTGAACTCCTTTTTACTTGGGGCTTCCCATTTCCCCCCCTTCTTCTCAGACTCAATCCTGGGGCCTAACCCTTCCCGGTTTTCAATCAGTTTGTCAGCCATTTCTGCAGCTTGGTTTACAGTTTCAGGATCTTTATCCTTAACCTTCAGTTTTATTTCTCTGGGCAACCGAAAATAAAACTGATCCAGAGCCATAAGCTCTAGCACCTTTTCCCTGTTGTCAGCTTTTGCTTCATCCACCCATTTCAGTAGCAGGTTTTTTAGTTTTGTTGCAAATTCTACCATAGATTTACCAGGTTGAGGTGTTAACCCTCTGAACTTTTTCCTAAAGTGCTCAGGGCCTAACCTGAACCTTTTAAACACAGTTTCTTTGAATTGAGCATAGGAAACAGCCTCCCCCTCTGGCATGCTATTATAAATCTCTGCCAGCTCCCCTTTGATTAAATTAGGCACAAACTTCATGTAGTCACCCTCCTGCAGTCCCCACTTCTGTGCTGCCCTTTCAAAAGTGGTCAGGAACACTTGTGGGTCTTCTCCTGGGGTGTATGCTGTGAAGTCCTTCGGGGTAACTCTGACAGGCTGCTCCTCTTTCAATTTCATCATCCTTTCCTCGTGTCTGTGTTGCTCTTCTTGGGCTTGAAGTTGCTTTCTCTGGGCTTGAAGTTTCTCCTGGTGCAGCTTTTCCTCATGTCTGCGTTGCTCTTCCCACACCTTTTCCTCGTGTCTGCGTTGTTCTTCCTGGGCCTTAAGTTGCTTCTGTTGCAGTCGAAGCCGTTCCCACTCCAACCTGGTCTCTTCTTCCTTCTGCTTTGCCACTAGCCGCAGTTCCTTTTCACGGAGCTCCCATTCTTTTGTTTGGGGTCCTGCTACACTAAGGCTAGAGGGTGCAGCTCCTTCTATTGCCGCCTGGGAGATCAGCATAACTTTCAGTTCTTCTGCTGTTTTCTCCTCCCATGGCAAATTGTCCTTTTTACACTGCTCAATCAGGGCAGTTTTGTTCATGGAGAGATATTGGCTCATTTTAATTGCCTCACTGGGTCCCTATTCCGCAGGCCTGAAGTTAAAACATACACTGCTTTTGCCAGCTCTATTAGTAAAAAACCCAATTACTGTTTGGAGTGCTTAATCTCACTGTTCAGGATCGCTCCGCTGCCACCATCTGTCAAGGTTCCGCTACTGCAGGGATCCCTCGACCTGCCTTTGGAAGATCTCTGCCTCTTCTCAAAGCTTCTCCCGTTCCAGGAGATCAAATCCTTTGCCTGTTTCCAGTAGCATGGGTGTAGGCTTTAGACGTGGTGAATAAGTCACTCCAACAAACCAGGGTACACAACAACACTTTACTTATTATATTAGGGTATTTGCTTAATAGAGCAGTTATAATTCAAAAGCAAGTATGATAAAATAAAACAAACAAATAATACAAGGTTCTCTAGCTTATCTTCATCTCTACTGAAAATACACCTGTTGCTTTTAAGGTGTAATATACTGAGTAATGGAAAAACTAGCTTGAATGGCTCCAATTATTAATGCATTCCAGCAACACAATAGAAATTTTCCATGGGGGTGATTGATGGGGAAAACAACTTTATTTAATTGTGAAAATTATTTTGCTCAAGGTTTCTCAAATTTTCAATCCCAATCCACATGGTAAATGCTTCTCTATTCTGCCAGGCCATCAGTCTATCAAGTGCTTACATGAAAACTGTGATTACTTACCACTTGGCAAATTGCTATCTGCATTCATCCTCTCTCTTTTGAATATCAGTTTGTATAAAACATACACTTCTGCTCTCCTCACTACTGTCTGAATAATGGAGGGGCTCCCAAGAAATTGGAAATTGGAGGGAAGGTGTGAGAGAGGGAGACACAGCATTGGAAGACATGAAGCTGAGATGAGGGATAGTGATGAATTTTGTGGAGAGAAAGCCAGACCAAGCACACACACCTACACCGCCACCTGCGTGACCTCCGCCTAGGGCAGAGGCAGCTCAGTTCCGAGCAGTCATTTGCATCAGCCTACATCTGCATTCACCTCAATAGGACACATCTACATACCCCCCCAGTAGCTTCCCCTGGCAGCCTTACGAAGAGCTGCAAATCACCCTCAAGCACCGGGGGGGCACTGGGATGCCCCGGCAGTCTCAAAGAGCTGCCAAGTACTCCCAAGCACCCAGGGGTACCAGGATCCTGGCAGGAGGAGCCGGTTTTACCTGACAACAGGAAGGGAGGGGGGAGCGGAAGAGGAGGTAAAAGAGGAGCCCCAAGCCCCGGGAGGTTTTTGAATGTTGGGTGCAGGGTTGCACGGACCGTCCATGACTACCTCTCTCCTCTGCAGTCAGTCTCTCTCTAGCTGACCACACCCCACACATATATAGCCTTCCCAGGATTGGAAGGTTATAACCAGGTGACCTTGATCAGGAGAAATAATTCTTAACTTCTATTGGGTGAACTAAAACTCTCAAACTCCCCCTCCCATCCTGAAGTGTTTGGGCCTTCAGGCTTCAACTAATCCAGGGAAGTATTTGGGCCTTCAGGCCTCAGCAAACTTAAGCCTGTGTAGGCCTCAATCCCTCACAAGGTGTAACTGTTAAAACATAGGCCTCTTACCCACTTATGGAAATGGGTTGATCCATCAGATTGTATGGGGGGCAAATTTTGCCTTCTAATTTTTGGGGGACAAAATCTTCTGAATCGTTTCAGGTAGAAGGGAAAGCTGCAGGTTTTTTTTTTAAAAGCCTTTATGTACTGTGTAAAGTAAAGTTCTTCCTCTTCTTCTCCCCACCCCCCCATACAGGATTCCCAATGTCCTGTATTGACCTTTACAGAATGCCATCAAAAAAGACAGTTTGCTGCCCCAAGCAATTCACAGTCTTTCTCACAGTGGAGGAAACACAACAGAGAGGAAAAGAATGGGAGAAGATAGGCTAACCCAGGATGAATGCAAGCAAATGCCATTACTAGCCTTGCCTTTCATCCTTATTATAGCTGGATTTGCAAAATAAATTCTCTGCACATTTCTGCCTTTTTTACTTGCTTTCTTCTAGAGGCGAATGAGGCGAATCAGTACACCGCTACTTACCAATCAGCACCTGTTTAAAAGACAGGCCCCAAACTCACTTTGGACTGCTGGAAGCAATGGTCATTGCAACTTGACCGAAGCCAGATACTCCTGCCAGCCCCCGGACCGAGACTCGTGCTTTCTTGACTTCGGAACACCCCTGACCACGCTTCAGCCTGTTCCTACACTGCTTTGTTTTATTTTGGTTTCGGACATATCTCTTGGCTTTCAACCGTGGACTGTGCTAACGACAACGGCTTATCCGTGGACCAGACGATTTATGACATGTAGGCCATTGTCAGTAATGGTGGGAGCAAAAGACACCTTTGGATAAAAAACCCAACAACACTTATATCTGTCTTGACAAGTCTCAACACAGGTTCTCCATTCTCAGTCATTACACTTTGGCTTGCTTCTTGTTAGTCTAATATCACTTGCCACTATGATATCTGACAGTGATTATATCGGAGGTATGATGTATCTCTATCACACACTACACTACACTACACACACACACACACACACTTATAATCTTTTCTGTCTTTGGATGTACACCTGAGTCTCCATTTATATCAGTGAAAATGAAGCAAATTAGACTGAGGTTAGAGTTTAAACTTGTATATATTTCCTGTTACAGAAATGAGGCACAGGTCTTATGTTACTTTTAACAAGATTAACATTCCCCACAGTTCCAATCCACCCTGCTCCAGATAAAGTTAGAAATGAGAAATCACATGGGAGTAATTGGATCTGATGGGAAGAATTAAGCTTATGTTAGGGGCTGGATCAGGATTTGGCATTAGCACGTTCTTCTCTCAAATCCATGTCAAAAATAAAACATTTTGTTCAAATTCTACTTTCCCCCTCAGCCTCCCTATCTCCCATACCAGTCCATTCTGTGCCTGCCAGTAGTGTTGTGTGAGGCATAGCCTCACCACCTACCCCCCTCTCTCATCAGCCACTAATTTTTCAAACTTTATAGCCCTCTTAACAGGTGTTTTCTGAAGAGGGCTGTACTGTACCTGCGGATGCACGCTTGGCCCCCTGCACTTCGGACCTCCCTGTGTTGATGGGAAGGTCTACAAAAACCCTACTTAGCCAGGGTCCCTGGCCCTGTGGTGCTCTGTAACCACATTCGGCTGAACATGCTTAAACTGCCCTAGCAGACCTTCCCCATCATCGCAGGGAGGTTGGGAGTGGAGGCGCTGGATCCAGAGCATGTATTCCCAGCTCTCTCAGGGTTACAGTAAAGCCCTATTCTGCGAATGCCTGAAGAGGGCCTCCACTTTGTCTTTCTCAGGGCCAAAGCACAAAGCAGACATTACTTTAAAGTAGCTAGTCTGTTTTTTTCATAAAGCAAATGGACCTCTATTTTATTTATTTATTTATTTATTATATTTATACCCCACCTTTTTTCCTGCAAGGAGCCCAAGGCGGCTTACATAATCCTCCTCCTCTCCCTTTTATCCTCACAACAACCCTGTGAGGTAGGTTAGGCTGAGAGTCAGTGACTGGCCCAAAGTCATCCAGTGACTTTCATGGCCGAGTGGGGACTAGAACCCGGATCTCCTGAGTCCTAATCCAACATTCTCACCACTACGCCACACTGATGCAATACAAATTGCATCAGTAGGAGTCCTGATACAGAGCAGGCCCAGAGTGTGCTTGGTGGGGAGGGTTTAAAGCCACTCTACTCCCCCCCCCACACAGTCCCAATCCAACTCAGGCCCTGTGCTTACACTAGAGTAAAAAAGGGACGGGGAGATCTTTAAAAGCAATGTCTGCTTTTAAAGCCCTCAGTTGCGCTTCTTTTACCTATTGTTTCTGCCAGGCCCCATTTTTTCTAATTCTTTGAGCCACCCTTATTTATTTATTTATTTATTTATTATAAATGGCTTTCTTCCAGCTGAGATGTCTAGCCCTCAGCCCTCCCTCCTGCTCTGGAGCCATCTTGGTGCTGGCTGAGTTAGCTACCACTGGCAGGAGTATAGGGTAAGATACAGCCAACAGCAAGAAGCGCTGTGAGCCCAGTTGCTGTGGTGATGCTGTGGTGATGAGAGCTTACACTGCCACTTGGATGTGGGGTGGGGAGTGGGGAACAATAGCTGTGTTGCAATGGCGGCAGGAACACTTTCTCTAGTCTTGTGAAACTTAAGGGCCTTGGAAGAGCATGAAGGGCGGGATGGTCTGTGAAGCTGTTTTTAAGGAGAAGAACACAGCAGGCCAAGGGGAACTTTCCCCAGTGCACAGTTCCCCTTGAGCCCAGAGAGGGAGAAAAGGCTCCAATCAGGGCTCTCCAACCTTGGGTCCCCAGATGTTACAGCTCCCAGAATCCCTTGCCATTAGCCATGCTGGCTGGGTATGCTGGGAGCTGTAGGCCAGCAACATCTGGGGACCCAAGGTTGGAGAGCCCTGCTCCAATGGGTGCCTCCTACTTTACTTGATTAACTGGAGGGAGGGAAAGGGTTGAGGTAGTGTGTCAACCCAAATGGCAGTCAGCCTCTTGATCTGTTGGCCCAGCACTTTTTGCCTCCCTGCTTCCTGCCAATAGCATGTAACTTCTGTCCATAACTCATGTTTTGTTATACTGCTCTTAACTTTTTAATTTCACCTGATCTTTTATGCCCCTGCTTATTTTGTGTGTGTGTGTGTGTGTGTGTGTGTGTGTGTGTGTGTATATATATATATATATATATATATATATGTATATATATTATTTATTTAATTGTATCAATTTGTAAACCACTTGACTATATATAAAAAGGCATTTCGAAGCAGTTTGCAACATAAATATTTAAAATACAAAACAAATCTGGGCAAATAAGTCTCATTTAGAATGAGGGCCAGGCTTGGCACATTGTGCCAATGTTCAGCACTCGGCGCGTGTGTGATCCTAGCCAGTCAGGAACATGAGCGCAAATTCAGCCTATTCAAGGCAACACTTCCTGAATAGAGCCTTTCCCTTTCTCAACAATCTTCAGAATATTACTAGAATATTACCTTTCAAGGCTGATGAAAATATTTGCAAAATCCACCCCCATCATGGTTTCAGCTGTAAGCTAGACTTCCCAGTCTGTCTCTTGAATCTGTTTCTGTCTCTTTTCTAGCAGTGTTTATTTCCACCACCTGGCTTATTGGCCATTCAACTTTCAGACATGTTTTGATCACTGTTCACATTGAAGCTCTTTTCAATGTGGGTGCAAACAAATTGCTGCCCTTTCAGTAGAATAGTGTCCTGTGTTTACCATGTAGTGATAAGAACAAGAAATATTTGACAATCTCCGCTGATTAGACTTTGTATTCTTATGCTTCTGAGGAAGTGTAGATTTCTGTATAACTGAATTTGTAGTAAGCAAGCATTTCCACTCATTACATGAAAAATTAGGAGTGGCAGTTGTTTCTTGGATCTACACTACATAACACTGACTTTCTTTAGTGGTTGGAGTGCACACCCTCACTGCTGGAGTTAGTGTTCAGTACACAAACCAATCATTTGTTCAACTCTCTTCTCATTGAAGTATGACAGAACTGTACCAACCCCATAGGGTGATGCATCACAGAACAGGTCAGATCTTTCCTGGCATCATAATGTGCTAGCAGATAGATTGAGTTTAACAGCTTTGAAGCAGAGCTGACAGATTTCTTTTCCTTACCTGAACAAGACACCAGCTCCTGTTTACACTATATTATGGCAAACTATGGGTATTAAAGCAATTGCCTTCAAAGAACATCACTGGTCCCTTGAAGAATTATAGTTGCCACAAAATTTTTGCCTAAAACAAACCTTGAAGGGAACCCAGAGGTCGTTCCTCTGGCAGAACATCAACAGAATTTGATGTTCTGGGAAGGCAAAAATACTTTGATAAGACTAGACAATGTTCTCAGGAGAGTTGTGTGCATCTCTACTGAAAATACACCTGTTGCTTTTAAGGTGTAATATACTGAGTAATGGAAAAACTAGCTTGAATGGCTCCAATTATTAATGCATTCCAGCAACACAATAGAAATTTTCCATGGGGGTGATTGATGGGGAAAACAACTTTATTTAATTGTGAAAATTATTTTGCTCAAGGTTTCTCAAATTTTCAATCCCAATCCACATGGTAAATGCTTCTCTGTTCTGCCAGGCCATCAGTCTATCAAGTGCTTACATGAAAACTGTGATTACTTACCACTTGGCAAATTGCTATCTGCATTCATCCTCTCTCTTTTGAATATCAGTTTGTATAAAACATACACTTCTGCTCTCCTCACTACTGTCTGAATAATGGAGGGGCTCCCAAGAGATTGGAAATTGGAGGGAAGGTGTGAGAGAGGGAGACACAGCATTGGAAGACATGAAGCTGAGATGAGGGATAGTGATGAATTTTGTGGAGAGAAAGCCAGACCAAGCACACACACCTACACCGCCACCTGCGTGACCTCCGCCTAGGGCAGAGGCAGCTCAGTTCCGAGCAGTCATTTGCATCAGCCTACATCTGCATTCACCTCAATAGGACACATCTACATACCCCCCAGTAGCTTCCCCTGGCAGCCTTACGAAGAGCTGCAAATCACCCTCAAGCACCGGGGGGCACTGGGATGCCCCGGCAGTCTCAAAGAGCTGCCAAGTACTCCCAAGCACCCAGGGGTACCAGGATCCTGGCAGGAGGAGCCGGTTTTACCTGACAACAGGAAGGGAGGGGGGAGCGGAAGAGGAGGTAAAAGAGGAGCCCCAAGCCCCGGGAGGTTTTTGAATGTTGGGTGCAGGGTTGCACGGACCGTCCATGACTTCGGTCAGGACAACGGGACTCAACCCCGGGCACAGCCGCCCAGTAGAGGCTGCAAGGCTGAATGATTTGCAGTGAACCGCTTTCTAGGAACGTAGGTTGTTTGAGGTCAGTATTGTATCTTGCCTGCCTGCTAAACTCTACTCGAATGTGTATTGGAGCTTGCACGCTCCATTAAGTTTTATAGACCCCCCCCCTGTGTTTATGGTGGAGTTCTTATCTGTTTCTTTTGCTACGCTTCATTAAGTTTACTATAAGCAAACTCTGTATCTTCTCAATTTCACTCTCTCATTCAGCGTCTGAGGTAGCGGTTGCCTTCTAATTAACCGGGAACCATGTAAAGGGAGTTTTCTCAGTTCTGGTTAACCCTTTAACTCCCGAACTCACGCAAAGGACCGGCAGCGGTCCTTCACAAATTTATTCTCAATAGTATTTGGTCCCAACCTTCCCACTCAAGGGCAACAAGTTGAGTGTAAAATCTGGCTGTTCCTGATGGATTTGTTAATTAAATACATACTAAAAGGTACATTCATCCAGGGTTGTCCCAAAGCATTTTGCTGCCTGAAGCAAAGGACAAAATGGCACCTTGTCCCATTCTGTGTCCAGACTGGACTGGGCTGGCAGCTGAAAGACTGGTAGCCTTTCTTCAGCATTGACGATGGGATAGCATCCTCCACTGCACCTGAAAGCAGCAGCTTAGTACAGGGGGCACAGGGCAGATGGCTTGACACAAAGCTATTTCCTCCAACACCTTGCTGCTGCCTGCCAGCATCTGCCACTTGAGGCGACAGGCTCACTCTGCCTAATAGCAGGGCTGTCCCTACATCCAGCTTGTTAAGTGAAGCCCTGATGATGATCACTGCCACATGGATGAGGTTCTACATCCAGATGTACATCAGCATTTAGAAGGCTGAGGCTCACTGAAGCCTGCTTCCCTATGTATGTAGATTTCTCTTCATGGACAAGACTGTGTGTGTCTATGGGTGTGTTCGCATGACACGGAAACCGCGGGGGAATAGAAGCCTCCCGCGGTTCCCGTGTCGTGCGAACACCGGCCGGGGGCACCCCCGCAGGATGGCCGCGCACGGGACGCACACAAAGTGACCATGGGCGGTAGAGGGGTAAGCCCCTACCGCGCGTGGCCACCCTGCCGTGCGAACAGCAGGTGGTCATCCCGTGGGTGCCGCACAGAGGCAGCAGCCCAGAGCGGCCGGAGCTGCGGCCACTCCGGCCTGTAGGGGCAAACGGCCCCTCTGGGCATCCTGGGCCGCCAGCCCCTAGCACCGGGAGGCCCGCACTGTGGTGCAGGGACTGCTGGCTCCACCAGGGTCCACCCATGCACATGGGGCGCAGGTCATCTGCGGCGCCCCGCCAGACCCTGCAGGCGGCCCCGTGGTGCCTGCCTTGCTCGCAGCCTGGGTCGTGCCCTGGGTCGCAGCCCTATGTGTGTGTATGTTACATCCACATGTGAATGTTGACAATCCAGACAAATTTTGGTGAATGTTTTAAATACTGCCAGTCAGCTAAATGCAATTGTCAGCATTTACTTGTGTAGGTCCTAAAAGTGGGGAAATATATATCTGTTTGGGGGCATTTACGGAATTTAACTGGGATTATCAGCATGCACATATGAATGTGAACATTGACCAAATGTTGAACATATGAATGTGCTGATTTTACACAAACACACACACACACACACACATATAAATCAGCACAGAGGTGAAATCATTTTCAGATCAGGGACTGCCAAGAATAGGTATTATACTGAGATTACTAACTAGGCAATAAACACATCATGAAATAAGTAGTTGGTCGATAGGTTTTGCATTCACTGTGCTGGGCAATGGGGAACTTTTTTCAGTCTTCTGGAAGACTCAGTACAGTTTTTGCTCATAGGAAAGCACAGATAACATTTAAACTGTCAGATATACAGACCTTTTCTATTATTATTCTCACTCAACTAATAATACAGAGTCTCCTACAAGGCCATGTCAATCCATTTTATCTTTTTCAGAAAACTGTAGCATCTTGGATAGTGTGGGAAACAGTTTATTAAGAGTTCTGGTTCATAGTTGGTGATGTCCTGTGGGCAGTCTTAATACATGTTGCTTCCAACACAACCTCCTAGGAAGAACAAAGTGTGCACCAGAGCAGGGGTCATGGCTCAGCCTTGGCTTGCAATACAGAAGGCAAACAATGGCATCTTAGCTGCTACATTTCTTTTAAAATTCCTGCAGTTTACATTAATATATCATGCTGTTGAGAAATAACTTTATGTATCTTTCCCACAATGTTGGAAGCCCAATGCCAGTTCTCTGGAAAACAGTTCAGAATACATGCATCTCCCTGCCAAAAAGAAAATACTATTTTTAAGGTGCAATCCTATGCATGTTTAAAGAGAAAAAAGCCCTACAAGTCCCTGGCTGGGGAGCGCTGGAGGTTGTATGGCTTTTTCTGTCTAATCATGCACAGGATTGCACCCTTAATCAATGCTGAATGTCCTTTCCAGATTAGAACAATGGATCTGAAATAAAATGGTAAAATATTCAACAAAATACACCAGTAAAAGAACTAAAACTGAAATACTCTAAATGTTTGTTTTAAGTAGCTACGTGTTTTTCAGTCACTTTATTCAAGTTTAAATGTTTTCAAGATTTCATCCTTTGTAACCACAGGTGCAATAAAGAAATAATTAGACACAGCATATTAAAAGAACACCTTTTCAGTGGGGCATAAAAGTAAATGCAACATTTTGGCAAGAATTTTTAAAAAACCTCTTGGAATTGAGAATAATTTGAAATATAACATTAAAATATGCATAATCACATTCTTTCCATTGTAAATGAAATTTCATCATTCCGTTTTTTTTCACATAGAGCTCATTTCAATCATGAAAGTAACTATGGTTAATTCACCAACTTGTAAACTTTGCCTTTTGAATTTTTTAAATCAAATTTCAAGTTTTTTTCTTCTTTTTTAAATCATTAACTTTTAGAAATGTGTGAAGCCCTTTTCAAAAATTCCATAGGAAATTTGTCTTCGTCGTTAGCAGCTGTAACTTTCTTCCACAGTTTGGAGGCTCTAGAGGATTTTTTTCCAGTTTCTCTGGGAATTATTAACTTGGTCTTAGTTTGATTGTCACTTCTGAAAAACATTATAGGGTTGGATCCTGACATAGTCAGCTTAGAGTAGACCCATTTAAATAAATGGGACTTCAATGAGTCACTAACCTGCCCCATTGATTTCAATGGGCCTAATCTAAGCAAGACCAAGTCTAGATCCAACCTGTAGCTATCTCCCCCCACATTGTTATCAAACAGAAAAAGAAAAGAAAAAAACTCAAAGCAAAGCATATTAAAGGAATATATATATATATATATATATAAAACCACCAAATGGCATGTTCCATTCCTGTGATCCTAGATCCTAGCTGGGAGTCTGGAAAGAATTCTGGAGAAAAAGTATGCAGCAGTACCTACTGGTGAATTCTACAAGCACCATTGTATACCAGCTGTGCAGAACTGTGTTGTCCAACATGTGGATTAGAAGTAGAGGTTGAAGCACCCTGCAGTGTGTGCTGTGTGACAGAGAGGAACCAGATGTGTGTATAAATGATGAAGTGATGTACAAAATCCTCCAAGATATTTGGCCCGTCTATTGAGAGTCTTTTGAGTTTTGGCTCCCTTCAAAATTTCTCATGTCTCACATAAGGGGGGGGGGCACCCAAATTTACTTTGACTTTGACTTCAAGTGAAAAGTGGGTGGTAACATTTGTGCATAGTTCTCTCTTTCGCTGTGAAAGTTGAAATGTTGACTCATTCTCGTTTTATGAGAACCGCTAGGGATGTACCAGAATTCCATTTCAGTTTGCTAAACATCAGAACTTGTTCCATTCACACCCCTGAATGCAAGTCCAAGTGTATTTTTTGGGCAAAGCTCACATATTCTCGAGCTTGTGTTAGTTAGAACAATGTGCACTTTTAAAATGCACATTTTTTGGTGAGGGGAAACAGTATCACACTTCATTCCATGGGTGGGGAGTACACATTTTTAAAAATGTGCACCCAAATGTGCATTTCCCCAATTTAAATGGCAAGAGCCAGTGCGGCGTAGTGGTTAGAGTGTTGGTCTGGGCCTTAGGAGATCCGGGTTCTAGTCCCCGCTTGGCCATGAAACTCACTGGGTGACTTTGGGCCAGTCACTGACTCTCAGCCTAACCTACCTCACAGGGTTGTTGCGAGTGTATGGGTGAGATAAAGAAGAGTCAGACACATAGTATATGGTTTCAAATCAGGGCCACATTTATTGAATTGAAGATCTGTGAAGGGCGAAGTGTGGTACTAACCTAGCCCGGCCATTGGCCTGGAAAAATCCAATATTTTAAATATTTTGGCGAATACATCCTAACCGCACCGGAGGCGGGTTGGTCCGCCCCCGGCCAGTTGCCCTCCATGTGGAGCTGGAGGGCCTTACCATCGTCACCTTACTTTGACGCCTCCAGGCACCCAATGTAGGCGAGAAAGGCAAAACCCCAAAGACGTCCCAATCTCCCTCCTGCTAAGCCTCATGGCATTAGTGAGGTCAGCCTTGGGTAAACGTCAGTCACCTTGAAAGGTGCCATTGGATGATCACCATAACCCTAAGCCATACTGCCTAATCCCGCACTTCCCGCAAATGCGACCAATTTACTATGATCCCCCTGGTGGGATCGAGATCGAATTCATAAATTTCCCTACCCTGATTCACAGTGTAGAGTAGCCGAAACCCGCCCATTGCCCTGGCCAATTGAGACAATGAGCCAAAATTCCTACTCGGCCCCTGTTAATGGGCGACCAGAGGAGCCTACACTGCTAACAGGGCGGGATGGGAGGGAACCGGAAAACAGCAGCAAAAGAGA
The DNA here is from genome assembly GCA_021292165.1 of Shinisaurus crocodilurus. Lineage (NCBI taxonomy): Eukaryota > Metazoa > Chordata > Lepidosauria > Squamata > Shinisauridae > Shinisaurus > Shinisaurus crocodilurus. The sequence continues at coordinate 147,006,571 of CM037878.1, read as the reverse complement.
CCATGGGCGGGAACCCAGGTGCCTAAATAAGCCCTTTCCTGTGTCCCCGCCTTAGTTGAGCCATTGGCTCAGTACCTGTGACCAACCTGACCTGTTACCTGACTCCTCTCAGCAAAAGAGACTGTGGGCGGGAACCCAGGTGCCTAAATAAGCCCTTTCCTGTGTCCCCGCCTTAGTTGAGCCATTGGCTCAGTACCTGTGACCAACCTGACCTGTTACCTGACTCCTCTCTCCTCCCCCACTCGCAAATCTTCTCCCTGTCCCCAGGTGAGGGGCCAGTGGAAGTCTGTTGTGTGGATAAAATGGAGAGGAGGATGATTATGTAAGCCGCCTTGGGTTCCTTGCAGGAAAAAAGGTGGGGTATAAATATAATAAATAAATAAAATAAAAAGGCTCAGAATCAGGAACGAGGTAGGCTGGGCTTCGAGGTGGAACTCAGAGAGCCTTGATAAGCTGAAGCCTAGCTGATTATCTCATTCCTAGAGAACCTTCGCTTACTGCACTGCTTAATATGCTTGCACACATTTAAAGATAGTCTCACACTGGAAGCTTCCCTCCTAGTGTTGGGGGGGGGGACCCATCCTGTTTCTTGGGCTCATTAAAAGAAAGGCGCTCTAGAAATTGTGATGGCAGCACAGTGTAAATGCCAATTGTGAAGAAACCCTTGTATCCCTTCAATCATTTATATTGCTCAACCAAGTATGCCCCCCTCCCAAAGAGTCTGGTCATTATCCTCAGGGCATTAAAAGACATTCAGAAAAGTCCACTCTGCTTTGAAATGAATTGTAAGACGACTAATGTTCCCGTGGATTCAGTTACAACTATATAAATCTCTCAAAGTAATTAGAACAGTGACCTAAGGACTTAGTAAGCCATTTGGAGAAGAACAGCAGCTCCTTAACATTTGACTGCAAAAAGGGTCCATGAAAATAGATACTCCACTCAGAATCTAAATTGCCCATTAGGAAATCACATAGGATATTTTATATGCACAGCCATTTGTAATGAATGCATATGTTCCCGCTCTCGGCGATTATTTCTAGCATAATATGACACCATACAATATACTTCTCCCCTAATTGCACATTGCAAAATGCACACCATGCCGAAAGCTAATCAATCAGTTCGGGACTACCTTTGGCTTCAGTATAGTTTTCTCCATTGTTTTTATAACAAACAGTCTTAAACTATTATAACTTAGAAAATTCACTCTGTTCTGTTTGCTCCCATATAAGTGCTTAGAAGTGTGAGAACAAAAGGTTAGAAATGGACAGTTAAAAAAAAACACCACACAACCCTGCGTGAAGCTCCATATATGGTTCAAATTAAACATGAGTAAAATCAGCAGGCATAATCCCATTTCCAAGTCTGTTTGCCACATCCAATCAGTGGGGTTCCATTCAAATCTGTCTATTAAATCTATTATTCAAATTTTGGATGGGTTAGTTTGCGCTGGTGTTCCTTCAATATTGCCAGTTTTCAATATTGTCAATTAATTTTAAAGACTTCAATGCTTTCATGCATGTGGGATTCATCTGTGGTTACAGTGTATGATCAATTTTGTTGTCTTTCAGGATCACTTCACTTGCAAGAGCAAAGATGGTCTGGTCAGGTATGATTGTATGGTTTTTATTTGCATTTGAGAAAAAATGTAGGAGTGGGTGAAAGTGTTACATGCATTTGTGAATACTGATGGTTCGGTACAAAAAAGTTAAAATATAACAGGAATCCAGATACTGTGGCATGAAAAAATTGAAATTATCTTTCGAATGGAGATATCTTGAGATAATATACTGTGAGATGTAACCATATTTTATTTTTAAAATGGTAGACTTTAGAGTTGCCAGTAGAATTTTCAACTGAGATTTAGAAGTGATAGAGCTACAGTGCAACCCGATTTCAATTTTATTTTGGCAGCAAAGTTAGGATAAAATGATAATAATAGTCTATGGACACAATCTAACACAACATTTTGTGTACTTAAACTAGTGATGAGGGAGTAATGTGTTCATTTTGCATTTTAATGAAAACATACACAATTTCACACTTTTGAACCAATACATGAACTGAAATTCAGATATCCTTTGAAATTCATGCTTCTCTGAATTTTGCAATGCTGTTTTCAAATAAAAAATGCACAGAAATGTGTATATTAGGAAAAGGTGCATCCAAAGTGCATACAGTGGTGAAAACAATGTTTAAAAAATGCATATAGAAATGAGTATAATGGGAGAAAGTGCACACAAAAATGTGTGTATCGAGGAAAATAAAGTTTAATAATTACTTGCAAAAATGTGTATATTAGGCAAAATTGTGTACAGACATGCATGTATTAGGATACTTGCGTACAAAAAGGCATGCAAATTTTCATGTCAATTTTAAAAAAAAATCTGAAAGTTCAGACAAACTGCACTTAAGATTGGAAAAATGAGAAACTGAAAGATCCATCCATCCCTAACCCATCAATTAAATGCATTTAAGGCTTAATGATATCCAAACATACTGGAGAGGAAGCTGTATTGAACTCAAAGCACCTGACTTACTTCTGAGTAATCTTATTGCCAGTGTGTCTAACTATATGTACTATGTAGGATTGTGACCCATGTATTCTGAAATCTTTTTTTTCATCGGGTGTAGCCTGAATCCCAGTACCTATTTGTTGTCCAAAATATCTGCAGAATAAGTATTTACTTAGATATGAATTTAGCAGTTTATTTTGAGACCAGGCTGAAAATGTCAAAACAATATTTTTCAGCCGGTGGGTGGGCGTGAAAAGATGCCTACTTGAAATATCGTAGGGAATAAAGACATTTCTGTGAAATTTTGTGGGTAGGGGTTGCCGCTAACCTTACTTAACCTTTCAAGTTGGGCACGGTTTTTCTGTTTTTTCTTGTTTTTTAAACTTTTTTTTTTTTTTAGAGACCAGCATCTCTCACAGTGACATGAGGCTCTTTCTACAGCTTCTTGCTGCTGTCATTCCTGGAATGCCTGCCTGGGTAGTAATGCCATGCTACATCACATTGTGTCACTCCCGTTGCACTCTGGGAAGTGCGGACAGTGGAAAGTGGTTTGATGTGTGTGTATTGTTTTTTCATTCTTTGTTGACAACCATTTTGAGTGTAGCATTATACGGAAAGTGGTTTATTATAACCAAAGTGACTATAACTGATGTGTGCGAAGTTTTTTTGGGGGAAAGCTCCGCGAAATTGCCGAGCTCGACCCCCCCCAAACCCCCGTGCGACTTACCTGCCCTCCGCTCGACGCACCCCACGAATTCCCGGAAACCTGAAGTGACACGACAGAGATCCTGCTGCATCCATCCAACTGTCGTGTCACTTCTGAATCCCTGGCGCTGCATTTTTAATGTAAATACCATGGCAACCCACCTAAAACGGCAGCAACAGTTCATATTTTTTTCTCTATTGTTCAAGTAAGGGGAAACGGCTTCATGGGGGTTTGAAAAGCAGTTTGCAAAATGACCCTGTAGGACTGCTGAAATAAATAAAAAAAATTCCCTGCATGTGCATAGAAGTAACTTGGCTATACTACATTCAACTACTACCAAAGTTAGCCCATAGTTATATTTTTGAGGTCCCTACCCAGGTAAACTGTGTGATGGGGGAAAGCAGGGAAGCAAAGGGCATTTTAGTGAGCAAAACCTCTTGTGTGCACACAAGATTCACACCTCTCAAAGTTATCAGCAAGTTTTGCCTAAAGTGAAATTTTGAATTGCTTTTGGGGATTACTGCATGAGCAAAACTTCCAAGAATGTCGGGAAAAGGAACGTATCAAAGGTTCAGGGTGCAGTCCATCCGAACTCGGAGGATTGCAGACATCCTCCTGCTCTGCAAAACAGCTGGACGGCTGATTTTGGCTGCCTAACTGCAGCACTTCAGAGGGGGAGGGAAGCAGGTTGAGGCTCTGCCAGGATACATCGTACCTTGGCGGCACCAGTCTCCTCTCCTCCCCACCCCCTGGAATGCCTTCTCTGAGATCACTTTTGTGATCTCAGAGAAGCAGCTGGCCCAGTTCTTCCCGAGAGGCTGTGAGGTGGGGAGGGGATCTGCACAGCTCCGCAGCTCCGAAGTTGGAGTGCTTTTCCAACCTTGACACTAGGAATCTGAATAATCCTATGGCCATCTACACACTGTCTAGGGGCCGTAGGATTGCTCTGTAAGTCTAGCAAATGTCTCATTGAGGTTCCATACATGCAGATAAATCTGATCGGCATAGAACCTACCATTTTAGAAAAGAACTGGGCATAGATAAGCATACGTTATTTTTTTTATTCATGGGAGTTTCATTTGAGAATTGTAGCCCAGCTACAAAAAATGACTGCTTGAGAATAAATTAGAATATGGCAATGAGCCAGACTGTCTGCTGTTTTCCAGTTTCCCTCTGAATTTTGTATAAAAAATCAAAACAGCTTAATAGGAGTAGAAACCTGTCTGCACACGAAACACTTGGAGGACAATGGATAATAATGCTACATAGTGAGACCTGACACATCAGGCTTAATAAATTATTGGATCAGTGGTATAATGGAAAATAACCCCACCACGTTCATCAAGTTTTCCCTTAGCATCTCAAATGATGTCAAACAAATAAATTACAAGTTCTAATGCTGAATCAAATCAAATTTATATACTAAATTGATTGAGACATCTTTTGAAAGATGAAGCGAAAAGTAAGTGGGTGGGGAGGGAGGGAGAGCATTTCCCAGTGAAGCGCATCGTAACTTGCGCATTTGGAATGCGGCTTACTGAAAATTAGAGTTGCCACACCTTTTGAAGTTTAAAAGTTCAAAATTTAACTGCAGGTGCCTCCTTAGGCAGAATTGGTGAAGGAATTTGGAGAGGTCCTTGGGAATGTTTTGGCATGTTAAAGGAATGTTGGTAATGTTTGCTAGACAAAAAAAAACCTCCAGCCTATTTTTTTCAAAATGTGAAGGAAGCCCTATCCAAATAGAAGGAGAGCCCTGCATCAAAAACCTAGGGAAACTCAGAGCAGGAAACTGCCCCAAGTCCCTGCCACAGGCAAGAGTAAGGAAAACAAAATATTGTTTCCTTTAAAACATTGCTTTTGCCTCTTCTGGGTGGGCGTGTGTATTTTGCTTTTGCTGCAGGGATCCACTTTTAGTTGCACGACTTCAATATATCATAATAAGGTGCAATGTTCCCCTTATTGAATATGCAGTCACCCAGAACTCCTCTTACTTCTTTTGACTATAAAATGACTGCTTTCAGGCTGTATGTTACTGTTTATTCCTTCAAAACAATATATGTTTGACAGTTCTGAATGGATGCAGCAGGTATTAGCCTTATTTATTTATGTATTTAAGAAATTTCTTACTTGCTTTTCATTATAAAATAATGCCAACATGGGGTACAATCACTAAACATAGTAAATAATATGGCATTTACAAAAAATAATAATGATAAAACAGGGGAGAACAATAACAGATAAATAACAATTTTACATGATGCAGCAAAGAAAAGATAGAAAAATTCAAGTTAAAAGCCAGGGTAAACAAATATAGGTCCTTTGCTGGCACTGAACGCTTGTAAGACTTGGTGCTGCCCATAAACAAGAGGGGAAGGAATTCCATGGTTGGGGCAGAGATGGGTTGGGTCTCCATAGTTTGCCTTGGATTAACTCAGAAATTATTGGATGCCTTTCCCCACAAATTTGGAAAGAACATGGATCAATTTCCGAGCCAATTGAAGGCTCTGCAAATGACACCTCCTCTGTGCCAGCACTTGCCATCTCCAAAAACTCCTCCCCACCAGCTCTCCACTCCGCCCAAATCCTCCCTCCTTCCCTTTACTTACCTGGCCAACGGAGGTAGAAGCACCAGTGGATCACAAGAAGAGGGAAGTCCTTCCCTCTCTGTTGTCCTGCGGAAGTATCCAAGTCGACATGAGCACTACAGAAATTACATTGTGTTAGTGTAAGAGTGATTGGTTTTCTTTTTTTTTTTCTTTTTTTTTTTTTTTTTTCTTTTTTTTTTTTTTTTTATGGATGTTGATCATGTTGGAAGTACACACCATCCTTCCTATTGCAGGAAATGCCCAGCAGTGCTGCATGTGTATCAACTGTGTGAGTGGCATGTGTGATTTGCAATAATTAAATTCAGATGCAAATTCTCTAAGCAGTGTTCCTTTTTATGGGGACCAAACCAATTGGCAGATGGTATAACCTAAGCTTTCCTACCTAGAAACTCTCAAGGGACAAGAAGTTCATCCCAAGGTATAAAGACATACGTGTTTAAATTTGTTTCCCTCCCTGAGGGTTTTATGTTGCATTGACCCCTTAAAGCTTGTTAATTTTGGTTTTCAAAGTGTGCCTCATCCTTAATGTTCATATAATGTGCATCTAGCTGTTGTTGCTATTATTATTATTATTATTATTATTATTATTATTATTATTATTATTATTTACTCCTGGTATTTAATGTTATTTTGAAATCACTGTTAGCTGGGATGTTATTTATAGCGAGCTGGCATTAAATGTTCACTGCTAAATCATTGATAATTGGATTTTAGTGTGAATGCTCAATCTGGATGCTAATAATTGAACTCGTAGCCATGGCGATAGTTCAGCTTCCCCACTCTATTTCCAAGCATTTCATCTCCCAATGTGAAAAGATACCTCTATTTCCCCTAAAGCAGATATTCAGTTTTTGATGGGAGTTTTGTTTGTGTCATGAGGTGTCATTCTTTAACTTTCATGCTTCATGAGGATAATGCCAGCTGTCTACCAAAATTTGGGGAGTTCTTAATAAAGATAATTAATTCCAGAAAACTACCATATACCTGGGGATGACATTTATAAGTACTCTAAATATCCGTGCCCCAATTTATTATCTGGTATGCAGGGTTCCGGACTCCATCCTGCTGCAGATGCATGTTCTCCTGGGTCATATCATCTGTGATAGTATTGATTACTTGCTTAGGGGCAGAAGGAGAGAGCAAAGAGGTGGATTCAGCCATCTCTTACTCCCTCTCTTTGAATGGTGACCAGCTTAGAGCTGTGCACATATGGTGTCTTACAATTCTTCACTCTATATTTGGCCAGGGTAATTGTGGAGAATATTTCACCAAATTTGTCCAGGGACAGTAGAAATTCTCCAACAGTTTCTCCGGGGTGGGGCTCATCCTTTCACAGTGGCAGTAGTACAGTTTCTTTCTTTTCCCCATGTTGTTATTGTTATTCCTAGGGGGCGATGGTGGTGGCTGCCACAAAAAGCAGTGGAGAATATTCAGAGAAGAGTCTGCAACGTAGCCTTTCTTTTCTAGGGGATGAGAAAAAGAAGAAAAAAATCTCACATTTCCCCCCAGAAAAATGTCTTCTGAGAATTTTTGGCACAGCTCTAATCAGTATTGCCACCAATGTTCTCACCAGACCATGTAGAGCCAGGAACTGCTCTGAAGACCTGCGGCCCAGCCAGCATTTTGGGCTTCTCCAGGGAGGGAGGTAAGCTGGTGACTTCCACCTGCAGCCAGCTTTTTCCCCTCCCTGGTGGTTCCCTGCTGGACTGGGGCCCTGCCTCTGCACTGGACTGATTGGGGAGTGGTGCCAGCTGCCCCAGCAGAGCCAACATCTACCGGCCTGCGGAGGAGTGGGGCAACTGCCCTGAAGACCTGCGGCCCAGCCAGCATTTTGGGCTTCTCCAGGGAGGGAGGTAAGCTGGTGACTACCATCTGCAGCCAGCTTTTTCCCCTCCCTGGTGGTTCCCTGCTGGACTGGGGCCCTGCCTCTGCAGCAGCCAGGAGGAGCTGCCCCCTGGACTGATTGGGGAGTGGTGCCAGCTGCCCCAGCAGAGCCAACTGCTACATCTGCCGGCCTGCGGAGCAGGGCGGGGACGCCCCTGGCGGGGACGCTGACGCCCCCAGCGGGGACGCTGCCAAAGGGGATGCCGCCAAAGGGGATGCCGCCAAAGGGGATGCCGCCAAAGGGGACGCCCCTTTGGGGGAACCCCTTTGGGGGTGGCACGAGGGCGAGGGCCTACCCCCCTGTCTGAGCTGGGTTGGGGTTTTAGGGATTTTAGGGGTTGGTTTTAGGGGTGGGTCTCCCGCCTGATCGGTGGAAGCAGGGGGGGGCATGTGTTCATCTCAGGGAGATGATGGGGGGAGTTCCGGGGGGCAAAACATACCATTGTTGAGTGGCAGACGCTGGCAGAGTGCTAGGGGCAGGCCATGCCGATTAAGGGGAACAGGGGATCGATGCTTAATACCTATCCCTTGTTCCAGGCCTGCCCAGAGCCAAGGGATAACTGAGGGGGGGGGTGGCTCCTTCCCCACCCTTGCATTTGCTGCTGTGTAATGCCAGGTCCGTTACCCAAAAAACATCTGTAATCCATGACATGATCCTGGATGAGGGTGCGGACCTGGCATGTATTATGGAAACCTGGCTGAACGAGGCCGCTGCTCCAACTCTGGCGGCCTTGTGTCCGGCTGGTTTCTCGTATGCCCAGCAGCCAAGGGTTGGGGGACGGGGAGGGGGAGTGGCTGTTATCTACCGGGAGTCCTTGGTCCTCACCAGACTCCCTCTCCGGGAGACCAAGTTTATTGAGTGCATGTACTGGAGGTTGGGTCCAAAGGGCAGTCTGGGGATTCTGCTCGTGTACCGTCCACCCCGCTGCACGACAGACTCCCTGGCCGAGGTGCTGGAGGTGGTCTCTAATGTGCGTGTGTTGTCCCCCAGGCTATTGGTGCTGGGGGACTTCAACGTGCATTCGGGGGCTGTCCTCACGGGGGCACCTCAGGACTTCATGGAGACCATGGCTTCCTGGAGCTGCACCCTGTATTAACTGGACCTACCCATGTAGCTGGTCAGGCACTGGACTTGGTTTTTGTTTCTGGAGAGGGGGGAAATGATCTGGAAATTGGGGGTATATCCACCACCCCCTTGTCATGGTCAGATCACTATCTGGTGGGGTTGGATTTCTCGGTGCCACAACCCCTCTGCAGGGGTGAGGGACCTATTAGGATGGTCCGCCCCAGGCGTCTTATGGATCCGGATGGATTCCTGAACGCGCTTGGGGAATTGGAGCACACAAACAGTAGCTCAGTCGAGACCCTGGTGGATGACTGGAATGCTGCAATCACCAGGGCATTAGACCGAGTTGCCCCGAAGCGCCCTCTTCGCCTAAACAGAGCTCGCGCGGCATCATGGTTCACTCCGTTGCTGCGAGCTCTGAAACAAGAGGTGAGAAGGCTAGAGCGCCGATGGCGAAATTCCTGCTCCGAAGACGATCGAACACGGGTTAGAGCTGCATCTTTAGCCTACCGGGTGGCGGTGAAGGCAGCAAAAAAGAATTTCTATGCTGCCTCCATTGCGTCTGCAGAGTGCTGCCCCAGGAGGCTGTTCCAAGTGGTCCGGTCGAGTCGCTCCGGACCCACTGGAACAGTCTAAAGCCTCCTGTGAGGCTTTAGCGAAGCACTTCGCAGATAAAATCGATCGGATTAGGAGTGGGATATCGTGCGTCGTGGACACAGGGAGTGAGCGGGAGGAGGCCAATGGCAGACCGGTTTTGTGGGATCGGTTTCGGCTTCTTCCTTCTGATGAAGTGGACAAGGTGCTTTCATCTGTGAGGCCGACCACCTGCTTGCTTGATCCTTGCCCGTCCTGGCTCATAATGAGCTGCAGGGAGAGACTGGGTGAGGGGATCAAGGAGGTGGTGAATGCCTCCCTCGAGGAGGCAGTGATGCCATCAGCCCTCAAGGAGGCAGTAATAAGACCGCTTCTAAAGAAGCCCTCCTTGGATCCCCAGGATTTAAACAACTTTCGCCCAGTCTCCAATTTACCATTTCTGGGCAAGGTGATCGAGCGGGTGGTGGGTGCTCAGTTGAAGGCACACTTGGATGAAGCCGATTATTTAGACCCGTGCCAGTCGGGCTTCAGGTCTGGACATGGGACGGAGACGGCCTTGGTCGCCTTGGTGGATGATATGAGGAGGGCCTTGGATAGGGGCGAATGCTCCTTTCTAGTCCTCCTCGATCTCTCGGCGGCTTTTGATACCGTTGACCACGGTATCCTCCTGGACCGTCTGGAGGGGTTGGGCTTAGGAGGCACTGTATTGCAGTGGTTCCGGTCCTTCCTCTCTGGAAGGTATCAGAGGGTAGTTCTCAGGGAGGAGGCTTCGGACCCTCGGCTGCTCACTTGTGGAGTGCCGCAGGGTTCCATCCTCTCCCCGATGTTATTCAACATCTACCTCAAGCTGCTGGGAGCTATCATCAGGAGGTTTGGGGTGCAGTGTCATCAGTATGCAGATGACACGCAGCTCTACCTCTGTTTTAAGTCCTCACCGAGGTTGGCCGTTGAGACCCTGTCCAAGTGCCTGGAGTCAGTGGCTGGCTGGATGGGAAGGAACATGCTGAAACTGAACCCCGACAAGACCGAGGTACTTCTGGTGGGGGACAAGGGGAGGTTGGGGGATGTTGACCTGGTGCTGGATGGGGTACATCTACCCCTGAAGGACCAGGTCCGCAGCTAGGGGGTCATTCTAGACTCCCAGCTGTCCATGGAGGCTCAGGTGGCAGCTGTGAGCCGGGCGGCGCTGTATCAACTCCATCTGATATGGCACCTGCGCCCCTACCTTCCTAATCACCTGCTCCCATCAGTGGTTCATGCCTTGGTCTCCTCTCGCCTAGACTACTGTAATGCGCTCTACGTGGGGTTACCCTTGAAGACGGTTCGGAAGTTTCAGCTGGTACAGAACGCGGCGGCTCGCCTGATTAAGGGCGGCCGCTGGCGTGATCATATCACGCCAGTGCTTAATGAGTTGCACTGGCTACCAGTTGCTTGCCGAGCCGAATTCAAGGTGTTGGTTTTGACCTTTAAAGCCCTACACGGCTCCGGCCCAGTTTATTTCAAGGAGCGCCTCCAGCAACATCAAGTAGGCCGCTCAACAAGGTCTGCCACGGACGGCCTTCTCCTTATCCCATCAGCCAGAGCAGCCAGGCTGGTGGGGACTAGGAAGAGGGCCTTCTCTGTGGCGGCCCCCACATTATGGAACTCCCTCCCTAGTGACCTTCGCCATGCCCCCTCCATGATGAGCTTCCGCCGTGCATTAAAAACATGGCTGTTCAGGCGGGAATATGGGGTGGGTTAGGTTTTTAAAAGAACTTTTTATATTGTTTTAATTATTATTATATTTTATTGTGTTGTTTTATTGTATTTTAATTGTACATCGCCCAGGGTGGCCGGGTGACCGGCCAGATGGGTGATTAATAAATTTAAGAAATAAATAAATAAATTTCCAATAGACCCTGAAATAAGGAGGTAAGAAAAATGTTACTAAATTTAACTAAGGGCCACAACTATATCTAGTAATTAATACAATGAATCTGAAAGAATAAATTCAATTGATTCATTCTAACCCCTAACTTTCCAGTGTGGGTAACTGGAGTGTGTATGCATGCTTTAGCTTACCGCCTACTTCAGCACCAACATTTTTTCATGATTCCACCTTGGCTTCAGGCCAAGAATCAGTTCAATCCCTGGTTCCAGTTCTTCCTAAGCCCCATTCAGGCATTTGGATTCTGCATATAATAAACCCATGAGGAGTGGGAGCACACTAGTCTTGCCCTGCTCCATCATCATTTCCATTTCCCTCTACATGTGTATCCATGGGGTCTCTTCACATGAATTTGAATGCTGATTATCCAGCCTTCCCACAGTCATATTAAACTCTAGCATGTTTTTTTTTTACTTCTCTCTCTCTCCCTCCCTCCCTACCATCTCACAGGAGTTCCCACTTTTCAGTACCTAGGCCCTTGCCCCTGGTTCTCCCTGAAGGGAACCCCCAAAGGGACAATCTCCTTTGGCTACCCCATTTTGGGGGCAACCTCTTGGTGGTGAACCACTGGTAGTGGTCCACCACCCATGCTGGCCTCTGTAAAGAATCCCTGGTCTCAGAATTCCCTACCCAGTTCCTTTGACACTCTGGCAATCTGCTCTTTGGCCCTTGCTGTTCCATTGGACCTCATTGTGGCAGCACTGGTGAGCCGGCTGTCACAGCAGTTCTTTCCACTCCCACTGGCTCTCTTTCTGCCATCACACCAGCCTTGGTAAAGATCCCTCAGTCCCAGAATTCCTAACTTGTAAGTCATGCTCCAACTGTTGAGAATTCAGAAGTCTCTCATAGACTGGCAGAGAAAGCTGGAATGGATTGTAGGGAAACTTGGAAGGAAAGCAAGAACTGCTGGTGCCTTTCTCATTGTTTATCTCTGCTTGTCTTATGCCTCCTTTTGTGTGTAAATGTTCCTAGGGGAGGAAGAGCCCGGGCAATTAACTGCTAAAGGAGACTGTTAGAGCAGAGGGAAATAAACAAAATAATGGATGGAGAAAGCTGATGGGACGAGGTGTGCTAAATGGATGCAGTTAAAGGAGGAATGGTTGGGGTACAAGATTAACAGAAACTGCTGTTTACACCATTGAGTTAGATAATGTCCTATAGAACAAAATATGCTACAATTGTAAAGCTATTCCAAGGATCTTGCATGCTTACAATGAGAAAGACAAGAAGGGGAAAGAGGAGCAAGAGGAGGAGCATCCAATGAAGAGAAGCCAGGAACAGAAAAGTAAGAGATAAATGTGACTACCTCTGCAGGTCTTACAAGCTTCTCAGGTTGGATCCAGGATCTGTCTTCTGTGAACCGAAGGGCTCCACTTATGAAAAGTTTATCTGCCCAATTTGGGGATCTCTTTTCCTCCTGTACCACAGACGACCCCTTTCAGCAGGGTTCCCCGAACAGCTATGTAGTATTTTCTTGGGGGGTGGGGGGATGTAATGGTGATGGGAGGGCAGGCAATTCCACTCCTGTCAGCTCAGTAAACATGGATCCAACCTTTCATGTTCAGAGGGCATGATATAACTTCCCCTGCTACACTCTCCCAACCTTGGTCCTAGCACCCACAAAACCATGGCCCCTGGACGTTTTCCAGCCTAATCTTCCTCGCAAAATGATGGTGGAAGGGAACTCAGCTGGCATCCCAACACTCTGGGTCAGTGGGGTCAGATTGGCCCAGGAAGCCTCCAGAAGCAGAGCCCAGATGTTAGAGCAGGGCTCTCCAACTTTGGGTCCCCAGATGTTGCTGGCCTACAGCTCCCAGCATACCCAGCCAGCATGGCTAATGGCAAGGGATTCTGGGAGCTGTAGTCCAGCAACATCTGGGGACCCAAGGTTGGAGAGCCCTGTGTTAGAGCCTTCTCAGTTGTGTTGGGAATATATAGTCAAAACCTCAAGCTATGCATAGGTGCATGATGTAATTGGGACCACAGAGTCTCTGCATCCTAGAGCAGACACTCTGTGGAATGCTACCCAGGACTCACCTGGTGCAGCATGTGGGCGTTGCCAGTTGCCTTCTCTTCCTGCCCCGGGAAACAGTCTGAGCCATGAACTTGTGTGTGCAACATGTCTGAAGATGTAGCCGAGTTGCAGTTCTGAACTTTTCCCAAGTTCAGAACAGGTTGACTACCATATGATTCCTGCACAACTGTAAATACATTCTTAAGCCTGCCTGTATCCAATCTGCAAGATCTGAGTGAGTAAACTATGTTTTTAACCTCCAAAAGACTGTTTGTCTTATTGGTAGTGTAAGGGGGAAGCCAGGTGAAGATCCAGCCTGTCCAAAAGGGACAGTCTGTATCAACTAAATGCATAGCCCTGCTTTAACCAGCAGCTCCGCACGCACACGTTTTTCGCCTGTAGTTGGGTATACTCTGCTGTGTTTGCAAAAGCAAGAGGGGAGAGATAATATATCACAATATCCTCTCTCAGGTCTTTTGGCAATCCCCAACAAGTTGCATGATGATGATCCTACTCACCTGCAGAGATAGTTCTGTGTCCCCCTCCTCCGCTCCATTACTTAGTGTGCCATGAGAAGTTGTACAGCTACAAAGGAAGGAAGGTGATGCCACCAAACTCTGAAGAAAAAAATAAATTACTATAAGAGGTATGCAGAAAATTTGTTATTTCTGAATTATCAAAATCTTAAAGTGTTAATGCATTTATAGCTATACAGTCCTACTGTAGGGGAATATTAAAGAAAAACCCTTTAAAAATCTTAAATCCACAGAATTTTTGGTGCACCTCTCTTACAGTCATCTTTCTGCCCAAAACGTTGATAACTCCAATACAAAGCGAGTCAGGAACCCTCTGCTAAGCTTGTGTGTAGATCCACATCTAAAATGCTCACTTTTTGAAGAGTGGGCCCATATTGGTCTGTGCAGGAGTATCTAAAAGACAGTTTGTAAGTTGAGGCTGAAATTTGTGCTGAAGGTTCTCGGCATGTCACGGAATGTACCATGCCAGTATTTTCATCTCAATATGCAATTTGTCTTCTGCCTGCCCTTGATAGAAACTGTGTCAAGAAACTGCCTCAGGACAATAGCGATAACAGCAAAAAAAATGTTTAAGTTAATTTATGGAGTGGAGGACAATGAGAATGTTTCCTGAACTGCTTTAAACTTTCTCAAAATAACATTGCAGCAGGGGACTGATAGTTGACGGCTGTGTTCACTGATTGGTAACCTTGTTGCAATTTTCTGAAGGAAGACGTTCTTCTTCACTGGACCTGTCTCTGCTTTGTATTTTTTCTCCTTTTCTCCCTAAGAGCCAACACAGTTATTGCAACATTCTCAAATATTTCTATCATGCACTTTTTTTGTTGAAATAATTAATTTTTCTTCGCACGACTTAGCTGATAACATGTCATAATGTAAGTTGCCAAGTGCCAAATGACTCTGAGACTCATTCAGGCATTCAAAGCAAGGAAAAATCATTCATCTAGATAAAATCTTGTCTGACAAGTCAAGCTGAAGAAATTTTGGTATAATTATATAGTGTTAATGAAGGCCATGTGTACAGGCGGTTCTCACTATTAACCTCTGTGTTCCTCCATCAAGAGTAATGCGGATCAGTCATTTTAAGTTAAAGCAAATAGGTAGTTTTTAAACAAAATATTTTTGGATAAAGGGAAGCTTTGTAATGGATTATCGTATTATTGCCATCATTAATACAGCATTGTTCTGTTACTTATTGTAGAACAGGCCTGCACAACTTGAGTCCCACCAAGCTGAACCCAGTCCACTAGCTGTCTATGCTGGGCTATCATGGTCTTGGTACCTGGCAGGCCACAATACATGGTTGGTGGGCTCAGTTTGGCTTGGTATGCAATTAGCTGTGCAAGCCTGTTTCAGATCAACACATCACTAATTATTTTCTCAGCACCAGGATAATTTGTAAACAACTTAGATTGCACCCTTTTTATCTATCTAGGCTGGATCCAGATTTATGCTGGATAAACTGAACTGGTAGAAGTGGACTTCCCTGCCCCCTTCTTCCCATGGCAGCCCCTGCAGTCCCCTAAAAATGTTACGCCGAAGGTCAGAGGACCCTGCTGAATGGGGTGAGCTGTGGTGTGGATGGGAATCCCCCAAAATTGGGCAGAGAGACCTTCTGCGAGCAGAGCCCTTCCTCTTGCGGAAGGTCCTTTCCTCTCACAGAAGGCAGATCCTGGATCCAACCCAGTCTATTTATTTATTATACTGATTTTTTTACCTATGCCTTCAAACAAGTTTTCAGAACAGCTGACAATACAATAAAAATGCAACAAACAAATTAAAAAACAAAACACCCCCCCCCCAAGTGCAGCAGCAGAATCTAAAGGCAGCATTTTTAAAAAAACTTTCAGCGGAGACTAAAAAAGCTCAGATTACAAGGCTTTAGACAATAAAAATATATTTGCCTGGTACCAAACTTACAACAAAGTAGGTGCTAGGCAAGTCTACCAGTGGGAGAGCATTCCATAATTGGGGTACCACTACTGGGAAGACCCTTTCTACAGTTGCCACTTACCACACCATGGATGGCAGGGCAGGGGTATCTGAAGATGGGCTTCTGTGGAAGATCCTAGTATATGGGCAGGGATATGTGGAGACTGGCAGTCCTTCAAGCACCCTGTCAAAGCTATGAAGGGGGTTAAAGATCAAAAACAGCACTTTGAATTGGGCCTGGAAATGGACCGGAACCCAGTGCAGTTTGACAGATCCCCAGCAAAATGTGATTAGGACACATTTCTTTAAGCAACTGCTGTGATTGATTAGTAGTCCTTACACAGAAACCATTGCAATGTCAGAGTTGTGATCGCATTATAATCTGTGTCATTGTCGAGTCTGGAAAGAGACAAAAAAATTAATATTTTATTTTTTTAGGTTAAACACCATTGACTCAGGGTAAAATCCTCAATCATGTACTCAGACAATTACAAAGTTACAAGAGTGTTTGAATAATGCATTACACACCAAAAGCCCATTATGTTTACTTTTCTTGTCTGAGTGAGATTTTTTAAAAGTTGCCTGAAGTTGGATAGTAAAAAGGATAGAAAAGAAAGTGAAATGGGAAGAAGTTTAAGTTTGGTATATATGTGTGATCTCAAAAGCCTATTACAGAGATAAGAACTGGGAAGTGGTGCAGTTGAAGGTATATAATATACAGCTAAATGTTACAGACAGAGGGCTCTGACTGTAGGAGCTGACTCCCATTGGAAGCGAAAGAGCTTCCTTTTAACAATGCAGGAGATATGCATCGGTTTGGCTCCACTTTGTGCTGCTTGTATCAAGCCGATTCAGCTTTATCCAAGGCCTTCCATGCATATGCACAACAGAGGGCTCTCCGCATTCAGATTCTACACCAGGTAAACCAACATTTGGAGTAAACTCAACTTCTAAGGAAGGGGTGGTCAACTTATGGCCCACCAGATGTTTTTGGCCTACAATTCCCATCAGCCCTAGCCAGCATCACCAGCATCACGCATGATGGGAGTTGTAGGCCAAAACATTTGGAGGGCCACAAGTTGCCCACTCCTGTTCTAAAGGCTGATTTAATAGGTACAGCCTTCAGATGTTCCCCCTTCACATGTTATCCACATGAAGGGGACTCCACGTGATGACCAGGGAGTGGGGACATGTGTTGGCCATGCCCACATTGACACTACTGCCCCGCCCCCAGATGTCTATGTCTTGGAGCAGATGTCTGCAGGAAAGAAGTGTATGCATGGTCAGGACCCTGTGTGATCACACACATAGGCACGGATGTTCAGGGAGTAGGGTCAGGTGTGTACAAACACTGGGGCTCAGCAGGTCATAGCACAGAGCTCCCTATATGTGGATTATTGTGGATGAAGAGAGCTACAGAGGTGCCTGAACAGTGCTTCCCCAGGGTGGCTCTCCCATGCAGCAGGCATAATGTTTAAAAGCTACTTGCTTCGGATGTAAACCAAGTGCAAGTCCCCAATCTGGCAATTTGGAAAGCAGGCAACTGCTCCTGAGGCTGCCTATTTCAATTCAGGTCCAAATCATAACCTTGCTTTGGGAAATCCGAAGCTTTCTACTTCCCCATTGACTGTTATTGAAAACTCAATGAATGTCTATAACATTGGATTTGGTTTTTGCTTGGTTTGTCTTTGCTTTATGACAGAATTGGATGACATTTGCAGGCTTGGTAGCCACCCATCCCCCCAGAAGGGATTAAGCCTGCCAAATTTCAGACATATAGGTGCAGGGATTATTTTGCATGTTGCCTTTACACTTTGGGGGTTTCAAAAAAGGATTTGCTTCCCCCTGTGGGTTCTTATTTGAAGGGAGGGCAGGATATTTTGTATGAAAATGACATACATAATTGTTAAACATATGGGTAACCTTGCATGCATAGGGTCACTAGGGGAAGAATGGGTTAATGGGAACTAACCTGCCTAACCACACCCACTTCCTCCCACACCTGGGAATCTTCCTTAGAGAATGCTTCTCTCTATCTCCTCTACACTTCAACAAAGCAACACGTGCCTAGCTGGCTCTCTTCCAGCCCTGCTGATTTCCAACAAACTCCAATGAACTTTGAGCTATGCCTGCATGGACCAAGAAACATGCAAGAATACCAGATGTTGTGAGTTCAGTAAACCTGCTGTTTTGTTTGATATAACTAGTCTGGATTGTTTTAATTCTAAGTAGCCTTTCTGGGTCAGACCATGCATGTACACGGTGAGCTGCCTTGCAATTTCGAGTAAGTTAGTGGGAAAGGTTTCCACATACCTCTGCTATTATATACCAATTCCCATTTCCCCAAAATTAATTGGGGTGCCCCTAGGGAAGAAACCTGAAAAAATGAAAAAGGAGAGGTTCAGAGGGTTTTATGGCAGGCACACAAAAACCCCGTAATTAGAAGCTAGACCTGTTAGTCACAGAACTACCCTCCCCCCAAAATCTTCCTCCCTCCTCTCCCATCCTGATATTTCCTTAATCTTGGGTGTTCACCAACCACAAGACCCCAAGCTTGGGGGCAAAGGTTTCCTTTTTTTTCCAGACACACTGTCTGCCAACTCCTTTGCCTTGGAATATCTAAATCATTCACAAACAGCCAGATTCACTTCAGGGTGATTCAGGGGCCCTTGATTCACTGCAGACAAATCCTGAATCTGTCCAAATCTGCCCAGTTGATTTAGGGTTCATCTGATGCCTAATTGTTGCAAGCGTCACCTGAATCTCATGTAGCATTTCGTGCCAATGTGGAGACACTGCATGTGACAGAATGAGTGAACACAGTAAGGAGATTAACAGCGCAATCCTATGGTCCTGGGAAAGCTTCCCAGAGACCATAGGATATCGCAGATAACCCGTGCTTCTGAGGCCATAGACACAGCTGTGACTTGAAGAGGGGGAAATCTGAGTAGGGATTTTCCCCACACCACCCCTCACAGCTGCTGTAGAAAGCTCCATGGTGGCTCCTCTTCCGAGATTGCTACAGCGACTTCAGAAGAGGGTTGAAGAAGGAGAAAAGGGGTTGGGATGCTGGATGGGGAGGGGAGGGGAGACATGGATCTGATGCCTTTGAACGCTGTTCAGAAACTTTAGCTGGTCTAGAATGCTGCGGCCAGACTATTGACCGGGGCTGGTTGCATGGAGCGAGTGATTCCCTTGCTGCAACAGCTTCACTGGCTACTAGTCTGCTGGGCAGAATTCAAAGACCCATAAAGCCCTACACAGCTTGGGACCAGGCTACCTGAAAGAATGGCTTCTCCCATATGATCCTGCCTGGTCTTTAAGGTCTTCTGGAGAGGCCCTTCTTTCAAGACTGCCACCATCAGAGGTGAGTTTGGTGGCAATGTGAGAGAAGGGCCGTTTCAGTGGCCACTCCCAGGCTGTGGAACTCCCTCCCAAGGGAGGCTAGGTTTGCCCTCCCTCTCTGCTGTCCTTCTGCCAGTAGGCAAAGGATGCTTTATTCAAGAAGGCCTTTGGCCTGTAAGAGGGTCTGTGGGTTGGGTGCTGTTTTTAGTCTATAATAGTTAAGTCTTTATTGTATTTTATTGCGTTTTAATGTGTTTTAATCTATTTTAAATGGTTTTTATAAGCAGCCTCGAGTGCCATTTTTTGGTAGAAAGGCAGGGTATAAATCTATCAATCAATAAATAAATAAATAAATAAATAAATAAATCCACAAGCCTTTCCATGTCCCTGGCCACCAAGAGATAAATCAGCTAGGCAGGCTAAGAAACTAGCTGCAAATAATGACATTGGAGGAATGGGGGCTGTCACAGTCTCTGGCCTCCTCCTGCCCTGCCTGGCTCTTGCTGGCAGGGATTGGATAAACGGAGTGTTTGTGGTCAGGTTGCACTCATTCTGCATGGCAACATGGAAACTCTTGTCAGCAGGCGCCATGTGCCAGTGCTTCAAAGACCCATTGAAAGCACAGGTGACAGTCGTTCATTCTCCCAATATGCCACTGTAGCACTGAGCTAGAACACAGTTAGTTCTTGGTGCCCCAGCTGCATTGAAAAGACGGCATCCTTTTATTCTGACACATTCCAAATGTAACTCTCAAGGATTGCAAACTTTACAAATAAACCAAGCAGTTGAACTCCCATCACCATTAACACCCATTCAGACATCTACAGCCCTGTGGGGAAGAAGAAGGAGGCTGGAGCTTCTTGAGACACAGAGAATTACAGAAGTAATAATTAATATTCCCCCTTCTTCCCTCCCCATTCCTTTTTCCTTGTGTGTCATGTCTTTTTAGATTGTAAGCCTGCGGGCAGGGACTGTATTGTTAATTGCTGTAAACCGCCCAGAGAGCTTCGGCTATTGGGCGGTATAAAAATGAAATAAATAAATAAATAAATAAATCATCATAATCTCCTTACTGTTCTTATAAATACTTTTTTTTACAGCTGTATAAACATGTCAGAGGGTTTTTCCTATCACAAATTAACATATCTACCCCATTGTGATCATAAAAAACAATACCACATTTCCACATGTGGTTTCATTTTGTTCTAAATATCATGCACAGCATTACACACAAAGATGACCACAAGTCCTACTTAAAGTAGACCCATTGAAATGAATGGGACTTAAGTTAGTCATGATTAACTTAAGTTGCATGCATTTCAGTGGGTCTACTCTAAGTAGGGCTTAGGCTGAATTTTACCCAGTGTTTGTCAAGTATTTACACACTGCTCTTCATAACATTTACAGAAAGAATAATTAACATTTTGCTTGAAGAATGTGTAAGTTTTTAGTTAACCCACCTCAAAACTTGCAACACTGTATCTAAAGCTGGAAGCAAATAGAGAAGATAACTTTTGAGTATATTCATATGATAATTAGTCTACAAGGTACAGTGTCTTCAGGATACATGAATCGTATCTCCTGGAAGATAAATTTAGCATCTTGTCCAAGATAAAGGAGAGTGCCGAGCTCGTATATATTACAGTAGCCTGATTCAGTCCTTGTCCAATTAAAGTAATATGAAGTTAAAGATGGAAATAGATATAAGAAAACAGATTAGGAGGCAAAAGCAGCACATTTATGACAAAAAAAATCTTCAAAGTGTTTTTCTCATGTTGATTTAAGTGCAAAATGAAATACAGCAATGAAGAAATCTCTTGAGACTCAGCGGAAAAGCCATTCCCTTTTAAGTCCAATTGTCAGTTGTTCTGATTGCTTGAAGCCTCCCTCTGTATTTAATATCGCTTTTGTCCTGATTACACCAGCAGGGTGAAGCTTCTAACATGCCAGAAATTATCCTAGAACTTGATTTTGAAGATGATTATATACTAGAAAAAGGCCCTATGAAGTTGGATGGTGTATGTTGTATGGGGATGACCAGTCATTTCCTCAATCCCACACACCAGCACTCCAAAATAAGAGTGCTGGTCTTAATCCCAGCCCTTTTTTGCCCACTACAGTGGCAATAGCTGCAGTGATGTATGAGGGTTGACTGAGAGGTCTTTTCATACCCTACTCCAAGCCTCCTGACCATCATTGAGGAGACACTTGTCATGAATGAGCCACACAGTGGCAGAGATGGTATGCAGATTATTGCTACCAACACATTATTCACAAAGCTGCACTTTTACTCCCCCCCCCCCCCCAGGAATGAATGGCAGCCTTTCACTCATACAGGAGAAAGTAAAGGGGCACCCTCAGTAATATGTATTTGGGTAAGGGTGATGATTGAAAATCAAACCTGCTCCTACCTGCATAACCTCATCCTGAATTCTTTGTCATACTGCAGAATGTTGGGAACTGTTTAGTTTTACTAGTGTTGAGTGGGCCAGCCCCTCTTGATTTTTGTGAATGGACCTATTGCTTTGGTTTGCATAACTAACTTGATGGGTGATCAGGGGTTTAACAAAAGAAACTGAATGGCCTAGGACAGAGGGAGGCAACTTGTTGACCTCCAGATGCTTGGACCACAACTTCCATAATATGCGACCAGTAGCAATGCTGACTGGGGCTTATGGGAGTTGTAATTCAAAACAGGGCAACAGGTTGTCTACCTCTGGCCTAGAATCTCTGGGAAGCTTGGAATGTCACACTCATCAGACTTTGAGAGAGAAACAGAAACAAAGTATATTCAATATACTTTGAATATTGAGTGTCGACAGAGGCAGATTTGGAGAGCTGAGAGTGTTTAGCTGGAGTTGGCTAAAACTGAAGCATTCTTAGGTTGAAGTTGTTCTTTGGAGCGTTAATGCAGGATTAGTGGTTAGCTTGTGCTATGTGCTTTAGGAGCCTGTTTTCTTCCAATGTATAAAACATTTATATTAGTAAATAAACAGGTATTACAGAGACACCATAAGTCCCTGGTGCTCTCTCCTCCAGAAAAAATAAACTCTATAGCTTTGTCCCTAGATGTCAACCAGTTGAGATGTGAGAAGCATGCAGCAATATAGATATTTAATATATTTAATTTAAAAGAAGGATAACGTTCTTAACATACAGGGGAAAACATTCCAGGACCTCAGGACCTTAACAAATGCTATTTGGAGAAACATATTACTATTAGATGTACATTAAATAACAAAATAGGAATCTGAGAAGTTTCCTTTTACCTGGCCTTCCCTGATCTATATTTCAGTACTAAAAATTCTAGATTTTGTTGTGTAAAGGTAAATTGTGCACCCAACCTTTTTATTTTTCAGCTATTCTTTTTTCCCCCTCCCAAACAAGTCTAATTTCACATTTAGCTGTCATTTTCATGCACAGCAGAGTGGAAAATGAAAATATTCCCTATGAGACGTTTCTCAGAGAAAAAAAAATCATGATCAAAATTTGTTTACTAAAAAGTACGTGCCTTTTTCATAGAAATTATTTTTTGTTTGTTTCTGATTTGAAAACTAAAACATTTCTTTGGGCACCAAAGTTCCCCATCATCATATATTGCTATGCTGTCTCTTTTGTTCTACCCCCACCCCCATGCACACACTTTATTATAACAAAGCTCCTGGTTTCTACTGCTTTTTCAAATGCTCTGAACATATCAGAAATTGTAGGAATGGCATACCATATGACTTGCACATAATCGGCAGATACATGGGAGCTCTGCAGACAGGGCACACACAGCCTAGCATGCATGATCATTATCACCATTATGAATTAGTCCTATGCCCAACTTGATACAAATCCTCATGTTGTTCTAAGTTACAATTAAAATGTATAACTGAATAGGGAAAGAAATAGAAAACATTGTGGAAATGTATGCATTTTTCTCTCATTGATTAAAGTGTGTTTGTGCACATTTTTCAAAGGTACAAAAATTTTTATGAACATCATAAAAATGTATCCATTTTTCGAATATATCTTTTGTTGTTGCGCAAATCACATTGCAGGCTCAGAAATGTACAGACTTCAACCTCAGATTGCATGTGGGTCTGTATTCAGTTCTGATGTGTGTGAATCAGCTGAATTCTGGTAAAAAATGAACGGAAATAATTTTCTGATAAATCCCTGTTAAAAACTGGCTGTTACTTTTCAATCCTTCCTAGATGCTAGCTGAATGTCATTTAATGTTCTAATTTCTGAGGGGAAATGTTGTGTCATTAAAATGATGACAAATTGTGCACCTTGCAGGAGGGAGAAAAAGGTCAGATCTGAGGGCAGAAAATATTTAGAGATGAGAAGAATGGTATGCTGTTGGGAGTGCAGTAGACAGAGAGGAAGTGTTAGGGTAAAACATTGGAAGTGCAGGTTGTAAACTACTGTACCTGGAAAAGGGGTGGGGATACGGTGTAAGTAAAAGGAGACAGATTAGTTGTTGTTGTTCTTGCTCTCGTTGTTGTTGTTGTTATTTACAGTATTTGTATACCGCTGCACATCAAGCAGATTCCGGAGCAGTGAACAATAAAAAGACAAAAACAGATAAAAGAAACAAAAACAATATGTTGGAAACAAACTAAAATTACAATGGTGGTTGGACAACAAAGAAGGCTTCCCGGAACAAGGAGGTCTTCAACAGGCGCCGAGTTCCACAGAAATGGAGCCACCACACTGAAGGCCATTCTCCTGGTGGACTCCAGTTGGGTCAAAGGTCCATGAAGAACCACCAGGAGCATGCCACCTGATGACCTCAGTGATCAGGCAGGTTGGTATGGGAAGAGGCGCTCTCTCAGGTAAACTGGTCCCAAGTTGTTTCGGGCTTTGTACACAAGTACCAGAACCTTAAACCTGACCCGGTAGCGGATAGGTAGCCAGTGCAGTTCCTTCAGCAAAGAGTTGCATGCTGAAAAGGGGCAGATCCCGACAATAGTCGAGCTGTTGCATTCTGCACTAGCTCCAGCTTCTGGAGCAGCCTCAAGGGCAGCCCCACATAGAGTGCACTGCAATGCAGTAATCTAGTCTTGAGGTTACTAGCACCTGTATCACTGTGGCCAAGCTATCCCTGTCCAGGAGAGGCCATAGCTGGTGAACCAATCAAAAATGGTTAAAGGCACTCTGAGCCACCGCAGTCACTTGGAACTCCAGCGACAATGATGGATCTAGGAGTACCCCCAGACTACAAACCTGATCTTTCAAAGGGAGTGCAACCCCATCCAGAACAGGCAAAGAGCCTATCTCCCCAACTCGGGAACCACTCACCCACAGGGCTTCCATCTTGCCAGCATTCAGCCTCAGTTTATTAGCCCTCATCCAGCCCATCACTGAGTTCAGGCACTGATCCAGGACTTGCACAGCCTCTCCTGATTCAGTTGTCACAGGGATATAGAGCTGTGTGTCATCAACGTACTGATGGCACTTGGCTCCAAATCCCCTAATGACCACTCCCAGCGGCTTCATATAGATGTTAAACAACATTGGGGACAAGATGGTACCCAGTGGAACCCCATAGCACAGTTGCCAAGGGTCCGAGGAATAGTCACCCAATCTTACTCTCTGAAATCGATCCCACAGGTAGGACAGAAACCACTGTAACACAGTGCCTCCAATGCCCAACCCGTGGAGTCGATCCAGGAGGATACCATGGTCAATGGTATTGAAAGCCACTGAGAGATGGAGTAGAATTAACAGGGTCGCACACTCCCACTATCCTTCACTTGATAAAGGTCATCCATCAGGGTGACTAAGGCTGATTCAGTCCCATAACCAGGCTGAAACCCAGACTGGAATGGGTCTAGATATAATCAGTATCCTCCAAGATTGCCTGCAGTTGCTTTGCCACAACCCTCTTAAGAACCTTCCCGAAGAAAGGGGTATTTGCAACTGGGTGAAAGTTATCAAATACGGTTGGGTTCAGAGTGGGTTTAGGAGGCCTAATACAGCTTAATAATACTATTACTTAGGGCAGTGCTTTTTTTCCGGAGAAAAGGGTACCGGAACTCTTGGATTACATTTCCTCGGGAGTAGATGGCGATTAAATTGTAATGCAATTAATAGAAGAAAAGGTGCTGGAACTCAGTTCCAGGGAGTTCCACCAGAAAAAAAGCCCTGACTTAGGGTCATCTTGTGAAGTGATGGGCAGTAAGTTCATCAGGATAGACAAAAGAATGTACTTCTTCAAACAGTGCATAATTAACTTATGGGATTTGTTGCTGCAAACTGTGTTTAGGTGGCTTTGAAGGTAGGTGCTAATTATTTTTAGGATTGTGTCCTACTTCACAAATATAGATAAGAAACTTTATTTCACACTGGGGTTATAATGATTTATGCATTGCCTGCCCTCTATGGAAATCTTTTGTTTTCCATTTGCTTACATGCAGAGGGCAAAAAGAAACCCTTTCAACTGTTCTGCTTCAAGTAAACATTCAACACATTGTCATCACAACCAGTGCCACTGCGACTAACTGAAGTACAAGGCTGAATACAAACAACATTTACTGATTCACATTTATTAGAATAACCCTATTGGTCTTTTCTTCCTTTCATCTTAAATCTTTCTTCCTGCCTTTCCCCAGTGTTTCTGGCAGAAAAGATAATACCAACTGGATGTCATCACAGTAACTTTTCAAAACTTCCTGAGAGACTATGCCATTCTAAGTGACTACCAAGAAACATTTCTGTTGTGATTTGGGCTTTGGAAGAGTGAAAGACAGCTTCTAAGTGCTGTGATATAGACAGGGTTTGATTTTTCCCAGGCATACAAATTCAGGTTGCTCACTTTGAAAGTTGTACTGCCTGTTTACAATTATGTGAAAATATGTATATACTGATAGATTTTTTTCTTACAGCATTTTGCCAAAAGAGAGAGAGGGGGGACCTCTCTCTCTCATACACAAGAGTATAAACACCAACTCCGAATGTAACTCCAAATGCTTTAAAATGTATTATACTTGTTCTTAATATTTCTTATTCTTCTTTTGCAAAATATCACAGGTTGTATGCAGACTTAGTCATGCTTAGAGTAGACCCATTGAAATAAATGGGACTTAAAGTTAATCATGATTAAATTAGGTCTACTGTAAGCACTATTAAGTCTGAATCCAACCTATACAGAGCAAAGTATTCCTTAACATGGATGACCTGCAAAATTTGTCATCATTTGCTTGGTGAGTCACAAGTTTTTCAGGCTTGTTCAATCCAGAGCAAAGCAAACATCCAGAAACATCCACTTTATGTAAGATATAACAATAACTGCAAGTAATGATGATGCATGTGGATCAGCATGCAACAATGCCCCTACAAATTATTTGAGGGTTATTAGATGATTGATGAAAGCCAACCATTTTATAGGCTGGGAGAATTACACAACTTGCACCCATCAGCCTGTATGCTGCCCACCAGGAGCTTTACAATCCCTTTGTATTTGAACAGGTTCATTAAGCATCTAGTGGGCCACCATACAGGGCCGGTGCAAGGCCGTTTGGTGCCCTAGGCAAGATCAGATATTTAGCGCCCCCCCTTCCCACTTGAGCCCTCCCTCCCTCCAGCTCTATGCCCATTAAAAGTCAGTTGGCAAAACCTAAAAAATTTATTATCATAAACATTGACAAACATATATAAAAATACATGTTGATGTAGTACCAATTTGCTACATTTCTCGAAATCTATCAAGATATCCTCAGTTATCCCATTGGATAAAGCGAAGATCCATTATACAGATTTTCGCTTTCATATGAAGGTACCAAAGGGGACTAGAAAGCCAAACAGTAGGCATTATCAGGGGCTGCAGGAGTGAATTGTCCATGAAAGGAATCACTTTAATATAAGTATGTGTCTTTTGGCGGGATTTTGAAAATGGGGTGTGGGGGGAAGACTGGCTTGAAACGAGTGTGGAGAAAACACTTTTATACTGGAAGTCTTTAGAGCGCAGGAACGAAGGAAAGCCCAGCTCCGAGAGCCCCTGAGGAAACTGGAGACTCGTCTAGGCAGGCGTGTGCGTGTGTGTGCGCGCGCGCACGTTGCCTCCTTTGCCCAGCCCCCAGCCTGTCTTTACAAAGCGTCTCCTCCGCTGCCGCTTCCTCCAGCGTCTCCCAACTCTGGAGCCTTTTGATTGGCTGAGGCGCTGACAGCAGGAGGAGCTCGAAGTAAGTGTGCAGCTCGCCCTCCTCTTTGCAGCTTTCCCTCTCAACCTCTCTCCCTCTCTTGTTTTGCTGCGCCTCCCTGTAAAACTGAACAGTGAAAAGGAAAAAGAAAGAAAAAATTGCAGTGGGGATCTGCTAAAACCGGCACAGAGAGATGTCATGTAAACTCCCTTCCACCCTCCCCTCTTATTTCTTCTCCCGCTCCGTCTCTTCCTGCTGCTGCCGCCGCCGCCGCCGCTCCTCAGTTCAAGTGATCACAAAAGAAATCTTTGGGAGAGTCAGTTTGTGTGTTCCTTGGAAGCGAAGGCAGAGCGAGAGAGAGAGAGAGAGAGAGAGAGAGAGAGAGAGAGAGAGAGAGAGACGCGCAGGGGGGAGAGGAAGAGGAGAGCAGCTAGCGACGGGCAGTTCAAACAACCCAGAAAGACTTAAAAAAAAAAAAAGCTTTCTTCTGTAGATATATGTGAAGTGTTTTCGGGAGGGAGTTGGAGTTTCTGGCGCCCCCTTCAGCCCCGCGCCCTAGGCAGCCGCCTAGTTGGCCTAATGGTAGCACCGGCCCTGCCACCATACATAGCTGGTATCTGCATTCAGACAGGTGGGGCACAATCTGCATCAATGAGCATAATACTGGCATAGAATTATCGGTCTTCATGTTGTTTTTGCCTTGATTTCCCAGTCTTTCACAGTACAAGGCAGATGCCAAGAGGGCAGTATCCAATGCGGCACTACTGCTAATGTAAATTACATTGTAATTACATTGTGCTAGTGTAAATTACTTCTAGCACAATGCCAATAGCTTACTAGTGCAATGGGTTTCCTGGAAAACCTGTCGTGTCAGTAAGCAGCACTAGTACTGGCATTGTGCTAAAGGTTAGTTATAATTTACGTTATATAATTTACACAACATAATTTACGTTAGCGGTAGTGTTGTATTGGATACTACCCAAGATGTGGATGGATGTGCCCAGTCCATTTGGTTCACACAAGGGAACTCTCATTTCCATCATTAGGCTGAAAGACAGTGACTGCCTGGCCACAATTATAATCAGACCCTTAGTTTTACTAAATTTATTGGAAACATCCTGCGTCAGAAACCAGGTGCAGGGTAAGCTATGGCAGCTTAACTGAATAGAGTTGGTGGAGAAGTGTAATAACTGAGGACACTCAAGGAAGAGCTAGACATTTGTTGACACACATGATTATAAGATTGCTTGTTGCTGAACAGCAGCAAAAGTAGAAGTGGAGAAGGCACAATTTGCAAGGGAGCAGCAGCGAGTAGCAACCTCAGTCTTCCACTTTCACCTCGGAACCTGCCCTTAGCTGCATAAATCTCAACCAGGCTTTCCAAGTTTGTATTTGCCACATTATGGTTAAACATTCCGTTACCCACCACTTCTCCCTTGCAAATTGCAACACTCCATCCAATTTGCAGCTGTTTCCAGAGCCGTTATCTGCTGTCAGATGTCTAGTTCACCTCTCAGACAGTAATTATGGAATGTGTTAAAAGTACATAAGAGTGACCTTATTTTCATCTTTGAAGCACCGGAAGATATGCCATCTTTATTTTATTTATCTTTCTGATATATCTTTTTTAAAAAATATATTGTAATAATATTTTTTTCTGTTAGTGGCCTTGGGCACTTATATAGAAAGGCTGAATATACATTTCAATAATAAATCATCATAATAAATCTCTTGGCATGTAAGTAATTTTTGGAGGCCTTTTGGTGATCATCATCATCATCATCATCATCATCATCATCATCATCATCAGTATTTTCAGTTTGTGTTTCTCCTTTAGGTTTTTAGGTGGTGAGTTTTGAAAGATCAAGGTGTGACTCTAGCCTCTTCCCCTTATAACTTCTTTGGTTTCAGTCCAAACAAATTGTTTAAAAAAATACAAGTGAATTCAAAACAATCATTCATTAAAAATGAATAGCTAATAGTTAATTATTAATTATCGGAAGGAGAGACTGTGTGCCATTGCCTGGGGCTTGACAAGCTGTCATGAAGGCTTGCCAAGGCTGCTGGGCTTATCAAACTCCTGTGCAGTTGCCACATTAAACAGGGAAAGTGAAATGACATTTCCAGTAACCTGGAGAATAGCATTTGGGCAGCAAAGAAACTTTTTTTCCTTCTTCTTTTGGCATCTTTTTATGATCTGCTTCAGTTGCATTTTTTTTCCCTTTTCTTTTTGTCATTGTTGTTGGCAAAACAAAGAAGATAATAGGAAATCTGTTAAGCCGGCAGTAAGTGGCACATTAACTTGTGAAACAGCTAATAGATTCTTACAGCAGTGCCCTGAGAAAACGATTTGGAAAGCCAATAAGCACAAAGGGATAAACCACCTTTCTTCATAAATATATCTTGTATGAATGTAAATGATGAAGACTGAAGAAGGCAGAAATGGAAGGAAGTCAGAGGACTTGGCTGCACTGCAAAGAATCCAGACTTCTTGCATAAGGGTATGTGGGACCTTCGGAGTGAACTAGGTTCTAAGTTTCCATGCTAAGAAAGCCCACATCCTGCAAGTTATTCTAATGGGCATGTTGCACACTCAGCACCCTACTAAGCATACTGATTACTTGCGTATACAATACTCATTTCAATGGAAATTACTTTTGATCAAGTCAAATAGGACTACAGCTCTTTTACTGTGTTGAGATGTTGAGCAAGACAGTAACTAAATAGGATGGGGAGAATAGGGCAGCTGTCTGGGATGAAACATGGATAGGGGCCCAAAATGGACATTTAAGGTCATGTAATATAATGACAGTTATTTAAAAAGCATAATGATAGCAGGACTTGTCTCTTGCAAGGACTCTTTGGGGACCCAGTGCAGTTCTGTTGGCCCATACAGAGACATATTCCATACCCTCACACCACCTGTAGAATCCCTGTCAGAGAAGGACAGATCACCCAATATTTGGGACAAATTGTGCCTGTATTTGAGCAGCATTCCAGAATGCAGTGTTTATATTTCCCCATAGAAGTGAACCAAACCATTCAGTTGTATGGGTGGAAGTAAAGTGATGCACTCGGGGACAACATTGAGGTGAGGGTTAAACCTGCTTTTTTCCCCTGGTGGCCCCAGCCATTAGGAATCGAGCTTACTCGTATCTTACTGTCCCATCTTGGGTTATGTTTTTTGGTCACATTAGAGCAGTGGTTCCCAACCTTGGGTCCCCAGATGTTGCTGGACTACAGCTCTCCCAGCATCCTTTGTCATTAGCCATGCTGGCTGGGTATGCTGGGAGCTGTAGGCCAGCAACATCTGGGGACCCAAGGTTGGGAACCACGGCATTAGAGTGTGACTCCGACTGTAATATATTGACTCTCCTGGCTTGCCACACCAGGAAGTTACCAAGTCTGCTTTCAGGCATTGTACTTTCAGTTTCCTGTTCAGACTTGCCTGCAGCAAAGATCTCATCTCAGGCACTTCCTAGTATGGTAAGCCAGGAGGGCCAATATGCTACAGTGACCAAATGTTAGGAATGGATTTTGGTATAGTGTAGGAATGCACAAACGTTTCTGTGTTTGCCCTGAAAGGGCATGTGTTCCTTGTGAGTTTATGTAAAAGATCAATGTTTTGAGCACACTCTAGGACCCTAGTTAGTGGGGATGGGTTTTTTAGAAGCTTTATTGGGCCCTGTGCATCTAATTTAGAGGTTTAAAAAAACTGGAGAAAACCAGAAATAGCTGCTAGATACAGATTTAAAGTAATATGTGTTTTGGCTCTGTGACTATATGCTCCAGCAACCCTGGCAGGAAAATCACCAACCAAAGTACTGCTGGTGAGGGGCAAGTTCACGACACCAGTTTCTGCTGAGAATTTT
Organism: Shinisaurus crocodilurus; assembly: GCA_021292165.1. NCBI lineage: Eukaryota > Metazoa > Chordata > Lepidosauria > Squamata > Shinisauridae > Shinisaurus > Shinisaurus crocodilurus. The sequence continues at coordinate 146,975,438 of CM037878.1, read as the reverse complement.
TTTTTCCCTTCCGAGCACTACAAACTGCAGGTTCAGCAGAAGTGCCTTAAAGGCTCACAACCATTCTTAATTTGACCCAGTTGGGAAGGTCAGAATTGGGATCGTGTCTTGAGCATAGAAATGAGTAGTTCTGTCCCTGCTTTAAAGAGCTATGGCAGACCTTGTAATATTTAATGATGGTCTGGAGGCAACTTCACAGGTTCATACATACAATAAATCGTGTGAAACCTTTGAGGGGAAAGAGTAGTGGACTGTACCGGCCATACCTGCCAGTGTTGCTGGGAAAAATAGCAAGATCACCCACAGTTTAGGCCCCAGGTGTCAGAGGGCATCTGAAATCCATCCATTGATATTTTAATTAAACCGAGTTAACAAGGAGGATGCCTGCATGCCACAACCACTCCAATGTAACAGATGAGCGTATCCCCTGCTTCCTGTGGCAGCTCAATGAGACTTTGCTAAAGCCAAGAAACAATCCCATATGTGGGTCTCCCATTTATCATAATCATACCATTGCAAGGCCATAGAGAAACTTACTTGATATCATCACACTTACAGTTGTTTACACTTTTTGTCACAAATCATAAGTGCATCAGATCCAGAAATATAGGCTGTGGTCCATAAGCTCCATTAACGGGTTGGCAATGGGTATTATAAGATCCTGTCACCCATGCATGCAAAAATGGGAGACCCACATATGGGATTGTTTTTTGGCTTTAGCAAAGTCTCATTGAGCTGCCACAGGAAGCAGGGGATACGCTCATCTGTTACATTGGAGTGGTTGTGGCATGCAGGCATCCTCCTTGTTAACTCGGTTTAATTAAAATATCAATGGATGGATTTCAGATGCCCTCTGACACCTGGGGCCTAAACTGTGGGTGATCTTGCTATTTTTCCCAGAAAGAGCTAAGGGGTGCCATCTCCGATTTCATTCCAAGGTGAAGACAAGCAATTTCAGTAAAGGTGGGGCAAGAGTCAGCAAGGACTAAAGTCCTGCTCTTTAATATTCAGCATTAAGTAGTAAAATAACAACACAGCATTGCCAAAGATTAATCTCTTTTTATATACTGTACCTCCGTGACCTTTGCCAGAGCATGGAGGAGATTTTTTCTGAAGTGGGTCCATCATTAGCTTTAAGAAGATCCATCATTAGCACAATTGAGATTTCATGCTGGTCCTAATAATACAGGTCCATAGCTGTTTTTTGTCCCCATCCCTCTCCTTTATTTCACCATTCTCCGCTGATCCTACTTACTCTCATACAGGTCAGCAGATGACTGACAGAGGAGATATACTTGTTGTTCTCTTTATTTATTTATTTAATACATTTTTATACCGCCCAATAGCCGAAGCTCTCTGGGAAGTTTACAACAGTTAAAACCATAAAATACAATACAATATAAATATAAAATTTAAAACCACAGATTAAAAACAAACAGCAAAGCTAGCAGCAACAGTACAATAACAGAGTTAAAAACAACAACAAGATTAAAATGATTAACATGATTAACATGATTAAAATGCCTGGGAGAATAGAAAGGTCTTCACCTGGCACCGGAAAGAGTACAATGTAGGCACCAGGTGAGCCTCTTTGGGGAGCTCATTCCACAACCGGGGTGCCATAGCAGAAAAGGCCCTCCTCCTGATAGCCACTCTTATGGCAGGGGTGTTGAACCTCAGTCATACGGGCCAAAAACGTCCCACCTGAGGTACCAATCCAGCCCTTTGGGTTTCTCCCAAAGGCCATGCTCCCTTTCCCACAGGCCCATCCCCTTTCCCCCAACTGCAATTGGTTTGGTGGTTTCCCTGGCTGTTGCACAGTTTTTCCCCCATTCTAAAAGGTTGAAATGCCTCTCCCAAGGCTTAGTTGCTGGCAGGAAGAGCTTTAAGCTGCAATATGTAGGTATTTTGGCCCTGCCCATTTTGCTTTCAGCCCTGCCCACCACTGGAATGTGGTCCCTGAGAGCTTCCCCAAAATTAAATTCGGCCCTTGGGCTGAAGAGGTCCAACACCCCTCCCTCATGGATATGTAAACCCCACCCCTGCCTCTCTGTGAGAGGCCAGGGAGGGAGGCTCAGTGCTCTCTCTGTCCTCCAGTAGGGCTTGTTGGCTCTAGCCTCAGGGAGCTGGAGGATGATTCTCTCTTCCTCCACTGTCTTTTGAGCACAGCCCTACCAAATCTGCAGGGGCTTGCTCTGCTCCTTAGCCCTCACCAGTGCCAGTTTGTCTTTCTACCCACATCCAGGCCAACCTATGACCTGACAGTGCATCTGGATGATGTTACGTCCAGGACATAACAGCCCGGCGGCCGAGTGGGATTCTGAGTGTGGAGTTGGGACAATGGGAAATGTTCCTTTGGCTCCCAGACATAAGCTCTTAAGAACTATATTAATGTTATCAAAACAGAACAAGAATGAGCACACACACACATATGCATGCCATCAGTGAAGCAAAGATCATAGTACATTTACAGTCCTGCAAGTACAGGCCTGTGGCTCACGCTGGCTCAGCTTGTCTGAGCGTGGAAAGCTAAGCAGGGTCAGGCCTGGTTATTACTTGGATGGGGGACCCATCCTCTAGTTTCCTGCATTGAGCAGGGGGTTGGACTCGATAGCCTTGTAGGCTCCTTCCAACTCTATGATCCATGAAATCTATGAAATTAGACTTCTTAAGTCCCTGTGAAATCAATGGTTGTTGAGCTGCTAGATTGCATGCAGGATTGTAACTTCTGCTTCAATATACAGAGCCAGTGAGTAGGCCAGAGATACAGGTGCTTTAGAGTAATAATCATATGTGGTCTGAACCACATGTGTTTCCCCCCTAATCTTCCTAAATGCAAACTAAGTCGCAAACATACGAAAACTAGGCCACTCAACAAGATCTGCCACAGACGGCCTTCTCCTTGTCCCTTCAGCCAGAGCAGCTAGACTGGTGGGGACTAGGAAGAGGGCCTTTTCTGTGGCGGCCCCCGTACTGTGGAACTCTCTCCCGAGTGACCTCTGCCATGCCCCCTCTCTGCTGAGCTTCCGCCGCTCACTAAAAACATGGCTGTTCAGGCGGGAATATGGGGTGGGCTAAGATTTTAAAATTTTATACTGTTTTAAATGTATTTTATTCTGTATTTTATCGTGTTGTTCATCGCCCAGAGTGGCCAGTTTGCTGGCCAGATGGGCGGCCCATAAATGTAACAAATAAATAAATAAATAAAAATGTTGCTGCCTTATGATTTGCCGGTAGCAGGATTGCAGTTACACTGGATGAACCAGCAGCAAAATAGGTGCCACAGAATGGTGAGTTAAAATGTTTGTGCATCTTGGCTTGGTTTTGATTTCACAGCCCACTAGAGAAAGGGAACAGAAAGTTCCTGCTACACTGAAAGCTGGCTCTTACCATATAATAAACAGGGATACCTGCTCACTTGAGTGGTTTATTCATGTAAGTGGTATAATATCATAGGTGAGTGGATGGGTACCACTCGGCAATAAGAGCACCAGCTTCAACTATTTCAGTTGCTGGTATCTTCACCTAAAAGGAGCTCAGTAGCCAGAAAGGGAAGGCTGAGATTCTAGAGCAGCCTCCCCCAACCTGGTGCCCTCCAGATGTGTTGGGCTGCAATTCCCATCATTCCCAGTCTGGAGAGCACCAGGTTGGGGAAGGCTGCCCTAGATAACCACTGCAAGAGAGAATGGGCAACACTGTGCCAGATGAACCAATGATCTTACTTGGTAAGGTAGCTTCATATGCTGAAAGAACAGACTTGCGCAAGGTTGCAACTTCTCTTCGATGATTAGGAAAATAACATATTCATGGAGGATGAGCGGTGTTCTTAATACTTAACTTCTTCTGTATAGCACATTCAAGGGTTCAAAGCACTGCACGTTCATGACCAAGTGGTACCCTTTACAGCAGTGTTCTCCCACCTTGGGCCTCCAGATGTTTTTGGCCTACAACTCCCAGCATGACCCAGCCAGCATAGGCCAAAAACATCTGGGGACTCGAGGTTGGAGAACACTGCTTTACAACAACCTGTAAGGTATGTCAGCAATATTATGCCCCATCTTGTAGATGGTGTGTGGGGGGGAGTGGGGCTGAGAGAGTGTGACTTGCCGAAGGCCCAGTGAACTGAGGACTTTCCGATTCATAGTTAAGCCCCGTAGCCACTGCACCAGCTCCTCTTCCAACACGGCACTGTTCTCGTGGGTTGACACCTGTGCGAGCACTTGGTTTCCGCTGATCAGGGATTTCTCTAGGTCTATGCACGACAAGTAGACCTCAGATTGGGGAGGGAACATCGACACACACATAAGCTCTGCTCCCAATATCCCAGCACATCTGGCTGATGTTGAGCTCTGTGTGCCTTTAGTGAAAAGTTCTGAATAGGGATTTTGTAGCAGGGTTCCTGATCATGGGATGGGAGCTATGTAAGCACATTTTCCAGACATGCCCACAAACCTCTATGGAGATCTTCATGCTGAATGCACAAAAAATCTCAATGTCAGCTGGCATGCGGGGACGTTGGAGGGCAGGAGATACGTGCATGTCCTTGTCCCATCCACAGTTGACGTCTACATAGGGATGGGTGGATCTGTTAGTTTCACTTTCTCCTTCATTCAGTGTTTTTTACATCTCTAGTACTTTCTCCTGAAAAAAACTTTGTGAATTTCGGTAAATTCTTATCAAAACCAAACTGAAATGAAATTTTTACCCATCTGCACCAGTGAACTTCAATAAGTACAACTGTTCACAGCATAGAGAGGATGATGATGTTTGCCATGGAGCTTGCCATAGAGCAAGCCCTGGACCTGGATGAACAGATCTGTCAGTTCCAATTCCTCCCACATTGAATTTCTTTCAATCTCAAGTTCTTTTTGTCCGAAATACGGAGAACTTTGCAGCAAATTTGGTAAATTCTTCTCAAAACTGAACTGAAACAAAAATTTCACCTGAAACAAAAAACAGAATCCTCACTGAAATACTTGTGTTGCATAGAAAGCAAGGTAAATATAATAAATCAAATACAAATATTAGGAGAGCAATCATGTGGTCCCTTGGCAAGCATCCCAGGGACCATAGGATGGTTTGGAAAGCCCCTACAAGGTCAGAGATCGTGCTCCGACTTCAGAAGGGGCAGTCAGAGTTCTACCCCCCTCCCCTGCACCCTCGCAGCTGGGGCAGAGACAACTGCCGGCTGTCCTTCAGAAAAGTGACCTCAGAGGAGGAGTAAAGGGGGCATTCCAGTGGTGGGGAGGAGAGGCAAATGGAGAGGCCAGGATACGAGTTATCCTGAGCCTCTTCCAGCCTCCTTCCCTCCCCCTCCAAAGCACCCTCGCTAGATGGGCTAAAAAGCCAGTCTAGTGAAAAACACCCAAGACAGGATGGGGAGACAGAGATCACCTCTGCTGCTCCTCCCTGTTGTGATGATATGTATCACATTCACAAGCTGGAGCACATTGTTGACAACAGTGGAAGGAACAGAATGGCGGTAAACAAGTTTGTTGTGTCTTTCTAGAATCTCGTGCTCTCGCAGGGGTTACTAGAGTGTGTGGGAAACAGTATGAGCCTGTCACATGGTTTATGCTTTCTGGTGACGTACTGACTTGTTTTTCTGTCTGGAGCCATTTTAGAGAGGAGCAGGACTGTTCTCTCTCTTCACTCTTTTCTTCTGACTATTGCTTGCTGGACTTATGCAACCATGTAACGTCTTTGCTGGGTGGAGTAAAGCCAACCTTGCTCCACTGGAATAAATGCTTGCTATGCATTGTACTCTGCACATGGACTGTAACTAGGAATGTATACTCTGTAGAATATTACTTGCTATAGTAAATAAACAGGTAGAATAGACCTGTGGAGTTACAGAGTTATTTCCTTGCTACATGGAATCTACAAACCGGGGGAGCTGGCAGCTGGAGTCAGATTACAGGAGCTGGCTGGCTGTTTGCAACCGAAACGCTGCACGCTGCGCAGAGAGAGAGGGAGAGAAAGATCTGAACTTCTGTGTGTGGATTGATGGGTGTCTACACACTGGGAACAGGATTTTTAAATCTCCCATCTCGCACATACGGGGCTCTGCTGTCATTCCCGCCCCTTCACTCCCGCCCTGCCAGCTTTAGCCCAGCAGGACATAGGAAACTCAGAAGCAAGCGTCCGGGTTCAGTGGCTTCCAAGCGGTGAGGACACAATCAGTATGATTGCGCCCTTAATGTAGGACCTCAACATGGGAAAGAGGCTCCCATACTGCTAGAGGTATGTGTGACCATCGGAGGGTAGTACTGATGTGTCCAACAAGCAGAGATAGAAGCCAAAATATCCTAGTAAATTGTCTCTACAACTGTCATTGTCTCTACTACAGAAGTTAACCTGATAGCCAAACAGGAAAATGTAACATGAGTGCAAGGCCCTTAGACTATTAAGCATGGTTTTCTTGACCCAGAGAATCAAACTGAGACATAGTTTGCTCCAGATGGTGAAAAACAAAAGATTTGAATGTAACATTTTATTTTCATCACACTGCCACATAATAAAATAACTATATATCACTATTTTTGATGTATTAGTCTGTCGTGTAAGTGGGCCAACACCTGGTAAGCTAAAAATAACATTCTAAAGGAGATGCTCTCCCACCCTATCAAGAAATGCATCACACAGAAGACTTCACATATTTTTGTTAACAACTTTATTAATAGGAGCTTTTCCGGTGGCATACATACCATATGTAAACTTACAGATATTAAAAAGAAAAAGCTAAACTAGAATTAAATCCAAGTCAAAACAAAGAAGAGTAGCCAAATACAGTTTCCATTCAGGATGTGATGTCTGATAGAAATAGCACAAGAGAGATTTCTTAAAAGAAACAAAAATCTTCAGGAAAGCAATGGAGACAAGGGAAAAATATTATCTCTAGACAACCTGTAAAACAGTAAACATGCTGAGAATGAAAAAAGGAGAAGCTCTAAGATAGTTTAAGTGCTACTGTTTTGACTACTATTTTATAGTTGATGGCTTATTCCTGGTGTTAACCTTTGCACCCAAGTTACTTCAAGGACCACCTTCACCAATACCATCCTGCCCACACTCTGAGGTCATCAGGAGGTCATCAGTAGAGGCTCTTCTCAGTAGTCCACTGCTGGTGGCTAGGTTGGGGCAACTCTGGAATGTGTTTCCATCGGGGGTTCATCAGGCTCCTTTTTAGGTCTTCAGGAAAGCCCTGTAGGCCCACCTGTTTTCAACGGCCTTTTCTTAATTTTTGGGCTGTAGGCTTTATTTCTAAACACTATTTTATTTTATCTTATTCTTTTGTATTATTTATTTTATCTTGTACACCATCTTAGTAGGGTGCCAAGGGTGCCATCCTTAAAGATGGCTCAAAAATAATAATCATTACAAAAAGAAAATACATTAAAAATACATCCATTCTAAGGTGTTCAGAGGTGCACAATAGCACAAGCAGGGTTGCTTAGATGTTAACTTCCTTGCCTCATTAAATGGAATTTTGCCTGAAGAGTTTCAGCAGCCCAGAATCACTAGGGATCTGTCTGTTTCACTCTCTACATATTTTGAATTTTTTGAAGCACAAGTTCATTCTGTCCCATTCCACATTAGTTTGTTTAATTAAACATCTGCATGGAAATTCGTATGCATTTTCCTACACATTTCTCCTCAGATGCACATTTTGTATGCAATTTCCCTAATGTACGTGTTTTTTGCAAGCACTTTTCCCAATGTGCAATTTTCCCTAATGCAAGGGTGGGCAGAAGGTAGATCTTCAGATGTTTTGGCAGCTTAGAATGAAGTGAACTTGTAGAATGAACTTTCCAGAGAGGCATGCCTGGTGCTTACATTGTGCTCTTTAAAAAAAAAAAAAAAAGTTTTACATTTTATTTCTATATAAAGCAAACACATACATCGTGCTTACATTGTGCTCTTTTTGAAGACCTTTTTATTTTCCCAGGCATTTTAGTTTTTCTGTTTAAATCTGGTACTGTATTTTAAATTTTTGCACTACTGCTAGGTTCTATTTGGTTATTATTTTTATTTTTATACTGTAGTTTTACACTTTTTACATTGTGTATTTTGATTGTTGTGTACTGCCCAGTGAGCTTCAGTTATTCGGTGTTATAGAAATGTAATAAATAAATGATGAATATTGATTGAAATGGATGACTGTATAATGGATCCAAACAAACAGATTCAACCAAACTATGGTGTGGATTATGGAATCTGGAACAGTTCACACAATACATTCTGGGCACACAGAATGAAGTCAATGAGGTGAAGGGACAGTCCTGACACTGCATTGGAAGCCTCAGAGCATACGTGGTGGCATGGCCGGTGCTTCCATTAGGCCAACTAGGCAGCTGCCCAGGGCGCAGGGCTAAAGGGGGCACTAGAAATGCCTTGGGGGAAAAAATACAGTGCTAAAATGCGTATAATAATAAGGGCTTTCCACCAGCGCGGAGTAGGCAGCCGACAGGAGCCGCGGCGCTCTGGCCAAACTTTGCCCGACAGCACCGCGTGCCGTGCCCTGGAGCTGAGCCGCGAAGGCGCCGGCCTGGCCAAGCCACCCAAACACCTCTGGCACCAGCCATGCACCCACATCCGCATCCAGCAGCGCTTCCACTCAGACAGCGAGCGCTACCTGTGCCCGGCCAGAGCCCGCGATGCCGTGCTCCAGCCGGCCCTGCAGAGCCCCAGGATGTCTTGGCCCACCTCGCTGCAATGACGCCGGTAAGTGTGGTAGGAGAGGTGGCGGGGAGAGCTCCGGGGATGCGCCCTCCCACGGCCAGGCGCGGCTGTGGAGGCTGCTTAGGCGAGGCGCGCACATGTGCGCCTTTGGAGAGCTCCGTGCACCCTGCAGTTCCTCCGGGGCGCACGGCATTGGGGCAGGAAGGGGCTGCCGGGAGCCCCGAGTGGGGGCTATTTGAGGCTGGGGGGGCTCTCTAGCTGTGTTGTTGGCGGGGGCTTGGCGTCCGGGGGCGGGTGGGGGGCTGAGAGCCAGGAGCTGCGTGTGCCCTGCGTTTGGAGAGGGTCGCAGCTGTGTGAGCCCTGGATTGCAAGGAGGGGGCGGATAAGGTGGGTTTCCTGAATTTTCGAGCGAAGTGTGTTGGGGGTGGGAATCACCCCATGTTGGAGGACTAGCGGCTTGCTTTTCTTTCTTTCTTTCTTTCTTTCTTTCTTCCCTTCCTTCCTTCCTGGGCTGGGTTGAATTTTATGTATGTTTGTGTTTATGATAATAATTTTTTTTAGGTTTTGCCAATGGACTTTTATTTCATAATGGGCATAGGGCTGGAGGGAGGGAGGGCTCAAGTGGGAAGGGGGGCACTAAATATCTGATCTTGCCTAGGGCACCAAACTTCCTTGCACCGGCCCTGCGTGGTGGGCACCTAGCCTGGCCTATTTCCAGAATGGTCTGAACATGCAGCAATGCACTGAGCTCCTGTGCCCATTCCAGAAATAATCACACTTCACATTTATATAGCATTTTAGCATATTCAAAGCACTTACAAACATTGTATCAGTACTCCTTACTCCCCCCCCCCCAAGTAATCTAAGGTTTATCCCCATCATTCAGATATGGGAGCTCAAACTGAATGGTAATGGCCCACCGAAGGTTCCTAGTAAGTCTATGGTAGAGGTGAATTTTGAACTGCAGACTTCCTGGATATGCAGCTCAGCCACCAGGCTACAGTAACAGGCTCAGAACTGGATTAGAACCTGGGGTACTTGCTTGGGTGGAAATCTAGGCTGTCCCTACAGAGTAATCCCACTTAAGTATGAACAAGGATTAATCATATGTATTTCCTTACATGTTATTTATTTATTTAATACGTTTTTATACCGCCCAATAGCCGAAGCTCTCTGGGTGGTTTACAACAGTTAAAACCATAAAATACAATATAATATAACTATAAAATTTAAAACCACAGATTAAAGCAAACTGCAAAGCTAGCAGCAGTTCAAATTACAGTAACAAAGTTAAAAACTGCAAGATAAAAATGATTAAGATGATTAAAATGCCTGGGAGAATGGAAGTTACATATAGAGATAGGGGAGAAATTTGTTGGTTTGCATTGTAATATGAACCAACCTAATTTGTACTTCCCGAACTAATACACAACCCAGAATGAAATCATTCTTTGCTTTTCACACTTATCTAAGTTTTGTGATGCACTTGTCCTATCAAAAAAAATGTGTACAAAAATGCATACATTAGGGCAGGATGGACAGAAAATAGATATTTTGGACTTCAGATGTTTTGGTTGTCGACTACCAGCATTCCTGACCTTTGGCCATGCTCACAGGGGCTTCTGAAGAGCTGCCAGAAGACAGTCCTCTATTTGAAAGTGCCCTCTGTTTGAAGAGCTGCCCTATCCAAGTCCATTTTAAAGATAAAGAACTGTAAGAATGGAAGGCAGGGGCTTTGAAGTTGCCCATCAACTGTTAACACCTGGACAATAGATTGAGCAGGCACACAGGTCAATTGGCCACAGTCTTCCCATCTATGATGAGACACATTTCTGTTTAAATTATAGTTATTAAGTGTGCATCGATACATACAAATTAGCATATACAAATGTTATGCAAATTGTTTTCCTCTTTTGTCCACTTTTAAGTGATGCATTTCCTCTCTTTTTTTAATGCATAAGTGGCCACCCTAAATATACCCAAGATAACTGACTGACCTAACATTTTTCTTCCTTGTTTTCATTTATTGATCCTTTCTTCCCTTAATCTTGATCCTGTCTTCCAAAGACTATGCATTTCCTATGAGCATTTCCAAAGAGTATTTTTGAGCAAAACAGACTTGACAGCATGGGGAGGATACGGATAAAAGATTTATTTATTTATTTATTTATTATATTTATACCCCACCTTTTCCCCTGCAAGGAACCTAAGGAGGCTTACATAATCCTTCTCCTCCTCTCCATTTTATCCTCACAACAACCCTGTGAGGTAGGTGAGGCTGAGAGTCAGTGACTGGCCCAAAGTCACCCAGTGAGTTTCATGGCCGAGTGGGGACTAGAACTTGGATCTCCCAGGTCCCAGTCCAACACTCTAACCACTATGCCACACTGGCTTTCAAAAGTATCTCCCAAATGAAGAAACTCAAGGCCACACATGTGCAAGTGGTTCATGGGCCCACAAGACAGCTGATTCTATTCATCCATGCTTCTCCAGGAAATAAACCACAATGGCTCACATGAGACCTGGGAAAGGAAGCTGAGAGTGAAAAATAAGGAGACAGGGAGATCCCTCAAAAGGACAGGGCTTCCTACTCACCTTGTTGCCTGCCCTCTCCTCTAGTGGTGGTGAAGGAAGTGCTTTCACAATGGGACCAGACAGCTTATGGGAGGGGGAGGAGCCTCACACAAAGCCCTTCATGCCAGATGGGCCAGCCTGGTGGACGAAATTTGTTCCATGGGCTGAAGATTCCACATCCCTGGTTTAACGTTACATGCTTGAGGCTTGGTCTCATGTGCTCTCTCTCTCTCTCTCCTCCTTCTCTTCTGGCAGGGCTGCAAGGAGATCAGACACTTTCGTTTCCATTTTCAACAAATTTCATGTCATTTATTTTTGCAGGAACAAATTATTTTCACCTTCTAATTCTCAGTATCTGATATTTTTTCTGTTATTTCCTGTAACTTTTTTTTTTTTGTTATTGCCACTTTGCTCTTGAACCTGTTCACCTATCTTCTAATTGTTAATGAGTGGTGAAGCAAATGACCTACCTGGCACATTTCTACTGAATCTGTTAAAATATCTGCCTCTGTGGTGCAGAGATGTGCATTTCGGTATCGGATGATATAGAAATGAAACAAATCAATAAAATGAAATAAATGGATAGTTAAATCTGATATTGCAGGGATATATCCTCAGCTTGTCAAGGGTTGGCAGCACCTAATAGAGTCAGTTATCCAGAATGCAAAATCAAATGTAAGCGAATGTTGTGATTGAATTTGCAACCAATCACCTTTATATCCATGCACACACCTTCAAACATACCAATATTGTGCTCCTGTTCCAGGAGTTGAAAAATCCAAGGTAAGCAGATGTTCTGGTAGAATTTGCAAATGGTTATGAACTCTCTCTCTCTCCCCCTCCCTCCCTCCCTCCCATGCACGCGCACGCACGCACGCACGCGCGCGCACGCACGCGCACACACACACACAGCCTATTTTGTTACATTGTCTAATGGGGAAAAACTCCAGGTGGAATTTGCAGCTATTAAACTCTTCCCACTCCCTGTCAAAATGGTGTAAAATTTGATAGGGAGAGAAAAATGAAAAATGCAATCTTGCACCTTTGTACACCGGAAGTCACATTGAGGGGGTGGCAATATGCCATGGAGTTAGGGATGGTGTTTTGGGAATAGATTTTCCCACTTCCATTCTTTCATTACTTCTCTGGTTCACTGTGCCCTGGTTTCCAGTTTAACTAGAGCCCTATGCAGGGGCTCACCTGCACTCTTGAAGGCTAAAACTGTGGATAGGGCACCAGGGGCACACACAAACCCCACCACCAGCATCCCCAGGATCCTCAAAAAGCTGCTGAGCGGGAAGGTCTTCAAAGGGTTTCTACCCATGTCAAGCGCTTAGAAGCCTCTGTGCAACTGGGAAGCCTGCCTAATCAATTGCTCAGTTTTACTGATATTCACATATGCTCCTACAGAAACCCTAAAGAAGGAGGGTTCCAATGCTGAAACCATCCTAAGCCCTGCCATGCTCTTGTCAGAGGAGCAGGAGGAGTGATGGAGGTATTTTTATCCTCTCTGTTCTCTGAAAGAGCATTCCCCCCCCCCTTTTTCTTTCTGTTGGAGGCAGGGACATGGGCTGAAAGGCCGTTGGGTTCAGCAGATCAAACAGCCTCTCTCTTCTTTGCCCACTGGCCTCCCAACGCACCCATTTTGTTCCTGACTCCCAGCTGAGCAGGAGCACAGGAGAGAGGCGCCAGCTGTTTTCGGGGCTGTGATAAGCGGGCAGGCTCCCAGAGAGCAAGTGAACAGAGCGAGTGAACAGGGAGAGCAAACAGGAGTTTGGCAGCGGAGTTCGGCAGGGGAGGTCAAGGGGGAGGTCCCTAAGAAATTTTCTAGAAAGGCAGAAACATAAAGGAAACAGAGAACTATGGAAGGAAGGAATCTGCAGTGGTGGTGACCTGCAATGTGTGTGCAATGTTTGTTTTCCTGCCGGAGATCAACATGGCCTACATGTGCAACAAGTGCAAGCTGGTCACGCTGTTGAAAGAAAAGGTCAGAGGACTGGAGCAGCAAGTGTCAACCCTCAGGAGCATAAGAGAAAGTGAGGAGTTCTTAGACAGAACGATGGCTCTACAGCAGCAAAGCGTAGTACAGGAGCCAGAAGGGCAACGGCAGGATGAGGCGGAGTCGGAGACTGCTGAGGCAAGGGAAAATAACGTAGGGGGAACTCCCTGGAAAAGGGCGACAGTTAGGAGCAGAAGAACTAGAAGACATTCTGTGCCTGTGGAAGCAGTGGAGTTATGGAACCGCTTCCAGGTACTTGAGGGCGAGAGCAGAGGACAGCCTGCAGAGGACAAATTACCGGGCACCCAACATGACAGCAAGAGGCTGAAGGTCAGTCAAGTGGAGGCAATCAAACCAAGGCCTACAGCAAGAAAAAGAGAAGAGTACTAGTAGTGGGAGACTCCCTCCTGCGGGGGATCGAAGCCAAAGTATGTCGTGAAGACCCATGGACTCGCCAGGTGTGCTGTCTCCCTGGGGCACGGATTAAGGATGTGACAGAGCAGCTGCCGAGGCTCATACAGCCCACCGACACATACCCCTTTCTTCTCTTCCACGTGGGTACAAATGATACTGCCAAGCGGAGTTACAAAGAAATCACGGCAGACTTTGAAGAGTTGGGAAGGGAACTCAAGAACTTTGGGGCCCAGATAGTCTTCTCATCCATCCTTCCAGTACTTGGAAGAGGCATAGTAAGGGAAAGAAAAATACTCCGAGTGAATGACTGGCTATGAAGGTGGTGCCAACATGAGAGATTTGGATTCTGGGACCACGGGCTATACTTCCTGAAAGATGGACTGCTGGCAAAGGATGGGTTGCACCTCACAAGGACTGGGAAGGCCACAGCATGAGGAACTCAATCAGGAGGGCTTTAAACTGAATCCAACAGGGGAGGGAGACATAAACTCGTGGGTAACAATGGAAGAAGGCCTCTGTGCCACAACGGAGAGAACAGCTCCAGCGGTGCCCAATGATAGTCTACCACAAAATGGAGGGAAAAAGTCGGACTATAAAGCACATAGTCTTCGATGCCTCTATACTAATGCCCAGAGTATGGGCAACAAACAAGATGAACTTGAACTCTTGATACATGAGGGCAAGTACGACTTGATAGGGATAACTGAAACCTGGTGGGATGACTCCCATGGCTGGAATACAGCAATTGAAGGGTATAACTTGTTCAAAAGGAACAGAAGCAACAGAAAAGGAGGTGGAGTTGCGCTGTATGCTAAAGATACGTATCTCTGAACAGAGATACAGGAAGAGGAGCTTGGCAGCCCCATTGAGAGCATCTGGGTTAAAATAAATGGGGCAAAGAATAAAACGAACATGGCGGTTGGAGTCTACTACCGACCACCCAATCAAGGAGAAGACAAGGATGAAACTTTTGAAAAGCAAATTTCCATTGTTTCAAGGAGGTATGATGTGGTAGTAATGGGGGATTTCAATTTCCCTGATATCTGTTGGGAGTCTTATTCACTCGAACATGGCCCCTCCAAGAAATTCCTGAGTTGTATTGCTGATAACTTCCTCCTACAGAAAGTGGAGGAAGGAACTAGAGGATCGGCTATCCTTGACCTGATTCTAACCAACAGAGACGAGTTAGTGGATAAAGTGGCAGTTTCGGGAACTCTGGGGGAAAGTGACCATGTTATACTTGAGTTCTTGATTCTAAGGGAAGCAAAAGCTGAGTGTAGCCAAACACATACCCTGGATTTTAGGAAAGCCAATTTTAACAAACTCAGAACAATGATAAGTGAGGTCCCATGGCAAGCGACTGTAATGAGAAAAGGAGCCCAGGATGGGTGGGAGTTTTTAAAAAAGGAAATTTTAAAGGCACAATTGCAAACAATTCCCACAAGGAAAAAAGGCAGAGGGCAACAGAAGAAGCCAATGTGGCTTCACAATAAACTCAAAGATGACCTGAAAACAAAAAAGAACACATATAGGAAGTGGAAGGAAGGACAGGCTACAAGGGAAGAGTACAGGCAGGTAGCACAGAACTGCAGGAATAGTGTCAGGAAGGCTAAAGCTGAGAATGAGCTAAGGTTAGCAATTGATGCTAAAAACAACAAGAAAGCTTTCTTCAGATACATGCATAGTAAAAGACAGAGGAAAGAAATGGTGGTTCAACTATGCAATGAGGATGGCAAATTGATAACAGAAGACAAAGAAAAGGCAGAAGTGTTCAATTCCTACTTCAGCTCGGTCTTCTCCCAAAAGAGGGTCTATGACCCCCCTGGCAAACCTGAAGTGCAGACTGAAGGGGCAGGATTGCAGCTTGAGATTGATAGGCCAATGGTCAAGGAGCACCTGATTACTCTGAACGAGTTTAAATCTCCATGGCCTGACGAGCTGCACCCTAGAGTAATAAAGGAACTGGCAGAAGAACTCTCAGAACCACTGTCTATTATCTTTGAGAAATCATGGAGGACAGGTGAAGTGCCAGATGACTGGAGGAGGGCAAACGTTGTTCCCATCTTCAAAAAGGGCAAGAAGGAGGAACCTGGGAACTATAGGCCAGTCAGTCTGACATCAATCCCTTGGGAAAATTTTGGAGCAGAATATTAAAAAGTCAGTCTGCACTCTGCAAGCACCTTGAAAACAATGCAGTGATTACTAGAAGCCAGCATGGATTTGTCAAGAACAAATCCTGCCAGACTAATCTGATCTCATTTTTTGATCGGGTAACCTCCCTTGTGGACTGTGGGAATTCTGTGGACATCATATATCTGGACTTCAGCAAAGCTTTCGACAAAGTGCCTCATGATATCCTGATTAGCAAGCTAGCTAAAAGTGGGCTAGATGGAACAACTATCAGGTGGATCCACAATTGGCTACAGAATCGGACTCAAAGAGTGCTTATCAATGGTTCTTTCTCAAACTGGGGAGAGGTAACGAGCGGGGTACCACAGGGCTCGGTCTTGGGCCCAGTGCTCTTCAACTTTTTTTTTAATGACTTGGATCAGGAGGTACAGGGAATGCTTATCAAATTTGCAGATGACACATAGTTGGGTGGAACAGCTAATACTCTGGAAGACAGAAACAAAATTCAAAGCAGCAACCTCGATAGGCTGGAGCGCTGGGCCGAAAACAACAGAATGAAATTTGATAGGGATAAATGCCAAGTGCTGCACCTAGGGAAAGGAAACCAAATGCACAGTTACAGAATGGGGGACACTTGGGTCAACAATACCACAAGTGAGAAGGATCTTGGAATTGTGGTGGATCACAAACTGAATATGAGCCAGCAATGCGATGTGGCTGCAAAGAAGACAAATGCTATTTTGGGCTGCATTAATAGAAGTATAGATTCCAAATCGCGGGACGTGATAATTCCCCTTTACTCAGCACTGGTTAGGCCCCATCTTGAGTACTGCGTCCAGTTCTGGGCACCACACTTTAAGAAGGACGTAGACAAACTGGAGAGGGTTCAGAGGCGGGCAACAAGGATGATAAAGGGACTGGAAACAAGGCCCTATGAGGAGAGACTGAAAGAACTGGGCATGTTTAGCCTTCAGAAGAGGAGACTGAGGGGAGATATGATCGCACTCTTCCAGTACTTGAAGGGTTGTCACACAGAGGAGGGACAAGATCTCTTCTTGATCATCCCAGTTTGCAGGATGCGGAATAATGGGCTCAACTTACAGGAACCTAGATTCCACCTAAACATCAGGAAAAAATTCCTGACTGTCAGAGCAATAAGACAATAGAACCAATTACCTAAGGAGGTGGTGAGCTCTCCCACTCTGGAGGCATTCAAGGTGAAGTTAGACAGCCATCTGTCAGGGATGCTTTGACCTGGATTCCTGCATTGAGCAGGGGGTTGGACTTGATGGCCTTGTAGGCCCCTTCCAACTCTACTTTTCTATGATTCTATGATTTTCTTCCTGCCCCAGGTCAGCATCCCAACCTCAGGAAAGCAAGCTGCCGTGGAGCTTCCTAGAGCAGTTTGTAGGGTCTTGGGCCATGGTCAGAGGTCTTCTGAAGTCGGACCTCTGTGTCCAGCCTTGGAAGATGAGATCCACTGCATCCTTTGGCCCCTCACAGGATTATTTAATATGCAGTTTAATTTTCAGAAATTCCAAAACAGTACAAAATTGTACAGAAAATTATTTTTGAAAATGTTTTAGCTAAATGCGCCATATTATAAAAAATGTTTTGCCACTGAACTTTTCAGTTGAGTTGTTATATTTGGGAAGAGAAAAAAATAAATAAATAGACCCTTTTGTCACAATACTCACATTTACAGTAAGTAAGTCATAATTGCATATTATAAGCACAATTTAATAATCACATTTTGTCTTTGAAGTTAATGATAGTTAACTTATCAAAACTATTCATTACTGTGCACAATAAATTTAAAGCATGTGTACTGTTTGTTCAGCTTCTTCATAGAAAGTCTGCAATATAAATTAATTGATTACATTGTTCATCATCATAGACATGTTGAACAACTTTACATGATATGCACTGACTTGACCCGAAAATAGCGTATTAGTGAAGACAAATTCAAACATATACTCAACTGCATGTCTGCATATATAGCAATAACTGCACATCATTTAACATGATCTGATCATTGTTAAAAGGCTGTTAAACATTTGAACACAAATGCAGATGATAGTATATGTGTTCATATCCCCAAAAGAAGAAGTATGTGAAGCTTGAAAGTTGGTATTCACTTACAGGCCATGAGGCAAACTGGGGGAAACGTGCTTAGCTTAGAAAATGAATGTTAAAGAAACCCACTGGGAACTATGTAATGTCTGCATTTTTATTTTATGTTATTATTCTTGTTGGTTAAAAGATAGCCCTATTCAGGTGTTGTGGATGAGGTAACAGTTAATGCATGAAGAGACAGCGCTCTAGCCCCTGCCCTCTCATATTTCTCACACCTTCTACTCAAGGGCAACTTTCTGAAGAGGAGGCTCTCGATGTGATTGTATCCATGGAGGCTCTCGATGTGATTGAGAGAACACTGGAAAATCAGGGTGGAATCTCAATCATGTGGAAAGTCTCCTCAGATTGAGGAGGCTTTCTTCTTCACTAAGTCACCCTCCACGAGTACAGGGCAACGGAAATATGTAAGGAGTGGGCAGGGCACTCCCTCACCTCATGCACTAACTTTTACCTCTTTCAGAATGCCTGAATATAGCTTATCTCTGCAAAAAAAATGTCCTGCAGTCTTGGCACAGGACAATTTCAAGGGACAGGCCTAAAATTGAATTTTGTACCCAGCTGCTGTAAGAGTTTGGGGCTATTACGTTTTGCACTTTGGGCCCAAATTTGGACTCCAACATGTTTAAAGTAACTGGAAGAGATCCACAATGTATTGAAATTATATGTGGGAGCATCATGGAAAAGATGCAAAATAAACAGTGTAAAATGTGTATAGCCTGCATGGAATGAATCTTGTTTTTTTCAGATTTCACTTATGGGGAAAAATAGACCGAGAGCCCCAAGGCATGGTCTTTCAACTACATATTATGAACTAAAATTTCTCCAGTCAGCCTGCGATTAGAAAGTATGTAGAAATCATACAATGGACTATGGGGTATTCTTGCTAAGCCCCCCTGCTTTTCTACCAGTGGCAACATTCACTCTACCATACTGCAGTATATGTGCTTCATTTGCATTCAATGTAAAGTATTTAGAGAGTCAATTTATGGATATTTCAGAATAATTTCTTTAAGAATGTGACAACTGCATGTTATTTCATGGGAAATTCATCATATTTTCCTTGTGTGGTAGCATTAAAGAAGATTTGTAAACACAAAGTGGAGAGGGCCATAGCTCAGTGGTAGAGCACATTTATTCATGAACTGAATGTATTAAACACCTCATAAATAAATTTCTGGAGGCATTTTACAATAATAATGATGCTACAAATAAAATCATAATAAAATCAACAGTATAAAACCAATAAACATGCCAACACAGTATAAATGCACTATCAAGTATAGGAAGTAAAACCACATTGCAGAAGGACCCAGGTTAGATTCCCAGCATCTCCAGGTATGGCTAGGAAAAATTCCTGCCTGAAACCCTGCAGAGCCGCAGCTGCCAGTCAGTGTCCACAATACTGGGCTAGATGGACCGGTGGCCTGACTCAGTATAAGGCAGCTTCCTCTGTTCCTAAAACTAATGAAAATAAAATTAACCTATCAAACTGCCTAACAGGGTAGATATCTATGCTTTTTCAATCAGGATAAATTATCCAGGGAAATACTATCCTTGCAATGTATATGGCTGTTTACATTTCACGTTTTAGCTTTCGGTTTAGTTCGCTCCGCCCCATTGAATGCTGCTAAAGGCTCTTCTTGGCCTCCTGTCCACTGTATTCATTTCCCCAGTAATAGCTTCACCTGCACCAGCATTTGAGGCATGTTAATAAATAAACTGACACCGTAGTTGCCTTGTTATTTATTTATATTATATTTATTTTTAAATGTAAGACCTACTTCTTGGCCCTCTGGGGATTTAAGTCTTCAGAAACTCAACACCTAGTAAAATAAAATGAAATAAAATAAAGACATACCCAAAAGGCAAACTAGGGACACTGATCCACTAGACTTACTCCTGGTAAATAGAGACAGCTGGATATATCATTTAGCCTAATTCACAGCCTAATCCTGTATAGGTTTACTTGAAAGTAAATTCCATTGAATTCCACAGGACTTAATCACAACTGATTACACATAGGATTGCTGTCACAGAACTGCAAATTTAGTTTTACTTATGCAAGATAAACATTGAGATTCAAAAAATTGATCATCCTTGTCATCAGCTAAAATATGTAAGTGAATCTCCTTATACATGAAAGCATACCTTTGCTCACCATTTACATTGCCTCCCCCGCAGGGATTTGCAAAATACTGCTTTGATCAGCACATTTGCCTACTTGTTATATCAGTGCATGAAGAGATGTTGCTCAATTTATGTGTGTGTGCGGAAATGAGATGTATTGCCATTTATCAACACTCGCGGATGATGCCCATGGAGCTACGCTGGCCCCGAGCAAAGTATTGCATTTGTGGGTGTTTCTGCCCAAAAGCTTTGGGCTGCTTCCCATATTCAAAGAAGTGGGGTGATGTGCAAAGGGGGACTTTGTGCATTTCCCTGCATGGGCAAGATGCATGATTTCAAACCACAGCAGCACTGCTTTGCTCTTGCATGCACACCACTTGACGATTCCTCGATCAACTGCTGATTTGAACGGATGAGCCATTGTGGATTAATGTCCCCCAGAAAGACCTTTCTTGTTATCCAGTGTAGCCTCACATGCCTATGAATGCTAAAATTCAAAATCCAATGCTTCTTAGGGCGAAAACAGATGAGATACCTTTTCACACAGTTAGCAACTGCATGAATGGCTTAAAAAAAGAGAGAGTACATAGCAGGCACAAGGGAGGGCAAACCAGATGGGGACCTTGATGATAAAAAAATAGGGGCTCTAACCCTTTGCCCCCCCCCCCACTGCAGTCCCCATCTAGTTGGGGAAACCTGGAATAAAAGGCTCCATTGGCACTGATAGGGAGCTTTTTTCCAAATGCATGTAGCAGGTGCAGGGCCCCGACCCAAACAAAGGACTAATGCCCCCTTGGCCCACTTCCCCTCAGCCAGGATCCCAGTCCAGACTGGAGCCACCGTGCCTGCTGTCTACTTTGAAAGACACTTCATACAATTGCTAATGGTGTGAATGGCATTGTTGGTGTGTGAAGCAAAATTAGCTTGCTGTAGATGCTTATGTTTTGATTATGTTGCAGTGGTTTTTTTACTGCTTATCTGGAAGGTTCGCAGACAGAATAAACCAGGACATGGCTGTCTGTGTTTACGAAGCTATTCTTACCTGTGGCCTTGCTAGGTGTGAGACAAAATAGTCATGTGATGTAAATAAGCTGATGACATGTAGTGGCCAGGCTTTGGCCTTATGTATCATGCTTTTATGGTTTTGAGCTGCACATGCTTTTGCTGAGCTGGATGTACCTTCAAGGCTTTGTACTCTGCACATGTCATCATCATCATCATCATCAGGCGATCACTCGTGACCGAGTAAGATTGTCTTCCGGGATAAAAGGAGGAAATTCTAAAGAAGATTGTGTAGACTCTAGCGATGGGTCCGTAAGTGACTGTGGAGGCCAATTCTAGATCCACACAGCTTCCCACAGTGAGGACACAGGTTACCAGATAGAAGATGGTCCTGTAAAGGATTCATTTGACGTGCTTTTCGCTTAGCACGTTTCTCCCTTTCACCTTGCATTCGGGCTTTTTCAAAGTCCATGGAACCTTTGTGAAAGGCCAACCTCCATTTAGATCGTTCATGGGCCAGAGCTTCCCAGTTTTCGATGTTTATATTGCATTTTTTTAGATTAGCCTTATGAACATCTTTAAACCTCTTATATTGACCACCGATATTCCGCTTTCCATCCTTGAGTTGGGAGTAAAGTAACTGCTTTGGGAGACGGCAGTCAGGCATTCGAACAACATGACCGGTCCACTGAAGTTGGCGTTGAAGGATCATTTTTTCAATGCTAGTAGTCTTTGCTTCTTCCAGTACACTGACATTTGTTCGCCTATCTTCCCAAGTAATTTGCAGGATTTTCCGGAGGCAACGTTGATGAAACCTTTCAAGGAGGTGGAAGTGACGTTTATAGATAGTCTCTGTATATGGAATGTAAAGTAGATTTAACCTGTAGTAACACTTTGTTATAAGTTAATAAAACAGTTAGAATAGAACTGTTTTGACTACAGTGTGATTCCTGAGTCCTGAAATGAAATGCAACTGGGAAGGCTGAAGCTAACTGCTGCGTGGGGGAAAACTCTGCTTCTGTGTGTGGAAGGCCGAAGATTCATTTAGTTCTGGCTAGCACACAGACCAACATTTCAATCCAACCTCAACAGGCATCTCCTTCAGTCTGGCCCTTGGAGCCTGACTAAGCCTTATGCTAATTGTGTAGTGAGTAGCTGAGACTGGTCTTATTTTTTACTCTAGTGTAATCGCACACTGCCCCAGATTGGATTGAGACCACCGTGCTCCAGCGGGGGAGGGCTAAACCTTCTCCCCACCTTTTTTTTATCTGAAATCCCACCTCCCTGTGGGTGGGTGGGTGGGTGGGTGTGGGGTTTAAAAGCAGGAAAAAGTCTCCATTGACTGCAGGAGAGACATTTTCTTTTTTAAATGCCCCTATGGGAGGGAGGGATTTGGCGGGGGGAAGGTTTAACCCTCCTCTCTAGGTGCATGGGGGTCCTCCTGATCTGAGTCGGGGCTGTGCACACTTACGATTAAGGACTACAACAAGACTCAGCCTGTATTATAAAATACCTTTATAAAGTATTTTTAAGAGAGCTTCAGCTATTGGGCAATATAGAAATTTAATAAATGAAGTGAAATAAGACAAGCCTCAGCTACACGCTACACAATTATAGTAATGTATAGTTTGGCCCTTAGTGAAGACACTTTACACATTCTGCTGCAAGTGTCGAGTAATCAAGTGATGAGAAATCACTGTCCATGGTTGGGCAATGTCATTCAGTGGGTTGGATCCATATGTATGCTGGATCAACTGTGTTGGCGGAAGTGGACTGCCCCACCCCCTCCTTCCCATGCCAGCCCCCCCAGCCCCATGAAAATGCCACATAGAGTCAGGAGTCCCTGCTGAATGGTGTGTGCTGTGGTGTGGGGGGAGGGGAGACCCTTAAATTGGGGGGAGGGACCTTCCACAAGCAGAACCCCTTCCTTTTGCAGAAGGCAGATCCTGGATCCAACCCTGGGTGTGGGGCAGTGCTGAATCAGAGTGATGTAGGAATTGCATGGGCCCTTCCCCTCCAGTACGCAGAGCATCCAGTGTGAACCAGGTTCATGAGCACCTTTGTGGACAAGGTTTCAACATGTCCCAATTTGCCCTACCCCCATCTCTCTCGCTCTCTCTCTTTCTCTTTCTCTCTCTCTCTTCCAGGCCAGAAACATTACAGTTTGTGATATCTCGACAGCAATGCTATAATTGGATCGTGTCTAGATACTGAGCTTGGAGACAGCTACTTTCAAACCACTTCTTCCCAGACTGAAGAGCCTTCTTTGGATGTTGTGCTGGATCTTTGTTGTTTGCAGAGGGGGCAAACATCTCATTTGAAGAATATAAACAAAACCATTGAGCATTGTTTTTCTGACAGTACTTTTGTAGTTCTCAAGAAATGTTTGATGCCATCACTGCATTCTTTCCTCTTTGTTCCATATACAGTTTTTTTGCCTATTCATAGGGCGGGGGGGGCAAAAGGGGGTGGGGGGAAAACCTGTGGGGCTGAAGAAATTACTTAGGCCTTCCAGGGCACTTCGAAGGCAGTGCAGTTATTGTCATCACTCCGTGCGTGAGTTGCAGTGACTTCTGTTTGCTTTCTGGCTTTTCTATCTCTTTTTAAAAACAGGTTTGCTGCCATGGAAAGAGGTGGCACCCATTCTCTCCTCATCCAAGGCTGTACTTGCCACAAAATGTGCATTAAAGGCTGTCAGCCTTGCAGTAGTAGTAGTAAGGTTTTTAATGAAACATTGACAGCGACAATATATTTAATCATCTTTGATACTCCCCTTTGCTTGCTTTGCAAACCTGCCAGTATTTCACAGTTCCCCTCCCCCTCAGTTATTCAGTACCTAGATCTGAAGAGCATGTAACCTCTAGATTCTGCCAGTCTGCACTCCTAACAATTAAAACCATCATTAGTTTTAGTGTATATATTTTTATTATGTATGTTGCCCTGACAGCTTCAGCTATAGGGTGATCCATAATTTGAAATAATGATGATGATGATGATGATGATGATGATGATAATAATAACAACAACAACAATAATAACAACTACAGCACCAGCAGCAATCACAACCCTTATGAAAATGGCTAGCTATTCTTTGGGTACACAGAAAATACAGACCCAGCAGATATCCCAGTGTGCCCTGTTCTGCATATTTCAGACCCTGGGCTCTCCCACTGATCCCATTCCACAAGCAACACCCGTTCCTCGAACAGGGCAGGTCAGTACAGCCAGCCTGTCCCGATCCTGAAATGAGCATTTCCATTCATTTTGGGACTTCTTATAGGATGTGTTAAATCTCTGCTGCCTACATGGTGACTCCTGCTCACACAATGGAATCAGCAGGAGGGGCCACTCGTGCAACAGCCCCGTTGGATACCCCCCCCCCAAATTTAGTGAGGGCAACAGGATCCTGAAAATCTCTCAACATGCGCTGGGCAATCACACTGGTGGGGCCTGACAGAAGAGACCAGAGTGCTCTTCTTCTGTCTTTTGCACCACCTTCTGGCAGTTGCTTGCTCTCCCCAGGTGCTCCTATTGGGCTTTTTGCCTCATATTTGCAGAAACCCTAGAAATAAAATTACCAAGAGAGAAAGATGTCTGGCCCATTACCAAGCAAGGGGGGAAAGGACATCCACGCACAGCTTTATGCCCTCCACCACAACACATGTACCCATCCATGTTACGTAGCTAAGTTTCATCTTGTCCAAGGTGAACAGATATATTATTCCATCTGCACTCTATGGAGCAAAGCATCATTTAAACTTTGCTCAGAGGCCTTTGAACACCAGCTGCCGGGGGAAAACAACAGAAGAGGGCCACTGTTGCCATCATGCTCAGCTTGTGGGCTTCCTCAAAGCATCTGGCTGCATACTCTTGGCAATGTGATGTGTTATTAGATGGACATTTGATCTGATCTGACAGGGCTTTTCTTATGGAAGAGCTCTTTGCTTTTTTACTCCAATCACTGATATTTGTTGTTATCCTGTTTTTTCCCATTAGATAGACATTGTGATATTTTTCCCCTGAAGGAGGTACAAATACTTTGCTGAAAGTAGCCACAGGTAATCCCTCAAACTCGCACACTGTTTCACCTTGTGGGACTTCACGTAAAAAAATAGATTCTATGTTCATACTTCTAAACTCAGTAAATTACTGCTGGAGGCTGTTCACAGCTTTGTGCTAAACTGTGCTAAATTAGCTTGGAGAGAGCACTAAGTGGAGCTTTATAATTTTACATATTTGATGCTGTGCAGTTTATATATTATTTAGATTTCTTTTTCCATGAAGTTATTTTTGAAAGAGACATTAGGGGATGATTTCGTGGGCTGGAATTTCTTATTTCTGTAGTGCCTATGGAGACATAGTAGTAAACTGAGCTTTTTCTCTTTCCAGAAATAAGGATCATCCCTTTAAACAAAACACAAAGCCTTGTGTGCTTCTGGCATTCGTGGAAAGAGTGATTGGCAGTGTACATATAGAAATGAACATATATACTTTTCCTCCTAGACTTGCAGGATGACCCTCAGTACTTCAACAATTTACAAATGAAAATAAGATAATAAATAAGAGGAAATGGAGGTGATTATGGTTGAATGCCAGGGATGATCACTTATTAATTTGCTAGCAAACCACTCCATAGCACTAAAATGGTCAAACTGAGTTTGCAAACAAGCTAAATTTGACGTCATTTAGCATTCTGTACCACTAATAGCACCAAATTTGGGTGGCAGGGGGATTGCTTCCATGAATTTAGATTGAACCTGCAGGACTTTTGCCTCAGCAAGCTGAATGCAGCCCACCAAATATAGATAGCCTGCCAGATATGGATGAGAGGATTTCTCTGGGTTCAGCCCTTTATTCTACTCGTTTACTGTGTAGGTAACCCATTGAATCCCCTTCTCGATGGGGATTGGGGATTGCAATAAGGGATGCATGAGAAATGTGTTTCATTCTTTTTTGAACTGAGTTTACCCAGTACACACATCTCAAAAGCATGCACAAAGCCGAATACAATCTGGAGTCTAAGTCCATCCATTTGAAAAAAATGTGCATGAAAAAATGCTCACTTTTTAAAAATATGCACAAACACACTTTAATCAATGGGAGAAAATGTGTACATTTTGAAACTGTACACAGTTGATGCGTACATTTGGGGAAATGTGCATGAAAATATGCACAAATGTTTGTGCAAAAAGGGGGAAAAAAACAAAGCTTGCAAGCCAATACAGATATGATTTGGAACAAGCTTTGAGGTGGAATTTGGAGAGCCTTGACGAACTTGAGTTTTGGTGAGTTGCACATCCTTAATTTCAGTTATTCTCCATGAATGGAAAATAATGGTTTGTTGTCAGTAATCATCAACAGAACAGGAATAATATACAAAAGCTTTTTAGAAAGTAAAATAAAATGAATTGACTGGCTTCACTTCTTTTTAAAGTTCAGCTCACTCAGGCTCATTGATTCACCTCATTTTAGTGGTTCACTGAGTTATGACAACAGAAACCAAAATGTATATACCACAAATGTGTGCTCCTATTTTGTTGAGGTTTTTTTTGCTGAATTTGACAACATTGATTGGTTATGAAACAAATCAATATGCTGCAGGTCCCTTAACAGTCCTGGTTGGAATTGGAACCACACAAATATAACCTTATATAATCCTTCCATTGGACTTTAAATTTGACTTCTGATTTCAAAATAGTTTAGGGTCAGCCTTGGTTGTCCCTTCTCCCTGTGAAAGATCAGAGTTGTCTATGGCCAGAGGTTCAACAACACTCAGAAGTGTGTCAGGTCTTGCTTTTGATGTATAGAAAGTGGATCCTGCTCATATGCTTAGGAATATTGTAAATGCAAATGTAGCTATGAAGAGAAACCTTCAGTGTGTGCCCTGGTTACCTAGTCTGCAGACTGTGGAGAGATAAGAGGTCAGGCAAAAATAGACATTTCCCTTATCAAATTTCCATGCTGCTTTATGATGGTTTGTTTGCCTCACATCAAAGGGCAAAAAATACTCAAAAAGTACTCAACAGCCCCATTCACGTAATTGGATGAATGTGTGTGGGTTTAGAGTGGAGTGCAAAGGCAAGGCCTACCCCAATCTTGCAGGTGTAATGCAGCAAGAAATGACAATTAAGGCTGCAATCCTACATACACTTACATGGGTGTAAGTCGCATTGAGCTCAATGGGCCTTACTTCTGAATAATCACATTTGTGATTAAGTTTGCAACCAACTTGCATAGCTGTGATTAAGTGATAAGGAAGAATATATCTTGTTCCCCTCAAAGAAATAGAAGAGGCTTGGCAGGGGAACCTCATTTCAATTCCATTCCCTCCTGTTTAGAACACTGTCTGCTGCCCCTAGCATACATTGCCAAGACTTCACGCAAGCAATCAAGGTGACTGGAATGAATGAACGCCTGGAAATGAGCAAATGAGAATGAGAGTGAGATGGAGCAAGCTACGGAGTAGAGTTCAGAGAATCTCAGCAAACTCAAGCTTCCCTGGTTCTCCCATCCTTAGGCCAGGGTCAGAGGCTTTATTGGATGAAGTGGAACATGCTTGGCCCTTTGTGCTACCTGACCTCTGTAGAGCTAAAGATCCACAGCCTGGCTATCTGTGTGGTTGGTGCTGAAGCATAACAGTGAACAGGCCAGCAACTCCTTCTTCTGTAGCACATGTCTGGATCTCGATGTTCAGAGTTGCCACTTCAAAACCTTAAGAACCTTATACAAAGAGATCTGTTAGCATATATGGCATTGAACTTTCAGTAAGATTGGAGTGCCTGGTTTTAAAGGAAAAGCTAGCTATAGTGGGCATTACAGAAACCTGGTAGAATGGAGAGAACAAGTGGGATACGGTCATCTCCGGATATAAAGTTTATTGGGAAAAACCGGGGAGGGCATACTGGAGGAGGTGTTGCTCTGTACATCAAAGAGGGCATAGCGTCCAGTAGACTTGAAAACCTAAAAGGGGCAGACTCTTCCACAAAAGCACTGTGGGTGACAATACCTGGCTCCAAAACTAATTTAGTACTAGGAACTTCCTTTCATCCCCCAGACCAGAAAGTACAGGGTGATCTTAAGATGGAAAACAAAATCAGGGAGGCCTCCAAACGAGGAAGTGTTGTAATGATGGTGATTTCAGTTTCCCCAAATTGACTGGATAAATGTATGTTCCAGTCATGATAAAGAGGTTAAATTTCTCATTGTCCATTATTATTATTATTATTATTATTATATTATTATTATTTCTATACCGCCCAATAGCTGAAGCTCTCTGGGCAGTGGGCAGTTTACAATGATCAAATCCAGGGTTGCCTGTGCCCACAGTTGGTCATGGAACCAACCAGAGGGGAGGCAACCCTGGATTTAATCCTAAGTGGTGTTGCCTAGGACCTAGTATGAGATGTAAAGGCTGTTGAACCAATTGGAAATAGTGACCACAATGCTATCAAATTTAATATATATTTAAATGGAGGATTGCCAAAGAAGTCTAACACAGTCACATTTGACTTCAAAAGAGGAAACGTCTCCAAAATTAAGGAACTGGTTAAAAGGAAGCTGAAGGGGTGTGTGTGTCAAGAGGGTTAAATCCCTTCAAAATGCCTGGAAATTACTCAAAACCACAATAACAGAAGCTCAGATAGAATGTTTACCACCGGTTAGGAAAGGTAGTACCAAGTCCAAGAGGTCACCAGCATGGTTAACGGGCTGTGTCAAGGAAGCTATTAGAGATAAGAAGGCTTCCTTCAGAAAATGGAAGTCTTGCCCAAACTAGGAAAACAAAAAGGGGGCACAAGCTTGCACAAAGGAGATGCAAGCAGACAATTCAAGATGCAAAAAAAAGCATTTTGTGGAGCATATTGCTGACAACATCAAGGCCAACAATAAAGAATTCTTTAAATATATCAGAAGCAGGAAACCAGCTAGGGAGGCAGTTGGACCACTGGACGATACTGGAGTTAAAGGAGTACTAAAGGAGGATAAGGAGATCACAGAGAAGCTAAATGAATTATTTTCATCTGTCTTCACTGCAGAAGATACAGGACAGATGCCTGTGCCTGAACTGATGTTTTCAAGAAGGAATTGAAGCAAATCGTGGTGACAAAAGATAAAGTTCTCAAACTTATTGACAAATTGAAAGTCAATAAATGACAGTGCCAAGATGGTGTCCATCCTAGAGTTCTTAAGGAACTCAAATATAGGCGTGGGGCTGAGCCTTGAGTCGGCTCGTGGCTCGCTCCTGGCTTGGCCCTCCAAGACGGCGGCGGCCCGATCTCATTATTCAGAGCGGCGTGTAGCGTTCTCCGTGCCGCTCGAGCCGCCGCCGCCACCGCTCCCGGAGGACCACCCCACCCCCACCGGACCACCGCCGCCACTGGACACCACCCCGCCGGACCACCACTGGCAGACCCCCCCGCCACCCCCTGCCACCCCGCCGGACTGCCGCTGCCGGACCCCCACTACCCCACTGGACCACCGCTGCTGGACCCCCCCCCGCCAGACCGCTGCCGCCGCCGGACCCCCCCACAACCCCCCTGTCACCCCGCTGGACCACTGCTGCCGCCAGGACCCCCCCACCGCGCTGGGCTGCTGCCTGCCGGACCCCCTGCCACCCCGCCGGACCGCCGCCGCCGGACCCCCCACCCCGCCGGACCCCCCACCCCACCGGACTGCCGCCGCCAGACCGCACACCACCCCGCTGGACCACCGCTGCCCACCGGACCGCCACCGGCGCCGGACCCCATCCCGCCGGACTGCCGCCGCCGGACCACCCTGCCACCCCCCTGCCACCCCACCAGACCGCCACCACCGCTGGACCCCCCGCCACCCCCTGTCACCCCACCGGACCGCCGCCGGACTCCCCCGCCACCCTGCCGGACCACCGCCACCGCCAGACCCCCCACCCCGCCAGACACCCCACCCCGCCGGACCGCCGCTGCTGGATCCCCCCACCCCCCCACCAGACCACCGCTGCCAGACCCCCCCGCCACCCCCCTGCCACCCCACCGGACCACTGCCGCCACCCGCCGGACCGCTGCCACTGGACCCCACCCCCACCCCACCGGACTGCCACCGCCAGACCCCCCCGCCACCCCCTGCCACCCTGCCAGACCGCCGCCGCCGGACCCCCCGCCACCCCCCCACAACCTACCTTGTCCACGCCTCCGCCACTGCTGCCGCTGCCGGAGCCCCACCCACGCTCTGTTTTGGCGGGGGGAACCAGGGCAGCAGGGCTTAAACAGCCCTGTTGCCCTGGTTTCCCCAGCCGAAAACAGAGCGCGGGGGTCCCGTCGCATCACTTCCTCCGCGCCAGAAGGACGCGACGGGACCAGTGGACGGGGAGGCAGGCTCTCCAGAGAGCCGGAAAGCCTGCTGCAGGTAAGCTCGCGGTGGCCGAGTAGCTCGGGCTGCTCGGCGGACACGAGCAGGTCCGGTTCGGGCCTTGCTCCTGTCTGCCGGGCTACTCGGTCACATCCCTACGATTGCTGATCTTCTAACAAAAAATATGTAACATGTCCCTAAGATCAGCCTCTGTACCAGAAAGTGTTATGAAAGATAAAATCAGTAAGCATATAGAAGGACAAGCCCTGCTGAGAAAGAATGAACATGGCTTCCACAAAGGTAAGTTCTGTCTCACTAACCATTCAGAGTTATTTGAGAGTGTCAAACATGTGGACGGGGTGAACTGGTAGACAGAGATTGTTTACTTGGACTTCCAAAAGGCTTTTGACAAAGTCCCCCACCAAGGACTCCTGAACAAACTTAGCAGTCATGGAATCGGAGGGGAGATCCTCTTATGGATCAGTAACTGGTTAAAGAACAGGAAGCAGAGGGTAGGAATAAATGGTAAATTCTCCCAATGGAGGGATGTAAACAGCAGGGTCCCACAGGGATCTGTATTGGGACCAGTGCTTTTCAACTTATTCATAAATGATCTGGAATTGGGTGAGCAGTGAAGTGGCCAAGTTTGCTGAGGACACCAAATTATTTCGGGTGGTGAAAATGAAAGGGGATTGTGAGGAGCTCCAAAAGGATCTCTCCAAACTGGGAGAATGGGCTTCAAAATGGCAAATGTGGTTCAGTGTAAGCAAGTAAAGTAATAATGTACGTTGGGGTGAAAAATCCCAACTTCACGCATAATCTGATGGGATCTGAGCTAGCGGTGACTGACCAAGAAAGAGATCTTGGGGTTGCGGTGGACAGCTCAATGAAAATGTCAATCCAGTGTGCAGCTGCTGTGAAAAAGGCAAACTCCATGTTAGGCATAATTAGGAAAGGAATTGAAAATAAAACTGCCAGGATCATACTGCTCTTATACAAATCCATAGTGTGACTGCACTTAGAATACTGTGTACAGCTCTGGTCACCACACCTAAAAAAGGACATTGTAAAGTTGGAAAGAGTGCAGAAAAGGGCAACTAAAATGATCAAGGGGCTGGAGCAACTCCCCTATGAGGAAAGGTTACAACAGCAGCTGGGATTATTTAGCTTATGTAGAAAAATGGTGAGTCAGGGGAGACATAGAGTTGTACAAAATTATGCATCGTGTGGAGAAAGTGGACAGGGAGACATTTTTCTCCCTCTCTCATAAAACTAGAACACGGGGTCATCCTATGAAGCTGATTGGTGGGAGATTCAGGACAGATAAAAGAAAGTACTTCTTCACACAGCACATAGTTATAAACTATGGAATTCACTTCCACAGGATGTGGTGATGGCCACCAGTTTGGATGGCTTTAAAAGGGGAATGGACAAATTCATGGAGGAGACGGCCATCGGTGGCTACTAGTCCTGATTGGCTATGTGCTTCCTCCAGTATCAGAGGCAGTATGCCTATGTACACCAGTTGCTGGGAAACATGGTTGGGAGGGTGCTGTTGCACTCATGTCCTGCTTATGGGATCCTGTGGGCAGCTGGTTGGCCACTGTGTGAACAGAATGCTGGACTAGATGGTCTGATCCAGCATGGTTCTTCTTATGTTCTTATTGAGATGGGGAATCAGACAAGGACTATGCTAAGAAAAATAAAGCCCTCTGAAAGGCCCCACATAAATCTGGAACAAATCTTCTTTCTCTTACAGATAATGTGGGGCAATTACTAAAACAAGATACTGCTCAATTTTTCTTTCGCAGAAGGTGTGTGTGTGTGTATAATCTATCTATCTATCTATCTATCTATCTATCCTGCTTATACTCTTTCCAGGTTTTTCTTAATAATGGCACCATTGTCTCATGAGAAAAAATATTGTCATGCACAATTTATGCACAAAATGTATGTGTTCTAATGGAATCACTATTTCAATCTGTGAATATGAATGCTGATATGTAGCACCTGCATACTGATTCTAACCTACTTCAGCCAATGTGTAAATTACTGAAAGTTTGACAGTCACCTAGTGGCAGCCATTAGATGGTGACGACAGCAACAACAACAACAACAACAATAACAACAACAACAACAATGTATTAAGACCCTGAAATAAAATAAGGTATTTTACAATATAAAAGAGAATTAATAAGAACAAGAAACCTTTGAACTTAGTTTTTGAATTCTCACACTCCTGTTATTAGATAATTGGGGGGGGGGTCACAGTTATTAAGGCACAAGCATTAAGACTGTGACATTGGTTCAGTCTTTTGAGAAACTTTTCCCAGAGTCTAGATTTACTCACACAGCTATGCTCATCATGAATTTAATCTGTTGTCTTTTTTGACAGAAATAGGTCATAAAGTTTTGCACCAGCAGCAAATTGAAGAATGATAACCCCAAAAGCAGAAGAACCAGGAGAAAACATAAATGGAAATAAATACACAGGATAGGGCTGATTGCGAAACTGCTCTTGGAAATCAGCCGGAAGATGAACAGGGCTAGGAAAACATACACATATCCAAACTCTCTTGCAGTTTTCTCATTTCCAAGGATATCCCTTTTCTGCTTCAGAGCTGTTTGTGTCAGTCCCTCAGCTTAGTAGTTCCATTTCTTCCATCAAATGAGTAAGGTTTGTTAGTATGGGTGGGAGAACGTGTTGATGGGCACGTCAGTCAGAATCACCCATCGATGGCAAGCTATTAATTTTCCAGTGGCCTTCTTTGGCACAAGCTCAGAATATTACACTCTCCCCCTCTGTAAAGTCCCGACGAGACCAACACAAGCATCTTGGAAATCTGAAACATGGGGTGATGTCTCAAAAATACATTAAAGTAACATTTTCCTGAACTTCAGAGGCAACCTGCCCACTGCCAGGAAGCTTTGGAGGCATGGCTCATGTTGGCTGACAGCCAGTGTGATCCATGCCTTCAAATCCTCTTCCCCTTCCAAAGCAGTGGGGCTGGGATGGGGTCCCTGGGTGGGTTTGATGTCATGACCAATGTTTTTAAATTTGGCTAGCCAGCCCCCTCCCCCCATCTCAGCCCCACTGCTTAGGGAGGGGAGTACACTTTGAAGCCATGGATTGTGCCATGCTGCTGCATCCTTGGCTGGGGTAGGCCCCACTCAGGGTAGCCTTCCAGCCCAGCACACACTGGTAATTTGGCAGCTTTGATAGGGAAATTCCATGCATTCTTGCAGCCTGCACAATTCTCACATCCAAAGCCACCCATCCCCAGGATCGCCCCCTCCCCACTGGACCAATCACTAAAACTTTGAAAGACCCCCATCAAAGGGGTTTTACTGTTCAGTTGTGCTGCTTGAAGTGGCCCAATATCTTTGCTCTAAGAGATGGTTCCACCAACCAAGGAACCTGTTTGGCTCACCCACGGTAGAGACAATTTTGAGTTAACAGTTGGATTTTGGATTTTCCAAAATGGAGTATCAACAATTGTCTGCTACTTTCTTCTTCCCAGTGGTCCTAGAGGCACTGAAACCATCACATTAACTGCTGTCCTAATTTGAATGCCTGCAAACTCTTTTCCCCTATAACTTTTCTCCTTTTAACCTATAAAGCCGTACATGGCTTGGGACCAAAATACTTGATAGAACACCTCTCCCAATCACAATCTACCCGGACACTACATTCAACATCTGGGGCTTTCCTCCGACTGCCACCTCCGAGGGAGGCTCAGAGGGCAGCAACAAGGGGGAGGGCCTTTTCTCTGGTAGCCCCCCAACTGTGAAACAAGCTCCCCCCTGAGACCTGCCTGGTGCCAACCCTACTATCCTTTTAGTGCCAGATTAAGACTGCCCTCTATATTGAGGCTTTTAAGAACTAAATGGTACATGGTGGGGTGGTAAATTCTTTTAGAGGTCATGTTCTATTAACTTGTTTTTAGTTTTTGTGACATTTTTAAAATTGGTTTAAAATTTTTATAATGTTTTTTATTGTTTATATTTAATTGTACTCTATTGTACAATCAATTTTTAATTGATTGTTGTACACTGCCCAGAGAGCTTTGGCTATTGGGTGGTATAGAAATAAAATAAAATAAAATAAATAATCTTAAGGCTCTGACTGTTCAGACATAGTTACTGACTACAGCTTCCAGGCAACCTTGTTCCCCCTCTCCTATTCAGAACCGGCTCTACCATTAGGTAGAGTGAAGCAGTCACCTCAGGTGGCAGATGCTGGGAGGCAGCAGCTGCGCTGTGCCTCTATTTAGGCCTGCTGCTTCAGGTGCTGAAAGGAGCTGTCTCACCATCACTGCTGAAGAGAGAACAACTGCCATCCAGTGTGCTTTATAGCTCATGGAGGGGTGCTGCAATGGCGAGGGGGTGCCATTTGCCTCAGGCAGCTAAATGTCTTGGGCTGGCTCTGCTACTATTCCTCTCTGCACCCTGCCTGTGAATCTGCTTTTTGCAACATCTTGCCTGATGAAGAGCAAGGTGTTGGTGGAGAGACCTGTATGCCATGCAGCCTGCGCTGTGCCTCCTAATTTAGCCTGCTGCCTTCAGGTGCTGAGAAGGATGCTGTCTCACCATCACTGCTGAAGAGAGATCCCCCACTTATTTATTTATTTAGTTTAAATCCTGCTTTTTTTCCTGCAAGGAACCCAAAGTGGCCCTTACATAATCATCCTCCTCTTCCATTTTTTATCCTCACAAACAAACCTGTGAGCGTCGTAGGTTGGTGAGAGTCAGTGACTGGCCGAAAATCACCCAGTAGCCTTCATTTGTCCAAGGTGGGGGACCTAGAACATGGCTCCCGAGTCCCGGTCCAACACTCTAACCGCTCCGCCACGCTGGATCACAATGGCCAAGATGACTGCCTTTGGGTGTCAGTTGGGGTCATCAAAGGGATTGGGCACTGCTGTTGTGATCTGTGTGGTTGCAGGTGTTCTTTCTTTCCTTCTTTCCTTATTTATTTATTTATTTGAAATGGCCACAATTGTACAAATTTCTGCAGCAGTAAGTCCATCCCCTACAAGGGGATGCTTGCAAGAGTGATTGTGTGCAGCTCAATGTGCATTTAAACTGGAACTTATATGAGGATTCAGAAGGGTTCCTTTTTTTCTATCACTTCTAGATCCCTTTCCCCCCCCTAACAAAAATGTTGAAAATGTCCTCAAACTACATGCCATGTTCACATCAGAATCTGCAAATCACAACAATTTGTGGCATTCTTAAGTGGCAGATAAAAATGGCAAAGCTTGCTGAATGGTTGTGGAAATTGTAAGTTTCAAATCCTTTATAAATGAATTACATGCTCATTGTTTGTCTTAGGCATTTCTGTCATGGGGGGGGCAGGGAACCTCTTGTAGAAGTCTCAAGAGTGTTCTATACATTTTCTCTAGCATCTACCATGTGTTCTGTGGTACTTAATAAATTAGTGGTTTTGCTTCTTTTTTGTGAGTTTATTTTCCTCCCTACAGATATGTTCTGTAGAGATAAGTGCTGTCTCCATATTTAACACCCCCCCCAATGAATCTTGCAGTGCGAAAGCTTTCCATGCAACACACAATATGAATGGACACCAGAGCAAATATATGTGAAATAATTAACACTACCCCTGGAAAAATATCACATTAGCACTTTGACTGCTATATGAGGACTTCTCTGTGCTCCATGTGGTGCAAAGAGACAATTTGTATTGCAAAAATGCTGGAAAAATCCACAACTTATGCAAAAATTAGCATTTAGTCAAGGAAAATATGTCAGAACTGTTATGTTCTGTGCGAAACTATATCAGTTCATAACATACAAAATTTGCCTGTGACTATATGAAAGGTGATAATTTCTAATTGTTTATTAGAGAATTGAGAAATATGATACCTTTGTACACTTCTGATTGTCTGGGAAACATGAATGTCATCCTGAAAAAGGGGACAGACCCCTAGCTCTCTTATTTATTTAGGACCAGTTTACACGTCTGTGAATATACATTGAGTATATATACATGAACAGGCCTGTGGCTCACGCTGGCTCAGCTTGTCTGAGTGTGGAAAGCTAAGCAGGGTCAGACATGGTTATTACTTGGATGGGAGACCCCTCCTCTAGTTTCCTGCATTGAGCAGGGGGTTGGACTCGATAGCGTTGTAGGCTCCTTCCAACTCTATGATCTATGAAATCTATGAAATGTATGATGGTCACCAGCTGAACATATAAAATGACTCTGAGCCCAAGAACTCTATGTATAATGGCATATGAGTAAAATATATCTCTTATCGGAGGCTATATGCCTCTCAATGCCAGTAGCTGGTGAACATAAGCAGGAGGTCGCTACTGTGTTCCTGCCTTGCTTGCCAGCTTCCCATAGGCATCTGGATGGTCACTGTAAGAACAGAATGCTATATAAGACCTTTGGTTTTAACCCACATGACTCTTTTTATGTTCTTATGTAAAATAATTAGCATGTTAGAGAAATGGTTAGTCTAGAACCTGCCTCCCTTGTGTCTAGCTTCCTATAGGAAAGAGATTTGTTTGTTTGTGAACAGTTTCACCATAACAGTGAGAATTATGCCCCAGTATCAGTAAATGTTATTAGGACCTAAACTAACAGCCTTTACTATTAGAAATATCATTTAGTACATCAAATAAGTATTGAGTCATACTGTAACCCATTAACAAACCCGGTGGCAGTATGTCACAAAGTTATCTTGAGCACAATGGGGAAAACAGTTTTGTTATTCATTTTTTTCAATTACTACATATTAATTTCATGGGGATCCTGCTTCAGTGTAAGGAAAGAACCCTTCCTAATTTAGAACTATGCACACATGAGACCCTGCACCAAAATGTTGCAGTATGGAGTGCTTCTGTTTTGGGTATCAGACATTTGATTCCATCCCCTCTCCTCTGGTGTGTGTGTGTGTGTCCCCACAGCAGTCAGGGTTCCATGCCCACTGTTCATGTTCAATCCTCATTTCTCCCACTCCATTTTGAGCTGGGTACACATGTGCCCAATCACACATCGAGCAAGATAACCGGTTGCCCGGACTGAACCCTGGGATTTATATAGGACCGTGTGTGTGTGTGTGTGTGTGTGTGTGTGTGTGTGGTCATTGGTTCCTCTTGATCATCTGGCCCTCTGGCTAGATGTTATCTATCCAAGGGTGTTAGCCTGCTAGTTTGAAGGGCAATTTCTTCCTTCTGATCTGCTTTCATGGTAATGTAGTGAATGAGCAGCTGGTCCCATAAAACACAATTGTCTCAGTTAACGCATGAGAAGCTCCAAACAATGCCTTGCCACAATGGCGGTCGAAGAGGAACTGAGGGGATAGGCAGGAACCCCTTGGAGCATGCTCAGTGAGATGGTGGGGGAGGGGTTCCCGCCTAAAATGCCTCAGCTTTAGAAGTTTCCCAAACAGTCCTCAGCGCAGGCGCAGAGCCTGTACGTATCTGTGATGCACAGAGACCACGAAGAAGAACCTTTGTTCTAAGAAATCCTATGGCAACAGAGAGGGATGTATGGATTTTGTTAAACCCATTCCATCTGTGTTTTGCAGATTGTCAGGCAAATTTCATTCCATCAGCCACTCATTGACAGGATCAGATTCTAGGGATGTATGAGAATTTCATTCAACTTGCACTAATGTACATTAGCATTAATGTGCACTTGCAAATTTGCACAAATCTCCCCCCCCAAAGTAAAAAAATGGTCCTCAAGTCTGCACGACTCAGAAAAAGCCAGTCCACTTCCAGAGGTCAGATTCATAGAAATCTGAAATAAATCCATTACGAATTTTTCTGACATCCCTAGTGGCAGACAAGGGTGGACTAATCTGTCAGTTTTGGTTACTCTCACATTCAGCGTTTCTAAAATCTCAAGTTCTTTCCAACTCAAATATGAAGGAATTTGTGATTTTTGGTAAATTCTTATGAAAACTGAACTGAGATGGAATCCTCACCCATTCCTAGTGGCAGATATAAACTCTGTTCTGTTCTTTTCTTTTTCATTTGTGCCATGGGACATGAGAATACATATACTTCACGGTACATATGACCTGCTTGTGCAGTGCATAAGGCTTAATAATAATAATAACCCCAAAGCTTCTGCTTCAAGCCATGTAGAGTTAGGCAAGATTTTTTTTTCTTGAAGGGTTCAGCATGCCACTGCACGCCACTGCCACCAAAGTTTTATTGTGCTAGACGTGCTTGCCCAATGCATGGTGGAAATGAAGTCAGCTTTGTGGTAGTTGAAATTTCTAACGTGTAATTAATTTGTTCTGTTTTACTTGATTTCTGCCTCTGCTATCACTTTTAGTGTTGGATGGTCACAATTTAAGGTAGGCCAGTATTATTATGCCCATCTGGCAGAGGTAGTGCTGAGATTGAAAAATTGTGTCTTCCTTAAGCCCACCTACTTGGCAAATATGAGATCTGTACTAAAAAAACCCATCCTAAATCACCTCTTTATTGACATTTACTGAACCTATGTTATCTTTCTGTAAATCTATGAACCCTGAAACTTTCAAACATCACAGGGACCCAGCATACCAAGAGCTTCATCTTAGCCACTGTGATACACCAGTGAGC
Organism: Shinisaurus crocodilurus; assembly: GCA_021292165.1. Taxonomy (NCBI): domain Eukaryota; kingdom Metazoa; phylum Chordata; class Lepidosauria; order Squamata; family Shinisauridae; genus Shinisaurus; species Shinisaurus crocodilurus. Next base: position 146,936,467 of record CM037878.1, on the reverse strand, counting down.
TACCAATTTACTCTTAAGTAAATGGTTAGTGTATTATGTGCTGAGCCTAGTGCCACAGCTTTGAGTGTAGGAGGGGCTGTGCATTCCCAAAAGCATCTTCTGGAGAAAGCCATCCTGCAGCATGACACAGTCCAAATTAATCTGTTCCACAAATTAAGGGAGGGTCGTGCTCCCCATTTTGTCCTGTATTCTATACTCTGTGGGTCTTCAATAACTGGACTGGAAAATGTTTTGGCGCTGATAACATTTACTGAACACATGTTATCTTTCTGTAAATCTATGACCTCTGAAGCTTTCAAACATTACAGGGACCCAGTGTGCTAAGAGCTTCGTCAGTGACTCAACATGACATCTGCCAAGAGAAGGGTTGTGGGTTGTTTTTATGATATAGATTGTCAAGATGGGAAAAAAACCCTGTTAGCAACAATACTAAACCAGTCAAAACAGCAAACGGGATCTTTGTGGAAAAAAAGTATTTGCTTTCAGTGATGCAAGAAATGCTTCTTTTATAAATAAATAAATAAACTTTTGGGGTGGGAAAGAGAGTCAACAATTTATTTAGACGTGTAGTAGGACTGAAAAATGGGAAAATTCACAAATATGGTATCAACTTCTTACAGGTTTCTGGTTCAAGTTCCTAAATCCCATTTGATTATTATACCAAGAAATGTTACACATTTGTGATCACAATCTATTTTAAAAGTATTTCTGTAAAAAGAAGCATCTTATTGTGTATGTGCTGCTGGAGACTTTGTTTTTGAGAGGAAGTTGATGTATATCTAATACCAGTTTGCTACTACTGCTAACAGCTTGCCTGTCCTTGACAATTATGTGTCATGAGGCCTCTTTGTGTAAAGCTGGAATGAGTTTTGGTCTCAATGGATACTGCAGAAGCGATCTGAGAAACAGCTAGCTGATTTCCAGATACAGATGCCATTGATTTTTCAAAACTCCATAAATACAGCATGCTGTTCAGTGACAAAACAAGCAGCCTACATTACTAACCAATCACAAAGTGCTTGTGGGAAGTGAAGCCACCACAAGGATGCAGGTGACATCTGTAAAAAACGTCCTCCATTTTGTCTTACGAATGCTCAGTTCATATAATGTGCAGGTCAGTCTACTGATGCAATGTATCTGCTTGCACTTCCATGCTGGTGCCTGTTCCTGTAGGGGGTCTTCTTTTTCACACAATTGCTCCCACCCTGCTTTTTGAGGGGGAGAAATAGCACCAACGGGGCCTCCGTTCAATTGGTCATTCAGGTGGCGGGCTCAATTCACACAATTGCTTTCAGTGATGCAAAAGATGCTCCTCTTCTTGAACAAAAGAGAGAGTCAGAAATTTATTTAGACATGTAGTAGTAGGAGGAGGAGGGAGGAGGAGATTACTCATGACCGAGTAAGATTGTCTTCCAAGATAAAATTACAAATGGTGACCCCACTGGACGCGGTAATCCAGTCAGGGAGAAAAGAGGCAGACTATGTTTATTGCACTTTTTCTAGAACCCTCCCCATACGGGGTGAGCAGAGTGGATCCTAAATAGGACTGCTCAATCATGGATACAGCTGCCTAGCTGCTCAACTACCTCATTCCTTGAGCAGGGCAACTGAATCTGCATCGACCACCCATGTGCTGGTCCATGACTAGGGGCTTCTGGATTCATAGACCTGCCCCTGTCACCATTCGCCAGTCGCCATGGGGCTTTGGGGGGGGGTTGAGTTGGAAGACGCCTGTGCGTGAAATTGTTTCATGTGGGGAGATCAGTGCACAATGAATCACCACACAAACTTGACGGAATGGCAAAGATCCAATGGCACGGTTACTATGACAATTGGAAAATCATTATCTGCTGCAGCCTTCATCCGCCTTCACAGCCATTGTAATTTAGATTTAATTATCTTTCGCCTGTTCTGCCATTGAGGACATTATGTTTTGGATCGTTCTTTGTCTGGTTCTTCTCCCTGGACCTTACCACCATGGGTAACCCTACTGGGAGTACTTAGCTCCTGACGGCATTGCTCACAGGGTTCATCGGAACACGCAAGCCCACTCACCAAATGGGAAAGTTCACAAATATTGCATAGTGGATGGGAAGGGCTCTCACTCATCCTCCATCCAGCTCTGTCATAACCTGCCCTGTGGCCCCTGCCAGATTTTCTTACGGGTAGAGCAATCTGGCATTGCAGACATGCTGGCTCCATCGCCAAATCTGGCAACCCCTGCCATTTGGTGAAAGATTCTATATAATCCAAGTGCTATGTGATCTGGAATAAGGCAGACATCCTGCCAAAATCTGCTGTTACTGTAAAGGTTACCAGGTACGAAGGCAGAAATATCTGTCAGGAGGAGAGATCTTTCCAAAAGTGGCTAGCTTTCTGTTGGAGTGTGAGCGAGTTGGGAGATTTATAATCCTACCTGTGTGTTAACAGATGCCTGAAATTCCACGCACACACAGATCTTCCAGATCTCACCTCCCTGCGCAGCGTGCAGCGTGCTGGTTCGGTACCAGTTTGGCCAGTCCAGTCTGCCCTGTAATCAGACTTGCTTCCAGCTTCCCCATTGCAGATTAATCCATGGAGTCAGGAAACACTCTGGAACACCACAGGTCTAATTCTACCTGTTTATTTACTTAGCAAGTAAAATTCTACAGAGTATACATTTCCTAGTTACAGTCCATGTGCAGAGTATAAATGCATAGCAAGCATTACATCCAGTGGAGTGAGTTGAGCTTCACTCCACCTCAGCAAAGACGTTACATTGTTGCAGGAACAAAGTCTAGCAAGAAGAACAAGAAGAAGAGAGAAAGCAGTCCACCTTCTCTCTAAGATGGCTTCAGACAGAAAACAAGTTAACACGTCATCAGAACATACAAACCATGTGACCAGCTCATACTGTTCCCACAGCCCAGGTTCCCATGCGAAAACACAAGGATCCCAGCAAGACATAACAAACCTGTTTAGCCATTCTGTCTCTTCCATGTTTAAACAATGTGCTGCAGCTGGTAAAGTGATACATATCACAACATCCCCCCACAAGCTGAGTACATCTTGTTTCACATTTGCCCAATGAGGCCTAGCGCCGTCATTAGCTTCCTGTGTCTTACTACAGGTAATGGTTTTGTGAAAAGATCTGCCACCATGTCCCCTGTTGCACAGTATTTGAGTGTTACCCACCCTTTCTGCACACAGTCCTTTACATGAGAGTAACGAACATCAATGTGCTTGGTTCTTGGCCTACATTTTTCAGTTTGTGCCATGCTTATGCAAGCCTGGTTGTCTTCAAAAATTGTAACAGCCTTGTCTACTGGTAATTGCAAATCAGTAAACAATTGTTTGAACCATTCAATCTCATTGCATGCTTAAGATAAACTGATGAATTCAGATTCTGCACTAGATACAGCCACACAAGATTGTTTTCGTGTATACCAGTCAATTAGACTTTCACCATACAGGAATACAGTTCCACTTGTGGACTTTCTATCTGTTGCAGCTCCCCAATCAACATCAGTGTACACGCAAAAACCTCCCTCTGTGTGTGATGACAATTTGAGTTTGCAATTCATGGAACCTTTTAAATATCTTAACACACATTTCACAGCTAGCCAATCATACATAGAAGGATTTTGCGTTTTCCTGCTAAGTATGTTCACAGCATTGCTGATGTCTGCCCTACTGACATTTGCCAAATATAGCAGGCTTCCAATAACACTCTGATATTTTCCAATAACCTCAAATTCAGTGTTATCTCTGTGTTTTTGATATTCAAGAGTCATTGGAGTGGTAACTGGGTTACAATTCTCCAATCCATGAATCTCCAGCAATTTCTGAATTTTCCCACTTTGTTCAACCAAGAAAGAACCTTCCTCATCCTGGGATAATTGCATTCCAAGATAGTGTTTTACCAAACCTAGATCTTTCAGTTCAAAGTGTGCTTGCAATTCTCTTGCAATTTTGTCTTTTTGACTTACTGATTCTGTTATCAGTAATATATCATCAACAAAGACTAACAAATACACCCAATGTCCCAATTCTGTGTGACATGTGTACAGACAGTGATCAGCCTTGCTTTGTTTGAATCCCAAACAAATCAAAACTCTGTCTAATTTTTGATTCCAGCACTTTGCTGCTTGTTTCAACCCATATATGGATTTGTGCAAACGACATACAAGACCGGGAGTTTCTACAAATCCTTTTGGTTGTACCATGTAGATTTCCTCTTGTAAATCACCATATAGGAAAGCAGTTTTTACATCAAAATGAAATGCCATCATTTTTCTTTGTGCTGCCAATGTCAACAACAATCTGACAGTTGCATACCTTGTTGTTGGTGCAAACACGGAATCAAAATCTATTCCATGCTTTTGTGCAAACCCTCTTGCCACGAGTCTTGCCCTGTACCTTTCCACCTGCCCCTGGTGATTTGTTTTCACCTTGTACACCCATTTACAGGTGATGGCTTTTCGCCCCACAGGTAAAGATACCAGACTCCATGTTTTGTTAACATGCATGGCATTGATTTCATCCTGCATGGCCTCAAACCAATCATTTCTCACTGCTGGTTCCATGCCCTGGATTTCCTCAAAACTTTGAGGTTCTAAAGCTATTTTGAGAGCTTTATGTACAACAGTTTTCCCACGTTGGAATTCATCCTGATATCTAACAGGTGCTTTATGTTCTCGGGTTGAACGCCTTAGAGATTGTTCACCTCCCTCCTGTTCCCCAGATATCTGCCCAGTGGCCTGTTCTGTTTCAGAAACATCCAGCTGTGTCTCAGCCATTGAATGCATTTGCAATTCCACCAGCTGTTTCTTTTCATGTGTTTGCTCATGAAAAATCACATATCTGCTTAAAATTACCTTTTTGTGTTGTGGTGACCACAGCCTGTAACCTTTTGTTTGTCCATCATACCCCAGCAGAAAACATTCAAAGCTTTTAGCCTGTATATGAACCAAACATTTGCACCCAAAAATTCGCACGTGTGCTATCTTTGGCTCCCTCCCATGAAACATTTCATATGGAGTTTTCCCAGTTGTGGTGTTAGGTAATCTGTTCAGCAAATAGTTAGCATTTGAAAGTGCATCCCCCCAGAAATGGTTTCCCAACTTTGAGTCAGCTAATTCAGCCCTCATCATTTCTTGGAGTGTTTCGTTGTGCCTTTCCTTTCTGCTACATCATTCTGGAACCGTGAGTTAGGGCCTGTGATTTTGTGCCCAATGCCCTCATCTTCCAAGAATTTCTTAAATTTTGTACTCATGTACTCTCCCCCACCATCTGTGAGCAATTCAGCTATGGGGTATTGTTTGAACCTGTTACCAGCCCATTTCACAAACGATTCAAATCTCTCACAAACCTGAGATTTGTGTTTCAGAAGATAAACAAATCCAAATCTACTATAATGATCAATGATGGTCATATAGTACCTGTTTCCCCCATAGCTCTCCTCAAATGGCCCAGCAACATCAGAATGTACCAGCTCAAATATTCTTGTGCTCACTCTATCACTGTGTTTCTGAATGTTAGTCCTGTGTGACTTAGCCTGACTGCATACTTCACATTCCACATAATTAGAACAAGGTTTCATTTTCATGCCCTCACACAGACCCGGCATCTTCTCGATGCTCCTGTAGTCATGTGCAAAACGCTTATGGAATAAATGTACACAATCATCATGAGGTTTACAATTTGCATATTTCACACTCTCATCATGTGTTACAAATGGATTTATAACATACAGAGAATTCTGCAAATCACCTTTTGCACACAGACTGTCCCTTCACGTGAAATCACTCATGTGTTGTCTGAAAAACACATTTCATAGCCATTTTGAGCTAATTGGGAAATACTTATCAGATTTGTGTCCAGTTCCGGAACAAGCAATGCTCTTTGTTGACCCAAAGTAGTAAATTCTATTGTTCCTGCTGCTGAAACATTTATACGTTTCCCGTCAGCTAATTCCACGTGCTGACCTGGACATCCACCATCTTCCAGAGATTGAAATACGTTCCTGGAGTTAGTCATGTGACAAGATGCTCCAGAGTCTAAGACCCAAAAAACATTAGAAACCCCCACCCTTCTAACTTTTAATTAGAAAAGTTAAAACTTTTGCCCGTTTTAACTGCCTCCTCAGGTGTGCTTGTTGTTTCCTGTTTGTTTCTTGTCTTTTTCTGTTTTATTTTACAATCTCGTCTCAAATGATTTGTAGATCCGCAAGTGAAGCATTTTCTCACTTTTAAAGCAGCGGCTTGGGTTACTCCCTGCTTGTTATTTGCAGCTTGGTTGTTTGCCACACCAGCCTGGCTTTCTGTAAACTTACGGCAGAGTTGTTTTTCTTTCCTTGTCGCTTTTCCCACTCAGAAAGAAGTTTGCCTGACACATATTCCATCGTCAGGTTTTGATCTGGCTGCAGGCTGCCCCTCCATCAAAGTGACAATTGTATCATAAGATGGATCCAGACTTGATAGCAGGATGTACACCTGGTTCAGTGGATCAATGGTCATCCCTTGAGCCCTCAGCCTGTTAAACAAGTCTCTGACAATGCTCAAATGCTCTGGCATAGAGCCACCTGGTTGCAAGCTTAACTTGTATAGCTTACGTGCCAGCAAAATTCTGCTCCCCGCTGTTTGCATTTGATACATGTCCTTCAACACATTCCAGCATTCCTTCGCTGTGTTTTGAAATTGGATAAACGGCACTTGTGAGCCTTCAACTGATAAACAAATAATCGCTCTGGCTTTCTCATCCCGAACTTTCCATTCATCATATGCCTGATCACCCACTGCAACTGGATCCTGTGTTACTACAGACCAGTGCCCCGCATGGGTTAAATAATGTTGCATCTGAAAACTCCACAGCGCATAGTTAAATCCAGACAGTCTCTCCACAATTTGTTGATTCAGGGATTGTGCAGCCGCCATTTCTGTGACCGGGGGATTCTCCTCCTCCTCCCCAGAAACTTCAGCTTCGCTCTCTCCCTCCAGGCTCTCGGCCTGAGAACTTTCCTGTAAGCTGTCTGTGTCAGCTAACAGTTTCCTCCCCTCTTCTGCCCTCTTACTGGGTGAAGGTCCAGGAGATAGTTCTTCTTTGATGTCTTCCTCCTCTGCCATTAATCACTGAAATTCACTGGAGTCGAAGCTGTTGCCAAAGCTGTGTTAGAAAACAGGTCCTGGTTCTGGTGCTGGTGCTGACCTCTGGTCTGGGCCCATAACCCTGTTGGAGTGTGTGCGAGTTGGGAGATTTATAATCCTATCTGTGTGTTAACAGACACCTGAAATTCCACACACAGATCTTCCAGATCTCACCTCCCTGCGCAGCGTGCAGCGTGCTGGTTCGGAATCGGTACTAGTTTGGCCAGCCTAGTCTGCCCTGTAATCAGACTTGCTTCCAGCTTCCCCGTTGCAGATTAATCCATGGAGTCAGGAAACACTCTGGAACACCACAGGTCTAATTCTACCTGTTTATTTACTTAGCAAGTAAAGTTCTACAGAGTATACATTTCCTAGTTACAGTCCATGTGCAGAGTATAAATGCATAGCAAGCATTACATCCAGTGGAGTGAGTTGAGCTTCACTCCACCTCAGCAAAGACGTTACATTGTTGCAGGAACAAAGTCTAGCAAGAAGAACAAGAAGAAGAGAGAAAGCAGTCCACCTTCTCTCTAAGATGGCTTCAGACAGAAAACAAGTTAACACATCATCAGAACATACAAACCATGTGACCAGCTCATACTGTTCCCACAGCCCAGGTTCCCATGCGAAAACACAAGGATCCCAGCAAGACATAACAAACCTGTTTACAGCCATTCTGTCTCTTCCATGTGTAAACAATGTGCTGCAGCTGGTAAAGTGATACATATCACAACACTTTCATGTATACCCTCCCGAGCTGCCCCCAAGAAAAATAGCGCTCTGAGCAAGGAGGGCCTTAGGCACCCACCCCAGTTGGCTCCCTCCTTCCAGAAGATCCCATTGATTAAGAGCAATCACCTTAACGAAAGAAGGGTACTTGACGACTCTGCCAGAACCATTAAAAGAATCCTGACACTTCTACTGATCCAATGAATTTGGAAGACTGCATTTTTATGCTCATTAGCTGCAGGGTTTAGAGGAATACTGGAGAGGTAATCCAAAACAACTTCAATCTCATAACAATATATTTGGCTCTAAAATACTCTGTACTGCAGCATGTATGTATGTATTTGAGCCAAAGGGAAACCATGAGGAAAATGGTTTGGTATGTACTGATTTAACTGATGTGAAACTCCTTCTAGTGTTCACACCTACTAAGCAATATGTGAACATCTGTGTTTCACTGCTGAACATTCAAGGGTCTAGGGTGGGGCTGTAAAGGATTGGCAGCATTAGATTTGAGAGAAGTAGCTCTTCTGGCAAAAGTTCATTTCATTCCCAGATGCAACAGCTTCTCAGTAACCTCTAGACTGATCTGCTGAAAAGGTTATGTTTCAATCATTCTATATCTGTCACTTCCTTGATGTATGCTTATTCAGAAGAAAAGGGTAATATTAAAAGAAAATAGAGTGATGGAAATAATTTTTGATAGATTTGAAGGGAAGGGGCATTGCTGAGTGGTAGTGCACATGTTTGGCATGCAAAAAGTCCGAGTTCAATCCCTGGCATCTCCAAATAGGGCTGGAAAAGATGCTTGTTTGAAACCCTGGAAAACTCCTGCCAGTCAGTGTGGACAATACTGAGCTCCAACCAATGATCTGACCCAATATAAGGCAGTTTGCTTTATAAACTGTGTGAAGATGGGACTTGTTGGAGGCTAATAAATTTCCCCCTTCCCCCCGCCTTTGATTGATTTTGGATTCTTTCACCCTTGTTCTCTTGCTCTCCCTTGGAATGTGTTGGGAGTCCTTGGGTAGAGCGAGATAGTTAGTGGCACCTGGGAGATAACAAGTATCTGCAGAGCTCTGTAGCAAGGTCAGAGGCTAATTGGGATGAAATAATGAGAAAGTGCAGCTGGGAAAGGGCGGGTGGGGGGCTCCTTCAGAAGGCAGGAAGATGGGATTGGTGGAGGCTGGGCAGGAAAATGGACCCTGGGTTTGGATAAAGGAGTTGGGTGGGGAAGGCACGGGGTTCTTCCTTTGGGCCTGGACGCTGTGGAAGTTCCATCTGGGGCAGGTGTGCCGGTTTTGCAGGATAGCTGGGGAAGCTAGGCCTGGTTTGGCTCAAGCAGTTCTTTGCAAACTTTTGGGGGTTTGTTTTAGATATCCTTTTAGAGTCCCTTTCCCCTTTCCTCACAACAACCTACCTCACCCCTTTTCCCCCTACCTTCTTTTTAGCTCTTTCTTATAAGGGATTATTTTTATATGTATTGGACTATTGGAGACCCTACACTGCTCAATTCTTAATCTTTGTTTTAATAAAGTCTCCATCTTAAATTTGTGTGTGTTCCTAAGGCTGGGCTGCTACACCAAATTGGTGTAAGGGAACCAGGGAGGTGGGCGGCAGTCCGTGGATACATTGGTGCTGTGGCCTACCTTGCAGGACAAGCGTAGCAGCCGTCCTTCACAAACTGTATTTTAGCTAGAGTTAAACATTTACAGAAGCCTTTCAGCAGGGCCAAGTGCCTCCAATTTGTGGGTACTTTTTCAGCATTCCTTGCTAAAATGTGACATACAATTGCCCTTGCTTGCCCTCCCTCTCAATTGTCCTTAGTGATGTTCTCATGTAGCCAAATGTGATTGTAACATCACTCCATTTGGTGTGTGATCCCTGATTGGGTGGGATCACCCATATGACAAATCCAGGAAGGAGAATGAAACAGCAACCTGGGGAAACAATGACATTGAAAAGGACTGGGGTTCAGTGAAGTGAATATCACAAAGTATTTTGGGAAGAAATATTTCTAGGCCATCAACATTTCTAATGGCTACCTGAAAATTAAAACTACAGAATACTCAGTGCAATTCTACATTTGCCATAAAGGCAAGAATGTAGAATTCTATGCACATTTCCTTAGAATATGGGCCAAACGAAACTACACATGATGTTAAATACATCTTTACCTCTAACATACAGCTTTTTTAAAAGGCAAATTGCATCAGATGGGGGTGGCCTTGATTATGAAAGGGATCAGAGCAGACACAGAGGGGGAATTTAACCCCTTCATCTGCTGTGCTCTTCTGAAACTTATATTTGCTTAGGGGGGACCCCCCACCCCACCCCAGCACCATTGGGTTGATCTGCTATAGTATTAAAAATGTATATATGTGATTCTGAATTTAAAAGAAATGAAACAAAATGTGTAGGCTTACATTTTGAAATGAGTAGAGTTCTTCCATTTGTGTGCTAGGATACCTGAAATGGGCTGAGCACCATTTTGAAACCCCAGCTTCTTTAAGGTGTCACAGGGTGAATAACCTTAAACTGAAACAGAAACATTATCACAAGTAATTTTTAGAAAAGAAAAGGGGAGTGGGGGAAGTCCGGCAGTGTCAGCAAAGAAAGAGACCTTGCGTGCATCCCCACAAATAGAATGTCCTTGATTTCAGATTTTGCTGCCTGCTATTAATTTGACAAATAACATTTCCTTCAAGGGTTTATTGTAAAGCTGTTCAGCTTCTTGTTAGTGGAGCTCAAGAACCTTTGCAAACAGAGCTGTTGAATCAGACAAAAGCCCGGCTGAGGCAGTGTGCACTTCAAGGTTTGTCGTGCGCACATCAGCCCTGTTCCATGTTGATATCTTGCTTTTTCTCCTTTTTCTTCCCAAGTGTCATAATCCTGTTTTATATGATTCATTGACAACCCATAAAATCATCCCTTCTGTGGGTCTCCTACTGCTCACCTATTGTCCCAATATTTCACCTTGGAAATACATACTTAGTGGAAGAAAGATACAAACATGAAATACTCAGAAATATAACTGCACACTGTATTATTCTCCATTGCTTCTTATCTTTAAGAGAAAGGCTATCTTAGTTCTCTCATTATTTGTGTGTGTGTGTGTGTGAGCGTGCACGCGCGTGTGTGCATCCCAAAGAGTTTCTAAAGGTTTACCGGTAACTGTGTTGACTTTATAAGAATTCATATTGCTAAAAACTTTCTGCAAAGCTTTGTAAATCAGTGGGGAAATAGCTATTGTGGCTTTATTTTCCCAGCAGACTGCTTTATTTCAATTATTTGTCCAGTTTCATCTTGAATTGATTTGCAGTTTTTTTCTCACACTGCTTATTTTGGCAGCCTGCTTCTTATTAATAATAATAAAACACCAAAGCCGCAGAGATGACTTGCAGATGCCTGTTCCTGCTGGTCATCAAATTAGTTACTCTCCTGACAGTGCAATGTTGCACATGTCTGCTCAGAAGTAAGTCCCATTGAACTCAATGGCTGCCAGTTGGAGAATTTATAGGGTCAGGAATAACTTTGTTCATCTCTTGTGTCAACTGACAAATGCAGAACTAGAACCTGTAGTACCATCTTTTGTGAAGCTGCATTGGTAGCACCTAACCAAAAAAAGAAAAAAATATCAGGTCAGCAGCTCCCTTTTCTTGGAAACCATACCATGGTAGTACAGGGAATTAGATACCTGGAAATGGAAAGTTCAACATTAATTTTTAATTGTTGATTGGTATAAGGAGGTGTGGGATATTGCTTTAAATGACAAATTAACTTGTAGTATCAAATGTAAAAAGGGACAATTTAAGAAAAATAATTTTAAGGATATTTGGGGATTATTTTTAGATTTTGTTTTAAATAAGGGGAAAGGTAGCATCCATGTCAAGATATGTTGTATTTTTTGAATAATGAATAACAATATTGATTATAGAGATAGAAAGTATCCTTTGATCCCGTGGTGATGGGAGTACTATATAAGTTGTATGTATGTTATTTTAGTTGTTTTATATATTGTTTGAAAAACTTTAATTAAAACTTTTTAAAAAAGAATTAGGTACCTGGGTGTGGTTACCTAAATGCTCAGTTGGAGATCCTTGGTGCCTTATGACTATAAAATAAATGGTGATTTATTTTAAATCACATTTTCAGCCAATGCATGAAGAAATCTCTGGGTATCTAAAAAATAGCTATGAATGGACATTATTTTGGTAAGTTTGTTTATAGTTGAGGGGAGGGTGATGATGACTTGCATATAGTAACTTTGCTGAGGTTAAGCAGGTCTGAATCTGGACACTGGCTGGAACACTACCAGTAAAGGCCACCCTGAATGCCATGGTGTAAGAAAGACAATAATTAGGGAGCAGAAGCCCATAGAACTGGTTGACAATTGCTATTTCTCCTTGAGGATAAAAATGCCTGCCCATTTCCTATTCATGCAACCCTTCTGAGCTTATTTAAATGTAACCTTCTTCTGTTCTACAGGGGCCTCTTTTAGGCAGGGGTGCCTGAGCCAGTGAGCAGGAAGCAAAGTGGCCCCACTTGGGGCGGGGGAGATACCTAGAACTCCAGATTCTTTGTGATAATTGGTTCAAGGAGGGTGAGTAGTGGTGCCAAATCCCAGGGCTACCTTCCAGTAAGTGAATGGAACTGTGATGGATCTAGTGTACAATGATTCACATCTTTAGGTTCTGTGGATGCTATGGAGACAGAAGAAGAGCCCTGCTGGATTTGATGCGAGAACTATCTACTCCACTGCAACCATGGCTGGTTAGATGCTTCCAGGAAGCCCATATGCAGAGTAGGAAGGCAGTGGACCACCCCATTTTTTATTTTCCTTTTGTCTCTGAGCAGCTGACATTCAGAGGCCTACTGCCTCTAAAGCTAGAGGTGTCATCTAGCTCAAATGGCTCATAGTTCTTGATGGATTTATCTTCCACATATTTGTGAAATTCTGTTTAAAGCCATAAAGCCATCCATACCAGTAGTCATCACTACATTTTGTGATAGTGAATTCCATAAGTGAATGATGCCTTGTTTTAAGAAATACCATTATTATTATTTTTGTCTTGAGTCTACTGCCAATCAATTTGGCAGTGCTTTTAAGTTGGTGGTAGGGGTAACATTAAATTTAAATTTAAATTAAAAAAGGAGCCCAACTACACTGAAAAGACACAGCTCACAAATGTTATAGAATGCTGGAAGGAGTAAAGAAATGGAAATTCACTGTTCAGGGCTCAGCCTCTTCGCTCAAGTTTGTCTCTGCCACTTTCTTCTCCACACATTCGCTCTCGGTGCAGCTTGGTTTTCCCCTTCACAGGAAATCTCTGTTCCTACAGCAAGCAAATCAATGCAGTAATGTCCCGGGTAGTAAAATATGGGCTGCACCTCTACGTCTTCTTTATCAATTTACTCTTTCTTGCCTGATCACCCTGCAGGGCAGTGTTGGTACTCCTCCTCTCTGCCCCCCTATTCCAAGGTTGATTTTGAATTCTAGAGTTATGACAGTGGGAGAAAAATTTCTCTCTATCCACTTTCTCCATACCATGAATGCTTTAAAAAAACAAACACCCTCTATCATAGTAATCATTCTCTAAATTAAATCCCCCCCCCCAATACGTTAAGCTTTTCCTTATAGAGAAGGTGCTCCAAGGCCTTGATCATTTTGGTTACCTTTTTCTGCCTCTTACCCAGATTGATGATGTCTTTTTAGAAGTGGAGTAGCTACAACTGTACACAGACAGTATTACAAATGCAGCCACAATATAGATGTATATAAAGGCATTACAGTACCATACCCTCCAACATTTCACAGATGAAAATAGGAACACACACGTGAATTTGTAAGAGGTATGGTTAAGCAACATGAAGGCGTGATCAAGAGGGTGTGGCCAGGCAATGTGAGGGCGTGGCCGAGGGTATAGCCACCCACCCCAGGATGCTCTAACCGTTTAAGGGCTCTGACCACTATGAAGTCACTTTGATCTCCAGACCCATGATGTTGATGGTGATTGCTGTTGTTGTCATTATTATTATTGTACCATCAATGTGCATGGTGCTTTACCGAGTATAAGAGAACAGTTCCCTGTCCCAAAGAGCTTACAATCTAAAATGTAATATAGAGGTGACAACAAATGGTACAAAGGGGTAAACCGGGGAGGAATATGCAACTATTTCAGTCAAACGTAACTTTCAGCCTACTTTCCCCACATTCTGCAGGAAACTCCTTGTTTTAAAGATCTCCCTCCCACTTTAAAAATGGATCCCTCCATGGTGGCCTTGTTCACATTAGTAGTTTGCCAAAGAAATAATAATATTTAACATTTAAATATCTCTGAGTGTACAAAGTGAAAGTGGTTCACAGGCCCACCCTGCAAGCTCCTATTTTCTCCACTCAGGAAAAAAAACATGTGGGCTCTATTTTACTTTATTAAAAAAACAAGAACAACAACACTGTGATTGAACAATAATACCAAAATGGAATGATGATGTTTGTTGCCGCTATTTGAGGTAGTTGGGATTTTTTCTTTCTTTCGCTTGAGGAGGGTGTGTTTTCTGCTAACTCCCTTTTAAAAAATGCTAATGCATTTTTTAAAAAAACAATCCAAAATCCCTGCAGAATAATCCTAATCATTACTGTAGAGAGCTTTCTCCATTGCACTTCAGCATGTGTTCGAAAAAGTCTTCCACATGGGGTACACAGGTAGAGCCAAACAAAATTTACCACTGCTCTGAAAGCAGAATAACAGTGCAATCCTGTGCATGTGTACTCAGAAGAAAGTCCTATTATGTTCTATGGGACTTTCTCACAGGAAAGTGTGTATTTTAAAGCAATCTACAACACTGACCACCACATCTTGTGGCAGCAAATTGATTATGCATTGTGTGAAGAAGTATCATGTAATTGAGGGATAATTGTGAAATGCTGCTCCTTGCTAGAAGAGGTAGCAGCAGCAGCGCCAGTGCTAGGATGACTTTTCCAGAATTATATTATTATATAATATCTTATATATTATAATTATTACATTATTATATTATTTTATATTTTATAAGTGACTTTTGTAATATATATTTTTTACTTTACTTAAACCCTTAATTGTTGATATGGGGTGATATCCATGAGGGAGGGGGTCAGTGCTTGCAGGGCAATCTCGTTCTTTTTGTTTTAAAATTGTCAGGATTGGCACAAATTCAACAGGTGAAGCTTACCCACTCACCCCACACCCCCAAACATGGATCTTCAGAGAGACAGTGGGGTTTCTTTCATTTCGTTCTGACACTGTACCTCACCTGTTAGTAGGGATGGGTGACCCACCCGGCACTTGATTCGTGGCATGCGAGCTGAGTGCTCCCGCTATGTGAGCCAAGCACAAGCGCCAGCTGAGGTGCTCACTAGACTTCTGGGTCCCTGGCTCTATGTAGTTTACGTAGAAAATGGCCAAATTTGCACAAATTTAGCTGTAATTTGCACAAATGTGGCCGTAATTTGAGCAAATTTGGCCATTTTCTAAATAAACAATGCAGCACCAGAACCTGGAAGTCACTTTCCCTGGCTCGGCTCGCAAGAACACTAGTCAAGCCAGGGAAAAGGAAGGGCATGCAGAGCTCGGGGGTGTGTGTCATGCCCGGCAATTTCCTAGGGGTGAAACATGGACCTTGGGGGGGCTCGTGGCTCTCCATGGCTCACCTCTCTGCGCGGGCAGCCCCCTGCCTCGATCTTCTGATTGAGCCGCCGGCGCTGGTCCCGTCGCGTCACATCCGGCCCCGGAAGTGACGCGACGGGGACCCTGCGCAGGCGCAATACAGTGCATGGGGGTCCAGCATGCCAGCGCGTCACTTCCGGGGCCGGATGTGACGCGACGGGACTGGCACGGGTGGCTCGCCACTGCAAAAGGTAGGTCTGCAGGCCCACATGAGCCCCGCGTGGACGTGAGCTGGGCCGATTTTGGCCCGCTACGCCCGCTCGGGGTGAACAGTTAAATCCCTAGATTTTTCCAGACTTCTACCCCCAATCGAGCTCTGTGCACATCCCTAGCTAGAGGCAGAGAGTCAGCTCTGTGAGGAAATACAATCTTTGGCAATATAAAGATAGGAATCATGTGATAAATTCTGTCATTCACCTCAGTCCAGGCCAGCGGGTGCAGCCTCCACCTCCTTTTCTTTTTACCCAGCATAGGCAGCAGGTAGAGCATGCATGCGTGCACGCACACGCACACGCGCATGCACACACACATACTCGTATCTGTTCCCTCCCTGCTTAGGGGGTCATGGGCAAAATTGCAGCTAAGCTAAAAGTTTTAGCTTAGCTGCAATTTTGCCAATGCATTGCATGCCCCCTTTAAGAGCAGCTTAAAGTAGCTTGCAGGAGGCAGGGGAATTCAGGACTCTGCATAACAAAGTGAGAAGCCGAGATGGCTTAAGGGTTTTCAGGACGGTCCCAGCATTTTGGGGGCAGTTGGAGACTATGCAGTTTTATTTTACTGGCTGTTTTATTTTTGGTCACCTTCCCAATAATCCTTAGTATTTTTCACCACCACCACCATACACTGGTGTGTTTCTAAACCAAATCTCCTTTTAGCAGAGAGTGCTGTTTTGGTGTAACTCAATCTACTTTGATCTTCTTGCTGCAACAGACTAACATAGCTACCCCTCTGGAAACTAGAATCTCCCAGCTTAGGATGCTTGAAGGCTTTGTTATTTGCAAAGTCCAATATGAGCTGACCTCATCTGCACTTCTTGAGCTTACGTGTGGATAAGAATGTAGTTTTCCTTCAGATTTTATACTTTTCAAAGCTTGGCAATACAGTTTTTAGCTGGAAAAAAGTGCAAAAATGCATATAAAATGTTTATTTTATGATAAAATATGACTAGAATACCTTGAAAGAAAATATGTTAACATATGCATTTAAATATCTGTTTAAAAACAAATTTAGTGGATTTAAAAAAAAATCATATTAAAATGGAAATGGGTTGGGGACAGACTCAGGATGGACTCATGGGAAACTGACATGGACCGGAAGAAGACTGTTCCATCTATCTCAGTGTTCTCCAACCTTGGGTCCCCAGATGTTTTTGGCCTATAACTCCCAGCATGCCCCAGCCAGTGTAGCTGGCTGGGGCATGCTGGGAGTTGTAGGCCAAAAACATCTGGGGACCCAAGGTTGGAGAACACTGATCTATCTCTACTGCTTCCACTTTGCTATATAACCTCTGCCCTTCCTCCTTCCCTTTTTTTCTTGCCATATTGTTCCTGTTCAACTTTACAGTATAAACTCTTTGGCCTTCCTTTATTTGCATCTCCAAAATTAAACAATTTTCATTGATATCCTGTTCTCTGAATTTCTCTTTTCTTTTGCTTTTAAACTGAGTTATACCGTTAGCACTAAATGACTTTCATATCAGTTAACTGCACAGATCTATTCTGTACTGTTTAAGAAATAATACTGAAGTTGGTGTGCAACCAGGGAAAAGCATTTTCACTGGAAACAATCTGGCTCATTTATATATCTTAACCATGCCTGATTCTCATCCACTTTTCTTTGCTATTATTGTATTTAATGAAAAACTGTTTTCTATCCACATCCACCACTGATGCATTAAGAATAAAATATTTGGTGAAAGATGTACTAGGACTTGTTTCATTTTTATACAAGAAAACAATCAAAATGGAAACTGTGTACTGGATAACCGATAGGCTTTTTAAACATTCAGAATGATTTTTCTCAGATTCTACAATGAAGGTCAAATGGATCGCTGAATCTCAACACTAAATTGTGTTTATCATTGGAAATAATCTTCACTTAATGAAAATATATGAAATTTCTTTGTTGAGAAATAATAAAACATACACACAATTTACAACATTCAGTCTCTCCTTGAGGAGTTTTGACAATAGGAATTATCTAGAATTTTGTTTTTTGAATGTGCTAAATTAGGTATTTTTTTGTAGTTTTTTGTATTTACTTTTTCTGCAGTCTGAAACTTTTGAGAATTCTATACTGGCGGGGATGCTGTGAATCACAGGCATTAATTAAATTTCCCATCTTTTGCAACACATTTGAATGCCAGTTTTCAAGCTCACAGCAGTGTTTGTGACCCAACTAGAAGCCTTTTAGTTGTAGAAAACCCTCCTAGATGCCCAGTCCCCATCAGCATTTGGTGAATGGGGGCAACTTTGAGAATTTGTGGGGGCACCTGAGCAATTTAGGATTGACTTGGGGTCTGATGCCTCAACTAGGGATGGATGAATCTGTCAGTTTTGGTTTCTCTCAGTTTTTCATTTTTCTAATCTTAAGTTCAGTTTATCATGAACTTTGAAAATTTCTCCAATCTTAATTTTGTTTTGACCAGTACTGTGAAGGTTTTTCTTAATAATAATAATAATAATAATAATAATAATAATAATAATAATTAGCATGAAAATCCGTAAGCATTTTTGTGCATATACATGCCTTTTTGCCAAATATACACATTTTTACTAGTGGTTTTCCCAATATGATGCATTTTTAATATTGCTTTTCCTAATATACACATTCTTGTACACATTTTTTCATTAGCGAACTCCATTGCAAAATTCCGAAAAGTGTAACTTTTGAAGGAGAACTGAGTTTCAGTTTGCATAGTGGCTCAAAAGTGAAAAATTAGGTAAGTTGGCATTAAAATGTAAACTGAACAAATTTCTCCCTCATTCCTACCTTAATCCCAAGAAATCTGAGTTACCCCATATTTGGAAGCTTCCATATCACTAAGTACAATATAGAAACTACAGCATTAGACATATGGGCACAGATGCTGAGATTCCAGGTGTAACAACTGTTCCATGCCAGTATTTCTCTTTTGCAGAAGATTCCTTTTCTCAAGCAAACTGCTGTATACATGAAGCTGAAATCTACATAATTCATCTGAAATAAAATTTGTGCTTGTTCTTATTTTGGTTTGACAGGGTGGATTTTTATACAAAAAATAGTTCTGTCAGCAGGAAATGTGTTATTTTTAAGCTTTCATCTCTGGGGAGTGTGTTTCTCAGAAGAGAAGAATGGGTTGTTTATTATTTGAAAGATGAAGGTAGCATTGGAAGCCTCAACTATTACTCCTTCCTTCAGTTTCTACGTGGTGATAAAATTACTTTTAATGTCTTTGATGTCTCACTACTAGTTTCAGTTTCTTTGGTTCTTCAGGGAATAGGTTCTTAGCAGCATGCAAAAATATTTTGTCATATGTGGTAGAGAGGAAGGTTTTGTTGTATGCAAAGAACAGTAAACATTTTTGTCTTTTCTAATTTCTTTCTCATTCATCAATATATTATTGCATTTAATTTGCATAGTTGAAATAGGTTTTACTTCAACACATTTCTCTTCACACAGGTTGTTGTTGTTGTCGGATTTTTTAAAATTTATATCACATCTTTATTCCATCATGGAACTTCAGGTGCCTTACATGGTATTCCCGGGTCTTCCATCTACACACTGACCAGACCCAGACCTGATTAGCTTCAGCAAAGTGGCTGCACCATATGCCCTCATATCATTTAGCTAATACTTAATAATATTTTAAACACATAGTGGCCATGTTTACACATCACAATAAACTATGGTTTAGTGCAAGGATGGGCAACCTGCAGGCCACATATGCTACCTGTGCGGCATGCTGCAGGAGCCCAAGGTGCCCCCAATTCCCTTCCCATGCCAATGTGGTGTGATTGTGCTGTGGAAGAGGGTATGTGGGGACCCCAATAGTAGCAAGGAAACAATGATCCTGACTGGTTTTGCTGTGAGAAGGAGGAAAGTCAGTGTGGCATAGTGGTTAGGGTGCTGGACTGGGAGATCCAGGTTCTAGTCCCCACTCAGCCATGAAGCTCACTGGGTGACTTTGGGTCAGTCACTGACTCTCAGCCTAACCTACCTCACAGGGTTGTTGTGAGAATAACATGGGGAGGAGGAGGAGGAGGAGGAGGATAATGTAAGCCGCCTTGGGTTCCTTGCAGGAAAAAAAGGGGGGGTTAAAATATAATATAATAAAATAAATAAATAAAATTAATTAATTAAAATGACACAAAAAGCTAAAACAAATTAATGCAACGTGACCCATAAAAGATTAAAAATAACTACCCCACCATGCACTATGTAGATGCCTCTGTGTGAGCATGTATGCATGTGTGTATGTGTGTGTATGTGTGGCCCCTGACCCACCACCCAGCAGCGCATAAAGCTATCAGGGCTGAAAAAAACTGCCCACCCCTGGTTTAGTTTGACATGCTGCAGCAAACCTCAAGCTCATTCATCCCCACTAAAAATAGTGCCCCAAGTAATAAAAAGAGAATCACGGATCATAAAACTCCTTTTCAAATAATGATGGCTGAGCAATGAAACATTTACATGGTGAATATGTGTATGTGACGTGACTACATTTTAACATTATTCCTGGACCTGTCTGCTTTAGAAAGAGAGGCTACCATATTATCAAGCCTCAAGGGTCCAGCCCCCACCTCCTTCTTGGAGGTACAACAATAAACCTGCCTGCCTTGGACTTCATAGGAAGATGCTGCCACACCGCAACCAAGCCCCCACCTCATCCTGTCTCTCAGAAGTATTAAGATGGATCTGCTCATGATTGTTGGGCTCCTCTAAGTGTTTGCTGTCATGATGCTTGCACTTTCTAGCTTTCTCCTTTTAATCTTACCTGTAGACAACCCTTCAAATCAAGGCCCTCCTGCTGTTCCTTTATGCTGTGATAATAATTTGATCTCTGCTCTTTGTCGTCTGGCGCAATTTAGTCTGTTAAATTGTCAGTTTGTCATTAGTAAACCTTATTCATCACCTTTACCTCTCTGAATCTTTCTTTGCTCAAATTAGCAGATATTTGGATATCATTACTTGATACACTTTCTCTGGCTTCATCGGCCTAGTGATCTCTTTTTTCCATTCTCCATGCACTTCAGGGCATGGGGCAGGTGTAGGTCTCCTTTTTCCTCTGCTGCAGCCTTTGCTAACCTGGTAACCTCCAAACGTGTCAGACTACAACTCCCACTATCCCCAGCCAACACGGTCATTGGTTGAGGATGATAAGAGTTGTAGTGTGACACATCTGGAGGGCACCAGTTTTGTGAAGGCTGCTTCACTGTATCCATACCGAATTCTGAAGGGGCAGAATTGCAGCTTGAGATTGATAGGCAAATGGTCAAGGAGCACCTGATTACTCTGAACGAGTTTAAATCTCCAGGGCCTGATGAGCTGCATCCTAGAGTAATAAAGGAACTGGCAGAAGAACTCTCAGAACCACTGTCTATTATCTTTGAGAAATCATGGAGGACAGGTGAAGTGCCAGACGACTGGAGGAGGGCAAATGTTGTTCCCATCTTCAAAAAGGGCAAGAAGGAGGAACCTGGGAACTATAGGCCAGTCAGTCTGACATCAATCCCTGGGAAGATTTTTGAGCAGATTATAAAGAAGTCAGTCTGCAAGCACCTTGAAAACAATGCAGTGATTACTAGAAGCCAGCATGGATTTGTCAAGAACAAATCCTGTCAGACTAATCTGATCTCATTTTTTGATCGGGTAACCTCCCTTGTGGACTGTGGGAATGCTGTGGACATTATATACCAGGACTTCAGCAAAGCTTTCGACAAAGTGCCTCATGATATCCTGATTAGTAAGCTAGCTAAGAGTGGGCTAGATGGAACAACTATCAGGTGGATCCACAATTGGCTACAGAATCGGACTCAAAGAGTGCTTCTCAATGGTTCCTTCTCAAACTGGGGAGAGGTAACGAGCGGGGTACCACAGGGCTCGGTCCTGGGCCCGGTGCTCTTCAACATTTTTATTAATGACTTGGATCAGGAGGTACAGGGAATGCTTATCAAATTTGCAGATGACACAAAGTTGGGTGGAACAGCTAATACTCTGGAAGACAGAAACAAAATTCAAAGTGACCTCGATAGGCTGGAGCGCTGGGCCGAAAACAGCAGAATGAAATTTAATAGAGATAAATGCCAAGTGCTGCACCTAGGGAGAGGAAACCAAATGCAGAGTTACAGAATGGGGGACACTTGGCTCAACAATACTACAAGTGAGAAGGATCTTGGAATTGTGGTAGATCACAAACTGAATATGAGCCAGCAATGTGATGTGGCTGCAAAGAAGGCAAATGCAATTTTGGGCTGTATTAATAGAAGTATAGCTTCCAAATCGCGGGAAGTGATAATTCCCCTTTACTCGGCACTGGTTAGGCCTCATCTTGAGTATTGCGTCCAGTTCTGGGCACCTCACTTTAAGAAGGACATAGACAAACTGGAGAGGGTTCAGAGGAGGGCAACAAGGATGATAAAGGGACTGGAAACAAGGCCCTATGAGGAGAGACTGAAAGAACTGGGCATGTTTAGCCTTCAGAAGAGGAGACTGAGGGGAGATATGATCGCACTCTTCCAGTATTTGAAGGGATGTCACACAGAGGAGGGCAAGGATCTCTTCTCAATCATCCCAGTTTGCAGGACACGGAATAATGGGCTCAAGTTACAGGAACCTAGATTCCACCTAAACATCAGGAAAAATTTCCTGACTGTCAGAGCAATAAGACAATGGAATCAACTACCTAGGGAGGTGGTGGGCTCTCCCACTCTGGAGGCATTCAAGGTGCAGCTGGACAGACATCTGTCAGAGATGCTTTGACCTAGATTCCTGCATTGAGCAGGGGGTTGGACTCGATGGCCTTGTAGGCCCCTTCCAACTCTACTTTTCTATGATTCTATGATTCTATGATTCCTCATGTATTTTCTTCTTTAGAAGTTCATCCTAATATCTTTTTAACTTCTGTGTTGCTATTATTTATTTATCATCATGCTGGTTCCTGTTCATGCTTCCTTGACTAAAAAGGTATGTTTCCCTAGTATTCATCTGTACTTTTTTTGATAAATGATTTTTTTTTTGCTCACCATATTTGTTGATTTTCTGCTTTTCCTAATCATTTGTTTTTCACATTTAATTCTCTTTTTCATATTCTATCCTGTTCTCTTCCTCCATCAATTTTCTCCTAATATGTTTGTTGTGTATTTTTTGTTGCCTGTTCTTCTGTCGTTTCATTTGTTTTCTCTTTTAACTTAGCTTCCACCTCTGTGTATCCTTTTCCAATCATTCTCCATTGCCCTCTCCTTTTGCTCTAGAGCAGTATTCTCCAACCTTGGGTCCCCAGATGTTTTTGGCCTACAACTCCCAGTATGCCCCAGCCAGCTAGTTGTAGGCCAAAAACATCTGGGGACCCAAGGTTGGAGAACACTGCTCTAGAATCTGGGCATGGATATCTGGTAAAATTACCATTTGTCCCCTTGACAATTCCTTCCCAACTTTCCTTTTCTCTTGCTATTGTCTTCTGCCCTTCCTTATATAAAAAGAGTACCGGTGTGATATAGTAGGTTGGAGAGTTGGGCTGAGCCTGGGGAGGACTGGGTTCATCTCCACTCAGCCATGAAACTGACTGGGTGACTTTGTGTCAGTCACCAACTGGCTTCAGACAACATGATGACCCACACGCAAGGGTTGAGTATGTGTTGCGTGTATGTACCACCCAAAATGTGAGATTCTTGGTTTTCACCATGGCTTGTTATCTCAGCTGGGTTCAGATAACATGATAACCCACATTTCAACAGCAACCCACGGTTCAAAGACAACCCACACTCAACCCATACTCAACTCTTGAGAGCGGGTCATCGTATTGCCTGAACCCGGTCACTCTCTCTCAGCCTAATTTACCTAATAGGGTAGTTGAGAGGATAATGTGTGTGTGGGATAAAAACTTTGTATGCTGCTCTGAGCTTCTTGGAGGAAGGGTAGGATAACAACGTAATATAATAATATTTGCCAGGAGCAAAATCAACCCCTTTATATGGCATTTATTGATTTGGCTAAGGCCTTTGATACCGTAGACCAAACGGCTCTCTGGACTATCCTTATGAAAATTGGATGCCCCAATAAACTTGTGAATGTCTTGCGACTTCTCCATGACAACATGACAGCAACGGTTTTGGACAACAACAGTTCTCATGGTGTTCCATTTAAAGTGGGATCAGGTGTTAAACAGGGATGTGTTATCACCCCAAGCCCCCAACGTTATTTGCTATTTTCATCGCCATGATTTTACATCTTGTCGAGGGGAAACTTCCCACTGGTGTGGGAATTATATACCGAACAGATGGAAAGCTTTTTAATCTCAGTAGGCTGAAAGCAAAAAGCAAGGTAATTACAACCTCCATTGTGGAACTTCAGTATGCTGATGATAATGTGGTCTCCACACATTCAGAGGATGATCTCCAAACTATCCTAAATGCTTTTGCAGAAGCATATGAAAAACTTGGTCTCTCACTTAACATCAAAAAAACCAAAGTGCTTTATCAGCAAGTGCTTCATCAGCAAGTGCAAGTTAACCCTTTGGTGATGCCATCTATCCAGCTTGGTGGGGCAATACTGGAAAATGTCGATCATTTTCTCTATCTTGGCAGCTATCTTTCTGTTACAGCTAACATTGACATTGAAATCCAGCATCGTTTGAGTTCCGCAAGTGCCTCATTTTCTCGAATGAAACATAGTGTTCGAGGATCGGGATATCTGTAAGGAGACCAAAATGCTGGTTTATAAAGCCATTGTATTACCAACTTTATTGTATGCCTGTGAAACATAGACTATCTATAAACGTCATTTCCACCTCCTTGAAAGATTTCATCAACGTTGCCTCTGGAAAATCCTGCAAATTACTTGGGAAGATAGGCAAACAAATGTCAGTGTACTGGAAGAAGCAAAGACTACTAGCGTTGAAAAAATGATCCTTCAACGACAACTTCAATGGACCGGTCATGTTGTTCGAATGCCTGACTGCTGTCTCCCAAAGCAGTTACTTTATTCCCAACTCAAGGATGGAAAGCGGAATATCGGTGGTCAGTATAAGAGGTTTAAAGATGTTCTTAAGACTAATCTAAAAAAAAAAAAGCAATATAAACATCGAAAACTGGGAAGCTCTCGCCCATGAACGCTTTAACTGGAGGTTGGCCTTTCACAAAGGTTTCATGGACTTTGAAGAAGCCCGAGTGCAAGGTGAAAGGGAGAAACGTGCTAAGCGAAAAGCACGTCAAATGAATCCTTTACAGGACCATCTTCCATCTGGTAACCTGTGTCCTCACTGTGGGAAGCTGTGTGCATCTAGAACTGGCCTCCACAGTCACTTATGGACCCATCGCTAGAGTCTACACATTTTTTTAGAATTTCCTCCTTTTATAATTTTCTTTTTGTAATTTTATCCTGGAAGACAATCTTACTCAGTCACGAGTGACCACCTACTACTGCTATAATAATATATATTTAACATTTCTCTGTTTTCTGAAACTGATTGTTTTAACTTTATGCAAGCCATTGTTTCACATATTTTGAAGATATCATCTTTTTGGATTGTCCTCCTTACCTAAGTTTCTTTCTTCATCACCCTGTATTGCCTTAATTCCTCTGAATTCTCCTCTTTATATCCTTTGTTCTTCCACAATTTGTGAAATCCTCTCTTTTTTGCTGCACCTTACTTATGGAACTCTCTTCTCTTGAACATACCCCTTCTCTCCTCTTATTAACAGTTTTTAAAATCTATCTTTTTTCTCTTGCTTTTTCAGTAGGATCATTTATGAATAATTATTAAAATCTTAGCTTCTACTACTTTCTGGTTTTGTTCTTCTTGTGCAAGCATTAGCATATCTTCTTCACATTCTCTACCTCTCCCTTTTTGTCTCCATCTTAATAAAGTGTAAGCCTGTGGGAAGGGGCAGTTGGGGATTTTTACATGTTGAACTGGGATTACTATTTTTAAATGGTTATGAAGTAATGAATTACGATTGATGGAGTGGGGTGGGGGAGGCAAAGCTGACAGGAATCTAATAGAAGAGATGGTGTAACTTTGGTGGAATTAAGGGATTATTAGGAAATAACTTTCTGACTAAAATTTGATGTGACATTTCAGGTGTTAAAGATACATTAAAATCTTTATCATGTCCCTGCTTTCAATATACATGTAAATAAAGTTTTCTCCCCTTTTTAAAAGATATTATGCTATAGACAGACAGACAGAGATGATAGATAGGTAGACAGACAGACAGATGACAAATTCCTTGCCATTTGTCAGTGGATTGTAAATCTTGTAGTCCACTGAACAGGGAGAAAGGGGTGGTTGCATCATCATCATCATCATCATCATCATCATCATCATCATCATCATCCACTATTCTGGGTTATCTAAGTCTTGAATAATTTATTTATAATATCTATTAAATACTGAATATAATAGAGTATAAATGTCAGGTTATTTTTCTGGACAGAAAGGGGGGAAATTAAGATGGAGGGAATCTAAAATGAATGGAGTTTGTAAAGATATTGTAAATGTCTTAGTAGATTGTTTTAAATGTCCAGAGCAGATGCTGCTTAATAAATGCTGCCACAGATCTGTGGGAGGTCTGTAATTTATAGCTGGTATTTCCCCCCTCAGTAATCTACAAATGCACAATTGCAAAATTGCAATTCCAAAATAATAAAGAGCAAATGACATCCACAAAAACTGCAATCACTGTAACAAGAAGAGGGTGAAAAACTAATATGTGATCTTCCCATATTAAAACCAAGAATCTCACATTTTGGGTGGTACAAAGATAGGCCAAGGGGCATTTCACATGTGACACTGTAGCAAAGGCAAGTTCACAACCAGATGCAGACAAAAGGCGTGTACAGGTATATCTGTGTGGTACAAGTGCTTTCAAGCACTGCTCTCAAGGGTGCGACTACCTGTTCGGTGCTGCAGCCCCCTGCCGCATGCAGGGGATGTGCGGACTTTGGAAAATCCATTCCGTCTGCACTATGCAGATTTTCAGGTGCCTTTTCTTCCATGCGCACATTGATGGATTTTGCTCAAATTTGCACTTCCAAATATGTTCCCCCCAACATGTGCATTTTCACTCTTTAGTCTGGGGGGGGGGATGAACATTATTTTTTTTTTTAATTTTTGTATTTCTGTATTTCTAAATTTCTGTAAATTTATGGAAAGTAAAAAAAAAAAAAAAAAAGGTCCTGAAGTCCACCGAATCCGTGCAACTCAGGAAAATCTGGTCCACTGTGGAAGCCACTGGTCGGATTCATAAGAATCCAAACTCATTTGAGCCCATTGCAGATTTCTCTGACAGCCCTAGCTGCATGCAATTTGAGTTCTCTCCTTTTTTCATTAACAGGTAGGATAGGATCATATACTCCCATGTCAATCGAGGTCGTTGTGGCATAACCCCACAATTCAGTTCCCTGGTGTATGTCTGCTTTAGTATATTTAGTGAGTATAGAATGTTGAACTGAGTGGGTGTGGTTTGTGATGTCTTGGAAAGGGTGGGGGGAGGAGTATATAAGGAGTGTTTGAGTGATGTCAGAGGTAGTTGAGTTAGTGTGTTATGGGAGAGTGTTTGGAGTGTGGGGAGAGTTAGGAGTTGGGGAGTTAGGTTAGTTGGATTATTTGTGTCTTGTCAGAAGTTTTGAGAGAAATCAGCGTTTGTATGAGGAGTGAAAGTATTTAGAATTGTAGGGATTTAGGTTAACTACAAAGTGTTTGGTGTAGGCGGGTTTAAAGTTATTTTCTGGAACTAAGATTTTGAGAATTAAAATAAACTTATTTTTATTTTGTTTGCTACCCAAATCCTACGTGTCAGCTTGGTGTTATTAACCTGCATTACTTTTAAATCTACACACACACACACCTTTGTGAGTTTTTAGGATACTTTTAAAGGTTTTAAAGAATATTTTAATAATATTTATTATGTTTTTTAACTACTTATTTTATGTTTCTGGTTGTTCCCCGCCTCGATCTGAGTGGAGAGGTGGGAAAGAAATAAAAAAAAAAATTAAATAATAATAATTATTATTATTATTATTATTATTATTATTATTATTATTATTATTTGTACTCACAGTATCATAAAATTTAAGCTAGATCCTTAATAACCAGTATTAATCTTTTCCCTCATTAGTAGGGGAAAGGTTTCATTTGACCCTCCCCTCAGGTTTTTAAGTGTTGATGCTTAGCCTGGGAAGGGTTTATGCGCCTGGTCCTAAAGTGTTAAGGGACCGAGTCATCGCAGTCGTCATGTTGTGTGTCTGGGGACATGCAATGAGATACAAGGCAGGTTAAAAAATTCTGTACAGGACAGGGGAACATAGGAGAGCTTATGTGGGCGGGGCCATTTTCGATGACAGTCCTATTTCAAACATAGCAGTGCCCACACACTACATGTTTAGGTGTGCTTTAAAAAAAAATCAACAACCTTAGTTGTACATGTAAAAATGTGATGAGATTGTCTGATTGATACACAACAAAAACAGACAAGTGCTGTATGCTGAGATGACAGTC
Organism: Shinisaurus crocodilurus; assembly: GCA_021292165.1. Lineage (NCBI taxonomy): Eukaryota > Metazoa > Chordata > Lepidosauria > Squamata > Shinisauridae > Shinisaurus > Shinisaurus crocodilurus. The sequence goes on along the minus strand of CM037878.1, from coordinate 146,908,214 downwards.
CTGATATAATACAACAGTACAGAATGATACTGGTTCACATCTAATTTTTGTGGTTCACATGAATCTGGTTAACTTAAGTGGCAGGAAATCTGAAGTCTGATTTAGAGCAGCGTGCTCTGCCTTTTCAACTCTGCCTGTGGCTGATATAATCTACTTGACACTGATTAGTTTGTTGGGAAACAGATCACCACTGGCCATGTCTGCCGCCTTACTCCTTCCTTGTACTGTGCTGAATTTCTAATCAGCTTCTCTGCTTAGCTTTCCAGATTCCTTTAGGATCATTAAATATTTGTCTCCACAATTAAGTTCAGTAGAGGTGGTGGCAAGGAGACTCATGTGTTGGAACCAGCCTGCTGCCAAGTCCCTATAAAACAGGAGAGAGGGACAATTTAAAGAGCAGTATAGGTGGGCAGAGGAGGTGCCAAACACTTTCCCCACCCATATCACTCCCCTGCAGCCACTCCTCCATCCATTCCATGCCCCCACAGCTGCTTTTCTCCTGGTGGAGCTCCAAGACAGGAAGTAACCCTGACTGGGAAGTAGTTATGGGAAGGGTTCAGCACCCTGTTCCCACCTGGCCATGTTGCACTTCAAATCACCCCCCCCCCCCAAGTCTACTTTATTGGACTTCAGCATAGGCTACATTCTGACACATGAGCTGTGCAGGAGAACATCTAGCTTGCTCCTTTGTGTAGATGAGTGGATCACAGTGTATGCCCAAACCGTAATTCTTGAAAGCAGAATGTAGTTCTGTCTTATGCATTCCTATCTTTATAAAATGCAGTCTTTGAGTGTTCTATCTCCTAGGTTACATCTGCTCAGTTCCTCACTTTTGCATTTATCATTCTTCATAATACACACTTCCATATACTTTTATTATCTTACTATGCATTGTGGTCTGTGGGTAACACTGGGTTGGTTCTCTTGCTCATTATTTATATATAATGTTCCAAAAGGTTTTTAATTACAGTTCTTCATGCTGATCACATTAGAACTACTAAAATCTACCCTCTGCATCCATCAACACATAATTAACCTTTGGAATTCATTGCCACATAATTATCTGATGGTTATGTGGTTTTATAAGCAGATTAGATTAATCCATGGAGGATGAGTCTATCAATATGATAGTGTATTTATGAACATTAGAAATTAATAATCCATGCTCTAGACCAGTATGCCTCTGATTACCACATGCTTGGTGCAAATAGTAGGGGAAGGCTTCTTGTCAAAACACGAACAAGTCATTAACTGAGTAGATGTGCACAAATGAATAGATATAGCCCTCTGTAGTCAGAAAGTCTTACTTCTGAGTAAGCCTGTACAGGATTCCAACACACACTTTACCTTTTCCTCCCTATCCCCTCTTCACCAGTGATCTGTCAATCAGTGAGAGTGATTCCCTCAGCCTTCAAAATTACCTTCCTCTTATCTCAGCTGACAGTTTCCTGCTACACCTCTCCCACTGTCAGAATGTTGACAAGAACACTGAAATTCCTCTCATTACAGTGAAGTACTGGCAGGATTCTAGCTTCAGAGTGAAACAGATTATGCTCCACACAACTTTGCCAGCAGTTCTGCCGTAGGCTTTTATGGGGCAGAAAAACCTTAATAACTTTTGTACCGGTGCTGAGAACTTCATCAAACCAATGACAGGCACACCTCCTCAACAATCCTGAATAATGTACATCAATAACTTTTACCAACATTTGAACAAAATATATGATATGCTGAGCCACAGCTTGGAGTAAAAAAAGTACAAATGTGTCAGTTTTCAGCACTTTTTAACTGGCTGTACCTGTGGCAATTTTTACTGGATTGCTTAGGAATGTTGCTGTAGACTTCATTGGGTAGATCATGGCTGCCATGTTTCACATTATTAGCTCAACCGGTGTCATTTTTATAAGCTGCAGAATGTTGAGGCTTATAATGATGGAACCTTGTGTGTGTGTGTGTGTGTGTGTGTGTGTGTGACTCACCTTAACTAAAGAGGCACTCTTGTGCCCCTTTAAGTTTGCTTCTGTCCAGCTACACCTGTGATTAAGCATCCATGTTGGATCACTTTTCTCTCTCTACAAAACACATTGGGTTATAGCCAATGTTAGTTCTACTTTGAGCAGACCCCTTGAAATTAATGTAACTCATATTGGAATAATATTGGATACAAAACCCATTGGAGACAACCCACTCTTGGTGAAGTAGAAAATGAGGGTGATTCCAAGCTCTTTGTCACAAATTAAGGTCCAGCCTATAACAAACTGCTAAACTACAGTAATACCTTGGATTGCAAGTAACTTGGTTTGAGAGCATTTTGCAAGACAAGCAAATTTTTATTTTTTTTATTTTTTATTTTTTAATATTTTATTAAATTTTAAAACAATACAAAGAAAATAACATACACACATAACTAATATTGTGCTCCCATCACCATGGGACCAAACAATCCAATAACTCTATAATTGTTCATTATTCCAAAAATACAATATATCTTGACAGGGTAAACTCCCTTTCCCCCTTTTAAACACATATTCCAAAAATAAACCCCAAATATCCTTAAAATTATTTTTCTTTAATTGACCCCTTTTGCATTTAATATTACAAGTCAACATATCATTCAAAGCCATATCCCATACTTCCTTATACCATTCAGTAATAGTGAAAACTTGCTGGATTTTCCATTTCCTTGCTATCATTAGTCTACCTGCCGTTAACAAATTTATGATTAATTCTTTAACATTTTGTGAACCGATCACCTTTTCCGTTATTGTTAGCAAAGCTAGTTTAGGGCATACCTCTAACTCAACTCCAACAATTTCTGATATTTCCTCAAAAATCATTTTCCAAAAATCCATTACATTTTTACAACTCCACCACATATGAGCATATGTACCCAATTCCTGACATCCTCGCCAACACATTGGAGAACATTTATTATCTATTCTATTTAATCTCACTGGGGTCAAATACCATCTCCAAATTAGCTTATAAAAATTCTCTTTAATTCTTATAGACATATTTTTCAATATTCGCCTATCCCAAATCTTATTCCACTCATCCTTTGATATTTCCTCTTCAAACTCTGTATCCCAAACTATTTTAAGATTTTCTGCTTGCTCTTCTGATTTCTGCAACATTTTATATAACATCTTTGTAAGACCCCTAGCTGATGCATTTCCTTCTACAAGTTCTCTAGACATAACCACCTGCTCAAATGCAGTGAAATCCCTTTCATGCTCATGTCTCCTCTTCCATTTCTTACCCCATTGTACTAATTGAATTAAATTTAACCAAGAAATTCTTCCTGCCCCAACCCTATCAATTATTTGCTGTCTTGTCTCCATTTTTTCCAGCCAATCCATTAAAGTTATCACCTTTTTCTCTCTAAAAATTCGTTCTAAATGTCTAACATTCTCGGGGAAATCTTCCATAACCACCACTGGAGTAAGCGGGGATATACCTGGTAAAAATATTTCCTTACTTCTACCCCAAATTTCTAACATATTTTTTAAAAAGGGATTTTCTAATCTTTTTGTCATAATATGTCCTTGTTTTGTAAATAAGAATTTATCCACCCTATTACCCAATTCAAATGCTTCTATTTCCCACCACATAAAATCTTTTCTAACAATAATATCCATGATATATCTAAGTTGATTAGCTATATAATACCATTTTAAATTAGGGAGACCAAGTCCCCCTATTTTTTGAGCTTTATACCATCTATTCTTAGTAATCCTTGATTTTTTCCCCCCATTACAATAGCTATTTAACATTACTTGCCACTCTTTAATTTCTTTCTCTGATATCTTATATGGTATCATTCTAAATAAAAAATTAAACTTCGGTAAAATCTTCATTTTAATCAAAGCTATCCTACCAAACCACGATAATCCCAATTTTTTATAATCCTCTATTTGATTTTTAACTGCATCTTTTAGTTTTTTAAAATTACATTCCCCTATTTTATCCAAATCTTTTAATATATCAATACCTAAATATTTAATTATATTTTTTATCTTTATATCCACTCCCCTTTGTTTAAATCCCCTTTCCTCCAGTTTACTATAATTAAATGTCATTATCTCCGATTTATCCCAATTAACTTTTAACCCTGTTACTTCTCTAAATTCATCTAAATGTTTCTCTATCCAATCCCAATTTTCTATAGGCCGTTCTAATGTTAACAAGATATCATCTGCAAAAAGGTTTATCTTACATTTGGTCTCTATTCCTATCCCCAATAATTTCTTCTCCTGTCTTATCGAATTCGCTAACAATTCCATAACTAACACAAATAATACTGGGGAAAGAGGACAACCCTGTCTAGTTCCCCGGCCTAGGCTAATAGTTTCTGTTATTCCATCGTTTACAATTACCGACGTGACATTATGAGTATATAATTGGTTAGTAATACCTATAAATTTTTCTCCAAACCCCATAGTTTTTATTAACATCTTTAATGCAGGCCATTCCACACAATCAAAGGCTTTAAAAATATCCAATGCAAGAACCCCCGCTTTCAAATTATTTTTCTTTATTAAATAAATTATGTTCAGAACCCTTCTTGTTAAATCTGCCATTTGTCTTCCTTGAATAAACCCACATTGATCTATCCCTATATACTTATTTAGAAAACTATTCATTCTTCTAGCTAAAATTGCTGTCAATAGTTTAGCATCTTGATTAATTAATGATATTGGTCTATAAGAACCTGGTTCTGCTAAATCCTTCCTTGGTTTCGGGATTAAAATGGTCAAGGACTGTTTCCATGACGGGGGGATCTCTCCCCCCTGTAAAATATCATTAAACAACCGTTTTAACTTCGGAATTAACATTTTTTTAAAGACTTTATAATATTCCGCCCCCAGACCATCCAGTCCTGGCGTTTTCCCCTGTTTTAATTTACTTATAGCACTTTCTATTTCAATTTCTGTGAATGGTTGCTCCATTTTCTCTCTATCTTCATCCTGGATTTTTATTTTTAAATTTTTCTCGATATATCTTCTACTCTCAGCTTCCGACCATTTTCCTGCCTTATATAACTCCGTGTAATATTCATGAAAAATTTTCAATTTATCCTTTACTAGATTATATTCTTTACCCCTCTTATCTTTAATCATCCCCACTAAGCTTTTTTCTTTTTTTTTTTGTGCTAATCTAGCCAACATTTTAGAGTTTTTATTACTATTCTCAAAATACTCCCTTTTTGTGTAAATCAAATTCCTTTGTACCCTGTCCAGTTCTTTATTCTCCAATTCTTTCCTTTTACCCTGTAATTCTGCAAAAATCTTTTTATCCCTCTTCTCTAAATACTTCTTTTCCAAATCCCTAATCTCCCCCTCTAGCTTTTGATAAAAAACTTCTTGTTGTTTCCTCAAATTTATTGCCTCTCTCAATCCTATTCCTCTCATTACACTCTTCATTGTATCCCATATTATCGCTTCAGTACATTCTTCTGTTTGATTAAATTCCCAAATTTCCCTCAATTCCTTCTCTATTTTCTCTGTTAAATGTTTATAACGAAAAATATTACTATTCAATCTCCATCTTTTCGCTTCTCTGTAATCCTTATGTATCTTCAAATCCATGTTAACCAAAGCATGATCTGTAACTTTTATCACTCCTATCTCTGTGCCCAGGACCCTTGAAAACAGTGTCCTGGACACAAAAATAAAATCTATCCTAGAATAATTCTTATTTGCTGATGAGTAAAATGTATATCTTTCCTCATTCCCCTTGACCCCTCTCCAAACATCTAGCAACCCTTCCTTACTAATTAACTTATTCAAGATCGTTAGATTATTTCTCTGATCTTCTCTCGTCGGATTGGATTTGTCTTTTCTTCTATCCAATACCATGTTAAAGTCCCCAGCCATAATAACCCTTTGATTTTGAAAATTACCCATTTCTTTAAACACATGTTGATAAAATTCTCCTTGATTTTGATTGGGAGCATAAACATTAACAATAACATATTCTTCCCCTCCCAAGGTCCCATACATTATAATATATCTACCTGTATCATCCTTTTTCACCTTTAGAACATTAAAACCACAATTCTTTGAAATTATAATTGCTACTCCTCGCGATTTAGATGATCCACATGCTATCTCATATATTCTAGACCACCTCAATTTCAATTCATTGACTCCTTTCCTTGCCTGGTGCGTTTCTTGCAAGAATATAATATCTGCCTTATCCTTTTTAAGAAGTGCTTCTATTCGCCTTCTCTTAGTAACTGAACCTAGCCCCTTAACATTTAAAGTTGAAATTCTTAACTTATAATCCATCTATTAACAACATTTTTTCTTTTTTGGTCCCCAAAGGTGAAAATAATACACAATAACATACCCCTTAACCCACCCCCACATTCATCTAAACTATCCCCCCTGCTTAGCCAGGGCAACTTGCCCCACCCTAAACCTACCCACCTATCCCAGGGGGGGGGGGAAAGGACCCATCACCAGCCCGAACAGCAGCCCCTCATTCCCTCCCGGATAACTTCTTTATAAAACATTTTCTATTTCTTTTTTCTTCTCGTGTTGAAACGACCTCTTATACAATTCCTCCACTGGCTCCTTCTTCTTCCAGTTGACCCATCGGTTCTGGACCCTCCGCATCATCATGAAGCCCCAACTCTCCCAGCAGGCCCATGCCTTGATCACATGATGAGATCTTGTATCTCTTACTGTTCCACACAAAAGTAAGAAAAAACTGGGTAACCCCAATTGTATTGTAATCCCTTTCTGATCAAGACTGCTGTACACGGTTTAACACTTCGCCTCCACTTTATTGTTTGCTGACAAAGATCATTGTAGATTTGCAAAGTAGCCCCCTTGAAAGCTACTTGACCTTTCTTTCTAATCTCTTTCATGAAGACATCCTTCTTGTATAAATTTGCAAATTTCAGTACCACATCTCTGGATGTCATACCACGCCTTAATGCTTCCACTCTATGCACAATCTCAATGTCCATATCATCCCAAAAAATTGTTTCTCCAGAGACAGCTTCATTCATCCATTCCAAAATACTGCCTCTTAACTTATATCCAGTCTCCCCCATCTCCATGGGGAAGCCTCTGATCCGAATGTTGGAACGACGTTGCCTGTCTTGCATGTTAATCATCTGTATTTCCATCTCATTAAATTTCATTTCATACTTTTCAAAACTTTTTTCATCCTTCACCTGGAGTTTTTCCACCTTATCCACTCTAACTTGCAGCTCTTTAACTTGAACCCCTAAATGATCTATGGACTTTCGCATTTGCTTCATATCCTCTTGATGCAGATTTTGAAATTTCTCAATTGCTTCTATTTGTTTCTGCTGGCTGAAAGCAAATTTTTAAATATTTATTTAATTTTTTTTTACTTGATATACAAGCGACGTCTTGCAATACAAGTACTGTAGTACGGCTTAAATTAAAAATCTCTGTACAAATTTTTTGGGGGGGATTTTGTTTTGATATAACAGTGTTTTGGATTACAAGCACGTTTCTGGAACGAATTATGCTCTCAATCCAAGGCATGACTGTACTGATTTAGAAGTAGTTACCTAGGAGGTAAATATGTTCCACCTAGACAGTACTCCTTCAGTCTTCAGGTGAGATAATCACATGATTCAATGTATATGTGTGTGTGTGTGTGTGTGTGTACAGATAGATATAGTCTATAGATATAGATCACTCCACATAGAAACTCCACATTCTGCACATAGAAAAGTATTTGTCAAGGAGAAAAGGTTGAGCATCACTTTCTCCTTCACATATTCTAGTTTTGCAAGCACTGGTGTGTGTGTGTGTGTGTGTGTGTGTGTGTGTATGGGGGCAGGGGGATTCATTGTTGTGATATCCCACCCGCAGTCTCAGAGTGGTACAGCCCAAGATCATCTACCTCATCTGCTTTTTTTTTAGAACCACACCTAATGCTAGCCATAGTGACAACGAGAGACATTATCGGTGGGTTAAGGTCGGATGTGGGCAGCATTTGAAAGGCCCAGGCTCATTTAAACTCTATGATTATATCTAGATGTCCAACCAGAAGTGGAGAAACTATCCAAAGTATTACTTAGATGTATGAAATATTTACCTGAAGTGGGAATAATGTATTCTGCAGTCTGAGACACAGGGGCTGTAGCATTTTAATTTGTGCTTTAAATGCAGACCAAGAAAAGAAGGAAGAGTGGGGCTGGGACATTCTAGTCACAGTTGGAAAGGGGGAGGTTGCAAATGAAGATCCCTTACATGTGTGACACAGTTGATGCAAAGGAATGCCATAGAAAAATCATTTCTGCATCACTAGTTATTTATTTATTCATTTCATTTCATTTGTGCGCATAAGGGAGGAAATGAAGAGACCAGACACAGAGTATGGGATCAAATCAAGGCCACATTTATTAATCAATCCAAGATCTGCGAAGGGAGGAGTGTGGTTCTAACCAAACCGGCCCTCGGCCAGTATTTAAATCATAATCGGGCGATGGCATCCAAGCCAAAAGGGTGGCGCAATTACTTGCTGCCCCAAAGCTTTACACCATTTGGTGCTGGAGGGCCTTCCCGGTGTCCGCGCCGCCCGGCGCCACAGGACAACCGGTGAGTGAGGAGGGGAGACCCCAAAGGTAGCCCAACCTCCCACAAGCTGCGTCGTGGGACAACAGCCAGGAGAGCGTCAAGTTATCGCCAGTCACTGAAAGCTGCCATTGGATGATCACCAAACCCTAAAATGCCTGCCTATTTCCACACTTCCCGCAAAATGTGACCAAACCTGAGAGGACTGTTGGGGCAGCCCCTCCCCCACCTTCCCTGGGGCTACAGAGGGAAGGCATAAGAAAAGCCCAGGCCAGGGAGATTGTACCAGCAGCTCCAGAAGAAACCTTCAGTTGGTCTGAGAAAACTGGTGTATGTTTGGTTTGGGGGGGGGGGTAACATTTGTTTGTTTGAGTATTTAAACATTGTAAACCGCTTTGGGTGCCTTAGCAGAAAGGCGGTATAGAAACGTAATAAATAAACCCTGCTTCACAGTGTGGAGTAGCCGAAACACACCCACTGCCCGAAGCCAATTAGGACAGCAGGTCAAAATTCCTACTCAGCCCTCAATAGGTGGACCAGTGAAGCCCACACTGCTACACAGGGAGGGAGGGAGGGAGCTGGAAAAAGAAAATGCTTCCCCCGGGGGTGGAGATGCCGGGCCTTAAATAGAGACCAGGGATGTTGAAGAGTCCTTGGTCTCGAGTCACGAGTCGAGTCACGAGTCTTTGGACCCGAGTCTCGAGTCCGAGTCCGAGTCCTTGGTCCAAAATGGTGACTCACGAGTCACGAGTCCTGAGTCACTCCCAAAACTGACTCCACGAGTCCCTATTAAGATCAATGGGGTTTCCCCCCAACAAAATAAGGCTACTTCAGATGTGTGGCTTAAATAAATTCTAGGCACAAGTGTGCCTTTTTATTTCAAAACTCTGCAACTGATTTTGGCAAGAACAGACCAGGCAGACAAACCCAAAATAACCAGGCAGGCAGAGGAGGCAGGGAACCCCAAAGCAGGCAGGCAGAGGCCTTTGTCTTGGACAATTCAACTGTTGAACAGGTCAAGAAGAGACCAGGCAGGCAGAGGAGGCTGGGAACCCCAAACAGGCAGGCAGAGGCAGCCAAACCCAAAATGTCTGACCCTAACCCAAACCCCCCACAACAACACATCAATCAAAATAAATCTCAACACATCGTTGGGGCTGCGCTCCTGGTAGCTGTCCATAGTGGCCGAGCAGCGGCGCGCCTCGCTTCCATGCGCTCTTCACCAGTGATCGCGCTCCTTCTGGCACAGCCAGAAGACTCGTCAACAGCCCAGGGATGTTGATGAGTCCTTGGTCTCGAGTCCCGAGTCGAGTCTCGAGTCCCATTAAAAATATTGGGACTCGAGTCCGAGTCGAGTCAGAGGGGGGACTCAGTCCGACTCACGAGTCGAGTCCTCGAGTCCGAGTCCCCATCCCTGATAGAGGCCTCGGCTCTCCACCCCCCACTGGCCTAATTGGCCCTGAGGCAGTGGCCTAATCGTGGTCTGACTCCCCCCTCCCCACACGCAACGCAAACTTCTCCCCAGCAACAAGTGGTAGCTGGGGGAAGGGTATTCTATACTGTCCAATAGTCAAAGCTGTCTGGGCAGTTCACAACATTAAATACCATTCAATGCCTGGAAGTAGAGGGCGGTTTTAACCTGGCACCGAAAAGATCACACTGTTGGCACTAGATGGGCCTCAGTTGGGGGAACATCCCAAAGTTGGGGGCCAGCACTGAGAAGGCCCTCTCCCTTGTTGCCACCCTCCTAACCTCCCTTGGAGGTGGCACTCGGAGGAAGGAATCAGATGATGATCATAGTGCCTGGGTAGATTCAGGTCAGGAGTGGCGTTCTGTCAGGTATTGTGTTTGGTGTGCAAAAAAGGAATATAACAAAATGTCTAAACTGGGTCAACTATTGGTATACCAAAATGTCTAAACAAGGCCAACTATTTCCAGACCAGTCTGATCTACAGTCACCACAGGAAAAAACCCAACAACTTGTAGGTATAGCTTAGGGGAAGACAAACCAGGTGGAGAGGAAACCATAGCTGCCAAGAGGGGGGGGGTCATTTTTATGCCCTGTTCAAAAAAACTGGGTACGGTGGTAAACCCTGGACAGCAAAGCTCCAGACTGTAAGTGGGGAATCACAGCTTTGCATTGTTCCCTATGGGGGAAAAAACTTTACAAAACTAGCATCTGGGGCGGCGGAGAGATACAAAACCAGCATGTTAGAAAGAAAGCTAGGCTAGAACTCTGACATTTTAGTTTTCTACATACAGGCATCTATATCTATTCAATTATTAAAAACTCCTGCCTGTTTAAGGCCAGAGTTAAGACTATTTCATGTTGGCTCAAGCACCACAAAGTCAGGAAATTTTAAGGTAAGTTTGATGCCTTAACTGCCTGAACAGACATGCCCTGTGATCAGTCATTTGGACTTCAGGTACATTCCCCCCCCCACCACCAAAAAAAAGATTTGACCAGGTGAAATTGGCACTGGTGGAATCCATTCTGAGGGGGAGGATCCTAGTAGCAGTAGTCCCAGCAGGCCACACCAATAAAGAGGGATGAGTTATCTTGTCCTCCTTGCCTGACTGCTATGGTGGCCACTGAAGAAATGTGTTCTTTCTGGGAGGATACCTGATACCTGCAGAAATAAGGGGGACAGGTATCATCAACCCCTACATCCTACTTCTCGACCTGGTATTAAAGCAAAAGAAGAAAAAGCAAATGTTCCTTCTCTTCTCTTCCCCTTTTAATGGCTCTCATCTTCACTGCACTTCTAACCAAATTCTTTCAGTCACAAAGTAGAAAGCAAAAAAAAGAAAAAAAGAAAAAGCATCTCCATTTTACTGCAACCCTAACAAAAAGTGCACAATTGCAGTATGTATGATCCTTGCTTTTAACAATGCACCAGTAAGTTAATTAATGCTCAGTTACTGTGGAAATCCATATGACGTCTTTACTAATTCAAAATGAGCTTATGGTAATGAATATTATTACACTACATATGAATGGAATTAATAACGATCGAGCTATTATATCAAAGGGCTGTTTGAACCTAACAAATAGGTTACTTATTTTCATATATATTTTAGAATCTTTTATGGCAGCACATTATATGTAATACAAATCATCATTATTTCCCTCAGCATTGGTTGTATTAGCATTAATCATGATGAATTCTTGGGAATTTGAATGGATGCAAATGTGAATGTGAATGTGACAGAATTCTAATGAAATTTGGTATTCAGGACAAAGCGCAGCAATCAGCACCTTGACTTTCTTTTGAAGTTGTCACACTTGTTTTCTTTCAACCCTTCTTTCTTCTCTTTTGTATCCCGTGGCATTGTGAGACGAAAGAAAAATTAACTGCCTTTCTACTGAAGGAATAGCAGCTTGTTGTGGGGTGGGGGGGGTGGGGTTGTGTTTTTTAAAAAATAGCTCCTAAAATTATTGAAGTTACTATTACGTATGTCTCTGCTCTGGTTCAATGACTAAAATGGGCCTTTTAAGGGCTTCTCTTCTCTAACCATCCTACAAGTAGAACAGCCAAATGTTTTTTTAAAAACCATCCTTTGAAAAGTTCTTTATTAAATAACAAAGGATTTTCCACAGGATGTAATACAATATGTAATAAAATAAACATAGTTTTAATAAAAGCAGTAGTAATAAAATAATGCTGCTACTACTACCACCATCATTACTACTACTAATAGCAGCAAATAGGGCATTATTTCTGAGACTTTCTTCTGATTAGACATATAGAGGATTGTGCTGTTAGTCATAAAGACTATATCCCAAACTCTAGCACACCACTTATCAGCTGTGGGTGGAATAATTTTCTTCCAGTTAAAACTAATTGTCAATAGATGAATCACCATCTCAATAGCTGCTGGGGTAAGTATGCCCTTAAGGTATCCAAAAAAGCATTACCAGTGGATTTAGAGGAAGCTTGCAGCCTAAAATCATTTTAATATCATTCATTACTTCTGTCCAAAAGCTTATAATTTTAGGGCAAGTCCAAAATATATGTAATATGTTTGCTCTGCTAGAGTCACACCTCCAGCATTTCTCTTTTACCTGTGTATAGATCTTACTGAGTTTTCAGGGTGTTGAATACCATCTAAATATTAACTAATTTTAAAAATGCTTTAAATGCATGCATAAAATGCTCTTTTGGTTTATATTCTTCCCTACAAGGTTTTCCCCACTTATCCTGAAAGGGATTCTTTACTGTGTCTAATGCTGTCATCATTTTATAGAATTGACTTAAAATACCTTTAGATGAACTACTTGTACCATTTCAAAACTGGCACAATCTCTTAATAAGTCATATTGAACTCTGAGCATGGAAAGCTAAGCAGGGTCAGGCCTGGTCATTACTTGGATGGGAGACCCCTCCTCTAGTTTCCTGCATTGAGCAGGGAGTTGGACTCGATAGCCTTGTAGGCTCCTTCCAACTCTATGATCTATGAATCTATGAATAACATTATTATGTGCAAATTGCCCTGTTGCAAATTGCAAACTGCTGTTTGCTCAACAATGTCCCCACAACTTTGTACAAGTTCATTTTTGAAGTTTCTTCATCTCTATTAAATAATTTCCCTACCCTTTGATTAAACAACATTTTTGGCAGTTGGGTGGAGCCGGGAGGCAGGGCCTGGGGCAGTACCAGACATGGAAATAGGTAACAACCACATCTTCTACTACCACATTGCTGTGCTCCTTTCCTTGCCTCCTTTGGGTCAATAGAGCTGTGGGGGTGAGGTAGGGGGGCATGACTATGTAGTAATCAGTCACACAGTGCACCTTGTAGCTTCACTTGCACCCACGTATGAAATGGTGCACTGGGACTTGGAATGTAGCAACCCTCCCATTGCTGTGCCACTCGATTGTGGATGGACGTTTTAGCCCATGCCAAAATGGGGGCTATGATTTCAGGCAGGGTGGAGGCTGAAATAGTTCGTGCCATTGGGGTGAGAGCTATGGCTTCTTCTCTGTTTCTTTCTCAGAAAAAGTTTTAAAGCCACTGCAGGTGGCTTTCATGGCAGAAGCAGGAACAAAACCCTAGCCAATTGCATGCTTCCTTCCCATAATGTTTTATGTTGGTTTCCAGGAGTAGGATTGGCCCCAACCAACATTAAGCAGAGTGAGGCAGTCTCCTCAGGCGGCAGATGCTGGGGGCAACAGCAAGGTGTTTGGGGAGAGAGCTGTGTGCCAAGGGCCTATATGATTGCTTGCTTTGAGTATTATCGACAAAAGAGCCAGTGTGGCATAGTGATTAGACTGGGACTTGGGAGATCTGAGTTCTAGTCCCCATTTGGCCATGAAGCGCACTGGGTGACTGTGGAGGACCAAAAACCCAGTCCTTGGCGCAAGTTCGGCACTTAACGGGTTAACCGGCACTGAGAAAATGCCCTTTATGCAGCTCCTGTGTGTTTAGAACACAACCGCTACATAATGAATGACATAGGACCGTGCTTAGGTCAAAGAATAGACTTTATTTACTATACGACTAATGGAGCGGAACTAATAGACTACCAGGAATTTCACACTATAAACATAGCAGGTTGTAACCTTACCGAAGCGGAAAGCTTCAATCTACAGACACTAGAGGCTTAGCATATCACAGAAGAAGAAGTAAACTTACATCAGAGAATCTGACTTATGGACTTAGCGTAGCGATCTGTATAGCCAGTCTCTCCGAGCGTGACTGCCTGGGGTTGGAAGCTGCCTGACCTGGAGCGGAGCCAGGGATCTGAGGTGTGCCAGCCTGCACCGTGTTCCCAACAACCTCTGGTCCTTTGGCACATCCTTTTCCTACCCCTTACGCCCCCTCCCCGCCCCTGCTGACCAGGTGGGCTGGGTCCGCCCCCGCAGGGCGGTGGCGTCTCTTGGTGTTGACTCCTCCTGGGTGTTTTGGAGCACTTTGGGGTACTTTGCAGCTCTTTGAGACTGCGCCCCCACCCTCTCCGGAATGTTATTTGCCCTATTGTGCAGATGTGGATTGTGCCTCCGTCTGCTCAGAACTGTGTCTCCTATGCCCTGGGTGGGGATTATGCAGCTGGATGGCGAGTGGAATGAGAAAAACAAGTCAGGGATCAGTGTGCCGGGGTTCAAGGTGTCATGGTTCAATGTATGATCTGGCTTTCTCTCCACAGTGACTTTGTGCCAGTCACGGACTCTCAGCCTAACCTACCTCACAAGGTTGTTGTGAGGATAAAATAGAGAGGAGGAGGAGGAGGAGGAGGAGGAGGAGGAGGATTATGTAAGCCTCATTGGGTTCCTTACAGGAAAAAGGTGGGATATAAAATAAATAAATAAATGAGTCTTCCTCCCCTTGCTGGATGGAAGAAACAGACAGTCCATGGCAAGGAAAAGAGGTGTTTGGGCCTTAGTCTGTTACAGTTCACCTGCAGCTCTTTCTGCTATTTGTGAAGACACTGTTTATATCTAGGAAAAAAGAGATCCCTTCCCTCATACCACCCTATATTAAATAGTGACACAGAGTTAGGGGTTATGAAGAAGCTGTACATTTTGCCTTAATTCATTGTTACTCACCAGGCCCTTCTTTTTTACACTGTAGCTAAAAATACCTAAATTTCTGTCTCTTCCTACATGAGCAGATCATCTCCCATGAAAAGGGAGGGGGGTGTTCAGCACACCTTCAGTTTCCATGCTGTGTTCTGGAAAATCCTGGGATTTCTTGGAACTTTCGCAGAGGTTTCTCAATGAGAAAATGTGTAATGGAAAACAAGATTATTTGAAAGATGATTTGCTCACTCACTGCTACTGATCTTTCCCTGCAAGGCATAGCTACAGAAGAGTGCTGGGTACATTCTAGGTTGCCCTCCCAGCTCACTGGGGATGCTGGTACAGGCCAACAGGCCTAGCCAGAACTCCATGTGAACTGACTGCATATCCTAAAATGTGCTCCCAGGTTCTCTGCAACATGGTTTGTATGCACGGGTGGAGGGATGAGCCTTAGCTCAGTGGAAAAATCCATTCATCTTGATAATAGCTATATAGCACTTTTAAATATGAAGTTAATTTTGCATAGTGTTTCCATTGTAATCATTACAACAACCCTGTAAGTTTTACTGTCCATATGTTGCAGATATGAAGCTGAGAGAGAGAGAGAGAGAGTTTCGCCTAAGAAGACATCAAATGTGTTTGTGGCTCAGCTGAGATTCAAACTGAGACTTCATGATTCATAACTTCATAATGCAATCCTATGCATATCTAACTACTCACTGTAGGGATGTATGAGAAATATGTTTCAGTTAATTTTTGATCTGGATTTACCCAGTTCGCAGCTTCCCGACTGAACACGGACTCAGATGCAATCTGTGGTCATTTCTGAGCTCGTAATGTGAATCACAGACCAAAAAAATTGTGTTTGACAGAATGCATACATTTGAAAAATGCACATGAAAAATGTGTATTTTTGGCAAATGTGTACAAATATACTTTAATCAATGGGAGAAGAATGCATACATTTCAAAGATGTGCACAATTGAAGCATACATTTGGAAAAATAAGTATGAAAATATGCACATGTGAGAAAAAACCCCAAAGCTCACAATCTGATACAAACTTGAGATGGAACAAGCTTCGAGATGGAATTTGGAAAACTCTGGCAAGCTTGAGTTTTGCTGATTCACACATAACTAATCAGAAGTAAGTCTCATTGAGCTCAATGGAACTTATTCCCACGTAAGTGGCTACAGAAATGTAGCCTTCGGCAGTCTCTGAGATATTCATTGATATCTACTTATTTTTAAAAATATACCGTACCTGAATTTTCAATTTAAAACTTTCTCCCCTCCCCAAGTAAAATAAAACAACACGAAAAATAAATCCACATAGCAACAGGGAGAAACAGCAGCACCAGCAATGAAATTAATAAACACATCAGATAAAACAATGAACAGTTTGTGCAAAAGTTATCAACAGATAAAAACACCCATTCACAATAGCAACCTCCTTATAGAACCTGAAAAGCCTTGCGCCAACAAGAAGATTGTAATCTGATGCCTAAACCTGAGTGGGGAAGGCACCAAGCAGACCTCTCTGGAAGGGCATTCCACTGAGATGGTGGAGGAACCTGGAAATATGTGAATCCTAGACATTAATGGCTTTAAAGTCGGGATACAGAACTATTTTTTTTGAGGGGCTGAATTTCCTCCCACAAGGCCCTCCACGGGCGAGATGACATTGGTGGGTATGGCTATGCCCACTGATATTATTGCCCCCACCAGGCATTTTGCCTTTCTCCATGCTGTCCCATGCCACCCCCAGCATGGAGAAAGGGACTCCGCCAGCACTGGGAAGAGCACCTGTTCCCCCGCAGGCACCACTTGATTCCCTGGCTTCGTGTAGTGCATTCCGTCCCATGGGGGTGCCATGCAAAGCCACTCCTCCCATTGTCAGCCAAGTCCTTGGCTTTGTGCAGTACACGTAGTTCTTATGGTGGCACCACACCGAATTAAGCCACCTGGCCAGTACCAGGAAGAGTGACCACTCTTCTCAGTGCAAGGCAAGTCAGTGGCCTGGTGCAGGCAGCATGCCACACAAAAAAACTCGGCCGGCACTGGGAAGAGTGGCCACCCATCTCTGCACCAGCTGAGCCTCCCTCCCTGCTTGCATCCCTGCTGTTATCTCCAATCTCAGATCAGAGATAACAGCAGGGATTCCTCCAGGGGGATTTCTCCGGGGTGTGCAGCTTGAAGGCTAAGCTCCACCCACTGGAGTAACCTAAGGAACCGGGTTACGGCTAGATGGATGATCTAGAAATACAATAAATAAATAAATAGGCTTCATGGACCTTCATGAGCTGGATTGGACCTATGGGCCGGAGGGGTTCCATTCCCTTACTTTAAAGGTTAAAAACCAGTTCCTTGAAATGGGCTTGAAAGTGCAGCTGGCATAAACCATGCCTCACCATATTCATTAGGAGCCAGGCAGCAGCATTTTATTAGCATTTATCCATTAGGAAGCTTTTTGCAGTAGCTGAAGCTTCTGGATTGTCTTCAAGGGCAACACACATAGAATGTATTACAACAGACAAGTACGGATGCTGAAGGGCATGGGTGGGTCATGGTTGCGAGGCTCGAATGTTCGGAAAAGGATGGAGCCTTCACAGCGAGTGGATGAAGTTGATGAAATGCTCTGTTGGCAATAGGCACAGGCTTATCAAAAAGCAGAAATGACTGAGGATCAGGCTTTTACCGGAGTCTAGTGTAATTTTGTAAAAGTCACTTAACTACTGCATTAAGAACTCTGAAAGGAACATTTTTCTAGCTCATGTGTTGCTGTCAGTGTATATGCTCTCGACGCAGTGGCAGGCATGTACAAATATGCTAGAAAGAACAACATTGCTTAATCTTGCCTTTTAAAAATGCAGAATCTTGTTTGCCCAGTCTCCTCTATCTATGTAGAACTGTGCATTTGTCCTATATAAAGAACAAATACACATTCAAAGAGCATTTCAGATTTATTTTAAAAGGCAAATTTCCAAATGGTTTAACATATGATGAAAAAAGGTGGGCAAAATAGATTCTTTAAGAAACTTGACTTTACACATCTGCAGAATTAGATGAAAAGACCTAGTAAAAAGGTACAGCTACAAATCTTCTTAAAGGTAGATGGTGGGACAACATCCAATAATTCTTTTTTATTACCGTTCAAAGAAAGATAATGAAAAACCATCCATTTTTGGACTACCAGACAACCTTGTGAAACTTGTGTAAATAAAAGAGAATTGTCAGTGTTGCAATAAATCCAAGTGTCCACCAATATAACAATGATAATTAAGCCCACAGTGAGTTATGACCCTTACTTGCCTGAGGCTTCATAAGCTAGCAAGGAAGTCTGTAAAATCCACTTTAAACAAATCTCCAAGGCTTGTGAGATTAATTAGATTTGCTTAGAAAACAAAGCAATTCAACAAACTCCAAAGCCTTCAATTTCTGCCTTCTAA
Source organism: Shinisaurus crocodilurus (assembly GCA_021292165.1). Classification (NCBI taxonomy): domain Eukaryota; kingdom Metazoa; phylum Chordata; class Lepidosauria; order Squamata; family Shinisauridae; genus Shinisaurus; species Shinisaurus crocodilurus. The sequence goes on along the minus strand of CM037878.1, from coordinate 146,889,682 downwards.
ATGTGACACTTAAAATAAGGAACGCCTCTCATGCCTCTGCAGTGGGAGCGCCTGATGTTATCAGTGCATTTCAGTATGTAGACATGATTGACCTAAGCTAGTGAGTCGCGATTTCCTGGGATCCGTTGGGACAAACACCTGTCTCAGTCTTCCTCTTCCATTTCTCTCTCTGTAAAACGAGAGAGCAGATGTGGCCAGGCACTAAAATGTCAACTTGGATCAGCGCGTCTTGGATTGAGCGGTGGCCAGGTAAGTCGCGAGAGTCTCGGGGGAGTCGAGTGAGCTGATTTCGGCTTGCTTTCAGCCCCCCCCCCCCAAGACTCATGGCTGCATCCCTAGATTTTGCTGAGATAATAGTAAAAACACACAAACATATAGGCCACCTTGGAAAATCTGGAATTGCCAAGATGGATGCAGCTGGTATCTGAACATTATGACAAGGAGGCTCCTTAAAAGCATCTCCCATGAAAGTCCATTTAAAGTGAATGAGAGGTATACAGCACTAAATCATTTCAAGGGGCCTTTCTTTAGGTTAACATCCTAATGGATCAGGTCCGGGGAAACGTAGCATGAAAATTAGGCTGTGCAGAGTAGGGATGGATGTGCAAAGCATGGAAAGCTAAGCAGGGTCAGGCAGGCCTGGTTGTTACTTGGATGGGAGACCCCTCCTCTAGTTTCCTGCACTGAGCAGGGGGTTGGACTCGATGGCCTTGTAGGCCCCTTCCAACTCTTATGATCTAAGCAGAAAATCTCGACCTTATTGAGGTTCTCCAAAGTCCACCTTGAAGCTGATTCCAACTCACGTCTGTATTAGATTGTGAGCTTTGTTTCCTTTTTGCAAAAAAAAATATTCATGTATATTTTTGTGCACGTTTTTTCAAATGTACACATCAATTGTGCTAATCTTTGAAATGTACACATTTTTCTTCCATTGATTCAAGCATGTATGTGCATATTTTTCAAAAGTACACATTTTTCATGTACATTTTCCAAACATACACATTCTTCAAATGCATTTTTTAAAAGCTGCAAATCACATTGCAAGCTCAGAAATGTACAGACTTTGACGACCGCAGATTGTGTTAGGGTCCATGTTTGGGTCTGGGAGGTGTGAACTGGGTAAATTCTGGTAAAAAAATAAACTGGAACAAATTTCTCATGCATCCCTAGTGCAGAGTAATGCTGTTCTGTTTTGTTTTCACCTTAAATAAAATTGCTTAGTGTTCATCAGGGAATGGATGCCTTTGCAGATGCTATACTGGGATACAAAGAACAGTGCAACCAGTTCCATTCTTCTAGAAATTTTATGCCTGTGTTTGTTGCACAGCAGGTCCTGAGTGCCACATAAAAAATGCCTTCTAAATTGAGGGGAGCCTTAAAAGCAGGTTGTATAATATTGCACGGGGCGGCATCTGTCATTCATACAATCCCCCCCCCTCCCAGGGTTTGCTCAGTCTTTGCATACCAGCCAATGTCTGCATCTTCGGGCATATTTTTGGATACTTTACACTGGCGATTAAACAATCGCTTTTAAAACAGCTTCTTGTAAATGGCTTAGAAACCAGGATGAAAACTTTGCCTGTTTGTTCTCACCAAAGCATGCAACTATCTAATGCAACAATATGGAGGGTGTGCTAAATGCCCACCTGTTACAACTGAGAAATCGTATGCCTACCGCTTATGTAACTGTTTTAAATCCTGTTTTCTTCTGGAAGAAAAAAAAATCAGATTAGTGATAAAATCTTTGTGGAGATGTATTAATGAACCCTGTCACATATTCAAAGGGACCCTAGGAGTTCTGAAAGAAAGATGAATTATGTAACACCTCTGTTTGACAGTGACTACCTACACCAACATGTATCAGGGGTATAAAAGGCAGACCATAAAATGAAGACATGGGAACATTGTTCAGAGATCAGGCAGGTAGACTAATGCAAAGAAGAGGTGGGAAATCAGAGACTTCCAGTTGGATACATCAGCATTGAATAATACCGCTAAATCCTGTAAAATCTCAGAGAGCAAATTGGTTCACACTAGCTCTCTTTTTGTGTAATGTTAACCTGCTGCTGATATAAGGATTTCTTGAGTGCAGGTAAAGCAGAATCTCAGACAATGACATTATGAAGCACAATGAGGACATCTAACTGTAGAACCAGCGAAAGATAGCCAGAGCTTCCAGGGTGGTGCTGCATAGAAAAACGAAGAAGCTTTCATCCATTGCTCAGCTCATTTAACCCAGCAAAAGAGACTTCAATAGCCATCTAATCCCATTAATTTCCTTACAGCAGATTGCAGACTGATATTTAACACAAAAAAAGGTGAAAATTGGAGAGTGAGAAAGGAACGTTTTTAACATTGTGATTTCTCAATAGAGGAATATTAAAGAAACTGTTCAGACAAAATGCAGCATACGAAGACAGGGGAGTTTCCAGTTGTGTTTCTTTCTTGATATCATTGGAAGGAGGTACATTAAACACACAAGCCTAGTTTTTTTGTTGCATTTTTTAATAATATGTCTGTACATTTCATGGGCTTTCATCCCATTGTATTACTTTCCACTCCTAACTTCCCCAAGCTGCAGGAACTTCTAGGGTACCTTTTTTGCAGGTATGTTTCCTTGGAAAGAAGGAGAGCATAATAGCGATTTGTGGCAGTTTTGTAGTGTTTATTTAAAGCAGTACAAAAGCAGGCCCATGGCCAAATCCTGCCCACCTGAGGTCCTAATCTTGGGTTCCTTGGATGCCTCTCCTAAGGCTTAGTTACTGGAAATAAGAGCTTTAAACTCAAGTATTATTTATTTATTATATTTATATCCTGCTTTTTTTCCTGCAAGGAACCCAAGGCGGCTTACATAATCCTCCTTCCCCTCCTCTCCATTTTATCCTCACAACAACCCTGTGAGGTAGGTTAGGCTGAGAGTCAGTGACTGGCCCAAAGTCACCCAGTGAGTTTCATGGTCAAGCAGGGACTAGAACCCGGATCTCCCGAGTCCCAGTCCAACAATCTCACCACTACGCCACACTGGCTCTGCTGTATGCTTGTTAATTTTTGGTATTTTGCCATGCCCCTTTTGCTTTTGGCTCCACTGCAAGGTCCAGGGCACGGGCAGCAAGGGTTCAGGGCTGGAATGCCAGGGCCAGGGAAGATGGAGGCAGAGACAGGCAGTAGGCCCAAGGGTCAGCACGGGTTCCAGGCAACAGAGTCCAAACAGGGGCCAGAGGCAGAAGGCAGGTCCAGACAGCAGGCACAAGGTTCAGCACAGGTCAGGGTAACAGAGTCCAGGCAGGGGCCAGAGGCAGAAGATGAGTCAAGCAGAGTCCAGGCAAGGGTCAGAGGCAGAGAGCCAAGTCCAAAGCACAAACAGAGTCCAAACACATACCAGGCAGAGCAAGGGCCAGAGGCATAGGTCAAGAGCAGTCCCAGGTCAAACACCAGGCAAAGCAAGGTTGGCCACTGGACGCAGGAACCAGCTGCAGACAACACAGAGGCTGGTGTTGCTGTGGCAAAGGTTGAAGGCAAACTGCAGCCCTTATATAGGTCCTTCTGGCTGCTTCCAGCTGGGCTGCATTAACTGGCCTGAAAGCAGCCAGGAGGCTACACCCTGCGAGTGCCTACCCTGGGCTCGCTCCTGCAAGGAGGTAGCGTTGCCACCAGGTGGAGCTGTGGCGCTACCCTGGAAGAGCGGATCCTGACATGCACCCAACACTGGAGTGTGGCCCCCAAGAGCTCCTTTGAAATTTAATTTGGTCCTCAGGCTGAAAGAGATTCAACACCCCTGATTTAAAGAACATACTGGGGAACAGACAGGAAACCAACATACACTCAGGAAGTCCAGGTCCCAAAGCAATCAGCCTGGTGGTATCCCAACATTTGGAGAAGCTGTTTCTATCAGTAGGATATCAGTCTCCAGCTCTAAGCTGTTTGTTTGCTTCTTTCTTTCTTTGATTTGATTTTTGCCCTTTTTTTCCAAGAAAAAAATGGGCCTCAAGGGCACCTCTGAAGGTGGCAGTATTGAACAAGGACCTCTCCCAAAGATCTTAAGACTCAGACAGGCTCATATGGGGGAAGGTGGTATTTCATGGAGCCTGGTTCCAAGCCATATAGGACTTTATAGGTCATCACCTGTTTACCCCTTCCTATGGTCAAATTCAACACTACAACAAAACCTGTTCTTTTCTACCCAGCCCCCATAGGGTGGCCATGTGCCTCAATTTACGGAAGATGGTATTTGAAAGGTAGACCAGACCAGGATCAGTTGAAAGAGCTGTAGGAAAGGAGAGCAGAGGCCTCGAAACTGGCCACCAATAGAGACAGTACCCGGACAGCAGAATGCGTTCGGCCCACAGGTCATTTCCTCACAGTCTCCCCCATTATGGAGAGACCTATTGCATTTCTTTTTCAATTGTACCAATGATTTTTAAATTTGCACCTATATTAGCACATAGAACTTTTATGCAAATCCATGTCCTCTTTTTGTCCTCCTTTATGGTAATGCATTTCCTCTTTTTTTGGCACCATGTAAATGGACCTCTCTTGGCCCCAGGCAGTTTGGGTATAAAACAAATAGCACTTAGTCACTAACGGCCCTTAATCAGGGCTCTATTGTTTTTGGCACTGCCTTTTGTTTAGGTGTTGTTGTTTTTATTAGTTATTCTAAAAACTGCCCTGGGAAGTCTGAATGGAAGGGTGTGATATAGAAATGTTTTAAAGAAATATTTTCCGTCAAGTGCCAGGCTTATACACAAGCAGACAGAATAAAGTAAAAGCAGATGAGAGAGACTGGATGCTTAGTAAAAAACAAACAAACTGACACAACAATCAAACGGGAAAACTTCAGACTCTATCATTGTAGCAACGCAGGTGTCCAGAACACAGAAAGTATCAACAAGACAGCTCTTCAGTAACCAAACATTTAGAAAACAGGTAAATTTCTCAAAGTTAACTTGTTGAAGAGACAGAGAAACATGGGGGAAATGTTTACTGCCAAGAAGCATGAATGAATACATTTTTAAAACCAAAGAACCTAAGGCCTGATCTAGCCAAGATTTGGTGCGGCCGGCTACCCATGTATGCAGGTATCAACATGGGGCTTCTTCACCCCCTATTGCATCTGAGCATGTGTACACTGGGACACTGCTGCAAATGGAAGGCCTATGTGAGCTTCTCACATCTCTATCCAGACCAGCCCTCCTTCTTGACTCGCTGAAAGTTTGGTTTGTCCTGCTATATGTGTGCCAGGTCATTGCCAGGAATAGAACATAGGCATATATCTTCATCCAACACTCTCTGCATAGCCATGGGGTAGTGGGATTGGGGAGCAAGGCTCTATTGAACCCCATGTGTGCCAATCAGTCCATATGTTGGCATCTGGGCATGTGCTGAATTGGAAATTTTATAAGTATTCAATAAACTAAGGATTTTTAAATTAAAGGTGCTGTTGACAGGGCTTGATAATGCTGAAAAGTAAACCACTCAATTTAAATAAATGTTCAAAGTAATATATATTATTATAAACTAGGGATACATTCCTTATTTTTTTCACATAAAGCTAGTGAAAAAAGTACATGGTGAAACCATTTCAATCACTGGTATTTAAATAAGCTTTTCTTTTTCTATTTTAGGTTCTTTATAATTAGCTTAATGAAGGAGCATTTGGGATTAAGGTTAGATAAGGAATGGTTCAAGTGTTTCACACCTATGCAATAATAATAATAATAATAATAATAATAATAATAATAATAATAATAATAAATCAGGCGCTAAGTCCATGTGATCGTTAATTAGTATTTATAATTAGAAACCTCTGTACTTTGTCTTACACTGTGAAACATTGATTTTTATTTTTTTTAAAACTGCATTAACAGAATAAAGCTCAAGAGAGCATCATTTAATGTTCTCTGAATGTTCTTATGTCATTAAGAAAAGCAAGATCTCGAGTAGGGGAGATAGTTATTTAGGGGGTAGTGTCAAAATAAAAAAAAGCAACTTGCTATTATATTTTTCAGTCAGATTTCTGAATCTACCTCATGCTGAGTCAAGCCGTTGGTCCATCAAGCACAGCATAGGGATGGGAGAATCAAACTCAACCTGTTGAGATTCTTTGAGTTCCACCTGGAAGCTTGACCCACCTCGTTTCCATTCCTGATTGTGAGGTGTGTGTGGTTTTTTGTTTGAACGAGAGAAGTATGCATTTGGGTGCACTTTTCCTTTCCCCCCCAGTGAGTACTCAAATCCCCCCATTGATGAAAGCATAAAAATTGGTATTTTTCCTGAAGTATCGTACACATTTTTGAACCAGCATTGCCGGACTGGGAATGTGCAAGCTTTGTTCTCAAAGTGCACTTGTGTTCGCATTCAGGGATGCGAACAGGGCAAGTCATGGTCACAAATGGACCAAAACAAAATTCTTGTACATGCTTAGCCCTGCATTATACTTTGACTGGTAACAGATGTCCAAATTCTCAGAGGCAAAAGTCCTTCCTAGCACTTCCTACTTCAACTAGAGGCCCTGGGATGTGGTGCATACGAAGTATGTGTTCTGCAACTGAGCTACGGCATTAGTTACAAAGGTCTTGATCCAAAGGCAACTTGAAGCCTTGAAAACACAAGGTGCTCTAGTAGCATGGGGAAATATCCCCTTATTCAGTAGGCACAGCCATTTCCAACGTAGAGAGAAGATCATGTTGTACCTGCCTGCAGCTTTTAAAAAACGACGAGCTTGTCAGAAAACAGGTGGCAGCCCCAATTCATCACCACAAACATTATTGAATACACAAGGATCCAAGCCCAGACTTTTAAGAGCTAAGCACGGCCGCAAAGCCCTCTACCTGGATGGGTGAATCTGTCAGTTTTGCTTTCTCCCAAAATTGATTTTATTTTAATCTCAAGTTCTTTCTGTCCTGTTTATGAATAAATTTGCAAATTTTTCTAAGTTCTTATCAAAAACCAAATCAAATGAAATTCTCACCTGTCCTTGCGTTACGCTTCCCAGCCTTTCCTAGTTAAAGCTTTTTCAACAGTGACAGAGCTTCAGATAAGTGAAGTGTAAAACCCATCCTGGGAAAACATTATCTGACTGTAATTATCTGTTTATTACATTAATATCCCCCCTTTCCTCCAAGGAGCTCAGGGCAGCATATACAATCTTCCTGTGCCCCCATAACAATCCTATGAGTTAGGTTAGGCTGAGCTTCACGGATAAGTAGGACATCGAACCTAGGGCTCCTCAGTCTTACCCAGATCAGGACCATAGCACAAAGTGTAGGGAGGTTTAATTCTTCTCTCTCAATCACAATCCCCTTGAAACCTGCCCTCCCCATGGCAGTTATGGATAGTATAAATACTCCCATTGGTGCATCTGAGTAAGAAAAAAAGCACAAACTTTGCTGTCTGCTATTATTAAAAGTAATGTATGATTAGAACCTTAATCCATCTCTCTAATCTAGGGGTAGGCAGGCTGGTGCCCTCCATATGTCCCATAATCCCCAGCCAGCATAGGCAATGCTCAGGGAGGTTGTAGTCCATCCAAAACATCTGGAGGACACCAGATTGCCTATCCCTGGTCTAATCACTACAGCACAATAACTATCCATGCCTTGATAACATCCAAGTTAGATTACTACAGCCATCCTCAACCTGATGTCCTCCAGATGTTTTGGACTACAACGCCTAGGATTCCTGACCATTGGCTATGGCTAGGGCTGATGGGAGTTGAAGTCCAAAACATCTGATGGACACCAGTTTGGGGAAGGCTAGATTACTACAATGTGTTCTGTGTGGGATTGCCTATGTCAAGCATCCTGAAAGGTCAACCACTTTTACAGGTGAGCCAAAAGTTCCTTTTTCAACTGTTGGGTGGGTAGGAGCAAACTGAAAATTCCCCCAAAGATCATGGGGGTTGGGAGGAGAAATTTCTCCAAAGTTTTTGGGAGGGTTGCTGCTTACTTTACTTAAATTTAAGAGGTGGCCAAGACTTCTCCATTTTTTCTTGTTTTTCTATCTTAAAAAAAAAAAGTGAGCAGAACAAAGCTTTCTGCATAGCTTCCCACCAGTCACACTTCCTGGAATGCCTTAGGAGCAATACCATATTACATTACATCGTGTTGCTCCCAAGGCATTCCTGGAAGCATGGAAATTTCAGAGAAATTTCTCCCCCTTACCATCACCAAGAAAGCAGAAGCAAAATTACCCCCCCCCCCCGATTTTCCCTGGGGATGATATTTTCAGGAAACTGGCAGGGGGATTTCAACCCAGCCTGACTCAGAATACAATGGCCAGAATCCACAGAGTTGATCTCATCTTGACAGTGCTGAAAGACTTCTACTGGTAGCAGTCTGCTTCCAGGTGAAGTTCAAAGAGCTGGTTTTGACCTAGAAAACTCAAACTATCTGGAAAAATGGTATCTGGTGGATCACCCACTCCCTTATGTAGCTGTCTGTTTATTAAGTTGTACAGCTAAAGCCCTGTTCCAGAAGCTCCCACCTTCAGAAGTGAAGTGACTACCACTAAAAGGCCTTCTTAGTAGAGGCACCCATTTTGTGGAACAGCCTCCCAATGTAGGTGTCTACATGCCTATTTTTTTTCAATATCAGATGCAATTTGTTGTTGTTGTTGTCTCTGACTTTGGGTACATTTAATGTTAAGTATTGATAAGTAATCTGCTGCTTTAACTTCTTTCATTTTTTTTCTCTTTTTAAAAAAACAATTTACTGTAGCATGTTTCATTTTACACACACACACACACACACACACACACATATATTGTCAGGTTGCTTTAATTTAGTTGTAAGCCAGCATGGGGACCTATTTGGTGAAATAGGAATACAATTACTTTAAATAAATAAAATAACATCATTGACACCTTTAAGAGGTTTTTTTTTTAATCATCATCATCATCATCATCATCATTATCCCTATTTGCTTTAATGTTGATGGTTTACCTTACTATGCAAAAAATGTTTTAATTATGGCTTGAACTAGTTTTGCCTCTAGAAGAGTATTGTACTGAAGAAATAATTATATCTGGGAGTATGCATAATCAATCTCATGATTTCCTTTCCAATCTCACCTAGTGAAATGTATTGTGCTCTGATTTATTATATCGCTATAGAGCAATTGTTCAGTCAGGTAAATATTGTCTTTCATTAAGTCTATATTAAGTAGAATGCCTAAATATTTCATATCACTTGTCATCCATTTTAAAAAGAATTTGGTGAGCATTTCAAGACTTAATGGTGGTGGCAAAATAAGTATCTATCTATCTATCTATCTATCTATCTATCTATCTGTCTATCTATCTCTTTGTTTTAGCAGTTAATGGCCTACTTTGGTTTACCCATATCTTTCACAGACCAATTATTTTAAATAGAGTTATAATCAAAATGTTGCCAAAAACCAGTTCAAGGGGATTGTGGGTTCCTTCTCAGGCAAAATCAGAAGAATATCTAGAGAAATGAAGAGCTTCTGTAATACTGATTAAAGATCACTGGATTTTGCCAGAAGTGGAATTCAAAACAAATTTGGGTGAAATATCTGAGGGCTTTGAGGGAAGCCAAAAGAGTTTTAATAGATTTTAAGAGTTTTAACAAAATTTATGAGGGGAGCTTCAGCCTTATCTAATTTCCGACAATGAAATAAATTTGCAGCCAAATATCCTTCCTGCTTCATTCTCCTGTACTCAGTTGGCTCCCTATTTGCTTCCATGCCCAATTCAAGGTGCTGGTGATCACCTTAAAAACCAAATATCTGAAGAAACGCTTCCTCCCATACCATCCTGCCCATTCACTGATATCTTTCATTGGGAGAAGAGCACTATGCATCTACTCCGTGGAGACACCTGACTTTGGAAAGTCCTCCCAAGGGAGATAAGAGTGACACTGACTCTGTATTCTTTTCAGCATCAGTTAAAACATACCTGTATGTCCAGACATTTTTAGGAGATTTTTGAAATTGAATTAAATTGACAATTTAAATTGGTTGTAGATTTATTTTTTATTTTTTATTTTTTTGCCAGTATTGTGGATTTAATGTTTATATTTATATAACATTTTTATAATTTTATGTATTCCACTTTGGGATCACCTTTGGTGATGGCTTTGTACAGATATTTTTAAAAACCACCACCAGCACCACCAATAAATGTGTAAAACCATGAAAAATGGTGAACCATGTAGCTTTGGTTATGACTGAATATGTCATTAAAGGGGCATGGGGTTAGTTAAGGCTAGTAGCAAAAAAGAAAAAAAAAGTTCTGCCATTATAAGCCTCAAATGTTTATAACTTTAAAAATGACAGTTGTTGAACTAATAGCTTGAACCTTGGCATCCATGATCTTTGTGATGTGGTCTAGGACCACCAAATTTCAAACCAACCTTATAAAAATTACCACAGGTACAGCAAGTGAAAAAGTGCTAAAAATTGTCACATGTACTCCTTTTACTCCAATTTTTAAGCAGCTATATCATATTTCTTTCCAATGTTGGGGAAGACTACTGATGCACTTTATTCAGGCCTGTCAAGAACGGCAATCCTTCATTGGTTTGGTAACAGTTTGAGCAGTGGTTCAAATGTTATTAAGGTTTTTCTGCTCCATTAAAGCCTAGGCAGCAACTGCTAGCACAGTTATACAGTGTGTGCTTAGTGTTTTTCTGAAGCTAGAAGGCTGAAAGTTATCCAGTATTTGCAGAAGGATTCTAAGACCCAAACTACACAATACTTTCAAGATATAGTTACTGGCTACATCATTAAAGTAGCATGCAGTTTTATCCTCAGGGAATTTGGGGAGGGGTGTATGGAATGTGTAGATGGGGGAAGTGGAAGGATAAGGGCCTTATACTATCTTTTGGGCAGCATAAACACAGCACAGAGCCCAATTCCTGCTCTTCTTTTCCATCTGGTGGTGGTTAAAGGAAATTTGGGGGTTCGGGCCCCTGTGGTGCCATGATGCCATTTTGAAGGCAGAAATACAGTGTGAGGTCCCAGATTCCTGCTGTCCCTTTATTTGTGGTGGGGAAAGGACATGCAGGGACTGGGCCTCACACTCAGGAGGAGAGACATGGAAATAAATACATGTCGGCTTTGTCCCCTCCACCCCAGCCTCCCCACTGTGGCAGATAGGGATCTCCTCTGGTGTACCAGACCACCCAGCCCATTTTATTCCCACCAAGCATCTCAGGTTCCAAAGTAACCACAGATAGCTTGCACCATGCCTACTGGTGGAATTCTCAATGTGGCAGTGAAGGAATATTTTTTTTTCATTCACTATGCTGCAGTTCCGAATCCATAATAAGAAACTTGACCATATCATTTGGCATGACCGTAGCGCCATGCAAAGACCTCCTCTTTGTTGATCCGGCATAAGGATGATGAAGGGTGCGAGAATAGGGCCCCCTCCCATGGTTTAAATCATCCCGCCAGCTAAGCAACGAACAGGCATGGAAGTACAGTAAGGCCCAGATGCTTCAGAAGGGAAGACCGGACCAGGACAACATGGGGCATCTTTGCTGGTCCCAAGCACTCCATTTTCCCCATCTGGATTTGGGCCTGAAAGACCAAGGAAAAGTGTGGGTAAATGGAGGGTAAGTTGTAAGAAAGCACAATTTGTGACGTTGCACAGCATCATCATTACTGATCATGGGGAACATCGGTTAGCTTTCCATTTCCTGGCTTTGTGGAGCTTGCCTTGAACCCAACCTTAACTGTGATCTTAAACTGGAAGGCATGTTGCGTAGGGATGTACCGTTTCGCCTCGCGCGGGCGTAGCGGGCTGAAATCGGCCCTGCTCATGCCTGCGTGAGGCTCGCGGGGACATACTGTGTCCCCTGGGCGGCTCGCCTCTCCACAGCGAGCCGCCTGCGCTGGTCCCGTCGCGTCACTTCCGGCACACTGGAATTGACAGGACGGGACCCTGCGCTGGCGCACTGGACCCCTGCACTACGTTTTGTTGAGAAACCAGGGCAACAGGACTGTTTAAGACCTGTTGCCCTGGTTTCCCTGCAAAAAATATAGTGCAGGGGTCCAGCACGCCGGCACAGGGTCCCGTCGCATCTCTTCTGGCCTGCCAGAAGTGACGGGACGGGACCAGCATGGGCGGCTCGAGCGGCGCGGAGAACAGCTCCGTGCCGCTCAGAAGATCAAGGCGGCGGGGGTGCCGCCGTGGAGAGGTGAGGCGGCGGAGAGTCGCCCCCGCTTAAAGGTTTGTGGACACCACTCCTTGTTGATCACTCACTGAATAACTTCATCACATAATAACCAACAAATTCAGGTGGGTAAGCACTGCCAACAGAATGAAACAATAATGTGGGTAAATGAGGGCAAGGACTGTGAGGACAAAGAAAGAAGATGGGGGAAAGCACCAAGAAGAATAACTTCAAAAGCACACAAATGTGCTCACAACTTCTGAAATTTGCCAAAATTCTAGCGTCTTACAGTGCAATCCTATGCATGTTTACTCAGAACTTCAGAGGTAAGTCCTACTGATTGTAATTGAATTTACCTTGCAGTAAGTGTCTATAGGTTTATGGATCTTAGGGCACAATGCTATGGGGATGCCTGTAACCCTCCTAAATCAGAGGATTATGGGCATCCTATGCAGGGCGGGAGGAGCAAGGAGGCAAAGGTCACCACTGCACTCCTTCTGCTCCATAAAACAGCTGGGCAACCAATTTCGGAGTGGGAGGGAAGGAGGCTGACGTGCTGCCAGAATATGTCATATCTTGGTGGCAATGGTCTCCTCCCTTTTCCGCCCCCCCAGAATGACCCCTAAACCCCTTCTCTGAGGTCACTCTTCTGACCTCGGAGACGCAGCCAGCATGGTTCTTTCTACGCTGGCTGGGGGGGGCACTCCGAGTGTGGATACGCAGCTCTGAGGTCAGAGCTGTTTTCCAGCCTTGCAGCTGGGAATCCAAATGATCCTAGATCAGTGTTCTCCAAGCTTGGGTCCCCAGATATTTTTGGCCTACAACTCCCAGCTGGCAGTTGTAGCCAAAAACATCTGGGGACCCAAGCTTGGAGAACACTGTCCTAGATGCTGTCTTGGGGCCAGAGGATCGCTCTGTTAGTTGTCTTAAACTGTAGGTTAATAAAACTGCAGATATCACTAATGTGCATTCCTAATACATTGTTTTATGATTTATTCATTTATTTTTTTAAAAAAACCCTCTCTCAAAAGTAGCATACTGTCTTTTATTGAGGCCCCCTGCTGTCACTGAAAGGCCAGGATTTTGATTTCCCCCGAAAAGAAACCTTTCCCGCATAGCCAGTCAATCATATTCTCTCACAGAGCTAGCCTGTCTCTCATCCCAAAATCTTACAACATTTTACTTGAGCTATCGCCACAGTGATTACGACACTCGTTAGTTATTAAGAGCCTCAGCCTTTGGCAAGCTGGACATCATAATAGCTTCTTGGGTAAGGGAGATTTTATCTCTCATATTGAATTACTATCCACTGTAGCTTAAAACCCAAATCTCTTAAGTGTGAAGAAAAACCTTCCGTAAACACCCAATAATAAATCATAGCACTTCTTCCTTTTTGTATTTGGCATTCATAGCTATAGCTCTCGGGGACAATGATGGTCATAGGAACAGTACATTTTTCTGCATTCCAGAAGAAAGAATTGACTGTCACTACTTCTGTCCATTCATTCTTGTACGTGTTGCACACGTGTACACGCGCGCACGCACACACACACAGTTAGGTTGTACTATTTGGATTTGAAGTAATTCAGCTGGCCAATCTCAGCTTATTTTTTAAGTGGTTCCTCAGATACAACCCATATGATACAGTGTTTTTTAATGCTAAACTCCTTTGTAATAGACTGGAACAGAGATGCTGTGAATATTTCTGAATTTCCTAAGGTGAATGTTGCTGTCATATTCACCGTTGTGGGGAAGTGTTCTGAGCAGGCCTCCAAATATTATTGGTCCATGGAAATATGACTTCTCAGTTGCACGAGCTGTTGCCCAATTAACAGAGCAATCCCACCTGTGGTGGTGGGAGGGAACTCCAATACTGGAGGCTCCAAAGAATCAAAAGTCTGCCAGCCTGCTCGGAGCTGTGGAGGTGCGCAGGAATATTTACAAACAAAAACAAAAAAATTAGCAAGCTTCCGGGAAAGAAGGCAAACTGCCACACAAAAACAACAAATGGCAGATAGCTCTCTTCCCCACCAGTTTGGGAGACACATGTAATGCCACCTTTCCACTGCCCCTCAAAAACTATTGGCTAACTCCAGTGACAACACTTTTGTGGCCATACCTCAGATGGGTAGGAGTGTTAATTGAACGGGGAGCTTACCTGCTCAGAGGGGTGCTCCTGAGCCCCCCCCCCACTCTTGCCACTCGCCATACCTGAAAACCAGAAGTAACGTGACAGGTTCCCCGTCGCGTCACTTCCGACTCCCTGGCGCTGCATTTTTAACGTAAAAGCCAGGGCAACACAGCTTCAAACAGCCGTGAATAGCAAATTGCGGCCGTTACAAGCTGGGTTGCCCTGGTTTTTACGCGAAAAACGCAGTGCAGGGTCCCGTCCCGTCACTTCCTGGCAGCTGGAAATGACGCAACAGGACCCCGCGTTGCCGGCGCTGCATGGAACAATGGTGCGGCATGGAGCAATGCATCCAAATGGTGTAGGAGAAAGCAACCACTCTGCTGTGGCTGCCACCCTGCAAACATGACATGAGGAGGGACTCGCAGATGGTTCTACCTACTGTATGTGATTTCATTTGTATTTGAACATATGTACCAGTGTATCTCAGAGATGAAAGGTAAAGGATGCAAAAGCACCATGGGCTCTGACTGATAGGAACATAGGAAGCTGCCGTATTACCTAGTCACTTCATTCATCCATCTAAGTCTGTATTGTCTACACAAGGGGTAGGCAACCTGGTACCTTCCAGATGCTTTGGACTACAACTCCAATAAGTCACAGCCAGCATTGTAAATTGTTAGGGATTATGGGAGTTGTAGTCCAAAATATGGATGTATGAGAATTTCATTTATGTTTGCATCTCATTCAAAAATGTCATGTTCACAATCCCAAACACGGGTGCGACCATCAGGATTATTATTTTTTGAGAAATTCATGAAAATTGTAATCACATTAAAATATATATTAAAATGGTGGATGACTCAACCATTTCTCCCTTCTCTATGTTGTAGGTTACCTTTACCTCTCCAGTCTATCTATTGTTACCACATGTGCACAGAGAGCACACATACTCAAAAAACATAGTTTGTAAGCTTCTTGAGACAGGGAACTGTCTTTTGCCAATGCCTTCTGTAAACTGCAGTGCACATTGAGAGCTCAAATAATTACGTAAATATAGTCAGTCCTACCTGTGCAGTGAACCAGATAGGAACACAATTGATACAGATGTGACCACAAACTTTCAGAAAGCAATTGCATCCATAGCTCAATGGCAGAGCACATATTTTGCATGCAAATGGTCCCAGGTTCAATCCCTGATATCTCCAGGGGAAAGATTCCTATCTGAAAACTTGGAGAACCACTGCCATGTGTAGTCCAGATGTTTTTGTAGGGATGGAAGAACCAGTGATTTTTGTGCTTCCCAAAATTCTCTGAGATGCAATTAAAGCTCATTCCACCTCACTCCCATTTTCAATGTATTTTTCAGCTCGTCTGAGTGGGGAAAGTGCACATTTCAAATGGAAAAAAATACACATTTCTCTGCATTTTTTCAAACGTGTGCACTTCCCCTCCATTCACTAAAGTGTAAAAATGTCAATTTTAATATATATTTTTAATGTGATTACAATTTTCATGAATTTCTCAAAAAAATAATAATCCTGATGGTCGCACCCGTGTTTGGGATTGTGAACATGACATTTTTGAATGAGATGCAGACATAAATGAAATTCTAATACATCCATATTTTGTACTACAACTCCCATAATCCCTATAATTGACAATGCTAGCTGTGACTTATTGGAGTTGTAGTCCAAAGCATCTGGAGGGTACCAGGTTGCCCCTTGTGTAGACAATACTGACTTAGATGGATGAATGAAGTGACTAGGTATACGGCAGCTTCCTATGTTCCTATCAGTCAGAGTCCATGGTGCTTTTGCATCCTTTACCTTTCATCTCTGAGATACACTGGTACATATGTTCAAATACAAATGAAATCACATAGGTAGAACCATCTGCGAGTCCCTCCTCATGTCATGTTTGCAGGGTGGCAGCCACAGCAGAGTGGTTGCTTCCTCCTACACCATTTGGAAAGCCTCAATGGTTTGGTTCTTTCTCACAGAAGCATTGCTCCAGTTTCCAGGAGGCACCCAAAACTCTCAAATATTTTGCCTTGATTGAACTGACTGACATCTCACAGCAATCAAATCTGAGAAGCCCTCTTCTAGATTTTACATGTTGATGGCCTGGAGCAAAGTAACAGATCAACTGAATTCCCTCATTCCTCCTTGAGAAAAATCGTACATAATGTATTTTGCTGCTAAGTAATTTACTGTCTTTTCCTACTCGCGGATGCCAAAACAAGCCCTTACTCCTTCACTGATACAGAGGTTCTCAGATCTGAACAAAAGCCAGGATTGAACAAAGATTCCATTACTGTTTTTAGTTTATTTCTCTAAGATGAGCCCTCATCAGCTCTGGAACTCTTTGATCTGCAAAAGTCCCCTTGTATTCTCAAGCTCCAAGGACTGTCTTAGCAAGACAATAATTGGAAAACAAGTGACAGTTAAATAGATTAGTCTATTACAATTATTGTTGTAGTTATTCTGTAGGGAGATTATTTTTTAAAAAAAATGGGTGTTTCTAATTAGATATTTTATTTGAAACCTTTTAGATTGTGGTTGTTCTGGGGTTTTTTTTAAAAAAAATAATCGTATTAGTTTTTCTATTAAGTACGATAAAAGTAACAAGTTGGAAACACAGGGATTTCTAGACTTAGAAGAAATTAATTGTACAAAAAGAAAAAGTAATAATTCGCAATAAATACAACCCAAGATTACTCAAATTATGCCTTTGCAAACAAAAAGAATGAATTCTGAGGTTACTCTATTTTTATTATATTAAGGAAAATTTGCATTTTTGGTATGTGTCAGTAATGAAATAAACCATCTATGTTAAAAGTTCCAAATAGCTTGGAACTTTTAACATAGCTCATGCAAACATATATTGCACCTGTTCTAAATGATCACAAACATGTTGTGCACGTTCATTAAAAATATGGTGCAATGCTGTTAAAGACAATGTTACTATTACACTGGATATTGTGGCAGAGATGTTGCAAAGCTTCCTTTTCATTCCTGTGGGATGGAAACAATGCTCTACAGTCCTATGAGAATGCTGTACAAAAGTTTTCTGCAAGTTTAAAATATACACACCTGCTAATTAACCAGGGAGAAATTATGAGAGAAACCCAATGCATTTTGGGCAACTGCATAATGAAGTATAAAGATCAAAAGAACTGGAGGGGATAAAATATCTCCGTAGGGCTATCAGGCTCTGTCCAAAAGAAAGGCCAGATCAACTAAGCAATTGAAATATCCATGTAAATAAGGTAGCAATTGAGTCTGATAGCTCCAGGTAAATGAAGCAACTGAGGCAAGCCACACAATGGAAGAGAAGAGGGCTAGGCAAAATATAGTCCAATAGACCACATGCTACTTCTTAGATACTGTGATTCTGTGAAGTCTTGTTATAGTCTTTAAAATAGGCTTGACAAACTCACAAACAGTCCTTGCATCTAATTCCTGAAGTCTTTTTGAAGATTGGAGGGGCACTATTGGAAAGTGAACAGTGCTGGTGCTGGGGAGTTCTCTGTGTAGAATAGGTATGCACAACTAGCGACTCACACAGCCAAACTCAAGCACAGCTTGGTGCTTGGCCAGCTTCCTCCATTATAGTTATAGAATGATCAGCTCCAAGGGTTCAAGGAAGCTCCTGTTTTGCTGCCTGCCTGAGGCTAGAGTGGTTGCCAATCACCTGGCAATCCACATTATATGGGAAGTTGTGTTCTACAGACACACACTATTCCTGTTAGCTTTTCATAAGATGTCACCCCTATACACACACACACATTCTTAAAAGGAGTTTAGGGGGTAGGCGCAACAGCTGTTCATAGTGGAAATGGAGTGGGGAGAGCTGGTCAATTTTCCTCCTGTCAGATTGCCTCAAAATATTAGTTGTGATACTGCCTCAAAAAATCAGCAAATGTTTGCTTATTTTCTCATGCCACTCCAGCTTTGGAAGTTACCCTGCACCCTCCCAATCTACCTCCCACCCAACCAGTCATGATTCTCAAATCTCTCCTGCATCCCTTAAACAAGACAACCAGGCAGAACAACACTGGCCACTATGCTCCTCCAGCCACAAGAGGAGACAGGAGGAAGATCTGATCTGTCTGCTTCATCTTTGGTGTGCTGATAGTATGCCAGGAAGAAAGGGCCTAGTGGCCCTTGGGAAATGTAGTTTTCCCAAGGGCCATGAGGGCCTGCCTTCTAGATCAGGGCTCTCCAACCTTGGGTCCTCAGATGTTGCTGGCCTACAGCTCCCAGCATACCCAGCCAGCATGACTAATGGCAATTTATTTATTTATTCCCCGCCTTTTTTCCTGCAAGGAACCTGAGGCGGCTTACATACTCCTCCTCCTCCTCCTCTCCATTATATCCTCACAACAACCCTGGTAGGTTAGGCTGAGAGTCAGTGACTGGCCCAAAGTCACCCAGTGAGTTTCATGGCTAGTGGGGAATAGAACAAGGGATTGGCAAAGGATTCTGGGAGCTGTAGTCCAGCAACATCTGGGGACCCAAGGTTGGGGAGCCCTGTTCTAGATGCACTTACTAGAGCACCAAAAAGGGGGTAGAGATATCAGATCTCCCTCCAGCCCTCATCCTGCAGCTGACATGCCACTCCACCTGCTGTGCCAGGTGGGTTTAAAGGGAGATGGGGAGGGACTTTGGGAGATCAGGGGCTGGGTGGGTGAGATGGAGGAGGTTGGAACCATGGCTGTGCAGATTAAACTGGGAAGTATTCTCCACTTGGGGATTTAATCCAAACCAGTGAAGCATTCAGAGCCTCAAAATATCCCTTCTTTGAGGTGAGCACTGCAAGCAAGACCCCAAAGATCATATCTGGGTCCACACCTGGCAAGCCTCACCAGCATCTCCAGGTGCATACACTGGAGGTATTTTCTCCACAAATATCTCCCAATAATGTATGCCCAATCTGAGCAAAATTAAAGGGCAGTTTGAAGATTCCGTGGCAGCGAGCGTGGAGGGAGCTTCTGCAAGGCTTATTTTAGTAAGAAAAAATAGCTGTGTCTACCTCTTGGACCTTGGCGTACGAGAACCAGTGAGGTGAGCTGAGGTGTTAGACTGGGGAATAATGGGTTCAAAGATCCCTGCTCATTCAAGAAGCTCCACGGAGGGCTTTGACCCCATCACTTTTTCTGAGCTAACCCATGTCCGTGGGTTCTTGAGAAACAAGAGGGCCTAAAACTGTGAGGGGGGTGAGGATGTGCAGGATTGAAATGTAATGTGTTTAAGATATAACCAAACAGAAATATGTGTTTGGGGCTGTGATCTTACACACACTTACCTAGGAGAAAGTAATTGAACACAATAAGACTTACTACTGAGCAGACATGCATACAATTGCCCTGCAATGAATGAGAGCTACTTCAGGCATGATATGTTATATATCCCCTTTACTGGAGCTAAATCTATTTTGCAATATATGTAGTGCATTGAAATACAATACATCTGGCAATGTTTTTTTTGGGGCGGGGGAGGAACACAGAATATTTCATCTTAGCTTTGTCTGATTAGTCACAAGACCATTCAAATTTAAAGGACAAAAGTTGTGTGTTTGATGATCCCTCAGTATTTAGCTTGTTCACTGGAAATGACATCTTCAGAATTTCCTAATTGTCATTTAAGAAAGATTTCTGGAGAGCAGAAATTGACCTCTGTCGCTGCTTCAATTTTGAGATATTGATATCTCTATATTGTACCACTCAGAGATTTATAAACAACTCAAGTGGCAGCTTAATGTTGAAAATCCTCAAATGAATGCAGACTATGGAGACATACATGGATTAATTAACCTGTCCTCTCTGTGCTTCACAGCTATGACTGCAAATAGCAATAAAGCAGAAACTATTGATTTTAAGCCCCCTCCGTTTCTTTGCACTATAAATCTATACACTGTTTTCATCCACATTATCTGGGATATATATACAGTCATGCCTTGGATTGAGAGCCATGGGCAAGTGCATGCTAACCCATAGAAAAGTAAGTTGAAGGGCCAAAGCCATCGAGTCCAACCCCCCCTTTGGATCCAGGTCAAGATCTGAAGATGTACATGCTGATGCTCAAGAGTGAGATCACCCTTGGTTTCATCATAGCTTGGGACAATACTGAAAGTCGATCATTTCTCTATTGGAGCATAGGTTACAGCCATCGACAGTGAAATCCAGCATCGTTTGAGCTCCGCAAGTGCCGCATTTTCGAATGAAACATAGAGTGTTCGAGGATTGGGATATTTGTAAGAAGACCAAACCCATGGTTATGGACGCCATTGTATTTACCAACTTTATTGTATGCCTGCGAAACATGGACTATCTATAAACGTCACTTCCACCTCCTTTGAAGGTTTCATCAACGTTGCCTCCGGAAATCCTGCGAATTACTTGGGAAGATAGACGAACAAATGTCAGTGTACTGGAAGAAGCAAAGACTACTAGCGTTGAAAAAATGATCCTTCAATGCCAACTTCAGTGGACCGGTCATGTTGTTCGAATGCCTGACTGCCGTCTCCCAAAGCAGTTACTTTACTCCCAACTCAAGGATGGAAAGCGGAATATCGGTGGTCAATATAAGAGGTTTAAAGATGTTCATAAGGCTAATCTAAAAAAATGCAATATAAACATCGAAAACTGGGAAGCTCTGGCCCATGAACGATCTAAATGGAGCTTGGCCTTTCACAAAGGTTCCATGGACTTTGAAGAAGCCCGAGTGCAAGGTGAAAGGGAGAAACGTGCTAAGTGAAAAGCACGTCAAATGAATCCTTTACAGGACCATCTTCTATCTGGTAACCTGTGTCCTCACTGTGGGAAGCTGTGTGGATCTAGAATTGGCCTCCACAGTCACTTACGGACCCATCGCTAGAGTCTACACAATCTTCTTTAGAATTTCCTCCTTTTATCCCGGAAGACAATCTTACTCGGTCACGAGTGATCGCCTGATGATGATGATGATGATGATGATGATGATGGATTGAGAGCATAATTCGTTCCGGAAACGTGCTTGTAATCCAAAACACTCTTATATCAAAACGAAATCCCCCCCAAAAAAATTGTACAGAGATTTTTAATTTAAGCCGTACTACAGTACTTGTACTGCAAGACGTCGCTTGTATATCAAGTAAAAAATAAATAAATAAATATTTAAAAATTTGCTTGTCTTGCAAAACACTCTCAAACCAAGTTACTTGCAATCCAAGGTATTACTGTATATATATATATATATATATATATTGTTCCAGCAAGGGAAATCTGCACATGTGGATATAGGCTTTTGTGCCAGGATTTCCCTTCTGGATTTGGTCCACAGGTGCAAAAAGGAGGAAGACACCCTTCATTTCGGTGAGTGACTAGAATGTGCCTACCCAATGTGTGCACCCCCACTGTCTGGGGGGACCCTCTTTCCTTTTCTTGTAACAGGCAACCGGTACTGCCAGTGCGGACTATCTGGTTGGCAGGGAAGAGCCTTGTACACAACAACCTATATTTGCTGCTAACCCCTTTTTAAAACTGAGCACTGACTAAAGCACCTGTTAGAAGCCTGGATCAGGTCCCTTATATTCCTCCTTATCAGTTAGTGCTGCCTTAGTAATGACTTTGACCTTTCTGTAAAGTTAACTTTGAGTTAGAGATATGAGTGGTCACATATGACATATAGGAATTCTTCTCTGTCAAATGCTATTTTTCTACATGCAGTTAGTTTTACTTTATATGAGAAGCATTCAAAGATGTTGGTGCTGGTTTTGACCTATAAAGCCTTACAAGGGTTGGGACCACAGTACCTGACAGAGTGCCTCTCCCAACATGAACCTACCCATACATTACGATCATCATCTACTGTAAAGCCTTCTTCCAGGTGCCTCCTCTGAGGGGGCTCAGGAGGCAACGATGAGGGAGAGGGCCTTCTCGGTGGTGGCCCCCAATTATGGAATGATCTCCCCAACAAGGCCCACCTGGCACCAACATTGTTATCTTTTCTGTGCCAGGTTAATAGTTTCTTCTCTCTCAGGCATTTGGCAGCATATGATGTGGTTTTAATCAGGTCTTGAATTTTTCTTGTTGTTGATTGTTTAAAAATGTTTTTAGATATATGTGTGTGTTTCTCTGTGCTGTATGTTTATGTGTTTGTATGTATATGGTTTTTTAATGTATTTTAAATTTTAATTTTTGTAAACTGCCCAGAGAGCTTCTGCTATTGGGTGGTATAGAAATGTAATAAATGAAATGAAAGATGTGACTCTCCCTACCTGTGGACAAAAGTTGTGAAATCCAAGTCCTGTACCACATGATTCTGTAGCTAAGCTTTTGTTCTCACCAGCACACTTTAAATGAGCTATCCATGGTGATGAACCTATTTGGGGGGGGGGGGTTCAGCATGGATAGCTCCTGAAATGTTCAGACTGAAGCCCAGAGTGGATATACTGCCCACTGACATTGGAACCACCAGCCTCCACTGGCTTTCACACACCTAAGAAGCTACTCACTGTTATCATCATCATCATCATCATCATCATCATCATCATCATCATCATCATCTCTATAGTAGAAAGGAGATATTGGCAGATCAGATTCTCCCTATTTTAGACTCAGAGTGACTGTGTTGCATCATGGCATTTACATAGTTTTATGGAAAAGAGGTCATGCCAAGGGGAGCTATGGAGGTTGATACAGCTGTATGCTGGCCTTGCGCCAACCTGGTGCTCTCCAGATGTTTTGGACTACAACTCCCATTATTCCTCCCCATCAACCATGTCGACTGGGGCTGATGGGGGTTGTAGACCAAAACATCTGGAGGGCACCGGGTTGGGGGCAGTTGCTGTATGCTGTGAGAGGATTCCTGTTGATCCAGGTCTCGGCCCCATCTTAGCTGGCTCTCTGAAAGCAAAGTCTGTGTGAAATGAGGAATGTCTGAGGGTGCTGCTTGTGTGCCATGGCTTGTACAGGAGAAGTGGAAGGTACATAATACAGAGGGGATCCTTGGGATCAAGGCACATGCTGGGGGCCTGGCTGAGCCTCTGACTGAGCCTCCAGGCCACCACCAGTTGCCTATCTGTAGTCAAAATAATTGGCAGCTTTGGGTCGCATGTGAAACTGATGAAAAGCGTGGGCAAATATTTTATCTTCTTATTCCAGAGTGTAAATGGCATTTCTATCTCTTATTATTTCTCTCCAAAGAAGGTAAATAATGAATCGTTATTAAATCTTTGTTATTTATAGAAACCCCTTTAATTAATTTGGAGCTTTTTGAAAATGGGAACTTTATAAATATTGTATTGAGCTTTTATCTCTGTAGGTACCAGTTTTCTATAAATGCAGCATTAGCAGTCTGATAATTCGTGCTTCATTTTTCAAGTGTTCATTTATTTGTTATGACCTACTGAATAAATAATACATGCTTTAAAAAAATATATCCTGGCCATTATAATTCTTTATAGCCACAAATGTGCAATCTTTCAAAGAATTCCAAAAATGCCACCAGAATGAGAGAATGAGAATTACAAAAATTATAGAATCCAAAGAAGAGGGAGAGGGGACTATTTCTCTCACATGTTGATGGAGGGCTTTTTGGCGGCATCTGATAAGACTATAAGAAAAGCAACTTGGCGAAGAAGGACCTGAGCACAAGGCAGAGGTGGAGTCTGAGCTCCAAAGCACAAAACCACTCTCCTGAGCCCACCGTTTTCTGCTGCCACCACCATTTCACAGAAGACAAACTGATGTGACTCAGAGACAAGTAATTTGGTCAAGAAACTGAATACAAGGCAGAGGTGGAGTCTGCCCACACATAGCACAACAGCATACCCATTTCACAGAAGGCAAACTGGTGATGTTCATAGAAACACACACACACACACACACATAGTGATGTCCACAAACCTAGTGATGTCCCACAAAATGGGACAGCGCGCCGCGTATTTTCCGGAGAAACCAGGGCAACAGGGCCGTTTTAAGCCACCTAAAACGGCCGTGGGTTGCCCGGGTATCTACGTTAAAAGTGCAGTGCAGTGCCAGGACCAGGAAATGACGTGACGGGAGCTCCACAGTGTCACTTCCTGTTCCCGGGAAATCGCGGGGGAACAGAAAATGTGAGGAGGGGTGATCGTGGACAGGGGGGAGATCACGAAACACCCCCCCCCCCGTAAACAAAGTTAGGGCTGACGAACGTGAACGTGCGGACGCACATGGATTTTTGCTTATTTCACACCCTTAGATTGTGAGAACTGAACAGGAGGTAGACTCCACTGGCGAGGTGTGTCAGAGGGTGTCACCTAAGTTATGGCGTCAACTGAAAAGTGTGGAATAGAAATACCCCCTCAGATGTAGTGATGGTTTACAGGCCAGGATGGGTAGCCTGAAGGGGAGCTTTAGCAGCCCCTCCCCTGTATTTTAGCAGATGCTCAGGCTGAAGAACCTTTTCTGAGAACAACATCTTAAATGCTTTCTTGCCTAGACTCATCATGAATCTTGGACTCTTGTCTGCCTTGAACTTTGTACCATAAAGACTCTGCCTTGAAATGTATTGTTGGACTTTGGACTCTTGACTGTAACTCTGCATGACTTCTAGCCTTGGGACTTTCTCTTGAATAAAGTAACATGCCCAATGGCCTTTTGCCTAGCCTATCTGATTTATTGGGGCTGTAACCGTGTAAGCATGGCGATTCCTGGAAAGCTGATCTCTGTAACCTGATCTGCTATGTTAAAGAGTTTCGTTGTGCTTAGTGACCTGTGTCAGCATGCCAGAGTGGGTCAGAAAGCCAGGCCTGACAATATGTCTGTTGTGATAATCTTGGAGAGGAAGAGCCATAGTTTAGTGCTAAAGTGCAGGTTTTGCTAAATGTTCCAGGTTCAATCCCTGGCATCTCCAATTAAAAAGAATCAGGTAATGTGTGATGTGACCCCCTATCTGAGACCTGAGATAAACATGATCTTAGATGGTACTGGAGTTGATGGGTCAATGGTTTGACCTGGTATAAGGCAGATTCCTTTGTTCCTAAATTCCTAACCTACCTCACAGGGTTGTTGTGAGGATAAAATGGAGAGGAGGAGGAGGACTATGTAAGCCGCCTTGGGTTCCTTTCAGGGGAAAAAGGCAGGGTATAAATATAATAAATAAATAAATAAATAAATAAATAAATAAATAAAGTTTAAATATATTTTACAGATATAGCTGATTAAGCAAGAAAGACATACCACACCACAAGATGTGCATCTGGTTCCCATTGCTCACACTTCACCTATGCTTATTGTTTCTGTTTTGTGGTCTGCTATGCTCAACATATCTGCTTTGAAGCAATCCTCCGAGCAATGAAAATTGGCTTCAGGGATTGTAATGAGAATATGGCAAGACAGCATTTCCAATGGCAGCATAGCAATAGGGATATTTGCTGAAGAAGTGGATAATCTTTCCCAGACTACAACATCCAACTCTCATGCCCAGTGGTGCAGAGGAGTCAAGGCTTGCAAGGACTCAGCACCAACACCCTTTTTTATTAGCAGGGATGTTGACACCATCTGCCACCTCACTCAGAGTTCCCTGTTCCCTCTGATCTTAGCTGCAAGTTCTCATGGTAGCTAGGGGAGAAATGAATTTTTCCAACAACAACATTTTGTTCCCTGTTGTAATGCAAAGTGTTTTGTGGTAGCTTCGTCTTGAATGGGCAATTAAGACCTATTAGGTTTAGAAAGGACCTGTTCCTGGTAGAGATTCAAACTGCTAGAATTAGTTAAGATGGGTCAACACAACTGGCTGAATTTTTGGACTTTCCTTGAGGGGGGATGTAGCTATGGAGACTGTCATGATGAGTGTCTGCACTTTGAAATTGCCACTACACCAGCGTTCTCCAACCTTGGGTCCCCAGATGTTTTTGCAGTTGTAGGTCAAAAACATCTGGGGACCCAAGGTTGGAGAACACTGCACTACACCAATGCTTATGCCTACTGCAAAGCTGGATTTAAATCAGTCCACAATCAACATTTTTTTGTCCATGTTAGTTTTGGCCATTCATGGAGCAAACTTCAATGTGGAGAGTTTTGCATGATATTTTGTCTATACATATACTGTTCTTCTTTTATTTGTTTATTTATGATGGGAGAGGAGAAGGTAAATGGATGGGGGATAGAGGGAGGGGGAAATGGAGATCAATTAAATCTATGTTTAATTGTTTTTATTATTAAATTTAAACAAAACAAAGTGATAAAGGGGAAAAGAAAAATGTAACCATATATCAATTTCAATACATGCATATGAAATGTATATGTCTATAGATCTCTATGACAATACAGCTTTCTAAGAATTAAACATCAACAATAGAGAGAGAAAGATCCTATGGTCCCCTAGACATCGTCTGGGAGGGGGGGGGCAAGGATACTTTGGATTCCCAGCTCTGAGGTTGGAGAAAGTGCTCCGACCTTGGAGCTGGGAATCCACACTCTGATTCCCCCTCCCCCCCTCATGCCAGCTGCCTCGCCTAAGCAGGGAACTCGGCCTTGGAGAGAGGGGTAAAGGGGGCATTCTGGAGGGTGGGGAGCGGAGGAGACGGCAGGGGCCAGGATATGAGCTATCCTGTGTCCTCTGCAGCCTCCTTCCCTCCCCCTCCGAAGCACCCCAGCTAGACAGCCGAAAATGGCTAGTAAAAACTCAGAGTGGCAGGTGTGGGGAGACAGAGATTGCCTCCGCCGCTCCTCCCACTCTGCAGAGGATGCTCATAAGCCTCCAAGTTTGGGGGCTTATTGTGTTGGAAGATATGGTTAAAAGGAGTCAGTCCTAAACTGAGTAGGACAAAGCAGAGTTCCCTCCTTAAGCACAGCCTGCTTTATTGAAACTGGTCTCACCACTGTGAGTTGCTGAACTCTTGTCTCTTAAGGCTATTAAAAGGAACGGAATGTCCACACAAGGTTTAAACTAAATACATTGATCAGTTCTTACTTACAGATCACTCACATATATGCAGGATGCAGATAGGCAAATTAGTTTCATTATAGAAGATCTCTAGCTGGAAGCCAGCTCTGATTTGCATCCTCCATGTCGGGAGAGGAGAGAGCAGAGAGTCAACTAACTTCCACAAAGAAGCAGGAAGTAGATAGAGAGCAGCAGAGAGCTCTGGCCAGAGAGGCCGAAAGTAGGGAGGAGAGATTTCTTTAGTTCACCCATTCCTCCCACCCTAATCAGTGGTTACATCCAGGGCTGGTGCTACCATTAGGCCAACTAGGCGGCTGCCTAGGGCGCCGGGCTAAAGCGGGCACCAGAAATGCCTTGAAAAAAATACAGCGCTAAAATGGCTAAAATGCATATTTTAGCAAGTTTGTTTTACCAATCATGTCCTGTGGTGGGGAAGGTGAGGCGAAAGAAGCACGCCTCTCCCTCTCTCTCCTCCACCTCAGGGCTCAGAGGCCAATGATGGGAGGCTGGTGGGCTGCGGGAAGGATGCACCTGCAAACACCTCCTTCACCTTCCCAGGTGGGCGGCGGGAAGGATGCACCTGCAAACACCTCCTTCGTCTTCCCTCCCTCCGGCGTGCGCCTCAGGTTCCTCAGCTCAATGTCCCCTGAAAGCAGTTATTTCCAGCAACCAGGGAGGGAGGGAAAGGTATTTTAAGCTAGCTCCAATGTTTTAATTATTTACCATGCTGTTTCTGTGTTTTGGTTTTAAATGCTTTTAGGATGCAATCCTACCTGTGTTTGGAGGGGGGGGGGAAGTCCTACAAGTCCCAGTATTCCCCAGCCAGCCATGCGCAATCCTACTCACGTTGAGGCAGAAAAAAGCCCCGCAACTCCCAGCATTCCAACAGCCAGCCATGCTGGCTGGTGAATGCTGGGAGTTGCGGGACTTTTTTCTGCCTCAACGTGCGTAGGATTGTGCCCTGAGCTGTTGATGTTTGCTTTACTGTACTTTGAATATTGTTGTCTGCCTTGAGCACTAGGCTGGTAAAGGGAAAGACAGGATAATATACATTATTCTGATAAAGAAATATTGCAACAAAGTGATAGAGAGAGGAGGGGAAGCAGAAATTTGAACCAGATGATCCACGGGCTCTCTCTTTGCTATGTTTCTACTACATGCATTCCCGCAACTCAGAAGGTGTATGAGTCAAACCGGTGTCTCTTCACCTCCACCCTGCGAGGTAGGACAGGCTGCAAGACGCCCTTTTGTCTCTATTCCTCACAGGTAGCGCCACCACACCTTCTCTCACATCCTTTTTTCATATCCCTTGTGCTGCCCGCAGGAAGAGACAGGCTTTTACATATATATGGAGTAGGAGAAGGCCCTTGGGAGTTCCTGGCATAGCTGGGCTGATGTTGCCTCTTTGCTTTCTGCGTGAACACAAAGGAAAAGTCTCAAAGTCCACAAAGTTTTTCTATGGGGCTCGGCAGTTCCCAGGGAGGGAAATTTATTTCATAATGGGCATAGGGCTGGAGGGAGGGAGGGCTCAAGTGGGAAGGGGGGTGCTAAATATCTGATCTTGCCTAGGGCACCAAACTGCCTTGCACCGGCCCTGGTTACATCACTTTGTTGATTTTAAGCAGGCAATATTACAATTTCCAACATATTGAGCATTGAGGGCGCAACCCATTTAAATCGATTACATCTTAACAACAACAAGGTTCACATTGCTCGCCAGCATCTCCACAGCCTCCCTGGCCTCACCAGCCACACTCCTGAAAAAACCCCATGGGAGGATGCAATGACATATCATCCTCCTATGGCCATTCCAGGAAGCTGCATAGATGCTGGAAAGTAATGCAAGACTCTTTCTCTTGTTCTGCTGCTGCTGCTGGAAGTTTAAAGGTTTTAAGTTTAAAGGAAGAAGAACACCCCTCGGCCACCTCATACTTAAGCAGCAAGCACCCAACCCCTCCCACTTGAAAATTTCACAGAAATTCTCCTGTCCCTGAAAGTGGCAGTAAAAATGACCCTAGCATTTGTGGGAGTGGGGAAATTTGCACAAAACTAAGGGGAGGTTCAGCTCAGCACTAACTGAAATTAATGGCTTCAGACCAAGACTCATACTTGGGTAGGCTTGGGGAAGGAGATGAATTGAAGCAAGTTGAACTAAAAATAGTTCAGCTAAAGGTTTCTTTCTATTTTATCAACGCCATTTATAGTACCAAACTTTCTTGCAATGCTGCAACTTCTATGTGTAGAGAAATCCCCAGAGAGGAGGCAATGTAGCTGCAGTCCATATGTCTATGTGGGAATGTTTGCAAAGTCCATTAAGTATGTGAAGGAAAACAAAAAGGAAACTAGAAACAACCAACCATGGCTTTTCTGATGTTTTTTTGTTCATTTGTTTTAGCTTCTCCCCCCCCCCCTTACCGCCAATCCAACAGGTTTTAAGGTTAATTGGAGTAGGCATCTCCCTGTCATGTATCGTGGAATCCAAGACTGTTTCGCTGCTTCATCAGTTTGCTAGATCTACGCCTTGCAGATTTCAATATGGTGTTATGTGTGCTGATTGGCAACTAGTGCAGGGTGTGGTGGTGACTTAAATAATATGCCATCTGGTCACAATAACAAGGCAAGGCAGGAACTGAGAAGCACAGGTATTGGTGAACACAGCCAGAGATACCAATAATGAAAGAGGAATCTTTAGCTTTGCTTGGGGCTTTTGGTCTGGGTGTGCCTGTTGGAAACCCCTTTGGGGATTTCCCAGCTCACATGCTCTGAGTCTCGGGGCGTCGGAGTGACTCAGTGGGGCCAGATGGGACGGAAGCAGACACCGTTCTGTTTCCGTGCAGGATACAGAGAAAGATCAGGCTCACCCTTATCCAGAGAGTTGTGCGGAGGTCATACGCTGGCTCCGGCCTTTGCCAATGTCCCTGCACAGCTTAATATCTCTTGCAGATCTCAGGCAGTAATCAACAAAACCTGAGTTCATCAAAGTTCTCCGAATTCCATCTGGAAGCTTGTTCTGACTTGACTCTGTATCAGATTGTGTGCTTTCCCCCCCTTTTTTCACATGCAAATCTGTGTGTATTTTTTCCAAATGTGTGCATCAATTCTTCATATCTTTGAAATGTAGTCATTCTTCTCCCATTGATTAAAGTGTATTTGTAGTGCACATTTATCAAAAGCGCACATTTTTCCATGCACACTTTTCAAATGTACGCATTCTGTCAAACACAGGTTTTCTTTGGTCACCAAATCACATTGCAAGCTGGGAAGTGTGCGGACTTTGACCTCAGATCATGTCCGAGTCTGTTCAGTCTGGAAGGTGTGAACTGGGTACGGTAAATCCTGATCAAAAATGAACTGAAATGAATTTCTCATACATCCTACTCTTGTTAAATGTTAATAAAGTCATAGCCCTCATCAACACAATGACACTTCTTTACTGTGGTGGGTGTCTTTGCAATAGCAATCATAATCATCTTTAGCTTCTGTCAAAGTTCCTCAGATGATTCACTTATAGAGAAACCTCCAAATGCAATCTGAATGGTACTTGAGGTGACAGTTTGGTGGTAATCCTATCTGTGTGTCCAGTTTAGGCCATTGCCTGGAAAACATTTATTTCTACAACTAACTTCCTCCATCAGACTTTTCATTTTCTTATTTTTATTCTAGTAAATATTCCTGCACACGTCAATACTATGAACCACAGCAGAAAAGAAATTGACCCATAGGATGCATTTCTGTTCAGTGATTGCTCTCCAGGTCACAGGGCTAAATTGTCTAGTGGTTCAGATTGAAATAAACTGCTTGAGCTACAGCCTCCATTTTCAGAAGGCATTTTAAAAGGACACTCCCCTCATGGTCTCTATTCATGTTCAAGGCAACACAATTGGGGAGGAAAAGCAGCATTCAAAGTATAACAGCCTGTAATATTTGACTGAAGAACATTCATTTTTTTTAAGCGGCTTAAATACAATCTGCATTTTCAGCTATTTGGACAGCTATGAGCACTCCCTTCAAAGTGCCCCAGCGGCATGTTGGAGGGGCTGCCCATGATTGCCCAGCCTTTTTTAATTTTAATTTAAAAAAAACAAAAAACAAAAACTGCAGTTGTGCAAATGCAGGGATTTGAAGCCTCGGCTGGGGTAATGTCCAGGGGGGTGCCACTGCCAAGGGCCAACAGGTACACCCTGGACATTGCCCAGAAGAGGCTCCAAATACATTTTTCCTCCATTTTTTTTTCTTGACGGCTGTCAAGAAAAACCAAAGGTGTAAGGGATCCTTGGCTGCGAAAAAGGGGTTTGGGGGGATGAGAGCCAGTGTGGCGTAGTGGTGAGAGTGTTTAAATGGGGCTCGGGAGTTCCGGGTTCTAGTCCCCGCTCTATGAAACTCACTGGGTGACTTTGGGCCAGTCACTGACTTTCAGCCTAACCTACCTCACAGGGTTGTTGTGAGGATCAAATGGAGAGGAGGAGGAGGATTATGTAAGCCACCTTGGGTTCCTTTCAGGGAAAAAGGCGGGGTATAAATATAACAAATAAATAAATAAATGTACACCCCTTTGCAGTAAGATCCTCATCCTTCCAATCCTTTTGTTTTGCACTTTCTCCTGAGACACTAGGTGCTCTGGAAAGCACAAAAATGCACCCCAGCCCCTTTTTCTAAGGAAAAAAGGAGTTTTTTGACAGCTTTGACAGCTAGCTCTCAAGACTCTCTGGGCCCATTTAAAAAGGGAGATTTGAGTGGGAAATGGGTGAATTTGGACTGGGACATATGTCTGTGTATGCCACTCTTTTTATTTATTTATTTAATACATTTTTATACTGTCCAATAGCCGAAGCTCTCTGGGCGGTTTACAACAGTTAAAACCATAAAATACAATATAATATAAATATAAGATTTAAAACCACAGATTAAAAAACAAACAGCAAAGCTAGCAGCAGCAGTTCAAATTACAATAACAAAGTTAAAAACAACTACAAGATTAAAATGATTAAAATGCTTGGGAGAATAGAAAGGTCTTCACCTGGCGCCAGAAAGAGTACAATGTAGGTGCCAGGCGAGCCTCTTTGGTGAGCTCATTCCACAACCGGGGTGCCACAGCACATAAGGCCCTCCTCCTGGTAGCCACCTGCCTCACTTCCTTTGGCAGGGGATCTCGGAGAAGGACCGCTGAAGAAGATCTTAGTGTCCAGGCAGGTACATATGGGAGGAGATGATCCTTCAGATACCCTGGCCCCAAGCCGTTTAGGGCTTTGAATGTTAGTACCAGCACTTTATTTATTTATTTATTTATTTTATTATATTTATACCCCGCCTTTTTTCCTGCAAGGAACCCAAGGTGGCTTACATAATCCCTCCTCCTCTCCATTTTATCCTCACAACACACGATGGGGTCGGTCATCCAGGTTCGGATGACACGGCAATCCATTGTGGGTACAACAACCCCTACAACAACCCATGGGTTGTTTGGGTGGCTTCTTGCCCCCACACAAGCCGCCCTGGCCTGGGGAAATCGGTCTATGTTTGCACGACACAACAAGCCATCATGGGTAGCAGCCCACGATGGGTTGTCATGTTGTGCGAACCCAATCACTTACTGGCAGTAGTTCTCCAGGGTTTCAGACAAGATTCTTCCCTAGCCCTGCCTGGAGATGCTGGAGATTGAACCTGGGACCTTCTGCATGCAAAGCAGGTGCTCTACCACTGAGCTACAATCCCTCTATTAATGCAGGATTCATATACACACTTACCCAAAAGTAAGTCCCATTGAACTAAACTGGGCATACTTCTAAGAAGACATGTGTAGGAGTGCACGGTAAGTCACTCTTCTCACAGACAAAAAAAATACAGGGTGATCAATGTTACATGGAAAGGGAGAATAGAAAGGTATGGATAGGCTTTTAAAGATAGTCTCATATGACAGGAGGCAGTGCCTGTGGCTTACGCTGACTCAGCTTGTCTGAGCGTGGAAAGCTAAGCAGGATCAGGCCTGGTTATTACTTGGATGGGAGACCCCTCCTCTCGTTTCCTGCATTGAGCAGGGGGTTGGACTCGATAGCCTTGTAGGCTCCTTCCAACTCTATGATCTATGAAATCTATGAAATGTTCCCCTCCCATGCACAGGACACTGCTCCTATGTGTGGAATTCCTCCCACTAATCCCATACTGTGTTGGTCTTCCTTTCACACCCTACCATTAAATATGACAAATTTAGCCCAACCAATTGTGTGTGTGTATGTGTGTGTGTTTCTGTAACTGGTCAAGAAAGTTACATGCATTGATTCCCCCCACCCCTATGAGGAAACTGTTGTTCATGCATGGAGGGAGGGGCAATATTTCCATCTGGTGGCTGGCAGCCTCTCACACTTTTGAGATGAGGCTTTTGAGCATGTGGCAGCTGCCAGAAAAGTCCCTTGGATGAGCAGAACGTACCCTTTCATGCACTTACATTGAAAAGTGCCCATAGAAAGGCTATAACTTCTCCAAAAGAGAATAAACCAGATGTTTGCAACCTCTAGAGGTTTGGGATTAGTTGTGTATTCCAGCCTTCCCTTTTGGTGTATTTTGTGTGCAAAATGTATTGTATATGATTTGTGTCTAAACCTTGCGTCTTACATTGATTTTATTCAAGGATTATGGTTTATCCAACTTCAAAGTTGTTGTTTTGGGTCTCTAAAATTTTGAAAATATCTTGCCAAGTTCTGAGAGCATGTAGCATAATCCTAGATCAGACATGGTCTCCCGTGAATTTCTCTACAACAAAACTGGATACAGTACAATGCTGGAAATTTAAGTAAGTCCTGAAGTAAATATTTCTGAAGATAATGACCCAAAGCTGTTCATTAAAGAAAGGTGAAGAATCCCCCCTTTAAATCAAACCATTTAAAGATATGGATCCCACCACTGCAAGTTTAAACAGATGGTTAATAAAAGTGTTTGCAACTCAAATAACTCACCTAACAATTAATCTTCTTTCTGGCACAAGTATTAAAATAAAATAGTTGATACAATACTACCGGGACTTACTGGAAAGAAGCCCAAAATGAATCATCTTTTATAACTTCCAAAGATTGTCCTTAATTTATTCTGTGCAGTATCACTTTATAAATGTAATGGTACAAGAGAAAAAAGCCCTGAAGGTTAAAATCCTTACATATTGGCAGTGAGTGACCCTGAATTTAGATAGACTGTGTCGTTACTGGCAATTTATTTTTTCATTCCATCTATCTCTCCACACTAAAGTAGAATAGGTAGGAAACAGGTACTAGCCTTAAAACATGGACAGAACGACTACATAAAAATGGCCCCAATACACATCAGGTTGTTCACAGAGTAGTGTGTGTGAGGATTCCCCACCCACCCCTGTAACATGCCATGGTGCCAAGAAGGATGCCTGTCCCTGTCCACATCATTGTGCTTGTTAACTGACTGGATACAGGCAGGCTACTTATGGAACCAGCAGGGCAGGTGCTGCCCAGATTTCAGACCATGTGTCTTTATTCCTCAGAAGCACATACCTACACCTCTGGCCAGCTTAGTCCTCCTACATATCGAGGGACCTTTCACACATTGAACAGCTGCAGCAAACCTGGATTCGCCACCAGGTGTACACTAATGATGGAGCCAAATACTACTATATTCACTATCGCATACACAACAATAGTCACAGAAAGTATCTTCCCCACCCTTACCAATCCACCCTCACCCTCCTGAAATCTGAGATGGCACCACGGGAGCTTCGATATGCCATTTGATGTACATGGAGATGTATATCCCTATCCAGGGCCACTACAGTTGCATGTGGCTAGCTGCATGCAGCTAGAGCTGGATTTGGGCCATGACAATCATGAGGACAGGGGTGTTGAACCTCTCTCAGCCCAATTCCATTTTTGGAGAAGCTCTTGGGGCCTGCATTCCAGTGGTGGGCCGTGGTAAAGACAAAAGGGGCAGGGCCAAACATCCAAAAATAAAATCAGCATATTTTAACTTGAAGCTCTTATTGCTTGTAATTAAGCCTCAGGAGAGGCACTTTGACCATTTAGCATGGGGAGAAAGTGCACAAAAGCTGGGAAACCAGCAAACAGTTGGTGGTCAGGGAACCCCAGGCAGTCTGGATTTGGCCCCTGGGCCTGAGGGTGTGCACCCCTAATCTAAGAACATTCATTCATGACATATAGAGAGAGAAAGAGAGAGAGAGATTGTAAAAAACCAAGTAAGTTAGAGCTTTGCTAGATAAGACTTTTATTGTATGCTCACCATTCCCCAGTTGAGCTGGTGCTTTAGGTGACATCAACCTTCAGTGTTTTCCTCTGCTTTCTGACTAAATTCTCCGAAAATCACTTTGAAGCTCATTTTGGCTCATTCCCATTTTCGACCTATTTTTCAGCTCATTCAAATGGGGAAAGTGCACATTTCTTTGTGTATTTTTCAAAAGTGCACCCCTTTCCCCCATTGACTAAAGCTTGAAAATGTGTATTTTTTTGAAAAAATGTGCATTTTGAAGTAAAAAAAATGCATTCTTCAAACACAATCACAAATTTGGGAATTCACAAACGTTTCTCAGAAAAAAGTGTTCCTACTTGCATTTGCATTTGGGATTGTGAATGGGACATATTCTAATGATTTGCAAACAGAAACAACATTTTCATACATGCCTAGCATATACATACATGCAACATTGAATTCAGCCTTTTCTTCAGGCAGCAACTTTCTGGAATGAAAGAACTTATCCCAAAAGGTAATCCCTAGGGCTACACATCATTAATAGTAAGTTCTGTTGGCAACAACTGGGTAATATCTATGTCCTTTACAGAGCATTCGAGAGGGCTAGTAATAAGTAAAATAAGGGAATGATCCTATGGCCCCTAGACATCATCTGAGGGGCATAGGATAGATTGGATCTCCAGCTCCAAGGTTGGAGACAGCACTTTGACTGTGGAGCTGGGAACTGGAGCTCCAGCCCTCATCCTCTGCCCCCAACTGTGCTGGCTGCTCTCCGAGGTCAGGGAAGCAACCTCAGAGAGGGGTTAAAGGGTGCATTTCAAGGGGCGGGGCATGGAGGAGACTGGTGTGGCCAGGATATGAGGTATCCAGAAGCTGCTCCAACCTCCTTCCTTCCGCCTCCAAAATGCTATTGCTAGATGGATGAAAATGGCCGTCTAGAGAAAATGCAGAGCAGGAGGAGGGGGGAGGTGAATTTGGATGCATTGGATGGATGCCGTAAGCCTCCAAGTTCGATAGGATTGCACCCTACATAGTTGTGGGCCATTAGCTGTGAAGAAGCTGATTGTTTATTGTGGGGAGTTTAATTGCTGCATGCGATGCCAGGAGACCTTGGAATGTGTACCTGTGTAACCTGGTCTACTGCAATAAAGGCCTCATTGCAACTGGTACTTTTGTGTTTGAATTGCCAGAGTGGCCAGGAGTTGAGCCATGACTCCGGTATTGTTGGTTTTTCTGATATTGTGGCCCCAGCCCCTTCTGCCTTCACCCTATCCACAAATGGAATGCAGCCCCTGAGAGCTTCTCCAAAATTGAATTGAAAGAGTTTCAACACCCTTGTAGTACAAGATGAGGATTAAAGGGCCTTGCTAACGATGGGGTTGATGGAAGAGTGAAGTGGCATCATGAAGCTCTTCTGAGTTTTAGGCATAAGGGGCAGGAAGGGAGAATGGGCAGAGCCATTTAAGGGATAAGGAAACATAGTAGAGCCTCTACCGATCGCCCTGTACCATCCTGTAAACTGCACTCCCTTTGTGGTTACAATTGATCTGTCCCTCAAAGCCTTTGCTTCTAAAGGGATTCTTATTTGACCTTGGGATCAATTGGGTTAGAAGGTACAATTACTGCCCTAACATTTTATGCTGATGTGTTGCTATGATAACTTTTATGTGTTTTGAAATAATTGATTTTAGTGTTGACTTGATTGATGGTTTTACATTAGATGCTTTTCATTTGTATTTTGATTACTCTTGTATATGGCTTCGAGCATTTTTTGAAGAAGTGATTCATAAATGATCAAAATAAAATGAACTCAATAAAAGTAACAATCCCCAGTCCAAGGCCAGTAGATGCCATGAACAGTATCTCTAATCCAACATGCTGTACTAAGACACTTCTTTCATTTGCTCAGGACATCCCAATATTTCTCATCAACAGAAGTACTGTTGATGAGTACAAACAACATGAAATATTTTGTTGTCTTGAATTAAACTCAGCCAGATTTCAACATCATGTTCCCTTGTACACAATGAAACAAAGTCTTTAACAGAGAGGAATGCATGTCGAAAGCTGAAAATGTAAGGACAATGCTGAAGGGGAATGTGCATATGAAAGTGTTTCGAACAACTTTTTATTGATTGACATATTTGTATTATAATTAATACAATCTACATTTTTTTTTAAATGAAACACCCAGCTATTTTCAGTATTGGTTTTCAATAAGGAAATTAGAATGTTATGTCACAGGTCTTCTATCAGTTAATGCAGCTCTGGAAGCAACCCATATATTTGTATCCAATGGCAAATGTAAAAAAATAATAATGTAAGAAAAATGAATTCTTCGCAGTTAGCACATTATATTTTTGAAGGATGGGACTGAGCTGAATATCAACATCATTCCTACCCTGTACCGTTCTGCAAAGTTTGAATCTACTGGGGTTCATACTTCACGTTTTCACTGCATGCTGAAGACACCAGCAGCACTTTTGAGCATGTTGCTTTAGGCTTAAGTAGCAGGTATAACATTGTTGGGACATTAGTTATAATACATATGTTACAGTTGGGACATAGGAACATAGGAAACTGCTTTATATCATCAGACCATTGGTCCATCTTACTCAATACTGCCTACACCAGGGTGTAGGCAATCTGGTGCCCTCCAGATGTTTTGGACTACAACTTCCACAATCCTAGGCCATTCACCTGTGATGGCATGGATTTGTGGGAGTTGTAGTCCAAAACATATGGAGGGAACCAGGTTGCCCACCCTTGGAGCAGCTTTCCAGAGTGTCAGACAGGAGTCTTTCTCAGTCCTACCTAGACATGCCAGGGATTGAACCTGGGACCTTCTGCATGCAAAGCATGTGGTTTAAGGCTGGGCAGGCATGAAGCCCAACTGAACATCCTGTGATTTTGGTGGTGGTGACAAAAACCCTCCTGAAGATCAAGTGTGTGTGTGTGTGAGGGATGTATGAGAAATTCATTTCAGTTCATATTTATCAGGATTTACCCAGTTCACAC
Organism: Shinisaurus crocodilurus; assembly: GCA_021292165.1. Classification (NCBI taxonomy): domain Eukaryota; kingdom Metazoa; phylum Chordata; class Lepidosauria; order Squamata; family Shinisauridae; genus Shinisaurus; species Shinisaurus crocodilurus. The sequence continues at coordinate 146,851,268 of CM037878.1, read as the reverse complement.
CTTCCGGACCACATATAGACTCAGATGCAATCTGTGGTTGAAGTCTGTACATTTGTGAGCTTGTCATGTCATTCAGCGGGCCCACACCCAAAATGTGTTCAACAGTACGCATACATTTTTAAAATGTGCATGAAAAAATGCATACATTTGAAAAATGTGCAGGAAGGAATATGCTTCATTCAATAGGAGAAGAATGTGTACATTTCAAAAATGTGCACAATTGATGCATACATTTGGAAAAATATGCATGAAAATATGCATGGATTGTCATGCAAAACAAAACAAAACACACAACGTGATACAAACTCGAGTCAGAACGAGCATCAAGATGGAATTTGGAGAATTTTGGCAAGCTCAAGTTTTGCTTGATTTACGTATCCTTGGTCAATGTTCAGTGGGTACTTACAGTCCTGGGCTAGATCTACATTACATGGTTATTGCAGGACTGGATCACTGCTGTGACTTGCCTTGCAAGGCACACTATGCACTCACTTTTCAGTGCCGGTTGCGTTAGTCTTGAATTCAAATCCTTCTTTTCCTGGACTCCTTTTATCATGTTTCCCCCCCCCCCTTCATTATTGCGGTTCACTGTCGCAGTACGGGACTATGGGTGTGCTAACCTGGTGCTGTCGTTGCCCGTCTGAGGTGTGGCCACAAGAGTGTCATCACCCGAGAGGTAGGGAACATTCTGCATTTGTCTCCCCTGTATCCAGCATCCAGGATTCGGCAAAGCAGAGATTGCTCTCCCACCTCTCTCCCTCTCCCCTCACGGCTTATCTCTTTGCTGGCTTCACCCCAACCTTGCAGGGCTGCAGCTGTGGCAGCAGGAGCACCCTCCTGCTCCTTCTTTTTTGTGAGGGGGCAGGAAGAGGATTCTTTAAAAAAAAACAATTTCACTCAAGCACTCATTCGCACCTGACAGACCCCCCCCAAAAAAACCCTTCCTCTTAAAGTTCATTTCCCCTACGAGTTCAAGGCAACCCCTCCAGTACAACCACTATGGAGTTTGAGAGGGGCCAGGGGTGAGAGGCACTTCCCCCCTCCCTTTTTTAACAGCCACTTTCACCTCCCCCCCCCACTACCCAAAGAACAAGAAGCTGTAAATCAGCCAAAAGGCATGTCTACTCAGAAGTAAATCGCATTCTCTTCCATGGCCTTGCTCCCAGATAAATCACATTGATTTCAAAAGAGCTGGTGCTGGGGGAAACTTAGAATGGGAAGAAGACTGCTTTGAGAGAAACAATCTGGCTCCTGCGTTCGTTTGCACCTGCGCAGAGATGACGGACCCCCCCCACCCTTTCTCTTAAAGGGCCATTTCCCCAGTGTGTTTAAGGCAACGCCAAGTTCTACTGCTATGGGTTAGGTGTGGGGCAGCAAAACGGGATGACTGCAGTACATTTAACGAGAGTGTGCCCTGTGAGTAGTGACTGCGGAACGTGAATATAGCAGTACTGCAATGCTAACTTGACAATATACCGTGTAATGTAGATCTGGCCCTGATGTGGTTTGAGTGATTTTCCCCCCACCCCAATTTATCCTCCTCCTCCTCCAAAACTACATTAAAGATAAGAACCACTTATAGCGGCTAGAAGGCATGGCTGCTGCTGAACACTTTGAAAATGGAACTAGAATGTCCCTGGGAAATGACAGTACGAGAAGGCATGCTGTCGTTTCCCAAGGGTATTGTCTCTCACACACAGTACGGGACTATGGGTGTGCTAACCTGGTGCTGTCGTTGCCCGTCTGAGGTGTGGCCACAAGAGTGTCATCACCCGAGAGGTAGGGAACATTCTGCATTTGTCTCCCCTGTATCCAGCATCCAGGATTCGGCAAAGCAGAGATTGCTCTCCCACCTCTCTCCCTCTCCTTGTCTCCTCACAGGACATTGTCTCTCACACACAAGGTTTAACACCTCAACAAGAGTTAGGCCGTTAACATTTAACATTTAATTCTATTAATCTTTTCAATTCAATGATACTTTATTGGCGGGACACTGAATGAAATTATTGCCAACATATGACAGAAGAGTACTGCAATGTTTGTCAAGTGGAGAGGCCCGTGTGGGACCACTTCCACCCACCTTTAAAAGAGCAAGGGATGCCCAGGTCACTTCTCAGCCACATGCTTAGGTGTGCTTCCTAAAACCAGTGATGCTGAAAATGAAGGCAGCATCCCAAAGCAAAATAAACATTGCAATACAGTTGGCACTGAAATGATGTCTTAAGCCAAATTAGCAAATTTGGGACTGGGTTCATCCTTTGATAAGGCTAGCAAACTTTCTCATGGGGATAATAGCACATGACCCATTTTTACCAAAAGCACAACTTTATGGATTGATTTTCTCCTTCAGCTAAACATCTGTGCAATTTTGGGAGAAGGCAACAGAGTTTTGATAAGACTGCAGGGATGTTGAAGAGTCCTTGGTTTCGAGTCACGAGTCTTTGGACCCGAGTCTCGAGTCCAAGTCCTTGGTCCAAAATGGTGACTCACGAGTTACGAGTCAAGAGTCACTCCCAAAGCTGACTCCACGAGTCCCTATTAAAATCAATGGGGGGTTTTTCCCAACAAAATAAGGCTATTTCAGATGTGTGGCTTAAATAAATTCTAGGCACAAGGGTGCCTTTTTATTTCAAAACTCTGCAACTGATTTTGGCAAGAACAGACCAGGCAGACAAACCCCAAATAACCAGACAGGCAGAGGAGGCAGGGACCCTCAAAACAGGCAGGCAGAGGCCTTTGTCTTGGACAATTCAAACTGTGGAACTGGTTAAGAAGAGACCAGGCAGGCAGAGGAGGCAGGGAACCCCAAACAGGCAGGCAGAGGCCTTTGTCTTGGACAATTCAAACAGTGGAACTGGTTAAGAAGACCAGGCAGGCAGAGGAGGCAGGGAACCCCAAACAGGCAGGCAGAGGCCTTTGTCTTGGACAATTCAAACAGTGGAACTGGTTAAGAAGAGACCAGGCAGGCAGAGGAGGCAGGGAACCCCAAACAGGCAGGCAGAGGCCTTTGTCTTGGACAATTCAAACAGTGGAACTGGTTAAGAAGAGACCAGGCAGGCAGAGGAGGCAGGGAACCCCAAACAGGCAGGCAGAGGCCTTTGTCTTGGACAATTCAAACAGTGGAACTGGTTAAGAAGAGACCAGGCAGGCAGAGGAGGCAGGGAACCCCAAACAGGCAGGCAGAGGCCTTTGTCTTGGACAATTCAAACTGTGGAACTGGTCAAGAAGAGACCAGGCAGGCAGAGGAGGCAGGGAACCCCAAACAGGCAGGCAGAGGCAGCCAAACCCAAAATGTCTGAAAGGTTGCATTTTAGGGAAATGATTTTAAAAAATAAACTTGCTGTACTTCCTAAAGCCTATCCATGTTGCATTTGAGGAACACGATTTTGGAACACGAGTCCTTGGTCTCGAGTCCCGAGTCGAGTCTCGAGTCCCATTAAAAATATTGGGACTCGAGTCCGAGTCGAGTCAGAGGGAGGACTCAGTCCGACTCACGAGTCGAGTCCTGGAGTCCGAGTCCCCATCCGTGCAAGACTGGCAAAATTTCTTGGTGGCGGCAGAGAGCAGGAGTGAAGATCCCTAATTTCTACCTTATTCTCAAAGTAACAAGGACAAAGTAGTGGAACTTCAAGTTTCTCCTGTCCTGCGTCTTTGGATTAACATTTGATGTGTGGAAATGATGTGCGCATGCAGAGCAGGGCTTGAAGTGTGCTTGACTTCTCTACTGAAGCAGGGCTATCATGGAGAAAGCAGCCATTGCACCTGAAGCTGAACATGAACATGATTCACCTGATCATGATTCACCTGTAACCCTTTCTCACATGCCCAGAGCATGAATATTCTCTAGAAAGATACTATGGTATAGTAGTTACCCAGAGATTGCTAATGCCATTTCCCCCCCTTCCCTTGCAAGGTGCTGCAGGCACAATTCATCCGGACATTCTCTTGCACACACACTGTTGAAATAAATGGGAGCTGTACAAGAACACTTCTGTGCATTCATTTCAGTGGGACTTGTGCAGGAGATTCACCTGGTGGATTGTGTCCTGTGCTCTTAATGTGGAATAATTTATCATTCCTCGTCAAGCTAACAGTTTTCAAATGCTTTTAAATATCTATCTGTTCCAACACCCTTAAATTGTATCAGGACTAATCTAAAAGCACTGTTGTGTTTATTTAAAATATTTGTGTCACCCCATAGTTCATAATCACCTGTTGTAAATCTAAATTCATATCATTCAGTGTCTGGGAAAATGTGCACTATTAATAGCATAGCAGTTGTTCACATTTTTCCAGCTCCTTCTTAAACAAACCTAGTTAAAAATCAATTGGTAAATAGCCTGAGTGAAGAAGAATTCTCTGCATTTGCTAGCCTAATTATTTTGGTTCAATTATGCTGGTTTCCTACATGCTCATTGTTATCATAGAATCATAGAATCATAGAAAAGTAGAGTTGGAAGGGGCCTACAAGGCCATCGAGTCCAACCCCCTGCTCAATGCAGGAATCTAGGTCAAAGCATCTCTGACAGATGTCTGTCCAGCTGCACCTTGAATGCCTCCAGAGTGGGAGAGCCCACGACCTCCCTAGGTAGTTGATTCCATTGTCTTATTGCTCTGACAGTCAGGAAATTTTTCCTGATGTTTAGGTGGAATCTAGGTTCCTGTAACTTGAGCCCATTATTCCGTGTCCTGCAAACTGGGATGATCGAGAAGAGATCCTTGCCCTCCTCTGTGTGACATCCCTTCAAATACTGGAAGAGTGCGATCATATCTCCCCTCAGTCTCCTCTTCTGAAGGCTAAACATGCCCAGTTCTTTCAGTCTCTCCTTATAGGGCCTTGTTTCTAGTCCCTTTATCATCCTTGTTGCCCTCCTCTGAACCCTCTCCAGTTTGTCTATGTCCTTCTTAAAGTGAGGTGCCCAGAACTGGACGCAGTACTCAGGATGAGGCCTAACCAGTGCCGAGTAAAGGGGAATTATCACTTCCCGCGATTTGGAAGCTATACTTCTATTAATACAGCCCAAAATTGCATTTGCCTTCTTTGCAGCCACATCGCATTGCTGGCTCATATTCAGTTTGTGATCTACCACAATTCCAAGATCCTTCTCACTTGTAGTATTGTTGAGCCAAGTGTCCCCCATTCTGTAACTCTGCATTTGGTTTCCTCTCCCTAGGTGCAGCACTTGGCATTTATCCCTATTAAATTTCATTCTGTTGTTTTCGGCCCAGCGCTCCAGCCTATCGAGGTCACTTTGAATTTTGTTTCTGTCTTCCAGAGTATTAGCTGTTCCACCCAACTTTGTGTCATCTGCAAATTTGATAAGCATTCCCTGTACCTCCTGATCCAAGTCATTAATAACAATGTTGAAGAGCACCGGGCCCAGGACCGAGCCCTGTGGTACCCCGCTCGTTACCTCTCCCCAGTTTGAGAAGGAACCATTGATAAGCACTCTTTGAGTCCAATTCTGTAGCCAATTGTGGATCCACCTGATAGTTGTTCCATCTAGCCCACTCTTAGCTAGCTTACTAATCAGGATATCATGAGGCACTTTGTCGAAAGCTTTGCTGAAGTCCAGATATATAATGTCCACAGCATTCCCACAGTCCACAAGGGAGGTTACCCGATCAAAAAATGAGATCAGATTAGTCTGACAGGATTTGTTCTTGACAAATCCATGCTGGCTTCTAGTAATCACTGCATTGTTTTCAAGGTGCTTGCAGACTGACTTCTTTATAATCTGCTCAAAAATCTTCCTGGGGATTGATGTCAGACTGACTGGCCTATAGTTCCCAGGTTCCTCCTTCTTGCCCTTTTTGAAGATGGGAACAACATTTGCCCTCCTCCAGTCGTCTGGCACTTCACCTGTCCTCCATGATTTCTCAAAGATCATAGACAGTGGTTCTGAGAGTTCTTCTGCCAGTTCCTTTATTACTCTAGGATGCAGCTCATCAGGCCCTGGAGATTTAAACTCGTTCAGAGTAATCAGGTGCTCCTTGACCATTTGCCTATCAATCTCAAGCTGCAATCCTGCCCCTTCAGTCTGCACTTCAGGTTTGCCAGGGGGGTCATAGACCCTCTTTTGGGAGAAGACCGAGCTGAAGTAGGAATTGAACACTTCTGCCTTTTCTTTGTCTTCTGTTATCAATTTGCCATCCTCATTGCGTAGTTGAACCACCAGTTCTTTCTTCTGTCTTTTACTGTGCATGTATCTGAAGAAAGCTTTTTTGTTGCTTTTAGCATTCCTCGCTAACCTTAGCTCATTCTCAGCTTTAGCCTTCCTGACACTATTCCTGCAGTTCTGTGCTACCTGCCTGTACTCTTCCCCTGTAGCCTGTCCTTCCTTCCACTTCCTATACGTGTCCTTTTTTGTTTTCAGGTCATCTTTGAGTTTATTGTGAAGCCACATTGGCTTCTTCTGTTGCCCTCTGCCTTTTTTCCTTTTGGGAATTGTTTGCAATTGTGCCTTTAAAATTTCCTTTTTTAAAAACTCCCACCCCTCCTGGGCTCCCTTTCTCGTGAGAGTCACTTGCCATGGGATCTTACTAATCATTGTTCTGAGTTTGTTAAAATTGGCTTTCCTAAAATCCAGGGTACGTGTTTGGCTACACTCAGCTTTTGCTTCCGTTAGAATCAAGAACTCAAGTATAACATGGTCACTTTCCCCCAGAGTTCCCGAAACTGCCACTTTATCCACTAACTCGTCTCTGTTGGTTAGAATCAGGTCAAGGATAGCCGATCCTCTAGTTCCTTCCTCCACTTTCTGTAGGAGGAAGTTATCAGCATAAGTTATTATGTTTGCAGTCATTAGATTATCCTGAATGAGCTTTTCCACAAGCAAGATGGATGTCTGCTCTACGTTTTCTGTTAGCTCCACAGCCAGGGCAGATGAACCACTGCATAGAGAAGGACAAGCATCTTATTTTCTGTACACAAGTCTGACAAGGGAACATAAATTAATGCACTACCCCATGGGGTTATCATTGGCCAGAATGCTGGGGTGCATCCCTATGAATATATTTTTGTTGTGAGCCTACTGTGGAAGCTCACTCATTTCATCTGGGACAGTCGCACAATCTTGTCTCCTAGTTCTTGCTGAAGAGAAACCCAGTCTTCCTGTTTGCTGAAGGGGCTCTCAACAGCACTGATTGGCTGGCCCTGATGACAATCACCTCCCTGCCCCCGCAACTTGGAGCAGTTTTTTCAGGTTTCAGGGAGGGTGGGAACTGATCTGAAAAAGTAAGTAAAATGAATACAGTGCGAAACAAACATTTCATTAGAAAAAAAAAGACACTTGAGGGGAAAGGAGCAAGCTGCCTTATGCATGAGAGAGGGATAAAGAAAAAATTACCATTCTATCTGGAGAAAGTGTATTTGTTATTTGAGGAATGAAAAAGCTCCTTCCACATCAGAGAAAACACAATGGGTTATAGGGGTTTAGTCTCAGTAATAGAGTGGGCCTTCTAGTTCATAACCAGAAACTGGCCATCTTGAAGGCCTAGTCAGTCGTAGGGGTGGGCAAATTGCTCAATGGCGGGTGAAACTGGGGCAAACTCGCCCCGTTCGAGCCCCCCCCCGAGCCCTGCGGAACTTACCTTTCCCCGGCTCGGCGCAATGCCCCAGAGAGGAGCTGGGGAAAGGTACTTCTGGGTCCCCGGCGCTTCTTGTCCGGGTTCATGGTGCTGCATTTTTCCCGTAAATTCCAAGGTAAACTACAGTAATACCTTGGATTGCAAGTAACTTGGTTTGAGAGGGTCTTGCAAGACAAGCAAATTTTTAAATATTTATTTAATTTTTTTTAATTTGATATACAAGCAATGTCTTGCAATATAAGTACTGTAGTACGGCTTAAATTAAAAATCTCTGTACAAATTTTTTTGGGGGGATTTCATTTTGATATAACAGTGTTTTGGATTACAAGCACGTTTCTGGAATGAATTATGCTCTCAATCCAAGGCATGACTGTACCTTAAAATGGCCACAGGCCGTTTTAAGGTAGTTTTCCTTGGTTTTTATGGAAAAAACGCGGCACCGGGGACCCAGAAGTGACGCACCAGGGACCCAGAGGTCCACTGAGCGCCTCGCCGAGCACCTCTCTGTTGGTGCTCGGTGAGGCGCATGGCAGATCGTGAGGCAGGGGCGCTCACTGAGCACCCGGCGCGTCGGGGTGTGGGCACTTCGCCCTCCCCTAGACTCTGTGGAATGTCAAGACCAGTGTGAGCTTATCTCTGTCAGAGTTCTCAGGGGAAAGTGTTGGGTTTTGCATAGGCAGAACGAGATTACCACCTGACATCGGGATTATCACCTGACCTGCTGGGTGTTACTTGAGTTTAACTATACAAGGCCTTTGGTCAGGAGACATGGTCTCGAGGTGATGTGACTCAGCAGCCTTGAACAGGTTTTAGCAGATCAACATGTTGATGAATAGGTTATACACTGGGGTGAGTAATATCCTATTTATAGGTGCAGGGTCTGGGGTATATAAGCTAGCACACTTGCTGATAGCTTACACCTTCCGCCATTCCTCTTCATCTCTCTCTGCTGCTTGTTCGTCTCAGCACGACATGTGGATTGTTCTTGGACTTCACTTCATCTAGCCTTACCACTGGGGTATAGGATTTGAGTCTGCTATGATGTAGTGAGTAGAGATGCATTGATTGCCTTAATCCCATGTAATTGGGTCTTACAAATAAACTCTTTAATCTTTATTAACTGCTGTTATCTCCTCCTTCCGCTTGCGTGACTGGGACTGAGGGTCATTGGCTAGGGGAGCTTTTGAACCCGGGTCAGTCCAGCTCTCACATCGGTTATGGGCCCAGATAACGATCTGATGGTTATCTCAGATGGGCAGATAAGCCACAGAGACGCAGTTTGGAAAAATTCAGCAGTTATAGAGTTAAAGGAATTTGTTTACTATTTGTAAGAATGGTTTGTAAATAAACCGAGAAGGCTATGCGGTGTTGCTAAAGCTGGGAGCTGATAACAGCGGCTTGGAATGCAGCACAACTGAAAAATGCGAGACAGAGAGACGAAGGATTTTTCGTTTTGGAAGCAGCTGGAACGGAGATGCCAGGCTTGGCAAAATCCGAGGATCGGGCAGCTACTAGGCTGAAAAGTGAACAACGCTGGACACAAGGATTTCGTTTTCCACAGCGTGCTGGAGTGATTGTTAAGGAGCTGTATCGGGCAAAGAAATAATCTTCAGGAGGCTCTGTGTGTCTACTCATCAAGGCTACAGGCAGGAGGATCATATTTCATTTACAGCTTGCTTCTTCACACAGCAGCAGATCAGCTATCTTTTGCATTGTATCAACAAGTGGCTTGGATTACAAATGCGTGGATTACGTCTGACGTGGGTAAAGCGTCTGGAGCGTCATGTCGCAGCAAAAGAAGTCACGTGTGACAAACGTATCTCGGGAAACCTGATACTACAGCGGAGGCTGTATCAAACCAGCGGAGGCGTGGTTTTGAAACAACGGAGAAAAGCAGCGCGTCAGTTTTGAACAGAGAAAGCTGTGCTTAAAATGGAAAGCTGTTCTTCATTTTCTTCATGTGGGATCACAGAAGAAGGAGCTTGAAATCAGCAGGGGCGCTGCTGAAGGGAAAACCTTTGTGTTTTAACCCAGGACATAACAAAATGGACATTATTTTGTTGTAAGCAGAAAACAGTGGATTGTTTAAACGAAGCTTTCTGTGTTGGACATAAATAAACAGGAAGAAGACTATGCAAATGGTCAGGAGTTTAACAGTCATGTTTTTGAAACTGTATTTCTTGAAAGTTGGATAACTTGGATTCAAGAAAGTGTAATATATGCTCTGAAATATCAGGAAATGTACTGAATGTATATATGACTTGAGTATATTGTGGATTTTTCTGTAGCAAAATGTAAAATACTGAATAATAAGTAGGTATGTTTATATGGCAAAGCTAAGAGATGGATTATTTCTTTTATACTGTAATGATGTAAATAAAGAAATGGAAAGTTATACTGATGCAACTATAAAAGGTTAAATGCTTATATGTATGACATGTACATGCATGCATATCACATGATTGTTTGATCATTTAGATTCACAGGCTTGTGAAAGAAAATGCAAACTGTGTTGTGGGGAAAGCATGGGAAATTGTAATTTTCACATGAAAGGTAATTTTGTGCACATAAACAAGGGATGCTAGCTTCAACAGGTAAACTGGAAGGCAAGCTGAAAAAAAAACACAGTTCATTTCATTCAATTTGTTCTTGGTGATCTTGTGGATACTCTGATGGTCTTTAGAGGAAAGGCACGTTATTTCATGATGTTAATTGATCAATACACGAGGTACAGGTTGTGTACATGTTAGATAGAAACTGAAGTATTGAACAAAGTCAAGGTGTTTTGTGCTTGGGTGGGAAACAAGCATATTACCCATGTTACCTATTTCTTTTGAGATATGGGGAAGTTCAATACAGTGCATGTTTTCATGATTTTCTAACAGGATGTGATATTGAACACAAGGTAGTGTGGAAGAGTAAACAAACACTCAGAAGAGGTGATACTAATTTGGTTAATGAGGTTTGGGTAGAAGGTCTTAAATGTTTTGATTATGTACATGATAGAAGTTTTAGTTCTGTGTGATGAACTGTACACCTTATAGAAAGTAGTGTAAAAGGAGAATCTTCTGGAGAAACATTTCAGGATCTTGGATCTGATATGTAGGTACATACACCTCAAAGTTAGAAGAAATCTGTAAGGGAGCTTACATGAGATTTTTCTAGAAATGAGAATATTGTGTTTTACATGAACAACACTTAGGTAGTGAGATTATCTAGAAGTGTTAAGTATAATGCTGAATGAAAAGGTGAGATCAATTTTCAAAATTAATTCTGTTAATGCAAGGGATGCATCAAGTTCAGAGTCAGAATAGAAAAGCATTTGCTGAAAAGACAGTCAGGTAAATTTGACAAACTGATACACATTTGGTTTAGTGGAGACTAAACAAATGATTGTTCATCATTGGTGCAAATTTCATTGGAACAGGAACCTGATAACTGATGAGGTAAGGAACAGGTGAGTCAAACAACCTGTGAGATATCAGGATGAATTTGCAGGAAAAGCCATTTGAAACTTCAAAATTTCAAAGAGGTGAAAAATTGTCTGTTAAGGAAGCTGAACCATAGCTTCAGGCTATGCAAGCTGAGTTGAATTCTTTGGATAAAGAACAAAACATGGAAGCTGGTGAAACAAACAGCAGTCCATGGAACTCATTGTTACCAGATAAATTTTTAGGTGAAAACTAACCTGATTGGAAAAGGTTATATAACAAATAGCAAGATTGGTTGCTTGTGATTTTTTGCTCAAATTAAAAGGAGCAGGATAATCATGAGTGAGTGCAACAACAATTTGCTTTGGAAACAGTTAGACTGATGTTTAAGAATGTGTAAAGATGTATGGATATTTTCACAATTGGAAATATTGGAACATAAGCATTTTAAATGAGAGGAAGTCTTTAAATGGAAAACTGTCTGAGAATTTTCTGTAGGAAAGCTAGAAATCAGCTGGAGGCTGGAATTCTGTTTTGAACTCAAACATTGTTGAAGTGAGATTTGCACAGAGAGGCAGATCAATGTTTGTTTGTTAAACAGGAGAACAGGGACATAGACTGTATGTACTTTGTTTAGTTGGATGATCTATTGTTTTTTCTGGACAGATAAAAGCAATATGATATAATTGATCCAGGGTTTGGAATTTCATTGAATTGAAACTGCTTGGTGGTGGATCAACTGTTTATTTGTAAATAGAAGTTGAGGGAGAACCAAGAGGGCAGTACTTACTGCAACAAACCAGAGAAATATCATGGATGTGATTGAGAATTTTGGAGATAGTTAACTCAGTGTGAGACTCCAAATAGTTGGGGATTTTCAAGCAGATGCTGATGGAAAAGCAGTTTGAATGCTACACAGGAGCATTGGGCTGTTGAGCTTTACTGTACAAGCAACAAGGCCAGGTATTGCTGTCAGTGTAATGAGCAGACTGTTAGACCAACAGGACATGCTTGGAGAGCTCTGAAAAGGAGTTGAGTGTTATCTGGAAGGAACATCACACTTCAGACTAAGAGTTACAAGTCAGAGCACAGGTGGCTTACAGATTCACAGAAATGCCAGTTGTGGTTGTGATAGTAAGAACAACAAGAACACACCTGAAGTTTGTTATTTTTATAACCATACTTTGTTTGATTGATTTTGTTAGAAACAATCATCTAAAGGTTAGAGTTCAACTGAAATTGAACTGAATGCATTGTATTATGTATTGTACTATTATGCTATTGTAAAGCTTGAATAGTTAATGCATTTGTTTAAATAGTTTAAATTGTTAAAAATGTTTAAATGATGCTGGGATTGATGTGAAAAACCTATTACAGTTTTTTCAGGAAACCAAGGCAGGATTGCTATGCTGCAGGCAGATAGCAATACACAACGTTTTGGGTCTGCAAATAAAACTGTGTCATAAGGAGGGATACATCAGAAGTGATTTGATGGTGGTTAAAATTTCTGGCAGGTAAAGTCATTCCTGCAGAAGTTTTTTTTATCAAAGTCCATAGATGAAGGAACAGCATCAGATGTCAACAAAGCTGTTGCTGTTGTATGAGGTAAATAACCACGTTCTACGCAAATGCAAAAGCAGGGGGATGTTGGGTTTTGCATAGGCAGAACGAGATTACCACCTGACATCGGGATTATCACCTGACCTGGTGGGTGTTACTTGAGTTTAACTATACAAGGCCTTTGGTCAGGAGACATGGTCTCGAGGTGATGTGACTCAGCAGCCTTGAACAGGTTTTAGCAGATCAACATGTTGATGAATAGGTTATACACTGGGGTGAGTAATATCCTATTTATAGGTGCAGGGTCTGGGGTATATAAGCTAGCACACTTGCTGATAGCTTACACCTTCCGCCATTCCTCTTCATCTCTCTCTGCTGCTTGTTCGTCTCAGCACGACATGTGGATTGTTCTTGGACTTCACTTCATCTAGCCTTACCACTGGGGTATAGGATTTGAGTCTGCTATGATGTAGTGAGTAGAGATGCATTGATTGCCTTAATCCCATGTAATTGGGTCTTACAAATAAACTCTTTAATCTTTATTAACTGCTGTTATCTCCTCCTTCCGCTTGCGTGACTGGGACTGAGGGTCATTGGCTAGGGGAGCTTTTGAACCCGGGTCAGTCCAGCTCTCACAGAAAGCAGGCAGGAGTCATGTCCCCCATCCAGCTGCAACTTTGACCTTGCAGAGATGGAAGCCAGCAGCCTTCTCTGGGAACCTAACAGGAGAGGTGAGGGGTGGTTTGCAGAGGTGTCACTTAGGTTGAAGCCTCACCCCTGAAGGGCAGAAGGAAAACACCCAGGTGGGATAGGGACCTTGTGGATGGGTTTGGGATTAGTGGTTTGGGAAGAGGGTTCGTATGGTCACACCTTCGCTTTTAAGTCAATCCATAGCCTCTGCTAGGAACATCTCTCTTGTCTTCCCTGTTGGCATCTTTCTGTTTGGCTTTATCACCAGCTGAGTTTGTGAGCGCACTCTGCACACGTGGACTCTCCCTAATTTGGACTTTCTTCTCTTTGGACTTTTACTGTCAAGACTGTGCCATGAAAAGGACTGTCATACTTTTCAAACTGTGCATTCTTGTGGCTATGGACTTCAGTCTGATCTTGTTGTCTACCCATATTGTCGAGAGACCTCCTGGACTCATAGTACCCAGATGGGACTATACAAGTGGCAGGGTTGGTCTGGACCTCCAAAGACAGGAACTCAGAAGGAGTGCTAGACTGTGACAGTGGCCTTCCTTATGGAAAAAAAAAAGGTCTACGTTTGTAGGAAGCTTGCAAGGAGGACCTTTTCAGCTGCAGTCACTCACAGCTGAAGCTTGGGTGTGTCTCGGACAGCCTCTGCAGAAAAACAGCAGCATAAGGCTGAGAGAGTTGCTGGAAACAATGTTGACCAGACTACCCTGAATTCAGCTTCCCTTGATGCCACACTGTTTCCTTGACAGATTATTGGTGTGAGGAGTACTTCTGGACTGAACTCTGTCATACTTTGGAACATTGTTGCCTGTGACCCAGACTGCTGACACTTTGCCTTTTGCCTGATCCTTGTTTGTGCTGATGACCTTGGAACTCTTGGACCCTTGAACGGCAACTGTTAAGCTCAGACTTAGGGAATATGATACCAAGGAATATTAAAAAGACACATTAAATGTTTGCAGGCATTTAACATTGTTCCATTTTGACTCTTATTCACTTGATTATTGGAAATGACAATAAACATGACATGTTGAAGTGTTCTTGTTGGTAAGAGGCAAAAGAATGAATTGAAGTTTTGTTCATGACCAGCCCTGTACTGTGTGGCCTGCCCCAGAGGGTAGTTTGGGGTAACATACTGCCAATTGTTTAATGTATTATGATACCTTTATTATCATGAGGGGGGTGCCATTTGAATTTTCTGCCTCAGGGTTGAACTTGTCAAGAATTTGAGTAACGTGAACAAAGTTTGCTGAACATAAGCAGGTCTGCATTGGGTCAGTGCCTGGATGGGAGACCACCTAGGAATTTAATGAATATCATCTTGAGTTCCATGACGAAAGAAAGTGGGGCAATAAATGTTCTGAATAAATAAGACTAGCAAGATTGGCCAGAGGGATTTTACACATTTCAGGACTCCTGTACCTGGGACTCACACATGACTTCAGGTTGTTAGTCCATCTGTGCTGTTTGCCTGTTGAGATGCCCTGTTGAGAGCCCAGGGCTGATGGAAGAATGACCTGTACAGTGAGCAAAGCTAATAGGGCTTGGGAGTCAAGTCACTACACAGTTTTGAGGCAGATTTGTAGGGATAAATTTGCCAGTGCGGGCAGGTGGGGATTAGCTATTTAGAGGGAAGATTCAAGGAAAATGGGAAGATGTCTGTGTTGAGGAGGAATGGGGTCTGCCCACGTAAATAATATGCATGTTTGTGTGTCTGTTAATGTAACTAGTTATTAATAACAGGCCAGAGAAGCTGCCAGCCTTTGCTGAAAATATCTTTTGTTAGAAGAGAGCAATTTTCCAGTCGCACAGCTGCATGCTGAAAGCAATCCCACTGTATCAGATAATCAGGTTTCCTATCTGGATCTTGCAAAGAATGAGATGTGAGGCAAGCAGGGGCTGGTTCTGTCAGATGCTTCTGGTATCAGCAGCTTTTTCATTAGACAGTGTTGTGGCAAGTCCGCATGCTTTGATAAAGGTGCAGACGCCCAGTGTTTACTGGGGAGTACAGAGCTAGCACTTATCAGAGAGCCACAATGCATGCTTTCATCAAACTGCACAGGGATTTGCACATTTGCATTAGATTATTTTCACCTTGAATAGAATACTCTTGAAAAATAAAATGGATCTACCTCACTGTTTGGTGCAACTGAAAATGACAAAATATGTAAAGCTAGCGCCATTGTTATATTCAGCTGAGAGGTTTCTGGTATTATGGCAGTGTTTTCTTTAATACGTTCTCTCTTTTGTACTGCTTAGTTGTGCAATACAAAGGGGCGTTAATGCACAAACTGTCATGGAACAGAGACCTAATAAATATGACCATTAATTTTCTAAACCCATGTAGTTAAGAGCTTTAGAAAAGCAAATATGAACCAAAGCACTGAACTGAGCAACTTTGGCAAGAATTTGATTTTATGTAAGTTTCTGCATCACAGTAGTTTCAAGGAGAAGAGCTCCATGTGTGGGGGCAGCTGATGGCAAAATACACAGTGCCTGAGGCAACCAGCAGTGCCTCTTAATTCGCTTGAATATTTCTGAAAATCAGTAAAGCAGAAGTATGCGCTGGAAAGTTTGGAAAGTTACAGACTTTATGCCACTGTAATACTGAGCTATATCTTATATGTGGATAAGCATCTGGCCCTTCAGCCTACTTTGCAGGATGTGACTGAGTCTTAAGCATTTGATTTGCATGGTTCCACAGTATGCCAACATTTTATGGCTGACTTAGAATCATGCTTTCTCAGCTCCCATTCCTCAAAGCCTCTCCTCTACCTGAGATATATTGATGACATCTTTATCATCTGAACCAATGGACAGGAAGCTCTTGAGAAACTCCACCAGACCGTTGCCAACTTTTACTCCACCTTCAACCTGATTCTAGACCAGTCCACGTGCCACATTAACTTTCTGGACATGACTGTGCAACTACATGGTGGACATTGTATATGTACCGCATTATATCTGAAGCCTTTTGACTGCTGGCTCCAGGATTTTGAGGGCTCTTGGGCAAGGCACTTACAATGGCCGCCCTCCCTCAGTCACCAGCTCCTATTGCCCCTCCTCATTCTCTTCCTCATCATTGCTACTACTTGCTTGCTCGACAGACAGTGAGCAAGCAGGCAGGGGCATCTACTGTTCCTCCTCCTCACCAGCACCATTGTCTGGGCCAGAGCAAGAGGCAGGTGAACAAGCAGGTTGCCATGGTGAAGAGGAGCAAGTCCAGGGGGCTCTTCTCAGTGGGCCAACCATGCCTACCCTTGGCACCAGCCCTAGCTACATGCTTCTGTCTTCCACCTACAACATGTCACAAGATCCACGGTCTACAGCAAAGCCCTATGATACAATCACATCTGTCCCAACTCACTGGACAGAGACTCACAATGTAAGATTTTACTTCGGACATGTCTTAGACTACAATGCCCACCAATAAAATGGAAATGCAAATCAACAAGGCCGGATTGGTAATCAGGATTAATCTAGTACAGGACAGACCCAGGGAAAAAAAGTGGCAAAACAATTCTTGTTGTCTCCTATTGTTCTGTCAGTACCTACTGGCTACTGCCCCATGTGGTGAGCTGAGTAACTGTAGCCTCTCAGGGAAGAACTGCCCAGATCTGGCCTGGCTCCACCTGCCCAAGCTGGCCAATAGCTCCTCCTGGGCAGGAAGAGGTACAAATGATTTCCTTTTCCAGCTCAGCCTTGCTTGAGCAGCAAGGTCCACCCAAGCTTTGGCTTGTTCTCCCTTCTGGTTTGCCCATTCTTCCTGATTGTACTTTCATTCCAACTCCTGGCATATATTCCAGTCCTACCTTCTAGTTAAAGCTCTGGTCCTGATTGCTCTTCAGTCCTTGCTCCCAGGTCCCAGGTCCTGACTCTCTCTAGACCAGGGCTCTCCAACCTTGGGTCCCCAGATGTTGCTGGACTACAGCTCCCAGAATCCCTTGCCATTAGCCATGCTGGCTGGTTATGCTGGCTGGGAGCTGTAGGCCAGCAACAACTGGGGACCCAAGGTTGGAGAGCCCTGCTCTAGACAGCTGCCCACAGCCTAGTCCCGACAAGCTCCCAGCTAAAACTGTTCCAATGTATCATCGATGATCTGCAGCCCACCCTGTACAGTGATTCTTCCCTTTCACAGGGCTTGGGTAGAAGGTCTGTCCTTGCCTACAGGCAGCCTCCTAACCAAAAACAGCAACAACAGGTCACATAACAGAGACACAAACACAGATATGAGACTCTGCAACATACCCAGGTGCAGTGGAGGCTGGTGATTCCTATTTTGGTGGGGCTCCTAATGCATTGCAGCTTTTATTTGGAACTTCATAGGAGCTATCCATGGTGGCAAACCTATTTTGGGGATGGAATTCAGCACCATGGATAGCTCCTATAAAGCTCCAAATAGAACCTGCAATGGATTAGGAGCCTCACCAAAATAGGAGTCACCAGACTTCCCTGCCCAAATACCAACTGTGTCCTCATTACTCAGGTGCCACCATTACAGGACCTCATAACATCAGCCACAACAAGGGTTCATTTATCTGCTGATATTTCAATGTGATATATGCTATCATCTGCCAGCAATGCCCTTCTGAATTTCACATGAGACAAACAGGCCAGTCTCGATGCCAATTAATAAATGGACAAAATCTGACATGGGAAAGGGCATTAACGCAAGCCTGTGGGAGAACGTTTGAACCTCCCAGGTAGGAATGTGCGTGGAGCTCGATTGGGGGGGTGGGGGTGGAAGTCTGGCGAACTTGCAGGGCTCGACCCCCGAGCTTCGCTCCGCTCGCCCTACCTTTTCTCTGGCTCAACTCGCATTCCCGTGAGCCGAACCAGGGAAGTGACTTCCGGTTTCTGGTACTATGTTGTTTACGTAGAAAATGGTGCAAGATACACTAAAAATGGCCACAATTTGCATAATTTGCACAAATTGTGGCCGTTTTTAAAGTATTTTATGCTATTTTCTATGTAAACAACATAGAGCTGGGGACCCGGAAGTCCGGCGAGCATTTCAGCAGTCGGTAGTGCAATGGGAGCGCTCGGCTTGCGCACCGCAAGTCAAGTGCTGGGCAGATCGCCCACCCCTTCTCCCAGGACACTGCTACTGACCTTAAAGTGACCATTCTTCAACAAAGGAACTTCAAAGGAAGACTGCAGTGTGAAACTGCTGAATTATAACTTAGCCTTAAGTTCACTTCTATCACTGTAGATAATGGGGTTTTATCCCTATACAGGTGTTAATTAGTTTACCAATGGCAGGATGTTTGTGTTATCTACAATGTTTTATGAATGATCACTGTAATGATTTCACATACATTCAAGCCAAGGGTGGGCGATCTGAGGCCCTCAGCCCGTTTCATGTGGCCCTCAGCCCGCTTCAGCATGCAATCAATTCAGACCTCTGGCAAGAGACATCTGTCCCTTCTCTGGCTGCCCTCCGGACAGGAAGGAAGAGGGAGAGAGAGAACAAGGGGGTGGCAGAAAGAGGAAGAGAAAAGGTGACCCAGCCACATTTGGCTCTGGCCATGCCAGGCTCTGGCTTTGGACGCAGCCACTGCTGACAGATGGCCCCTGACCATTACCTGTGAGGTAATGTATCCCTCAACAGAAAAAAAAGGCTTGCCCACTCCTGATTTTGTACCATGCATTTGGACTGGTTTTCCTTAACAGCTTTCTCCTTGCTGTGTTTTATTCACAAAGCAATTAGGTTAACCATGAAAATAAATTAAGCCACACAAATTAATGACTGAAGAAGTAGCCTCTTTGTCAGCAGCAAGTCCAAAAGTTGATGGATATCATGAGAAATGAGTCCCCCCCCCCGATTTTAATTCTAAATGCTGTCCTGCATGTCAGATCTATTAACAGTGCTCTTGCCGCCTTTAAGAATCAAAACAGGTTGCAGAGCTTCAGAAGTTTGTCTCTTTCCACAGGGATACTCCAATCCTTCTTAGCATCGGCAACACATTTGACTTTGCTGCTATTTCTGAGCTTTGCACTAATATAGCAAAATAAGAACAGCAGCCTTAGGTTGGATTCACACATTCAGCCTGATCCAACTAAGGAGAGCCATCCATAGAAGAAGATTTCTGCATATCAATCACCCTGCATGAATTTGTGAAAAGGAAAACAAACAAACAAACATTGCGCAAAAAAAAAACCCCAAACAAACCCAAACCCCAACAATAAATATTGCAAAAACAGCAACAACAACAACAACAATTGCAAGGGACACACAAGGTAGAATGAGCTTCAAGGTGAAATTTGGAGAACTTCGACAAACTTGAATTTTACTTGAGAGCCAATGTGGCGTAGCGGTTAGAGTGCTAGACTCTGGGCTTGTTCGCACGACACGGGAACCGTAAGTCCCCCATGGTTCCCGTGTCGTGTGCACGCCGACCGGGGGTGACCCCACGGGACAGCCGCGCGCAGGACGCACGCAAAGTGACCATGGTCGGTAGAGGGGTAAGCCCCTACCACGTGTGGTCACCGTGCTGTGTGAACAGCGGGCGGCTCTCTCGCAGGGTCCGCACAGAGACGGCAGCCCAGAGCGGCCGGAACTGCTGCCGCTCCAGCCTGGAGAGGCAAACGGCCCCTCTGGACATCCCGGGGCCCTGCCCCTAGCACCGGGAGGCCCGCACTACGGTGCAGGGACTGCAGGGTCCGCCCACGTGCGCGGGGCGCAGGTCGTCTGTGGTGCCCCGCCGGACCCCGCGAATGGCCTCATGGTGCCTCCCTCGCCCGCAGCTTGGGTCGTGCGAACCGGCTCAGGAGACACGGGTTCTAGTCCCCGCTTGGCCATGAAACTCACTGGGTGACTTTGGGCCAGTCACTGACTCTCAGCCTAACCTACCTCACAGGGTTGTTGTGAGGATAAAACAGAAGAGGAGGAGGAGGATTATGTATTTTTTTAATGCCAGGTTAAGACCTTCCTCTTATCTCAGGCAAAAAAATAAAAAAATAGATCAAAAATATTGGCACAGCACTACTAATAACTATAACCATGTCAGAGAGCAATACAACTTGGTTTCCACCGCAGTCTCTACAGTTCAGAATACAGGGCAAGGGGTCTGAATGATTCCTGGAGTAAACCATCCCAGGCAGTCAAAGACAAGGGTTCTAGAAAAAGACGTAAGTAAACCCACACACAGAGATTTAGTCCAACCTTGAATTCTTTGTTGGTACCTCCACACTACATGGGTCCAGGCCTATCAAAGCCAAGAGGCAAAACATCGGTTCAAGAGTAAGTTCCAAGTAAACCCCCACACAGTGATTTGGATGAGTATAGCTTCCATTTCGGTATCTCCATGCTACATGGGTCAAGGAATAACAAAATTCAAGAATCACGATCAGTCCAAGGCAGCAGGCCGACTGGGCTATTGAAGATGAAGATACCCAATCCATAGAAAACAAGAATTCAGGGTCTATGAAAAATGTGACAATAAATTGCATGGTAGGTTAATGATTCACAGTTCAAACACAGAGTGCTCTGGGTTTCACAGACAATTCAGGGGAAACAGACTAAAGTCCAAGTGAGATGCGTTTCTTGCAGCTCAGATGGAGGGAAGTCCCAAACATGAAGGGCTACAGGCCATAAACAACAATAGGGATGTGTGAGAATTTCGTTTGGGGCTGGAAATCCAGCAAACTGGCCAGGCTCGAGCCCCCCAGACTCCATCCTGCTGACCTTTTCCCCCGGCTCGACTCGTGTTCTCCCAAGTCAAGCCGGGGAAGTGACTTCCGGGTTCCCAGCAGGCCACTGCTTACACAGAGAATACTGTAAGATATGCCAAAAGCGGCCTCAATTTGCATAACTTATGTAAATTGCGGTCACAGTTTGTACAAATTACACAAATTGCAGCCGCTTTTGGTGTATCTTATGGCATTCTCTATGTAAACAGAGGCTCGCCAAGAACCCAGAAGTCTGACGAGCGGTGAGGTGCACATCTGCTTTTGGCCTGGCTCAGCAGGCACAGCAGCATTGTCCGCTGAGCCGGAGGCGGGTCGAGTCTCAGAGTAATGATGGACAACAAAAGAGGGACCATAAAGATTATGTTCCCAGCAAAGGTTCTCAGCCTGGCCATCGCCTTGAAAGCAAGGGTGGAGCTGCAATAACACACCTCCTAATGATCTAATTGACAGGGGATTTTAGCCTATAAGTAAGCCCTATGCCAAACAGGGCATTTCTATTCTGCCCTCTTGAGTTGACATATCAACCTGTGTGAGACCTCTGAAAACCCTGCCCCTTCTGCTGGTTTCTCATGGAGAGGCAGTTAGCTATCTTAGCTACAGGCATGGCATTCAAGGTTGAAAACCAGCAGCTGGATGGGAGAGACTCACTCCCCCTGCTTTCCTCTGAGAGATTTGACAGAGATAAGTTCACATTTATTCTGACATTCCATAGGCTGATTAGACCGAAACCATACCCTGCTTCCTTTTGCTATTCCATGAATAACTAGGCATAGCCAAATGCTTAGGCCCTGGTCTCCTCACTGAAATGGGCTCCAAACCCTTCTGGACCACTTCTGATCAGGTTCTGACCATAAACTATAGAGCCTGCTCTGGGCCCATGCAAATTCACAGCTTGGGTGTGGTTCTGACAGCCTCTGCATAAAAACAGCAGTGTAAGGCTGAAAGAGTTGCTGGAAACAATGTCAGCCAGACCTTCTTGAACCCAGCTTCCCTTGCCTTGTCTCCAGATGGTTTCCTTGACTGATTCTTGACATGAGTACTTCTGGACTGAACTCTGATCCTTCTCCTGCCTGCCCCTTGTCTGCTGTGTTGCCTTGGAAATTTGTTGCCTGTGACCTGGACTGTTGAGATCTTGCTTTTTGCCTGATTCCTGTTTGTGCTGATGACCTTATAGGGGTGGGCGATCTGCCCAGCACTCGACTCGTGGCATGTGTGAGCCAAGCGTGAGCGCCAACTGAGGCACTCGCTGGACTTCTGGGTCCCCGGCGCTATGTTGTTTACATAGAAAATGGCGTAAGATACGTTAAAAACAGCCGTGATTTACACAAATTGCTGCTGTTTTAACGTATCTTACGCCATTTTCTACGTGAACATTGTAGTGATGGAACCTGGAAGTAGCTTCCCTGGCTCAACTTACGAGAATGCGAGTCGAGCCGGGGAAAAGTTAGGGTGAGCGGAGCTCGGGGGGGGGGGGTTGAGGCTGGTGAGTTCACTGAACTTCCACTGCCTAATCAAGCTCCCCACACATCCCTGCCTTGGAACTCTTGGACCCTTGAACCTGCAACTGCTAAGCTCAGACTCAGGGAACATGACACCCCACCCTACTTTCTGTAACATCTTGCCTGATGAAGAAATCTGGAGAGCTTGAAAGCTAAGCTTGCACATTTTTTTGTTATTTATTTATTTATTTATTATATTTATACCCCGCCTTTTTTCCTGCAAGGAACCCAAGGCGGCTTACATAATCCTCCTCCTCCTCCTCCTCTCCATTTTATCCTCACAACAACCCTGTGAGGTAGGTTATCTTTGAGTTGGCCTAATAAAGGTATTACATTATATGGATTTTAGAATTTTTCTATGGCCAATACGGCTGGCTGCTTTTGTTTTTCATTACAATTACTACAACAACCATGCTGAGAATCTTGGTGTCCTCTTCATCTCTGATAGTTTCATGAGCAAGTGGAGAAAATCTAAATGTTTTGTCATGATAAATGAAAGAAAGCATTACTCTGATATTTTGAATCCATATGGGATGCTGGCTATATATATATAAACATAATATAAGTGTTTCTCTTCAAGAGAAAATAATCTTACTAAGAAGAGTCTATAACCATTTGTTAAACATGGAGGAAACATGCAAAACTGCTACATAAAAACTAATGAGCATTGCAAGGGTAAATTAAGCCTGGTATTGGAGAATTTATCAGAACCCACAGATGAGCAGGGAAACTCAGCATCAGCATAATTTCTATGCACGTTAGAACAGGATTCTGATTTCAGTTTTAGAGATGTTTTAATTGAACTATAGTTTCTATGTTTAAGTTAAGTCATGCTTCAGTGACCATTTATGACATACATTAGGCTTCTTGGGAAGGACAAGAACATCGTCTGCAATAGGAAATGCTGTGATTTAGTTTTATCCCATTATTAACTGTATAATAAGAGGTATATTACAGACTATTGGTGCTTTATGCCATGTTACAGAATTCTATCTTTCATTAATATGTTGTAAGTAAGTACTCAAAGAAAGGGATGGGCAATGAACTGATGGGGCCAGCCTGGTAGTTTGCTGGTTACGTACACAGTTCTGGCTGCTCTTGGGATCATATTATGATTCAGAAAAAGAAAAAGAAACAGTTAAACAGTGCAATCCTATACATGTCTACTTAGAGGTAAGTTCCATTGATGTAAATGGGACTTACTCCCCGGTAAGAGGGTATAGGATTGCAGCCTAAAGTATTCAGGGCCACTCTTCAGACTGCATTTTTAAGTGTACATCTAAAGTGTTTTAAGTGAACACCTAAAAATGTGAAGCGTGAATGTGGCAAAAGTCTATTTGTTCATGTTCACTCATTTTTAAAGCCACGATTGCCTACTGTAGCTCTTTTTGAGTGTTTGCTTGGTGGCAAACCTGAGTTTGCTTCTGTATAATGCATACAAATGGTCCTCAGAGTGGTACTTTAGTATCAGTATCTATTTAACAGGTCTTGGATATTTAGGGAACGGTCCTATGGCCCCTGGACATCATCTGGGAAGGGGCATAGGATAGTTCAGATTCCCAGCGATGAGGTCAGAGGTAGCACTCCAATCCCCCTCCCCCTCACAATAGGCATGGAAAGAACCACGTCGGCTGCTCTCCGAGGATGGAAAAGTGACCTCAGAGAGGGGTCAAGGGGGCATTTCAGGGGTCAGTGAGGGGAGGAGACTGGGGCAGCCAGGATACAAGGTATCTAGATGATGCTCCAGCCTCCTTCCCTCTCCTTGTGAAGCGCTGTCGCTAGACAGCTGAAAACGTCCATCTAGCGAAAACGCAAAGCGTGAGGAGCAGGGAGGCAAATATCGCCTCCACTGCTCCTCCTGCTCGTCATTGGATGAGCGTTCTGAGTTCAGAAGCTCACACTGATCTCAATTGGATTGTGCCCTTAGCCATTCATATTTATAACCTACCGAGTCCTGAAGACTTGTGCTGGAATACAATGGCAAAAGAGCCCTAGGGAAACATAATCAAATCCCATCATATTAAAAAAAATTGATGACCTGGAAGTGAATCCAAACTTATTTGATGGCCTTGAGTGCCATTTCTTTTGTGGAGAAAGGCAGGGTACAAATCAAATCAAATTAATAAATATTAGCCATGTCCCTCCAAAATGTCCCTCCACCCAATCGGCCCTCAATATACAAATGAGATAAAACAAAAAGAACAACAACAACAACAACAACAATGATAAAACACAATAAGAGAGCAATCCTATGGTCCCTGGGAGAGCATCCCAGAGAACATAGGATTGTTCAAAGTCCCTCTCCCGAGGCCGTAGACACTGCTATGGCTTTGGGAGGGGGATTCTGAGTTCCCTCGGAGGGAGGAAAAGAGGGCATTCTAGTGGGCATGGAGGGGAGGGGCCAGAATAAAAGAAATTCTATGGCCTCTCCAGTCCCCACCAGTACGCCTCCTCTAGACAGGCTTAATGGCTTATCTAGAAGGGGGAAAAATGCAAAAAGGAGGACAGAGAGGTGAAAATCACCTCCATCTTTTTCCCGCTGTGCTGGCAACAGCCCAGCAGGGCATTAGATGCTCAGATCTAATGAGGGTACAACCCATAGGACTGTGCCCTAAAACACTAATACATCAAAACAACTTTTAAAAGGAGTGGATGCCTTCTTTAGGATAAAACAGAGAGTGACATGACAATCCATGAAAAGCTCAATGGAACAATACAGTCTTGCTGCCTGTCTGATACCCAGTAAAGAGGGGGCTAATATAACCTCTCTAGGGTGGGGGTTCTATAACCAGGGTCCTGTTACGGAAAAGATCCTTTATCCACCAACCTAACCTCTCTAGGTGGTACAACATAAAACAGATCCTCCGATGATGATTGTCCATATGGGAGGAGGAAGTCTTTCCGGTATCCTGGAACGGGAAGCTGGTGAAGTCAAGACTAGTGTTATATCATCCATAAAATAAACACCAGGTAATAGTCTGGTCATCACATTTTTGCACCAGCTGTAGTTTCCAGACAAAGTTTATGATCAGATATGGGTTTTGGAAAGTGGCCAATGAACAGGTCAGGAACTCCACAGCTGGGGAAGGAAGAGCAGCTACTGCATCTCTTCGAGGCTGAGCCTGATATATATCCCATCTTTTTACCAATAAGCTCAATACAGAATATATGGTTCTCTCCCCGCCCATTTTATCCTCTCAACAACTTTGCAAAGTGACTGGTCCAGGGTCATCCCATGACCTTTATGTCTGAGTGGGGCTTTGAGGCTGGGCCTCTTTACTCCTAGCCTGACACTCTAACCACTACACCACACCAGCTCTTGATGCATAGAGGGTATCTCTAAGAGAGTGACTTTGACTGATTGTAGATATCATAATGAGACACAAAGGGGTTGGCAAATGTCTAAGAAGTGTTGCTCTAAGCTGCAAAGCTGTTAGGGTTATAAACAGCCCCTGGAATTATGCCCGGAAGAGAACAGGGAGCCAATGCAAAGGTCAGAGGAGCACTGGTACAATTGGGGACATGCAAGAACCCTTAAAAATTTTGTTAGTCTTATTTTTTAAGAAAAGCATTTGGCTCCCCTTAAAATTCCTCATATGGTTCACTTGCAGAAGAACCCACAACTGGTAGTGGCACTGTTAAAAGAAACAGATTATCTCTTTGTACTGGCACAAAGACTTATACCCAAGCCAAGATCTTCCATACAGTGCAGTGCAGTAATTTTTAAAAGTGGGCCATTAGCTTCTTGAATTAATTCTACATATGCCTTCTCAGTCCCAATAATTGGTCATTCATTGCAAGTGGGTCATTTTATGATTTGATGTCTCTGAATTTATGACTTGTGTGGACTCATGATATCAAATAAATGCTAATATTGCTATACTGTTCTATTCTCTCTATACTATACTATTCCTCTCTCCACTGTGTGTCAAATAAACATTCTTTTAAATGTGATAACCCAAGCTAGATTAATTATAGGCATTTGGAACAATTAAGATAAGGGCAAGGACACACTGGAAGGTCAATGTAAATTACAAAAGTTTGTTGTATGGTGTCGGGTAGAAAAGAAATACTTATTTTTGTTTCTTATTCTTGCATTGATTTATCTTAAGTGATATAATTACTAGTTATCATATTCTGAGTTTTCAAAGAGCCAGTTTTTATCAACATTTCAGAGATGGAGGTATATTTTCTTTTCCCTAAAGAACGTAAGTTTTCAATTATTAATTGTTAATTTCAATTCTCTATATAGTATCCTTTTATATCTAAAAGAGAATAGGATTCACATGTTCTCATTTGTTTCATACTACCTGGAATTATTTTATATAAAGAAGTGATGATGTACATCTTTTTGCAGCATGTGAGTTATACATATATATCTTAAAAGAAACCAAACAGCACTGCAAACAAGTAGGGTTTGGAATTGGATCTTAGAAGGATCCTGTCAAACACTAAGGGTGCAATCCTATGGCCGCTAGACAGAGTCTAGGCAGCCATAGGAAAATTTGGAGTCCCAACTCCGATGTCAGAAATGCACTCCGAGGTCAGAACTTGGACTCCAAAGTCAGAGCAGCCTTCTTCTGCCCTCGCAGCCAGCATGGAAAGACCTGTGGCATCCTGTGCTGGCTGTGACTCTGAGGTTGGAAGACCAACCTCGGAGCTGGTGTGCAGTGTGCATGGTGTGCATTTCGGGGGATGGGGAGGGGAGAAGACAGGCTCCGCCAGGATACAATGTATCCTGGTGGGGCCTCAGCCTGTCCTCCTCACAAGCAGGGGCTAAATCGGCTGTCTAAGTGTTTTGGAGGGCAGGAGAAGCATGGAGGGAACCTTTGCCTCTGCACTCCTCCTGCCCTCAATAGGATGCCCGTAATCCTCCAGTTTCAGAGGGTTACGGACAGCCACATTGGATTGCACTGCCTGTTATGATATATGGAAATAAGTGAATGACCAAACAGATAGTGTTTTGTTTTGTTTTTTAGTTAAAGGTTTTAGCCTTCACCTTTCTCAGTTGTTCTTTCAAATGAACTCTGGGAACCAACATTTTAAGAGCACTCAGAATGGAAAAATTCAAAACTTTTGAGGAATGTTAGAGAAGTTTAAGAGGAAAGTTTTAATAAGTGTAATGACATTTCCTAAGGTTGGAGGGTGTCTCATTTCCACTTGGGGAGCAGTCCAATGAGTCAGGAAGCAAGGTTTCCTCAAGAGCAAGGGAGATGTTCAACAGGTTATAGGGAGCTAAGCTAGATTAAGTGTTGCATCAACAATGGCTTGTCAACATAAGAGCTTTATAGCTGCCCCTGCTGCCTCACTCCTTTTTGGAACATCAGCAGGACCCTGATCCAAAGGTTCTGGTTTCCTCCTTCTGGGTAAGTCTCAGGGAAGGGAGCCTTGCACTGCCACATGGGCACTGCTCCTTCTAGTCTGGATTTCCACTCAGACCTGCTGCTTTTCCTGCTCTTGGGGAGTGGTTTTAGAGGCTCTAAAGTGGGAGGTGGGATCAAGTCAGAGAATGCTGTGGCCTCCTCAAGTGGGGCACCTTCCTGGGTGGAGATATAAGGTAGTTTGCCCATTTCTATTGACTCATCTTGAACATCAGACATGCTAGGGCCAGCAGTGGGGTCCTCCTTCTCCGGTTATGGACTGGTAAAAAGGAGCTGGTGGGGTATGATGGAGTGATGGTGGGTTCACACATCCCTACTTGGGGATATGTGAACACATTAATTCAGGTGAAGAGAGGGGAAGGCCACATATCCATGGCAAACACAATTGCCTTATAAAGTGTGAAATGTCTCTTACATCTGATGTTTCTGGAGCACAATGGCACAGCATTGTGGTTTTAAGATATGTATTTGTTATGCCTGGCTCTGATCCTGTTCAGGATGACTTTTCAGAAGACGATGTAGATGCTGTGTACCCTAACGACCTTGTGGGTCCTCCTGACTTTTCTGATATCCCAGGAACCTCCAGAGAAGCTACTTTTGATCCTGCAGTAGGTAGATTCTGAGGAACCCCTGAATGGGACCCCTGAAGGCTGTACCTTCCCCATAGAATCTGCAGAGGAGGCTGAGCATCTGCCCAGCCCTAGAGCACACCAGCACCTGAAAGGGGAGGCACAGGCCACCACTTGAAGGCAAAGCATACACCCGAAGAACTGCAGCAACAGACACTTGGGAATAAAGATCTACTCTACAGTAGAAGTGTACTCAAGATCAAGGGTCTTCTCAAAAGTAGGGAAACTCTGAAGTCAACTTTAATGGCTTGCACTTGTGTCTGGGTCCAGTTGGGAGACTTGGCTGTGTAAGCCCTCATTTGAGGCTTAATAGCAGTAGGACCAACTTCCTTATTTCAGCCTTTAGTACCTTGAAACCTTTCTTCCTTGACCTACTTCTTGGAATGATCTCTCATGCTGCTCATATCTGGACCTGGTTTTTGACTGCCCTTTTGTTGGATTGATAATACTGTGCTTTTGACCTTTGTATGATTCCCTACTTCTGCTTTGAATGGCCCTTTTGCTGGATTGATAAAACTGTTCTTTAATCTTTTGCCTGGCAGATGAGTTTGTTAAACAGATTTGCCCCACAGCTGGCCCCAGGGCTGAGCATGGCCGGCCGTAGCAGGGCAGTATGTGCCTGTAAGAGACTGATGCACAAATGGATGATTCTTCCAGTTTAACAGGGTTGTAGGAAAGAAAAATCATATGCATGCATTGAAATTACACCATGAAACTGAGGGGAAATAGTTAAATAAACTTTCCCCAGTCCTTTAGTTCACTCGGGGGGGGGGCAGACAGAGGCAGAATGCATTGCACTAGGAGGTGAGGGTGGGAAGGCATGTATGAAACAACATGTGCTTTCAAGGATTTATAAAATGCAGCCTTGGAGCTGCTCCAGATGTGACATGAGAGAGCACCACCTCATGCTTCACATTACCCCCACAGCTCCATGTTGTTCCAAATGACATTTTCACCTCTCAGTTGAGGAGCTCTTGATGTGAGAACAGCTCAAGAATCTCCCAGTTGGGGGACGAGTGTCCAAAAAGTCTGTTTTGGATACTATAGGAGCATGAGGTTATGCTTTTGTTTTTGCCTCCTCTTCCTCTGCTACTACATTGCCATGTACCCCTACTGAAACACCTTGTCTAATTCATTTCATTTCTTCTTACATGTATTGATGGCTGCATTGGATCCAAGGCTACCTTCAGTTATGTATGAACCCATAATGGTCATGGAGGAATTGCACCAACTGTCTCCCGTCTAGAGATCTGTGAGCTTAGCAGAAGGCTGTGCACACCAAACCATGTTCTAGGTGTTTTAGCTAAGTCATTAAAGGGTAGATGCTCCCTTAAGCCCTGATCAGCCTCTGGCCAGAGGCAAGAACAATGTGACAAGGATGTCTATTCTCAGTTCAGGCTCCTCCTTCCCACCACCCCACTGATTCAGTCACCATAGATAATTGCTGCTATGAATTGGGGAGGGGGTCATCTGAGTGACACCCTTCACAGTGTCACTCACATGTTACGTGGCATAAACACTGAGGCTAGGTGCTAGCTTTTCCTGTCCCTGCCTCTTTCCCGAACCTACAATCTTTTTCACACATAGCATCTCGTGATGCATTTCTCTATCTAGTGCTGGTTCTGATCTAGATTGGTGGGAAATGCATCCAGGTGAAAACTGCATTAGACTTGTACTGATCTGGGTCCACGCTAGGTCATTGTCACCCACAGATAATGACTTCACATTGAGTTTGCAGAACAGGGCAGTTTGTAATCTCTTTTACAAGAGGTTATTATCTGGGCCTCGAGGATAACATCCTCGGTTCCTGTGCCTTCTCTTTTCCCCCAGCAAGTACATTCATTTTGCTTCAAATTATGTACAATTTGAGGGAATGTGAGAGCTAAAAAAACACAAAAACCCCGCTCAAAGAAATCCTTGCCTGACCTCCCAAGCAAACCCCCCACTCTCAATTAATAGTTAAAATCTGACTAAAAGCAATAATTGTCCCCACAAAGTGTCAGACTGCTGTCTCTTTGTGAGTGATGAGTACCTTCTGCTAAACCGATGAAAGTGATGATTACACATGATGCTGAGGCACACAAGAAGGCATGTTTAGAAGCAAGAGATTGCCAGAGCATGTTCAATGAATTATTGCAAATAGATCTAAAGGCACAGCTCACGCTCAATGTATTATTGAAAATATCTAAAGGCATAAATCATGCTGAGGTTTTTGAAGGGCACAGTAACATGATCCATGATCCCTAAAGATATTTATTCTTAGATAACTTCCTCTTTTGTTGTTCACTTTTCCTCTTACAATCTTTTCCCTCCTTTCCTGCTGAACATATATGTTTGCCTTAAAAAGTGAACAGTTAATGAACAGATCTAAATCTCAAAACCATTAACACTTACACGTTGTTTTCTTCGATATGCTAAATCTGTGTCAGGACTGAACCACTTCAAATTGCATGTGTGAGGACTCACATAACTGAATGTTCCTCATTCTTTCCTTTTTCTTTTTCATTCCAGCTGAACATATGTTTGCCTTAAGAACCAAACAGTTAATGAACATGTCTCAATCTGAAAATCATTAACACTTACGCTTAGTTTTCCCCCCCCCCCCCCCACTGATATGCTAAACCTGTGTCTGGATTGTGTGACTTCAGATTGTAGGTAAAGATAGGTGACAAACTTGTTCAGTTCATATTTTAATGCAAACATACCCAATTTCACACTGGTGAAGCAAAACTCAGTTATCCTGTCAAATTCATACTTTGAATTTTGCAACAGAATTATCCAATCAAAAAGTGCATACAAATCTGTATATTAGGGAAAAATAATGTTCAAAATGCATTACAATAGGAAAATTGCTTGAAAAAAATGTGTATCTTAGGACAAAAATGCATATATAGGGGAAATGTGCAGAAAAATGCTTTAAAAATTGTCAGTGTTTAGGATGAACTTGAGGCAAACTGAACTTAAGACTGGAAAAATGAGAGAAAATGAAATTGACAGAATCATCCATTCCTGATTGTAGGTGAGGTCTCACATAACTGAATTCTCCTCTCTCAAGCAATAGAGTGAGTTTCCTAGATATTGGCAGGGGAGGCTGGTGACTCCTGTGTCAGTTGGGCTCCTTATATGTTGCAGCTTTTATTCTGAGCTTTATAGGAGCTTTCCATGGTGCTGTACTCCATCCCCAAAATAGATTCACCACCATGGAGCACCATGGATAGCTCCTGTGAAGCTCAGAATAAAAGCTGCAATGGATAAGGAGCCCAACTGACATAGGAGTCACCAGCCTCCACTGGATATTGGTTAGATGATCTCTAAGGACATAGTGTGTGTGTGTGTGTGTGTGTGTGTGTGTGTTTTCTGGCATTAAGCTAGAACAGGGTGATTCGGGGCATGGGTCCATGCGGGAGTTCTACCCAAGTTCATTTGAGTAGAGCTCCTGTTTTCTCCACACGATAACTTTGGTAAATCTATAGGTTCAGAACAATGTTCTGGACCAAGGATAGCCAATTGGTGTCTACTGGTTGGATCTAGCCTGTGAAGCAATTTTATTTGTTTCTGATGGGCTTCCCAAATTCTAATAAACTGAGTGGCAAAAAAGATTGCCACTGCTGATGAAGAAACAAAGTTTTCAAGTTGTAAGAAATAAATGTTGCACATGCTAATGTTATATGTCTCTTTGGAATTTTGTATGAAATGCCCAACTCCCACCTGAAGACACATGGTCCTTAAATGTGAACCCTGTATTATGCACTCCTGAGTGACACAGTATAGCTGTTGGAGCAGATATTCCCAACCTTAGATCACTAAACCTTATTGGATTACAACTCCATGGCCAATTCAGTGATTGATTTGTAGTCCAATAACATCTGGTAACCCAAGGTTTGGGAAGAATGGGTTGGTCTGTCACCCAGAGTCACATCCTTGCTCAGCCATGAAGTTCACTGGATAATCTTGGCCCAGGCACTATATCTCGGATTAGTCTACCTTACAGAATTATTGTGAGGTTAAAGATGGGGGAGGAGGAGAACAATGTATACTGCCTTGAGCTCTTTGGAGAACAAGCAAGATAGAAATGCAATAAATGTAAATAAAAAGACAGTGCTAGATGGAGAATATGAACTATTGAGTGAAGGGCCATTTCTGTGGCAAAATACACTGCTGGGTCCCAACTAATGTCTGGAGAACAGAGTGCTCACTGATCATACAAATAATGGCCCTCCTTGTTTTAGAGTATGGCAATATGATTATCCAGCAGCAATCACAAGTTACAACATCAGCAAAACAGGATATCCCATGCCTAGATCATCTGCTTCTGAAGACGTACAAGGAGGAAATGTGTGGGAGAGAGAACATATTGCTAATAGCTCAGGACAGTGTTGCCCTGTCTCCTTCCATCACCTCATTAATCATGCGATCATATAGCAATTTCTGGTGACTTGCTGGCTGCCATCTCCCCTCCTCTTCACCACCGTCTCCCCCTTGCCCTTCTAATATCTGCCAAAGCACAGGGAGAACATCCTGTGTGGTTGGCCTTGGAGAGCCTCAGTAAATCCAGGGCTGCCTCAGTGCCATGTGGGGTGGGCTTGTCTCAATGATTAAAACCTTTGGGTTGTTTTTTTTCTCTCTTTTTTAATCCATCTCATAAATAAATGAGGAGGGCTCTAAATCCACAAGAGTGGACAGCTGCATTCCAAACTGTGCCTCCCTTTGCTAGAAATCAAATTGTTTGCCAGCCTTGGGAAGTGTTACCGTTTGCCTATTTAAGAAAACAATTAGTTTAATGGAAATGTAAGGACAGATGGGAATGAACGCTTGCAGAAAATGAGATGAATTCATGTTCTTATCCTTGTGGGAATCCATGGCACTGAGAGATTGACAGCTGCCTCCTTCGGTGGCCTTCAGATGTAACGGAATGGACCAGGGCTTTTTTGGGGGGGGGGGAGTGGAGGCAGAATGACAATATGTTCCCTTCATTCATTCAGTTTTATTTAGCAGTTGTTACTATGCATGGAAACAATCCATAGATTTCATAGATCATAGAGTTGGAAGGAGCCTACAAGGCTATCGAGTCCAACCCCCTGCTCAATGCAGGAAACTAGAGGAGGGGTCTCCCATCCAAGTAATAACCAGGCCTGACCCTGCTTAGCTTTCCATGCTCAGACAAACTGAGCCAGCATAAGCCATGGTGGGGTTCTCCTCTGTCTGTACGTCTCATTAGAATGAATGGTATATCTTCAGTGGGACTTTTGCAGTATATTCCCCATGGCCTCCAGGAATATCGCTAAAACTATATTTTGTGGGAAGTTTATTCCAATTTGTCACTAGGCAATAAAAGTGTGTATTTTCAGTTTTCATATAAAATTTGAAAAGATGTTAATTTCCAATGTTCAGGTGAAAATATTTAAAAGTTTGGATTCTGAACTCTGAAATCCCAGCTTCAGTATTGATATTTCAGAAGTTTAGAGATTGGTTCTAGGAGGGAAAAAGCTTCAGGCTAAGTGAGAAACTCAGTTCTGTCCATAATAGTTGATAGGATATTCTGATTTTATGCAAAGTTGTTTTCTAGCTCTATTCATTATGCCATTTGTTCTGTGAACTTTAGGCTGATGGTAGATGCAACATTAAAAGAGGACTCAACTGAATACCAAAGGGCCATCTCTTTTCTTTTTAAAGCACCACATACTTGTTTATTAATAACAGAAATAGCTGTTCGTTATTTTTCCTTTATATTTAATCCAAACATTGTTCAAACAGCAGCAAAACTGTTCCAGA
The DNA here is from genome assembly GCA_021292165.1 of Shinisaurus crocodilurus. NCBI lineage: Eukaryota > Metazoa > Chordata > Lepidosauria > Squamata > Shinisauridae > Shinisaurus > Shinisaurus crocodilurus. Next base: position 146,817,015 of record CM037878.1, on the reverse strand, counting down.
CTAGAGATGAGGGTTGGAAATGTGTTTGTGAGGCAGTAAGTGCCCATCAGCACTATTCTCAGCTATTTATTCTTCAAAGTTGCAGGACGTTTCCCCCCCCCCCCCGAGCTCAAGTCTGAGGATGATGGGTATATTTGAACTGAACACAGAGAATGTGCGCTTCAATCTAGCACTACTGCTCTATGCATATTACATTTATCTCCTGTCTTAGGTATTGTTCAGTGCAATACAAACTACTCCCCGCAGGCAGGACTTCATGCCCTGGAATGGCTAACAGGACCCTTGAAAGGCTATTGCTGCATATGGGACACACAGAGCCATTTTTAACTATCAACTGTTCCAGTTCAGTCAACTGCAGTGCTACTGGCTCACAATTGGGGTGTGTGTGTGCTGCTGCTTGTGTAGGAGCATTGACAGATGAACCAGCAGCACTTTCCTCTGGAGTTTAGATCTGCAGCTGTCACAATTTGTACAACTGCAGTTAACCTTTTTAAAGTTCCCAAGATCACACAAATCATGGCAGCTATGTACACAGATAGCATGTAGTGGCATCATGCCGTACAATTAGTACCTCCACACAATTACTTTTGGATTTTTGTTTTTTCTTATACACCAACATGGCTTAACTTTGTTTTCTGTGTCACTTGGAGAATATTTAACTTAGCCATTCAGGAGCAGGATTCTACAACTGGAGGAGGAGGAGGAGTATCTTTGAAGGTTACACTTTGAGGGTTACCTTCCCTCCAACCACTAGGTAACATTATACAATTTGGCTGCTATTGACTTTTTAGCATAGTGACCTACCCAAAATTATTCTCCAGCTTTGCTAATACAAAAATTAGCAACACAGAGAGGTACTAAGGAACCTGTGTGTTTCAACTAAGGCTGGAGACATATCTGAGTAAAAACTAGATTGAATATTTCCAAAAAATGGGGGAAAATGGCCCATTATGTGTTTGTTTCTCCCAACAGTCCTAGGTGAAACTTGAAGCCTGTATGACATTTAGCAGAGTCTAATCCACCTGCTCCTCCACTTCCTCTTAAAACTTTGACCATGCAGACTTCATGATTTCAATCTTGTCTGTTTTCCTCCCTCCTCTTCCCCCCACACTATTTGTAACATCTTGGCTGATAAAGAGGCCTGGAGATCTCAAAAGCTTGCCCACAATTTTGTGCATATTTAGTTGGTGCAAATAAAGGTATTCCCTGCCCATGGATTTTGGAATTATGAATGACTTGCTCCCTGGTAGCTCCACGTGCTTCTACAGGAGGTTATACAGGAATTGTTTCAGTGATTGAACCTGGCCTGAGGGCTGAACTAATTGTTTGTCCAGCTCTGCTATGCATGATTGGCTTACTTGACTGTAAGCATGGACAGCCCCCATTCAGGTTGGGACCATGGTGATTAGGGAGGGGGACTTCACCTGCTCCTGTTTTCATCCCAAAATTCCACCCCTTTCATGGGAGGGGGGGTTAAAAAAAGGAAAAAGTCTGCATTGATTCCAACGGGGCCATTCCCCCCCTTTTTACCACCACCCCCCGTGTTTGTAATTTCAGGACAAAAATGGGAGGGGGAAGCTTATATCCACCTCTCCCAAATTGCCATGATCCTGATCCAAATTGGGGCTGCGTGTGCTTACCCTCAAGTAAGTAAGCAATCATACATAGCTCTGCATGATTAGCAGAAGGTTTAGTTTGGCCGTCAGACAAAGATTTAATGAGTATTGTATGTTTGCAATGGGAGTCTTCCTGTATTTCTTTACCTTTTTCTCAGTGTTTTAGCACACACACACACACACACACACACACAGGATGTGGAATATAGTCCCGGAAGGAAGGGAAAAGTGTGGCGTAGTGGTTAGCCAGTGTGGCGTAGTGGTGAGAGTGGGAGAGGAGGAGGAGGATTATGTAAGCCACCTTGAGTTCCTTGTAGGAAAAAAGGCGGGGTATAAATGTAATAAATAAATAAATAAATACATAAAAAGGAATGATGTGGAATTGGAGTAGTGATTGCTGTCGCATGTGAAGACCACACACTGTTCCATGTTCATCCCTGGCTGTAATGCAGATGAATGGCAGCTAGTGGCAAGTGCTGCTGAGCACAGGTAAAGCAAAATGAGGGCACTGTAACTAAGTGATGAAAAAAATGAGAGTTCTTAGTTTCTCCTGTTAAAATGCCTTGGATAACAATGCTGAGAAAGACCTCTGTTGGATACCTGCGAGATCTACTCCCCCCCCCCCGCTTAGGTCATGCCCCTTCCCCTTCCCCAGGACCCTGTTAGGTTTTGCATAGGCAGAACGAGATTACCACCTGACATCGGGATTATCACCTGACCTGGTGGGTGTTACTTGAGTTCAAGTACAGAAGGTCTTTGGTCACGAGACATAGTCTCGAGGTGATGTGACTCAGCAGCCTTGAACAGATTTGGGGTAAACATGTTGATGAGTAGGTTGTGCAACTGGGTGAGTAATATCCTATTCATAGATGCAGGGTCTGGGGTATATAAGCTAGCACACTTGCTCTGTTCCGTCATTCTTCCTCATCTCTCTCTGCTGCTTGTTCGTCTCAGCACGACATGTATCTTGATCTGGACTTCACTTCATCTAGCCTTACCACTGGGGTATAGTTTTTGAGTCTGCTATGATGTAGTGAGTAGAGATGCATTGATTGCCTTAATCCCATGTAATTGGGTCTTACAAATAAACTCTTTAATCTTTATTAACTGCTGTTATCTCCTCCTTCCGCTTGCGTGACTGGGACTGAGGGTCATTGGCTAGGGGAGCTTTTGAACCCGGGTCAGTCCAACTCTCACATCGGTTATGGGCCCAGATAAGGATCAGATTAGGATCTGATGGTTATCTGATGGGCAGATAAGCCACAGAGACGCAGTTTGGAAAAATTCAGCAGTTATAGAGTTAAAGGAATTTGTTTACTATTTGTAAGAACGGTTTGTAAACAAACCGGAAGGCAATGCAGTGTTGCTAAAGCTGGAGCTGATAACAGCGGCTTGGAATGCAGCACAACTGAAAAATGCAGAAACAGAAAGACGGAGGATTTTTCGTTTTGAAAGCAGCTGAAGCGGAGGTGCCAGGCTTGGCAAAATCCAAGGCTACAGACTGTGAACGTGGGTGCCGGTTCGGGCAGCTACTAGGCTGAACAGTCAACAACGCTGGACACAAGGATTTGTTTTCCACAGCTTGCTGGTGTGATTGTCAAGGAGTTGTATCGGGCAAGGAAATAATCTTCAGGAGGCTCTGTGTGTCAACTCGTTTGAGTCAAGGCTACAGCAGCAGGAGGATCATATTTCACTTACAGTTTGCTTCACACAGCAGCGGGTTAGCTATCTTTTGCATTGTATCAACAAGTGGCTTGGATTACAAATGCGTGGATTACGTCTGACGTGGGTAAAGCGTCTGGAGCGTCACGTCGCAGCAGCAAAGTCACGTGTGACAGGAATGTATCATGGGAAACTTGATACAACAGCGGAGGCTGTATCAAACCAGCGGAGGCGTGGTTTTGAAACAACGGAGAAAAGCAGCGCGGCAGTTTTGAACAGAGAAAGCTGTGCTTAAAATGTGAAGCTGTTCTTCATTTTCTTCATGTGGGATCACAGAAGAAGGAGCTTGAAATCAGCAGGGGTGCTGCTGATGGGACAAACTTTATGTTTTAACCCAGGACATAACAAAATGGACATTATTTTGTTGTGAGCAAAAAACAGTGGATTGTTTAAACGAAGCTTTCTGTGTTGGACATGAATAAACAGGAAGAGGACTATGCAAATGGTCAGAGGTTTAACAGTCATGTTTTTTGAAAATGTATTTCTTGAAGGTTGGATAACTTGGAATCAAGAAAGTGTAATATATGCTTTAGAAATGTCAGGAAATGTACTAAATGTATATATGACTTGAGTATATTGTGGATTTTTCTGTAGCAAAATGTAAAATACTGAATTAGTAGGTATGTTTATATAGCAAAGCTAAGAGATGGATTATTTCTTTTATACTGTAATGGTGTAAATAAAGAAATGGAAAGTTGTACTGATGCAACTATAAAAAAGGTTAAATGCTTATATGTATGACATGTACATGCATGCATATCACATGATTGTTTGATCATTTAGATTCACAGGCCTGTGAAAGAAAATGCAAACTTTGGTGGGGAAAGCATTGGAAAATGTAATTTTCACATGAAAGGTAATTTTGTGCACATATACAAGGGATGCTAGCTTCAACAGGTAAACTGGAAGGCAAGCTGAAAAACCAGTTCATTTCATTTAAATTTGTTCTTGGTGATCTTGTGGGTACTCTGATGGTTTTTAGAGGAAAAGCACATTATTTCATGATGTCAATTGATCAATACACGAAGTACAGGTTGTGTACATGTTAGATAGAAAGCTGGAGTATTGAACAGAGTCAAGGTGTTTTGTGCTTGGATGGGAAACAAGCATATTACCCATGTTACCTATTTCTTTTCAGATATGGGGAAGTTCAATTCAGTGCATGTTTTGATGACATTTCTAACAGGATGTGATATTGAACACATGGATTGTGTAGAAGAGTAAACAAACACTCAGAAGAGGTGATACTAATTTGGATAATGAGGTTTGGGTAGAAGCTCTTAAATGTTTTGATTATGTACATGATAGAAGTTTTAGTTCTGTGTGATGAACTGTACACCTTATAGAAAGTAGTGTAGAAAGAGGAATCTTCTGGAGAAACATTTCAGGATCTTGGATCTGATATGTAGGTACATACACCTCAAAGTTAGAAGAAATCTGTAAGGGAGCTTACATGAGATTTTTCTAGAAATGAGAATATTGTGTTTTACATGAACAACACTTGGATAGTGAGATTATCTAGAAGTGTTAAGTATAATGCTAAATGAAAAGGTGAGATCATTTTTCAAAATTAATTCTGTTAATGCAGGAGATGCATCAAGCTCAGAGTCAGAATAGAAAAGCATTTGCTGAAAGACAGTCAGTGAAATTTGACAAACTCTGATACACATTTGGTTTAGTGGAGATTAAACAAATGATTGTTCATCATTGGTGCAAATTTATTGGAACAGGAACCTGATAACTGATGAAGTAAGGAACAGGTGAGTCAAACAACCTGTGAGATATCAGGATGAATTTGCAGGAAAAGCCATTTGAAACTTCAAAATTTCAAAGAGGTGAAAAATTGTCTGTTAAGGAAGCTGAACCATAGCTTCAGGCTATGCAAGCTGAGTTGAATTCTTTGGATAAAGAACAAAACATGGAAGCTGGTGAAACAAACAGCAGTCCATGGAACTCATTGTTACCAGATAGATTTTTTAAGTGAAAACTAACCAGATTGGAAAAAGGTTATATGACAAAATAGCAAGATTGGTTGCTTGTGATTTTTGCTTTAGTTAAAAGGAGCTGGAAAATCATAAGTGAGTGCAACAACAATTTGCTTTGAAACAGTTAGACTGATGTTTAAGAATGTGGAGAAGATGTAAGAATATTTCACAAGTTGAAATATTGGAACATAAGCATTTTAAATGAGAGGAAGTCTTTGGAAAACTGTCTGAGAATAATTTTCTGTAGAAAAGCTAGAATCAGCTGGAGGCTGGAATTCTGTTTGAACTCAAACATTGCTGAATTGTGATTTGCACAGAGAGGCAGATCAATGTTTGTTTGTTAAGCAGAAGGAACAGGGACATAGACTGTATGTACTTTGTTTAGATGGGTGATCTATTGTTTTTTCTGGACAGATAAAAGCAATATGATATAATTGATCCAGGGTTTGGAATTTCATTGAATTGAAACTGCTTGGTGGTGGATCAACTGTTTATTTGTAAATAGAGGTTGAGGGAAAGAGAACCAAGAGGGCAGTACTTACTGCAACAAACCAGAGAAATATCATGGATGTGATTGAGAATTTGGAGATAGTTAACTCAGTGCAAGACTCCAAATAGTTGAGGATTTTCAAGCACATGCTGATGGAAAAGCAGTTTGAATGCTACACAGAAGCATTGGGCTGTTGAGCTTTACTGTACAAGCAACAAGGCCAGGTATTGCTGTCAGTGTAATGGGCAGACTGTTAGACCAACAGGACATGCTTGGAGAGCTCTGAAAAGGAGTTGAGTGTTATCTGGAAGGAACATCACACTTCAGACTAAGAGTTACAAGTCAGAGCACAGGTGGCTTACAGATTCACAGAAATGCCAGTTGTGGTTGTGATAGTAAGAACAACAAGAACACACCTGAAGTTTGTTATTTTTATAATCATACTTTGTTTGATTGATTTTGTAGAAACAATCATCTAAAAGTTGGAGTTCAACTGAAGCAGAACTGAATGCATTGTATTATGTATTGTGCTATTATGCTATTGTAAAGCTTGAATAGTTATTGCATTTGTTTAAATAGTTTAAATTGTAAAAAAATGTTTAAATGATGCTGAGATTGATGTGAAAAACCTATTACAGTTTTTTCAGGAAACCAAGGCAGAATTGCTATGCTGCAGGCAGATAGCAATACACAACGTTTTGGGTTTGCAAATAAAACTGTGTCATAAGGAGGGATACATCAGAAGTGATTTGATAGTGGTTCAAATTTCTGGCAGGTAAAGTAATTCCTGCAGAAGTTTTTTTTATCAAAGTCCATAGATGAAGGAACAGCATCAGATGTCAACAACGCTGTTGCTGTTGTATGAAGTAAATAACCACGTTCTGCGCGAATGCAAAAGCAGGGGGATGTTAGGTTTTGCATAGGCAGAACGAGATTACCACCTGACATCGGGATTATCACCTGACCTGGTGGGTGTTACTTGAGTTCAAGTACAGAAGGTCTTTGGTCACGAGACATAGTCTCGAGGTGATGTGACTCAGCAGCCTTGAACAGATTTGGGGTAAACATGTTGATGAGTAGGTTGTGCAACTGGGTGAGTAATATCCTATTCATAGATGCAGGGTCTGGGGTATATAAGCTAGCACACTTGCTCTGTTCCGTCATTCTTCCTCATCTCTCTCTGCTGCTTGTTCGTCTCAGCACGACATGTATCTTGATCTGGACTTCACTTCATCTAGCCTTACCACTGGGGTATAGTTTTTGAGTCTGCTATGATGTAGTGAGTAGAGATGCATTGATTGCCTTAATCCCATGTAATTGGGTCTTACAAATAAACTCTTTAATCTTTATTAACTGCTGTTATCTCCTCCTTCCGCTTGCGTGACTGGGACTGAGGGTCATTGGCTAGGGGAGCTTTTGAACCCGGGTCAGTCCAACTCTCACAGACCCTTCCCTTTCCACTGACTGCCTATTCTTTTGTGGTATTCAGGAACTGGTGCAGTCTTTTCCCCATTCTGAAAGGTTGAAATGTCTCTCCAAAGGCTCAGTTACTGCCGGTAAGAGCTTTAAGCTAAAATATGTTGATCTTTTTGGTATTTAGGGCCCACCTTTTTTTGCCTTTGGACCCAAGCCTAAGCCACAGGTGAATCAAAGGTCTTTCTCAGAAAGATAGTTCTGTATAATGTAAATCAAGAACTGCATCAAACACCTGATCGGATCATGGGAGAGATACACCGGCAGAGGGAGCCAGACCGGCTTCCTGCACCACTTCACGACATCAGGTTGTTGGAGAAACTGCCATGTTTTTCAGCTGAAAAGAACCACTTGCGTCTTTTTTTCTCTCGTTTTGTGTGTGTTGCTAATGCTACTTTCAATGTGCACGTACATTATCACACAAGCTATTAATTCTGCTGAGCTTCCCATTAAACCAAATAATTAATATGGATATTAAAAAAACTGATATAGTACCTTATGCTTTGGAAAGTAATTTATAATAGGAAAACATTGATATAATTGTACACAGTGAAATATGCACAAAAAAAGACATGTTTATATATTAGATCTGGGGAACAGATGATTTTTATGAAGCTTGGAGTATGAAATCTCAATTCCCTAAGCACAACTATCTAATACATTAAGCTATTGTACAGAACAGTAATTCAAACATATATTTTAGTCTTGTATCTTATCTTTTTTACAACTTTGATCTGTACATCAAAAATCAGATAAATGAGCTATAGCTGTCTGGATACTCTGATTCTAGAGGAGTGCAGAAAAAGCCCAGCATGTGGTATTATTAACAGAAAACAGATCCTTGAGTTTCTCAGGTATAATTTTTATAAAGCAAGTTTCTAACCCTTATGTTTGCAAAGATATACTGAAGAGTATGAAAGTGAAGCCAACAATAATCCATGTCAAGTATATGGATTCCTATCAAGATAATCCATGTTTAATATGGAAGCTTTAACCACTGTTAACATTCTGATAGCTTCCAAATGGTGGAGTCCAACAGTTCCCTGTATTAAATATTTGTTCCATAAAATTTGAAAGAAAAAAAAAAGAAAAAGAAAGAAAAGGTAGGGCTGTCAAAGTTAACAGATCATAGCTACCATTCATTATTTTTTGTAAACAGTGATATTATTTTGATTTAAATAAGTCTAGGTGATTTGTGATAGTTTAAAGTTGTACATAGATCTTTGTTTGATATTGTCTCTAATTAATCTTGTAGTTTGTTCTATTTCTATGATACATCGTGGTTTCCCCCCCTATGTAAGTAAGAAGACGGTTGTGCTGATAGTTTATGCAATATAGCTAGGTATATATACAAATAGCAACAGTATTGTCATACTGAGTCAGGTTGCAAGACACCCTTTATTCTCTGTTTGGGAATATGCACTGCCACCACTCAGGTGATTAATAATAACTCTCTTGGCCTGAACATGTAAGATTGCAGACTTCTGGCTTGTACGTATGGAGAAGCTTTCAAAGAGCTTCCTTTAATCTAGGGGAGGTGAACCTCCACCCCATGGAGCCTTCCTTAATTCCTCCATGATTTAGTTTATAAGGAGCCCCCCCCCCCCCGAATCCTTGTTGTTATCTCTGATCACAGTGGGATACTCTAACCATCACTAGACTTTTCTGGAACATCATAGTTCCCATAGAACATATCAGCTAATGAAGGAATGTGCCAGGCAATTCCCCCTCTCTTGACCAACCCCCAACCAGACAACAACATTTAATCCGAAAGTAAAATAGAAGCAAGAGTTTAGGAGATGCCATGTGCCAACTCATAAGCTAATAGATTTGTTTAATGATATCTCCACTGATTAGGAGGTGAGGCTTTTGCACTTCACATAGCTCCTTGCCTCACCATGGATAACAGAAGCAAAATAAATTATGAAAAATGCAAGTTTGCTTAAACTCATTGCTTATACAGGTTGCAGGATTCAGCTGGCACATAATTTCTATTTTTATTTATTTAGTTTATTTTAGGAGCCACCATAGTTGCTGTCTAACACAGTTTGCATTAATATGGAAGTTTCCTGCCCCCAAACATTGATAACAAATAATTGTGGGCTACCTGAACTCATGTGTCTCTCCCCCCCCATATAATTAGAAACTCAGAGTACAAGAACACAGATTGCATTTTTAGTGCTCTTATTTTTCACTTCAAAACACTGTCTCCTCTCTCACAGGGGAGCCCTTGCCCCAGACCAGCTTTCCCCCTTGCATGAGGAAAGCAAGGATACACAACCTGAAAAACACCTTTATAAAGCAAGAAGCAAAAGGCTATCCCTGTTTTACTGACATACCAAAATCAGACATTTCAATCAAAGCAGATTATACTCAAAAGTCACTGACAGGATCAAAAGGAAAACTAAATCATATAGACCTGGTTCGCATGACACGACAACCCACTGTGGGTAACCAGCCATAGCGGGTTGTTGTGTTGCCCGAACCTGGTATCTGCAGGGTGGCTTATTTGTCACAAATAAGCCACCCTGAGTACCCATGGCTTGTTTTAGGATTGTTCTTGCCCATGATGGGTTGTCATGTTGTCTGAATCCAGCAGGGCAATTTTATTGTGGGTTGTTGGGAACAGTTGCAGAGTTGCTTGGAAAGATCGGCAAAAAAGTCTCTTCTGCTGGCTTTTTGCAGCCTCGGCGGTGCAGTGACTGCCCTTCCACAGATGTCAAAATGGCACTTTAGAAGGACCGTCACTTCTTCCCTGGCCTTTTTTTTAAAAGTTGTGCCTCAAAAATGTTCAATTGGGGTCATAGTTTTTTATTATTTTGTCGGTCTTTCACAAGTGTGCAAGTGCACACCTATAAGTATTGGCAAGATGAGGTTGCCTATCAGCTAATTTGCTCACAGTTGCAAAGGACCAGTGGAGAAATAACAGTAAGAGAAAGGAGGGACCCAGTAGCACAAGTCGGAAGCACCAAAAATGGGAGGGAAAGCCAAAGGCATAAATGCACCAAACAGGGGTGGGGGACAATATCTCTCCCTTGGGGGTGTGATCCTCTTGGTTTTAAGTGTTGAACTGACACTTCTCAGTGTCCTCCACCTTCTCTGGGTCTTCAGCTACTCCAGAAGGGGAGATATTAACTCCTCCACCCCTTTGCGTGGCTCCTTTTCAGACCAGATACTGCTGTTGTTTCTGGGGTTCACTGGCAGTTTCTTAAAAGGCCACAGAAATATACGCAAATTTAATGGCTGGGAAGTAAATCGCACACCTTCCTCCATCCCCATTAAGACACTACACTTCAGTAAGGGTCAGATGCAATAAGGGTGCAATCCTATGCATGTTAATACAGAAACAAGTCCTACAACTCCCAGTTGTAGGACTTGTTGTTTCTGTCTAAACATGCATAGGATTGCACCCTGAGATAGTTTATTGAGTACTGCTATTTACATCACTAGACTCAGTCAACACTCCTGTAGGGGGTGAGCAGTCAAAACCTCAAGCCATATATGGGCACATGACGTAATTGGGACCACAGAGTCTCTGCATCCTAGAGCAGACACTCTGTGAATATTACCCAGACCTCCCCTGGTGCAGGATGTGGGCGTAGCCAGTGCCTTCTCTTCCTGCCCCGGGAAACAGTCTGAGCCATGAACTTGTGTGTGCAGCATGTCTGAAGATGTAGCTCGGAGTAGCAGTTCTGAACTTTTCCCAAGTTCAGAACACATCGACTACCAAATTATTCCTGCACAACTGCAAATACATTCTTAAGCCTGCCTGTATCCAATCTGCAAGATCTGAGTGAGTAAACTCTGTTTTTAACCTCCAAAAGACTGTTTGTCTTATTGGTAGTATAAGGGAGAAGCCAGGTAAAGATCCAGTCAGCCCAGAAGGGCAGCCTGTAATTGCCAAATGCTATTGCTGCTTTAACCAGCAGCTCCACACGCTCACGTTTTTCCGCTGTAGTTGGGGTCCGCTCTGCTGTGCTTGCAAACGTGAGAGGGGAGAGATAATAGCTCATAATATCATCTCCCAGCTCTTTTAGCAATCCCCAACAACTCCAAAGTATTTTCCTTTTCAGGGATAGGGGGTTACATCTCTCACTCCTGGCTGAGGGATCAAACAAATAGTTATTATGGCCTTCATATGGGGCATAAGGAGTTGGGAGCCTCACCACCTCTGCTTCTCCACCTTGTGTTTCCCCTGCAGCCACTCTAAAGCCCAAAGCTTGTTATGGTTTGCTGTCCCTCTAGGCCAGTGATGGCGAACCTATGGCACGCGTGCCACAGCTGGCACGTGGGGACCGCTCTGCTGACACGCAAGCCAAAGGTCGCCAGGGGCACAGAGCTCGAACAGAGCTCAAGAGCAGGGGGGTGAAGCGGTCGCTCCTGCCCGTTGCGTGTCGCCCGGCATCCCGCAGGTTGCCTCCTCTGCTGGGGAAGGGCCGAGAAGGTCCTCCCGGGGTGGGGCGGGCAGGCCTGGAGAGTCACCGCCTGGCGCCAACACTCCCCGGCGGCGGCATGAGGCAGCGTCATGCTGTGCGCCCGGGCTCAGGCCGTGACGCGGCACGCTGGGCCGATGGGCCTACCTGCTGCCTCCTTGCCGCCCGCGCGGGCCGCGCCGCCCGCGCTAGTCCTGTCGCGTCACTTCCGCCGCCCCCCCCATCGCATCATGTCCGGCGCGCTGGTCCCCCGTGCTATGTTTTTGGCGGGGAAAACCAGGGCAACAGGGCTGTTTAAGCCCTGTTGCCCTGGTTCCCCCCGCCAAAAACATAGCGCGGGGGACCAGCACCCCGGACATGACGCAATGGGGGGGCGGCGGTGGCAGCGGGTCCGGAGGCGGCGGTGGGTCCAGAGGCGGTGGCGGGTCCGCCGGCGGCTTGAGTGGCACAGAGAACGCTCCGCACCACTCAGAAGAGCGAGATCGGGCCACCGCTACTGCGCAGGAACGAGTGGCGGAGAAAATCGAGCCCAGGTAAGGCATGTCCCATCCGCCCGTCCTTCCCCCATTTTGTACCTGGGACCTTTTCCTTCTTTTTTCATTTCCCTCGCGTCTTGCCCCCCAGCCGCCTCATTCCCTCCTAGCCAGCACCTTCTTCTCCTTTCCCCACATTCTCCCTGGCTTCATCACAATCCCCCCCCCACTCTTTCCCCCAAACACTTGAGGTCTTCTCCTTTCCCCTCCAGATTCCTTACCTCCCTCCCCCGTTTATTTACATTTATTTACATTTATTTATATGTGAATTATAAACCACTAATTATTTTTAGCATAAATAAGAACTATAAACTTTCTACAGCCTGAAAAATTGCATGCCCAATGCAAACTTTTACCTAATGCAGTGTTTGCAGTCCAAGACATAAAGGTTGTTTAAAATGTGTTCAGCACGTTTAGTTTTCTTGTTTATCTTGCTCATTCTAGTACAGGTTGACTTTTACTTTTACTAATCCAACACCTGTAGAAGCAGGGAAAGGACCCGGAGTAAAGCTTGCCCCATACAATTTCAGTCTGGCATATAATCATATTACTAGTTGAGAATCCCTTATCCAAAAATACATGCGCCTAATTATTTAAAAAGTGTATCTAAATTACCTTCAGGCTATGTGTACAATGTAGTACTATAAAAAAAAATTGAGTTGATGTTTTTTTTCAATAAAAAACTGTTTGTATCATTGAAAGCCCTGTTATTGTGTTTTTCTTTTAAGACAAAAGATGTTAATTAGTTCAGACAACTGTATGAATTGTTTTTACTAAACTAAAACCCCGGTATTCAGGTTTAATTGCAGTGTTGGCACTTTGAAATAAATAAGTTGGTTTTGTGTTGCAGTTTGGGCACTCGGGCTCAAAAGGGTTCGCCATCACTGCTCTAGGCCCTGCAGGTATTTGTAAGTGAACAGCATAGAATCTTTCGGGCTAAGGGAAGTAGCTATCAGAGGTGGTCAGAGTAAGTCCATCTTCCTTAGCTTCTATGCTGACTGGCCAGAATTGCTCTTTTCTGCCCATCCCTGATGGTTGCACCTTCCTTCCAAGCGAGGCTTCTCTTCTCCCAGAGGTCCCTTCTCCTCTTTCTCTCCACTTGCCCCCCTGTTCTTCTTTCCTTCTACTAGGCAGCCATCTTATTACCTACCTCTCCATCCAGCTGCCTCCACCTCCTCCAGGCTCTTCAATCACTCCTAGCTTGGCTTTTCTTTCCATCTCCTGCTCCACACATGCTATGCTACTGCTGTGCCTTTTCAACTCTAGTTTGGCCCCACCTTGCTTGTTAAGCTGAAACTTATCTCTGCCCAGTCACTCTGATCTCTGATGAGCTGTCCTGGTCTGTTTCTTGCAGCTATCACCCATATTTGGAACCTGCAGGAGCTGGTGAATCCTGGTGGTTCTCCACAGTCAGTCATTGTTGCTTAGGTTGTCTCGTCCGTCTCCATGTTCCGGAAGAACTCCATGCAATGGATGCTGAAAATTATTGGCTAGACCAGTGATGGTGAACCTATGGCACGTGTGCCACAGCTGGCACGCAGGGACCTCTCTGTGGGCACGCGAGAGGAGTGAGATCAGGCAGGGGTCCCGGGCGCCTCCTGCCGCGAGGATTCCCCTGAGGGGCAGGAGAGCAAGCGGGGAGAGGCGAGGCGGGGAGGGCAGCTGCCGCTTTAAATGCTCGGTTGGCTGCTCTCCGCCTCTCGCGCTCACTCTCTGCCCTCCTCCTCCAGCCTTGCCTGCCTGCCTGCCTGCCTGAGAAGCGGTGGCTGGGCTGCCGCTTTAAATCTCCGCCTCGCGCGCTCACTCGCTCTCTGCCCATGGGGGGGTAGAAGGGGCTGGGGGGGCTGATGTGGAGGAGTCAGGAGACAGCCCTTGCTGGGTCGGGCTCAAAAGACACACTGGCAGCTTGGAGGTGGTGTGATTTAAGCTGTGGTGGCTTGTGCGATTCAACTCTAAACTAAAACCTTGTTATTCAGGTTTAATTGCAGTGTTGGCACTTTGAAATAAATAAGTTGGTTTTGTGTTGCAGTTTGGGCACTCGGGCTCAAAAAGGTTCACCATCACTGGGCTAGACACTCTTTACTAGACCTTTACCACCATCATGAATCAAAACAAGTTTTGAGCTTGTCTGTGTAACTGCAAGGAGACTGCTATGATGCTATTGGCTGAGCCTTTTCTTTGCTTAATAATCTAATAATATTCATGGTAAACATATAATTCTATTAAACAGTGTGAAGTAAATGTAATTACATTGCATTCTGAATTCATTCCTAACTGAAATTCACAGCAGGATATTTCATCAAGTTATTATGATCACTCTTCTGATAAAACTATAAAACCATCTTGACAAAAGCAATAAAGGGCTGGTAGTAAAATGTACCTCTGATATGCTCTTCCCCTACCCTTGCATAGATCTGATAAAAAATAAGCAACACTGAGTTCTACAATTTCAGGGCAGTCAAAGAAAGCAAAACATAGTTAAAGTCAAAATCCATTTTGGATAGCAGTGACAGGAAAAAGAGCAAATGAAGTCTGTCTCTTGCATTTCAGAGATGTAAACTTCAATCCTATGCATACTTACCTGGAAGTAAGCACTATCAAACACAGTGGGACTTACATCGAGTAAACATACAAATAATTGCCTGAGGAGTGGTCTTCATCTCAGTGACCATTCAGTCATATTCACAACAATGCCTCCTAATATTTCCTCTGATGGATTGGGACCAAGTGTATGTGGATAATGCATGTATGGTCCCTAGCACTGAATCTTCATATCCAGTAATCAGGGCCTGTGATCACTACCCAGAAAACAATCAAAATAGGAATGTACTTGGCTACCAAAGTGAAAAGATTATATTTGCAGAAGGGATGTGCCTCGGATTTGACTGAAGTCTGTGCTGGGTTGGGCTTCCCTCCGGAGTGACCAGAACTGAACCTGGACCCACACAAAGCTTATTGTATGACTCTGGCTTCATAAAGCCAGACAGACAGGCTATCTCCAAAATAGATTCTTTTGCTTTTGTTTCTCTGTAGTGCTGATGAGGGAGGAGGGAGTGAATGCAGTTGAGTGACTGACGGGTCCACCTTCTAATTATAGGGCACATTTTACCAGGGCTTTCCAATCACTGTGCTTAGCGGGAAGAATGTGGCCCGCAGTTTTATTCTTCATAAAACTGGCCATCTGCTTCCTTTTCTCAGTTGCTAAAAGAGTTATCCTATGGCCCCTAGACAGTGCCTAGAGGAGGGCCATAGGATGCTTCAGGTTCAGAGATCTGAGGTTGGAAAAGAGCTCTGACCTTGGAGTTGGGGATCTGCACGCAGATCACCCTCCCCCCCACCTTGCAGCTGGCGTGGAATGAACCACAGCGGCTGCTTCTCCGAGGTCATAAGGGTGACTTTGGAGAAGGGGTAAGGAGGGCATTCCAGGAGGCAGGGAAAGGAGGAGACTGGGTCATTCAGGATATGATGGATCCTGGCGGCGCTTCAGCCTCCTTCCATCCCCATCTGAAGTACTGCAGCTAGATGGCCGAAACTGGCTGCCTAGCTGATTTGCAGGGTGGGAGGAGCAGAGAGGCAAAGATCGCCTCTGTGCTCCTCCTGCCCCGTACAGGATGAGCATAATCCTCTGAGGTCAGAGGCTTACAGGTGGGGCATCCCCATTGGACTGCGCCATAAGTTGTTCTGTAGGAAGCAAGTGACAAGCAAGTCAGATGTCTTATATTATGCTGGCAGGTAGGGTAGCTTCAAGTTCTGTTTGTTCAGGATTTCAAAATCATTTTCTTTCTCCTTCTGAAATATTAACTCAGTCTTTCTCTCCAATTTTTGCTGAGATTTTTTTCTGTGAGATACCCTACCTTTATCTTTTTCTTGTTTTACTTTCTTGGTTGTGCTGCGTTCCTGCTTCTGTGTCTTTGTGTAGAATTAGGCAGTGAATTTATCATCCTTTTCCCTAGTTAGCAAAAAAGAAATTATTTACATCTCTGTGACATGTGCCATTTCAATACAAATTGTTAAAAAAAAACACAACAGGTAGAAGGAAAGGAAAGTGAATCACTCCTCCTCCCAAAAACTCCCCTTTGTCATAAACCACTGCACCTATCCTTCTGAAATTTGCTGGCTTCTTATGTAGGAACACATTTAGGTTGTCCATCATGTTCAGAACGATGATGACCAAGTAATATAGGCATCCTGTTTTGGATACCATCCATTTCATCCAATTCAGCCAGTGTGGAGTAGTGGTTAGGGTGCTTGACTGGGACTCAGGAGATCCAGGCTCTAGTCCCCACTTGGCCGTGAAGCTCACTGGGTAACTTTGGGCCAGTCACTGACTCTCAGCCTAACCTACCTCACAGGTTTGTTGTGAGGATAAAATGGAGGAGGAGGACTATGTAAGCTGCCTTGGATTCCTTGCAAGAGGGAAAAAAAGGCAGATAGAAATGTAAAAATAAATAAATAAATAAGAAATAAGAAAGTTATCAGCAGTTCCCTTTTAAAAATATATATCAAAATATATAAAGGTGTATAGCACAAAAATAACTGCACTTATGCTTCTGAAATTTGGCAGATGTAATCTCCTCCTAAGGAGCTACTAAGCCTCCAAATTCTAATTCTGACAAAGAGAAAAATGCTATAACTTTTATTTGATTTCCCATGATAGTCAATGGGAGGCATGAAGCCTCAAATTTCCGAATCTCTACTCAGTTCCAGTACCCAAGTCAAAGCTGACAGCATCTAAATCAGCTGGACCAAACCAGGTCATTTCTGAAGTGTCAACTTAGAGTTAGCGTTGAATCTTGAACACCTCTAAAATTTTCCAGAAATAAACAAACAAGGGTCCTGAATAATACAACCCATTTTGTAACAGTTATTGTGGTTCTAGGGGGAAATGAAAAGGGGGGGGGGGAGTTGTGACTTGCTATACTAGAGCAGCCTTTCCCAATCTGGTGTACCCAGATGTTTTGTATCCCATCAGCCCCAGCTAGCATGCTAATGGTATGGGAATGGTTAATATGTTGAGGTAAAAAAGTTGCTAGTTTGCCTCCAAAGATATAATGCAGGGCTCTCCAACCTTGGGTCCCCAGATGTTGCTGGTCTACACTACAGCTCCCAGCATACCCAGCTAGCATGGCTAATGGCAAGGGATTCTGGGAGCTGTAGTCCAGCAACATCTGGGGACCCAAGGATGGAGAGCCCTTAGGCTGGAAGCTTGCCAAGAGATAGCACAGCTGATACAGTTGCTACGTAGAAGGCAATATCTATCCCCAGGAAAATGTACAATTCTGTTATAGTGACATTAGAGGTCTTCTACTTTTATACTGGACTATGGCAGGGGGCAAATATCAGGCACTGATAGGTCCAGGAAAGAACATTCTATTTCCATTCATTAGTAGTTAGTTATTAGAACCATCACTGCAGTGATTCTGCCCTGTTAAATGATGATCAGGGGCAGCTTGTTCTAACCTTTATAAAATGAAAACACTTGGACTAATCTTTTTGATATTTTCCAGTATTAGAAAGAGATGTTGGTGATACATACTCTGAAAATTTCAGGATGATTGGAAAAATTTCTAGGAAGAAAGAGCAGTTTAAAGACAAAAAGCAAGAGAAACCTGTCAAAAATGGCTTTGAAAGAAGTGTTGATGATGACCACTCTGTAGTCACCCTTCCTGAAGAAACCAGAAAATTTTAACCAGAAACAATTATTTGTATTCTTTAGAGTTGGTGGGAAACTGGGTTTTTTTCTTCTTCCAAAGTTCCATTTCATTTAGTCTTTAAAATAAACATTTTTACATGTAATGATAGTCAATGGGGAATAAAGATAAGCACGGGCATGCTCTGTCCGTAGCTCCCTCTGTCTCCCCCTCCCCCAGAATGTTGAGGGGGGGGGAACTGCCATTTACCTCATATTATCAGTGGCTGAGAAGGAGAAAGATAAAATGACACTATTTTAGCCAGTTGGGTGGGGGCTGAATCTGCTGAGAAAGGTGAGGGGGGCAATTCTGCTGGGATACTGGCACATGAAGACAATTCTCCTCACACCCCGATTTCCCAGCAGATTCAACCCCACCACCAACCTGCCAAACACAGCCCACCAAACAGAACTTGATAAAAGCTGGGAGGACTCCTTGAGTTTTACTGAAGGGAGTAAGGTACAGTGGTTAGATTATAGACACCACCATCATGGCAGCTATAGTTAAGGTGGTCAGTAAAATGAGCATTCTGCCCTTATAGGAGGTAATGGGGGGGGGTGTCATTCAAATCTTTAGAAAATCAAAATAGTTTGTCCGCTCTTTCTGAAATTTACAGGTGCCAGAAAGAAGTGGTGGTTTTACATACTCTTGAAATTTCAGGAAGATTGGTGAATGTTTGAGGGAGAAAGAACAGTTTGAAACAAAAAGCAAAAAAATAAATAAATCCTTTCCTCTGTCAAAAGTGTCTCATAAACTCTCAGCCTAAGCTACCTCTCAGGGTTGTTGTGAGGATAAAGGTGGCACATGCCATATAAACAAGCATACTAACCAAGGTTTCTTAATTCCAGTGCAACAATCATTCAAGCAGTCTCCAAACACAGATACAAAAGGCAAAATGGTTCCTTCTCCTGAGACACTCTTTAAAAGATTTTATCTCCTTCTGACACTGGCTACTGGAAAGTTCATATAGATTTCATAGATCATAGAGCTGGAAGGAGCCTACAAGGCTATTGAGTCCAACCCCCTGCTCGATGCAGGAAACTAGAGGAAGGGTCTCCCATCTAAGTAATAACTAAGTAATAACTAAGTAATCTAAGTAATAACCAGGCCTGACCCTGCTTAGCTTTCCACGCTCAGACAAGCTGCAACTCAGAGAGAGAGAGAGAGAGAGAGAGAGAGAGAGAGAGACTGCTGGGGCTCATTTGTTAATTTAAAAATGCATAAACCTGGATTTGATTTGATATTAGATGTTGACATGGTGTAACATCCCGACTGCCACTGGCTTGCTTGTCAACTCTATGATATCAATTCAAAAAAAAGCCAAGAAATTCAATAAACCAAACACTTACAGCTTGTGGAAAACTGATGATGAACAACTTAGGGCCTTCTATTTCTCTCGTTTTTAGAGCAGCCTTCCCCAGCTTGGTGCCATCCAGATGTGTTGGACTGCAATTCCCATCATTGCCAGCTAGCATAGCCATTGGCATCCTCTTTTCCAGAATTAGGATAGAACATATGCGATCCACCAAAACAAGTGCAGGCTATCTTAAATGGAATGAGAAGACAACTAATGAAACCTGAATTTCCTAATCAAGGCAGTTCTAAGATAGTCTATTTGACTACACATGTCTTAGAGTTCCTCGGTGAATCTGTTCTGTCCTAACTCAGGAAAAATGGATGCTCTAGAACAGCCTTCCCATCTTGGTGCCCTCCAGATGTTTTGAATGGAAACTCCCAGCATTCCTGACCATTGGCCATTCTGACTGGGGCTGATAGGAAATGGTGTCCAAAACTTCTAGAGGGCAGCAGGTTGCAGAAAGCTGCTCGAGAACAGCTTTCCCCAACTTGATGCCTTCCCCAACCATGCTGGCTGGCAAAGATGGGTGTTGCAGTTCCACTCATCTGGTGAGCACCAGGTTGGGGAAGGTTACCGTTGTGGTTATAATACCTGCAGGTGACAGTGACTGTGTTTGGGAATTGTGTTTTCCTCCCCTTGTGGTGAAGTGGCCATATGTACAGTTGGCTGCAATCCTATGTACACCTAGATGGGAGTAAGCCCGATTGAACTCAATGGGATTTGCTTTTGAGTAATATATGTACAATATAATTCTACTGCTAATTAACTTCTGAATAGTACTAGGAAAATGTATGCCAGTGTAATAAACTATTGTGTATGAAGCAGCCCCTATTAAAGGGGTGCATTAAAACATATGGGCTTTCTGAATAATAATTAAAAAATACATAGAATTTTACAAAGTTACAACTTGTATATTAAATACAAAATTTGTGTACCAAAGTGTTGCAGGGTTGGGTTTTTTTGTTTGTTTCTTTTAAAGTATAATGTTGAAGTTGACATCATGTCTTCCTTCATCATTGAATAAGGTAGCCACTTACACATGAACCAAAAAAGAGGAAATGCATCACCTCCAAAAATCAGTGCTGTTAGAGCATTTTAATCAATGCTGTTAGAGCAGGTTATGGGGAACACAAAAAAATATTTTTGTCATTATTTTTTTAAAAATAATTGTTACATATAAGAGTATTAGGTGCTGGTTTTGCCTTGATCAGACAAGGCTGAGCATATGAAGAAGAATCTTCCATGTTAGTCCCCAACACCATATGTCTTACACATTCAATAAACAGAAAACCTATGCCATGTATTGAGAACTAGTTCTGGAGTCTGCAGAACTGCCTTGATTAGGTATTCAAAATTCCTAATTGTCAAAATCCCTAATTCCTAGTTGTCTCCTCATTTGGTTTAAAGTGCTGTACCTTTTTTTTGGAATTCCTTGGTGGATTGCCTGCGTTCTATCCTAATTCTGGAAAAGAGGATGCCAATGGCCATGCTGGCTGTCAATGAGGGGTGTTGCAGCCCAACACATCTAGAGGGCTCCAGGTTAGGGCAGGCTGCTCTACAAACAAGAGTAGATAACAAGTTGTTTGTTATCAGTTTTCCATAACCCCACAGTCACCGCTGCATATCATATTCTCCATCCCATCCACATGGTTTATCTGCTTTGGGAGAATGAGAATTTCACTTGTACTTTCTGCCTCCTTAGGAAGGGTGTGGTGTTAAGGCCTGTGAATGTTACCTCACATTTTCCCTGTTTGTGCTTGGTTGAGAACTTTATAGCCTTAACTTTTGTTTGTAAGCTGTAGGTTTTGTTTGTTTGTTTGTTTTTGGAATAGGACAATGGACTATTAGTATTCTACACTGTAACTTGTGACTGACAGCCAAAGCACTCATTACTTTATAGATTTCATAGAGCATAGAATTGGAAGGAGCCTACAAGGCTATCGAGTCCAACCCCCTGCTCAATGCAGGAAACTAGAGGAGGGATCTCCCATCCAAGTAATAATCAGGCCTGTCCCTGCTTAGCTTTCCACGCTCAGACAAGCTGAGCCAGAGTGAGCCACAGGCTATTAGCTACAGTATGTAGTTATGACTCTTTTTTTTTTTTTTTACTCCAGAGCAAGCACAGTTAGCATGGGGTGTGGAAGGTAAGTGACCTTTAACCCTTCCCCTCTGCTGCATTCCCAATCCATATCAGAACTACAATGGAAGTAAAGTAAAGAAATGCATAGAGGATGCAAAAAAATATATATGAACAGATAAAATAATGATTGATCACCATCACAGAAGCTAAACAGGTACATCTCTTACTGTCTGATGAAAAAAGTACATGGTCATATTTTCAAGAAAGGTCACTGTGTGGGTTCATAAACTTTGTCTAATCTAATAATCTATTGCCACAAATTATTTTACCACTGGCCTCAATACAGATTTAAAACTAGAAGCGGACATGAAAATAGGACAGAAATAATGCTGAGGAGATGCACTTGTGAATTTCTGAAGATTAAAATTGTCAGGATGAGCCCAAGAAATTACGGTGGCAGAGATGGAAAATCCGAAGGGCCATCTCTCTAGATAATTAACATGGGGTACAATCCACTAGGAGCATCCCTTGCACAAGCCCACTTGAAATAAATTATACTTGTGTAAGAGAACATCCAAGTAGATCGTGTTTTATGGGTCATCTCTGTCTGCCTGCCACCCTTCATGGAACCCCTGATCCAACTTCTGAGGCTGCCTCTTCCTCTTGCCTCATGGTAGGGCTGTTTCTTAAAAAGTGAATAGGTTGGATGCAAAGTGGGTGATAAGGTGGCCCTTTTAATGGAGAAAATTATTATTCCATTTCATTTAACACCCTTTTGTGCATGTTGTCTTTCACATTTTGCAAATTCATACATTAGCCTTCAGCACTTGAAGTTTCATGCAATCAGCCATGTAATTAAGTTTAGCCAAGACCAGATACTTACACTGTTCTTGTGAAATATCTTTTAGTAGCTATTAACCTCATTAGAGCCTTGTCAGCTGGCAACTCCCTAGCTGTTCTGAGAGGCAACTGTGCCCTACAAAAAGCCCCCTGGTTGATACAATTGGTGCCTGAGAGTCCCTAACTACAAGAATTCTGAGGTAGAATTCTCTGAATGATAACAGATTCTACTGGTATTCTATCTCCTGTTCATGTAAATGAGTCCCTAATGAGAGATATCAAGGCGGCATATGGTATATCAATAAACTTGAGGAAGTGGGTGAGAGGAGCCATTATTCTACACCATCCTTAATATTCAGCCAAGAGAAAAAGAAAAGTCAGTACAGACAGAGATTTCAGCTACAATGCCATGAAGATAAATTTAATAATTAATTGCACAATACCGCATGGTGTTCAGCCATGAAGAGAAGTAGAAAAATAAGGGTAATCATTTATAAAACCAACACAATGAGGCAAAATGTGGCATGATGTTAATCACATGGTTTTCCCTTCAGTGCACATTTATTTCAAAAATAGTCAGTGCAGGGCTCAGTCCAGATCAGGGCCTTGGTGCAGGGGATATGGGGAATTTAGCCCTTTGCCCCCCATTGTGCATCCAGTCTGGATCAGGCCCCCTACACCTGCAATTTTCATGGGGAAAGGATTCCATTGGAGCAAATGGGAGCTTTCCCTCATTCAAATTGCATGTACGCCCCCAATCTGTATTGAGGCCACAGTGGGGGGCAGAGTTCAAATCGCCTGTCACAAACACCAAGTTACCAATCTGGATCAGCTTCACCCCCTAATCCTACGGGAAGTGTATTTAAGGTCAGTTCGTATTGGAAGTCACAAAGATTTAGTTCTTCAAGTACCCCTAGGTGTGTGTGTGTGTGTGTGTGTGTGTGTGTGATTTCCACAGCTTTTATCTGAAGTAAGTAACTTCAGTTGTATAACCATTGTCTCCTCTGTTATCTGGAAGCAACACTTAGGTTATACACATAGGGACTGAACTATGAACCTACGTGGTCATGGTCAGATCACTGTCCGCTGAGATTTAGACTGACGGTGGCTTTTCCCCTATGCAAGGGTGGGGAGCCTATTAAGATGGTTTGCCCCTTGAGGCTAATAGTTCCAGATGGTTTCCAGAGGGCTCTAGGGGGTTTTCTAGGTGATATGGCTGGTGCTCTTGTCGAAACCCTGGTCGATCTGTGGAAGGCAGAAATGACCGAGACAGTTGACAGGATCACTCCTGACTGCCCTTGCTATAGTACAGCTTATATGGCTCCATCATATACCCCAGAGCTGAGAGCAATGAAACAAACTAGGAGGCAGCTTGAGTGCAGATGGAGAAAAACTCCTAGTGGATGCAATCGAACACTGATGTGTGCCTATGGTCAGGTGTATTTAGGGTCTGTGAGAGAAGCAAAGAAACAACATCTTGCTGCCTCTATTGAATCTTCTGTTTGCCATCCACTGGAGCTTTTCACAGTAGATCCATCTGAGTCCCGTTGTAACACATTTGTTAGGCACTTCCAGGATAAAAGCTCTTGCATCTGCCAGGACTTAAACTCCAATGATACTGCAGATGAATCAGGTGAGCTATCCAGACCACAGCCTGGTCCAGTTTTCTTGGATGATTTTCAGTTGGTATAGCTTGAGGACATTGACAAGGTGCTTGGACAGGTTTGTGCAACCACTTTCGTATTGGATCTTTGCCCCTCTTGGCTTAGAAAAAGTAGCAGGGATGGAACAGCTGGCTGGGCCAGAGAGGTGATTAATGTCTTCTTATGAGAGAGAGTGGTCCCATGCCCTCTGAAAGAGGTGGCGGTGAGACCACTCCTGAAGAAATCCTCTCTGGACCCTGAAGATCTTAACAACTTTAGGCCGGTGGCAAATGTTCCTTTCCTGGGCAAGGTCCTTGAGTGGGTGGTGGCCAACCATCTCCTGGCACTCTGCAATGAGACTGATTATTTGGATCCATTTCAGTTGGGGTTCAGGCCAGGTTTTGGTATGGAAACAGCCTTGGTTGCCCTGTATGATGACCTATGTCGGGAGAAAGACAGGGGGAGTGAGACCCTGTTGATACCCCTGGATCTCTCTGCAGCTTTTGATACCATCGACCATAATATCTTTTGGGTCAATTGTCTGAGTTGGGAGTGGGAGGTACTGCATTGCAGTGGTTTTGTTCCTACTTGGATGGTTGGCTCCAGAAGGTGGTGCTTGGGGAATATTGCTTGGCCCATGGATTCTCCAGTATGGGGTTCTTCAGGGGTCAGTTTTGTCCCCCATGCTATTTAGCATCTATATGAAACTGCTGAGCGGGGTCATCCAGAATTTTGGAGTGTGTTGTCATCAGTATGCGGATGACATGCAGCTCTACTTCTCATTTTATCTTCATCAGGTGAGGTTGTGGATGTGCTAAATCAGTTCCTGGCTGCAACAATGGACTAGATAAGGGCTAATAAACTGAAGTTCAATCCAGACAAGACTGAGGTGTTGTTAGTGGATGGTTCTTCTGTTTAAATCATTTTAAATTTTGTACATTGAAATTTTTATACTGTTTTTTATCTGTGGTTGCTTTTGTGAATTGTTGTGAACCACCCAGGGAGTTTTGGCTATTGGGCAGTATAGAGATGAAATAAATAAATAATAAAATAAATAAACATGGCCCAAAATGGTGGTTTTTATGTGATAAATGGATAGTACCACCTTGGACTTCCTGCCTGAACAACATATATGAGAGCCAGTGTGGCTTAGTGGTTAGAGTGTTGGACTGGGACTCGGGAGATCTGGGTTCTAGTCCCCACTCAGTCATGAAGCTTGCTGGGTGACTTTGGGCCAGTCACAGACTCTCAGCCTAACCTACCTCATAAGGTTGTTGTGAGGATAAAATGGAGAGGAGGAGGACTATGTAAGCCACCTTGGGTCCCTTGCAAGAGGAAAAAAGATGGGATACAAATGTAAAAAAATAAAAATAAATACATGCACTTTGGTGTAAGATGGTAGCACCATCCTGGATTGGATTGTATCTGTGTGGATATTTTAATATGGTGCTTGAGAAAAAAGAGAGCAGGACCCAAGTGTCCATAGTTCTACTTAAGCAATTAATCTTGCAGAAATTTGGCCCAAACTATGGACTGGATACAGCCATAGTCAAACTTAAGAGTAGACTCATTGAAGTCATTAGGACTTAAGTCAGTAACAACTAACTTAACTCCTTTTGATTTCAATAGGTCCACTCTTAAGTATCACTACAGCTGGATCCAACCCTATGTCAGGGAGTTTGGAAGTGAAAATGTTCCAACTCCTCCTCCAGGAACATAGATAATGGCCAGATGCTCTATCTGCCAGCCACTCTGCCTTCCTCACAGGCAGCATGCTCATCTATTGATGCACAACTACAGAGAAAAATGCAGAGAACACATTTTAAGTCAACAAGTTTTGCTTACGGTTTATAAGCAGCCCGAGTAGCATTACAAACTGCTTTAAATCTGAGGTATATTTCTTTTCATTTGTATAACATTCAAAGTGATTTTTGGAGGCAGTTATCCTTCAGATTACTTGAATTCTATCCTGCACAAAGGAAAGGTACTTAATGTAGCATGCAGTCCTGGATAATAGGAATCTGCAGTTTTTCATTGAAAGAAGCCATGGGATTGCATTTAAATTAATTAGAAAGATGAGGTTTGATTCTTGCTCGGAGGCTTTGCTGGAAAAAGAAATCTTTAAAACTTCTCTAACTTACAAGAACTTATGCAAAACTGGTAAGATATTGAGCGAGAAAGTCTCAAGAGCCTACGGGCTGATTCACAGAAGGCAACCTTTCTCCTCATCACACATGATTACCTACAGACAGGATTCATGCCAATTTCTGAAACAGAAGTCACTGACATGTAGGAACCAGCATGAATCTTACATGTAGGTCATTGCTTGACAAATAATACATCTATCTCTTTTGCTATATGTACATATGATGAAATATGCATGTGTACATTTATTACAGCTTATGTATTATACACAGGATTCCTGAAAATTATTCCACAGATATGATTTACATGTAGAAAAGTTGAATTGTGTTAAATGTGTGAAGTCATCCAAAGTTACACTGAAGGATCCCAGCTTCTAGTCTGTCAGGAAAGACAGTACCATGAACATTGGGGATGCAATGAACAGCGGTGGTTTTGTGCATATTGCATATTCACAGTGGTGACTGGTGCAACATATTACTCTGTTAAGCCAGCCCAACAGTACGGAATAGGGAGGGATGAGAAATGGGAAGAATTTGGTTTGGTCTGCATGTTTCAGTGAACCTACCTAATTCATACAAAATACATTTATTAGGGAACCTTGCATGCAAAATTTTGTATATTGGGGAAAGTTGCATACAAATTTGGGGATGTTGTGAGTAAAAATAAATGCATTTTTTAAGATGATGATGATGATGATGATGATGATGATGATGATGATGATGATGATGATGATGATGCATTGGACAGAATGTGAAACTGACATGGACCAGAAATGTGAAACTGACATGGACTGCTTTATCCATACCTTGGGAGAATATGAAATAGCCTACAAATTTTGAGCATCAGAGCAGTATTGATACTGGTAGCTTGCACAATAGCAAGGTCATCAGCATGTTGATGGGGAACAAGGACAATAGTCTGGTCACGTGCTCGGCACAATAACAAGCTGGTCAGCATTTTGAACAGGGAAGGGAATGATGCATGTTTATGGTAGGATGTGACTTAACCATTTTTGGGAAATCCCACTCTTGCAGAAATAGCATATGTATTATCACCAAAAAAAAAATTAAAAAATGTAATGATGTCTGGCAAGGCAGAAATTCACATGAAAATCATTTGGAAGTTTTCACATTTCCTCAATGAACGTAGCCCCTGTTTCTTCAAAGAACTGTGGAAACCCAAGAACTTTTGAAAATGGTTGTTGTAACATTTTTAATATACCTGATATAATGATGTGGTCAGCCTGTCTTTTATTCAGTACAGTTTTAGGCCTTCTCCATTCCAGAAATGTAGTGAAAGCTCAGTCAAATTTAAGCCATAGGTTTATGCCATATATTTTCAGAACAGTCCAAAAATGCTTGTCAGTAGCTTTTCTCCCATGCCCTGCATATACTATTCCTTCTATTAAGGGTTGGTGTTTTGTTTTGGGGTTTTTTTGGGGGGGGGGTTTATGATGCCTCAATGATATTTCTGCAACCATAATATGTTTTGGAGAGTCACAATGTAGGTCCTTGTTGGTCCCAAGGGGGGGAAAATATTATTCATATGAGCCAGGCTTATTCTTGATGCCAATTAGATTTCAGGAGAGCTATCTCATTGTAGCTCATCTTATCATTGTGCTGTTCCAATCTCTCTGCTACCTGACGGCATGCGGGAGGCAGTGCTCAAGGACTGCAAATGCTTACACTCTTTGTGGGCCGGAGTTAATGTGATTGGTCAAAGCCTTTGATAGAAAATGTATATCTTAACCAAAATCTGAAACCCCACTGCAATGGCTTAGTAAAGGCTTAAAATTAAGCAAAACAAGGGGGGGGGGGAACCCAAATATATAAGAGTTGTTTCCACACTGTGCATGAAGTAAAATTCTAGGTAAATTTGGGAAGTCCTTTTCCAGTGAAAGATCTGTAGGAATTTTGAAGGAAGTGAAATAATTTCAAGATTTTCCAAGACGGGGAGGGTGGTCTTGCACCACTGAAATCAATAAACCTTTATGTTAAAGATTAAAGGGCGGCTCATGTTGCTTATAACTGAAGACATATAACACAAGATAATGAGTGAAAATAGAGAGAGCCTGAAGCTGACACTGTATTTCCTTTGCTTCTCCCAATCCCACTTCTTCAGTTTGTGTGAATGTGAGTAGAATTGGTGTTGCTCTTTTTGTGGTTTTTTTTTTCTTTTTGCACACATGAATGCTAAGTTGCAGCTCTGCTGTACTCCTGACATCTAGCACAGACAGCAATGCGAAAACAATTCCTCACACCCAGAGAAGATAGCCTTCTAATCCACCACTTCATAGTAGGGATGGAAAGATCTGATAGTTGGCATTTTTGGTCCAGCTATCTCCATCCCATTTCTGCACAAGCTTCGTAGGGATGTATGAGTATTTTGTTTCAATTCACACGGAAATGCCCTATTCGCTGCCCTGAATGTGAATGGGAGTTTAAAAAAAACTTGGGTTGTTTGATGTGTGAACCAGGCCAATGTGACCTGCTGGAGCCTAGATAGCTCCCTTGTGTTGTAGTCCCAAGCAGCCAGGGGGAGAAAAGGAGTCACAAGGCATAGCTGTTGACTTGTGCTCAGTCCTGTGGATAGCAAGTTATGCAGGCCAAATATAAAGCATGAACAGATGACCTGTTGGGTATTTCTGTCCCAGCACTGCTGATCCTTCTGGTTGAGATTATAAACATATTTTCTTAGAAGTAATTCCCACTCATTTTGATAGAGCTTACTTCCAACTTATTTATTTATACATACATACATACATACATACAGCCTTTCCAGGCAGAAAGCCCACTCAAAGCAGTCTACAAAATTAAAATGAGCAATTATGAAGATAAAATATCAGTATTATAAGAAGAAAACATTCAACGATGATGATATCAACAACAAAATAGCAGCAACCATTAAAATTCTTCAACTAAAGACCAGTCAAGTAATAGCAGATTCAAACAACCAGGGCTTAAGGCACCATGTAAAGATGGTCAATGAAGGAGCCATTTGCATTTCCCAAGGGAGAGTGTGTCACAATGATGGGACTACCACCAAAAAGGTCCTGTCTCTCATGCCCAACAGCCTGCTGGATCTTACCGGTACGTATGTGAACAGGGCTTCAGTGGCTGATCATAAGGGCAGGGCTGGTTTGTATAGGTGCAGGGAGCCCATCAAATAGGCCGGTCCCAAGCTGTTTAGGGCTTCAAAGGTAATGACCAGCACTTTGAATTGAGCCAAGAAATGCACTGGCAACCAGTGCAGCCAGTACAGATCGGTGTTATACACTCCCATCACCTGGTCCCCACAGATAATTAGGTAGCAGCTGCGCTCTGCACCATTTGAAGCTTCTGAACTGCCTTCAAAGGCAGTCCTCTGAAGAGTGTGTTACTGTACTTCTTACTACTGTTAACACAATATAAGCATGACTTCTGGTTTAAGATGGCGAAGTAATTGGATCATCGTCTGCGTTTCTCCTGATGTTTCAGCTTTCAAGACTCATTTAAGACTGTCGTATCTGGTATTTTGTATTTGTTTGGCTCTTGTTTTTATTCTATCTGCATATTTGCTGTCTGTGAGTTGCAGAAGTGTTTGATTACGGCAACTGGTAAGGCAAGAAAGGGTGCGGGCACACCGCCCACTCCTCCACAACCTCCGTCAGCCAAGGTTTCTAAGCTGGAACAAGAACAGGAAGAAATTCTTGATATGTTTTGATTCTTGATATGTTGAATTTCCGTGGCGCAGAGGGGCTCTCTGGCCGCTCTCCGTGCCGCTCGGTCAGCCACGCTGCTTGCACACGCTCCTGTCATGTCACTTCCGGCTGGCCGGAAGTGATGCGACAGGCCCTGCGCTGATGCAGCTAAACCCTGTTGCTGTGGTTTTGGCGTAGAAACCAGGGCAACAGGGCTTAAAACGGCCATCACAGCCTTTTTAAGCCCTGTTGCCCTGGTTTCTACACCAAAACCGCAGCAACAGGGTTCAGCCGTGTCGGCGCAGGGCCTGTCACGTCACAGCCGGAAATGATGTGACGGGAGCCCGTGCAAGTGGCGTGGCGTGACAAACCAAGTGGTGGACTGAGCAGGCGGCAAGGTAGGCCCACGAGTCGCCACGAATATCGAGGGGCTGCGAGCGGGGCCGATTTCGGCCCACTCAAGCCCCCCGATATTCGTGGTGACATCCCTAGTCCCGGATGCTACGTTATTTACCTTAAAAACAGGGAAAACTTCCTTAAAACAGCTGTGATTTGCATAAGTGGAACTTTGTTTTTTAATGTTAAAAACAGCATAAAATATGTTAGAATATAATGTATTTTATGCTATTTTTAACATATAAAAACAAAGCACTGCTTATGCAAAACGCAGCGGTTTTAAGGAAGTTTTCCCTGTTTTTTACGTAAATAACATAGCGCCAGGAACCCAGGACTTCTGGGTGGAGTTTAATGTCAGACTGACGCTCCCTTGAAATCGAGGGAGACTGGCGCGGCGAGAAATCCAGTCAAGAGGTTATCTTGGCTGGTTAATCTCCTCAGAATAAGAGGATGATCTAAGAGTGATTCCCAGCATATCTCTTAATTGCTCTGTCTCTGAGTTTTTTTGCAGTTGCTTGCGTGAATGCAGCTTCTCTCGGGGAGGGGTAGAGAGTGGGAGAATCCATCATCGCTCACCGCTGCTTTGGAGTTCTTTTTTTTTTTTTTAAGAACCTGAAGAACGACAACTCCATTTCTTAAAGATTTATTGACAATTGGTAATAAAGAGGAATTTTATCCACAATCAGGATTAAATACCCTCGCCTCTGGAATACTAAAAAGAAAATATGCTTTAAAAACTTCATAATGGGAAGATCAACAAATGTGTTTTGAAACGAGAAAGAAAGAGGTACTGTAACTCCTTTTACTTTGAATTCTGGAAATGTTTAAAGCAGTTGTAAATTTTTACTGCTGACACAGACAAGATGGCTACTTATGATTTGTTGCTGGGGTTAGCCGAGGAGCTGATGGAGCTGTTTCAAGCATTCCAAAATAAACTGCTGGGGAGATTGGTGATATCGGAAGTGCAGAACAGGGAGGACGAGGCAAAGATTGATATACTGGGAGAGATAACAACTGAACTTTTGAAGAGAGACAGCAAAAAAAGGGAGGGTTGCCAGCGAATCGGACAGTGAAGATGTTTTCGGGAAGCCATTCATGGAGAACTGGAAAAGTGATTGCTGCTGGGCTACTTGGAGAAAGACAGCTATGGGGGCTCACAAGGGGAAAAAAAGTATTTTCTGGAATATGAGCCTGAAAAAGATGCATATTGTGAATACTGTGTTTGATCGGGGGAAGGTTTGCTGATTATCTGATGGAATAAATGGTTTGACTTATATTATGATAATTGCTGAATATTGGGGGAAGGGGGAGGTTTTTATGTAAGAAGTAAGAGGGTTCAGCTTCCCAAATGGATTGGTGGGAGGAATCCAAATGGGAGAAACCTCAGAAGATCGAGGGGGGGGGCGCCGCCATGAGAGCCGAGGCGGCGGAGAGGTGAGCCCCCCCCCCCATCTTGGGTAAAACCCGTAATTGTTTTTGTGTCTGTTTCAGAAGGGTCTATGGACCTTAGGTTATGTCTTATTCAGCAAAAACTTTTGTGTTTTGTGTTTATTGGACACCACAGCATCTTTTTAATAAGGGTTTGTCTAAGTCAGCTAACTGTTGGAGGTGTAATACTGTGAATGCTTCATTTATACATATGTTTTGGCAATGCCCAGTGATTGCTTCTTTTTGGGTTGAGGTTATAGTACGGATAAATCTAGTATTAGAATGCTCCTTAATATTTACTGATGCACAAGTTCTTTTAAATTATATACCTGCTGTATGGAATTTATCACAAGGAAAACATGTGGATTTTCCATGCCATCTTGACAGCCAAAAGACTGATATTATAACACTGGAAAGATAAATGCTCACCTCCTATAACACAATGGACTGAGGACCTAATAACACTTTCAACATTTGAGCAGCAGGTGATATTTAAACACCACCTGCGGATGGATAAATACATGGATATTTTGTCTGCTTTTTCTGATGTTTATGCATGCATAACCATTTTTATTGATACTTTTTTAAAAAGAAAGACAAAAAAACAAAACACAAGATAAGCACTTCTCATATACTTGCCACAAATACTGTTAAACATGTTTATTTCAATGGGTTCTTAACTTTTTGTTGGATTGACTCAGACATTTCTCCAGACAAATACAAACAGAGCACTGAGCAGATTCTTACAGATTTAGGAGGTTTAAATCAGATATACATATTTTAAAATACAAATATTTCTTAAATGCCCTAGATAATCTGAATAATTTGATCTTTAAATCATGGATTATTTCTAACCAAAAAAGAATACAAAATGTGTTTATACATTTAACAGTGGAATCTGTGTGTGTGTGTGTGTGTGTGTGTGTGTGTGAGAGAGAGAGAGAGAGAGAGAGAGAGAAAGAGAAAGATGCCTACAGCAAGTTTTATTAGCAGACAGAAGCAAAGGCTTATAACCATCTGGCATTTTGACAGAAAGGATCAGCCGCCTGACTGTTGCTCTTTCATTCCTTTGAAACTACAAGGTTAACTGCTGGCCTGCCTTGCAGGTATGTAACAGCAAAAGCATAAAAAAAAGTTTTGGTCTGCCACATACTCTTTGTGTTTACTCTGGGAAAAAATTAAGCTAGAGAGAGCTTTCCCATTTATCCACATTTCTGATATTTCTTGACATCCCTATATCATTATCTGCCCATTTTGCCCAAGTTGTTCTGTAAGCACACGCAGAATGGGGGAAAGGTGTGTGTGTGTGGGGGGGGGGGGAGACGCCACTGGTACACAGTAAGTCCTCCCCAATAATTCATAAAACACCAGAAAATAAATGTTGTACAAGTATTTATATTACATGAGCTATGTGGTGCATCAGATGCCTGTCACAGTTGAGGGGGAGGAAACCCTTTGCAACCTGAGTTTTGAAAGAAAGAAAGAAGAAAGAAAGAACTGAACAAGCTAAGTTTATCAGACTTGTTTTTCTAGGAAGCTTGTGCTGTTTACACACAGAACTGATTGATACATACATATACAGTACATCACTTGCTTACTGAACACATGTTGGCTCACAGCTGCATGTATGAACAAGACAAGGCTCCTAGAAAAATGTCTCTTTTTTCTGGGTTACTTAGCTTGTTCAGCTCTTCTTTCAAACTTAGCTTGGAAAGATTCTTCCACACACACACCCTCATTTATGACATCCGCCCCATCACAGATATTATCTAACTTGCCTTGACTCTCTTATATACCAGTGCCAAGAGACCTACAGCGTCATGTTTAGCTGATAAAAGTCAGAGATGAGTTCTCTCTGTGTTTCATTTCTAGTTTATGTGTGTGCATCTTTTGTGTTGCCTTTCCCCAGGAAACTGAAAGATGGTGGCGAATAAAACTAGAAATTGTGTGCAGAAAAAGCTCGTCTAGGAAAACTAATAAATAGGCACAAGGAGGAATAACCCCTCTTTTTATTACTTATTTTATTTGATTCACTCTTTCTCTTTCATTCCCAGTTCCAAAATCACATATTTCAATATATCACATAGCTGAATTCTGTTTTTCTTTATTTACCATGGGGTATTTTTGTAAGCCAGTGTGGCATAGTAGTTAGAGTGTTGGCCTGGGACTCGGGAGGTCTGGGTTCTAGTCCCCACTCAGCCATGAAGCTCACTGGGTGACTTTGGGCCAGTCACTGACTCTCAGCCTAACCTACCTCACAGGGTTGTTGTGAGGATAAAATGGAGAGGAGCAGGAGGATTATGTAAGCTGCCTTGGGTTCCTTGCAGGAAGAAAGGTGGGGTATAAATATAATAAAATAAAAATAAAAATGTGATGCAGGAACCTTGCTCAAGCTAAATAGGTCTGGATCTAGTAAATCTCTGGATGGGAAATCACCTGGGAAATCCTTGGATGCTGTCTTGAGTTCCCTGGCAATATAAATGGAATAATGTGTGGAGCTTTCCCATAGTGCATATGGGAAATATAAGAGCCAGTGTGGCATAGTGGTGAGAGTGCAGGACTGGGACTCAGGAGATCCGGGTTCTACTCCCCACTCGGCCATGAAACTCACTGGGTGACTTTGGGCCAGTCACTGTCTCTCAGCCTAACCTACCTCACAGGGTTGTTGTGAGGATAAAATGGAGGAGGAGGCTTATGTAAGCCACCTTGGGCTCCTTGCAGGGAAAAAAAGGCAGGATATAAATATAATAAATAAATAATAAGTCAATATGTAAAGCCTTTACTTTTAGAGCAGCCTTCCCAAGCAAGTATCTCCACACAGTTTCTTGGACATTGGTTGAGAACTCATGAGTGGTCCAGGCAACCACCAACTCTGTACAAACTGAGTCACTTTGATAGTCACTGATCAGGTGCTTCCTGAGCTTTGTAAGGGGTGTGGGTGGACAGAAACGAAGGTGTGTAGGTGGAGAGAGAATTTCCCACAGTGCACTGTAGGGAGAGAAGTAGATTGACTAGTAGCTAGGCAGTCCAGACTGGCCTTTTAATTAGTCATTTTTCTCAAGCAATCCCACCATACCTGCCATTCTACAATCTGTTCAAAGAAATAATCTCACCATTGGATCATTTATTTTATCTTACTGTTAGTTTATTATTAATTTCAGTTTAATTTATTAATTTATTAAATTTACAAATTTAAATTAATTCATTTTTAAAGTATTCATGCACTTGTATTTTAATGCAAAGAAGAAATTAGATTAAGATTTAACAAACAAGCACCGAAACAAAACAACATTCCTTCTGGGGGAGAAGAGACCATGCAGCAGGAGGACATAGAGTGGCGGCGCTAAGGAAATTCAGGGCAAAGAATGTAGAAAGGTGGGGCATCACTGAGCATATCACCAGCTGCCGCATAGATCACTCCTCCCACCAACTGGAATAATAGCACTTTGCTAGTCTATATTGGTAGGCTAGCACCACAAGTGTTTTCCAAGTAAGAATCTGAATCATCCCCACAATTCAGGTCCTTAAAAGGATACAGAAAGAAACGGTCATGCAATGAGTTGGTGATGATTCTCCATTAAAACTGAATAAGCGAATGATGACTTAAAAAAAAAAATCAGCTAGTGTGGAAGTATGCAGAGGCAAACTTTCTGTTACACAGAGGTTCATTCCTTTTTAGCAGCTGTAATCTCTGGCCTCACAGCTGCTCACCAAATGTATACCAAATGCTCCCCTGCTGCTGCCACAAAAACCCCTTAGCCTATTATAATATAGATAATCTCCAGATTTTATTATAATGCCAGCCAGTATGTGGAGCTCAGACAGGCTTTGCACTGGCTGAGAAGATGTCTTTACCTATATAACATGAAAATAAGGACTGGCTTATAGAAGTGTCAGTTGTGTTTGCAGTTTCCTTATCCTCGATATATTATGAGCCTCCACAGTTTCAGGGGCTCAATTGCACTGCTACTTTCTCTGCTTCCTTGCTCAACATTAATATGCTTTAAGTGAATCTGAATTAATTATTTGTTATTTATTTACATCATTTTAGTTATACACTGAATTGCTTTAATACTCCCACATAAGAGGCCCTACATAAGCAAAAGTTCATCGTTGTATTTATACATATGCTGGGTTTCTTGTGCATTCAATGTAAAAACAGGCTGGCTGCACACTTTGTCAGCAAGAAAAGTCATATCCTGAACTCCTAATACAATATGCAAACGAGATGAGTTATGCAAATATAATCCAAATCAATTGGGTTCCAGGATTTCATAATAGACTGCCCTTCCCTCCCCCATGGAATGGAATTTGGTTGGAAAATTGGGCAATAAAGGTATTGGGACTAGTGCATGAGCACTAGATTGAACCTCCTTATCTAGAGAAAATGTACCTCAGAATATGAGATGCTGGGAACAAACAATTGGGCAGGCCTGTTGCTTTTATGCCCTGCTTTTGCAAGTTTCTCAGAGATCTGGCTGGTGGGTCACTGCTGGAAACAGAGGGCTGGAGTAGATTGACCTTTGGTCTGATCTAGCCCTGTTCTTCTTGTGTTGTTATGGGACCACAAAGTAGGATGATTAATTGATGTACTATCCCATCTAGTGATGACTGGTGGGTCTTAACATTGTTATTATTTGCAAGATCCTGCAGCAGGATCTATGCATTGAATTTGCTCCCATATCCCCGCAACAGAAGAGAAATTCGGCAGCTAATTTGTTTGGCATTTCTGCAGAACTGGAGGGTCCAGGAACCCTGCTAGTATGACACTTAAAAAAAAAAAAAGCTGTGCTCTTAAATAAATTCTTGAGAACCAGATGGTAGGTGAAACCTTATTCTAAAAAACACAAAACAAAACACCACACAACCCCTTGTTCTCTATGAATAATCCTGTCATATTTTGTATGCTTGGCACCATGCCGAATGTCAGCACTCAGTATAACCATCTCAGACTGTATGAACACAGTGCATTCCACACACATTGGTACTAGATATATTGTGCTGAGAGAGCAGCTCTCCCCCCCACCCCACTCTCCGCTTTCATTGGCTAGTGTTGTCTTTCGGAAAGTTTCCTTTCCCCCCCTTAACTTTAGGCCACAGGCAGGCACAGTAGGTGGTTGAACTAACTGAACGAGAACGGCATGTGTTCTCTTATGTAGTCAGGCACACATTTGTGGTACTTTGGAAATCTCACACTTTAACTGTGAGGCTCAATTTTTCCTTGGCAAAGAAAGTCTTCTGCCTCTCACTTGCTTTTTTCTCCCAGATAAAAATCACATTGTTTTAGTTTACTGCGATGGTTAGCTTTAATGGATAGCCACCACCTTTTCATTTTTCTCTGCACCTGCTAGAACTCTCGAGGCCTGCCTGTTATTGCAACTTTAGAAGTGTACAAGTAAAGAGATGGATGCTTCCTGAGGCCTGTCATTAACAATCACTCAACAAGAGTGGAAATGAACATGCTGATCCTTAAGTCTTCACATAGTAGCCCAGAACTTCCACAAACCTGAGCAAAAATGGGACTTGTTTTTGTCAGAGCACTGCTCAAGTAGGATCCACCAAATTCCTGGGTGACATTCTACTTAGCACAAAGACTAAGTGCCACAGTAGATGTTCTCTCTTGATATATATAGCATGCAGTCACTATCAATTTTTCCCGTACCCAATTACAAGCACACTGGAGGGGATCACCCCGCACACCCACATCCTGTGCTCCTGTAATTAGGTAAGCAAAAACTTGATGCATACTTGCATATTATGTATCAAAAGAACATCTACTTTGGAACTAGCTGACACATGTACACATTAAGGAGGCATATTGAGAGGACGCCTTCTCTTGTATCATCATGCCCAGTCACTGAGGTCATCAGATGGGATGCTCCTGGTGGTTCCACATGAACCTATGGGCCAACTGCAGTCCACTTGGAGAAGAGCCTTCACTGTGGTGGCTCCCTTTCTGTGGAACTCCCTGCCTCGGTAGTTCAGACAAGCACAACATTCTGTTGTTTTCAGCATCTGCTGAAGACATATTTATTTCAATATATCTTTATTTTATTACTTCCTTGATTGGTCAGCCACTGTTTTTATTGGTATTCTGTTTTACAAAACTTTTAATATGGTGTTTTATTCTTTTTATCTTTTATTGTTCACCGCTCCGGAATCTGTTTAGATGCGGAACTTTATATACATCTGTGTAACATAAGCATCCAGCATGATTTGGACTCCAAAACCCACAGAGCGTGTGAAGGTTAATGCATCCTTGGAAGACCTTCAGGATCTGTTAGGATTTGCCTGACATGTCTTTTATGGATCAGATCTAGAACCCAATGGCATATGTTAAGTCCTGAGCTTTGCAACAATCACACCAGCTGGAAACTGGGTAGGGTGGATACTTATGTATTGCCAAAAAGAAAACAGGGGGAAAAAGATGAAATTCATCATGAAAAATAGGACAAAACAGGGGAAAACATTTGCATAACATTTGCATATTCTAATTTATATGTATACATGGAAATTTAGAAATAATAATTTAAATAGAAATACAGTACATCAGTCTGCTCTTGACTGCAACTTCAGGGCCCCTGCTCACCCTTCTTATGGTTCTTTATCTTTAAACCAGACTTGGACTAGACAGCCCTTCCAACATAGGACTCTTCTCTACCAGCTGTCCAAAACAGAGGACTGTCCTCTGTAAAAGAGGACACATTGCCACCCTAAACCTGGACTTCTTCCACTTGTGCTGGAATCTTCCCTCATTCCTGGGGGATTCCTGGGTCCATTTCACTTGCCAAACAGAGGATGTCGTTAGCTGCTGCAGAACACCCCAAGATATGAGTTGTAACAGTTCTATCAGGTTTTCAGGATTAAGCTGCTGGAG
Organism: Shinisaurus crocodilurus; assembly: GCA_021292165.1. Lineage (NCBI taxonomy): Eukaryota > Metazoa > Chordata > Lepidosauria > Squamata > Shinisauridae > Shinisaurus > Shinisaurus crocodilurus. The sequence continues at coordinate 146,778,628 of CM037878.1, read as the reverse complement.
TCAAGGCCATCTGCCTTGCTCAGAATGACAGATAATACGAGCCCTCTGACAACCATCAGGCATATATTACATGGCTCAAAAAAGTATGTGTGAGTGTGGGTTGTTATTTTTTTTTTAATTGAAATCTACTTTGCATCCCATTTTACTGTCCTGTCATGTATACAGAAAAAGGACACTGGCATTTTGTTCTACCTCCTTGCGCACAGCAGTCCAAAATCAGCAGGCTGCAGCCATTCAGCTGTTGTTGCCATATGCCCACAAAGGATAGAAAATGTGGTCTAATTCCAGTTTACTCAGACACAGAATGCCATTCTGCCTCGCACGTCAGTGATGACAGCATGTGTTAGCATTTCCATTTGACATTCCTTTTGATCTATGGGACATAATTGATTTATTAACCTAACTATGTTTTAAAATTCACATATCACAAATCCTCCCTCCCGACAACCCAGTTCCTCCTTTTCTCTGCATTTGCCTTTTGCAAATGTTTTATTTGCTCTATTGGGTGAGAAATTATGATGCAAAAAATAGCCAAGAGAGATAACAGAACACATGAAAAAGCCAAATCAACAGTTCTGTAGTTCCAATCTGGGAAGGAGGCAAAGCCTGATTCCCAATTGTAATTTAATATCCAAATTTAAAATTACAGGGTTAAAATCATAGTTCAGTGACAGCTGGTGGACCACTGTAAGGTAGGAATACATTCCTACACTGTAAGGTAGGAATACATGAAGACGATCGAACACGGGTTAGAGCTGCATCTTCAGCCTACCGGGTGGCGGTGAAGGCAGAAAAAAAGAATTTCTATGCTGCCTCCACTTGCGTCTGCAGAGTGCTGCCCCAGGAGGCTGTTCCAAGTGGTCCAGAGTCTGGTCAGTCCAGTCGCTCCGGACCCGATGGAACAGTCTAAATCCTCCTGTGAGGCTTTAACAAAGCACTTTGCAGATAAAATCAATCGGATTAGGAGTGGGATTTCGTGCGTCGTGGACACAGGGAGTGAGTGGGAGGAGGCCAGTGGCAGACCGGTTTTGTGGGATCGGTTCCAGCTTCTTCCTTCTGATGAAGTGGACAAGGTGCTCTCATCTGTGAGGCCGACCACCTGCTTGCTCGATCCTTGCCCGCCCTGGCTCATTATGAGCTGCAGGGAGAGACTGGGTGAGGGGACCAGGGCGGTGGTGAATGCCTCCCTCGAGGAGGGAGTGATGCCACCAGCCCTCAAGGAGGCAGTAATAAGACCGCTTCTGAAGAAGCCCTCCTTGGATCCCCAAGATCTGAACAACTTCCGCCCAGTCTCCAATTTGCCATTTCTGGGCAAGGTGATTGAGCGAGTGGTGGGGGCTCAGTTGAAGGCACACTTGGAAGAAGCCGATTATTTAGACCCATGCCAGTCGGGCTTCAGGCCTGGACATGGGATGGAAATGGCCTTGGTCACCTTGGTGGATGATATGAGGAGGGCTTTGGATAGGGACGAATGCTCCTTTCTAGTCCTCCTCGATCTCTCAGCAGCTTTTGATACCATTGACCACGGTATCCTCCTGGACCGCCTGGAGAGGTTGGGCATATGAGGCACTGTATTGCAGTGGTTCCGGTCCTTCCTCTCTGGGAGGTACCAGAGGGTAGTTCTTGGGGAGGAGGCTTCGGACCCTCGGCCGCTCACTTGTGGGGTGCCGCAGGGTTCCATCCTCTCCCCAATGTTATTTAACATCTACCTAAAGCCGCTGGGAGCTATCATCAGGAGGTTTGGGGTGCAGTGTCATCAGTATGCAGATGGCATGCAGCTCTACCTCTCTTTCAAGTCCTCCCCAAGGTTGGCCGTTGAGACCCTGTCCAAGTGCCTGGAGTCAGTGGGTGGCTGGATGGGAAGGAAGATGCTGAAGCTGAACCCTGACAAGACTGAGGTACTTCTGGTGGGGGACAAGGGAAGGTTAGGGGATGTTGACCTGGTGCTGAATGGGGTACATCTACCCCTGAAGGGCCAGGTCTGCAGCTTGGGGGTCATTTTAGTCTCCCAGCTGTCCATGGAGGCTCAGGCGTCAGCTGTGAGCTGGGCAGCGCTGTATCAACTACATCTGATACGGTAGCTGCGCCCCTACCTTCCTAATCATCTGCTCCCATTGGTGGTTCATGCCTTGGTCTCCTCTCGCCTAGACTACTGTAATGCGCTCTATATGGGGTTACCCTTGAAGACAGTTTGGAAGCTACAGCTGGTACAAAACGCGGCGGCTCGCCTGGTTAAAGGCTGCCGCTGGCGGGATCACATCACGCCAGTGCTCAAGGAGCTGCACTGGCTACCAGTTGCTTGCTGAGCCGAATTCAAGGTGTTGGTTTTGACCTTTAAAACCCTATACGGCTCCGGTTCAGTTTATCTCAAGGAGCGTCTCCAGCAACACCAAGTAGGCTGCTCAACGAGATCTGCCACAGACGGCCTTCTCCTGGTCCCTTCAGCCAGAGCAGCTAGACTGGTGGGGACTAGGAAGAGGGCCTTTTCTGTGGTGGCCCCCATACTGTGGAACTCTCTCCCCAGTGACCTCCGCCATGCCCCTTCCTTGATTAGCTTCCGCCACTCATTAAAAACATGGTTATTCAGACCGGAATATGGGGTGGGTTAAGATTTTAAAAGTTATACTGTTTTATACTGTTAAATGTATTTTATATCATGTATTTTAAATGATATCATGTTGTACATCGCACAGAGTGGCCGGTTTGCTGGCCAGATGGGCGATTCAGAAATACAATAAATAAATAAATGCGTTTATTCTTGTGCAAGTGAAAACACTGTTCTCATTGCTGCATATAGATGAAGATAAGGGGCATTCCTGGAAATAAATATTAATTTATGAAACTTTTTAATACACGCTTCAACCCTCTTGTTCCCCCACCTTAACTGATGTTGATGACTTTTGTTTTCATTTTACAGACAGGGCGCACCACTGAGACAGTGTGTAGAGACTTCTCAGAGGCTTGAAGACAATATAATAGAGCCATCATTGACATTAGCTTTTTCCTGTCCTGCCATGGTAGGCCAAAGGCACAGAATGGGGAAGAATGAGGAAGGCAGTCAGTACCTGAAGGGGGAGCTATGATGAGCACTAGGTAAAATGAACAGATTAATTGCTAGGTGCTCTTTAATTTTAATGGGGATCCTGATGAGCACTAGTTAGAATAAATGGATGCACTATAGCCAGCTTGTCTTAGTGCTTTTCCTTTGGAAGCCAAGCAAGACCTTCATCTAGAGCAGGAGTAGCCAACTTGTGGCCCTCCAGATGTTTTGGCCTACAATTCCCATCAGCCTTAGTCAGCATAGACAATGATGAGGGATCATGGGGGTTGTAGGCCAAAACTTCTGGCAAGTCATAAGTTGCCCACCCCTGTTCTAGAAGAAAAATGAGTGCAGTGTTAGGATCCAAATTAACACAAAAAATGACCATACACTGAATTATATCCTCATGAAAACATCATCTCCACTTTTCTGGATCTGGGATAACCATACAACAGCATGTTCACTTTTCTGAGTGTGGACAATGTAACCACTTTTTGGTTATGTGAAAATAATTGTAGAAATAGGGATAGTTTTACCTTCACCTATCCTGAAACCTTGTAAATTTCTTACTTGGGACATCTCTAAGCTGCATGCTATTTTCAAAACAATAGGTCCACAAGGAGCATATGGGGATAAGTGCGTCCTCTCTAGGGTACCCTCAAAATGTCAAGACTGCTCTTGCACAAAAAGCCCTATGCCTATTGCCTATTTCTATAGCTATCTGTCCAGATAGCAAATGTTGCTGCATGGGTTTAAGTTGCAGTATTCGCTAATAAGTACAACCTGATTTAATGCAAGATTAAGCATTGTGTTCTTTTCTTTTTTAAAAAAGTTTTTTTAAAAGAGAACTGAAATGGTCAGGTACACCATACTGACAAACTCTAGAAGGATCTAGGGCAAATATTCATAGCTTTGTGCCATCAAACAACATACATCTCTTTGTCTGTCCTAGGACGGGACTGAAATGACCCCCTCCCTATTTTGCAGACCCAAATGCAGTGTGTGTGTGTAAAAGAGGTAGAATGGAAACACTAATGTGTTGTGGTGATTAGCTGAGGCTGAGATACAGAAGTTTGCCTAAAGCAGCCTAGTGAGTTCATGGCAAATGCAGCTTCCAACTTGGAACTTGCTCATTCATAGTTTAGTCACTCAACCACAATGCCACAACAACCTCCCATGTTTGCTCGAGACCTCACTAAGGCCCTTGATTCTTTAGTTTCAAATAACAACACCTGTGAGGGCTTTGTGCCAACCTTTGACAGCTGCTATTGCAAGATCAAAAATGCCACACCAATTTATGCAGCTCTCTTCTGAGCATAAGATGGACTTGAAAAACTGAAAAAGGAAAGAAACAGTTCTTTAAAATGATCACAAAGTGCATCCCCCAGATCTTCTGTTTTGCTGTTACATTATTTTAATGTTGTTGTTTTTTACCTTTCTTGTGATCACAGGAGGTTGGCCTTTCAAGTTATTGGATAAGGGCAGAGAGCCAAAGTCATTACCTCTTTTTGCATTCTTTAATCCTAAACATAAATATTGGTGGGACTTGCATGCCCAAAACTGTGCTCCAGGCTCCATCCATCTGACTAGAAAAGTCTCTACAGAAGTCAGTTACAGTTTTGAAAACGTTTATTCATATCATCATACAGGAAAAGGACAATAGCTCAGTGGCAGAGCACATGCTTTGCAGGCTACAGGTCTATGTTCAGTCCCAAAAATCTCCAGGTAGGACTGGGAAAGACTTCTGCCTGAAATCCTGCATATCTGCGTATTGTTACGACAGATAATCCGGAAGTTAGATTCCCTTAAAGAAGAGAACCTATTGCAAAAGGTTTGGGATCTTTGCCTGGGGTAAAGATGCACACAGTTGGGTGAAGTGCACGCTTCACCCTTTAACAATAAACATAGACTTGACATACTAACCCTAAACTGAGACACAACATACAAACACTGAGCTGAGACACATTGGGGGGGGGGGGAGAGCTGTTTGTTCAAGAAGAAATGTAGAGCAGGTAGTGTCTTTGTTTCTGACGCCGTGGTGTCTTACACAATAGATTCAGGCAGCAAAGTATACCTACTGCATCTCTAATCATACTCTATCATTCTTAGAGAAGTGAAAGTCCCTATGCCCTGGCAGCCTATGGACAGCAAGGAGTGGGGGAAAGGCCCCCATGCTGGCAAGGAAGGGAAAAAATCCATAGCGACCTGTCTTGTTGTTGTTGGTCCTGCATTGGAGGGGTCTTGCGTGGCAGAGGGCAGCAAGAGGTGTGCGCGTCCCTGCTGGCTAACTTCCATTTGCTAAGCTTGAGTTCTTATACCCTTTCTCTGAATTCCTTGCCACGTGAGAGGGGCAAGGGCCCTCTACATTCCCCTGATGTTTGTAATCACCGTTAATCACCCTGTGGAGTGTCCGCCACCTTAATCTCTTTTGTGTGCCTATTGCTGAGGGTATCTTATCTTTTGTGTGTGAGGCTGGGGCTTTGATGGGTGGATGGGTGTTACTGAGAGGGGGAAGCCTCTGTGGGTTCCTCTCACCTGATTAGTTTAAGACTCTGATGGAGTCCTGTCCTGGGTTGGAGGCCATCCTTTTCCCGGGGCTGTTTTTAATTTCTTTTCAGGAGACTGTCTCCTGTCCCTTTAGGCCATGATGTTAATTTGATCACTGCAAGACTTCAGCCACTGCTCATAGCGATGTATCAGAGAGTCTCGAGGTGGCTGAAAGCGGCCCGAAAACGGCCTACTGCCCCCCCCGAGAGTCTCGCGACTTACCTGGCTGCTGCTCGATCCACACTGCGCCGGGGAAAGGAGCTTCAGTTTGCCAGCGCATCAGTTCTGGTTCCCCTGGCACTGCGTTTTTAGCGTACCAATCAATCAATCACTCAATCAAATAGTGATTTGCTATTTGTGGCCATTTTAAGCTGGGTTCCCCTGGTTTTTACGCGAAAAACGCAGCGCCAGAGCACCAGAAGTGATGCGATGGGGAACCCGTCGTGTCACTTCCGGTTCCCTGGCACTGCGAGCAGCGAGAACATGGCAAGAGTGGGTGCTCTGGAGCCGAGCACCCCTGAGAGCAGGTACGCTCCCGCTCGGTTTACATCACTATCATTCATGCCTTATCTGCATCAGGACTCCAATCACCCTGCATTCAAGCCCTCATTTGTATCTTCTCTCTCATCCTGCCAGACCAGCAAGTGGCTGAGGCTGCTCACTTCCCACAAACCCAAGCTTAACCAAACTACTGCTGGGGCCTATTGTGGTCTTCCTTGTGAGCCATGATCATAACCAGAGGCTCTGATTATATCTACTCATAACAATATTCAAGCATGGTAGTGCTTAAGTAGGGTTGCCACCTCTCTTTTTCTGACAGGCTCCTCCTCTTTGATAGGTACATGCAGGCACGTACATGGCAGGTAAGTACAGCTATTCTTCATGCTGCATATAGCTGCGCCTACTGAATTTGGTTGATGCAGATGAGAGAGTATTATGTTTCCGTTCATTTTCGATAAGAATTTACCAAAATTCACAAAGCCCTTCATACTTGGAAGAGAAAAACTTGAGATTTTTAAAGTTCACATGCAGGAGAAAGTGAAACTGACAGATTCTAGACTCCCAGCTGTCCATGGAGGCTCAGGTGCCAGCTGTGAGCTGTGTGGCACTGTATCAACTCCATCTGATACGGCAGCTATGCCCCTACTTTCCTAATCATCTGCTCCCATCAGTGGTTCATGCCTTGGTCTCCTCTCGCCTAGACTACTGTAATGCGCTCTACGTGGGGTTACCCTGGAAGACGGTTCGGAAACTACAGCTGGTACAGAATGCAGCGGCTCGCCTGGTTAAGGGCAGCCGCCAGCGTGATCACATCACGCCAGTACTTAAGGAGTTGCACTGGCTACCAGTTGCTTGCCGAGCTGAATTCAAGGTGTTGGTTTTTACCTTTAAAACCCTACATGGCTCCGGCCCAGTTTATCTCAAGGAGCGCCTCCAGCAACATCAAGTAGGCTGCTCTACAAGATCTGCCACGGACTGGCCTTCTCCTTATCCCATCAGCCAGAGCAGCCAGGCTGGTGGGGATAGGAAGAGGGCCTTCTCTGTGGTGGCCCCCAAGTTATGGAACTCCCTCCCTAGTGACCTTTGCCATGCCCCCTCTGTGATGAGCTTACGTCCACGCATTAAAAACGTGGTATTTCAGGCAGGGAATATGGGGTGGGTTAGGATTTTAAAAGAATTTTCTATACTGTTTTAATTGTCATGTTTTATTGCATTGTTTTAATTGTACATCGCCCAAGGTGGCCGGCCAGATGGGCGATTAACAAATGTAATAAATAAAATAAATAAAAATAAAGAAATCCACCCGACCCAGATTCTGAGAGATCCTCACCCTCAGAATCTACTCAAGTACTAGGATATTTTCAAGAGTTGGCAACCCTATAAAGGCCTGAGCCTCAATGCTTTCTGAAAGGACAATAAAATGTACCTTTTTCGACTGCTGCTCAGCATGCAGTAATAAGCAGTTCATTTAATTTTGCATTTTGTTTTTCATTGCATGTGTTTTGTTTTACTTCAGCTGTTCCCACCTGTCCTAAGGCCCTTGGCGGGGGTGAAATAGAAAACTGAACTACTAATTAAATATTGCTTAGTAGCTACATAGCACAGTTCAAGTATTCAAGGTGTTTCACATACATTATCTCAGTAATCCTTACAACACCCCTGTAAGGTAGGCCATGGCTATTATCCCACTACAAAAATCAGTGCACATGGGAATGGATACACTGAGGCTGAGAGAACAGTGTTTTTGTGCCTGAGATGACACTTGCTGTACATTTCTCTGGCCACACCCCACAGTCTTAGCCATTCCCAGACGGCAGCAGCAGCATGGAGGAACTGAAGGGACAGCATTTTTATTCATTGCTGTATGGCCGGTTACTCTAGAATTGTCAGAATGAAGCAAATAAAGGAAATCAAATAATACATAGTCCAGAGCAGTGTTTTCGCTGGCTGGGGCATGCTGGGAGTTGTAGGCCAAAAACATCTGGGGACCCAAGCTTGGAGAACACTGGTCCAGAGTAATAGAGCAGAGAACAGCATCTTTAACCATGTCTCTCCCCCACCCCATTATTTTTGCCATTATTATCTTGCATTTTGATCTTGCAAGTTAGCATTTATTCTGAAATCAAGTGCCTGGTTTTCTTTGCCCTTGTGCTTAGATCATCCATCCATCTAAAGGTTTCACTTTACCTCAGAAGCTTCCTCTGTCTGCACTCTCTGACATTTTAGGACTGCTGGCAGGAAATTTTCAGTTTATGCCTGACATTTTGACAAATAACACTCTGTGTATGGCCTGAGCTTTACCTAACTTGTGCTGTGATCCTTTTCCTGGCTCATGAACCATTATGGGAATAAAGGCACCCTATTGCTATCCATTAGTCATCTCAGCCAATGCGACACGTCATTTCACTTATACTTTAGAATATGGCTCACTAGCTTTACCACATTCATTTTGTCCCACTCTCGCTTAAGGGCAGAGATGCAAGCAATAAGAGTGACACATCTCTGAAACAGTCTGACTGTTCTTTTCTTCATTCCCCCCTCCACCCCGCTCCAAATTTCAACAATAACAGTTTCTAATTAGCCTATATTAAGCATTTACTAACATAGCTTCATGGTGATAGTCAATCCAATTTCTAACTCTGGGAATAGGTAACATTTCCTTTTTTCTTTTCTTACACTTTATTCTGAAGTTCCTCCATTGAGCTCAGAGGAGCTCACATATGGTTCCCAGGCAATCTATCATACAGGGACAGTTCTGCTGAGCTTCAGTGGCTGAACAGTGTCATATGCCTTCCTCTAGACCAGGGCTCTCCAACCTGGGGTCCCCAGATGTTGCTGGACTACAGCTCCCAGAATCCCTTGCCATTAGCCATGCTGGCTGGGTATGCTGGGAACTGTAGGCCAGCAACATCTGGGGATCCAAGGTTGGAGAGCCCTGATCTAGACCATTTTGCAGCCCTCATCTAGGTCTTGCAGGTCTCTTGACTGTTAAGACTCAGAGGGCAGATCCTGGGAGCTAAGGGAGAGTACTTGGAACAGTACTTGGGTGGAGCCTGGCAAAATAGGGGTAGAACCTAGTGGTGCCTGATGAGGGCAGGTAATGGCATCTAGTGGGTCAACAAAAGAACTTGCCGTAGAGATGGAGGCTAATGGAGTGGAGCAAACAGGAAAACCTGTCAAGCCAAGCAGAAAATAGTCCTGATAATGCAGCACTTCTGGACCTCCTAAGAAGAATGCTAAAACTCTGAAGCTTCAGGTCAGATCCTAGGACCCTAAAACCCAGCAACCACAGCCTCCCCATTGCAGATGTTCAGCAATGACTTAGGAATGTAATGAGCCAATGAGCATGTGCTCACCTCCACAAGGGGGAGAAATGCCCAGACAGGTCTGTTCTGTTTGTGGTATTATGAAAGCTCATTCACATTTCTGAGGTGCCCTTAGGTGCTGCCAATATTTAGCAATGGATATGTATATGTAAATCAGCCCTAAACAGATTTCTTCCAGAAGCATTTGCAGCATGCTCTACTGAACATCAGACCAAAAGAGGCTTCCATTGACCAAGCAGTCTCTGGGTCGGTTCACACGACATGGGAACTGCGGGGGAGCAGTAAGTTCCCTGCGGTTCCTGTGTCGTGCGGATGCCGTGCGCAGGAAGCACCCAAAGTCACCCTGGGCAGTGGAGGGGTAAGCCCTCCCTGCGCGCAGCCGACGTGTCATGCAGACAGCGGGTGGCTGTCCCACGAGGGCTGCCCCCTGCCGCACAGAGACGGTGGCCCAGAGTGGCCCGAGCTGAGGCTGGTGACGAGGCCACTCCGGCCTGCAGGGCAGTACGGCATCCAATTAAGGGGGCCATACCCTTCAACGTCGCCAGCGTGGCTGCCCCTGCCCCCTGGACAGGGAGAGAAGGGGCAGGGCAGGGGAGGAGGACTACGTGGGCCCCAGTCGTGTTGGAAAATGGGAGGACCTCGCCAAAGGGGGGCTGAGGCTGATGGGGGGAAAGGGGAGAGGGCAAGGCGACGCCACTAGTCAGAGCTGGCTGCTGCGAGTGGGCGCGTGCTGCGCTGTCAGTGGGCCAAGGCAGTCCCCTCACCCAGCCCTGGAATGCCATCCCCCCCCGGACACTGCGGCAGCACTCCAGCATGCAGGATGGCTCTAGGGATGTACCAATTCGCCTCGCGTTGCCCTGTTGCCCTGGTTCCCCCGCAAAAACATAGCGCGGGGGCCCAGCGCGTCGGTGCAGGTGTGTCGGAAATGATGCGATGGGACCAGTGCGGGTGGTGCCGGCAGCTCGAGTGGCGTGGAGAACAGCTCCACGTCACTAAGGAGATCAAGCCGGGGGGGGGGGACGCTGCCGCGGAGAGGAAAGACGGCGGCGAGGCGGACCCCCTGAAAGGTTTGTGTCCACCACTAGATGGCTCACCAGTAGAGGACTGCGGCGGCAGCTGGGACCCGGGGGGGGCGGGGGCGTGCCATCTGTGGCACGGGGCCAACCCCCCCACTTTGGCATCAGACACCTGGGCATACAGGCAGTGGTCACCTGGGGTGGGTCCTGGGCCCCGTGCCACTGAGGGGGATAGAGGCCCGCCCCCACCGGCACCCAGGGAACCATGGAGGAGGTGGCTGGCCACAGGGGTGGTCAGCTGTGGGACGGGGCAGAGAGGGGTGATAGGGGGCGGCATGGATGAGCGGGAGGACCGGAAGCGGGAGGCAGACCACCATCTCGGTGAGCATCAGCCAGCGCGATAGCGCCAGCGGCAGCGCCCCCCACTGCCCATGCACCTGACACCAAGGGGGGCTGCCTGCGGGCACTGCGGGGGGGCTACCCCACCCCCTGCCACCCCCCCATGGATGTGCAACCTGTCACATGAGCACCCAGCATGTGCCTGCCCGGTTGCCGGGCGGGCCCTCCCTGCTGGACCTCCCAGGCTGCCGCCTGCTAGCGCCGGGAGGACCGAGCCATGGCACAGGGACTGCCGGCTCCACCACGGTCGGTCCATGCGTGCGGGGCGCAGGTCGTCTGCGGCGCCCCACTGGACCCCACGGATGGCCCCGTGGTGCCTCCCCCACTCGCCACCCGGGTCGTGTGAACCAGCCCTCAGTCTGCCTGTGTTTTATAGCTCAACAGTTTAACATATAGGCATGGCTATGAACTAAAAATTATACAGATTGAGAATATTTGCATAATTTCTTTTATTTCCACAGTTTTGCATAATTTAGACCTGTTTTATTAGTCATGGGGGGCGCGGGGTGGTCAGGGAGCTTTGCAAGGCATAGAAGCCAGGCCCCCAACCACAGGAAATATTATCTGCAATATTATTCAAGACACAATTCAAAGTGCTGGTTCTGACCTACAATGCCCCAACACAACGTGAGACCAGGTTATCTGAAATACCATATCCTCCAATTTGATCTTGTCCAACTTTTAAGTTCTTTGGGAGAGCAGAGAGGCCCTTCTTTCTGTCCCACCAACATTTGAAGGAAGGGCCTTCTCAGTGGCTGCTCCCAAGCTCTGGAATTCCTTGCCAAGGAAGGCCCATCTAGCCTCTTTTCAGATGACTTTCAATCAGCGAGGGAATGCACTTTTATTCAGCCAGACCTTTAGCTTCATAAGCGGACTTGTTATGACCACTGTAAATGTTGCATTTTTTCCAGATAGATCTTGTTTCTATTGTTGCTCTACCCACCTGTTTTTATGTTTTGATTGCTGTTTTACAATTTACTTTTATTTTATTGTCAGTAGCTGCCTTTAGCACCATTTGGTGGAAAGGTGGAATATAAATTTAACAAACAGAGATAGATGGATGGATAACGATGCCCCTGGCTAATTCATACATACAGAGGCCTGAAGCCTAAAAACACACTTTTCTTAAAATGAAAGCTAAGATTCACGGGAAGATCATGTCTGCACTCATTGCCATACTCTTGTGTTTTTCATGAGCTCCCAATAAATTGAGATATCTACACAGCCTTAGGAATAAGCTAAAAAATGTTTTTGAAAGAAGTCTGATAATTATTCATGTCAGATGTTGCTGGTCTACTCAAGTTGCTTTACCATCTGGTATCTAACTCTTGAGTTCATGTTTAATGGTTCGCTATATGTATATCAATTGGCTTTACGAAACAATTTGTGATTTGGGGCGGGGGAGATCTCTTGCCCAGTACTACACAAAGAATGGACCTGGAACACTTCCCAAATGAAACCTGTTTCTTCAGTATGCATCTTTCATTGACAAAACTGAACTTTCAGGGAACAAGAAAATAAGTCCTGTATCTACCTCTGCTACAACTACATGAGATTTTCTTGCCATGGAGAATTGGCAAATGCTGGAAGGATGCCAGGCTTCAAAGGAAAACACACACGAGTTCAACATATATCTCTACTGGGGCAAATGAAGACAGCTTGTGTTAGAGATTTCTTGTGTTAGAGATTTGCCTCTGCTAATACAATCCAAGGATATGGTCTGGATTTCATATTCATGTCCTTCTAATATCTTTTCTGGGATCAAAGAAGGGGGGAAATCTATTGAAGTGGAAAGCAAAGTCAAGGTCCAACTCACCATGAAGTTCTTCTGTGCAAGCCCACTGAAATGAATGGGAGCTGCTCAAGAGTACAGTAATACCTTGGATTGCAAGTAACTTGGTTTGAGAGTGTTTTGCAAGGCAAGCAAATTTTTAAATATTTATTTAATTTTTTTTTACTTGATATACAAGCGACGTCTTGCAATACAAGTACTGTAGTACGGCTTAAATTAAAAATCTCTGTACAAATTTTTTGGGGAGGATTTCGTTTTGATATAAGAGTGTTTTGGATTACAAGCACATTTCCGGAACGAATTATGCTCTCAATCCAAGGCATGACTGTATAGTATTATTGTTATTTGTCTTGTGTTTCTCATGCAGAATGAGAATAAATCAAGAATAAGGGGCAAATACAATTCTGCTCAGTTTTCCAGATCTCTCAATCTTCTGCCTCGCCTCCTCCTTCTTGCTAGTTGATCCTTCCTATCAACTTTTCCAAATTTGTACCTTTCCTCTTGTCCCCACTTTCAGCATTCTTTTCTTGGTTCCTCTCTTCACATCTTCACTTTCTCCTGTTTGTACTACCTATCTGAAGTGTGCATTATCCTTTTGAACATGAGTTCCAGATTCAACTTCATGTTCTTCATTGATGCCAATGGGGAAATCCAGATTTAAAAATCCAGATTTAGAAAATGTTACTCAGTGGAGTTATCCAGAACAGTGTCTGGTCCAGCTGTATTGGATGAGTTTCAGTTGTTCAGACATGAGGATGCAAACAAGGTGCTTGGATGAGTTCAGCTGACCACTTTTGTGCTTGACCCTTGCCCATCTTGGCTTGTTACATGTGATAAGGAGGGGATGACTAGCTGGGTTCAGGAGACTGTACATTCTTCCTTGAGAGAGAGGTACCAGCCTTTTGAAAGAGACAATAATCTTGAAGAAACCTAACCTGAACCAAGAGGTGGAGGACAACTATAGGCTGGCTGTTAACATCTTTCTCAAGTAAGTGCCTTTTCACTCCATTCTCAGAGCAGCCCTCTGAGAAAACCAACCATTTTAGACCGTTTCTTCATGTTCCTGTCCTCCTCCCTGCCTCTCCCTTTTGCTGTGGATTTTCCTTTGATTTCTAAAATTTTGATATCCAGCTTTTTTTATTGGCTTCCTCATCAGTCTACAACTATTGGTACTTTGATATTCATTCTGATCATCCCACTGAGTCCTCCTAACCAGCACTTCTTACATCTACCCCTGAAACTATTGCTATGGATGCATTCTAGATCTTTTCTAGAAATCACATGACATTGCTTTAGAAAATATAGGACATACCGATGGCAATAGTATCTCACCATATTCTGAGATTATGCATGGTTAATACATGCAGTATGTGTATAAAAAACGTGAACCAGGCCTAACATCAAGCCAACACATCCTGTAACGCAGACAGGCTAACTCAGTGGACCTGGTAGATGAAATAAGCCCAACTAAGAACACATTCTCACCAAGGGCACTGCTAAACACTTACAAGTTTTGGAGCCCAGGCCCATAGGAGACAAATCTGGGTGTAGGAGGGGAGAGTTAACCCTTCCCTCCCTAGCTACTATTCTCTTTGAAAGTTGCCCCCTGCATGGCAATTAAGCTGAGGGGAAAAAAGCCTCTTCCACTGGCACCAATGGACACTCAGGGCTCTGGGAAATGGATTTGGGTCCAGGTGCCCCTGACCCAGGTCATACCACTTCAGGCAGCAGACTCACATGATCAAATGCTCCTTTGTACAGAAAAAAATCCCGCTATGTATATTTCCATGAGGAGAGTTCTAGCTTGGAATCTTCCTGACATACCAGTTTCTATATGTAGGGATTCATTATTTTTGAGGTATGATGGAGTACTGAATCACAGGACCTCCCATCTGCATTGCAACATGGTAAAAGCCTTCAATACAGCCTTATGACCTCAGTGAGAACTAGGCCTAAAGTTCAGCTCATTTAAAAAATAACCATGATCAAATAGCTTCAGCTTGCTGACATGCATCACATGTATGTGAATTTTAAAAGTAGGTTAGCTTGAACTATGAAACTAGCAGAAGAAATCTACATACTTCTGGCAAGTAGAGTTATGGAGGTTTGCCCTACAGATATGGGCTAATTTAAGTGGTTGACACCTTCTTGAAAGAAAAATAAATCAAAATCTACTGGGAAAGCAAATATTTTAAAGTTTAAGAATTCTCCATCTTATTCCCCATGCTTTTGAAACTATTACATTTGTAGCACAAGGAGGAGCAAACCTTCAATAAAATAGGAACCAAACTGCCCTGACTGAACCAATTAATTGGAGCTAAATAGAAGAGTTTTCAAAATGTGTGAAATATATTGAAATATTTGTTTTCTTGGATGAATACTCAGAATTGCACTGTGCAAGTCTGTGAAATTAATTAAACTTGAACTTCTCTGAATATTTGTTCCAGGTCTTAAATTATCCATGGCAGATTGTTTTGTGAAATACAGCATCTTTAAGTGGCACGTTTGCAAGTTACTGCATGAGGTTTAGGTTGCAGGTCAATGTGATTAACATCTAATGGCCCAATTCCAGGATTTGCTGTGCCAGCTAATGATAAGAGTTCTTAGAACCCTATCATGACCTCAGAGCATGAGGAGCCCCAGTGCTGAAGCATCTTAGTCCCAGTGACAAAGCGTTGGCACACAAGTGAGTTAAGCACCTGTGTGAGGAAAAGGTAAGCATTGTATACTTATTTACTTACTTATCTATTAAATTACCTCAGGAAATCATTTAAAACTCATTTAAACTCATAAATCATCAGCTGAAACCAAAACAAAGGCACAGCAAAGAGAACTAAATCCCAGAAGGGTAACCCTTTACAAACTTACATTTGTGAGCTAAATCCTAGCAGGGGTGGAGTCATAGGGATGTTACCGCTCGTCTTGGGGGGCTGTAACAAGGCCGAAATTTGCCCCGCTTGCCTGCTCCACGCGAGTCGCCACTAGTGCGGGGTCCCGTCGTGCCATTTCCGGCTGGACAGAAGTTTCTGACACAACGGAACCCCACGCCATGTCTTTTGCGTAGAAACCAGGGCAACAGGGCTTAAAACAGAGAATCGCTCCGTGCCACGGATAATCCGGGCATCGGGGGGGCTGCGAGGACAGGAGAGGTGCCCCCCCCCCAAAGGTACAATATACACTCCTATGGAGGGAGAGGAAATTCAGCAGGAACTTACAGGCAATTCCCGAGTGGTTGAGGAGAACCTCAACCACATATATAAACTAAACCCAAGTTTTAAAGGGGGCAAATTTAAAAGTGATGTATACTTACCTTGGTGCTCGCCTCGCAAAAGTAGGGTAAGAGCTCAAGACTTGCTTTCATGTCCCACAGAATGTGTATAACCTGCACACCAGGGCAATGTATTAATTGGCAGGGTTAGGGCATCAGAGTATGTCACTCCAGTAATATATCAGTTGCACTGGCTGCCAGTACACTTCCAATTCAGAGCACTGGTTTTGACCTTTAAAGCCCTCATCAGTTTGGAACCAAGTTACTTGAGAGACTTCTTGCACCCAGAAAAGTCTGCCTTGGCCTTGAAAGTGTCCATGGATGCCCTGCCAGTAGGTAAAACCAGCTTAGAGAGGATGTGAGATGGGGCCTTTTGAGTGGTAGCCCCTCACTTATGCAATTCCTTCACTGAAGATATACATTTGCCCCACTCTTTGTTTTCCTGAACTCATACAGTATTTGTTTCAATACACCTTTGATGTGGGGTTGGCTTAACAGTTCTTAATGTGGAGTAATTTAGTTAGTTTAGTGGTTAGGCTGATGATTTGATGCTTAATTTATTTTAAGCTGCTTTTTTAAGCAATTAGGGCAGGGGTCCCCAGTGTGGTGCCTGTGGACACCTCCAATGGCACCCACAAAGGGGTCCCCGATGTGGTGTCTGTGCATACCTGAATTTTTTATTATTGTCTTTATTTTTCCATTTTTTTAAATATACATACATGGATTTGTATTAAATGCATACAATTTTCTATACATAGAAAGAGTGCGAGGTACAGGTAAACAACAAATTGCAAAACTTAAAAACCAAGAGTCCAGATGGATATTTAATTTAAACACAGTAGCTCCATATGGATTAAATGAGAACATAGATTGGTTATCAACTGGGTTATAGTATGCAATTTTTTGCCATGGTTTTGTTTGAATTAATTTAGTATTAAGACCAACATTAGTATAAGTTTGTTCAGAATACTAAGCATACAGCTAAACTATCAAGCAATTTCTAAATGAAGACAATTATCAGGTGTGTGCTAAATTACCACACCAGTTAAATGACTCCATCTGCCAAACTCTGTAGCACTGCCTCAGGAGGTTTGCAAATGGAACCAGCATTGGTGAGTCTGTATACTCTTTCTGAAAGGACTTTCTTAAATTGTTATCTTTTTAATTTAAAATTCTTGTAACATTGTATGTATTAATAAATAAAATGTATATTTTATATAGAATTGAGGCTACATAACAATAGATTACAAACTGGATCTAGTGGGAACTACAGTGGTGAGCATGACACCATCTAATTCTGATTTATACTACAATGGTTTTTTCAAAAATTATATATAAAATTTGTACATCTTTGGAATTTTAAATCGTGTTTATTTCAATATACCTTTATTGGCTATATTTTTGGTTATTACATTATACACAAATTTTCTTGACTCTTAAGTTTCTGTTCAACAGACATGAGATCCATAGATCCTAAGATCCATAGATGTGACAGGTAGATGCCAAAGTGGCAATCCACCGATTAGGCATTTTGTGGTGGTGCCCACAGCAGTTTCCCAAATTCCAAATGTGTCCATGGGTCTAAAAAGATTGGGGACACTTGCATCAGGGTTATAGATTATTTAAAAAATGGTTTTGGTTTTATTAATTGGATGTTTTATTGTATTATTGTCTATAGTTTCTTGATTGCAAGCAGCTTTGAGATAACTTTTTAGTTCTGAAAAATGATATTAAAATCCCTTAGGGCACAATCCAATGTCCTCTGCCCTCGATGCATGTAAGCCCCCAAACACGGAGGCTTAAATGCATCCAGTGCAGGATATTTGGGGACTATTCCTAGACTATGTGTTAGTAAAGGGAAAGGGGAGTAAGCCATGTCAAGATATGATGTATTTTTGGAATATTGAATAATAATGGATTATTATGATAGAAATTATTTCTTGGTCCCGTGGTGATGGGTGCACCTTAGTAGTTATATGTATGTTTTTTATATATATATAATGTTTGAAATAAAGTTAAATACAATTTTAAAAAATGCATCCAGTGCAGGGCACAAGGCACAGCAGTGGCAATGTCCACCGCCCCGTGCCTCACAATGTCCACCGTGTATTTCATCTAGTTGGCCATTTCCGGCCATTTGGATGAAGCACTGTGGAGGGGGACGGAAGGAGGCTAAGTCGCCCTTTGGATATGGTGTCAGCTGTTGGCCCCCGTCTCCTCCCCTCCCCACCCCAGCATGTCCCTTTAGCCCTCTCTGAGGCTGATTTCTGACCTCGGAGGGGCAGCCAGTGCAATTCTTCTGAGCCAGCTGCAAGGGGGGGGGGCAGAAGAATCACGCCGGCTGGCCTTTTGAGGTCAGAAATCAGATTGTGCCCTTAGATGATGATGATGAGGAGGAGGAGGAGGAGGAGGAGGAGGAGGATAACCATCAAGTCAAACTCCTGCTTGTTTTATGCTATATTCTACATTTTTGCCAGGTCCTTCTTTACTTCCTCCTTCAACTGTTACATAGCATTTCTTCAGCATCACCATCTGCCTCTAAAGGAACTCACTTTACTTTCATTTCATTTCTCTCTCTTTTTAAAGTAATGTGAACCATATTGATCAGGTGTGATCTGACGAATGCTGGCAATGAAATATTTCCAAATATCTTTCAAATTAAATCTTGTTTTAAACATATGGGCCTTTTTAAAAATCGTTCCTAAAAATATAGTGTGTGAAAATGCATTTTTCTAAAATAATTCTATTTGAAGATAGAATGGGCAAGAAGTATTGAGTTGGAAAACCCACTTTGGAAGCAGAAAGTATGAAATCACTGAGGATGGTAATCTGGCTGTCATTTCATAGATAAGATTGTTGCCACATAAAAGAGCAACTTATTTTAATTACACGTATTTGCCAAATTAAGACAACTTCAGTGTTCGACTGCCTGTGAAGGTGTGTGTGTCTCTGTGTGTGAAACTTTCCCTCTGAGAAAATTCACTTTTTTTGTCCTACCAGTGCTCTTTTGACTGCAAATTCTGATACCGACCTTGGATTGTACAGAAGCTCCCTGGCACACTTTTGCTATTCTTATCTAAGCTCTTCTGGCTTCTCTCAAAATCTTTTAGGGAGCAATCTATGCATGTTTAGACAGAGAAAAGTCCTACAACTCCAGCATTACCCAGCCAGCTTTCCCCAGTCAGCCAGCATGACTGGCTGGGGAGTGCTGGAAGTTGTAGGACTTTTTTCTGTTTAAACATGTTACAGGATTGTACCCGTAATTGTTTTACCTAAGGAAGAATCCCTAAATTTGTTCTGGAAATTCATTTTGGATATAAATTTGGTGACAAAATGACTATGAGCTATTTTTCTTACCTGGGTAGGCAAGAATTGATTTTTGCAATGACAAGCAAAAATTGGTTGAGAGACCTTGGGAGTTATTCTGGTATTTGTAAGCAAAATGTCACTCTCTAATGTCAATGGAGAGGTAATTCAAAGGTTAAGCCTCTATTCCTTATGTTCACCAGATCTTGTTGATAAAGAAGCTATGTTCTCCAAGATGATTACTACATTTTACATAACTATTGCTTTCTTTACCCTCCATAATGTCCCCTATTCCATTACCATCTTCATCATCAATAATAATAATAATAATAATAATAATATTTCTTAGACGCTTTTCTAAAAAAGAAGACTCAATGAAAAATGCAAAAAAGAACTCAAAGTGATTTACAACAAAATTAAAATAAATTAAAACTGCTTAGAACAGTTATCAATAAAATATACTACAAATTAAAACAACTAAAAGAACCATCAATAAAATACCATGACCCCATAAAGCAAGTAAAACATCAGTGACAACCATAAACAATTCAACTGAGGCGTAAAGAAGCCGTCAAATGGATGGGAGTAGTGCAAAGTCTTATCCTGGCATCAAAAAGATGACAATGCTGACACCTGCCAGACCAGTCTTGGCACCTGCCAGACAAATATTGGCACCTGCCAGCTGAGAACAGCATTCCACAACTGGAGCCCACCACCAAAAGTCCTCTTAGAATGCTGTGTCAGCTCAAATCCTAGGACATTTTGGATCCAGAGTCAGAAATTCCTAATTGTGCTTGTGGTTGCATTCATCCTGAAGGAGCAGGTATGCAGCTTGGGATGCTTTTAGACCTGCCACTTTCACTGGAAAGTTGCCAAGAGTACCTTCAGCTGATATCCCAGCTTTAGTCTTTTCTAGAGAAGACAGACTTGATCTCAACTCTCCCGTTACTTCCAGGCTGGCCTACACCAATGCTCTCTTTATGGTACTGCCTCTAAAAACAACTTGGAAACTTCAGTTGGTTGGTTCAAATACAGCATCCATTGCTGGCTGCCTATTTGTTTCCATGCTGGTCTTGGCCTTCAAAAGCCCCAAATGGTCCACGACTTTGTTACTTTTGGGACACTGTTCTCCCACGAAAGTTCGCCTGATTTTTAAGATCAGTGTCTGAGGAGAGAGAAAATCCCCCCTATCATGTGACTCAAGTCACATGATACGAAATTAGGAGGCAAAGCTGGCTTTAAGACCTGTGTTGAAATTTCTTAGGAAATAATTTTGGCAAAAATATTACATGACAATTCCACCACCCCCATTTTGCCGCCTGAAAATAGGGTGAAGCTTTTTAGGTGCAACTGTGGGTCCCATTTTTAATATTGTTTAATATTTTAAAATTGCTGGACAAAGCAGTGGGCCCGGCTCCTTCCTGCCTTCTCTTAGCCCTTTGCTTCTTTTATCCATCAGGATGAACTAACAATATAGCTTCATTTAATATTAACTGTGCCAAAATGTCTAAGAAGAAAATTTTCTGATACTGATGTTTTGGTGGGCTGTGTCCCCACTACAAATGAATTCTGCTCCCTGCCCGATAATATTTGGTTAAATCCCTGCCCCCCCCCCCATTTCACTGCTTGCAAACAAGGCGTAGGGTTTTTGGAGGCCATTTTTCACTCAGACCAGGAAGCAAACACAAGGCAAGACAGGAGACAAGATGAAGGAGACTGTGGATCAGGTCAGTTAAGGATGCTTTTGTTGCTCAGGCAAGCATACATACCTGACCTGGAAGCTCAGGCCTCATTAAGTTTCTTTGATGGTCGCCAGGCTGCTGCCCATGAAGTTTCCTGCTTTGGCCAGAGCTCCGTGGTGGGGCACAATCTTACTCACTGCCTTTCATTCAAGACCTGTTGCAGACTCAAATCCTGCTAGTTGCAGGGTGGGGGGGGGCACTTTGCTGGGTCAGGGCTGAAGCCAACAGATATGCTGGAGAGATGGCAGTCTATAAAGCAGACTTAACCCAGTGCTTTCCATGAGTCGTTGCCAAGAAAGGAGGTTAATTCCTCCCCCCCCCCCAGCAAATGGCTCTTCTTTCAGTGTCTATTCTTGCTTCAGCAATTTTCTTTCTTGAGCCCTTCCCCGCTTGGAATGGAATGAAAATACATTAAATATGCAACAGCATTAAAATGGAAACAGCACGAATGTTGCATATGATCAACAAAATCTGATATATTTCCCATAATTTCTAATTAAAGTTGATTTAAATCTGTGATTATTGCCCTTTTTTTTTTCTTTTTCTTTTTCTTTTTACTCTCATGAAATTATGTTCTGTGCTCTGTGAAGCACAACTTCTAGTGTGAAGATGCGGGCTTCCCTCCTTTTTTGATCAGTGCAATGATTTTAAAAAAGAGAGAGAATTATTCAAGGGATTACAGAAGATAACCCTTTTATTGCAAATCTGGCAGTCAAATTCCTTTCTTGATGTCTTCCCTTCTTACCGAATGGCAGATGTCTTAGGGAATTCTGGCAGCTGAGGGAGATTTTTTAGGTATCCTCTAGGCTGAGACAGATATCAAATGCTGCCTTTGTTAGCAAAATAACAATGAGAAAATGAATTCAGCAAGTGGCATCACAGGATTTAAAAAATTCTCAGTGATCCACACTGCCCACCAAAACAGGTTACAAGATTCTCCTTTGTTGTTTGAATCCACACTCTATTTAAGTGAGAATATCTATGGAGATTTTTTTCCTGATGGTGCTAAGTATATGGCTACATGGCAACATAAGACCATCTGGTATTTAAATCCAGCTTCACCTGATGATTTTCTGGTGTCTTGTGTCTCTGGATACTAGACTGAATTGTACAAGATCTGAAGTATGGAGAATTAACCATTCTCTAATTAAAGCCACCGCATTTGTGCAACAGATGAAGACCATTTGAGAATAAATTAATAATAAAACCAAGAAACTAGCCAGGGTGCTTAGAGGGAAGCTGCCAAAGCAGTCATAAGGGGTAGAATAATTTCATTTGCTTGCTGCAGTGCACAAAAGTACTATATCTTGAGTACCATTGTAAATTAGAAAAAAAGGAAGTTAATGAGATGGAAAAAACAACAGAAAAAGCAGGTACCCTAGGACCCTCTGACTTTTGATTAAACAGAGAGAAACAGAATGCTTTGTGATGGAAAACACAGACAGCGTGTTAATACCTAATGAACAAATGTACTATGAAAGGAGAAAGGAATCTGACAAATTATTTGCATATGATTGGAATGGGAAGAGAAGAAGGAAACTTTCCTACTTCACTGGAAACCGGAATTCAAGTGCAGCAACAAGAGGTTTGCATGCTTCTATGAAACACGTTTATCTCCAACAAATGTGGGTCACACAGAGATCGTCTCCTTCTTATCTCAAATTCAATTGCCATAGATTAAGAGAAGAAACAAGATGAGTCTGGGTTTCGTGGACGATCACAAGAATTACAAACAAACCATTAAAGACTCTTGGATTGTGAAAAATAATAAGGCCATATGGGAAGAGTGTATTAAAGGAATGAATTTGTTTCCGTTTGCCCGACTGGACTGAAGTGGAACAATACAGAGCATTTCTGGCATTTTTTAAGCTGTGAAAAGATGTAATTGCAAGCGAAACACATTCTCTTCTTGATTTTAAAGTTTGGGCAATGCAGGCTTTCTTACTGCTGTGTTTTAAAATATAAATATACTCCAAAAATGTAATTAGAAAATTTTGGAGCCCAAGGACAGAATACAATTCCTGTTGAGTAACAGTCATTGTTTATTACTGATGTAGAACATAAAAAAACAGACTAATGAATTAAGATAGAAGAATGAAAAACATAAACTATGAGAAAATAAAATACATAGGACTATTAAGGGTAGGCCCAATTTGACCATGCCAGCAAGCAACCATTTAATTTTTATTTATTTAGGGCACAATCCTATGAGGATTCCTGCAACTCCCTGAACTTGGACGATTGCAGGCATCCTATGCAGAGTGGGAGGAGCATGGAGGCAGCTAATTTCGGCTGCCTAACTGTGACACTTCAGAGGGGGAGGGAAGGAGGCTGAGGCACCACGGCACAAGCATACATCATATCTTAGCGGCACCAGTTTCCTCCTCTCCCTACCCACCGGAACGCCCCCTAAACCCCTTCTCCGAGGTCACTCTTCTGACCTCAGAGAAGCAGCAGGCGCAGTTCTTTCCTGCCAGCTGTATGGGGGGGAGAGCGGGATTTGAGCATGGATTCCCAGCTCAGAGGTCAGAACGATTTTCCAACCTCAAAGGTGGGAATCTGAACAATCCTATGGCCATCTAGACCCTGTCTAGGGACCTTAGAATTGCTCTGTTATTTATTTTAATTTTATGAATAAAATATTTTGTCTAATTTATGTATTTAAATTGTTATTTATTTACTTAGTTATTTTATTTGGGGGGAAAAAAAATCAGATTCCACCCTTCTGTTCCAAAGAACTCCCAAGGTAACTCATGAAAGTTAAGATGAAACAGGTTGAAGCAATAAATAAATAAATGCAATATAGTAATATTAAAACAGTAGAGTTGCAGGTATCCAGTATTAAAGCCAAAGAAAAAGGTCTTCACCTGGAGCTGGAAAGACATCAAACTGGGCATCAGAAGAACTATCCTGGTGGTGATAACATTCCAAGGATGGAGTGCAACAACCAAAAAGGCTTTCCGTTCCTACCCACCTCACCTCAGAAGACAAGAGGACACAAACAAAAGCTTCCAAAGAGGAGCCTACTGATTGGACAGGTTCATGTGGGAGGAGACCATCCTTTAGATATCTGGCTCCCAAGATGGTTGGGTCTTTAAAGGGCTGTTTTGCATCTTAGAAACAGCAAAAATGCTGTGCTCCCATGCTGCTTCTGGCTCCTTGTGGAAAATGAGACTATGACCCAGAATTCCCTATTGGACTCATCTAGTTATATCTTTAGAAGTGGGGGAAAACTAGGCCCTATAACACTGCAGAAGGATCAGGGAAATTGCCCAGCTTGACTGAGCAGCAGGGAAGGAAGGGAAAACTGCCATGCTCCACCTGGAGGAATTCTCTTCAGACAACGATTTGGAGCCTCCTGAGCTGGATGTCTGAGGGAACAAATTGCTTCAGGGGATCCTGGGGCTGACCAAGAAGGTCTTCAACCCTCAGGAGGGAGGGCTTCAGATCTTCCTCATCCAAAGATGGAAAGCTCTGCTTCCAACTCAGAGGGGTATGCAAAGCCACCACACCCAGCCCCTGAGAACACTGATGCCTGAAGGTACAGGCTTAGACAGTGGCCAGACAAAGGAGTGTCCGCTTACAGAGGGGGGGCTCTTTATGAGTAAAACCCTCCTTGTGAGTAAGGCCTTCCTCAGGAGTAGGACTTTTGCCAAAGGGCCTGTGATGAACTGCAGCTGAGCCCTGGGTGGGGCTTTGGAAGATCTGGTTATATAAATCGGAGCTTGCCAACTGTGGCAATGTCTTACTTTCAGCTCCACTGTATCCTGTTTTCCTGACCTTGCCTGTGATTGAACCTTCATGATACTGACTTCTGGACTCCTGCTTGACTCTGTTTTTTGTATTATGTTTCTGTTTGACTGCTCTCCTGTGTTTGGACCTTGGCTGAATCTCATACCTCTCTTCTGGGAACCACCTACTTGCCTGGTAATACTGTGCTCTGACCACTGTCTGTAAGTTGACTATTCTTGCCTTGAACTGATTCCATACTAGACTGTTGCCTTGCTGCTTAAATATTTGCCTGCCTGTTGACTAGCCTGTTGGATTTGTCCCTTTATTTGCTTGACACAGAGTCTGACCCAGCCAGAGCAGAAGAAAAACATATCCTCCTCTTCTCTCCCTGTGCGCTCCTACTGCTCCCACTTTTTGCTAGATAAGGAAAGAGGGAGTTTTTGGGGGGTGTGGGCTGGTAAGGGTAGTTGTGGGGGGATGGCAAGAGCTGGTGGGAATGGAAGAAAGCCAGTAATTCTTCTGTGTCTGGGATCTGAAGGTTTTGAAGGCTTTTCTCTCAATAGAGGTTGGCTTTTATGGGGCAGTATCCAACGGTGTCATTCTGCAGACTCAAATAACACTAACAGAACTTTATGGTGCACAAGCAGTTTCTTATTATGCTTGTGCAACTGGTTGTGCAACAACTAAAGTTATGGTTGTGCAGCCTGTGGTGCCTCCGCCCTTGTGCATCCTGTGGCGTGCAATGGGTTACACAAAGGTTACGCACAACCATTCCTGTGCGAATGTAACTTTAGTTGGATTCTTCTCTTGCACATAGTTCAGATCCTAGTTTCCACTTGTGCATTAGTTTACACTAATGGAATGACACAGTTGGATACTGCCGAAGAGTTCCTCAACTCTGAGTTCCTCATAGAAATGTGGTATGAAATATTATTTCAATATGAACACTTTGCTGGCAAATAAATATAATAAACACTGTGTGAAATGCATTTACCGTATATGTGACATTATATACTGTACACAATCACAGACAAGTGTATTTTTATATTTTTGGTAACTATAGTTGCTATGTATTTTTGTGCTTGGAGTTAATGTTTCTAATGTTATTTACTGTAGTCTAATTATATTTATAATCAAAGATGTTGTGTGCGACTGAATCCATTTGTATGTCTCCATTTGGGGGGTTTGGGGTTTTTTTGTACATATATTGAACAGCAGCAGTAACAAATTGGATATACCACTATCCTAAAATAGATGATGCTGTACATGTTTAAAAAACATCTCCCAGACTTTGTACCTTGGTACTCCTACCCTGTCTGTGATGGTGAAAAAATGGGAAGGGAGAAAACTCCATCCTTTCCTCTCTGCACTCTGTGCTGTTGCTTCTGCTATCTGACAGTTAAAGTGAGGAATGTGTCGGGGGGGGGGGCGTTGGGTAGAGAGGATGGATGGGGGCATTTTTCAGATACCTTTGATTTTTTTCGTTTTAAAGAACTCAGAACATTTCCATGTTAATTCAAAGGGTTCTTTGGACTGGTCACCTGACTAATTCCTTTTATGATAATAGCTTAGTTAATAGACAGATCATTATCATGTCACTATATCCCAATTAAAAGCATCTAATATACACAATGCAAAGGGGGGGGGAGAGGGGATGGAGAGGGGAAAACAAGCAAATTCAGTTACCAAATCTTAAAGTTACACAATTGTTTTCATGGCCCTACTGAAATGGTGGAATGTTGGCTGACGCTGAGGGCCAAACTACATGTTCTACTAATCGTGTTGCTGTAGTTCAGCCTGCAATTTTTGTTTACTTTGTGTAAGTGTGTACATTCCTGATCCAGACTGTGACCATGGCACTTTGGGAGAGGAGGGTTTAAGCTTCCCTCCCACCCATTTCCTCCCTAATTCCACCCATGTGTGGAGTTAAAAAAAGAAAAAAAGTCTCCACTGGAATTCTGCCTCCATCGGGTAGAATTTCAGGAAAAATAGGTGGAGGGGAGCTTAAAACCCTCCTCTCCTGAAGCAACATGGTGATGATCTAAATCAGGTCCACATGGTTTTACAATGCTTAGTTTGACTCTATGAACATCTGTGGGCATTCCGCAGAAGTCCCCTGCGGTTCCCATGTCGTGCGAACGCCGACCGGGGGTGCCCCCGTGGGATGGCAGCATGTGGGATGCACGCAAAGTGACCATGGGCGGTAGAGGGGTAAGAGTGGCCCTACTGCGTGTGGCCACCCTGCTGTGTGAACAGCAGGCGGCCGTCCCGTGGGGGCTGCACGAGGCAGCAGCCCAGAGCTGCGGCTGCTCTGGCCTGTAGGGGCAAACGGCCCCTCTGGGCATCCTGAGCCACCGCCCCCTAGCACCAGGAGGCCCGCACTGCAGTGTGGGGACTGGAGGGTCCGCCCCACGCACGGGGGTCAGGTCGTCTGTGGCGCCCCGCCGGACCCCGCGGACAGCCCCGTGGTGCCTCCCCCGCTCGCAGCCTGAGTCGTGCGAGCCCTTGAGTGTATGCAGAGGACTCAGTACCTGTAACATTATTTTTTTTAAGGACTGGTGGTTGTTAATTCCTTTTGTTTCAGCTGGTATGTTGATTCAGTGTCTGATAATATCTCAACAAAGCACCTATTACAAGGACTTGTTTTAACTGACAAGTTTTAAATCAGCCGTCAGTTTTTTTTTCTGCACATGTGCAGAATTGAAAATGGTAAGTAAACTATGGCATTCCTGTAAGGTCTTTTGCAACCACACTTCCTTCAAAACAAAAGCTTAAACAATGTTTTATTGTCCACAAGTTATCACTGAACGACCTAGAGTGGGAAGGGTGGTGTTATATATACTACTCTTTCTCCTCAGACTTTGGCAGGATGTTCTTTCTCCCTTGACAAACTCATGATGTATGAAGCATTTGATTAAGAGAGGTCATCTATTGGTAGGCAAGTGTTTAATTACATTGAAGATGCACCTGATGGCCCAATCATTTTGTCTTGAACATAGTAACACTATTAGCATATTCCATGATAGATAATTTACACTTCTTTAGAAAATAACCATAGTAGCTCTCATAGAGTGTTTACACTTCTGATTTTCTTTGCGACATTACAAATCCATTAACCTGGGGTGGGTGGGGTGGGGTGGGGTATGGAAGCAATGATTTAAAAATAAATTGCAGAATTATATCTCTCTAGAATGACAACACCTGTTAGAATAGGACAAATTAATCCTAGCTATACTTAACTGTTCGTGAACTCTAGGCTGCTAACATTCTGGACAAGAGATTTTGGAGCATAAATACTTTCACAGTGCTTAAGTTATGAAAATGTCAAATAGAAGAATGTGATGGGAATAAAGAAATTGTGTGTACAACCTTTGTTGAATCAGCTATCAGTCATGGAGAAAACATTTAATTATACCAGAAAACATACATATAACATTGTATTTTTAAGGGAAACATTTTAAAAAGATGCAGTGTTGGTATATCAGTAATTCATACACCCACTAGCAGACTCTATGCAGGAATGCTGATGCCAGTGGCTGGGACATTATGACACTGGTTGTATATAGATTCATAGATCATAGAGTTGGAAGGGGCCTACAAGGCCATCGAGTCCAACCCCCTGTTCAATGCAGGAAACTAGAGGAGGAGGGGTCTCCCATCCAAGTAATAACTAGGCCTGACCCTGCTTAGCTTTCCACGCTCAGACAAGCTGAGCTAGCGTGAGCCACAGGTCTGTATGAAGTGCCTACATGTCTCATGCAGCCTTATCACAAACTAAGGGCATGAGCAAGTGTCCACCAATTCTCCATGACAGCAGAGGAACTGTTACCCAGGGATTGGGACACCAGTATTAGGTCCCCAAAATTCCCATCCATCAACCTCTCTGCCTCTCTTAGCTTTTTCAAGTCAGCAACCTTGGCTTCAAGGGAACGAACTTGTTCCTGAGATCCAGGAGCTCATTACACTGAGCATACACTCATGACTTCTGTCCAACTGGCAGATAGTCCTACATGTGGCACTCAGGGCAATACTCTGGATAGCCCACACACCACTGCTCGTTTTCTACCTTCATAACTATTTTTATTGCTATTATTGGGTTTGTTTGCCTGGAAAGCTGAGGAGTTTACTAGGAGAAAGTAGGGAATTTATATATATTTATTCATATTTATAGTTATTTATTTACAGTTGCTTACTATGAGAAGGCAGGAAAGAGTTGACTGCCCTGGCCTCCTCACCCTGTTGCTAAACTTGTACGGGTGCTTAACTTGTGTGCTGATGCTTTGACACTGGGGCTGAGATGCTTCATCACTGGGGCTCCTAGCGTTCAGAGCTGGCCTCCTCACAAGCCTGCCTCCTTATATAGCTCTAGCCAGCTTGGCTGCTGCAGTCAATTTGATAGTGGGCCTCATCTGAAAAGCAGGGAGGCTGTGGCTGAACTAGTTTCCAGTGAGTGGGAATGCAGATCAGTTGAGCCCCCTGGGAAAAGAGATTTCCTGTTTAGGGGAGAGGACAATAGTCAATGGTCCTTGGTGGGGACAACAGACAAAGGGTAGGTGATTTGGGAAAGGATGTGGTTAAGTTTCCTCTGTGGATGCATGGGGCTGAAAGGCTGACAATGGGTACCTGATTTGCAAGGGCTGAGTCCCTTTTTGTGCATTTTTAAAACCTAAATGAGAAGTTAA
Source organism: Shinisaurus crocodilurus (assembly GCA_021292165.1). NCBI lineage: Eukaryota > Metazoa > Chordata > Lepidosauria > Squamata > Shinisauridae > Shinisaurus > Shinisaurus crocodilurus. The sequence continues at coordinate 146,749,277 of CM037878.1, read as the reverse complement.
ATTCTCAAACTTGGGATGAGTCGATTTCTGAGCTTCAGCTTATTAGCTGTTTTAGAAGAGCTAGAAACCTGAGCCTACACTGAGCCCAGACTGAATCTAGCCTGCACTATTTTGTTTATAAGCAGACTCTTCTACTAGGTAGGCCTGTACAGTGGCTCTTGTCTGTATAGAGCTATGTATTGCTTTTATTGTCCCCTTTCTACTCTTGGATTTAGTTTCAGTATGTGGTTGAGATTCTCTTCGATGACTTGGGAGTCTCTGTTAGAGCAAGGCTGCAAGAACTGTAAGTTCCTGCTGGATTTCCCCACTGGGATTTAGCTCCCAACTGTAAGTTTGTAAAGCGTTATCCTTCTGGGATTCAGCTCTCTTTGGTAGGCCATTCTTTTGGCTTTAGTTGATACAAGTTTTAAATTATTACCTGGGGCAATGTAATAGATCAATAAGTAAATATCACTTACCACCTTCTCGCATGGGTGCCTAACTTGCTTGTGTGCTGATGCTTTGTCAGTGGGGCTCCTCGTGGTTGGAGAGCTGGCTCCCTCACAAGTCTGCCTCCTTATATAGCTCTAGCTAAGTTGCATCCACAAAACCATCTCGGAAAAGAGATCCAAGAAGTGTTACCTGCACAAGGAGAATTGTGGAAGTAGCTGTTTCTATATTAGCACAAGCTAATCCCCCCCCCCCCCGGATCTTTCATGATGTCAATATAGTTCTGCTGTATGCAGATTCAAGGGCTTACAAATCTCAAATGAAGTTTTTCAATATTTATAAGCATAATTTCTAATAGAATGCAAGTGAATGAGATGAATCCTTCATGGGTTTTTGCACTATTGATCTGTATCACTGAGTTCCCTTTTAATGGCTTCAATAAAATGTTTTATAAAATCCTTCTTTTCTCCACTCTCCTTTCCCCGACTTCTCTTTAAATCAGGCTCAAAAACTTTATTGTGTGGGTTTCTCCCCTCCCTTTTTTCTTCATGACTTGTTGTGGCCCAGTTTGCCAAGCTACTCAGAATGCACATGAAAGAATCTTAGAACCACTGCATCAAATGTGACTCTTCAGCTGTGTGTCTACATCTAACTACTACATTCAACACTTCTACACATGGGTCCCCCCCCCCGCCAGAAGTGTTAATGTAATACATGTATTGTGTGTTCAACACAGAATTTATGGTGAAGTTCTTAACTGTATTAGATATTATGGAGGATGCATGGCTGCCACTGAAAACAGTAGACCTGCGACTTAGGGATGTTCACACAACCCCACTCCAAAGCATTGAAAGTACACATGTGGGGGGGGGGGTTCAAGGTGGCACAGGCTAGTCCCACTTCTACCACCATGTGCTGCAGCCATGCCCCCAGCCACTGTGATCCAAAGTAGAAACACTTCTCTGCACATTTAGCTGGTCTGGGAAAGAGTTCTCTGTTTGTGCTACCATGTTCACTCTATGTGAGAAGGGAACTTGGCCTGGTCAGGGTCCCTCCTCAAATAAAGAAGAAGTGTACATGTGGAGAATACTTTCCTATGTGTCTGAACATGCAGATGGTGAGGAAGCCTGTCTGCCACAGGCATCGGTGGCGAAGGGCATAGCCACGATGCAAAATGCCAGGGGGCAGGGCTAGTCCAACAGGCTGTATGACCCACCTACCCATGTTCTTTCAATGCAGGTGGGAGGGCTGTGTGAAACTCTTTATTATCTCACAGTAATGTCTATTATAACATTCAATGCACTCCACATTTCTTCCCCTTTGTAAGTGCAGCCAGTAAAGTGAAACAGCACAGGGAGATGGGCAATGTTTTGTTTAGACATTGCAAGAGAGAGTAGGAGATACAGGGTATTATTTTTGGTAGCAGCTGCATATCCTCCATATTGTCTTTCTGCAGCTTTATTGTTTAATGTAAGTGATCTCCACTGTAGTTTTAAAAGCATTGCTTTCTCTCCTACCCTTTGCTGAACATGGGAAAAATCTGTTCTGGTTGAGATTCTTTGAAATATTCAAAAACTCTCCGCATATTCCATTTTAATCTTGTTTTCATGATGATACTAAATTATTCTAGGCCTGTCCTCATTCAATTTGCATTTAAGACCCTTTATCAGAGTTGACGGTGTTGCCGGCACTAAAAAACAGTGTCTCTCCTGCAAAGTGGTGGTCTATGCCTCAGTGTGTGCCCTGCCCAATAAACACACTGAGTTGGAGAAGGGAAACACTTTATTTGAGGCCTCAAGTAGGCTCTAGGAGTCTGGGACTCAAATCAAGAGCCCGGTTTCAAGTTCTTCTTGGATCTTTTATACAGCATGGGATCAGATACAGGTTTGCATCACGTACAGTCACATTACATACAGTTGTGTAGAAAAACATTTTTCTTATCATGACCTCTTTCACATACATTCAACGACTTTCTCTGTCTTTCCTTGGTACATACATTTCTTTCTGTTCCTAACTCTATCTTGTTCTTTCTCTCAGGACAAACATCAGACTGACGCTTGCATTTCCCCCCCCCCCCCACTTCCCCCTTGCCTCCGTCTATCGCTTTTACTTTTATTTATTATTATATTTATACCCCGCCTTTTTTCCTTCAAGGAACCCAAGGCGGCTTACATAATCCTCCTCCTCCTCTCCATTTGATCCTCACAACAACCCTGTGAGGTAGGTTAGGCTGAGAGTCAGTGACTGGCCCAAAGTCACCCAGTGAGTTTCATGGCCTAGCGGGGACTAGAACCCAGATCTCCCGAGTCCCAGTCCAACACTCTCACCACTACGCCACACTGGCTCTCTTATAGTACTTATAGTACACACGCACACACACATTATTTTGCCTTTCCCTTATCAGCGTCCTTCGACATTCTTTGCCTTTCTCCGGCCTTTTCCCTCCCTTTTGCAGCTTTACTGCAGCTGTAAACAAAGCACCTTGCAACCTTACAAAGAAAGATGTCTTACGTAAGAAAGATGTCTTTCTTACATCTCAATCCACATTTCTTTGCAACTTTAGCAAGCAGTTTCACAGAACAGCAAGAAACAATTTTACAGAAAGCAAAGAGCAAGAGTCTCTAGTCAGGCCTAACTAAACATTAGAACAGGGGTACAAATTCACATGGTCTCCAACAACGGTTTTGTCACCTATTTAGACAGAATTTGGTAAATTTCAGATTTAAAACTAAGGCCAAAATCCACTAGAAGGTGTCTTGATTTAACTTTTATTGGATTGCCAGTTTTTATCTGAAAAACAAAGAAACAAAACATTGGTGCATGTGAGCCAGTCAGGGGTCCAATTCTGGAGTAGGAGCAGAGTTGATAGCAAAAGCTTTTGTTTTATTTCTAATAATGACTTGTACTGACAGATATGGGTAAGCTGTGTGGGTTCTAATGCAAGGAGAAATCTCTTGGCTCAACAGAGCCTGTGGGAGATAGTTATGGAGAAGGCACACACATGAACTGAGCTGCCTCTTATACAGCAGCATGTGAAATGGTGCACTGGGGCTGAATTTAACAACCTTGATGTGTGGGCTGCATAAGTGGTGTGCATATTAACTCAAAATGAGGATGCTGACTCTAACTTAAAATATTCCAGCTTTAGTATGTATCTGCATATCTGTATCATCTATCTGCCTATCATCTATCTATATTTGTCAACGAGAGTAAAATTCTGGCTTTTATGTGATTAATTCCGGCAAGACTCTTTTGGCCAATACTAAGCTTACCTCTTAGTAGTATGTGTTTAAACATGATTAAGCATTATTTATCATTGTCATTTAATGTGTTCTGTTGTGTGAACAGTACTGAGAACTTTTTATTATAAGGCAGCATCAGAAATAAATAAATAAATAAATAAATAACAGGCCGTATGCTGAGAAATGCATCTTCCTTAGAATTTAACCTAATGTCCTTTGTGATCCTTCAAAGAAGATATCAGTGTGTCTTTATTGTTTCAATCATAAGTCACAAGAGAAAACAAAGAAATGAGAGAGTAAATACTGTATACACACACACATTCACAACAACAATAAGAGAGGCCAGAATGTACTTTATAATTTAAAACTCTGTACTACTGACACACTAGTCATATTGAAGATTTTGTACATTTATCTTTTTTGTTTCCTGTTTCTTCAAATGTTAAACAGTAGATTTTACTCTCCTATTACAGAGTTGTGATTATTGGTCGAAATGACACAGAAAAGTCATGTAATTATCACTAACTTACTTTCTAATGACAAAAGTATCATAAGCAAAAGTATCATACACACAACTGCTTTCTTGGTTTGGGTCTGGCCAAAACATGATACAATAAATTGAATCAGATGTAGGTTCTTGATTATCATCTCGATAAACCCTGAGATACAATCAACTCTCTAAGAGGTCTAAAAATTGGCATGTGGGCTTTTTCAGGTCATTTCAATGTGGTTTCTGCAGAAGAATATCCCAGGGAATTATGCCTGGCCATAACTCTCTCTCTCTCTGAAGAACTGCAGACATTAACATGAAGCTCTATTTGTTTCTTGTGATATACTCTAACTGTTAAACCTACTTTCTGATTAATATCTGTATATTCTTTATTAATATCTGTATATATCTGTATATCTGTATATATTCTTTATTAATATCTGTATATTCTTTATTAGTAGATTGAGGTTTGGGCAGAAGTGATGTGGAAATGTGCCAAACTGCTTAGTAGCTCTAATCAGTTAAGAGCAAGAGCTAATCCTTTCTGAAATTTGGGTATAGAGTTTTGTTTTGTTTTTAACAGAAACCCCTTTAGCTAAAAAGGCCACATAAGCACCCCTTCAGAATTTCCATATAGCTAAATCTTCTCGAAAACTCATGGAGAGGCTATATTTGAAGAAAATTACATTGAGATTTAGTTTGAAAGCCCTAAGGAAATTTGCAGACAAAAATATTCATTAACCAGAAGTTGAGGTTCAGAGTACATATCAGTAATTGTAGGATGGAAAGAATCCTTATAGAAATAGTGTTAGTTATATGGTGTGTGTGTGTGTGTGTGTGAGGGGGAAGTAAGCCAGAACTCAAAATGTACAGTGCTAAGGTTAATTATTTATGAAGATTTGATGTGAAATATAATTATTCCATTTCCACTGTTGGTTATTATTTACTGTAGCACCATCAGAGTACAGCGTGTCATAGGCAAAAATACCTAAGCTAATATTTACAATCTAAAATAGACAATGGGGGAAAGGGAGGGGGAGGGGAATATGGAGGGAACTTCAAACAGCAGAGGGAGGGGGAGGAGATGCAAGAAGAGGATGGATGAAAGTGGGCAAATGCTATTGCACATAGAATTATTACAGCTGGGAATCAGGATTAAGCAGTTAAGCCAAAAACCTCACAGGAAAGTTGAGTTTTGAGCTATGGAATTCAATCTGTCCGAATTCTGATTCGAACTGACCTGATCCACATCTCTTGAGCTAATGTGGGATTGGATCTTAGCTATCGTGGGTTTTCGCACTTCCTGAATGTTCCAACAGAATTTTTGGATCAAAAACATGTCACAATGTGTGTTAAGAAATCTTGGGAGAAAAATATGTGTAGAAATGCATACTTTGAGAGAGAGTACCACAAGAAATGTATCTTTTAACCAAAAATCAGGTTAAATATATGTATTTAAATTTGAATTTCATGTGGATTTTTATTTCAACTCTCCATTGGTTGGTGGCATCAAACACACCCTGACAGCCCTGGAGAAAAAATCATAAAACTTTTGTGTCAGTCTTCCGTAACTCCATATTTCAGGCAGTCCTCGACTATGACAAATTGTCCAATTCCATGTGGTCTTTCAGGGGGTCCCTCCTTAGTGAAAAAATGATGCTTTTACTCTTATGGCTTTTGTGGTCAATTCGTCACATTCCTTTGGAATGATAGGGACAACTGAAAACCCATGCACATAAGATGCTAGTGTTCAAAGTGACCGAACAAATGCTCGTTAAACTTATTACTTATTCATCATGTCTATAGATGCTTAGTCCAGAACCTGTTCTTTTCTATTTCATGTGAGAAAGGCGCATAGAGGGTGAACCCCCCCACACACACAAATTTGTGTATTTTCATAATAGCCAAATTACACATTTTCCTTAACATCACCACAAACTATATTGGGGTCAACGGTATCTGACAAGTTTACAAAACCCCTCTACAAACCTGCATTTATTTATTTTTGAATTTCCAGTTAGGACCTTCCTTGTGACATAGCAAAACTGTTTCACCACCACCACCACCATAATTACTATCATTTTGCACAAAACATATTAATCTGACTTTTGGGTAATTTTAGACCTAGCTGTGAGACTCCCCACAGTGTTTTGTACTTTGTAAGAATCTTACAACTGACAAACAATTAGTACCATTCAGTGGTAGTTTTCCAATAAGGCAGTGTATGCCATGCAAACCCATAAAGTCTGGCATAAAATTTTGGTTTTGCTGCAATTCCAAAGCTTCATAAGTTTATGATGCTGACATATACAAGGGTGTCCCAGCAGCTCAAAATTTAGGCTAGATGGTGGTTGATAAATGAATACATTCACATGGCCAGCTTTAAACCCAAGGGTAAACCCATTTACAGGGTTCTATGTGAAGTATAATAACTGTTTGCCACTAACTGCAGAAGTTTGAACTGGGTAAATTCTGGTCAAAAACAAAATGAAGCAAACGTTTTTGGCCAGGATTTTTTTATATATTTTTTTAAAAAACCCTCTTCTGCAATTAAACTACCATTTATGCAGGCTGGGGATGAGACGGTTTCCTCTACTCTTTTCCTTTATTGTTCCACTACATCACAATTTTTACTGAATTCTGTTTTAACTAGGAGATTTTCTAAAAATTAATTCAAGAATTGGCACATGTGTAGCATGCCACAGCTTTCAATTTATTCAGATGGTTGGCATCTTTATACCCTCTTTCACACTGAAATAAAGCAATCTTGATGTGACTGTGTGGTGCTTTACTAATGTGTAAAGGCAGTCTTGCACATCAGTAAAACAATGCAGAAAGAATCTCAACACAATTGTGTGTAGAATCAAATCAGGCCCTCCTTTTTGCAGTGTTTTCTCAGTGCACACAAGTGTACATGCACATTTGTAAAGGACTGGTAAAAAGGAACTTGATAAAATGTTCACATCAAGATTGCTTCTGATTCATGTTTTATCAATACACATGTCACGTACATTATTTCTTTATTTCTGCATTAAGAGGCCACCTTGGGGGAGGGGTCACCCCTCACTAGGTGGCTCACAAAATATGAAAACAATCTTAACTGTTGATGCTGGTTTGTTTTTGTTTTGTTTTTAAAGAACCAATTATTTTCTACAGATGTATATATTTTTATATTGTTTTATGCTGTTGATATTTTTTGCTACTGCTGCTACAGTATTTTTGATGTGCTAATGTTATAGCTTATTTATTTTAACATTATGTAATAAGCTATTAAAACAGAAATTAAGTACCAAACTTAAATATCAGTTAACAGCAGTTTGGAATAAATAATTCATCAAAGTATGTTTAAGAGACATCGGTGTAGCGTCCGTATGGGTGACTAAGGACTGCATTCCAAACGTATCGTGCAACCACTGAAAAAGCCCTGTCGGTAGTGCCTGTCAATCCATGAACTGGGCCTGACAGGCTGATCTTAGGGCTCAAGCAAACTCATATGGGTACAGACAGTCTTTCAAATAACTTGATCCCAAACAGTTTAAGGCTTTAAAAGTAACTACCATTAAGTTAAACTGAGCCCAGAAATGAATTGCCAACCAATGCACCTGATACAAAAAAAGGTGTTATACATTTGGATTGCTGAGCCCCAATACAAACTGGTAATGTAGAAGAAGGGTACAACACAAACCAATGGCAGGAACTTAAAGCTGAAGCAACCACACATACACACACAGTGTTCTGTACAAAATGCAGAAGTAAAGAACAGAACAACTGAGAATTCCCAAACATCAGTTCCACTTCTGAATTGCATGTCTTGTTTCTTTACTCTCCTTTCCAGGGGAAAAATTAGGGTGAGGACTATTTTGGAAGCATCCCTAACATAGAGTTCATTCCTTCACAGTATGAATGTATGGAAAATTCATTTCAGTTCATTTTGGACCAGAATTTGCCCAGTTTGGACCTTCTGGACCTGGATGTGGATGTGAACACAATCTGTGATCAAATTTACAGATTTAAAAAATGAGTTTGAAAAATGTGTACATTTGAAAATGTACACAAATACACTTTAATCATGGGAAGAAAATGTGTACATTTTACAAATGCACTTGATTGATGCATACATTTGGAAAAACGAGCATGGAAATACTCTCTGTAGAAATATTTCTTGGAATATTATGTTGTAATGTTAGGGTTGGATGAACAACAGAATTAGAATGCCCTGTACAGTCTAATCAATGGAAAGTTGCCTTAGCTTTCATATGTACTACTTCTCTAGACTTAAAATTGAGATTGATTCAGCAAAAACTGATATTTTGTGTATATCGGACACCGTAGCATCTTGTTAAGAATAAACGGGCTTGCTCTGCTAGTGAAGTAATGTGGATTGTGCCTTTTTGAGGCATATAATTTGAGCATGCTCTGTGATGGCTTCTTTAGGGTCAGATGTTATTGTTTGTATTAATTTTGTTTTAGAAAAAATCTTTGATTTTTGCCTGGTGCCCAGGTGCCTTTAAGTTATATTCTTGTGACATGGAGACTAACAGATGGAAAGTGAAAGTGGAACCTGAGAGCCCTTATAGTTGAAAATTTATTTATTTAATACATTTTTATACCGCCCAATAGCCGAAGCTCTCTGGGCAGTTTACAACAGTTAAAACCATAAAATACAATATAATATAAATATAAAATTTAAAACCACAGATAAAATTTAAAATTTTATCTTATTTTAAATTTAAAATTTAAAATTAAATATAAAATTTAAAACAAACAGGAGCAGCTACAATAGCAGAGTTAAAAACTACAAGATTAAAATGATTAAGATGATTAAAATGCCTGGGAGAAAAGAAAGGTCTTCACCTGGCGCCGGAAAGAGTACAATGTAGGCGCCAGGCGAGCCTCTTTGGGGAGCTCATTCCACAACTGGGGTGCCACAGCAGAAAAGGTCCTCCTCCTGATAGCCAGCTGCCTCACTTCCTTTGGCAGGGGCTCTCGGAGAAGGACTGCTGATGAAGATCTTAGTGTCCGCGCAGGTACATATGGGAGGAGACAATCCTTCAGATACCCTGGCCCCAAGCCATTTAGCAAAGAGACTTATACTGCGAGCATGGAAGGATAAACACCTATGATCTTTCATTCAGTGGTCTGAAGATCTTACTGCTCTCTTTACATTTGAATGTATATTCTATAGTCATCAATTCTGCTGGATTCAGATATATGGACTGCTTGTACCAATGTTTATATCTGAGCCATGAATGTTGAATTGCTGCTAATGTTACCATAAACTGATGCTGTTTCTTTTTATTAATTTTTTTATATCTATACCTCATCTTTTTTCCTGAAAGGAACCCAAGGCGGCTTACATAATCCTCCTCCTCTCCATTTTATCCTCACAACAACCCTGTGAGGTAGGTTAGGCTGAGAGTCAGTTACTGGCCCAAAGTCACCCAGTTTCATGGCTGAGCGGGGACTAGAACCTGGATCTCCCGAGTCCCAGTCCAACACTCTAACCACTATGCCACACTGGCTCTTTGTTATTTTATTTTTTTTGTTATTTCTTTCCCCGTTATATTTGCAAATTAAAAATAAATGTTAATTTAAAAATATATATGTACAACTGTTCACGTGAAAAAGGAAAAACATAGCTTGAAATCTGATATGGCATGAGATTGAGATGGCATTAGGAGAATCCCAACGAACTTGAGTTTTGCTGACTTGCACATCTTCACTCCCCAGTATCAGGGCCGGATTAAGATAAGGGGCTATTGGAGCTGCAGCTCCAGGCCCCTACCCCAAAATAGGCCCACAATCAGGACCGGTGCAGGGCAGTTTGGCGCCCCAGGCAAAATAATATTTAGCGGCCCCCCCTCTCCAAAGCAGCCCTGCTCTGCAAAAAAACAACAACCCTGCGCCGCCACCACCTTCCTTCCCCCCGCCCTGGCGGCTGTTGCTGCTGCTGCTGCCGCCGCCGCCGCTACCGCCGCCGAGGAGGAGGAGGAAGTGATGCGACGGGACCCCCGCGCTGTTTTTTGCCGGAGAAACCATGGCAACAGGGCTGTTTAAGCCCTGTTGCCCTGGTTCCTCCCGCCAAAACAACGCGGGTGGGGCTCCGGAAGCGACACGACGCGGAGAAGGTAGGTGGCGGGGGGGTCGGGGTGGTGGTGATGGCGGCGGCGGCAGGAGGCGCAGCGGCAGCGAGCAAGCGGGAGGGCGGGGGGAGGCGCAGCAGCGAGCGGGATGGGAGGGTGCGGCGGTGGCAGGCGGGTGGGCGGGCGGGAGGGAGGGAGGGTGGGGAGGCGGAGGCCTGGCGGGGGCGGCGCAGCGGAGGCAGAGGCCTGGCGGGGGCGGCGCAGCGGCAGCGAAGAGGAGTGCAGCGTTTCTGCGCCCTCCTCAGCCGCGTGCCCTCCTCAGCACCAGGCCCATAATGCTCTTAATCCAGCCCTGCCCAGTATTTTGTTGTAAATCCAGAACAGCATGAAGCAGGCTGTACCTGAGTAAAGGAATGAACTCTTTGAGATAGGCAGCTTAACTCTTTCCCCTCTGTTCCTTTTCCAGTTCAAACTCAGCCTCCCCAAGCTGCTTTTTCCACCTGCGAAAGTAAGGTATCAGATCTCTATCTTCCTTGCACCTTTCTCTCCATGAGTGGGAAAAGCAAATTCATTGTGAATATAATGTAGATGAACTGTTTCAGATGGTGCATGATTCAGTCTTCTATTTGCAATATTTCAAGAAGTACTGAATTGTTTACTGGAGAGTGAAGAAGAAGGAAGGGCTTCATAAACAAGGTGGGTGGGAATTTTCATAGGTGTGATTTTGGGAGACTTTTGATATGTGATGGAGCAGATCTTCCTGAGCAGATTGATATAAGAATCCTTTTGTTGCAATTTGTTTGAGGTTAGGCTGTTTACTGAGCCAGATTGTCTAGTCTATAAATCACAATTTAAATGAAGTATGTGGTACTGACCTTTTAAACACTTCCCAATTTGTGACTAGATGATGATAACTAGCGTGGTGGCTACCTTTATCTTTTCCCAGCAGAGACTCGAGCCCTGAAACCAGTGAAACAAATTTCCATTTCAACACACAAGTATCCATATTAATTGTCAAACCATGATTTTTGTATTGCTTTGTGTGACTAATTTCTTTTAAAGGCTCACCCTAAATAGTTTAAACATCAGACCAAATGACATATTTATTCTTCCTCCTATGCTTGTAAAAATATTTTACAAATCTGATATTGGGGTCCACAACAACAAGCCCCAATGGGCAATGCTATTTGCTGGAGTGCAGACAGTAGCTCAGTAGGTTTATGATCCATGACATCCAAGTGCATTCCTGTTCACACATAGCTTTGGGAGGGGTGGGTGAATTGGGTAAGTCTGTATAAAATTCAGATCGAACAACTTTCTTCTCCATTCTAGACTCCCAGTACCTTGGATGCACCACATGTTTTATTGTCCACATTCATTGGGCCTTTTAGAGCAAACTTCTTGATGATATTAAGAGAAAAGCACAACTGGGGATGGGCTGGTGGAAACATCACTTAACAATTTGACCCCCAGATTGTAGGAGAATACATGGAGTTTAGTTATGACCATAAAAGTATAGGAAAGCCAACAACAACAACAACAACAACAACAAACACACACATTATGCTGATAGAAAAATAAAATACCATATTGAATACGAATATACAATATTTATTTGATGAATATCGCTACATTTAACAAGTGGAGGGTTCTGGGAAGTACTCATACACAAGCCTCATTGAACTAAATGGAACCTCTGCCCTTGCACTGTGTATTTATTTTTCCCATTCCCTTTAACTTCAGAACACAATTTTCTTAACTGTGGCAATTTAAGAATCAAAATATTGACACTGAAAGGTGTATTTTTATTGTTGTTGCTGCTCCTGCAACCTTCACTCACTACATTTAACAAGTGGAGGGTTCTGGTAAGCACTCGTACACAACCCTCATGGAAATAAATGGAATCTATGCTCTCTTGCTCTACTCCCATTCATTTCAATTGGGATTGTATTGGAGAATCTCCTGGTGCATTGTTCCCCACATGAAGTATGCGGCCATTTACAGAGATCTGTGTGAAACCTACCTAACTGGTAGCTACCAAAAGGTACCTGCTATGAATCAAAACAAACAGGGAAGCACACTGTATGCCTGCCTACTTATTATTTCGAACTGCTAGCTCAGGGGTGGGCAGTATGTGGTCCCACGGCCAGATGTGCCCCCATCGTTTCCTGTGGCTCCCACCGTCCCCACTTTGCTGCCAAAATTGCCCTGCTGTGCCATTTGAAAACCAGCTTGAAATTTTACTTAAAAACAAGCTGAATTTGTCCTTTTTAAGGATTCATAGTGCTTTTATTTTGATTTTTTCTGCTGCTCCCACACCTCCAGGAGTGCAACCTGTGGGGGGCCATGGGGGTAGAAAGTAGACCCTGGATCCTGCAAAGCTGCCCACGCCTGTGCTAGCACCTGTACTTTGTGGTGCCTTCTATTAACCTTAAATGCTATGCTTGCATTTTCATGTTGAACAACTTTTTGTTTCAGCTGTGATATATTCTGGTTCTTGCAGGGCTGTAAGATCTTGCTCCCCCTCCCTAAATCAGTAGTGTGAAACTTGGGCCGTAGTCATCAGAAGATTCTTAGGTCTTTTGCAATATCTTTCTTATTCAGTGTAGATGGTTGAGCTGCCCTTTTCAAATACCACAGTCAGATAAAGGAGATATCATTTTCAAGGTTTGTCCCTTATCGTAAGACTTCCTTTAGATCGAATTAAACATTTCAAATTCTTCTGACAAAAGGAAAGTTTTTCTTAAGGCTCTGAACTGTGACTAAAAGGTGTCAGCCTTTTGATGCTGTTTCAGCAGCAGCTTTTCTAGAAAAGCAATTTTCTCAAAATGGAATCAATTCCTTATTCTGTTTTGCTAGTTATAAATTAATGGAGTATTGGTAAGCATTTCAAGTACAGCAACTATGTATGGAAATAAGTTAACCAAGTTCTATGATGCCATCGGGAAACAATATTTCAAGGGCAAAGTTCCCAACAACTCTCTTCAATTGATGGGAAATCATCAGTATTTAATAAGGTCTGGAAAGTGATTTCCCTCAAAAGAATAGCTTTTACCACCAGCTTTGGGTGGGTGCCCTTTTCTCCTCTAGTAGTATGCATATTATATTTTGAGAGCAGCAAAAAAACATCTGGAGTCTCCTGGAACAATGTACTATGACAAAATGTAGGAGGCCCTTTGCCCTTGAAAAACATCCAGAAACTGCAGTTGGATTGGTGCAAAATGTGGCAGCTAGTGGTGGGAGCTCAGCTCTTTGTCTATGCTATGCCTATTTAAATTGTGTTGCACTGGCTGCCCCTTTGTTTTCCAGTTCAGTTCGAGGTGCTAGTGTTAATCTTAAAGCTCCCCTCAAAATGACCTGGATATGGGTACCTTCAGGACCACCTTCTTCGATATGTTATTCCCTGCTGGTCATCATCTGAAGCATTCCTTCATATCCACCAGCCCTTGTGAAGCTAGGCAAGCCGCCAAAAGGTCTAGAGCACGGGTGTCAAACTTCTTAAACATGAGGGCTGAACTCACTTTTAGATACACTCAGGAACCACATTGCAGTAGTGGGTGGGGCTGAAGGAAAAGGGGACAGGGACCTAAATACCAAAAAATACCATCATATAGAGATGGGAGCTTCAGCAATTGGGCAGTATAGAAATGTAATAACTAACTCAATAAATAAACCAGCGATTTTCTTCAAAAATCACATTGAAGCTTGTTTCAGCTCACTCCCATTTTTGTCCTCTTTTTTGGCTTGTTCACATGGAGAAAGTATACATTTCTGTGCAGATTTTTCAAAAGTCAGTCTTTAGCAGCTATATCATCATCATGATCCCATCCATGCTAATAATAGCTGTACTGTACCTACTGAATTTGGCTGGTGAAAATCGGTGAGGATTGCATTTCAGTTTGTTTTTTATAAGAATTTACCAAAGTTCTTCATATTTGGGAGAAAAAGAACTTGAGATTTTAACTATCCAAATGCAGGAGTGAGAGAAACTGAAGAGGAAATGTTGGCATAATCTGGTTGTTTAGTATGTTGTTGTTGTTGATCCCCCCTTTGTTAAATTTAATTTTCAAAATTAATTAAAAATTGAATTTAAAAAAGCACTTCCTTTTTCAGTCCAACATCCCATGATCTGCAGACCCCAGCAAATCAGGCTGCCCTTAACACACTTGCAGTGACATTGAACAGTAACCATCATCATCATCAGGCGATCACTCGTGACTGAGTAAGATTGTCTTCCAGGATAAAAATTTACAAAAAAGGAAATTTTAAAAGGAGGAAATTCTAAAGAAAAATTGTGTAGACTCTAGCGATGGGTCCGTAAGTGACTGTGGAGGCCAATTGCGAGTGTATGGGTGAGATAAAGAAGAGTCAGACACAAATCAGGGCCACATTTATTGAATTGAAGATCTGTGAAGGGCGAAGTGCGGTACTAACCTAGCCCGGCCATTGGCCGGGAAAAAACCAATATTTTAAATATTTTGGTGAATACATCCTAACCGCACCGGAGGCGGGTTGGTCCACCCCCGGCCAGTTGCCCTCCATGTGGAGCTGGATGGCCTTACCATCGTCGCCTTACTTTGACGCCTCCAGACACCCAATGTAGGTGAGAAAGGCAAAACCCCAAAGACGTCCCAATCTCCCTCCTGCTAAGCCTCACGGCATTAGCGAGGTCAGCCTTGGGTAAACGTCAGTCACCTTGAAAGGTGCCACTGGATGATCACCATAACCCTAAGCCATACTGCCTAATCCCTAAAGAAAAATTGTGTAGACTCTAGCGATGGGTCCGTAAGTGACTGTGGAGGCCAATTCTAGATCCACACAGCTTCCCACAGTGAGGACACAGGTTACCAGATGGAAGATGGTCCTGTAAAGGATTCGTTTGTTGTGCTTTTCACTTAGCACGTTTCTCCCTTTCACCTTGCACTCGGGCTTCTTCAAAGTCCATAGAACCTTTGTGAAAGGCCAACCTCCAGTTAGATCATTCATGGGCCAGAGCTTCCCAGTTTTCGATGTTTATATTGCATTTTTTTAGATTAGCCTTAAGAACATCTTTAAACCTCTTATATTGACCACCGATATTCCGCTTTCCATCCTTGAGTTGGGAATAAAGTAACTGCTTTGGGAGACGGCAGTCAGGCATTCGAACAACATGACCGGTCCACTGAAGTTGGCTGTTGAAGGATCATTTTTTCAACGTTAATAGTCTTTGCTTCTTCCAGTACACTGACATTTGTTCGCCTATCTTCCCAAGTAATTCGCAGGATTTTCCGGAGGCAACGTTGATGAAATCTTTCAAGGAGGTGGAATGGAACTGAGGTTTATAGATAGTCCATGTTTCGCAGGCATACAATAAAGTTGGTAATACAATGGCTTCATAAACCAGTGTTTTGGTCTTCTTACCAATATCCCGATCCTCGAACACTCTATGTTTCATTTGAGAAAACGCAGGCACTTGCGGAGCTCAAACGATGCTGGATTTCACTGTCGATGTTAGCTGTAACAGAAAGATAGCTGCCAAGATAGAGAAAATGATTGACATTTTCCAGTATTGTCCCGCCAAGCTGGATAGATGGCATCATCAAAGGGTTAGCTTGCACTTGCTGATGAAGCACTTTGGGTTTTTTGATGTTAAGTGAGAGACCAAGTTTTTCGTATGCTTCTGCAAAAGCATTTAGGATAGTTTGGAGATCATCCTCTGAATGTACGGAGACCACATTATCATCAGCATACTGAAGTTCCACAACGGAGGTTGTAATTACCTTACTTTTTGCTTTCAGCCTGCTGAGATTAAAAAGCTTTCCATCTGTTCGATATATAATTCCCACACCAGTGGGAAGTTTCCCCTCGACAAGATGTAAAATCATGGCGATGAAAATAGCAAATAATGTTGGGGCGATAACACATCCCTGTTTAACACCTGATCCCACTTTAAATGGAGCACCATGAGAGCCGTTATTGTCCAAAACCGTTGCTGTCATGTTGTCATGGAGAAGTTGCAAGATATTCACAAATTTATTGGGGCATCCAATTTTCATAAGGATAGTCCAGAGAGCTGTTCGGTCTACAGTATCAAAGGCCTTAGCCAGATCAATAAATGCCATATAAAGGGGTTGATTTTGCTCCCGGCATTTTTCTTGGAGCTGACGTGCAGTAAAAATCATGTCTACTGTCCCTCTAGAGGGGCGGAAACCATATTGAGTTTCAGGGAGGATCTCTTCTGAAATAGATAGAAGACAGTTTGCGAGAATCCTAGCAAATATTTTACCTGCGGTAGCTAAGAGAGAAATGCCCCGATAGTTTCCATAGTCTGTTCTATCACCCTTCTTAAAGAGGGTGATAATTATGGCATCCCTTAACACACATGCAGTGACATTGAACAGTAACCTAAGTCCTATTGGAATAGCAGAAAACCTCACTGGAAAACAAGAAGTACCTATGTTACCTGAGTGGTGTAGTGTAGGTATGGGCAAACTGAGCAATGTTTGAGCTTACCAAGATTCTCCAGACATCAGCACGCCAAGTCACCGCTCATCTCTCCTCGATTTGCACTTGCGTTTCCAATCGCTGTTCGTATTGTGCAAATGGGAAAATGGCACAAAATAAACAGCTACTGAACATGAACATTGTGCAAAAAACTTCCCAAGTTACACATATTTCTACAGTTGTGCAAATTTTCCCTACAGACTACAGTGTGGGGGATTTACAAATCTGTGTATTTTTGAAATTTTCTCAATATCAAATGGGGAAATTTACACAAACTAAATGTGACTGCATGCTTGGCAGTCTGCGAACATTTTCGGTGCATATGCTCTCCTGGTCACTCTTGCATTTGGGGTTGTGAGTAGGGAGGTGTGCCGAACTTGACTGAGGTGGTGGAAGTCTGGAGAACTCACCAGGCTCGACCCCCTGAGCTCCGCTCGCCCTACCTTTTCCCCGACTCAACACATGTTCTCGCGAGCCAAGCCAGGGAAGCGACTTCCGGTTTCCGGAGCTATGTTTTTAATGTATCTTACACCATTTTCTACATAAACAACATAGCGCTGGGGAACTGGAAGTCCGGCAAGTGCCTCAGCTGGTGCTCGTCCTTGGCTCGTAGTGGTGGCAGCACTTGGTTTGCCCACCCCTAGTTGTGAGCAAGGCATGCTCACATGTTTTGCAAGCAGAAACGAAATCCTCATACATCCCTGGCATGTGATTGCTTCCCTTGGCAACTCTAGATTTCCATAAGAGCTGGCTGAGGTGGAGTGCTGTAGCGATGATGCTCTGGTAATATAAGAATTGGCTCTAAAATGTTTGGCAACAGCAAGAGAAGCAGAAGCAACAGAGCCAGCAGTGCCCCCTTCTGGGGGATGGGCTTTGGCAGGGTTATACCAAGCTCTGGGATGGCCATATGAACAACTGTTAGCTGCTGACAACTTATCTAAACCAAGATAATCAGCATCAGTGAACTCTGAGACCCAGGCTACACAGAAGGAAGAAGCTGTGGGAGAGGAAGTCTCCAGCAGCAGTTCTACAGGGAAGCACCCGGCCAGATTGTCAGCTGAAGGCATTTGGCCTCAAGACACTGTGTGATTTCACAAGGACGCAACAGGGACATTTTTATTCTGTGTCCTTACCAGTGATTCCGTCTCCCGAAAGGAGACTTTAGGTGAAGCAGAAGCTAGCTAGCTGGCAGTTAAATAACATTTGTCTCAGGAAGCTGCAGGTCTACAGCAGGGGTGCAGAAACTTCAGCCTGAGGGCCAAATTCCATTATGGAGAAGCTTTCATGGCGGCCACATTCCAATAGTGGGTGGAGCTGAATGCAAAAGGGGTGGGGCCAAAAATACCAGCATATTATTAGAAGGACAGCTGTTACCACTAGTAACTAAACCTTAGGAGAGACATTTCAACATTTTAGAATGGAGGTAAAACTGCACAAAAGCCAGGAAACCATGACACAATTGGTGGTTGTGGGAAAGGGGCTGGAGACAAGGGAATGGGGCATGGAGCAGCCATCTGGTGGACCCTTGAAGGCCAGCTTTGGCCCCTGGTTCCAAGCTTCTGCACCCCTGGAGCATGCAGAATCCTACAGGAGGATTCTGTTTCTTTACCAGTGAGTTCTTGACCAGAGGGAGGACTTCAGATTTAGACCTCTGAGTATTCTGTGATGGTTAACTGGGATGGAGACAGAAAAGGAGAAATTGGCAAGTCTTCCCCCACATTTTTATTTGTTTTTTGAATGATACAGGGTTATCTAAGATTGCAAAAAACAGAGGTTTAACAGTTCATTCAATCGAATAATTTCAACATAGATATACATCTGGCATTATTAAATTAATTCTTCAAACCTCAGTAAATAGTAATCAATTGATCCTAATATTATTCCAATATTGCCTATTTTCTTTTGTCTAGGCAGGGCAGAAATGAACTGGGGGTTGGTGGAAGGCAATAATTGGCGCTCAGATCTGTATGTGTTAAATAATAGGCCACAACTTTATTGGTTACTGCTAAATAGATTTTGGTTGGGACATAGGGCATGGATTCTGTTATTGGGCAGCCCACATGCTCACTGATGCCACCAACTTGGCCCATCTGCTGGGTACATGGGTGGGGGTGAATGTAGGAGCTTTGGACCCACCGTGCCATAAGCAATCCTTGTGGGACTTTCCTGTCCCTGAATGTGTGGCTGGCTTGCCTGCCCACAAGCTGGGCAGAACCTTGCTGCAATATCTACCAAGAATCCTTAAGGGGAACCCCACATGGGAAAGTGTGGAGTCCAATCCTGCTTCCCTTAAAATGAATCCAACCCAATGCCTCCAATGCTTATACACAAAGTTCTGATGAAAAACAACATGCAACAAGGGAGCGTGCATACAGTATGCTGCAACTCCCCCAGCTACTGCCCCCCCCCCACAAATTGGGGCTCCCATAGAGCTTGATATATGAAGTAAGATTGGCCATTGTCACAAAATCCCATATCCATCCTTCTAGACTTGGAATTTTTGACAACTTAAAATATTTTGTACACGCTAATCTAGCAGCTGTTATCATGTAGCCAGTTAATTCATCATGTTCTTTGTGAACATAATCTGTAGTGTAAGTCAAAAGAAAGACTAATGGGTCTACTCTTATAGTATAGCCTACTTTTTTTTCCAGTTGTAATTTTTTAAATCTTTTTCCAAAAAAAAAAAAAAAAATACAAAGGGGCACATCCAGGTATAAATGCAGTAATAAAAATCACCTTGACTTTTAGAGCATGAAATTTGTTTATGGTTAGGCATTGTCTACACAATACTCAACTATTGTTTGAATGGGAAAAATGCACATTTCTGTTTGCATTCCCTCCCCCTTGACTAAAATGTAAAAATGTACATTTTCCAAACAGGATCCTTTAATTTGCAAACATTTCTTTAAAAAAAAAAAAAAAATGCTTGTGCTTGAGTTTGGGCAAGCATGACATTTTTGGATGATTTGTGAGCCTAAATGAAATTCTAATACATCCCTAGGTACACTTTACACAGAAGGCTGCATTCCTATGGCTTTTCAGCCAGTTGTTGGAAGCCCAAAGAGGGTGTAGTAGCTGTAGTACAGTTTATCTGTTTTCTGGACTCCACAATCCTAAGAAAATGCCTCTACAAAATCCAAGTATTCAAAGTGGTGATCATCCAGCATTTGGGGGGAAATGATCATACTAGACATGCACTATTTTGTACATGTTAAAGTTGCCTTTTTGACACTGAAAGCAGCACACTGTGGGTTTTAAAACTGAAAGAGACTTTCTGAGAAGCAATACTCAAGCAAGAGCTATATCACATACCTCTCATTCTGTCCTTATACCTCAGACGATAAAAATGACAAGAATACTGTGAGGACAATGAAGTAATTTTATACCAGAAGTGCCTTACAATGTATTCTCGGCAGGATGGCTGGTAAATTGGGATCTAGCTACAGGGCTGCTGATGTGAGATGAGTGGCTTCACCAAAACATCTTTCCAGCACAAGGGGCTAACGTACAAAACAAAAGCACCCTTTCTTTCTCCCACATTGTAATTGGAGGAGTGTCTCCTCTTTAGTTTCTGCTAAGAGCTGCTGTGACTGTGAAAGAGATGTCAGAAGAAGATAAAGCAAGTGCTCATTTTTAGTACTTCAGAAAAATATTCTGGTGCTTCTACAACAAAAAGCAAAACAGCATTCACATTCCTTAGCATTACTTTTATCCACATTATAAGGACTGGTCTATCACTAAATGCTACCTGATCCATGTGGAAGCCATTCTCTATGGTGATTTTTTCAGACTCACACACTGTGACTAGCATTGCTGCTTCTCAAATGGAAACTGAGGGCCAAAGCAGACATTACTTTAAAGATGGAGCAGGCTACAGTCATGTGAAAAAGAAAGCACACCCTTCTCGAGTTCTATGGTGGTTCCACGTATCAGGACAGAAGAAAAATCATCGGGCCCGCAGCAGGTCTCAAAATCAGGTAAAGACAACCACAGATGAACCACAACACATGACAGAGTACACTGTGGCATTACTTATTGTACAGAAATACAGCCCAAGAAGCCATGTGGGAAAAACTAAGTACACCCTTACTGCTGCCATAGGTATGAAGAGGCTAAGGAGCAGCCAGGTGCTGCTAAGCAAATGCCCTTGATGAATTGATCATCAGCGAGTGTGACCACCTCTATAAAAGCTGAAGTGTCTGGAGTTTGCTGGAAGGGTTATAAGGCCATTTCCAAACAATTTAAAGTCCATCATTCTACAGTGAGGAAGATTATTCACAAGTGGAAAACATTCAAGACAGTTGCCAATCTTCCCAGGAGTGGACGTCCCAGCAAATTCACCCCAAGGGCAGACGGTGCAATGCTCAGAGAAATTGCAAAATATCCAAGTGTTACATCTCAGGCGCTACAGGCTGCAGTCAGCAGGTGCAATGTTAAAGTTCATGACAGCACAATCAGAAAAAGACTGAACAGGTATGGTTTGTATGGAAGGGTTGCCAGGAGAAAGCCTCTTCTCTCTAAAAAGAACATGGCAGCAGGGCTTGGGTTTGCAAAGTTGCATCACAAGCCTTCTGGAACAATGTCCTTTGGACGGACGAGACCAAAGTGGAGCTGTTTGGCCATAATGCACAGCACCACATTTGGTGAAAACCAAACACAGCATATCAGCACAAACATCTCAGACCAACTGTCAAGCACGGTGGTGGAGGGGTGATGATTTGGGCTTGTTTCGCAGCCAGAGAACCTGGGCACCTTGCAGTCATTGAGTCGACCATGACCTCCTCTGTATACCAAGGTATTTAGAGTCAAATGTGAGGCCATCTGTCCGGCAGCTAAAACTTGGCTGAAATTGGGTCATGCAACAGGATTTCCAGCAAACCTACAACAGAATGGCTGACAAAGAAAAGAATCAAGGTGCTGCAATGGCCCAGTCAAAGTCCAGACCTCAACCAGATTGAAATGCTGTGGCAGGACCTTAAGAGAGCTGTGCATAAACAAATGCCCGCAAACCGCAATGAACTGAAGCAATGTTGTAAAGAAGAGTGGGCCAAAATTCCTCCACAATGATGTGAGAGACTGATCACATCATACCGAAAACTATTACTTCAAGTTATCGCTGCTAAAGGTGGTTCTACCAGCTATTGAATCATAAGGTGTACTTAGTTTTTCCCACATGGCTTCTCCATTTTGGCTGTATTCCTGTGCAATAAATAATGCCACGGTGTACTCTGTCATGTGTTGTTGTTCATCTGAGGTTGTCTTTACCTAATTTTGAGACCTGCTACGGGCCCAATGATTTTTCTTCTGTCCTGATACGTGGAACCACCATGGAACTCGAGAAGGGTGTACTTTCTTTTTCACATTCCTCCTCCTCCTCCTCCTCCTCCTCCTCCTCCTCCTCCTCCTCCTCCTCCTCCTCCTCCTCCTCTTCTTGCATAAGGCCCCTGGCATGTGGCATAGGGGGGTCTTTAACTCTTTCCCCCTGCTATGGATCTGATCCAAATCCAAGTTCCCACATCTGCCATTTCCAGTGTAAAATAGTGATGTATTTGCTTTATGTATCACCATTTTACCATAGAAATTGAAGGTGTGCACGGGGTGGAGCAATCTAGATCAGGCCCATAGAGGGAGGGAAAGTGTTAAATCCCCCTAGATTCCACACTAGGGTCAAGCTTGGGCCCTTGGCCTATTCTAGAGTAAAAATGAAGAAAAGATGTAGGAGATAGCTATGTCTGTAAAGTAATATTTGTTTTTACCATGAAAGTCATGATGATGTGGGCAGTTTTTACACTAGTTATTGATGTTTCAGGTGGAACCTGCTGCCTCCATTAGTGTAGTTACAGGAGGGGAGGTATGACATGGGGGCTTAACAGGACAACTAAGGAAAAAGGAGGGCTAGGCACCGACCTTACTCCTATCCCGTGTTCTGGTTCTTCCCCAACCCAGTGTTAAGGTTGATAAAATCCCCAGCCTTGATGGCTCATAATCCACCCTGTAGGCCCATCTGCCTACGTGGATTCAGCAGAGCGTGAGATGGAAGATACAGCCTCTGTCTCATGTGTGTAACTGGCTCATGTAGCTCACACAGAGATTCACTGTCTCCCATACGCAGCACATTCCAAGCGTCTCGGGTTACAGCCTCTGCTCCAGCTTGCCGCTTGCTCCAGCTCAGCTGTAATTAGGAATTGCCATAGAATCCACCACAGGGTTTTTCTACCTGTTTATTCTATATCAGAGTAAATACAATTTCCTAAGTACAGTCTACATTGCATAGCATAGTCCAGTGGACAAAGTCCACCCTAGCATTCAGAGCATTAGAGAGAAGACAAGAAGATGCATACAGAAAGCAATCCCTCTCTCTATTACACAGTTACAGGAACCGAAACTTAACAATCATACTACGTCATCAGAAAGTACAAACCATGTGATCAGCTCATATTTCTTTCCAGCCCACTTTTCCCATGAGAAGAGAATAGCAGTTTCAGACTAAACAAGATTGTTATTCTAGCCATCCTGTACCTTTCCAAATGAAAACACTTGTGGCACAGCTGTTGTTGTGTTACATGTCCCAACATCCCCCACAGCCTGTGATACATGTTGTTTACATTTACTCAATGAGGCCTAGTGCCCTCATTAGTTTCCTGTGTCTTACTTCAGGCAATGGTTTTGTGAAAAGATCTGCCACCATATCCCCTGATGCACATTACTTGAGTGTTACCCACCCCTTTTGCACACAGTCCTTTACATGAGAGTAACGAACATCAATGTGTTTGGTTCTTGGCCTACATTTTTCATTTTGAGCCATGCTAATGCAAGCTTGGTTGTCCTCAAAAATTGTAACAGCCTTGTCTACTGGTATGTGCATATCAGCAAACAATTGTTTGAACCTATTCTATCTCATTACATGCTTGAGATAAACTGATGAACTCAGATTCTGCGCTAGAAATCGCCACACAAGTCTGTTTTCGTGTGTACCAGTCAATAAGACTGTTTTCATACATTAAAACTGTTCCACTTGTGGATTTTCTATCTGTTGCAGATCCCCAATCAGCATCAGTGTACACACAAAAACCTCCATTTGTGTGTGATGACAATTTCAGTTTGCAATTCATGGTACCTTTTAAATACCTTAACACCCGTTTTACAGCTAGCCAATCATAGTTAGAAGGATTTTGCGTTTTCCTGCTAAGTATGTTTACAGCATTGCTGATGTCTGGCCTACTCACATTTGCCAAGTATAGCAGGCTTCCAATAACACTCTGATATTTGCCAATATCATCAAATCCAGTGTTATCTGTGTGTTTCTGATATTCAAGAGTCATTGGAGTAGTAACTGGGTTACAATTCTCCAATCCATGAATTTCCAGCAATTCCTGAATTTTCCCACTTTGTTCAACCATGAAAGAACCTTCCTCATCTTGAGACAATTGCATTCCAAGATAGTGTTGTACCAAACCCAGATCTTTCAGTTCAAAGTGTGCTTGCAATTCTTTTGCAATTTTGTCCTTTTGACTCACTGTTTGTGTTACCAGTAAGATGTCATCAACAAAAATCAACAAATACACCCAGTTTCCCTGTTCTGTGTAATTTGTATACAGACAGTGATCAGCCTTGCTTTGTTTGAATCCCAAACTAATCAAAACTGTGTCCAGCTTTTGGTTCCAGCATCGAGCTGCCTGTTTCAACCCATATAAGGACTTGTTCAGACGACATACAAGACTGGGATCTTCTACAAAACCTTGTGGTTGCACCATGTAGAGTTCCTCTTGTAATTCCCCATATAAAAAAGCAGTTTTTACATCAAAATGAAATGCCATCATTTTTCTTTGTGCTGCCAGTTTCAACAATAGTCTGACAGTTGCATACCTTGTTGTTGGTGCAAACACGGAATCAAAATCTACCCCATGTTTTTGTCCAAACCCCCTGGCAACAAGTCTTGCCCTGTACCTCTCTACCTGCCCCTGGTGATTTGTTTTCACCTTGTACACCCATTTACAGGTGATGGCCTTGCGCCCCACAGGCAAAGATACTAGACTCCATGTGTTGTTGTCATGCATTGCATTGATTTCATCCTGCATGGCCTCAAACCAATCATTCTTCACTTTTGGTTCCAAGCTTTGAATTTCCTCAAAACTTTGTGGTTCTAAAGCTATTTTGAGAGCTTTATGTACAACAGTTTTCCCGCTTTGGAATTCATCCTGATATCTAACAGGTGTTTTGCGTTCTCGGGTTGAACGCCTTAGAGATTGTTCACCTCCCTCCTGTTCCCCAGATATCTGCCCAGTGGCCTGTTCTGCCCCAGAAGCATCCTGCTGTGTTTCAGACATTGCATGCATTGGCAATTCCACCAGCTGTTTCTGATCATCTGTTTGCTCGTGAAAAATCACATCCCTGCTCAGAATTACCCTGTTGTGATGTGGTGACCACAACCTGTACCCTTTTGTTTGTGCATCATACCCCAGCAGAAAACATTCAAAGCTTCTTGCAGATAGCTTTGTCCTATTTTGAGCCTGTATATGAACAAAACATTTACATCCAAAAATGCGCACGTGTGCTACCTTTGGTTTCCTCCCATGAAACATTTCATATGGAGTTTTTCCAATTGTGGAATTTGGTAACCTGTTCAGCAGATAATTAGCATTTGACAATGCATCCCCCCAGAAACGGTTTCCCACCTTTGACTCAGTCAATTGGGCCCTCATCATGTCCTGGAGTGTCCTGTTACGTCTTTCAGCAACGCCATTTTGAAATGGGGAGTATGGGGCTGTGACTTTGTGCCCTATACCCTCACTTTCCAAAAATTTCTTGAACTTTGTACTCATGTACTCTCCCCCACCATCTGTGAGTAACTCTCCTATTGGATATTGTTTATATCTGTTCCCTGCCCATTTAACAAATGATTCAAATCTCTCTTGAACCTGAGATTTATGTTGCAGCAGATATACGAATCCAAAATGAGAATAATCATCAATTAGGGTTAGAAAATACTTGTTCCCCCCATAGCTAGTGTCAAATGGACCAGCAACATCAGAGTGTACCAGCTCAAAGATTCTTGTGCTCACTCTATCACTGTGTTTCTGAATGTTAGACCTGTGTGACTTTGCAGTACTACATACTTCACATTCCACATACTTTGAACAAGGTTTCATTGTCACACCCTCACACAGACCTGGCATTTTTTCTATGCTTCTGTAATTGGCATGTCCAAAACGTTTGTGGAAAATATGTAAACAATTGTCATGTGGTTTCAAATTTGCATACTTTGCCTTCTCATCATGTGTTACAAACGGATTTATAACATACAGAGAATTCTGCAAATCACCTTTTGCACAGACCTCCCTTTCATGTGAAATTACACAGTTGCTGTTAGAAAAACTTATTTCATATCCATCATTAGCCAATTGTGATATACTTATCAGGTTTGTATCCAGTTCTTGAACAAGCAGTGCTCTCTGTTGACCCAAAGAAGCAAAGTCAATTGTTCCTGTAGCTGTCACCTGGATTCTTTTTCCATCAGCCAGTTCCACAAATTGATTTGTATATCCATCATCCAGAGATTGAAACAAGTCTCTGGAACTTGCCATGTGGTGAGAAGCTCCACTGTCAAGTACCCACATGTCCTGGTTGGAGAAACCCACCCGAGCAATCAAACTTTTGCCCATTTTAATTGTATCCTCAGGTGTACTGGTAACTTCCTTTTTCTTTTTTTTCTTGCCCTTAAAAGTACAGTCTCTTTTAAGATGTGAAGTCGAACCGCAATTAAAGCATTTTCTGATTTTCAAAGCAGTTGCCTGTGTAACCCCCACCAGCTTGGCTCCGTTCCCACCAGCATTTCCGCCGCTTGAGTCAGCCGCGCTGTGTGTTGATTTACGTCCGGCATGTTGCTTGCTTTGTCTTTTCTCCCATTCGGAGAGAAGCTTTCCTGACACATATTCCATGGTCAGATTCTGATCTGGTTGCCCCTCAATCAATGTCACAATTGTGTCATATGAAGAATCCAGACTGGATAACAGAATAGACACTTGATGCAGGTGCTCAACTTGCATCCCTTGTGCTCTCAGCCTGTTAAACATGTCCCGAATAGTACTCAGATGCTCAGGCATAGAACCACCTGGTTGTAAGCTCAGCCTGTACAGCTTACGCGCAAGTATAATTCTACTTCCTGCCGTGCGCATCTGGTAAGTCCCTTGTAGGGTATCCCAGATCTCCTTTGCTATTTCCAAAAATTGAATGAATGGCACCTGGGAACTTTCAACAGATAAGCAGAGAATTGCCTTCGCTTTCTCGTCTCGTTCCTTCCATTCATCATAATTTTGTGCACCCACAGCCACAGCGTCCTGTGTTACAACATTCCAGAGCCCCGCATGAGTTAAATAATGCTGCATCTGGAAGCTCCAGATCACGTAATTCGTTCCAGACAGTTTTTCAACTATCTGTGGATTCAGGGCTTGTGCAGCCATTCTGGCAACAGGAAAAATCTGCTTCTCCTTCCCCTCCAGAACTCCCGGCTTCACTTTCAGAGCCCTCCGCAGATTCACCTCCCTCTTCTTCTCTTTGCTTACCAGCTGAAGAAGGTCCAGGAGATGATTCTTCCGCTTTAATGGCCTTCTCTGCCATCAATCACTGCTTCTCCGAGTAGTTGAAGCGTTGACACACAGCAGCTGGATAAACAAGTCCCGCCGCCGCTGCTGGCTCAGACCCTCGACCCTGCCTCGAACTTTCCTCCGTTCGATCTCCGGCACCAGTCCAACAGGTCATTTTGTAATCCGATATTTCTGGGCCCATAACCTTGTTAATGTTGATAAAATCCCCAGCCTTGATGGCTCATAATCCACCCTGTAGGCCCATCTGCCTACGTGGATTCAGCAGAGCGTGAGATGGAAGATACAGCCTCTGTCTCATGTGTGTAACTGGCTCATGTAGCTCACACAGAGATTCACTGTCCAAATGAAAACACTTGTGGCACAGCTGTTGTTGTGTTACATGTCCCAACACCTAGATGGTTCCTGATAGCCTTACTAGCATACCCTCAGGTCTGGTAGTGCTGTTGCTGAATGTCAGGTTGGTCCAAAACAGAATCTCCCTCACTCACAATTTAATTGTGGATCACAGAGCTGAGCTGATGTATATTACTGTGACCTAATGGGGGAACTGGGAGGGGTTAATCTCTCCCAGTAGTGTCCTCCTGGGTACTTGGTGCAGCACCAACATAGATTTGAAAGGGGTTGCTGTGATCTACAGGAATTCCAGCTCCCTGCAGGGCTCTCCAACCTTGGGTCCCCAGATGTTGCTGGACTACAGCTCCCAGAATCCCTTGCCATTAGCCATGCTGGCTGGGCATGCTGGGAGCTGTAGGCCAGCAACATCTGGGGACCCAAGGTTGGAGAGCCTGATCTATAGGCTTCCAGTCCACTTAAGTGCCGATCCTGAGTGTTTGTACTTTGTGTTGGGCAGCTGGGACTGAGTAGGGATTCAGTTGGTGTACTGAATCCCACCAGCCCATCAGTCTCTCTGCTTGAGCTGGCAGATCTGGTCTTGGACTTGGTGTTGAGAACCCCTAAGATGATGGTTCTGGGGGATCTCAACTTCTGTCCTGAGGCCATTAGATCTGGGCCAGCTCAGGACTTAATGACCACCGCTGTCTCAACATGTTGTTGGCCTAACACATGTAGGAGGACACATGCTTGATTTGGTTTTCTCCACTGTACAGGAGGATGGTGATCTGAAAGTGGGGGAATTAGATGAATCACTTCCTTTTAGCAGCCTTTTCCCTCTGCACTGGTGGGGAACCTATTTAAATGGATTCCAGAGAGCTCTGGGGGATTTTCCTGATGGCATGGAACATGCTCCCATAGAAGCCTGGGGATGTGACAAGGTGCTTGGTCAAGTCTGGACCACAGCTTGTATGCTTGACCCTTGCCCTTTTTGGCTTATTACATCTAATAGGGGAGTGATGTCTGGCTGGGTCCAGGAGGCTGTCAACTCCTCCTTGAGAGAGGGAGTGCTGCCAGCCACTTTAAAGGAGGCAGTAATAGATACGCCTGAAAAAGCCTAACATGGACCTGGAAGATGTTAACAACTTTAGGCTGGTTCCTAACATTTCCTTCCTGGGCAAGGTGCATGAGTTGGTGGTCCAGGGATGTATGAGAATTTTGGTTTTGCTCACAAAACATGTGAACACGCCCCATTCAAAGCCCTGAATGTGAGTGTGAGCACGTATCCACCGAAAATATTTGCAAATTGTTGAACACATGCTAGCATTTCTCTCAATTTGTGCAAATTAGTAAATTTGTGAAATTTTGGGAGATCTGCACAAATCTGCTGTTTGATTACTGCTCGATTTGTACACATTTCCCATTCATGCAGAATGAACAGCTATCATGAAAAGGAATCAGGCATGAGCTGAGTGGTGAGATGATGTTTGGAAAATCCCGGCAATCTCAAACATCACTTGTTTGTCCATCCCTGGTGGTTGCCAGCTCTTGAATGAAACTGATTATCTAGATCCATTTCAATCATGGTTCAGGCCTGGTTTTGGAATGGAAACTGCCTTTGTCTCTCTGTGGGATGACCTTTGCCGAGAGAGGGACAGGGGGAGTGCAACCCTGTTGATTCTGTTGGACCTCTCAGTGGCTTTCGATATCATTGATCAAGGTATCCTTCTGAACAGGAGATCTGGGCTGGGTGTTGAAGGTACTGCACTGCAATAGTTCTTCTACTTTGATGGCTGATTTCAGGTGGTGCTGATGGATTATTGCGCAGTCACTTGGCACTTATGCCATGGGCTCTTTTTATCCCCCATGCTGTTCAATATCTACCAGAAACTGCTGGGGGAGGTTATCTGGAGATATGGATTGAGGTGTTACCAATATGCACACGACACCAATTCTATCTCTCCTTTTCATCAAATCCAGGTGAGGCAGTGGATGTTCTGAATCAGTGCCTGGGTGTGGTAATGGACTGGATAAGGGCCAGTAAATTGAGACTCAATCCAGATAAGATGGAGGTACTGTTAGTGGGTGGTTCTTTTTGCCTGGATGAGTGATATTCAACCTGTTCTGGAGGGTTGCACTCCTCCTAAAGAATCAGGTTGCTCTTGGATCCAGCACTGTCATCGGAGGCACAGGTAGCCTGGGCACGGCACACCTTTGATCAGCTTAGGCT
This sequence comes from Shinisaurus crocodilurus, assembly GCA_021292165.1. NCBI lineage: Eukaryota > Metazoa > Chordata > Lepidosauria > Squamata > Shinisauridae > Shinisaurus > Shinisaurus crocodilurus. Next base: position 146,719,383 of record CM037878.1, on the reverse strand, counting down.
GATATACCAACTGTGACCCTATCTGGACAGAGATAGCCTAGCTACAGTTAGCCATATTCTGGTAACCTCAGATTACTGCAATGCATTATAAATGGGACTGCCTTTGAAACCAGTCCGGAAATTTCAGCTGGTCCAAAATAGGGCAATAAGATTGTTAATGGGGACTGGCCAATATGATCATGTTACACCAGTGCTTTATAATCTGCACTGACTCCCAGTCCATTCCTGGGCCCAGTTCCCAGTGCTGATATTAACCTACAAAGCCTTAAATGGCTTGGGGCCAGGTTGCCTGAAGAACATATCCTTCCATTTATACCTGCCTGGACCCTAAGATCATACTTAGAAGCCCTTTTCTGAGTGCCCCTGCCAAATGAGGTGAAGTGGGTGGCTACAAAGGAAAGGGCCTTTTTCAGTGATGACACCTCGGTTGTGGAATCCCCTCCCCAGAGAGGCTCACCTGGTGCCTACATTATGGTCTTTGCAGTGCCAAGTGAAAGACTTTTTATTTTCTCCGGCTTATTTTATTTTCATTTAAAACAAAAAACAAAAGGAAAAAAAACATGTTAGTGCATTTTTAGATCCTTGCACTGACTGCTCCTGGCTTTTATCTTGGTTCTTTGGTTTTATTCTGTTTTAAACTTATGGTTTTTTATATTATGTTCTACTATGTTATTGTATTTTATGGTTTTAAGTTTGTTTTGTGAACTTCCCAGAGAGCTTCAGCTAATGGCCAGTAGAAAGATATAATAAATTTTTAAAAATGCCTCTAGAAGCAGACACTTTCCATATTTTCTATAATATTTCCCCACATCTATGTCTATCTTTCCTTTCTCGTTTTCTGGCTACTAGTCATGGTTATATGTTATCTCCTGTGTTGGAGGCAGTATACCAGTTGTTGGGGAATATGAGTGGGAGGATGCTGTTGCAGCTATGATGCTGTTCTCGCCGGCAGCTGGTTGTCCACTGTGTGAACAGGATGCTGGACTAGAAAGGCCTTTGGTATGATTCAACTGGGCTTTTCTTATGTTATTATGTTCTCTAAACTCATTGCCATGGTACTCCAGATGCAACCTGACCAACTCAATAATAGTTTCACTCTATTCTGCACTATTCAGGCCACATCCAGAGTACTATGTTCCATTCTGGGTGCTGCATTTTAAGAAAGACACTGACAAACTGGGTGTGTGCAGAGGAGAGCAACCAGGATGGTGAGAAGTCTAGATATCAAGTCCACTGAGGAATGGTTGAAAATTCTGGATATGTTTAGCAGGAGAAGATAAAATGAATAGGAGGCTTGATAGCTGTATCAAAATATCTAAATGGCTGTCAGGCAGAAGATGGCACAGATATGTTCTCTGTGGCTCCAGAGGACATGGCTAGAACAAATAGGCATTGCAGGGAAGCAGTTTTTGGCAGTACATTATGAAAACTTCCTAACTCCAAGAGCTGTTTAACAGTGGAACAGACTGTGTTGGGGGGGGGGGGAGAATCGCAGGAGGAATTTAAGCAGAGGTTGGATTGCCATCTATCAGGGATCATGTTGCATCTGCATATGATTTTACATGAGCAGGGGTCTGGACTAGATGACCTCCAAGGTCCATTTCAATTCCATAATTCTAAGCAGGAGAGGTACTATCAGAAAGCTGAGAGGAAGGAGGAACTTAAGGAACCTATACTGGAGAACTAGCAGCATTTCACCTGGGAGAAAGCCCCAAACGCTCCTCTCCCCTAGAAACTGCATAATGGAATACCACTGCTATTCTTTGATTCTGGGGGGAAACAAATGCCTTTGTGAGGACTGCTACAATGATTGCTGATGTCACAATCATCTTGTCTCAGACCTATTTGCATGTCTAGCAACAATGGGGCAAACCGGTGTTGCCGTCATAAGTTTTTCTTTCTCTGCTTTCTTTTATTTTATTGTTGCTATAAAGGCATTTCAGGTTTTTATTTTGCATATGGTCTGAGCTCCTTCTCCTTCTTTTGTACTTATTATTGTACAGGTATCGTCTATAGTTTGTTTGCTTTTTTAATAGAGAAAAATGGCTCCACTGTGATCTTTGGACTCATGCTTTACATTTTTGTTATTTCAGGGAAATCAGTTGAGCTGTAAAAAAAAAAATAATTTGCTTCAGACCAAAATGAAATTATTCTTTCTCAGAGTGGCTATAGGGTTTCCAAGCCAACCTTTGAAATGGTCCCATCAGTGCTGGCATCAAGGGTAGGTATAACTAGGCACCTGCCAAGGGCCTACACCCCAGCTCCTCTTAGCCACCTGCTGCTTCTCTTCACCACTGCATAGGGATATATGAGAAATTTGTTTCAGTTCAGATTTGATCAGGATTTACCCAATTCGCACCTTCTGGATCGAAGACAGACTTGGACACCATCTGCGGTCCAAGTCCATACATTTCCAAGCTTGCAAGGTGATTCGCGGACAAAAAAAAAGTGTTCAGCAGCATGCATACATTTGAAAAAAGTGCATGAAAAATATGCACAAATACACTTTAATCAATGGGAGAAGAATGCATACATTTCAAAAATTGATGCATACATCTGAGGAAAACACAAAAATACACATGGATTTTCATGGAAAAAGAAAACAGAAAACAAAGCTCACAATCTGATACAGACCTGGAATGAGCAATGAGATGGAATTCAGAAGACTTCGATGAGCTCCTGTGTTGCAGATTCACATCTCTGTACCATTGCAACATTCTTGTTCATTTGTCTCTCACTCTGGTCCATAAAATGGCGGTGGTGAGAAGGAGGGGCAATAGATGCCACTGCCTAGTTGCTCGCTGGCTCTTTGCCTGTCAAATAATCAAGTGGTAGCACTGAGAAGAAAGAGGAGGAGCAATAGCAGCTGGTGACAATGGCAGTGAGAAGGAAGACTCACTGAGGGAGGGGCCCATTGAGGGTGTCTTGCCCACGGGCCCTCGGAAACGTGGAGCCAGCACTAGATCCCATTTAACACCCGTTTGCTTTGTAGCAATTAGTAGGTCATATGTTTTCGCTCCCTTCCAGGATAAGCCTTATTTGCCTATCAAAGCAGGAGCAGGCCAGGCCAGTTGACAACTCTATCATGAAGATGGCTTACAAAGACACACCGTATAAAAACATTTAAACAAAGCACATTTATTTACACAGTTAAAATGCAAAAACCTAAAACATTTTTAGCAGATTTAGAGGCTGAGGACAATTGTTGTGTTATTTAAATTGTATGCGTGGTATACTTTCATAACATTAAAAAAATATCTGTGTACCTGCCCTGAGAAGGTTAGAAATCCAATAAGAATGAAATAATAATAATAATAATAATAATAATAATAATAATAATAATAGCAACAACAACAACAACAACAACATTTACCTTTCCCACTTCCATTCTGTCTTCATTGGGAAAAGCTGATCTTTCATATGGCAGTTATAATTACATGCACTGTAAAACTCAGAAGAATCTTTTGAAGATGGCTGTGTTCTGTAACGATGATATATTTATGGTTACAATCCTCTGGGATTTCCTTCTGTGCTTGCCCCAGGAAAATAAATACTAGATGTTTCCAGTTTCACATATGTTCAAGTTCCCTTTTCTGCCACTAAAAGTAGCACACAAAGGCACTGCATATCAAGTTGTGCAAATGCAATTATTACATTCAGAGGAAAACTGTTCTTTCAATTCCCATTTTAAAATAAAAATCATAGAAACAAAACAATGCTATTTTTCACTGGATGTGCGATAGCATGAGGAATATCTGTTGTTAGCGTTTCACAATTTGGGGATGTTCCCCATCTATACAGTTTAGTAATTCTGATATTATGGCCCCTTAGAGGGGAATCAGTTACTTTAGATTAGGTTCACTCCCACTCTGCTTGTTATTAGTTGTTAGTTATGCCTGGCCTGGCCATGAACCAGAAGAAGCCTTGCCTTGGCTCTAATAAAGTTCTCAACTCCTCTTCTATTGGGTGGTGGTAGAATTATTACACACTGTTTCTATGGTTCTTAAAATGTTAGATGAACACCAGTTTTTGAAGGATTGTAAATGTTATATTGGTGCTATATTTGAATATTCTGAATTGCTATGATTACTTAATTATATTTTAAAACAGCAACTACAACTAACAAGTGCATTTTTCTGTCTTTAAATTAAGTTTTAACAACTCCAGACTCTCCACAGCATATAGATAATGCCTATAAATGTTGGTTAGCTCCGTGAGGTTGGGTACAGTTTGGCATATTGTTTCAGAGTACAAGCTGCAAATTTTACATCAGATCTTCACTCCTGGGAAATCCTTGGTTAATTATTTTTCTTACTATTCAGTGACACCACCCTCTGCAAAGTTCTTCTGAACATGCCCCAGTGAAATTAATGGGAGACCCAATATGTTGTAAAAGCTGTGTGGAATAGCTATCCAGTGATTTATTATGCTGCTTGTTCGGTGAAACTGCTGACTGCATGGCAATGGACGGGGAAGAGGCCTACCTGCCATTACTTCTAGGTACAAGGAGCTGGTGGTGGAGATGTGCAGTGCCACAGCCAGCATTGTACAAGGGGCATGGTTGCTGAGTGGATGTTTGTTATGATGCAGGCTCAGGTATAGGCTTCTGATAACAATGGGTGATTATTATCCACTCAGCACCCAGGTGCTTGCAGGGTGCCACCTTCCACGTCCACTGTGGTCTCCCTTGATAGAGTCTTGATCAGGTTTAGAGAGTAATCATGGGGTCCCTGGGCTACTGTGGGCTAGCATCCCAGGGACCACAGGATGGCCCAGATTCTCTCCTTTGAGGTCAGAGACAGTGCTCTGAACTCAGAAGGGGATTGGAGATCCGACCACCCTCCCCCACCCCCTTGCAGCTGGCATCATCATCATCATTATTCATCATTATTATTATTATTATTATTATTATTATTATTATTATTTTATAGCCCACTTTTTTTCCTGCAAGGAACCCAAGGTGGCTTACATAATCCTCCTCTCCATTTTACATAATCCTCCTCTCCATTGTAGGTTAGGCTGAAAGTCCGTGACTGGTCCAAAGTCACCCAGTGAGCTTCATGGCCAAGTGGGGACTAGAACCCAGATCTCCTGAGTCCCAGTCCAACACTCTAACCACTACGCCACACTGGGAGAGAACCATGCTGGCTACCTCTCTGATTTTGGGAAATCAACCTGGCAGGGAGCGGAAAGGGGGCTTTCCAGTGGATAAGGAAGGGAGGAGACTAGAGAGGCCAGGATACAATTTATCCCGAGCCTCCTCCAGTCTGCTCCCCTCCTCCTCTGAAGCGCCCTCAGTAAATAGGCTGAAAAGTCCATCTAGCAATAAAAGCAAAAGCTGCTCCTCTCGGTAGGGCATAGGAATCTTGGAAGCCTCCGAGTTCGGAGGCTTCTGAGCAGCAAGGGTGCAATCCATACGATAGAACTTTACTACCTCAAGGGATCAATCAGAGTGTAACCATTTTAGCTTGCAGGTGAGGCTTACAGAACGGAATGCTCTATTACTATGAATAAGAATAAAGAGGAGAATAAGAATAAGGAGGAGAAGGGGACGTTTTAATGTTTGTAAAAGTCTTTTAAGCTGCAATCCTATACCCACTTACCTGGGAATAGACCACATTGAAATCAATGGGACTTACTTTTAAGTAGGCAGAAGAGGAAGATGCTGAGGTGAGGAAAAATGAAGTAGAGGAAACTCCCTGGAAAAGGGTGATAGTTAGGAGAAGAACTAGAAGACATTCTGCACCAGTGGAAGCAGTGTATCTATGGAACTAGAGGACAGCCTGCAGAGGAAGAATTACAGGGCACCCCACGTGACAGTGAGCATGAAGCTGAAGTTCAGTCAAGCGGAAGCAATGAAATCAAGGCCTACAACAAGAGGAAAAGAAGAGTAGTAGTTGTGGGAGACTCCCTCCTGCATGGGATTGAAAATGAAGTATGTCATGAAGACCTATGGACTCACCAGGTATGCTGTCTCCCTGGAGGACGGAATTAGAGATGTGACTGAAGGCAGGGTTGCCAACGCTCATCAAGCCCACTGACATGTATCCCTTTCTTCTCATCCATGTGGGGACAAATGATACCACCAAGCAGAGCTACAAAGAAATAACAGCAGACTTTGAAGCTTTGGGAAGGAAACACAAGAACTTTGGGGCCCAGATAGTTTTCTCATCCATCCTTCCAGTAGTTAGAAGAGGAATAGAAAGGGAAAGAAAAATATTCTGGTTGAATGACTGGCTACGAAGGTGGTGCCGATGTGAGAGATTTGGATTCTGAGACCATGGGCTATACTTCCTGGAAGATGGACTGCTGTGCTGGCAAGGGATGTGTTGCACCTCACAAGGACTGGGAAGAACTTGTTTGGCCACAGCATGAAGAACTTCATCATGGTTTTTTTATTTAAACTGAATCCCATGGGGGAGGGAGACATATACTTGGGGGTAACAATGGGGAGAATAGCTCTAATAGCACCCAATAATAGTCTTCAAAAAATGTATGAAGAAAGCCTAGACTATAAGGCACATGGTCTTCAATGTTTATATACAGTCATGCCTTGGATTGAGAGCATAATTCGTTCCGGAAACGTGCTTGTAATCCAAAACACTCTTATATCAAAATGAAATCCCCCCCAAAAAAAATTTGTACAGATATTTTTAATTTAAGCCGTGCTACAGTACTTGTATTGCAAGATGTTGCTTGTATATCAAGTAAAAAAAAATTAAATAAATATTTAAAAATTTGCTTGTCTTGCAAAATGCTCTCAAACCAAGTTACTTGCAATCCAAGGTATTACTGTACTAATGCCCAGAGTATGGGAAACAAACAGGACGCACTTGAACTCTTAATACAGGAGGTCAAATACAACTTGATAGGTGTAACTGAAACTTGGTGGGATGACTGGAATATAGCAATTGAAGGATATAACTTGTTCAAAAAGAACAGAAGGTACAGAAAGGGAGGTGGAGTCACACTATATGTTAAAAATACATATCTCTGCACAGAAATACAGGAGGATGAGCTTGGTAGATCCATTGAGAGCATGTGGATTAAAATAAATGGGGCAAAGAATAAAGGAACATGGTGGTCAGAGTCTACTACGGACCACCCAGTCAAGGAGAAGACAAGGGTGAAACTTTTGAAAAGCATTTTTTTGTATGCCGATGATGCTGTATTGCTGTCACTTTCCAGAATTGGGCTAAATCGTTTGCTGTCTGTCTGTATTTGGTGTTCTCTAAAGCTAGAAAACAATATAAATGAACTTTAAATGGTTATATCACCAAGCAAGTCTCCCTTATGAAATATCTAGGCATTCAAATGCAGAGCACTGGATTCTGGTCTGAACAACATAGACAGGCAATTGAATCAGCAAACTTTAGCCAGCAGCTGATTTTTAAGATTCTTCTTTACCCAAGGTGGTCAATTTATTCCCTCTGCAATTCAAATTTATAAAGCAAAGACCTTGGCCCCACTTACCCATGGCATTGCAGGGATGGTGTCAGAAAGGCTAAAGCTGAGAATGAGCTGAGGTTAATGAAGGATGCTAAAAGCAACAAAAATACTTTCTTCAGATATGTACAGAGGAAAGAAATGGTGGTTCTACTACTCAGTGAGGATGGCAAAATGATAACAGATGACAAAGAAAATGCAGAAGTATTCAGTTCCTACTTTGGCTCAGTCTTCTCATGAAAGAGGGTCTATGACCTCCCTGGCAAACCTGAAGTACAAGCTGAAGGGGCAGGATTGCACCCTGAGCTTTATTTATTTATTTTATTCATTTAATACATTTTTATACCGCCCAATAGCCGAAGCTCTCTGGGTGGTTTACAACAGTTAAAACCATAAAATACAATATAATATAACTATAAAATTTAAAACCATAGATTAAAACAAACAGCAAGGCTAGCAGCAGTTCAAATTACAGCAACAGATAAAAACTACCAGATAAAAATGATTAAGATGATTAAAATGATTAAAAAGATTAAAATGCCTGGGAGAATAGAAAGGTCTTCACCTGCCACCGGAAAGAGTACAATGTGGGCATCAGGCAAGCCTCTATGGGGAGCTCATTCCACAACCAGGGTGCCACAGCAGAAAAGGCCCTCCTCCTGGTAGCCACCTGCCTCACTTCCTTTGGCAGGGGCTCTCGGAGAAGGACTGCTGATGAAGATCTTAGTGTCTGGGCAGGTACATATGGGAGGAGACGATCCTTCAGATACCCTGGCCCCAAGCCATTTAGGACTTTGAATGTTAGTACCAGCGCTTTGAATTGGGCCCGGAAACAGACTGGCAGCCAGTGCAGATGAGAAAGCACTGGGATAATATGTTCACGTTGGCCAGTCCCCATTAACAATCTCGCTGCCCTATTTTGGACCAGCTGAAGTTTCCGGCTGTTTTCAAAGGCAGCCCCACGTATAACGCATTGCAGTAATCCAAACGAGAGGTTACCAGAGCATGGATAATTCTAGCTAGGCTGTCTCTGTCCAGATAAGGACATAGTTGGTATATCAGCCTAAGTTGATAAAAGGTGCTCCATGCCACCAAGTTCACCTGTGCCTCGAGTGACAGTTGTGGATCCAAGAGCACCCCCAAACTACGAACCTGATCCTTCAGGGGGAGTGCAACCCCATCCAGAACTGGTTGAATATCACTTAGCTGGGCAGACAAGCCACCCACTAACAGTACCTCTGTCTTATCTGGATTGAATCTCAGTTTATTAGCCCTCATCCAGTCCATTACCGTGTCCAGGCACTGATTCAGAACAGCCACTGCCTCACCTGGATTAGATGAAAAGGAGAGATAGAGCTGGGTGCCATCTGCATGTTGATGACACCTCAGCCCACACCTCCGGATAACCTCTCCCAGTAGTTTCATGTACATGTTAAACAGCATGGGGGATGAAACAGAGCCCTGTGTCACCTTAAGGTCCCACCCAAGGGACAGAGCAGTAATCCCCCAGCACCACCTTCTGGAATGGGCCGCCCAAGTAGTATCAGAACCACTGGAGCACAGGGCCTCCAACTCCCTGTTAGGTTTTGCATGGTGGGCAGAACGAGGATTATCACCTGACCTGGAGGATGTCTCTTGAGGTGAAGTACACAAGGTCTTCAGTCACCAGACAGAGTCTCAAGGTTTATGAGTCAGCGACCATGGGACAGGTTTGGAGTCAGTAAACATGTTGTGAAGAAGAGGTTATACAACTGGTGAGTAATATCCTATTTATAGGTACAGGGTCTAGGGGTATAAAGACTGACACACTTGTTGACAGCTTCACTTGTCTTGACTTCCTGGCTCTCTGGTCTTGTTCTGGACTTCTACTTCAAGTCAGTCACTTCACTTCATCTCAGCCTTACCACTGGGGTCTTGGATTTGAATCTGCAATCATGTAGTGAGTAAGAGATGCATTGCTTGCCTTAATCCCATGTAATTGGGTCTTAGAAATAAACCCTTTAATCTTTATTAACTGCTGTTATCTCCTCCTTCCGTCTGCGTGACTGGGACTGAGGGTCACTGGCTAGGTAAGATTTTGAACCCGGGTCAGTCCAGCTCTCACACTCTCAACCCAGACAACCTATCCAGAAGGATCCCATGGTCGATGGTATCGAAAGCCGCTGAGAGGTCCAAGAGAATCAACAGGGGCACACTCCCCCTGTCCCTCTCCCAGCAAAGGTCAGTCCACAGGGCGACTGGGGTAGTTTCCTTTCCAAAACCAGGCCTGAATCCAGATTGAAATGGATCTAGATAGTCCGTTTCATCCAAGAGTGCCTGGAGTTGACCAGCAACCACCCGCTCAAGCACCTTGCCCAGGAATGGGATATTAGCTACCAGCCTGTAGTTATTAACATCATCCGGGTCCAGGTTAGGCTTTTTCAGAAGTGGCTTAATCACCACCTCTATCAAAGAGGCTGGCACCACTCCCTCTCTCAAGGAGGCATTTACAACCTCCTGGGCCCAGCCATTTGATAGGCAAATGGTCAAGGGACTCCTAATTACTTTGAACGAATTCAATTATCCAGGGCCTGATGAACTGCATCCTAGAGTAATAAAGGAACTGGCAGAAGAACTCTCAGAACCACTGTCTATTATCTTTGAGAAATCATGGAGGATGGGTGAAGTGCTAGATGACTGGAGGAGGGCTAATGTTGTTCCTGTCTTCAAAAGGGGCAGAAAGGAGGAACCTGGGAACTACAGACCAGTCAGTCTGACATCAATCCCTGGGAAAATTCTGGAGCAGATTATAAAGCAGTCAATCTGCAAGCACCTTGAAAACAATGCAGTGATTACTGGAAGCCAACATGGATTTGTCAAGTGGTGAGAGTGTTGGACTGGGACTCGGGAGATCCGGGTTCTAGTCCCCGCTCGGCATGAAACTCACTGGGTGACTTTGGGCCAGTCACTGACTCTCAGCCTAACCTACCTCACAGGGTTGTTGTGAGGATAAAATGGAGAGGAGAAGGATTATGTAAGCCGCCTTGGGTTCCTTGCAGGAAAAAAGGTGGGGTACAAATATAATAAATAAATAAATAATAAATAAATCCTGCCAGGCTAATCTGATCTCATTTTTTGATCAGGGTAACCTCCCTTGTGGACTGTGGGAATGCTGTGGACATCATATATCTAGACTTCAGCAAAGCTTTCGACAAAGTGCCTCATGATATCCTGATTAGCAAGCTAGCTAAAAGTGGACTAGATGGAACAACTATCAGGTGGATCCACAATTGGCTACAGAATCAGACTCAAAGAGTGCTTATCAATGGTTCCTTCTCAAACTGGGGAGAGGTAACGAGCGGAGTACCACAGGGCTCGGTCCTGGGCCCAGTGCTCTTCAACATTTTTATTAATGACTTGGATGAGGAGGTGCACGGAATGCTTATCAAATTTGCAGATGACACAAAGTTGGGTGGAACAGCTAATACTCTGGAAGACAGAAACAAAATTCAAAGTGACCTCGATAGGCTGGAGCGCTGGGCCGGAAACAACAGAATGAAATTTAATAAGGATAAATGCCAAGTTCTGCACCTAGGGAGAGGAAACCAAATGCAGTTAAAGGATGGTGGATACTTGGCTCAACAATACTACAAGCGAAAAGGATCTTGGAATCGTAGATCACAAGTTGAATATGAGGGTGCAATGTGATGCGGCTGCAAAAAAGGCAAATGCTATTTTGGGCTGCATTAATAGAAGTAGTGTATAGCTTCCAAATTGTGTGAAGTACTAGTTCCCCTTTACTCAGCACTGGTTAGGCCTCATCTCGAGTACTGCGTCCAGTTCTGGACACCACACTTTAGGAAGGATGTAGACTAACTGGAGAAGGTTCAGAGGAGGGCAACAAAGATGATAAAGGGACTGGAAACAAAGCCCTATGAGGAGAGACTAGTGATGTGTGAGGATAGCGGTGGGTGATCCGCCTACCATCCGCCACGCTAGATGCCCAGCGAGAGCTGCTGTTATGCCCACCACGCTGGGCCAAAAATGGACACTAGCTTGCTGAGCCGCTCGGTGGACTTCCAGGTTCCCAGTGGAGCCCTTTTTACATAGAAAATGGCGTAAGATAATGTACTACGTAAAAAGCGGCCTGCCAGGAACCCAGAAGTCCGCCAAGCGGCTCAGTGCGCGTCTGCTTTCAGCCCAGCTCAGCGGGTGCAGCTGCGATATCCGCCAAGCCAGCAGTGGATCGGGTCGCCGGCCAGTCGGTCACCCACCACTAGGAGAGACTGAAGGAACTGGGCATGTTTAGCCTTCAGAAGAGAAGACTGATGGGAGATATATTAGTGCTCTTCAATACTTGAAAGGTTGTTACATAGAGGAGGGCCAGGAGGACCTCTTCTCAATCATCCCAGAGTGCAGGACACAGAATAATGGGCTCAAGTTACAGTCAGATTCCAGCTGAACATCAGGAAAACCTTCCTGACTGTTAGAGCAATAAGACAATGGAACCAATGGGGTTGGACTCGGTGGCCTTATTGGCCTCTTCCAACTCTACTATTTTCTGATTCTAGATTAGGGATGGCCGCTTACCACCACCCCCGCCCATCCTGCGGCGCTCAGTGGACTTCCGGGTCAGCAGCGCATCACTACCGGGTCCCCGGTGCTGCATTTTTAATGTAAATACCAGGGTAAACTACCTTAAAACTGCCGCGATTTGCTATTCACTGACATTTTAAGAAAGTTTACCTTGGTATTTATGTAAAAAACGCAGCGCTGGGGACCTGGAAATGACACGCCAGGGACCTGGAAGCTCCTTTCCCCGCAGGAACTTGGGACGAGCCGGGGCCAGTTAAGTCTCGCTGAGCTGGGGGGGGGGGAAGAGCTCTGTTCCTCTCCCTCGAAATTCTCGGCCATCCCTATAAATCTAGATATATATAGGATTGAGTTGTTATAGTATTTTTTCAACATTTTAGTATTTTTTGTATTTTTATTATTATTATTTTCCCTGCAATCTGGTTTTACCTTATACCTGATAATTTGTATTCTGTGCTGGATTGGCACAGTTACTAGTTTTATACGGCTGATTTTATTGCAGGCTTATTCATATTAGTATGTTTTTTGTAAAACACCTAGAGAAATCTATTTTGTGTGGCATTTAAGCAAACAATTTATTCATTCACATGTAAACCTGTCAGGAAGATGGCTAGGCTAGCCAGAACCTGCCTCCCTGTCATATTAGTTTTCTCTGTGGAGCGACTACCTCAGCTGCAGATTCAGGTTTCCCACCTCAGGGAGGACTGGGCTGCAGGCATTTTAATTTCCTTTGGTGAGTTCGTACACCTGAACTTTAATTTTCAATAGGTTTCCCTCATGTGGTATGTGGCAGGTCTGATTACATGCAGTCATATTCCAAAGAAATGACATGATAAAGTTACCACCATTCAGTGACTGACATATCTGAAATTAACATGAGAGTTTCCCGACTGAGAGGAAGTGCACCCAAGGAAAGCAGTTGTGTGGAGAAGGCAGGCTGCAATCTATACCGATTTACCTGAGAGTAAGTCCATGGAGTTTAATTCTGAGTTCTCAGTAGACATGTATAAGATTGTGCTCTAAATGTGTTTCACTTACACATACATTCGATCTAGAATCTACCTGTGTAAAAGCATCTATATTGCTTCCCTTCCATGTAAAAGGTTCCACTTAAAAAAAAGGGGGGGGGTTATAGAAGGAGTTAATCAGAATCTTGAGAAGGTTTATGGATTGAGTTTACCAGATCATAGCTATGTATCTTTTCTTATTCCTATTTGTCCAATGTTCCCATTTCTCTTGTCACTATATGATGGTTCTCACTCTCTGATCTGTATGAATGACCTACATTACATTCATTACCTGCACTGGTCATGTTGAATACTAGAGTCTAACTAGAACAAGTTGATTATACATTTCATGTAGGTTAAAAGAGAGAGAAAGAGAACAAAAGTGGTGAACTACTTGTGGAATAATAGAGGTGAAAGTATTACAGATGTTATCTTAAAAAGCTGCACATTTGTTACTGGAAGATGAAGAGGACTGCTGTGTGTGTGTGTTTTTTTAAAAAATATGCATCATTTATCTTTCTTCTAATTTGAAGCTCAGTTTATGAAACATCAAGGTTTGGGTTTTTTTAAGAAGCAGCTTGAAAGAACAATTAGCTTTTGTATTGAACATTAAAGACATACATGAGCTCAGAATAGAACATTAATAGATGAACCGTAAAATGAGAGAGAAGAGCATCTGCCAGGAAAATAAGATGGAACAACTGGTTCAAAAAAGGCTGGCCACTGTGCTTTGGATGCACAAACAACTGAATGGCCCCCAGGCCACACATAATATAAACGGTGCAATTCATGCTTGTTTCTTTGATGGGATATTACTAGTTTGCAGTAAAGGACTCTAAACAGCAAGTCTTCCCCATTATTTCTTCAGCATATTGTGTGGGGCTTCTCTGAGATAGGACCTGATGGCACCGAGTTTTATTTTCTCTTTCAACAAGTGGTACGGTAATTTTCAAGGTGCCACTCTCAAAAGCCAAGTTAAAATCAGATGGATTAATCTGTAAAGCAATCTTGGTTCTATAAAATTTGGGAAATGAGCCAACATTGAGGGGAAGGGATGAAATTATATGCAAGTTTTCCTGATGTACACATTTTCTGTAAGCAGTTTCCCCTAATATAAGTCTTTCTGTATGCAATTTCCCCTAATGTACACAGTTCTGCATGCAATTTTTTTAAATCAGAGATTTGCATTGCAAAATTTGGAGAGGTGTGCAAACTGAAGAATAATTGTGTTCTAGTTCTGGAAGTGCAACTTAGGTCAGTTCGTAATAATTAAAATACGAACCAGACAAATTTCTCTCCCGTCCCTAGCACCGTAAAAATTAGCATAGCAAAGTTCTGTGCAGATGGATTCCTGAGACTTGGGGTGCTTGAGGAATTACATCTTTGTGAATGTGAATACAAAATGGACAGATCCACACTCCCAGGGAAATGTGCAAATTGGAACTTGGCTATCCATCTGATTCTGCACTTCTCTTAATGTTGCAACACAATTCCTAGCAGTTTAAGCATCAAAATAAACATTTGAAATATACATTTAAATACATATGTATTCTGAGGGGAATCTTTTTTATATATATAAACAACTCACAGATTAATGCAAAAAGTAATGGTGAGCATTATGAGTGAAAAAACTAGTGATAAGTAAATGATCCTGTTGCAATTCAGAACTGGACAACTGATTTGTGAGTCCACCTATATAAATTCAAACGAAAGCTCTCCTGTATTCTTAACTTTCAAATTGTGTCTACATTTTAGTGCCTGTGCATCACTTAAGTGCACCTTGGAAATATGGTGTGTTTAGTGTAGGGATGGATGAGAAATCCATTCAGTTCTTATAACACAAACATGTCTAATTTTGCATTTGTGAACAACTATCCAAACGGAAACTCAATTATCCTTCAAATTTTACATGTCCCTGAATTTTGCAATGCAGTTCTCCAATCAAAACATGCAGACAAAAATGCATATATTAGGGGAAAATAACATTAAAATTCATTATAATATGAAAATTGCTTGCAAAAAAAAATATTGCAAGTAATATAAAATTTCAAGTAAGATCATTTATTTATTTATTTATTATATTTATACCCCACCTTTTTTCCTTCAAGGAACCCAAGGCGGCTTACATAGTCCTCCTCCTCCTCTCCATTTTATCCTCACAACAACCCTGTGAGGTAGGTTAGGCTGAGAGTCAGTGACTGGCCCAAAGTCACCCAGTGAGTTTCATGGCTGAGCGGGGACTAGAACCCAGATCTCCCAAGTCCCAGTCCAACACTCTCACCACTACACCACACTGGCTCTAAAATCTATTTAGATAAAAATCTATTCAGCAAAAATGCATACAAAAATTCATGTGTCAGGAGAAATGTGTACAGAAATGCTTATGAATTTTCAGACAAACTTAAAAGAAGAAGTCTCACAGTTCTCAAGATCAAGATGAACTGAGTTTAAGACAGGATACATTTTCAATGTTCAAGATGAAACAAACTTAAGACTGGAAAAAAGAGAAATTAAAAGTTGTATAAGAAACTAAGAGTTGTATAAGAAATTTGTTTCAGTTCATTTTTGATCAGGATGTTACCACAGTTCGTACCTTCTGGACCAAACATGGATTCGGATGCAATCTGCAGTTGAAGTCCATTTCCCAGCTTGCAATGTGACTTGTGGATCAAAATAAAATGTTCGACAGCATGCATACATTTAACAAACGTGTACATTCCAAAATGATTCTCCGATTTAATCATGGGAGAAGAATGCATAAATTACAAAAATGCTACATTTCAAAATGAGTACACTTCAAAAATGTGCACAAATACACTTTAATCATGGGAGAAGAATATGTACATTTCAAAGATAGGCACAACTAATGCATACATTTGGAATGCAAGGAAATACACATGGATTTTCATGTGAAAAAGAAAGAAACAAAGCTCACAATCTGATACAGACTTGAGTCGGAACGAGCTTCGAGCCTTGGTGAGCTAGCGTTTTGCTGATTTGCGCAACCCTAATTGAGAGAAACCAAAACTGACAGATCCGTCCACCCCTAGTTTAATGCAATGTTCCTTTTCCACTCCTGTACAGCACAGCATCATGCATCAGAACACATCATTCTCTCCTTGGCCATTGCCACATGTTTTGTTTACAAATGGATCAATGGGTCGAGGGAGTGGCCTGTGGCACAGCAGGAACAAGAATGTCAGCTGTAATACATCTCAGTTCTGAATTAAGCAACAGATTACAAATTTTGGAGCATCGGGGTCATGACTTATTATACATATAGGAATTATGAGCAGGCTAGATTTGTAAAATGGACTAATTATGAATTTTTGCAACACCACTACTAGAAAAATGCAGATACGGTATAGAGCAGAAATCCTTACCTGAGATGGCAGGCTTCTCCTATCAAGTGCTGCTGGGCTGTAGAAGGAGGAGCACAAGGTTGCACCGAGACAACAAGAAAGGGTTGGCAGGACTGAACAGGTGGAAAGGGCAAAATTGACAGGTGGATCCAGGGTCCAATTCATTAGTCTGTCAGTTCAACTGCCGGAGAATCTCTCAACAACATACTTAAGCCCCCAGTTTAATGCTACATCTCTCTTCTCTCTCTCTGTCCTCTCTAACCAGAGAAAGAATTACTTTATTAAAACAAAAGCAAATCAGCATCTTTACATCAGCCTGGGGCTAGCATATTCAGACTAGGACTAGGTGCCCATGAAGCTCAACGCCATCACCAACTTTCAGACTAACCTACCTCACAGGGTTATTGTGAGGATAAAATGTGGGACGTGGGGGAACCATGTATGCCACCTTCAGTGACTTGGACAAATGTACTAAACATATCTAAGAAACTGGTTCCACCCCTTGTTCCATCCCAGCCTTTTAGATTGACTGGAACATAAACACCCTTTTAAGCTAAGCTTACCATCTGTGCTGCACACAGAAAAGTGTTCTTGGTGACTGCCCTTCAGTTTTAAAATGCCCTTTCCCTGAAGGCTAACCAGTGCCCAAGCTTGTGTGTCATGAAATGTAATTATTCACATTGGTTTTTGGTGGCCAGGGGAAGGGTAGAATTGCCTGCATATTGGTGTTTGCAATGAACATTAGGGATGGGGTAGGTCATAGAACTAAATAAAAAATGGGTAAATAATAAATTGCATTTATCTCTATCCTCAGTTGCTCTACACCACACAACTGATGCATGAAGAAGTGGCATTCTGGCATCATTTATTTATTTGATGTGTACCCCATCTTTCTACCAAGAAAATGGCAATCAAGGTGGCTTAGCAATACAAGGACAATATGTGAATACCGCACATTCATTGCAGGGCTGACTCTCCAGCTTTTGCTTATGCAGGACAGCTTCTGGTGAGCCCATGACAGCTGAATGCCACTGGGGTAGCAAGCGGCCAAAAAGTGGGGTGGCAGCTGATTCACACATACTGTACATGTTCATCACTACAAGCTCAAGAGCTGACTTCCATGTGTGAATGGCCCTGTTAGAGGTAAATCCTCGGTCTTGCCCTGCCTTGAAATGGAAGCTCACCTGAAGCCACTTGAACTTCCTTCCTTTCTTTGGCTCTGGCTTCCCAGGAGATCGATCTATAAAAGTACCCCTATAAAAGTTTTGATAAGAATTGAAAACATCTCAGGGGATTCCACATGCAGGGCTGACGTCAAGTTTCAGTATGGTCAGGGACCAGTGATGGCCCACTGCTGATCCCCAGAGCCTCTGGTCCTCCTCTTCGTTCTTGTTGCTTGCCTGTTCCCCTTCCCTCTCCAAGCATATAAGCAACAAACAAGGAGAAGGCCTAGCAGTCTCCACTTGCTTTGCCCTCTTCTTATCGGCAGTGGGGCAGATTGGGCCCAGAGAGGGACTGCAAGCAAATGGACAGTGATTACAGTGGCAAGGAGGTGGTCCCATTTAGGGAGGATTCCCCCAAACAGCATCTTGCCCAATGGTACCCAAATGTGTAGAGCCAACATTGTCCACATGTTCCTCCTAAGGATGTGCCTGGAGAAATTGGCCATGAAAGCATAAATATTCAGTGGGGGCTCTCAATAAATGGGTCTTTGTGAAGCTGTCCATCAAAGTAGCAGTAGTGACATGAAGAACCAGTTTTCTTAATATTTATGAAAACTCTTTTTCCTTATCTCAGAATTCCTTAGATGAACTTCAGAATTCTCCTACAAATTTATCTTTTGGAGAAAAACTCAATGACAACAGTAATTTCTAGAACAAGTTTAAATGTATCCAGGCCTGACAGTCTAGTAAATAAAAATCTTAAATTCAATATCCTAGAATTGTCCCCAGAGTATTAGACTAACAGAAGACTTCCCTTTAAAAAAAGAAAAGAAAAAAGAACTGGGAACTTCCAATCTTGGCAAATTGGCAAATATTACAGACAACTTGAGATGTAGGTCTTTGAATATTTCATATTAAGATGCAGGATTGTGGATTGCTAATCATAATCATAAAACCATTCATAAAACCATTCCTAACACCATTCACCCATGGTGGTCCTCCTGATGTTTTTTAACCTTTCAGGTGTTTAATGGTTTGAAAAAGGGGGGACTAGTATATCCTTCCAATTCACCTGGAGGATATGAAGAAGAAAGATACTGTGTTGTGAAGTAATGTAGTTGGAGAATTTTCAGCTGACTAAAGACAGAGCTGTTATTTATACATGCTTTTCAGTTTACATGTATAAATAGCAGCTCTGTCTTTGGTCAGTTGAGAATTCTCTAGCTTAACAACACAGTATCCTTTTCATAGGCAGTTTTGCAGTTTCAGTGATACACAAAAATATGTTTTATGTATTTGTTGAAGCTTCTGGAGGCTATATTTGCAGCAAGGTTACATTCAGCTTAAGTAGTATCCATAGATCATGTCTGCTGGTCTGGCGTTCAGGAATAGATTAGTTAGCAGATTCAGGCATTGATTTTCCCTGCACACCTCACTGTGTGTGAGCAAATGAGCAATCCCTGGCAAGCTGAAACCACCTTCTCTTCCAGCCCTCCCTCTGCCACTTTCTGCTTCAGCTGCCAGCTAGAGGAGGCAAGGGAGCTCCTGCTCCTCCTCGCTCCTCAGTACCAACCATATAAGCAACAATACTAAGCGTGGATATTTAACACAGGCTCAGGAAGGAATTACTGGAGAAGAATGGGACGGCCGTACACTGATTAATGTACCGCCTGAAATCCCACTTGGATTCCTGCACTGAGCAGGGAGTTGGACTTGATGGCCTTATATAGGCCCCTTCCAACTCTACTTTTCTATGATTCTACCTCTAGAGTTTTCATTTTTAAGACAACAACAACCATATCATGAATGTAGACTTGATTTAATGTGATAGGCCAGCTCCATAACAAATCCAGTTTAATAACGATGCATAAAAATATTCAGAGCAGCAGCTGGGATATTTATGAATCACTACAGAATACATTGGACACACTCTACAGAGATGGTATACTCACATGCTCTGTTTCCATCTTTCTTTTAGCTCCCTCCTATTTAATGGAACACCTGTCTCTGTATGTATATACTGCCCAAGCTTCTAGATGGCAGTTCTTGCTGCATAGGATACGGTACTTGAAGTGGCAAAGGGTGCCTCATCATTCACTTGAATTATTTGACTTCAGCTTATTGTGGCATGCCTGTTTGTTGTAACTATTTCAGAGAGTCTGTGTTCGTTCTTCAGATGACAAGTATAAATTAAAAGAATTTTTTTTAAAAGTTAATAAAAAGGTTACTCCAGATGCCAAAAGTTTGGCAAGCAATTTTGCTCCCTAAGGAACATTTTATGTTGACAGCTTATTGCAATGTTACCTGGGGTGATTCATTGGATGATACTTGTCTTATACTCTCTCTGTGTGTGCCTGCTCTTCAGCAGCTGGATCTATCTATCTCTATATTATCTATCTCTGTATAAAAGATAGTTCCTGGCACTCTGAGTGTCACACCCTGCAGCCCAAGAAAAGCGCCCTGGGTTGGGATATTTAAAACGGAACAGGCTTAATTCACAATGGGTGGGGGTAGGGAACAGGCTTAGCGCCGACTTACTTTCTTCCATTGAGGTCAAGGATGCACAACCCACAGACGCTGCAATGGAGAGAATGTCACCCTCTTGAGCTACTATTGCAGCCTCTGCCACCACCTCTCGCACTTTTACCCTTGCACCTTCTGCCGGTTACCACCCTCTTCCCCTTTCTACTGCCTATCAGACTTACTGAGAAGTTTCTTTGAACATGTGGGAAGAAGCAGAAGTGAAAGAGTTGTCTGACAGTGGCGCTGTGTGTATCTGTGCAGGACTGGTGCAAAGCAGTTTGGCGCCCTAGGCAAAATCAGATATTTAGCGCCCCCCCCTTCCCACTTGAGCCCTCCCTCCATCTCCCTTGGAACTTATTTTGGAGTAGACCTGTACGGTTAAGCACAGCTGGAGGCAAAGCGAGGCACCCCGGCTGATCCGGAGCCGTTTTGGAGTGTGGGTGAAGGAGGGAGGGCGAAAGGAAGGAAGGAAGAGGGGGGGGGAGGCGGCGAAAGAAGGGAGGAAAGGAAGAGGAAAGCGGCGCGTGTGTGCGCGAAAGAGAAAGGAAACCACAGAAAGATTATTTTAAAAAAAGATAGAGGGGGGGGAGACTGATGAAAAAGGAAAGAAAGACAAAAAGAAAGAGGAACACAAAATGAACTGAAGTAGACCATTGGAGAAGGGGGAAAGATAAAACAGATTAAGAGGAAGGAAGAAAAATTAGACTGGCTGGAAGGAAGGGTGGATTTTGCCCACCAGCCTCCCATCATTGGCCCCTGCCTGGGAAGGCGAAGGAGGTGTTTGCAGGTGCATCCTTCCCTTCGCCCACCAGCCTCCCATCATTGGCCCCTGCCAGCCTCCGCCTCCTCCAGCCTGTCACCTTCTCTGCCTCTTTTGATGCTGGTTGTGAGGAGGAGCCTGCCTGAAGCTTCAGCGGCGCCAGCTTGGGGATGGAGCCCTGAGGTGGAAGAGAGAGAGGGAGCGGCGCGCTTCTTTCGCCTCCCCTTTCCCGCGTTTCTGGCACCCCCATTTAGCCTGGAGCTCTAGGCAGCAGCCTAGTTCGCCTAATGGTAGCACCGGCCCTGTATCTGTGTGTGTGCGCGCGTGCGCAAGTGTGAGCACATGTGTGCCCCTTGCCCCCCCCAGCCAACGCCCAATGTTGTGCATGTGCACCTCTGATCTAAGTGAATGGTTTCCATTCACTCCTATTAGGGAAAAGTCAAATGCTGCCTTTGAGGACGGTGTTGAAGGGAGGGAAGGAGGATCCTGCAACGGGGGAGTGAGTTTTGTGAGCAGCACAGTCTCCCAAGGGCCCTTGAAATACACATGCCCCCTTTACAAACACACACACACACACACACGACATACTGCTAAGCATTTTGCCAGAGGCCACTTCCTGAGACTCTGTCCACGGTTTAAATATTCCATGTGACCAAGCGACAAAACCCAGTATGGAGCCACAGCAGTAGGAGTAGGTTCCATTCTTACTGACTGGGGTCATCAAGGACAGATATCAGCTGCCCCAATGACTCCCTTTGCTTGCTCCTATATACAAGAATAGCTCTATTCTTTCTTATTAGGAAAACTACTACACTTGGGGGCAAAGCTGAAGAAAGGGGGGAAAAACTTGCCCACTGTCCCAGACTGTGTGGCTCAGCCTCCACAGGCTGGGATCTTGTGGAGGTACAATGTGTCTTTGTAAAATACTGGCATTCTACACACACACCTTTCCTATTGTGGATGGGCATTCCCCTATTTTGTATAATGGAAATAATCCCTTACTTGTTGCTGGTTCTTGACTGAGTGTTGGCTGGTTCTTGGCTGCCTGACACAAAGACAAACACAGAAAGACACCCCATGTCCACACAGTTCTAAGGGCTGATTTTCCTAGGAAGTGAGAATCTCAGCTCCGCAAACAAATATGGATGTGGAACTGGAACACCTATCCCTTTATATCTTTGCATGCTGGCATTATATGTTTGGCATACTTATCCACAAAACTGGAAATGTGTGTTTTTCACAAAGCAGATTGGAATCTTTCTTGCACTTCACATTGTCATCCACAATTGCTCAAGCTCTCCATTCAAAAGCACATGGCGCTAGAGATCTGAATCAAAGTTGTGCACCACCTGTGCAATCAACACATTGTTTCCCTTATTCAGCATAAACAACAGTATACTAACAAGGAGGTCTGAATAAATGTTGTGTAGAATTGGCTTAAATGTGCATCAGCTAGCACAACTGGAGCTCAGCCTCAGTCCTACTTCTTCCTTGTACTTAGGTTCTTGAACAAGTTACTTTTTCTCTCTCTCTCTTTTTTTTACTATTCTCACCAGTTTGCCTTCAGGGAAATGTGTATCTTGTGACCAAAGGAACGAAAGAGAAAAAAAATCTCAGGTACCAACTGAAATATTTTATTGCCCCTATTTACGGGCAATAAAATATTTCAGTTGGCACCTGAGAGTTTTTCCCCCTTTTTCGTTCTTTTTACACATCCATGCCTTCCCCTTCTGTTCTGTTATCTTGTGACCAGCCATGCCCACCATGGCAGCCATTTTAGGAATGGGCAGGGCCCCTGCCATGGTAGCCATTTTGTGAGAGCACCCACAACACACTCAAAATTCCAGATGTGCCTACCAACTCAAAAAGGTTAGGGATCCCTGAATTAAACCATGGTATCTTTTTGTGGTTTCAAATTCATTGATGATAATGTCTGCAAACCTGACACCTCTTTGGGATGCATAAATAACTGCAAGTATGCAGCTCTGGCTTCAAGAACAGATATTGCTGGCATTCCAGGGGATGTGGGGGAATGGGGGGGGGGAAGAAACATCATGAAACTGTTTTCAAAACCAAATCCCATTCTTTGGCTGGATAATGAACAGCCAACTTTTTAGTAGTTCTTCCTCCTAAAGAACTATTATTCCCCGATTAATGGAAAATATAAAATAGGCTGGCTGTTCAAAACCTTGCACCAACAAAAGCAGTTGATGATATATAGAAGTCACCACAGCATAATTTTTCGAGGCAGCCAGAATCATTATAGAGTTGCTAGGTTGTTACTAGAGGAAGCATGCTTTCAGAAATAGTAACTTCCAGTTTACATCACCATAATGCCATCAATTATGCTTCACCATCTGTGGACATAATTAAGTTTACCCTTAAATTTGATTTTAGCGAAATGCCATTCACAGGTGACTCTTGTTTAGTAAACATGTTTGCAGTAAGGAGAAATAGGAAAGCTGTTTATGAATAACCTGGAAATAGATTTTCTGTAAGGCCTGAGGGCATGATGCTACAGAAACATTTGTAAGCTATCAATTGCACACATGCCTCTTAGAATCATAGAATCATAGAAAAGTAGAGTTGGAAGGGGCCTACAAGGCCATCTAGTCCAACCCCCTGCTCAATGCAGGAATCTAGGTCAAAGCATCTCTGACAGCTTTATTTATTTCAGCCTACAAAACCTAATTCCAGTTACACCAGTGCACTGGGATAGAGACCTATCTTGGATGTGCTTTTTCAGGAATATTAGTGCTCTTCTTTCTTGTCTAGGTGTTCAGACTCCTCCTGACTCATGAGTCAGGGTTCACTGCATCATAAAAACAGACATACAGAGAGACAGACACAGGCAAGGATACTGCCAATGTAGGTGCAAGGTGTAACTGAACTGGATTTGGTAAAAAGGTGATACCTCAGTGGGTACATTTCAGAGACGTAAAGCATATTTTCTACCTGAACAGATTTACTCTGACACAGGTATATAAATTCATCTAAGATTTTTCATCCATACTTTTTTTCCTTCATGCAAGCATGTGTTTTTCTGTTGTGAATCACCAGGTTTCTCTGAAAACCTATTTGAAGCATGTCTTGCCTCGTTTTCTGCATTCATTTGCAAAGTTTTGGGGACTTTTCCCTGTCTCAATATGCTCATAGGGTTGTGCCCTTAAATATTTAAAATCTCAAGTTCTATTCTGTCCCATATATGAATATTTTTTAAAATCAAAACTGAACTGAAATGAAATTGTCACCCATTGCTACTTAGACATTAGAGAAGCAGAAGAATTTGCTTTAAATGTGCTTTAAATGTTTCTAGTAGCTCCCTTCTTATTCCAAAGTTTGCAACAACAACAAATTACAAGGAAGTAGCTGGAGTAATCCATTCCTGTTTGGCAAATAGGGTTATAAAGACCCAGATTTCATAAAAACAAATTCTCATTTAAAGAAAACTCAGTCAAAGTTTGGCATCTTGTTGATATAAATAGCAGAGGCATACCCATAGGCCTTTACTCTTCCACTGGCCACAAAGATTTCTCCTCCTCTTGTGTTGGGGGTAGCAGGAAAACATGTACGGATCAAGCAGGCCTTTCAAACACAACTATCCTTTATTAATACATAACAAGTCTGAAAATAACCCCCCCCCCCCCATGGGCTAGTGCAGCATACAAACTACAGGAGCTTAAGCGGTCCAAAAACCACTGACATTGAACCACAGCCCCCGCCCCCTCCCTGCCCAGCATACTGCACAGCTCTTTAAGCCAATTACACTGCCTGCAGTTTCATGTAGATTCTGGTTGAACTGTGAGTGACTGAACTGGGCAACACCAGGTCAAGGTTTCATGAATTAATCATTTTATTTAAGCATATTAGCGTAGAACATTTAGCATTATCTAAAAGCACATGGTCTAGGTCCAAGGTACCTTAGGGAGTGCCTCCTCCCCTATCTTCCACCCCGCCACTTAAGGTCTTCGGAAGGCCATCTGCTGCAGCTGCCCAATGTGAGACTGGCAGCTACTCCTCGGAGGTCCTTCTCTTTTGCTGCCCCTCAATTGTGGAATGGCCGGCCACTTGAAATACACCTGCTGACTTCTTTGAATGTCTTCAAGCAGGCACTGAAGACTTTGTTATTTCAGCAGGCCTTCCTTTTATAATATTCTATCATATTTCCATGGAATGTTATTCTTTTTATGGAATTTTTATACCGTTTTTATGTTTAACAGATGTTTTTATTACATACTTATTTGTTTAACTGGTTGTTATTTTGTACGCCACCTAGAGTAATAGTATATAGGCGGGATATAAATTGAATAAATAAATAAATGAATAATCTGTTTATGATTTTTGTTTTCTGAATTTTTGTGAACCACCCTGGTTAGTTCCAGAAAGGCAGTATAGAAATGCAACACATAATTATGCAGCAGTTAGAAGAAAGCCCATACAGAGAGTTTGGTTTCCCTGCTCAGCACAAGAGAAAGGGTGCCTTTCTTTAGCCCTGAGCAGCTTCCTTCTCTGTGCACAGGGGAGGCACGGGGCGATTGCCCTGTGCTTCTCTGTGCATGGAAAAAGGGACTTCTATCTATGACATAAGGGAGAGGACCTTTGGGAGGGATGGGGCTGCTCCAGCCCTGGAGGGTGATCCAGAAGATAATCTGGCTCCCAGGGCCAGAACCTGTTCACCACCCCCACAGTAAATTCATTGTTTTGTTCACCTCCCCTCCAATACAGGATGCAGGATACAGCCCTGGTCATTACAGATGGCTTTTAAAAAGGCATAGAGAACTTCACAGAGGGTAGATCTATTAGCCAACCATGGTAGTTCTTCTGACTACCATGTTCAAGGTGGGCTTTTGCCTTCATTCCCTGCTTGTGGGTTTCCTGGAAGCATCTGGTTGGCTGCAGTTGGAAACGGGATGCTAGACTTGATGGATCTTCTGGCCTGATCCAGAAGGGTTCTGCTGAAATGTTCTTAAGGATTCTTCTGAAGCCTTCTTAAAATTTCCCCCCTTGCTCTTGCTCCAGTTCGGAGCAGAAGTAATCATATGCCCTTTCTTGGAGCCAACCACAGTTTATCTTCTTTCCATCCTTTTCTCAATATGACCAAGACTAAGGATTTTGCAAGTTGAACTTAATTAAAGCTTCTGTTGATGGTGCATGATCTGTAATCAAATTCAGCTCCTGCCCTTGTCATTATGCTGCCTTCAAGGTCTAAGAGGAGAAACCATGTTAAAAATTATTCATCAGGTTGAGACTCCACAGATAGACAGAAAAGGTCACTCAAGCATGAAGACCTCATTTTTCAAGAGATTTAACATTTGTAAGTATAAACACACTTTCAGCTTTTGGTCTGGAACAATATTATAATTCAGTCCTTTAAAAGGTTCACTAGACTGCATTATACAGTGATAAGAGTTTTCATTTCTTTACACAATAGGGCCCGTTCTGATGTTGCTTACACTACTGGGCCATGTAGAAGATACTCATCTCCAGTTCCTTCTCACAACAGGTATTCAAAAGTATGGAGGGGCCATGGAGCTGCATGTGTTGACCCCACTCCTCCACCCGCTGGTCTTCCGACATTGTGCAGGAAGTTCTGAAGGGAGATTGTGATTGCATTGGATGGAATGCAGTTGCAGTCGGGCACACAATCAGGAACCATGATTGCACAGGATTCCTGATCATGCAGAGGAGTGTAAATGCATCCAGCTCAACATGGTTACAATCTCCCTTCAGACCTTGCTGCTTAACATGGGAAGGCCAGGTGGTGGAGTGGGTGTGGGTGGATGGGTGCTTACAACTTTAGATGCTTACAGTTTTGAACACCTAAATAGGGCAAGTTTTGCTCCATGTTCCGGGGTAGTTAAAACAAACAGGGATAGCGAAGATCTCCTGAAGAATTTCTCTAAACTGGGGAAATGGTCATTAAAATGGCAAACATGGTTCTATGTAAGCAAGAATAAAGTGATGCACATCGGGGCCAAAAAACCCTACCTTTACATGCACATTGAGCTGGTGGTGAAAGACCAGGAAAGGGATTTTAGGGCTGTGGGGATGGCTTGATTAAAATGCTGATCAAGTATGTGGATGCTGTGAACAAGGCAAATTCCATGTTGGAGATCATTAGGAAAAGAATAAAAATAAAACTGTCCAAATCATAATGCCTTTATATAAATATAAAGTGCAACCAATGCTGTGTACAATTCTGGTCACCACACCTCAAAAAGGATATTATAGAGCTGGAAAAGGAGCAGAAAAGGGCAACCACAAATTATCAAGATAATGGAGCAACTTTTCTATAAGGAAAGGTTACAATGTTTGGTGCTTTTTAGCTTAGAAAAAAAGGTGAGGGGGGCATGACAGAAGTATATAGAGAACCCTGGGTTCTCCCATAATTCTAGAACCTGACCTGGAGTCATCTATGAAGCTGATTGGTGGGAGATTTAGACAGATAAAATGATGTATTTCACTATTTCTTCACACACTGCATAGTGTGTGACTATGGAACTATGGAATTTGCTACTATGAGATGTAGTGAGGGCCACCAACATGGATGGCTTCAAAAGGTAGACAAATTAATGGAGGATAAAGCTCTGAATGGCTACTATTCATGATGGCTGTATATCACCTCCAGTATCAGAAGCAGTATGGCTCTGAATACCAGTTGCTGGGGAACATGAGTGGGAGAATGCTTTGGGCTCATATCCTGTTTGTGGGCTTCCCCATTGTCCACTGCGAAAATAAAATGCTGGACTAGACAGTGATGGCGCGTGAGTGACAGCAGAGCCCCGTGTGTGCGAGATGGGAGATTAAAAATCCTGTACGTGTGTAGAGGCCCATTTATCCACACACAGAAATCCAGATCTTTCTCCCCCTCTCTCTGCGCAGCGTACAGCGTTTCGGTTGCAATCAGCCAGCCAGCTTTCCAGCCTGTAATCCGACTCCAGCAGCCAGCTCCCCCGTTTGCGGATAGCAAGGAAAAAACTCTGTAACTCCACAGGTCTATTCTACCTGTTTATTTACTTAGCAAAGTAATATTCTACAGAGTATACAATTCCTAGTTACAGTCTATGTGCAGAGTACAATGCATAGCAAGCATTTATTCCAGTGGAGCAAGTTGAGCTTTACCCCACCTCAGCAAAGATGCTACATTGTTGCATAAGTCCAGCAAGCAATAGTCAGAAGAAAAGAGTGAAGAGAGAGAACAGTCCTGCTCCTCTCTAAAATGGCTCCAGACAGACAACAAGTTAATACGTCATCAGAACATACAAACCATGTGACCAGCTCATATTGTTCTCACACTTTAGTAACCCCTGCGAAAACACGAGATTCTAGAGAGACATAATAAACTTGTTTACCCGCCATTCTGTCCCTTCCATGTGTAAACAATGTGCTCCAGCTTGTGAATGTGATACATATCACAACAGACAGGTCCTTCCTTGGCAGGGCTTTTTACATTCTTATTACTTTAACATATCGAAAACTCTTCAGGCTAGCTCTCATCTGATTTGGAGCAGATCATTTTCCCACACTCTCTGTATGAACTAAAATATATTTCTGCTTGATCTATGATTCTGGGGAACAGCAGAAGGCTGTGCCTGTGCACCCACTCCTGTACCTACAGTTTCATAGGTTATGCCACTGAGGGAAGAATACATGCAATTCCAGATGAATTAACCCAGTGTTGAATGAGATCTTCTTTTCTTTCTATGCCAGGGCTCTCCAACCTTGGGTCCACAGATGTTGCTGGACTACAGCTCCCAGAATCCCTTGTCATTAGCCATGCTGGCTGGGTGGGTATGCTGGGAGCTGTAGGCCAGCAACATCTGGGAACCCAAGGTCGGAGAGCCCTGTTCTATACCAACCAGTTGCAATTTTAGCCCAAATGATCTGCATGTGGAAACCTGTTCTGTTCCTTCTGTGGATTGTAGTCACTGGATTGGAGTGTGTGAGGTGAAAACAGGGCAGATAAGGATGGGGATAATGGGAATCTTATTCAACCATCTGCAACTATCCAAAATATTTGGAGAAAGTTTTGAGGCATTCCTTCTCATTTAGTGGTGCATAAAATGGGAGAACATATGGTCTATTGAATAATCACATATTTTGTGAATTACTTAGTAATTATATTTGGAGTTACCAAGTAGTTCAAAAGCAATTACCTTATAACAGGGTTTCAGATCCTGTAATAAGGCTTTCAAATTAGAAGGGAAATAACTGTATAATTGTTTTCTGCTTATATGATCATTAAACAATGGTTCCAATAATGATAGCCTTGTTCAAAAAATCAGAGAGACCTGGTTAACAACCTCTCTGGCAACTTTCAGTCTCCTAATTAAAGGAGCTGATTTATATGCTACAGATAAGAAAACATTGCTGTGCCCTTGGCTATAGTTAAAACGAGCAACATTATTATTAGTTGTTGGCAGAATATGCAAAGGCCACTTCATACATTACATGTTAGGTGTTCATCTAAGATGTTTTAAGTGTACACCTAAAGATGTAAACTGTGAATGCAGCATCTCCATCCCATGTTTCCAAACCTGTGCATCATATTGGAACTCTCATCAGGGAGCCAGGATTGGCTTCAACTCCCTGCTGAGTTGGCTTCTGTACTAGGGATGGATAGATCTGTTCAGGTCTAATTTTTCCCACTTCCAAGTCCATTCCATGCAGATTTTTATTGTTGCTGTTTTAAAAGAAAAGGCTGTATGCATTTTTGTGCACATTTTTCAAATGGACACATTAATGGAAGCATGCCCTCATTGACTAAAATGTGTGCACATTTAGAAAAGTACACAGTGGCTTTTGCACATTTTTCAAATGTGTGTTGTCAAGCACATGTGTCTTTCTTTTGTGGAATGCATAGCAAACCCAGAGATGTACAGATTTCTAACCACAAATTGTGCCCATTTCTGTGTTCAGTTCCTGGAGATGTGGACTGGGTAAATCCGTTTTTAAAAAAAACCTTGACAGAATGAATTTTCCAACCATCTGTATTCAGTACAATGTATGAAGTGGCCCTTAATGTTCACAATTTGCTTAATTTTTTAAACACAAATTCCATCATCTGCTTACATAGATTCCCTTCATGTTCATAAGCAATATATTTAGGCCAGACCCTAGACAGTGATATGGTTCCTCCACGAATCTTTCAGAGCTTCACGGGGCTCTAAATTCCCACAGTACTTCCACCTCTCCTGCATTAACTACTTTTAGCTCAATCCCATAGGACTGCATATTCTCGATAGACAGAGGGCTACAAGTTCAGAGCCTATCCTATGATCCAGGCAGGGCAAGAGGAGGACAGAGGTGATTTTACCTCTGTTCCTCCATTTAAAATACAAAAAAGCAGCTAGATGGGCTTCTGAGCCCATCTACAGTGCCTTGCAGAAGTATTCACCCGCCTTTGACTTTTCCACATTTTGTTGTCTTACAACCTGAAATTGAAATAGATTTAATTGGCATTGTTACTGCTTGACATACACAAGATATTCGACACTGTGAAGGTGCATAATATTTTATTGTGGCACAAAAGTAATGACCCTAACACTCCAAAGTAACACTGGAGTGGTTTAAAAACACTCCTGCGTTACTCTGGATGTGAGTTTAGGGTCATTGTCCTGCTGGAAGGTGAACCTCTGCCCCAGTCCCAGCAGGTCCCTTGCAGACTGAACAGGTTTTCCTCTAGAATTGCCCTCTATTTGGCTCCATCATTCATGCCATCATCTCCCCTCCCCTTTTCTCCCTCTCCAACTTCTCTGATGAGGTTCCAGTTGTGACCTCATGAAAGAATCTTTCTGCGGTGGCTGGGAGTAGGGAGGGAAGATCCATGATCAGATCTCCTTCTCCATGCTCATAGGAGAAGATCTGCAGCATCCAACAGCACTCCAGATGCTGTCTAGGGGCCATAAGATTGCCCCCTTATTTATATGTATACAGTGTCCGAGATCTTCTGGGACTGTCATTATGTTCTAAGTCCCAACCTGGATCATTCACTGTACCTCAAAGTCCCGAACCTACAAGTCCCACTGGGCAGTCTTGCTCCTCTTATTGTCTTGGCCACCGAAGACTCTATGGTTTTAGCATTCCAAAGAAGCTAGTAAGATCTTGCAGAAGAACAAAACTGTTGCCAACCTGCCTAGCATTCTAGCACCATGGAGTCTTCCCTAGCTAGGCTGCAAAAAAGGAGTGGGGCAGAGAGGGTAATAAACTATTATAAAGTAAATCAAGCTATTCCTTGGAAACAACTTATTTAAAAAATAATCGCTTGAAAGAGCAATCCTGCAGTCCATGGAAATCATCCCAGGGATCATAGGATTCTTCAGAGCTTTCCCTCTGAAGGTGTAGACACTGCTACGACCTTGGAAGGGGGATTTGGGATTCTGATCTCTCCCACCGTGGGAAGAACTGTGGTGCCTGCATTACATGGTCACAAAAGTGCCCTTGGAGAACCTCAGAGAGGTTTCAAAGGAGGTGTTGTGGTGGATGGAGAGGGGAGAAGAGAGGAGAGGACAGGATGCCTGCACTAGAAGAGCCCAGAGGCCTGTTTAGAGAGTGTGGGCGGGAAAACAAAGGAGGATGGAGAGATGAACATCATTTCTGTCAATTCTCCTGCCATGTTGGCAGCAGCCCAGCAGGGCACAGAGAATTGGAAGACTCTGAGATCAGAGCTTTCTGTCTAACGAGGTTACAGCCCAATAGGATTGCACCCTAAATGTTTAAAAGAGTGCCTGCCACACCACTATGGGCGCAGAATGAGTACCTCTTCTAACATAGCTGTATCTCTTCCAGCCACCTCTGAGATAGCATTGTACCCCTTTGCTTTGGTGCTGCTGCTAGTTTTTCAAGTGAAACTGCTAGTACCTTTTCAGCACTTCTTCTAATCTCTAGCTACTCAAGAAAGGGGATATAGTAATCCCCCCTCCCCATTTAGAGCACTTACTGCTGCAGGTACTGCTGTTCCCTGACAGTTTAAAAAAACTCCACAGAAATGTACACAAAATTAATGGCTGTGAAGTAAATGGAGGGGAAATTTCTGCCCCTGCATTAACTGCTGCATTACTGCAAGTGCGCAAAATTCCCCTCCATTTACATCACAGCCCTTAAATTGGTGCAACCTTCACAGCCATTAAATTTGCATATATTTCAGGGGGGGGGGCTTTTAGAACTGTCGGGGAACCACAATAACTGCAACACCTTCAGTGCACCTTCTGTTGCCGTTTTTCTTCCTCTTTTGCCGGTACTTTTTAATTGACAGCTAGGAACTTGGACCCTGGCAACTGGGCACAGATTAGTCTATATGTAGTCTCACCTTATCCTCCTTTTGACAGCTGAAACTGACAAGGAAGTTGACCAGGCAAAACTAGAAGGAAATAGTGTAGGCACTATGTGTACAGACATAGTACACATAGTGCCCATATAAGTGTGGGCACTTGCACACCTGCAAAAGACTGGAGGAGGAGGAGGAGGAGAAGGAGGAGGAGGATGTCAACGACCTCAATTAAGCATTTTTGAGGTCCTCCCCCCAAAAAGATGAAAAATGAGTGATGGTCCTTCCTTTGGCATCAGTAGAAAGGCAGTCACTGGCAGGACCGCAAAAGTGAGCAGCAGGGTTTTTTGCTGCTCTTGCCAAGTGGCTCTGTAGCCATTCCTGACCACCCATAATAAAATCACCCTGCTGGGTTTGGATGACACAACAAACCATTGTGGGCAGAACACACAATGTTCTTCCTTAAACAAGCCATGGGTTCTGATTTCCACTTTGGAGCTTAATGTCAGACTGATGTTCCCTTGAAATCGAGGGAGACTGACGCGGCGAGAAACCCAGTCAAGAGGCTATCTTGGCTGGTTAATCTCCTCGGAATAAGAGGATGATCTAAGAGTGATTCCCAGCATATCTCTAATTGCTCTCTCTGTGAGTTTCTTTGTGGTGGCTTGGGCTGCCGCAGTTTCTCTCGGGGAGGGGTAGAGAGTGGGAGAATTCATCATCACTCACCGTTGCGTTTGGAGTTCTTTTTTTAAGAACCTGAAGAACGACAACTCCATTTCTTAAAGACTTATTGCCAATTAGTAACAAAGAGAAATTTTATCCACAATCAGGACTAAATACCCTTGTCTTTGGAATACTAAAAAGAAAATATGCTTTAAAAACTTCATAATGGGAAGATCAACAAATGTGTTTTGAAATGAAAAAGAAAGAGGTACTGTAACTCCTTTTACTTTATTTTGAATTCTGGACAAGTTTAAATTAGTACTAGCGCTGATCTGTTAAATTTAAACTGCGTCACAGACAAGATGGCTACTTATGATTTACTACGGGAATTAGCCGAAGAACTCATGGTGCTGTTTCAAGTATTCAAAAAAAACCTGCTGGGGAGTGTACAAATAAATCAAAAATTCCAGGAGAATACAAAGGGTGACTGATTTGTGAAGTTTGAACAGAACAGGGAGGACGAGGCGAAGATTGATATACTGGAAGAGATAACAACTGAACCTTCAAAGAGAGACAGAAAAAAAGGGGGGGTTGCCATTGAATCGGACAGTGAAGATGTTTTCGGGAAGCCATTCACGGAGAACTGGAAAGGTGATTGCTGCCGGGATATTTGGAAGAAACTAGCTATGGGGGCTCACAAGGGGGAAAAAAGTCTTTTCTGGAATATGAGTCTGAAAAAGATGTATATTGTGAACATTGTGTTTGATCGGGGGGAATGATTTGCTGAATATTGGATGGGATAAATGGTTTGATACATGTAAGGATTTGCTGATTATTGGATGGAATAATGGTTTGACTCATATCATGATAATTGCTGACTATTGGGGGAAGGGAGAGGTTCTTATGCAAGAAGTAAGAGGGTGCAGTTTCCCAAATGGATTGGTGGGAGGAATCCAAATGGGAGAAATCTAAAGGGATCGCTGACACAATTATCCAAAGAGAATATTTATAGATCTGAACCTAAAGGGGCTGGTGAGAGGAACCCCTTTGAGAGAAAGGAGAACCTCTCCAGTCTGAGGTGGTTTTTCTGTGTATTTTTCATTAATGTGGTGGCTTTGATCTTGAAGGGGGCATACTTGGGAAGGATGGGATGAGGGGGGGAGGGAAGAGAAGTTGCTGAGTAAAATAAGGATAAGGTTTAATATTGAATTAGAAATTGAATAGAAATTGATTGGTAAAAATGTATTGAGTCTAGATGAAACATAGTATTGAGAATAACCAATGGAAAGGAGCCAACTAAATGTGTAATAAAATTTGAGATGTGAAGTAATGTGGAAATGTGAAACTATTTTTTTTTAAATAACATAAAAGCCAGGCTGTTTGTTTTTATAAATAGAGGGAAAGAAGATAGAGATTTTTATTAAACTTAAATAGAAATATTTAATATTGTTTAACTAGAAGGATTATTATCTGTGTTTAGGAGTAAAGTACTATAAGGTTTTAAGGCTTTGTGAATTTGTGAGGTTGATGAATAAGAGAGGAGAGGAAACTTTTTTGTTTGTTTAAGGGGAAAAAAGAAGCAATTTCTTTATAATTATTATATAGAATATCTGATATTACTTATGCTTGGTTGTGGAAAAATTGGAAGCACTTTTTAGGCTGATGTTGTTTTATATCTGTAGTGTATGCTTGTTTGGTTTTTGCTTTGTTCTGTTTTCTGTATTTTGTTTTTATGGATCTTCAAAATTCAAATTAAAAAAATTTGGGAGGGAAAAAAAAACAAGCCATGGGTTCTCAGGGTGGCTTATTCCTGAAAAATAAGCCACCCTGGATGACGTGACAACCCACCATGGTGGGTTGTTGTGTTGTGTGAACCAGGTCCAAGCAAAATGGGAAAGTGGGAGAAGGATGGAAGTGTGTGTGTGTGTGTGTGTGTGAGAGAGAGAGAGAGAGAGAGAGAGAGAGGAGTGAGTGAAAGAGAGAGAGGGGTATTTTGTTTTGTTTTTTAAGAAGCAAAATCAAGACACAAATGGGTTTGTGTTGATGTGTTGAGAGCAAGAGCTACAATAAAAGTTGTACGTAAGAAATGAGATGTTTGTACATACTGTGACAGAAATGTTTAAACAGTAAGACAAGATGCAAGCAGAGGTGGCATTTATGTGTAAACAAAGAAAAAGAGCTGAAACATGGGGGGGGGTTGTTTTTGTTTTTACTTTTTAAAAACCTAGAAGTTAGGCATAATTATTTACTGATTTCTTTAATAAATTTATATCCTTCCTCTCCATAAACACATCTGAAGTGGTAACATGGGGGGGGAAATACAATACATAGAATACAAAATAAAATATATCAAATTAAAAGTGAAGCATCAAAGCAGCAGAACAAAGGGACTATATAAAATTAACAAAACAAAACAAAAACAAGAATATAGCAGCAACAAAACACTATCTTATCATTCTGTGTTAAAATTCTGGATGAATAAAAGTGTTTTTCCATGGCACCAGAAGGAAATAGTGTAGGCACTATGTGTACAGACGTAGGGAAGGCACCACACAGGCAGGGTGCTCCCAGAGAAAAGTCTTGTTCCCCAGTCCCTATTCACTGGATCTTGAAGGCAGGGGGAACTGGAGCAGAGCCTTACTAGATTATCTTAAGATGTAAGTAGGTTCACATAGGAAGAGCTGATCTTTGACATATCCTGGTTCAAAGACAGATAAGGGGAGTCACGCTGGATCAGAACAAAGGTCTATCTAGACCAGCATTCTGTTTGCACAGTGGTGAACCAGATGCCCCAACAGGGAGCTCACAACAGGATATGAAAGCGAAAGCACGCTCCTATTGAATCTATCCATCATCATCAGGCGATCACTCGTGACCGAGTAAGATTGTCTTCCAGGATAAAAGGAGGAAATTCTAAAGAAGATTGTGTAGACTCTAGCGATGGGTCCTTAAGTGACTGTGGAGGCCAATTCTAGATCCACACAGCTTCCACAGTGAGGACACAGGTTACCAGATGGAGGATGGTCCTGTAAACGATTCGTTTGACGTGCTTTTCGCTTAGCACGTTTCTCCCTTTCACCTTGCACTCAGGCTTCTTCAGAGTCCATGGAACCTTTGGAGAGGCGGGTAAGAAATAATAATAATAATAATAATAATAATAATAATATTATTATTATTATTATTATTATTATTATTATTATATCTGGTCTCCAATATTCCATTCTTGGGCAAGGTGCTGGAGTGAGCGGTGGCTTCTCAGCTCCAGGGATTTCTGGATGAGATGGATTTTCTAGATTCATTTTAATCTGGCTTCAGGCATGGTTATGGGACAGAGACCTTTCAGTGGCTTTGGATACCATCAACCATGGTATCTACCTGAGACGTCTGTCTGAGGTGGGACTGGGTGGCACTGTTATATGGTGGCTCTGATCCTTCTTGGAGAGGTGATCTCAGAAGGTGGTGCTGTTCGATGCCATGGCTGTTGGCCTGTGGTGCCCCTCAGGGTTCCATCTTATCCTCTATGCTATTTGACATGTACGTGAAACTGCTGGGAAAGATTATCCAGAGTTTTGGAGTTCGGTGCCACCAGTATGCTGATGATACCCAACTCTATCTCTCCTTTCCCTCTAAATCCAAGGAATTGTTCTTGTTCTAAATCGATTTCTGATGTCAATAATGGACTGGATGAGGGCAAGCAAATTGAAGCTTAATCCAGACAAGACAGAAGTGCTTTTGGTCAATCGAAAGGCAGATTGGGAACCAGGGACTCAACCTGTGCTGGATGGAGTTACACTCCCCCGAAGACTCCAACTCACCGTTTGTGTACATTGTTGGACTCGACCCTGAACCTGGATGCCCAGGTCTTAGCAGTGGCCAGGAGTGATTTGTGCAGCTCAGGCTAGTGTGCTAACTGCACCCATTCCTAGAGATGTCTGATCTGGCCATGGTCATGCATGGCTTAGTTACATCCCGTTTGGACTACTCTAACACACTCTATTTGGGGCTGCCTTTGAAAACTGTTCAGAAAGTTCAGCTGATCCAGAATGTTGTGGCCAGACTCTTGACTGGGGCCAGTTACAGACAGTAAGTAACTCCTTTGTTACAACAGCTTCACTGTCTACCAGTCTGTTTCCGGGCAGAATTCAAAGTGCTGCTTATGATCTATAAAGCCCTATAAAGCCTTGCATTCTTCTCCCATTGATTAAAGCATATTTGTGTGCATTTTTCAAAAGTACACATTTTTCATGCACATTTTTCAAATGTATGCATGCTGTCAAATGCATATTTTTGGTCTGCAAATCACATTGCAAGCTCAGAAATGTACAGACTTTGACTTCAGATTGCATCCAAGCCCATATTCAGACCAGAAGGTGTGAACTGGGTAAATTCTGATTAAAAATGAACTGAAATGAATTTCTCATACATAGAATCATAGAAAAGTAGAGTTAGGAAGGGGCCTACAAGGCCATCGAGTCCAACCCCCTGCTCAATGCAGGAATCTAGGTCAAAGCATCTCTGACAGATGTCTGTCCAGCTGCACCTTGAATGCCTCCAGAGTGGGAGAGCCCACGACCTCCCTAGGTAGTTGATTCCATTGTCTTATTGCTCTGACAGTCAGGAAATTTTTCCTGATGTTTAGGTGGAATCTAGCTTCCTGTAACTTGAGCCCATTATTCCGTGTCCTGCAAACTGGGATGAACGAGAAGAGATCTTTGCCCTCCTCTGTGTGACATCCCTTCAAATACTGGAAGAGTGCGATCATATCTCCCCTCAGTCTCCTCTTCTGAAGGCTAAACATGCCCAGTTCTTTCAGTCTCTCCTCATAGGGCCTTGTTTCCAGTCCCTTTATCATCCTTGTTGCCCTCCTCTGAACCCTCTCCAGTTTGTCTATGTCCTTCTTAAAGTGAGGTGCCCAGAACTGGACGCAGTACTCAAGATGAGGCCTAACCAGTGCCGAGTAAAGGGGAATTATCACTTCCCGCGATTTGGAAGCTATACTTCTATTAATACAGCCCAAAATTGCATTTGCCTTCTTTGCAGGCACATCGCATTGCTGGCTCATATTCAGTTTGTGATCTACCACAATTCCAAGATCCTTCTCACTTATAGTATTGTTGAGCCAAGTGTCCCCCATTCTGTAACTCTGCATTTGGTTTCCTCTCCCTAGGTGCAGCACTTGGCATTTATCCCTATTAAATTTCATTCTGTTGTTTTCGGCCCAGCGCTCCAGCCTATCGAGGTCACTTTGAATTTTGTTTCTGTCTTCCAGAGTATTAGCTGTTCCACCCAACTTTTTGTCATCTGCAAATTTGATAAGCATTCCCTGTACCTCCTGATCCAAGTAATTAATAAAAATGTTGAAGAGCACCGGGCCCAGGACCGAGCCCTGTGGTACCCCGCTCGTTACCTCTCCCTAGTTTGAGAAGGAACCATTGATAAGCACTCTTTGAGTCCGATTCTTTAGCCAATTGTGGATCCACCTGATAGTTGTTCCATCTAGCCCACTCTTAGGTAGCTTACTAATCAGGATATCATGAGGCACTTTGTCGAAAGCTTTGCTGAAGTCCTGGTATATAATGTCCACAGCATTCCCACAGTCCACAAGGGAGGTTACCCGATCAAAAAATGAGATCAGATTAGTCTGACAGGATTTGTTCTTGACAAATCCATGCTGGCTTCTAGTAATCACTGCATTGTTTTCAAGGTGCTTGCAGACTGACTTCTTTATAATCTGCTCAAAAATCTTCCCGGGGATTGATGTCAGACTGACTGGCCTATAGTTCCCAGGTTCCTCCTTCTTGCCCTTTTTGAAGATGGGAACAACATTTGCCCTCCTCCAGTCGTCTGGCACTTCACCTGTCCTCCATGATTTCTCAAAGATAATAGACAGTGGTTCTGAGAGTTCTTCTGCCAGTTCCTTTATTACTCTAGGATGCAGCTCATCAGGCCCTGGAGATTTAAACTCGTTCAGAGTAACCCTAGGCCGAGCCTGGATCTAACAGCAAAAGTCTCTATATTGTATGGATTGCTGCAGTTTAGCTCCGTTCCATGAGCGGAAGGGGAAACAGACAAAATACTGTGCTCCCACTCCTTTTTCTCCTTCCCTTCCTGTGACCTTTTCTACTGCCACAAATTGGAAATCCTTTTTTCTCTGACTGCCTCCTCCACTAAACCAGCCTCAAAACTCTTTGGGTCTCTGGTATCTACTTTACGTAGTCAGGGTTGGCTATTAGATGTGGGAGGGCAACCCACACAGAAAAGAGATTGCCAAGTTTCAAACAACAGAGTTTAAAATGTTCTTTAAAATAACTGTTAATAGGAATTTTTAAACATCTGAATGGATACACACACAGAGAAACCCATATGAGAAATAGAGTAATAAAAAAACAAAAACAAACCAGGGAATAACCCATCCAGCTAACCTAACTAGACTGTGCCCCTATTTATCCAGGTCTCTTTCCCAAGCAATATCTTATTGTCATTGGTCCAGCTGTCCCTCAACAAGTTCTCCAGTTCCAGCACCTCTGACATTTTCTGGACTTCTTTCCCTCCTTTTCTCTTCTTCTTGTCTGTCTCCTTCTGCTTCTGCCTTAGGCTTTTATAACTTAAAATTAGTTATTTTCCTTCCCTAACTCCAACCAATCAGGGTGCTAGTTTCTTGTTCCATTTCCTGACCTTCTGTTGAACTTCCTGACAACTCTTCCTTCTTCTTCTTTCTCTAATCTTTACTTGAGCCTCCTGAAAACCTCTGGTTTCCTGAGCAGACATCCTGACTCCTATAATCTAACTAAATTTTTGACCTTTTGAAACTCTCTCTCTCTCTCTCTCTCTCTCTCGCACACGCACGCACGCACGCACGCACACACACACACACACACACAAACATTTGACTTCATAATATCCCAAACTAAATACAAAAATGGAAGACAATTCTGTTTCTTCACAATCACAGCTCCTCATGTGGGTTTCTAGCTTTTTCTAGTTTAACAAAATTAGATGAAA
Source organism: Shinisaurus crocodilurus (assembly GCA_021292165.1). Taxonomy (NCBI): domain Eukaryota; kingdom Metazoa; phylum Chordata; class Lepidosauria; order Squamata; family Shinisauridae; genus Shinisaurus; species Shinisaurus crocodilurus. Next base: position 146,679,619 of record CM037878.1, on the reverse strand, counting down.
TGGAAATAAGGTAACAAATTTTTATATTATGCCATCTTTGCTTACTTTCCAAAAGAAAGGCCCTGTTTTTGCTCAAGACTGACTGGGACTCTGAGAATGGTGGCATCTGCTCCGGACAGCTTGCATCTTCATTTAATAACCCAAGCCTTAGTATGTTTGTTCATAAATTCCACTGAGGCAAGTGAGACTTATTTGCTTTGAAATATACATAGGATTACAGACCAGAGGGTCCGAGAACAGGCTGATATTGCTTAGTGGTGAAAGATAAAAAAGGGGACATTTTCAGATTCCAGAACTGCACCTTGTAGCCTATGAACATTCAGAGAAAAGTCCCATTGAACTCACTGAGACTTACTTCTAAGCAAACATGCAAAGGATTGCCCTGCAAACCCCAGTCACTTACCATCTGCTAACAGTTATACTGCATTCTACATTTGAGAAAGTGCCATGTTATTTCCTGTGCCTTCAGGTAGGGATGTCAGATAAATCTGCAATGGATTCAAATGAGTTCAGATTTCGATGAATCTGGCCTGTGGATCCTGCAGCTGACTGGTTTTATCCAAGACATGCGGACTTGCGGACTGGTTTTTCACTTTTGCAGAAGATTTGCACCAATTTACATTAGCGTTAATGCAAATTTGCATAAGTAGAGCAAAATCCTGGTTTAAAAAAATCTGATTCCATCAATGAGTGGTTGACAGAAGAAAAGATGCCTGACAACCAGCAAGACACAGACAGAATGGATTTAACAAAACCTGCACATTTAACAAAAAAACCCTTCAGGTATAATGTTGAGTGGGGCAGGGGTTGTTTTTGCTTTTTTCATGAATATGAAGAGTTCAGTATAGCTTTCTGTGTCTAACCTTTTTGTCTGACAAAATGGTTTGTCTGTTCTGAGCCATTGTCTTCTGTCCTGAGTGTTTCTCTTCTGAACTCTCTACCTGTGAAAAAGAAAAAGAAAAGGGGGGAGGGGGAACTGTATTATTGGGTAATGGCCATTGCATAAGAACTCTTTGGCATGGGTGAACTGATTGACTTGGTCGTGTCTCCTCTTGACTTTAGTGTTCTTAGCAGTAAAATAGGAAAACAGAGATGAATGTTTGTCCTCTGCCATGCGTTTGGTTAACTAATTCTTTGGCATTGATTCACCCATAGTCTTGGGCTTCTCCTCTCCACATCAGCGTTTCCCGTTTGTAAAATGTAACAAATGCTTTCAGTAATGTCCATCTTTCTCAATTTCATAACAATATATTGTTCATATATGTATCTGCTTGTCTCACCTTCTTAAGTTATTGGTTCTGCATGGGGTTTGTTAGCTTTTGCTTGTGGCCTAGACGCTAGTTTTTTCCCCCTCTGGACCTGAAAATGGCTAGAAACAGCCACTTCATTGAATGTTAAAATTCAATGCATGCAGAGGTCTGTGTACATCATCATCTTTTGAACAGCTATCTCAGTTTGTAGTAGTAGAGCAGTGGCTTGCTGTTGGCATGAAGAAACAGGTGCCATGCCAAGGCAAGTTCTTCGAACAGAACAGAAACAGCATGCAATAATATCTCAAAGCTTGGAGTTTGAGAAGCAGTGTCTTAAACTGGGGGTGGGCAGACATCAGGGTTGCACAATCTGCTTTTGTCTATATTAGAACACCATAGTCCTCCAGTACATTTTTAAATGTACAAAGCAAAAATAAAACAGTGTTAAAAGCATCATAAATATGCACTTTTATAAAAAGAGAAACATTTACATTTCAAAAAGGCAGTGCATTTAAGAGCATTGATTGTAGTTAAAATTCCAAATAAGAAAGCAGAAATATAAGCACTCCTGAGAAATAATCGCATGTGGGCAAAAAACCAAACATGCCATTTCAGGTTTGTTTTGCTTGTGTAGTTATTTGTTTTGGTATTCACATCAAGAGACAAAGGCTTGCCCCTGGACACTTAAGTTTGAATTGTAGGAAACAATGATGTAATGGCTTCTTTCCCCTCTGGCAATAAGAGAAGGGCTACAGCTAAATTCATTCATTCATTTCATTACATTTCTATACTGCCCAATAGCCAAGACTCTGTATGGTGCTCTAAATGATACACAGCACACACTTTGCATGCAGAAAGTCCCAGGTTCAATCATCAGCATGCCTAGGCTATTATTCATTTTAAATATTTCTATAACCACCCTTCATTGTGAAATCATAGGTGGTGCACAACATTTATTAAAATTAAAGTAAAATGCAAAGATAAAAAAAGAGGTTCGGGCTAGGGATGAAATCCTGGAGAGCCACTGCCAGTATTAGTTCCACATACTGACTGAACTAGATGGACTAATGTTCTGATTTGATACAAGGAAGCTTCCTATGTTCTTTCAGTCTGGACTGGGGGATCTTCCTTCTGTCATGGGACACATTCCCCCAGGGGTAATCTGTCAGGGGCCTTATGGCTGAAGCCAGATTTGAGGGTAGGGGGATCCACTCCTCTGTCTCTTTCTGCCATACCCTTCCCCCCTCCTGTTTCCTCCCTGCACCTACTGCATCCCAGCTTGCTTTAGCAGGGCCAGCCAAAGACATTTTGCTGCCTGAGTGAAAGCAGCTAATGCTCCCCCAAGGTACCATCCAAGTGAAGGTGTATAGCCATTGTACCCAAGGCCAGTCATGAGGGTAGAAAATCCCAAGAACGCCACTCCCTGGCACTAAAAATAAATGATAACAAATTAATTAATTAACTAACAATTTGCTGCCCTTTCACATGGCACCCAAAATTAGCTGCCTGAGGTGGCCGCCTCACTCTACATGGCTGTTTGGAGGCCTGCAGAGTGGAATCTGATTCTGACCTTCCCATGGGCATCAGCCAGTGGTAAACCTGGCAATTGTCATTGTACCCACCCCATCCTGGACCACACAGAGTATGGTGTTTTAAACAGCACAACCAAGAGCTAAAAGTTAATACTCAGTCAGTTTATCACAGGAGTTGATGCCACCCAGTAATCCCATGAACCTCTTTTAGGTTCGAACTGTGCTAGGATACCAGTTCCTGGACTTAGAAGATGCTCCTGTATTTCTGAAATCTGTGTGGCAGGATGATGTCTGTTGCAAAATTGTTTCTCCCATTGTTGATGCTACACTATCATGGGAGCCAGAGGTATCTGCCATGCATCTCCCCCACTGTACAGTTAATTAAATGTCACAAGAGTAGGGATGCAGAATATATTCCCCAACATGCAACAGATTTGAGAATAGTATCATAAGATCTTCAAAAAAGGTGGTGACTGGCTGGCTGTGTCAGCTGATGTGCAATTAAGCTAACTCCAGATAACAATATGCATGTGATCTGCAACAATGATTCAGCTCTAGGTTATACCACTTAGGGAGATTTCCATGCCTTTGAATGGGGAACATTATGCCCAATTAAGTGCATGGCAGTTAATACACCATACAAAACAGTTACTCAGACCTACATTTTACTGCATAGAAAGCTGTGTATGGTTTTGAATGTGGAATGTGATGTTTAGTTATTCTGAATTTGGATAATATGCATGCAATGTGTAACAATGACTTGGATCTACATTGGCAAAACTGTGTATCTGCTTTTTCAGCTAAGTGACTTGAATTATGCAGTGCCAGTGCCCGAGAAAGTAGAAATATCTACAGAAATAAACAGATTTCGCACATCCTTTTGCAAGAGCCCCTTTAAAGTCAGGGGTTGGCAACTCCACTTTTCTGTTTGTTTGTTTGTTGTTTGAGTGTACAGTGCACACAAACTGGATCTACAACAGGAGTTGTTTGCTTTTGTTGTTGCTAGGATTTTCACAAAACCTCTTTTTCCACGTGTGATTACATTTTGACAAGTAAGATGAGAACCACAGTTTGAATGAAGGAACAAATATGAGCGATGTATTGCAATAAATTCTTTCTTCCAGTTACACAGTAGGGGACATTTATGTTGGCACCTGCAGTGTACGAGAGCAGTAAAACATGCCCCCTGCATGGCGGCTGCCTGCGCCTAATCAAGCATGAGTCTTTGCAATAATGATATGTGGGACATGGCAAGTAATGGCATGTAAATTCCACAGAGATCTCTGCATTTCTAAACTAGCAACTGCACACTAATAATATCTGCTACATTAAATGAGTAGTGCATAGGGCACAATCCAGCCAAGATTTAGCAGAAAGCATTAATTCTCCCATTGAAACCAGCATGACTTGAAATACTTAACTTTGGCTGGATGGACCTCGTAGGTTTTCACCTGAAATAAATACTTTTGTTTTCCTTATCTTGGGGACAGGTAGCTAGGTGAATGACTAAAAGAGCATAGGAGCCATATACCTTTAATAGTTGTACAGAAGAGGGAATTTCAGCAGGTGCAACTTGTCATGCAGGGGTAAGAATAGCTGAACCTGCTGAAAATTCCTCTTCAACCCAACTATTAAAGATACAGAAACCCTTTGTATCTGTCACCCTATGAGATTTAAAAATATTCCAGTCAATTCTGGGCGGGGGGGGGAGATTACTCAAAAATGATTATGAATACCCTACTGAATTTGGTGGGATTGACTTCCTATTAATTACTCTAGGAATTGCTCCAATAGCGTATCAGTTCATACCAATAAAAGGGGCAACTAGCCATTTCATTGAAATCCTGACATTTCACAGGAATAAGTTTTCCCCAACCTTTAATGAACTGACATCACTGAAAAGCACTGGGGTTGAATGATGTGAAAGTCCTATATACATTGTTGAATTGTGTTGGGAAGCCTGCCATTCCCAACAGGGTGTGCCTTCAGTTATGCAAAAACCTGGTTTGTTAAGAAGGCCTTTGAACTTAATAGGTTTGGCTCATGTAAATATTAGGAAGACAAACTGAACATGAACCAAAAAATGGAATGAACCTTTATATTTTCCAGAATTGGAACAGAACCTGAACATTTCTGTTGAACCTAAACTGGAACAGAACTGTGGGGGAAATCAGATTACCAATTCAGAATAAGGGTTCAACTGAACAGCAAAACAGCCGGTTCTGCTGAAGCCAGAATCAGGATTAACATGTAAAATAAAAGCATTATCTGGGAGGAGTGTTATATATTGGGGTTTATTGTACAAGCTTCTAGACCCTGTCCTCTTCAAGGTCTGGACCTGGAAAGCATTAGGCAGGGACTGGCCTGAAGGCCTGCTTCCCCTTTGTGACAGAGGTTTAGTCAACCTACACATTACAACATGGTACGGATGAACATAAAACATGTATATGAGATCATACAACAGCACAAGACAGGCAACATAGGATATATTTGGTGTCTACTGAATGGTCTACATATACAGTAAAATGAGAACATATACGTATGTCAGTGTAAATGATGTAGGAATATATTTGAAATAGGGATTAATCTATGTACCCAAAAATGGGACAGGAAAAGAGGAATACATAGAAATACAGGAAAAGCAGAGATAAGGATCAGACGGGGTCCATTCAGATGAATAGGTATGAACACAAACCTTGATGGGAGGGGAGGTAAGAAACCTAAAGGTTTGCAGTGCATGTATTATAGGAAGGAAAGGGGCGAGACCACCATTGCTGTGCACTGAAGGGTAACTCCCCCATGCTCCAGTGGTCAGCCAAATAGGGCCTCCAATGCTGATCTCAGAGTGGTGGCCGGCTAGTATGGCTGAAGGTGGTCCTTCAAGTAAAAAATTGAGCACTCTTAGTGTATAATGCCAGGTAGATACTCTGCACCAGGGGTGCAGAACCTAAGGCCTAGGGGCCAACTCTGGCCCTCCTGGGATCCCAATCTGGCCCTCCTGGGTTTCTCAGGTGCCCCCCCTTCACCTAGCCCTGGCCCTTCCCCCCCCCCAATCATTTGGTGGTTTCCCAGCTTTGCTGCAGATGTTTCCCCATTCTAAAAGTTTGAAATGCCTGTCCTATGGCTTAGTTACTAGCAGTAAAAGCTTTAAACTAAAATATTCTGGTATTTTTGGTATTTTGGACCTCACTCCCTTTGCCTTCACCCCCCCCCCTCACTGGAATGCAGTCCCCCAAGAGCTTCTCCAAAATTAATTTGGCCCTCAGGCTGAAAGAAGTTCACCACCTCTGCTCTGTATACATACTGGATGTGGGAGAATTTTGTTTGGCCTGCATTTTTAAATGAACTGACCTAATTTGAATCTGAACCCACATGAAGCTTCTTTAGCAGTTCGAAGGGACACACAGAGACATTTCTCCAAAAATTGATGCATTTTTTCCCAAGAAATTGTAGAAGAACTGTACTTCTCAAGCCCCACATATAATGACAGCACCAAGATGGGGAGGGCAGGGAGGAAGAAGAGGGTTGCATTTTTGTGACTGTCTGGGTGCCTTGGGAAATGCTATCCTGTTGCCTTTTCTGTGACTTTGGTGCCAAATGAGCAGAAAAGAAAAAAGAAAAGAAAGCCACCCTTACACTATTTTTGTATTCATCATAGCTACTTAGCCGCTGCACCTATCCTCTGAAATTTTGCCGGTTTGTTGCCTATGATGTACGGTATGCCATTTTCATAGAAATTGCCAAAAATACTAACTGCAGCAGCATTTGAAGACTCCCCTTCCACAAAACCTATCTTTCAGAAATTTTGCAGGTTTCTTAGCTAGGGCTGCTTCTATATTGTATGTCATTTTCAGACAAATTTTGAAGTTTCCATTCACACAGTGATTCAAAAGTGTGAAAATAAGTAAATTCTCATTAAAATGCAAACTGAATGAATTTCTCTCCCATTACTAATTCGAACCCAGGTTTCCCTGGCCCAGGTCTAATATACTGCCCACTTCAATATGGCCTACCAATAAAGAGCAATGCAGTGCAAATGCTTACTGTTTTGATAGAATAGAACTATGTCACCAAGTAGTTGCATCTTTCATTGCCAGATTGTATTCGAAGACATTTATTTCAAAAATATATATGTTATCATTTATTTAACTGCCCAGAATATATTCTGAAGTGCTTTTCCCTTGAGAAAGTTACATCTTTTTTGTTTGTTTGTTTGTTTGTTTTATTCTGGGCCTAAATTAATCATATTTCAAGGCCTCCAGAATCACATACTATTCAAATATGTAGTAAATCATGAGATCAAAAAAAATGAGGTGTTACTAGTTGACAGAGTTGGAACTTTGCTCAAGGGATTTGGGAAGAATGTGAAAAAAGAGATCCTCAAAGTTTTAAAGGTCAGCACTCCTTTAGCATGTAAAACAGGGAGAGAGCAAGAAGAATAGGTACATAAGAAATATATTATCAGCATCTTAATGCACACTAATTTCTGGGCCTCATCAACCATACACTGTCAAAGTGTTTTTAGAGGAAAGGAATGCGCTAGTGGCATCATCATAGTGATCAATTGGTAAGTTGTTATATATCTATTGATATATGAGCCCTATCTTTTTGTGTAACTGACTGGTTCACAGATATATGTATAGAACTTATAGGTTAAAATATATTCTAAGACAGCCTTCCAGAACCTGGGGGACCTTGTTGGCTGGGGTGATGGGAGTTGTAGTCCAACACATCTGAAGGACACCAGGTTGGGGAAGACTGTTCTAAGATATTGAGTTGAATACAAAGAACCATGAATTTAAGTAAAATAGCCAATAGAGCTATTCTTCAAAGTTATAGTGATTGTGGAAGTACTAGTGGAAGGTGATGATGGATGGACTTCCTTTACCTCATCACAATTTCCACTCATTTTGTGACCTTTCCTACCAAGTATACACACAGAGAGAGAGAGAGAGAGAGAGAGAGAGAAAGAGAGAGAGAGAGTAAAAAAAGAACACGCCTCAGTAATTTCAAACATACATAAAGGACAACAAAAAGCAAGTTGATGACATAATCTCCCCATTCTTTGAACTCCTAGACCTCTTCCCAGCCATCCCCTTTCTTTCCCCCAAATGTCTATCTCATATTGTATTTCTGAGGGTGGTTTATTTCCATCTTGTTTTTATTTAAATGTATTGTTATTTGTTTGACATCAGATGTCTACCTTTCCATAACCCTGAGTACACCTAATTAAAATGTTGTTTTACCTTAAATGTATTTATTGATTTTTTACTGTATTTGTCCTGTATACATGATTTCATCTTGTATGCTGCCTTGAGAGGGTTTCACCCTTAAAGGCACTCTAGAAAATAATTTTACATTTAAAAGTAAATAATTGTAGGAACAGCAAAGACAAGGACCAGACCTCTCTTTCTCTGGCTCAGTAGTTGGGACTTGGTCCCTACATATTTCTATTGGCCTCTCTGTCTGCAGAAATGGTGCCGTTTCATAGACTGTTATGTTCACTATAGCCCTCAATAGACAAGGATAGTGGGGTAGGCAGAGGAGTAGCATCATGACAACTTTTTATTTTCCAAAGCTTTTTAGATGCAGTTTTAATCCTGCTGACTGTTTTATGCTGCTTTTATGATTATGTGGCTTTCAGTTTATCATAGTTTCTTTGTATTTGCATTTTAATTGTTTTATTCTTTGTGTAAACTGGCCTGGGAACAGAACTGAAGGGTAGTATAAAAATACTTAACAATAAATAAATGATAATGTGCTGGTGTAACAAGTGTTCAGATTATACTGTGAGAGCATGCACATTGATTCTTGATTAGTTTTATATTTTACCCATGCTGTTAACTTTCTTTCAAGAAGTCACAACACACAGCTGCTCATGCAAGGTTGTGATCCTGGGGGGAAAAGTATTGGGGGAATAAACTCAACTTTTTGACTTTAACATGAATAAAAGCACAATGGCTGCTTCAACCTTGACTGCTCCAAAGAGAAGAATATCTAAACACCATGTGGAGAATGGTCTACTGTGTTCTTCATTCTGAGGCTGACTTAAAAGCTACTGAAGCTTCTCTAGTCAAAATGAATGCCTGGATTAGATTCACTGAGCGAACAAAGGTAGAGCTTTAAGCAAGCTGCCAAATCAAATCTGCAAGGGAATTTGTATGCAGGGTGGGAGACTGAACTGCAGAGGTAGCCAGAGGTGTGCTGTGAGTCATCAAGAAAGGAGCTTTGCACAGGTTGGCAAGCCATTGCATGTCAGGAGGAGGGACGCCTGCCATCCAGGCATCATGTCTCGCATCGGAGATGGCAGCTTCAAAGGGTTTAGCAGTAGGTAGTGAGTCTCAAAGAACTAGAGGATTATGGGCACCTTTCATGCTACTGGCTAGTGCTTTCACATAGAGCAGCAAAGAATTACAAACACAAACATTTACACATTTAGTCTTGCTCTCAGCATGGCACATGGTGCAGTGACAGCTTTGAAAGGGTTTCGCAAGCACTGTGATTTCTTTTGTCAGATTTGTCCCCTGTCTTATACTGACCTCAGGGTGGGTAACAAGCAGTTATTTTTATTTTGTGTTTTAAAAAGCTGTTTAAAGATGACAATTGTAAAAACAGGAAATAGGACTGTAAAACTAAAGTAATTCTATAGCCACTAAATTCCTGGCATAATTAGAAGGCTACAAATAAGTTTAAAGGATACAAAAACATACCATCAGAGGAAAGAAAGTCCAGAGCTGGGCAGCAACAACCAGGAGTGTCCTTCCATATGCCTTTATCATGCAGTGTCTGAGCCAGCATGGTGTAGGAATGTTGTTGGGATCCAGCAGGTTCAGTTTCCAACATGGATGGATATAGTAGTAGCTCTGCAGGTGCTGACAGTTACCCTGTACTTTCCTTGGAGAAAAAGGTATTGGCATCTGGATATGCAAGGCTAGTGCTGCAGGCTAGTTAAGTAGCTTAAGAATGGAAATGCGCATTCAGATATGCAAGCCAATGAAAGCAATGGGCAGTGGCTGCATTCACTGATGCATTCCAATGTGCATCAGATTTAGGTCTGCAGTTTCTAAAAGCAAGGATATCCAAGGTCCTCCATTGAGTTTCTGTGGATGCCCATGAAACGTGTCATTTAGCTGATAAGAGTGGACTGGGGAGACAGGGTTCAAAGCTGGGTAACCTTAGGCCACTCCGTTTCCATCAGCTTAACCTATTTCACAAGGCTGTTTTGAGTGTAAATGTATGATGCCCTGAATGACTAGGAGAAGGGGTGGGATACAACTGTAAAAATAAACAAATATCAAGACAAGGAGCTGTTTTATAGGGGAGTAAGCATGCAGTGGCCTGCTCAGAGCTTTCAACACCAAACTTTTTGAAGTGTGCTGGGAAAACAAAGTGGTGGTGGTGGTGGTGATGACGATGACGATGATGATAGGATAAACCAATGATCAATAATTGTCTAGGTCCTACACTACTGAGTTAGTTGCAGGCAAGTGACTCTGCTGTCAAAGAGCAACATTTCACCTCTCTCTTGGGTCCCCACACTTGGCTCAAATTTCTTTTTGTCTGACAATGGTAGCTGGTTAAGGCTAATAAGTTATGGCATGATGCATTTTTCAGGTCCCATCAACACCTTCTATTGAAATTCAAAATAATATGTCCCAGCCTCTCTATTCACAGGCCTGGAAACTCTTGGAGGCATGATAGTCAAATCTCTACCCTGTTCCTAATTCAATCAAGATGGCAAGCATATAATTTACCAATTGGCTATTGAGAGCCTTGAGTTCTTCTGCTGGTACCTTTTAATTAGTATCAAAACACACCCATCTAGAATCAAGCAATCTTCCTTTGTCAAGAATGACAGTCATCCATCCTTCCTGTTTGTGCACTCAGAAAACCACCTTCCAGTTGCCACCCTAGTCTTTTGTTAGTTTTGTCTTTCTAAGACTATAATTGGTCAGAGACCTTTGAACTCAGTGCGATTTCAGCATAGCAGTCTTGAGAATCCAGGCTTAGTGGCCGTCCTTGGAACCTCCTCAACCAGTGATCCCTGGCCTGTAAAGCCTTGCCATATCTGAGCAATGCCTGCTCATCCTGCTTTCTTTTTGGATTTGACTTGATGTTAAGGACCTTCACTCCCTCTCCCTTTGATGTGTTTTAAGAAAGATCATGAGGAAGGAAAGGGTATAAATTGCACCCTCCCTATTTCTATATCAATTGCCAGTGTTCAAGCCTCCACTGCTCTCCCTTTTCTTCCCTGATCACTGAAGCATCACTATGTACCCTCCTTTGGTTTGCCACTGCCACACTTCTTATTTCCCCTCCACCCTTCTTTCAATAGTTCAATTGTTTCCCTCTGATACCTTTACTTCCTCAATAAAACTCATTTTCTAGAAAAGCTCTGATCTCGTCTCCGTTGTTCTCTCCCAAGTACCTTACTCAGGCACTCTTATACCTAAACTTACCCACACCATGGTCCTATGTATGTATTTCAGTAAGCATGCTAGTTTCTGGGCCAGCTTTACTGGACCACCAGCAGCCTGACCTCTGGCAGAAAAGAGTTAGGGCCACAGAGGGGAAAAGGTTTCCTTGGCACTACAGCGAAATCATCCCAGTCATTTGTGTTCCAGAAGGTCTTATTTCCTGAACATGGAAAACTAGGTTTCAGATGGATAAATAGAGAGCTAAAGCAAGTGTGGTAACAGCTCCATCACTGAAACTTGAGCATGATCAAATCCCTGTGCAAGGCATACAGAAAGAAGTGTCAAGGCCACATTAAGAGGAGGGTTCCATACTTACATGTAAGTGCCAGGCAGGTTCTCCACTCTTCCCAGTGAGGAACTGCTTCCCTGTTCTCCATCTGCAGGCAGGAGCATCCAAGACAACAGGGAAAGTCAAAAGCTTGGGCATGGAGTTCCTTCATAGATTCATAGATCATAGAGTTGGAAGGGGCCTACAAGGCTATCGAGTCCAACCCCTGCTCAGTGCAGGAAACTAGAGGAGGGGTCTCCCATCCAAGTAATAACCAGGCCTGACCCTGCTTAGCTTTCCACGCTCAGACAAGCTGAGCCAGCGTAAGCCACAGGCCTGTATCTTGTTTCCTCTGGCAAAATACAATGAGGTACGGTGCCACTGTAAGGGTAAGAGAGCAGTGCTCCTTCCCTCGCCCTGATTGATGAGAAGGCAGGAAAGGGAAGCTGATTGCAGCTGCTTTGGGAATTGGCAACCACTATCTGTAGTGGGAGGCTTCTTTTCACATAATGCCTCATTAAGGGATTAATGTAGGAGCCAGCATAAAGAAGATGAAAATTACAAATACATTTTTTATTGGGCCAAACACCTGTGCTGCAGCATTGCCATTATACAAACAATGTAAAATGTTGACCTTCTTTTCTCCCTTTTAAACATATCTAATCAAGTTCTTTATCCAAGTTCTACTTCAGTAACTGTGACAGTGGATAAGCCCATCATGATAATGTTTCAGAAAGCCGTAATAGTGATAAATTGCATTTCTATTTGTTTTAGGATGATGCCTATGTAAATTGACTTTTAAAAAGCTGAACTTTAATTGGAAAAGTTAATGCTTTAATGAAACAGGAGATGAGTTTGTTCATTTGGTGTCCATTAATGCCATCAGCATTGAGTACAGTTGAGCTGATACAGTCTTAAAACTTTTAATGCAATAAGAAAATTAAGTATACAGCTCTTAGGTACTATTATATCTCTAGTTATTATTCAGAAGAAAATGCAGTACTGGTTATTTTGGGCAGGGGAGGAGGGAAAATGTGCATACAAAGGCAGCTCTCATCAAATGTTAAATTTAGTTATGGTTCTAATCTTATTAAATCAGTTAACATGAGACAATAAAACACTGGATTTCTTACAGGCCATGTGAACATAAGAAGTGAGCACTAGATAACATGTAAGTGGCAGTCCATGATTTTTTCCTCTGTGTTTTATTATTTAACTCAGAGTAGCCCTGGGAAGGTGCAAAAGTCGGACTGGAGAGGAGAAAGCATTCAGAAAGAGGCTGCTTATCGCTTTTGCAGTAGTTCCCTGCTGTGGATCAAAAAGCAGCTCGGAAAGGGTGAGTTTGAGCTGAAAAATGGCAGAAAAGCAGGAAAGACTTACTGTATTTATTTATTTAGAATATTTATACACTGCTTATCAACAAAAAATTATCAAAGCAGATCCTAAGCAGGCAGGCTCTCTCTATCCACCTTTCTACTTCTTTGGGTTATGTATATATGGATGGATGGATGGATTGATGTATTTAAAAGAACTTGTTGAGGAAAAGATAATGGGGAAAATTGTACTGCATAATCTGTACAATTTGGGCTGTAAGTGCCCTGGTCCTGCACTGCCAATATTGTCTAAGCAATGCTTAGGGATGAATGAGTCAGTCTATTTCCACTGCATGTCAGTTTTGCATGTATTCAGTCATGAGTCCATGTCATCCATTTTCCGCATTAGTCTACAGATTAAATACACGTGCATGCGCGCGCCCACACACACACACATTTTCATTTATTTTTGGATGCAATTTCCGCTAAGATACCTATTTTGTAGACAACTTTCCTCTAATATACACATTTTTCTACATACTTTCCTCTAATATACACATTTTTCTACATACCTTTCCCTAATATACACATTTTTGTACACAAGTACAAAATCTTCTCAGCCCTGCTACCTGAGCGCTTTTTTTGCTTCGAATGCTGGGCATTGGACCTGAGACCTTTTGCATGAAAAGTACAGATATGGGTCTACCCTATTCCCCTTCTATGTTTGTTGGTGTATTGTATTTGGGGCCCACAACACTAGAGATCTCTGGCATGGTTTAGCTTGCCCCTTTTCTTAACCTCCCCTTAAATGGGCCTCTTTCTATGGTAGGATTCTTAGGATCCAGAAGCCCTGGGAAATATTTCCCAGGGGTCTTGGCCCCCACAGTACTGCAGTAACATTTAATGAAACCATCTCTCCTGAACCCTGCACTGTCTGCAGAGGTGATAGCCTCATGGAGAACATTGAACTCTGTCTTGAAGAATATAAAATAAAACCTGCCCACTTAGCGTCTCACTTTTTTTTATAAGGGAGTCATTTAGAAATATTTATAGCATTTAGATATATTTATGCCCCCTCTCTCTGACATCAGAAGCAAGGGCTGCAGAGGTTTCTGCAGTGACTGGGAGCGGGGTTCCAGGGTCAAATCTCCCTCTCCAAGGTTGGACCTATCTCTCTACTCCTGGAGGGAGAGATCTGATTTATCCTATGGCTCCTGGATGGCTTCCAGGGACCATAGAACTTCCAGGGACCATTTCCTAACAGTTGCCTTTATGTTGACTCTGTTTGCCCTTGTACAATATCATTTTAAGTATTTTAGAGAGTGAATGCCATTTTTTTGTCTGCCTAGTTGTAGTGACATCTTATCTTCATACATGTTCCAAACTAGACCAGTGGCAGTTGGTGATTTATCAGCTACTTTGATTCTTACTTACAGTTCACAGCTGTATACAGTTAACCACACATAGGGGAAGACAAACACCATTCCAATTTGAAAATAATGTTAATTACTAATAGGTTTACTAAGTGCCATGCTGTCTGTAAGAGAAGTGTTAGTTTTAGAGGGAGTCTTCTACTGAGAGAATTTTGACAATTGCTAAGCCTACCACTAGTTCAAGAGTGGAATGCTGAAACTTTTGTATGTGGAAAGCCAAAAGGAGAGTAATGCGACACAGGAAGACTCTCGGTGGAACCTACTTTAATTTCCTGCTAATTCATTTCAATTAACACCACTGCTCTGTGAGAATGCAAATGACTATAATTTCCTCATAAAGTAATTTGCTGCTTGGTGCATGGAGTTTGAGCTTCCAACTGCTTTGCTTTCTGTTGTCGTTCTAGTCTTGGTAGCAACAAACAAAAAAACTTGATTTGTCAAAGCCTCCTTTGCTTATGGAATTAGAAAACTGAACACCAAAGGGAACTTAGGACTATGTGTATGCTGGAACAGATACCTGCTTATGAAGAAAAAGATAGGAGGCCTCTATCATGGTGAACAGTTAAAAAAAGAAGAGATTAAACCTTCCTACCTCTTCTGCTGTAGCTTTTCCAGTGTGATTTTTGATACTTGCACAGCGGTATCCTTGCATAGAGTTGCCATTGAGCTCTCCAAGCAGTAGGCAGAGTTCATATAGCTATATATCATGAACCAGATGTTCCATCCAGCTTTCTGCACATTTTGAATGCATGCTGCTGTGGCTGGGTGGCTGGGAGAATGTGGGGTTTTGTTGGTGTGCAACCCATCCCACTGCCCAACTGTGTCCCTTCCTAGACGCGGTGATCACGAGGTTGGCGAGGTTTCTTATGCTGAGGGATTTCAGTATCCAGTCTTCTTGTGCTGGGGGATTTCAGTGCTGAAGTTGTTCAGTCAGGAGTGGCTCAGGATTTCATGGTCACCATGACAACCACACACCTGTCCCAATTATTATCTGGCCCCATGCATGCAACAGGAATGGGTGAACATGCAATCTTTCAGTTTGTTGAGGTTCTCCGAATTCTTCCTCAAAGCTCATTTCGCGTTCGGTGTTGTGAATGGGGCACGTTCTCATGATTTCCAAATGGAAACAAAGTTCTTGTACATCCCAAATTGGGATTACACATCTTCTGAATGGAGTTGTGCTCTCCCTGAAAGCTCAGCGTCATAATTTGGGAGTGCTCCTGGATCCTATGTTGCCCTTGGATCTTCAGGTGGCAGTGGTGGTGAGGAACATTTTTGCACAACCATGTCTAGTGTTCCAGCTGTGACAATTCCTGAATCAGTCTGATCTGACAACAATTGTCCGTGCCTTGCTATGCACTCTATGGAGGGTTATACTTGAACAGTGTCCAGAAGTTTCAGCTGGTGCAAAATGTGGCCGCTAGGCCGCTAACCGATACACGGTATCATGATCACATCACCCCACTACTGAAATATCTGCACTAATTGCCAATTGTTTTCTTTGCTCAGTTCAAGATTTTAACTAGAACTGTATGCAAATGGCCTCTTGAAACCCTCCACCCTATTTGTAAGCAGAGAAATTGGTGGGACAATTTCACCAAATTTCTCCAGGGGGGAAGGAGACATTCTCTAACAATTGCTCACAGGTAGGGCTCACCATCAGAGTGGTTGTAGCGTAGCTTCTTCTTTTTTTGTTTTCTAAGGGTTTTTTGTTTGTTTGTGCACTGCCACTGCAAGTAGCAACAGCATCAACTGTATTGGCAGCTTGGCCCCTATTTTTCATCTATCACAATACCCCATACCCAGCATCATTCCAGGGCACTGGTGTGGGGGGAGGGGGAGGGAATGCAGTCACCACAAACAATAATGGAGAAGAACATTCTCAAAGTGGCCTTTTATTTCTAGTGGGGGGGGGTGAGGTAAAATCCACACATTTCTTCATAAGTGGGATGGAAAGAACTTGAGAGTTTTAAAAAAATGGATGTGAGAGAAAGCAAAACTGTCCATCCCTAACTTCAAGTTACTGCTGCCCATCTGAATGTGCATGCTCAGCCCACTTAAGCCATCCTCAAGTGTTTAAAATTGTAATCCTGGAGAGGACATGGGGATGTGCCCCTGACCTCCTCATGTTAAATCAGAACATCTAAACCAGGGCTCTCCAACCTTGGGTCCCCAGATGTTGCTGACCTACAGCTCCCAGCATACCCAGCCAGCATGGCTAATGGCAAGGGATTCTGGGAGCTATAGTCGAGCAACATCTGGGGACCCAAGGTTGGAGAGCCCTGGTTGTATCCGCATTCTGCTGGGTGCAGGTATAGTCCTCTGCATGATTGGGAACCCTGATTGCAAAGGGTTCCTGATTGTGTAGAGGACTGCAACCTCATTCAGATTAACACAGCTACAACCTCTGTTCAGACCTCTCCCACCATCAGTGCAGGGAGATGGGGGTGGAAGGGGCAGGCTGGTGGGCACATCCCTGTCCTCCAACATTAGAATTTTGAACAGGAGGACTAGAGTCAATATTTGAGTTGCAAATTTGAAATGTGTGTGTTCCTCTTTTTTTCAAACTCAGCTCCTAAAGATTGACTGAATGCTCCATTCCAGCTGAGAGTGTTTAGGCTTCTGGAAATATTGTTTGTATAATGAGCTAAGAAAAGGCAGAATGTAAACATTAGCTTGAACCTAGGAATGAGAGGGGCACACAAATGAAATCTAGGGTAGATGAAATGTAATCCTAGGTTGCCCCAAGAGAGTTGGTACTTAGATAACAAGAAGAGGAAAATCCTGGGGGGAAAAAGATCGATGGAAAGAACATTCCGGAGATGTCAGTAAATTGCTGAAAGAGATTTGGCTTTCTACTGAGATTTCAAAAAGCCCAGAAACATTTCTACACTTATTTTTAACCCACACCCCTCTGCTCTACAGGAATTTCCAGCTATTATGCCTAGGGCTTGGTAGGAGAAACACATACTGGAATTTTACCTACCTTGTGTTACCAAAGATTTCTTCTTAACTGGGCTTAGTTTCAAAATCCAAATTAAAAAAAAATATATCAACTCTTCCACTCCTCCTTGACTTTCCCCTCAGAAACCATCTCCCTTTACCACCTGTAATAAAATATTTACTTCACACGGTTTTAAAGATGCAGATTTTTCTTTAGGTTTTTTGGGGGGGAAATCATAATTAAATATATGACCTATATGCATTCAACAGAAAGGGGATATTTAAAGCTGTGCGGCTACATAACTTACAGATAACAAGGTATCAGCAATGTGAAGAAAACACCTTAGCTCCCTCATGTAAAACAGAATAGGAAAATATCATTTCACTTATTTTACTTTAATTAATTGCCATGTCAGTCAATCATTTTTATTGATCCTGTCCACAGACCTCACAATAAAACCTATACAACAATTGGCGTAGGGAAATAAAATACAAAACCTTTATTTATTTTACTTAATTTCTACCCCGTCCCTTGACACGAAAGTGTCACTTCCAAAGTGGCTTGCATAAAATAATAAAATACAATTAAGCCTTTCATATGCTACGTTATTTAATACTTGTTGATAATATCTTATGAATGCATACACCTTGTGCCTTAAGACCAAGGCAAGTGAGTAGGAGAGGAAAGGAAGGGGAAACTCCATTTCAATGTATACTCTCCCTTCATCACATTGTCTTATTTCTCTCTGCTCAGTGATGGGGCCTGACAGTGGACCTCTGTCACAGCCAAGCAAACAGTACTTGAATCCAGACCTGGAGGGCTTCAGCGAGTAGCTGAAGAAGCTGAAGCCTGAAGTGCAGCACGCAGAAAGTACTGTACTGTTCTGTTGACAAGGCAAAGGCAGAAGGCCAGGCTCCTAACATTTATACCAGGCAAAGCCAATCCAGAGGATTCTGCCTGCTAGGGAAGTGCATCGGATTCGGACGAAGCCAAAGCTGGAGCTATTGAGCCACTTCATTCCAGTTCTGTTGCTTCCGAGGCAAAGTGGGCTTCCCTCCAAAGCTGAACTGAATTCACTTCAAAACAAGGTATTGTTAAGCCACTCATGTTTTGGAGATGAACAGACTTTCATGTCACCTGCAAATGGCATCTTTTGGTTTTGTTTCTCTAAAACCAATGGCATCTTTTGGTTTTGTTTCCCATGCCCAGGGGCCAAATCCCAATCTGGCCCTCTGGAGTTTCCCAGAGGGCCATGCTCCATTCCCCTGGCCACACACCCTCTTCCCCACCCACCAACTGTTCGGAGGGGGAGGGAGCGTTGTGACTGACAAATCTACCTTCTAATTCTAGGGCACATTACCATGGGCTCCAATCACTGTGCTTTAGGGGAGGGATAGAGTTCTGTTTAGTCTGTCTGTCTTTCCTCCTCCTCGTTTTTTTGCTGTCTTCTGTTTCTATTTGTACAGTGTAGCAGCTTAGAGTAGAAAGAAGTGAAGCAATAATTTCTTTCTTACTTGTTTGTGTGGGGTGGCTTGGCTTCAAGTTTTATTTGTTTAATTCATTCAAAATCATCCCTTACTTTCTGCTGTAACTCAATCCTTTTCTCAGACTTTTTCCTGAAAAAACTTTTTGAGATAGCCTACTTTGATTTCTCAGTTGTTGTGAATGTGTTGTGATGTCTCCATGAGTAAGTGTCTTTGTGTAGAATTAGGTGGTGAATCCATTTTCCTCTCCCCTAGTTAAGAAAAAGAAATTAAATAATTTGAATTCAGTTATATTGTCCTCAGTTTTTCTTGTGCGTGTGTTTCATTAATCATCCTATTATCCTAGTCCCCTGTACCTATCCTTCTGAAACCTGAGTTTCTTGCCTGAGGGCAGCTCTATGATATGTAATACTATTTTCATACAAATTGCTCAAAAAATCACAGGGGGAGGGAAGGGAATGTGAACACCCCCCCCCAAATGTTAGACCTCCCCTTCCACATCTATTCTTCTGGAACTTTCAGTTTTCTTATCTAAGGCCACCTCTATCTAATATCATTTTCAGAACAATGATAAACAAAGAACATAGGGAAATAAGCACACATCCTCTTTGGAGACCCTAAAAATGTCAAGGTCAAGGCTTCAATTGCAGGAAACCCTTGCAGTTATCATTCTGAAACTGGGCAGACTTTATGCCCTCTGAAGGGGCAACTATCCCAGCAATTTTCATCCATATCTTTCAAGAAATAGAAAACATGTTTGCAGTTCCCTTAAAAAAAACCTCATCAAAATATAAAAGCATGTGACACAAGCATCTCTGTGCCTGTTTTTCTGACGTTTGATAGGCATAATTCCCTCTGAGGGGCTACTCTGCCTGCAATCACCACCTAATTCTGACCAAGAGGAAAAAATGTTATAGCCATTTCTGGCTTTTCCATGATAGTCAATAGGAAGCACAAAGCCTTGGATTTCCAAACCTCAACTTGGGTTTGGTACTTAGTCAAAGCAGATGAACTCCAAGTCAGTATGAGCCAAATCAGGCTATTTTCCAAAGTGTTGAATTGGGGTCCAATTCAAAGTAGCGGGTCAGAGCATACCTCTACTGCCTGCTAGTCAGAGGGGTTGATGTTGCACACCTCCATTATTGGCTGAACATGAAAATGATGAAAGTATATAGAAAATGAGGTGGATTAAAATTAGAGGGGATAATGATATGAACAAAGGCATAAAATAAGAACTTTCAACCACAGTCAGCAAATAGTCTTGATGAGGGAAGGCTCATTACTGTAGAGTAGAGTTGATAGGTTAGGAGATTTCTCCCTGGCCTCTTTGCTCTTGATAGTTTCTTCTCTTAGTGTGGGATCACCTGCACATTAGTTACTAATGCAAATGTGACCAGCAACAAAATGTGGTGGATTCTTGTCTTGGTGGGGACCGTGGGGTCAGATATTGCTTTGGAGAATAGATATAGCTATGTACTTGTGTCTCTCAATTGCCCATTCCAAAACCCACAACTCTGACAAAAGATTTCCCCCTCTTCCCTCCAGCCACTTCTCCAGTTGCCTTTCTCCCTGGCCCCTATCCCTACTCTGTGTATGTTTGTGCATGTGTGCACAGTATTTTCCTTTCACTATACAGCTGCTATCTCCTCCCTCCCTCCCTCTTTCTCTTCTTCCCATTGCTTGCTGGCCCTAGGAGGCTTCTCAGCAGTACCTGTCCTGCTCCCAGGCCAACAAGTGCCTGGTCACGGCTCAGATAGTTTCAGGGATAACAAAGAGAGCAACCAGGCCAGTCCAGAGTCTTACACAAGGGTTCCCGTATACTTAGCAGAAGAGAACAGAGGCGAGGTCAAGCCATTCCATAGTTCAGTTCACAGGAATCAGTTGTATCAAGCGTCGAGGCCAGTCAGGGGGCATCCAAAAGCACAGTCCAAAGGAGCAGCCAAGAATCTAGGAATCTGTCCGGTCCAGTGTAACAAGGCAAAGCACAAAGGTTAGAACACTGTTGTCTGCAGTGACAGACTGACTTCAGCTGGGCCAATTTATAGCTGGTCATGAATCAGCAGCAGCTGGTTAATTAGGTCAGTGAGTTGCTTTTAAGGGAGGCCCCATGCTGGAGCGTCCCTTTGTTCATCATTTTTCTTGTCTGACTTGCTTTATCATTTGCTGCCCCACCTGGTAAGCTCTCTAGCATAGGGATCTGTCTCACCATATATTCACAGCATTAAGTTACACGTGTTTCACTGTAGCTGTTTCAGCCAGCACATACTTAATCGGAGGTGTTATTTCTAATTATCAGGAAATGCCATTCCTTTTGCATAGCTTCACAACTTCTAATAATGAGGCAGTTCTCGCATTTTTTTGAGTAATGCAGAATCCAGAGAAACAGGCCAACATTCAGTGCTGCTGTTCTCACACTGTTCCACTATATTACCCTACCTTACCTTCATCACAGCTGCACACAGTATCAGATGCTGTTGGCCTCTAACTCCCATCAGCCCCAGTGGTTGGGATGATGGGAGTTGTAGTCCCAATGACATCTGGATGAGCACAGGCTACCCAGCCCTGCCCTATCAGAATTGCTCTCCTGCCTCCCCCAACAGTTTGTTGATGTTAATGTCTATTGAACTTGTCTGTAGAGAGTGGAAGAATGACAGGATCCCCTCTTTGCACACCATACAAAGAGCGAATTAGCCTTTCCCATTCATGTATTTTAGTAAACAAAACTTAACATGTGGAGAATGAAATGGCAGCCAGGTTTAACATACCTCCCACGCACACATACACAAATAGTAGCTTGGTAGGAGAGTGTCAAAAGTGTGTTTAGAATAACATAATGCAAAATAGGTTTCATGCATGTCATTTTCACATATGATTCATCACCACAGTTTATTTTCCTGATTCTGCTTGGAAGGTGCTGAATTGGAATATGTGAAGTAGCATGCATAAATAAATAAATAAAAATATGAAAAAGGATGCCATTATGGATTATTCCTTTTCCTGCCTTAAACAAGAACAGTAAGGCAATTTGACATAATCAGCCTGCAGATATTTCAGTGATTAAGGCAAAAGGCATTATAGAGGGACTAAATTATTTTCCTTTTAAGTTGAACAAAAAACAGTGTCCCCACTCCTTACTTCAGCATAAGAATTAAGATTTCACAGCATGATCCTAATACACAGATCAGGTCAAGAACTCGTTCAGACTATTCAAGCACAAATTAACTCCTCAAGATGCCATAATTATCTATAGATTGCAACAAAAATGAATGAAAACAAAATATTGATTTCAAAAGGCATTGCGTTATGAACGTCAACTGAGCAGCTTCAAGGATGGTTTAAAAGTAAAGGGTTAGGATCCAGGATCTGCCTTCCATGAGAGGAAGGGACCTTCTGTGAAAGGAAGCACTCTGCTTGTAGAAGGTCACTCTGCCTGATCTTTGGGGATTTACCCTTCCCCACACCACAGCTCACCCCATCAACAGGGTCTTCTGAATCTCTGTGTAGCATTTTCAGGAGGGTGGAAGGGCTTCTGTAGGGAGGAGGGGGTGGGAAAGTCAACTCCCATCAGCACAGATGATCCTGCATAAATCTGGATCCAACCCAATGTTTTTAAGTTTTAGATTGCAATCCTATACATGTCTACTCAATAGAAAGACACATTGAATTCAATGGGGCTTATTCCAAGGTTACTGGATATAGGATATTAGCCTTAGTGTGCTGAAAGAAACTTGCAAGGACCACTAGCCAGAGGATTTGAAGAGTCATTGGGAAAGATGCTTGTGTGGCAGGGGGGCTTTGGACTATGATGGGCTCTTCTGGGGCTCTGAGACTTCAGCATCAGTCTGAGAATGCTAACCTCTAATGGAGCCCTGCCTACAAGGCACCAAATGCTGCCTCGGGCAAGGGATGCTTGAAGAATTGGATCTTTGTGGATTCTCATGTGAACTGACCTGCTCTTGGACTAATGTGTGGATCAGAATGTAATTATCCTTTAGATGTGACACCTCTGAATTTCATTGATGCAGTTCTTGGCTCAAAATCAAACACACCAAAACACATTTAAAATGTGTATTTAAGGATAACATTTTAGGATGAAATATGTTTGGTAATGCTTACATTGAGATAAAATATGTTCAGAAATGTGTATTTTGTGAGAAAATGTTTCAAATGTTTGGATTTGAATGCAATATTTCATGCAGAATTTTTTTTAGGAAAAAAACATTCACAGATTAATGGGATGCATTCATTTATTACATTTCTATACTGCCCAATAGCCAAAGTACTCTGGCCAGTTCACAGCATCAAATATAATTTTAAAAAACTTTAACATTCAAAAATGTAAGATGGTTTGAATTAAAAAATTTTTAGCAACTACCAGGATCTGATTTAAAAAAAAAAAAAAAAAAACCCAACAACTAAAAAGTCTCCTCATATGCTGTCAAATGGAACAGAATGACTTATGAATGAGTACATGCAAAATTCACACAGACCAGAAATAGACTGATCCATTCATCCCTGCCTCAGATCCAATTTACCCACTGGATAGAAGGATCATCTATGAGTGCAACAATCCTACAGAAGGGCTGTAGAATGACTAGGAGCTTGGATAAGTCAGCCACAAAGCAGCTTCATCTGATCCCTCAGCCTTAGGAAATTGATGGAGAGTAGCACTGCAGCAATCTGACCCTGTGCTCAAAGGTGGGCTTTCTACACCTTTGCTTTTGTTTCCCCCTTTCCATAGTGCAACCTTGCAATGGAAGTGAGATACATTAAGAATTAATGATGGTACCGAAGTTTGTAATTAACTGCTTTGGTATATGAATCCGTCTAACTCAAACTGCTCAGCTGTATTACACATCAAGCACGATTCCCCCTAGAAATCCTTGTCTAGCTTAGAAAATCAGAGAAGATTCTGAGGATGTGCTGTAACGCATTCAGCAGACCAGGTAACCAAAGGCAGCTTCCTTGTAGGCACACACCCAAACATACTCCCCATCTTAACATTTCTTGCTGAAACATCCACCGATTGCTCTGTAATTGTATGAACTTTTTAAATGGGCTTGCAACATACCAGACAATACTGTGCTATATGAACAAATCAATGGGGGAAATATCTGAGCCATACAAGTAGTACCAACCCAAGTTACAATTCCTGGGGGTAATATGATGATGTGGAAATCGCACAAGTTTTGTTGCTGATTTTTTTTTTTTTAAAAATCATTCTAATTTATTTTCATTTAGTTGTACACTGCTTTCCTTTTCCAAAGAAAACCTTGTGTGTAATAGGCGGCGGGGGGGACGGACACCACAATATTAAATTAACAATCATGATATAAAACAACAGTATTGTTTTATACAACAACAATATATGAATATGTCTCCTCATAAAGAGTAAATCATATCAGTAAACATTTCAATTTGGTGCCTTAAAGCAATATTTCAAGAAGTGATATCATAACAATCCACTCAATACATAATTTCCAAGTAAAATATCAAAAGCCTAGCAGCAGCTAATACAAAATTACATAATAACAAGATCCCTAGTGATCTGGTTTCCTAGATACATCCTAATAAATTAGGAGAAGATTATGATCAGCATCTTCAAAACCAATCCACCGCTCCTGAGCAACTGCAATAAACTATACCAAATCCCTTCTCAATATTCATCTCACTGAACAGCCCAGGGACAGGAGATTTCACAACTCACCAATCTGATTTCACAAACTCATCTTTAGCTCGGGTTGCCTCAGTCCATCTGGGGCAATCTTACACACTATGCCCCCTGTCTCACACCAAGGGCATTCTAAGAGTATAAACTAGAGCTGTTCACAAATGGCCTCTCAAAATTCTCCACTGTATTTGCGGGCAGAAAAATTGAGAAGACAATTTCACCAAATTTCTCCAGGGGGAGGAGAAATTCTCAAATAGTTTATGTATCATACATAGGGCTCACCATTGGCAGGGGTTGTAGCACAGCTTCTTTCTTTTTTCCTAAGGGTGTTAGGTTTCTTGCACTGCTACTACAAGTGGCAACTGCATCAACTGTGTTGGCAGCCTGGCCCCCATTTTGCATCCTCCACAATGCAGGTGTGAGGGGGCCATTGTTGTGCCTAGCTCCAGGGAAGAGGTGGAGCTCATGCTGTGCAAAGATCTGTCCTCAAATTTCCTGTTTCCTTTCCCTATGAAAGATCCTTCCATTTTTCTGCCTCATTCTCAGGGAGATTTAGAATTTATTTTGAATTGATTTTGGTGGTGGTTTTGAGCTTACCTAATCACTGCAAGGTGGTCGAGGGTACTGTCTGTGTTATATTTTTCTTTGTATCAAACATCTCTCTGTTGCTCTGCAGCCTCCCAGGCTGCCTGCACTTCCTGGGCTTTAATTGAACTGTGGGAAGCTGAGGAGGCTACAGGCTGCCGGAGAGATGCTTGTACAGTGGAAGATATGACACTCACACATATTCCTTGGCCACAACAAGTAAGGTAAGCACAAGAACTCTGAACCCAACCCAAGAGAATTTCTCCAAAATTTTCTTCTCCATTTAATTTCTTGTTGAAAGCAATTTATTTTCTATCAAATTGAAAGAAAATGGTTGAAAAAAATGTGGAAGAAATTTTCAGCACAGCACTAGAATAAACCATTACCCTTCCCACAACTACATGGGATAGAGCTCTCACCCTTGATGTAATCCCAAAGTGTCAAACTTAAAAAGCGGGGGGAAGTGTCAGACCTAGGAGATATACCATCCCCCAATCTTATGGTCCAAGGTCTACTCATCCAGTCGGGGGGGGGGGGTGTCGTAAAGGATGGCTGCCCTAGAAAACCTGGGGGAGAATATTTGGAGAAAATTCTGCAGAGTGCCCTTCTTTTTCTATGGGGCTGAGAAAAAGAAAAAGTTCAACACCCCTGCCTCAAGGTATTCCAGTCAATAGTGCTTATTTACCACTCCTACTTCCACATTTCTGAAACCACATCAGGCCTAGGGGATATCCCCTTTCCCACAGAAATGGGTGAGTTTTTCCAAACTGTCACTGAGAAAACTTGTAAATAGCTCAGCTTGGCTGAGTGTGGAAAGCTAAGCAGGGTCAGGCCTGGTTATTACTTGGATGTGAGACCCCTCCTCTAGTTTCCTGTATTGAGCAGGGGGTTGGACTCGATGGCCTTGTAGGCTCCTTTCAACTCTATGATCTATGAAATCTATGAAACCAAGCCAATTCTAAAATGAGATGTTGGGAGAGCTTGCCTGTCATTAACAGGATTAGTTCCTGTTTTTATTATATCGGTCAGGTTATGGAGGAGAACAGTGTGCCTTGGGAACATTTTAGCAGGAATTCAGAACGGTGAGTTCATATTTTTCCTGCAATTCCCACTCCTAAGTAACATCCGTATTGTACCTAAAACTACATTCCTAAGTACATATAGGTGGAAATACTCCTCACGAAGCTTTAGGTTTTCTTAGGCTCCCTTTCCCTATAGGCTCATCAATGTCCAAGACTAAATGCCTGCTGAAAGACTTTTGTTTGGGTTGGCATTTAATAACCAGCTTTAAGCAGAAGTTAGGTGAACTTCTTTTTATTTAATATTTATCTGATGTTCTACACTGTGCTGTGTTCTTAAACGGTTGTTATCTGTCCTGAGCTCTAGAGATGGGGCAGGATAGAAATTGAAATAAATAGATTCCCAGTTCTATCTTTTGCAGGTTTTTCTTTTGAGACTCTTGCCACGCAAAATGGAATGTGCCATCCATCAGTCGTGGTGTATGCTATTACGAAGATGGCATTTTGGCTGGTCTGTGTTGACAATATACTCTTTAAAGGCATAAAAATTCACTTTGCAGCAGAAATTGATTTTCTATTCCTTTTAGCATTCTTTTCAAAGATAGCTTCTCATATTTGATCTATGCTGTGCATTACTTAAAACTTCAGCTTCAGTTGTTTTGGCACATTATGGCAAGTTCTTATGAAACAAAAACAAAACCTATTCCTGTTCTGATTTTTCTTTGCTTTCTATTATTCATTTTAAATATATATTTTAGGCCTGTCTTGATGCTGAAAGCAGAAGTCATCCCCCCACCCCTCAATAATGGAAGGATCGATTCTGAAGGGAAGTAAACAGGGTGGCTATGTGTCCTCTTTTCCATAGGACAGTCCTCTATTTGAAGGGCTGCCAGAGGACCACCTTCTATTTGAAGGGCTGACCTGTCCAATTCTGGTTTAAAGATGAACTGTAAGAACCAGGGCAAGCCCTCCCATGAGGCAAGGTAAAAACAAAAACACACTTCAGGCAGCAGAGCAGGAGGAGCAGTGAACAGCACCTGCCCACACCCACACCCCTGCCCCTGTCAGGAGAGCCCTGCCAGTTGCACTCCTGCCCTGGTATTTGCTGCAGCAAAGAGTGGCCAGTGAGGCTCTCTGGAGCAGCCCCCCTCTGGAGAGCTATGTCAGCCAAGGAAGTTGCCGGTGTGGCTCTTCAGAAAGCCAGCCAGGCCACAATGTCTGGCTCTGAGGGGGTCCTTCCTCAGAGCCAGGCATTGTGGGAGGGGTGTCCCAGGAGATTGCCTGTACAAGATATTACCTGGGATACCCTGGTAATTGGACTCCACAGTTAAGGAGTAACAGCAGAGCAAGGGGGAGACCAACCTGGCCCCATACATCAGCTGGAGAGGGAACAGCTGCAGGGAGCATATTTTGCCCTTCCCTGCCAAAAAAAGAAAAAAAGAAAAAGAAAAACCTATAATAACCTTTTAAACTAAGAACTGGTGCCTGAGTTTGGCATTCTTCCTTCTCCCTCCCAATCCCTTTTCCTTTTGTGTCATGTCTTTTAGATTTTGAGCCTGAGGGCAGGGACTGTCTTATTATTAATCTGTGTAAGCCACTGTGAGAGCCTTTTCTGGCTGAAGAGCGAGGTATAAATGCAATAAATAAATAATGCAGTTCCTTTAATAGAGGTATCCAGAACACCGTCTGGTCCTATTTTGTTGGATTAATTTCCATTATTGAGGTCTGAGGATGTGGACAAGGTACTTGGGCAGGTTCAACCCACCACCTGTATGCTTGACCCTTGCCCATCATGGCTGATTACTAAAACTAAAGAAGGGATTCGCACCTGGGTCCAGGAGACTGTGAATGCCTCCTTGAAGGAGGGAGTGGTGCCAGCCTCTTTAAAGGAGGCTGTGATTAAGCCACTCTTAAAAAAGCCAAATTTGGACCCAGAGGATGAGAATAACTGTAGAACCGGCGCTAACATCCCTTTCCTGGGCAAGGTGTTTGAGCGGGGGGTGGCCAAGCAGCTCCAAGTTCTCCTGGATGAAACAGATTATCTAGAATCTAGATCCATTTCAATTGGGTTTCAGGCCTGGTTTTGGAACGGAAACTGCCTTGGTCGCCCTGTGGGATGACCTTTACCAGGAGAGAGACAGGGAGTGCGACCCTGTTGATTCTCCTGGACCTCTCAGCGCCTTTCGATACCATCAACCATGGTATCCTTCTGGATAAGCTGGTGGGTTTGGGAGTTGCAGTGGTTCTGCTCCTACTTGATTGGCCGATTCCAGAAGGTGGTGCTGGGGGATTATTGCTCTGCACCATGGAAATTATGCCATGGAGTACCACAGGGCTCTATTTTATCCCCCATGCTTTTTAACATCTACATGAAACCAATAGGTGAGGTCATCCGGAGGTTTGGGCTGAAGTGTGCGGATATGTGGATGACACTCAGCTCTATCTCTCCTTTTCATCTAATCCAGGTGAGGCAGTGGCTGCTCTGAATCAGTGCCTGGGTCTGGTAATGGATTGGATGAGGGCCAATAAACTGAGACTCAATCCACAGAAGACGGAGGTGCTGTTGGTAGGTGGGTCATCTGTCCGGTGGGGAGATGAACTCCCCCTAAAGGACAGGGTTCATCGTTTGGGGGTGCTCCTGGATCCTGAACTGTCACTGGATTCACAAGTGGACTCAGTGACAAGGAGCACCTTTCATCAGTTTAGGCTGTTTTACCAACTATGACCCTATCTGGACAGGCAGAGCCTAGCAACAGTGATCCACACTCTAGTAACCTCTCGTTTGGACTACCGTAATGCGCTCTACGTGGTTGTGGGGCTGCCTTTGAAAATGGTCTGGAGACTTCAATTGGTTCAAAATAGAGCAGTGAGACTGCTAACAGGGACTGGCCAACAAGAAAACATCATGCCAGGTCTCTATCAATTACACTGGTTACTAATTGAAGTCCGGGCCCGATTCAAAGTGCTAACATTAACATTTAAAGCTCTAAACGGTTTGGGGCCAGGTTATCTGAAGGAACGCCTCATCCCCTACGTGCCTACCCAAACCCTGAGATCTTCATCGGAGGTCCTTCTCAGAGAGCCCCCTCTAAAGGGGAAGGGCTACTAGGGGAAGGGCCTTCTCAGTTGTGGCACCCCATTTGTGGAATCAGCTTTCCAAAGAGGTGCACCTGGCGCCCACTCTTTATTATTTCAGGCACCAGGTAAAACCCTTTTTATTTTCCCAATATTTTAATAGTTAGATTTTTTACTTCCATTTTTTACTGTATGTTACTACCATACCTCCGGATTGATTGATTTAGCTGTTCTATTGTACTAATTTTTTTAAAAATATATTTATACCCCGCCTTTTCTCCTGCAAGGAGCCCAAGGTGGCTTACATAATCCTCCTCCTCCTCTCCCTTTTATCCTCACAACAACCCTGTGAGGTAGGTTAGGCTGAGAGTCAGTGACTGGCCCAAAGTCACCCAGTGAGTTTCATGGCCGAGCGGGGACTTGAACTTAACTTTCATCCCTATTTCAGAACAAATGACAATTGAACTGAATGTGCCCCCATTTGTTCAATTTTACATTAATTATAAAATGTACAGGTATATACCTGTACCCCATCCTAGGTCTTTCCAGACCCATCACAATATGCTGCAGGATCGATCCAATGCAGAAAAGAAATGTGACAGCAGGGTGTTTCCTGTAGCAAATGTTGGTATTTGGGGCAACTGCTGTGCTGATGGTAGAAATCGCTTGCAACTGGCAAGTACCATTGTCCTTTAGAGTGGAACATAAGACTGCATAACTCTTTTTAAAAAGAGACTGAAAGAAGAAATGACCAAATAAAAAAATAAATAAATGGAAGCAGTCAGTCATTCTGTATTTCTGAACTGCGGGGCTGCAGAAAGTTCAAAGGCAGTAACTAAGCCCTTTCCTTCTAATGGGCAATAAAGGAGTATTTTATAAGGACTGTGGCAAAATTCTCCATTTCTAGCTTTTAGTAGTTTGTTGGGCTGCTCATAATATATCTTAGACAAATAATTGCTTTATATGGCTGCAAAGGAGTCTACGCTACGAGCTTTTAACACAAAGGTCACTATTTGTTATATAGAGATATTGTCATAAAGAGTTGGCAATTTTTCCCTCAAAAGTGTGCTAGTAAAATTACATTACCTGGTATAAAGAGAAATATGGTGTAATTGGCTTATCCAAGATTAAAATCAGGAAAAGGAAATGGATATATAAATTTATAAGGACGGAGAGTTTATATGAGAAAGCATTTAGTGAAAATGGGAGGTTTATAGATTTACGTCCGTCCTTGTGCTACATCTGCAGTAACTCTGAGTGGGGTTCCCAGCAGGGGAGCTGAGTGGAGTGTATCATACTGTCCTACAGTGCGGATGGATAAATACATGGATATTTGGTCTGCTTTTTCTGAAGTTTATGCATAACTATCTTTACGGATAATTGTATTACTACATTCTTTTTGATACGTATGGATATATATATTTCATACATATTTACTGTAACTGATCCATTTAAAATACTGTAAGAAAATTGTACTTTTTTCGTTGTTCTTCTTCATTTTTTATGGTTTTTGTTTTGTTTTGTTATGGTGTAATTCACATTTAAAAATCTAATAATTTTTTTTAAAAAAATACTGCCCTTAGAAATGCAGCTACCAGATATGTTGTTTGTTTGTTCGTTTTAAGGAATATGCATGTAATTTGGGTGTGGCATCATGTTCCATGCATTTCCAGGATGAGATGTGAAAAAATAATATGAAAAGCGGCTTTACATATGCCCGTATCACATTTGAAGTGGAGATTCCTGATATGTATATGTACCAGTATAACACATTTAAAGGTATATTTGAAAATTTGATATCCAGAAATTTGTTGGAAAATAACACATTTTTGAATATTTTTAGCTTTCCTATCTTTTCCGTCCCACCCCCACTTTCTGCCCTCCAGGCATTCAAAGAGTTTGCTAAGCTCTTATTTGCTAAGTTTGCTAAGCTCTGCATCTTGCATGCTTTCTGGAATGCTGTTTCCTTTTGTTCAATATTTTAATTCAATTTTTTAAATTTTCCACATGTCTTCCCTGTCCGTCATTTCAAATTGTCCAGAGCAGTTTACAGTAACTACTACAAGTGCAATAAGGGTGCAGTCCTATCCAAGTTTAGACAGAAAAAACATCCTACAACTCCCAGCATGCATGCACCAACCGAGCATAGTTGGCTGGGGAATGCTGGGAGACACAGTAGGACTTCTTTTCTGTCTAAACATGCATAGAATTGTGCCCTAAAAGCAGTAAAAGGCAGCACTAAATACTATCACTAGTGTGTGTGTGTGTGTGTGTACATGTGTGGGATGGGTTTGTGTCATTGGTTTAAAGACTGGAGGAAAAATGGTCTTTGTCTGGCACCTAAAAATCATTAATGTAGTCTCCAGGCCAGCCTTCCTGGGGACAGGGAGCTGCTATGGGCAAGATGCTATGGCTGAAAAGGCCATCTCCCCTGTAGCTACTCTCTACTTAGAGTAGGGACAAGATGTCTCTGCTGCACTTCCCCTACTATCCCATGACTATTCAATTCAATACAGATCAGCCCAGTTCATACTGGGAGCCAGTGTGGTACAGTGGTTATAGTGTTGGACTGGGACTTGGGAGATCCGGGTTCTAGCTAGTCCCCACTCAGCCATGAAACTCACTGGGTGACTTGTTGTGATATGTATCACATTACCAGCTGTGGCACACTGTTTACACATGGAAGGAACAGAATGGCGGGTAAACAGGTTTATTATGTCTTTCTAGAATCTCATGTTTTTGCAAGGGTTACTTGAGTGTGAGAACAATATGAGCTAGTCACATGGTTTGTATGTTCTGATGACGTGTTAACTTGTTGTCTGTCTGGAGCCATTTTAGAGAGAAGCTGAACTGTTTCTTTCTTCTTCTTCTTCTTCTTCTTCTTCTTCTTCTTCTTCTTCTTCTTCTTCTTCTTCTTCACCTTCTTGGTGATGCATGCTGTACTTGTTACTGCCACACTGTAACGTCTTTGCTGCAGTGGAGTGAGCACAACTCAACTCCACTGAATGTAATGCTTGCTATGCATTTATACTCTGCACATGGACTGTAACTAGGAAATGTATACTCTGTAGAACTTTACTTGCTAAGTGAATAAACAGGTAGAATTAGACCTGTGGTGTTTACAGAGTGTTTCCTGATTCCATGGATTAATCTGCAACGGAGAAGCTTTGTTGGTTCACTGGCACACACGCTGCACGCTGCCTGCGGGAGGAGGGAGACAGATATCTGGAAGCTCTGTGTGTGGATTGTACAGGCGAGTGCAGGCACACAGACAAGGATTATAAATCTCCTAACCCGCACACACACTCTGCTAAAGTCAAGTTCCATCATGACTTTGGGCCAGTCACTGAGTCTCAGCCTAACCTACCTCACAAGGTTGTTGTCAGGATAAAATGGAGGAGGAGGAGGAGGAGGGGGGATTATGCAAGCCACCCTGGGTTCCTTGCAGGAAAAAAAGTTGGGATATAAATATAATAAATAAATAAATAAATACCATGATTTGCAAGCACCAAATTCCTCAAATGTGCCTATTTGTGTCCTCCTTCATCATATGTTGAATTTTGTAGTATAAGCTTCTCAGGGCAGGGGAAACAATGGCACTGAAAAGGATTGGGAAAAGGTGACCATTGATCAATTTTGGAGGGGACATTTTCACCCCATCAAATTGCAAGTGTTTACCCAAAAATTCAAAGTGGAAACTTTTCAGCCTAGCCCTGGTCTAGTATGATGTAGCATTTTCTTAGGGTTTATTTTAATCCAACTCACGTATTTCTGAGATAAAGGGACCTAATTTCATGTGAATGCATGTAACCAAAACCTAGATATACTGGAAAATGTCGATCATTTCCTCTATCTTGGCAGCTATTTCTGTTACAGCTACATGACAGTGAAAATTCCAGCATCGTCTGATCTCCCGGCAAGTGCCGCATTTTCTCCGAATGAAAACATAGATGTGCGAGGATCGGGTATTTGTAAGAAGACAAAAACACTGGTTCTTATGAAGCCATGTATTACCAACTTATTGTATGCCTGCGAAACATGGAACTATCGATAAACTTCACTTTCCACCTCCTTGAAAGGTTTCATCAACGTTGCTCCGGAAAATCTGCCAACTTACTTGGGAAGGATAGGCGAACAAATGTCAGTGTTACTGAAGAAGCACAAGACTCACCTAGCATTGAAAAAATGATCCCTTCAACGCCAACTTCGTGGAGCCGGTCATGTTGTCTTCGAATGCATGACTGCCGTCTCCAAAGCAGTTACTTACTCCAAACTAAGGATGGAAAGAGGAATATCGGGGGTCAATATAAGAGGTTTAAAGATGTTCATAAGGCTAATCTAAAAAAATGCAATATAAACATCGAAAACTGGGAAGCTCTGGCCCATGAACGATCTAAATGGAGGTTGGCCTTTCACAAAGGTTCCATGGACTTTGAAGAAGCCCGAGTGCAAGGTGAAAGGGAGAAACGTGCTAAGCGAAAAGCACGTCAAATGAATCCTTTACAGGACCATCTTCTATCTGGTAACCTGTGTCCTCACTGTGGGAAGCTGTGTGGATCTAGAATTGGCCTCCACAGTCACTTACGGACCCATCGCTAGAGTCTACACAATCTTCTTTAGAATTTCCTCCTTTTATCCCGGAAGACAATCTTACTCGGTCACGAGTGACCGCCTGATGATGATGATGATACTTTTCCTAGCAAAGGCAGCTTTGGAACTGAGAAGCAGAGAGGGTGGGTGGGAACACTTAACCTTTCCTCCATCCGCCATTTGTCCACTCCAAATCCCTTACAGATGCTCCCCCATGGGGTCGCAAAAATGTGTTTGTGCAGTCAAAGCATTTGGAATAGCACAGGTAGAGGAGGTTGAGAAGTTCAGTTACCAACATTTGTGTGTCACATGTAGTTAGACCCAAAGGAAGTAGAATAACAGAGCAGAAGTCTGAGCAAACTTGCATTAGCTTTGTATTTTGGAGACAAAGTGTAAAACAGGTTATGCTTTGAAAAGATTATAACTGCAATGCATTTGGGAAAAGACTCAAGCAGGACTTTGTTTTGTTGCAGTTACAGTTTGGTTGATAAGCCCTTGGACACAGCCTTGTTCTTGATTCTGAACAGTACGGAGTTTCAGGGTATAATCTTCTTGTTTGCTACAAAATCATTGGCAAGGTTCTTTTGTGTGCACCAACTAGTTAGTTAGGTGTATAAAAAGAATTCACAGAGCACTCGGGAGAATGTACAAGGGCTGGCTTTGTAATGAACAAGATTACCTGGGGAGAAATGCTATGGTGTGTGTGTGTATGTATTCATTGTAGGAGAAACAGAGTAACTTTGTACAGTTTATCCAAGTTTTTATCTTGAGCTAACATCTAAACAAGGCCTGCACACAACCTGCAATCCACCAAGCCAACCCCTCCCCCACTTTTTTGCTGCCCATCATGTCAAATGGATTGTTTGGCTTCATTCACTCACAAATTGTACTGGGCTGATCTGAACATACAAACCTGACTATGGAGCAGGTGGAGTCCAAAATATAATCATTATCCAAACTTATTTTGTCTATGTTTAGTAATCAACATAAATAAAAAATTCCAGAATATTAAACTCCCCTCTCATATTTTAGAATAATCTTGCTCAGACTGTTTGAACTTGGGACCCCCGTTCTGTACTTACTTTACTTTATTCTGTGTGCCCCCCCCCCAACCTAGCACCAGTAACCTTTTCCAAAAGTGAACATGCAGATATTCCGTTCCCAGACAGCCTCTTCGTGCTGCATGTGAGATCTGCGGCTTGGAGTATTAATCCCAAACTGGCATTTGAAGAAAAGTGGAACAGGATATACAGTATCTGACTCCTTTCTAAAATATACTCAGCATCAAACTACACATGACGTTGACGACAGAACAGCTAGGTTGTTGTTGTTGTTGTTGTTGTTGTTGTTGTTGTTTGCCTTACTCAGAAGTGAGCATGAGAACCTGATCCAGATTGGGACCCTAGAGTGCGGGCTTAGTGGGCTCCAAACCTTTGCCCCTACTGTAGTCCAAATTCAAATCCCCTCCAACACACACACACACACAATTTGATCCATTCATTTCAATAGATTTGAATGCTATTGGCTACATGGTGTGGTGACATCATCATACTTTATCTTCCCCTGACAAAGATGTGCATGCCCCTTTGTTCTTTCCTCTGAAAAAAATCACCTGCATCACATCTGGACTAATCCCTAACTAAAACCTTATATAAGGAGATACACTATTTCTGCATTATTAGCATGGTTAAACTCAACATGTGAGCTGGGATGGGGCTGTGCTGAGTAGCCCCTCTCCTGGCATTGTATGCGCCATGTAGCTCCATCCCCAGGCATCCATGCATACAGCCCAAAAGCCTACAGTGGGGAGGCCGTCATGTGTACAGTTGTATGCCTTCAGGCTCCCATGTGCTTTGGAACCCCAATTGTGCAGGCTTCTGAAGGCTCTGCCCGCATAGATGTACACACAAAGGCTTCCCCAGTCGGCCATGAAACTCACTGGGTGACTTTGGGCCAGTCACTGCCTCTCAGCCTAACCTACCTCACAGGGTTGTTGTGAGGATAAAATGGAGAGGAGGAGGAGGAGGATTTTGTAAGCCGCCTTGAGTTCCTTGTAGGAAAAAAAGGTGGGGTATAAATGTAATAAATAAATAAATAAAAAAAAACACAAACTGAATTAATAAGGAGTTTTAGATTTAAATATTGGATATGTTAGTATGAATGCATATTTGTATTTATATATTTTTTTGTTCTTATTTTCTGTGTATGTGGTCCTGTGTGCACACGCGTACACACATGAAGCTCAATTTCACACATCCATTTTGTGAACTGAAAAGCTTTCTGTATGAAATATTTTCATGTTCTGAATGATCTATAAAAATAAATTGGATGTAAAAAGATGTTCAGGAAAATAGAAAATGATAAAAAAAACAAGGGGGATAATGCAGCATATTTACAGCCCCCCAAAAAAGTAAAATACAACAGAAGTAAGCATGAAATAGCAGGTAAAACTACTGCTTTTAAACAAAATGCATGCCAATCAGTTTTGATAATATTCTTAGTAAATAAGAATTTACAGGTCCTGCTTACTACCCTTTATTGCTACCATTACAAGCCTATGAATCACAGCATATGACTGTAAGACCCTTATAGTTCACATAGTTAAATACTGTTGTAGGATAACCTCCACAGCAGCCCATAATCACATTGTGACCTACCAATCAATCGTAGTCCACCAGCCATGAATGGTAGCCAACCAGAGCCTCAGTGGGCTTCCAGTTTCTGATGTCTTCTTAGCCCTATTTAGATCTTCTGAAAGTGAGTCTCCATCATAATTTCTGTCGGCCTCCACATGTGGATGCCAACTTTCTAAATGAGAGATCCTCCTCTATCCATGGAAACTGTCCACAGAATTTTGAACACTAATTTTCCAACATTCAAAATCCAACTATAGAGGATGTTCTAACCTTCAGAAAGTTGCCATCCATGTTTAGAAGGTGATGGGAATGGAGACAGAGGAGGCCATGGCTAGTATGTTTCCCTTCCTCATATATTTAACTTGCCTTCAGAATGCTTCGGGGCTGCCCAACCCAGGGCAGTTTTTTATGGGACTGCCATGGAAGGTGGAATAGCTTACTCAGTTCTCGGGTCTGAGAGTTGGGTAGGTGGACTGTTGTAGGTGGGATAGCACTCCGCCCGAAGGAGCTGGTTGTAGCATGGAAGTACTCCTGGATTCTAAGCTGTCACTGGAGGTCCAGTGGCCTCACTGGTAAGGAGTGCTTACTTATGCCCAGCTTTGGCTAATTCACCAGCTGTGACCATTCCTGAACCAAGATAGCCTGGCCTCAGTAATCCAAGCTTTAATAACCTCTCACTTAGGCTATTGCTATGGCTATATGTAGGGTAGCTCCTGAAAATGGTTTGGAGGCTGCAACTAGTGCAGAATGCCACAACCAGGTTATTTGGGGCACTTTGGTGGGAGCATTTTACTCCAATTTAAGAACACTGCATTGGTTGCTGGTATGCCACTAGGCCCAATTCAAGGTTTTGGCATTGGTTTATAAAGCCCTATACAAACTAGGACCCAAGTACTTAAAGGAATGCTCTTCCCAATATATCCCAATGTGTGTGGTAAGATCTCTCAGGGGTGCCCTTCTGGTTGTGCTGTCAGTGGGTGAAACCTGAGGAGGCATGGGTTAGGGCCTTCTCCATGGTTGCCCCTAACTCCCTCCTGGCTGAGATCCTTGAAAATCAGATGGAGGCACCATATATCAGCAGAGCCCTTCTGTCCATGGAAAGCAGGTCCTGGATCCAACACAACAGCATTTAATTGCATTTCTGTGATAATTTTTTGTGCATCAGCAGGTATGATAGCTGTCTTATATGGAATTAGAACATTGAATCATCTACCCCAGTAGTACAATGACCGGCAGTGACACTTCAAGGTCTCAAGCAGAGATCTTTCCCAGCCCTACTTTGTGGAATCCCCTCACTGGAGATACCCAGAATTACGTCAGATACCTTCTGCATACAAAGCATGTGTACTTCCACTGGGCTATGGCCTAGTTAGTTGAAAGACAGTAGATAAGGGTAATCTCTGAAGGAAAAGGTGATCAGAGGTGTACCTCATAATAACTTTATATATGAACTTTCTTTTCTTGGGAAACATATTATGTTCAACACAGCCAGCCTGGCAGAGTTCATTTCCAGGCATAAAGATTTTCACTTTGTGTATCTTTTTGCTCTGTGATACAGCCCTTATTCAGTTTGCAGCCTTAACATTTTACAACCACCCAGCCAAAAGACTTACAGTCATTAGCAAAGCAGTAAAAAAAAATATATTTTTATTAAAAATCCATAAATCAATACAAACACACCATTGCTGCCACAACATGAGTGAAGTCAATTGGAAAGGCATCTTTCATCCCTTTATCGTGTGTGTGTGTGTGTGTGTGTGTGTGTGCAAACACCAGACACAATAATTTGTCCCAAAAGGTCTCAAAAAAGCCCCTTGAACCCCGCCCTCCCCCATCAGTCCTTGGCCTGGTGTCAATCATACCAAATGTCATCAACATGCTCAAGTCATTATTACCTCGACTAAGACACCTCTGTGCATCCCATCTGTAGATGTGTCTTCTGTTCTCCTGAGTGCCATTTTTGAGAAATTGAATAAGCAAATTCATGGAATGGGGTTCTCTACTTGGAGCATGGCTGTCCTGTGTATGCTGTGGGAGGTGCCCACAGGCTTCCCATGTCACGTTATGGCTGTATATGTGGCATTGTGCTAGTGTGGTAGGGGAAGTACATGGGCTACTTTGAGCCCTATGGGCAACTCTTCTCATGCACACACCTACTCATGCGGGAGGAAAGGTATCACATGTTCTCTTATAAATTATATATATCATTTCAGATTAAGCATGGTGATTGATCAAACAAATTAAATTGCTGTAACAAAAAGTTTCAGAATTCTCTTCTGGAAAAATTATAGAGCCGATGGACTCAGTCACCTATGTTACAGAGGCAGAGAAAGCATTCCAGGAAGTTATTTCTTCAACATATCAAAGATGGCGCATTGAAGAAGGGCAGATGTGTCTTCCAAATTCAATTATGAAGCGGTGACACCATCATCTTATCTTAATAAAATAGTTTATCTTGCATTGCCATGATCAAGAAGGTCTATGCTAATGAACAAAATGTCAGACATATGGGTATGGAGAAGGTGGCAGAATACATTTTGGCAGGTCAGGATGAAGCAATTCATCCCAGGATAATTAAATAAGCAAGTGATTACTGTTTGCTGAAGACTGGGCTCATCTGTGCCCATGTTAAATTTATGGTTTTAATTTACCTTTAAGTTAAAATATAACTTCCCAAGTTTTAATACATCACTTGTCTTTAATAAATCTGCCATGATTATGTGTTGGCCTTATATGATTTTTCAAAAGTAATCTAAGAGTCTAAGGAAAAGCAGAGTAAATCACCTGGCTTAATGTTTGCAATATACATAAAATATATTTCACTTCATATTTCAGTTTGTGGTCTCAGCCCTGCATTGAACAGGGTGCACAAATATAACTGCATTAATGCTTTGGGCTAGATAAAGCCATATGGCCTTTAAAGTATTCGTCATTAACATTTGTGTAGTAGGCTCACGTGGGAGGAAACCAGCAGTGAAAAGAAATTAGTCATCATAATCTAAGAAAACTGTTAAATGCACTAAAGATTGTGAGGTTCTCAGCTAAACACAGAAGCAGACTGGAGTGGGTGGGGAACAACATGAGATAAGAACTGAAGACTAAGGGCCAATTCTTACTTTATTTTTTTGGAACCCAAGTGCAAAATAGATTTGTGTGCCCCATCAAGTGTGAGCCATGTGTCTCTTAAAAACCTAGAAGTGGCAACTGGGAATGGACAGGCCTGTGGCTTACACTGGCTCAGCTTGTCTGAGCGTGGAAAGCTAAGCAGGGTCAAGCCTGGTTATTACTTGGATGGGAGACCCCTCCTCTAGCTCCTGCATTGAGCAGGGGGTTGGACTCGATAGCCTTGTAGGCTCCTTCCAACTCTATGATCTATGAAATCTATGAAAATCACATCCTAAGTTTTCTCAAATACAAGGCTTCAATCCTATATCCACTTACCAGGGAGTAAACCCTTATGAACTCAATGAAACTAACATCTGACTAGGTATGTATAGAATTGCACTGTGATTCAACCTGGATACAGCCATCATACTTGATGGAGCACTCGTGTATTTTATTTATCTATTATTTTATCTATTTATCTATTAACTCTTAACTCTATATACCAATAAAATCCTTTTTTGTGCAAAATGTTGCACAAGCATGCATACAAAAAAATACAGAATACAAAAATGTCAAATGAGACTCCGTCCTTAGTCTTGGATACTTATTTCTTTTCCTTCCAAATCTCTCACCATCTCCTATGTTCAGCTAGGGTGGCCAGATGCAAAAGAGAACAGGGCTCCTGGCTAGGGATGTATGGATATTTGTTCAATCTGTTCTGTCTCTGCTTCATAGATTGTCAGGCGTCTTTCCTTCTGTTGTGTGCTCATTGATGGTGCTGGAATTTTTTTAACCAGAATTTTGTACTGCTTGCACTAATTCACATTAGTGTTAATTCATATCAGCACTTGTGCAAATGCGCCAATGTGAATTAGCGCAAATCCTCCCAAAAGTTAAAAAACCCTATTCCACGGAATCTGTGTGACTAAGTAAAAGCTGGTTATATTTGAATCTGTTGCAGATTTCTCCAGCATCCCTGGCCCCTGCACTACTAGTTGTGTAGAAGAGGGAATTTCAGCAGGCAGGTGTGGCTGATCCTGCAAGCTGCACTTGCCAAAATTCCCTCTTCTGCACAACTACCTAGACCCCTCCTCTTTTGCTGCTGGTCACCCTATATTCAGCTGAGAACAATCTTGGAGGCGCCTTCTATTATGTAAACCTGTAAAATCCAGCTGCATAATACAGTGTGATGCATATCTTTAAGTATTTCCAAAGTGTTAGGGTACTTCCACATAGAAACCTGAAGCATTGCATAATATGCATAGTCTTACACTGCCATCTGAATTGTTCATGTTTACTCAGATGTAAGGCTCACTGAGTTCAATGGGGCTTACTCTCAGGTAAGTGTGCACAGGATTACAGACAGAAACATTCAGATTAGTAGAAAAAAATGGAAAAGGGAACAAACAAAACCGAACAAGAATGGTAGGATTTCTGCTGCTCTTTTACACATCTGAATCATCAGGGGTGGGGGTGGTAGGGATTTCCAGTAGTTGCCTGGAACATGTATCTTTGTCTCCAAAATACAAGCTGAATCTACTAGTATGTTAAGAGTCGCTATTTCTAATTTTTTGTTAGCCCATTTAGAAATGTTGGTAAATCAAAACAGCTTCCAAGTTTAGAAAAACTCCCTCCGCACCAGAAATTGTTTGCACAAGAGCAGCCTGGTTATGCATCCCAGACTGTTGGAATTACGCAGTCAGCGACTGCTCAGAAGAATCCTCTCAGAAGGAGAAGGAGAAGATGGGGGAAATATAATATTAATTTGTGGACTCTTTTACACATGACATCCTTTCCCACGAACTTGTCAATAACAAATGTTTAAACAAAGAAACTATTCCAAATATATTAGTATTGGATGCCTGCCCAGACAATTGATCTCAATGGAACTGCACATGATTAGATGGTTTAAAAATTGCAGCAGCAAGCCTAATTGAATGCTGCTCATTCTCATTTCTTCACAGGATTCCCCCCCCCCCAAATCAGAATATGCCCTGACTGCCCCTAAAGCCTAGAACTTCCCACCAAGTAAACTTAAGTGATTGCTCCACCCCTGTCTCTCTCTTCCTTCTCAAAACCCACCTTTTCTCTGAAAACTGCCTATCTATCCCCCCTTAATCTTCAGTGAAACAAAGCCTAGGTGCATTTTCACATATTCATGTTATCTTTGCCTCTCCTTCGACAATGTGCATGGCGTAGCAAAAGAAAGACAGACCTCTGCTCTCAGCAGCATACATTCTACACTCGGACCAGGTTCACATGATCATGGAGGGAAAATAAGCTACAGTGCAGTAGCTCATCCCCACCCCACCTCGGCACACATGTGGGGGGGATTGGCATAATTACTCTTGGCAACACAGCTTGTTGTGTTGTGCGGATGTGTGGCCAGGGTGGTTTGTTGCTGTGTGTAACAAGCCACCCAGAACCCATGGGTTCTAGGGTTCTGGGTGGCTTGTTACCCATGACAACAAGCCATCTTGGCTGGGTTTGCATGACACAACAAACTGCGCTGCCGAGGATGATTATGCTAATCTCTCTGGCACATGTGCAGGAATAAGCTACCATGACTTATTTACCCTCCGTGATTGTGCGAACTGGACCTTTGACAGTAGAGGTGGGGGAGATAATAGAGGATTGTAATACTAATAACCCACTTAGGGATGTGTGTGAATCACTAAGCTCAAGCTGCAGAAGTTCTTGGAATTCCATCTCAAAGCTCATTCTGACTCGATTACGAGCTTTGGTGTTTTTTTCCCTTTTTACTTCATCATGCATATTTTCATGCATATTTTTCCAAATGTATGGCTCATTTGTGGGCATCGTTGAAATGTACACATTCTTCTCCCACTGATTAAAGCATATTTGTGTCCATTTTTCAAATGTATGCATATCATTGAATGCACACACTCCCCCCCAGCCATGAATCGTATTTCAGGCTCGGAAATGTACGGACTTTGACCACAGATTGTGTCTGAGTCCATGTTCTGTTCAGAAGGTTCCAACTGGGTAAATCCTGATCAAAAATGAACCGAAACAAATTTCTCATACATCCTTAACCCACATCAATTACAATTGCCACCGGGGCTATTTTCAAAATGGCCTAAGATTTTTTTGATGAAATACTGAACAGATATCAACCTTTCCCCCTCCTCATCTCAACACCAGTGTCAAGCTAAATCTGAATCTAAATCTGTATATATAAGTGAGTTAACATATCACTGACCATTTTTATAAGCAATAATAATAATGATAATGATAATGATAATGATAACAATAATAATTTGAATTAAATCTTCTGAGTGCCAACACTGGCACTTTGCAAAGCAGGCAGAATGATCCCGACTTGCAAATGTACATAATTTTCTTTGATGGCTCTGTGCCAACTCAGAGTCTCCCATGTATTCTCATGCAAATGTTCCCCAAGCACTCTAGTCATGATCAGGAGTTCACCCCCTGAAACCTAGGGGCCACCCCTCCCCTGCCTAGCCCAGATGAAGTTCATCCTGATTGGCCAAATACAGCCGGGCTACTGAAAGGAGGGGCAGGGGGGGAATCGATACTGCCAGCCGTGGCTTCTGGGTTTTGTTGTTCTGGATGCGAAGAAGCGCGGAATAGGGCTTTTACTGGGGCAGGCTCTAAGAGAAGACCAACCCCCCAGGCAAAGAGTAAGTGCCTGGGTGTTTATATAGTAAGGAACTGGTTTTGTTGTCTTGTAGCTCTACTCCTGTATACCAAAGTGTCTCCCCGCCTTTTCCCCTTCCCTCATTTCCCACCTTTTATTGTAATCGGTTTACCTTAAATAAACTTTCCTGGTTCTACCCCACATGGTGTGTGCAGTTCCTCTATGGTTCAGTGTTCAAATCCAGTGTATAGGCTAAGGGCAAAGCCCTGAGAGAATCAGTGTCAAGACGGCAGAACCAAGACTGGCAGTTTGGCACCTTTGATCTCTCATCAATAAAGGACCGGTTGCAGTCCTTCACAAAAGTTATATTGACTGAGAAGACATTCCTTTGCACCTTATTCTGTCTATTCCCTTGTGAAATAGTGAATGAAGAGTGGCATTGAAACAGGATAATAATTCAGGGCCACTGGGCATAAATTAGTCATACGTATCATTAAAGAGACTTCAGTTTTGGGGGTGGAAGCTCGATGGATTTTACCAGTTTGGCCCCGGCAGATTTTGTTCCATTTCCCCCCAACTGGCATTGACTCGATCTGTAGTGAGCTGATCCAATACACACATTTCAGATATTTTTTTTAAATTGGCAGAGGCAATTTGCACAAATGGGATCATGTTTTCTTTTTTCCAGGTCTTTAAATTTGTGCAAATGGGATCACTGTTTATGGAGGATGAAATTGACAAATTCTTTGACAAGTACCGAATATGGCTCTGCTGGGCAAAATGAAGTACAGTCATGCCTTGGATTGAGAGCATAATTCGTTCTGGAAACGTGCTTGTAATCCAAAACACTCATATCAAAACGAAATTCCCCCCAAAAAAATTGTACAGAGATTTTTAATTTAAGCTGTACTACAGTACTTGTATTGCAAGACGTCGCTTGTATATCAAGTCAAAAAAAATTAAATAAATATTTAAAAATTTGCTTGTCTTGCAAAACGCTCTCAAACCAAGTTACTTGCAATCCAAGGTGTTACTGTAGTGAGAAGACAGGATGAAACCAACAAGGATTTTTACAATGGGAATGCATAGCAGATAGGCAGGCTTGCACAAGGCCACTGATATATATTTTTAAAAAACCACAATCCCATTTGCACAAATTTAAAGACCCAGAAAATAATAGTTTTAAAAAAAAACACATGATGCCATTTGCACAAAGGACCTGAAAAAAAGTGTCTATTGATTTAATGTTTGCAAAGACAAACAAACAAACAAACATTTCTGGAATCAGGAAAAAAAATCCTCTACAGTCTGCTGCC
The DNA here is from genome assembly GCA_021292165.1 of Shinisaurus crocodilurus. Lineage (NCBI taxonomy): Eukaryota > Metazoa > Chordata > Lepidosauria > Squamata > Shinisauridae > Shinisaurus > Shinisaurus crocodilurus. The sequence continues at coordinate 146,635,299 of CM037878.1, read as the reverse complement.
GCTTATTGGAATGAAAACACTGCAAAATCCCGTCGGGCTTAAACAGAACAGAATTTCCAGTATTGCACATCCCTATTTTTAAGTCCCTGTGCTATCAGTGGAGGAGATTTAACTCTGCCATAAAGTCAGACTTCAAAGTGCCTAATTTGGTTGGAATGTGCATTGCAATAAAGTGGTGGATTTTCTTCAAACTGTATTTCAGAAACCCTGGGGTTCCTTAATAAGAATATAAGTAATGGCGGAGAAGCACCCCAAAAGGTTGTTTACTTTCTACCGCTGATCTTCCCTTGCAATGTGTATAACCTCAAGAGAATGTTCAGTGCATTCTAAGTCAGTTTCTCAGCTCTCAGGTCACCTGAGTAATGACAACGCATTAGCAACAAAGAGTCTTTAGCACACTGTTCTCCAACCTTGGGTCCCCAGATGTTTTTGGCCTACAACTCCCAGCATGCCCTAGGTTGGAGAACATTGCTTTAGCACCTTAAATATGAAACAGTGTAATGGAATAAGCTTTTGTGGGCTGCCTACAGTGCACTTCATCAGATGCATGAAATGTTCTCCTCAGTTGGCAGATATGTATACACATGGGTGTAGTGGAGAGAGAAAAATGGTAAAAGCTGGGGTTGTGGGAATGAAATGGAAAAAAAAAACCCCAAACAGTTTGTGACAATTCAATTAGGGTTTAAATGCATGCAGAATAAGCATGGTGACCCTTCACATCATCAGTTATTGGTGATGGGTTGACCAAAGTGGCCTGGTCAGAGATCTTCTAAATCCATGTGTTCCCTGAAAATTGAAAGTTTGAAAACAATTGTAATGAAGCTATTATGTGCACACACAGGTCCGTTAACCCATCTCCATGTGTTAAAACAGTCAGCTTGACAATGTGTGGACAACTGACCTTTTCATCAGTACACCAAATATTCCATAGCCCTGAACAGAATCCTTCAGTGTTTTTTCCCTAGCCCAAATGTCATCTTGTCTATTCCCCAAGCCATCTACAGTGTAGAAAAAGTGGAGAAAGTTTCAAAGGATCGGTAACCTTTGAAAATATCTAAGCTTTGCTAAGAGCTGTAAGCTATAGCTAAAATTGTACGATTTTCTATGAATACTACATTTCCCCCCTTAGATGCTGATGAAAAATGGAGCAGACAGCTTTCCCCCACAACTTAAGCATGGGCAGTCTGAAAAGTGCAGTTATCTTCATTCCTGATATTTCTGGAGTCAACTATATATTGTTCCACCATCTTGACTTGCATACCTGATTTTATGAATTGTGGTCTTATTTCTGAGCACCATTGTTTTGGCTGATCTGGGGCCAGTTAATTGATATAACAACAACAATCCTTTATTACGGTCATAGACCAGCACATATTAAAACATTCTCTGCATACAAGGAGCCCAGAGAGAAGACAATATATAAAGTGCAATTGTACAAGTAAATGTATTGGAGCTCGTCCTCACAAAGCGAGAACAAAAAACTAAGGTAGTAAAACCATTGTACAACCAATGCAACTGAAGTTTAAAACCATTAAAACCATTACACAGCAAGGAAGAAGATTAAGTTACTAAGTTTCTTAGATAAACGATTGGATTTCTAGTTAAAAGCAATTCCAAACCTATTATATGGGGCATACCAACCTCCGACGTACGTCAATCATAGCAGCACAATATCTCGCAACTAAATAACTAATTTCAGGGTTTGCATCTTGTAGCAGTAGCAAAATGTAAAATTGCTCTGTATGTCCTGGAAATTTATTTATTATTGTTGAAATAAACCTATCACGGATGTTAATATAGAACTGGCAGTGAAAGAAAACATGTTCCGTTGATTCAACTTGACTGGAACCACATGGGCATTTCCTCTCCTCATAAGGTATTTTCCTAAACCGCCCTTCTTGGATTGCTGAGGGAAGAGCCTAACACCGAGCCAGGATAAAAGCCCGTCGCTGTTTAGGTATTTCGAGGTTAGATAGGTACGCCATTTCAGAGGTGAGATACCTATCAGTCTCGTTAATAATAAAGTTTGAGGACATGGCCAAATCTGATTGTCGTTCTGTATCCATCACAGGCTGTTTGGTGGTTATTTTAGCGTGTTCATAGCCCAAGCCAAGCAAGAGCTGCGAAGATAAGCCTAAAGTTGACATTTTATCTGCCAGTGCTCGTTTCCAAGTCGTCTGGAAGTCGTCTTTTAAAGTTAGGGCAGCAAGACCACATGGGAGAAACAGTAATCTGAGCCAATAACTGAGTATGACCATCCATGCTCTGGCCTCAACTTTTACCAGACCTGTCTCAAGCCGTATAGTGGCATTAGAGACATATTTTGGCACGTGCAAAGCAGATCTTAAAAATTTAGACTGTACACGTTCCAGACTAGTAAAATTAATTTGGGGGCCTAATTGTGCACCATATAAAAGCTGTGCAACCGACTTGGCTTCAAATAGTTTAAGGGCTGCTGGTATATAATGGCCGCCTTTGGTCCTAAGGAATCTAAGTATGGCCATTGCGCTTCTCTGAGCATTCCCAGGAACATAGTCCCCATGAGCTCTCCTACTTCCAAAAGAGTGAAGGACTACACCCAGATACTTAAAGCAGGTAACCTGCTCAATCTTATGGCCATCGATATACCATGAAAGGGATTAAGGTCTTTTACTGAATGCCATAATTTTTGTTTTCTGATAGTTAAGTTCCAGTTTATCCTCCTTACAGTAAACCGTTAGCGCCTTCAGAGCTCTTCTGAGACCTACGGGAGTTCTTGATAAAATCGCAGCAGCATCTTCTGCATATAAAAGGGATGAGATGTGCTTACCTGCCAATTTAGGAGGGTGAAAGTTCAAATTATCAAGATAAGATATATGTTGTTACAGTTTGAAGTTATAGAAATGACATCTGATGTACAGTACAGTTGTGTATGCACAAGATCAGTTGATTTCCAACTCCCTGACCCAAAGGACCATGAAGTTAGCTCTGCATATGTATTGGGGCTTTGGACCCCCCTTTCAGAAGCAACCCGTACTGCCCTGTGAATCAGGAGGTGTCCAATGCACTGTAATGCCGAACCCTTTGGATCATGCCACAACAAAGCACAGTGACTGCAGCATTGCTTGTTTACTCCCTTCTTTCAAATTGCTTCTCCCCTCACTAGGTCTTGGGTGATATTTCCCCCTATTCCCTATTCCTCCTTTGACCTTCCTTTCCCCAACTCCATGCTGCCTTGTCCCTCTGGTCTCTTGCTTCTTCATTCCTCTGCCAACAGCATACAGCCTTTGTTCATTGTGCTCATAATATCAGATAGTCTCCTCCCCACTTCAGTACCATATACAGAAGATCATTCCATCTTTCTTGAAATGTACTCAGAGGCAGATGGCAGATCCGACTTGAATTGTTGTTGTATTATGCTCCCAGCAGCTGCTGCCTCCTAACTTGTTGACACTTGCTTTTCTACTTCGACTGTAGCTTCCAAGTCGATTCCCATTATATTTGACTTCAACCAGCATGGAGCTTCGCTGTGGGTTTATGAATCTACAGAACTGCCTGTTAGTTCCAGTTATTATAATTGTTCTTTTGTGTTATATATGAATGTATAATTTGTTCAAAGCACACTATTATACCTTTACTTACACTGGGCACTCTAACAACTATTATATTTTTTAATATTACAATCTACAAACTTGTAGCCAGAGGAAATTATTGCATTGTGGGGCAGCAGAAACAATCTGATACACTTCTGTGCTTAGCTAGGAACAATTTGTTTATTACAAAATTCTCTGGAAGATTCAGAGCAAAAATCTGAAATTTGTAACTAATAAACTGCTTGAACCCAGTACTGCTGCCATGAAGCATTCTGCCATAAAGCACTACTGCTGGAAAGTGCATTAAAGCACAAGGAGTAGTCACATCTTGTTGCAAAGAGCTCTCAATGCTGTGCCTTCAGCAAGCAAATCTCCCAAGGACCCTGCCATAGATTTAATGACAGAGTGCTTTCTCAGTGAGCTGAGAAGCTGTGACTCTCTCAAGCCCTTGAAATTTCTTTCCCAGTTGTCTCCTTCAAAGCTTTTCTCTCTTTCTTTATGGCTCATCCCTTTCACATTACAGCTCTCTTCAATCTGAAACCACTTCAGCCTTCTAACCAAACTCCTTTACCAGACTCATTGACATTCTCTTATGATGAATTCGCAACACAAGAGAACCTTCTAAATGATATTTATTGCAATCCCATATCTGCATAACCTCCAATGTTTCACAGAGGAAAATCAGGAAAATCTTGCATGCTTGTAACATCCCCACCAAGAAACATTGCCTGCTGTTATTTTGTTTTCATGTAAGGACTCGTAGGGATGGGCAAGGATTTTGTTTCAGTTCATTTTTTTGATTTTTTTTAAAAAATTGATCAAAATTCATAAAATTGTCCATACTGCCTGGAGGCAGTGGGTGGCTGGTTGGGAAGGAACATGCTGAAACTGAACCCCGACAAGACCAAGGTACTTCTGGTGGGAGACAAGGGAAGGTTAGGGGATGTTGACCTGGTGCTGAATGGGGTACATCTACCCCTGAAGGACCAGGTCCGCAGCTTGGGGGTCATTCTAGACTCCCAGCTGTCCATGGAGGCTCAAGTGTCAGCTGTGAGCCAGGCAGCGCTGTATCAGCTCCATCTGATATGGCAGTTGTGCCCCTACCTTCCGAATCATCTGCTCCCATCAGTGGTTCATGCCTTGGTCTCCTCTCGCCTAAACTACTGTAATGCGCTCTACGTGGGGTTATCCTGGAAGACGGTTCGGAATTTACAGCTGGTACAGAATGCAGCAGCTTGCCTGGTTAAAGGCTGCCGCCGGTGCGATCATATCACTCCAGTGCTTAAAGAGTTGCACTGGCTACCAGTTGTTTGCCGAGACGAATTCAAGGTGTTGGCGTTGACCTTTAAAACCATGTATCGCTCTGGTCCAGTTTATCTCAAGGAGTGCCTCCAGCAACATCAAGTAGGCCACTCAACAAGATCTGCCATGGGCGGCCTTCTCTTCTGTCCCATCAGCCAGAGAAACCAGGCTGGTGGGGACTAGGAGGAGGGCCTTTTCTGTGGCAGCCCCCAATTTATAGAACTCTCTCCCCAGTGACCTCTGCCATGTCCCTTCCAGTGGCTTTTCAGGTGGGAATATGGGGTGGGTTAGGATTTTTAAGTTTTGTATTGTTTTTAATTGTGTTTTACATGGGCGATTAAAAAATATAATAAATAAATAAATAATACTTGGGACAAATAGAACTTGAGATTGGAAAAGAAAAAATCAAATGTGAGAGAAACTGAAACTGACAGATTTGTCCATCCCAGGCCTGGTACTTTGAGTGTTTTCCTCTTAAAAGTCTGGGCTTGAATCCTTGTGTATTCAACTGTGTTTGTACTACTGAATTAAGGCGACTACGTGCACATTGTGGTCCTCTCCATGCTGCAAATCATTGCACCTGCTGAATGTGGCTGGCTGGCTGCAGCAGATGGGTGAGAATTTAGTTTCAGTTCATTTTTTATAAGAGCTTACCAAAATTTGCTAAGTTATTCATATTTTGGAGAACAAAACTTTGAGACTTAAAACACTTGATTGTGGGGGGGAAAGAAAAACGGATAGAGTCACCCTTCCCTAGTAATGAGCTGTCCTGCACTGGCTTTTGAAGCACAATTTGTTGATAAACTGACCAGAATACATTCCAATCATCATCACCATCATCTTCAACTTGTCTCATGTCTGCTGCTACAATTCCACACAGACGTGCCTAAAGTGGCTCACAACACAAGAGCACCAATACAGTAAAAGGAAATACATATCAAAGCAATGTTTTTATTGTTGATTAGTAGAATTATTCTATTGTCACATTTTAGAGTTGCAGTTGCTATTATGTTCACCACTTTGATAATTTTGTGGGGAAACAGTATATAACATAAAAATAAAGTAAAGCATAATTACAACAAGAGTCTACCACCAATTCATTTCAAAACATAATGAAGCAATCCAGTCAAACAACATCTTTTTGGCAGAGAGAAGTGAAGGACAGTGGTTTGGTAGAGCATGCTCCAACACAGCACCAGACAACATTGAACTGGGCCAGCCATCTACTAAACCTTGTTTAACCCCCAAAGAGCAGGCTGGGACTAGGGAATAGAAGACCCTGTAGTTGGAGGGTCCCACCTTGTGAAGCATGCACAACACTAAGTAAATAAGCTACCTGTCTACCACTAGGTCAAAACCAAGCTGGTGGGGGAATGGGTGGATAGATCAGTGCCTGCAGGCCACCACTGCCGGCCTAAGGATGACAGGAACAGACTCCAGGCCTACACCCAATGTTCCTAATCAATGTCAGGTACCAACTTATTTGGGAGGAGCTATGTCTCTGCCCCTTTTCTACAGTGTTGTTTGCAGGACTGCTATTTTGCCTAGTCATGCAGTGCCTTCCATTGCTCATCTTCTCTTTTTTTAAAATCTGTTAAGTGTTCATGTACAAGACAGTGGAGTCTAGCTTATATTTGACAAATGAAGCAGGAAAACACTAATACTCTTAGGAGGTACTTGAGTGGCGAACGAAGGATAAAATGCTTGATTACATAGTAATGCAATACTTGGATAAGATACTGAATATGGCACCATCATCAAAAGGGAAGCCATCTGGCAATCCAGATGGCTCTATAGGGAAGTACTTGCATACTTAAGAATTATACTGCTAAAAATGAAAAGGAGAAATGCTTTGACTAATAGAAGACCTTTGAGCAACTTAGAAGAAAAATGAGAATGAAGCACAGTATTGGTAAGTTATACATAGCTAGAGGTTTGCTGTACCATATAGTCCAAGTGCTGAAGGGTGTATTTAAGATGGAGAAACAGCATGCCATTTACCTCTCACTTTGAACTCCCTCAAAGAACCAAAAAAAATGTCAAAGCTGTGTTGCATTAAAAAAGCAAAACAAACAGCTCTATAATCTAAAGCAACCTCAAAATTAAAATGCCAACGGTAACACTTATAGGACATCTAAAATAATCTAGTTGAGTGATTATTTTAAAATAATCAGGCCTAGCTCTCACAACGCAGCAGATGAAGTGGTTCATTTGTATCTGGACAGTACATTTCAGAGTTCAGCGTGGAGCTCATCGAAGTGCTCCTCTGTGGAAATACTATCACTGGGAGTGTAACAGTTGAGCTTCTGAATGATCTTAGAAACAATGAGTTATTTCTGACTTGGGGGATAACTCAAGTTCTAGTCTAGCCTTTTTCCTGACTTGCCAGTTTCTGATATGTAGATGTTTGTTTGTTTGTTGTTGTTGTTGATGACGATGACAATGATTCCATTATGTGAAGAAGAAAACCCCCCACCCTGCAGCCTTGTTGAGACTAAGGGACTATCCAATGCTGTTGCTGCTGCCCTAGCCGGAACATCTGGTAGCACAACGAGAAAGTAGTGCTGGTTAGTGCAACCGGAAACTAGCTGAAACTACCACCTCTGGAATGAGACAAGTAAGCAGAGCTCATGGAAGGGACTTGTTCCATTGAAGAACTGGTAGTTTCAGCTAGTTTCTTGGATTGCAGTAGCTGATGTTCTGCTAGTGCAATGTGTTTAAAGCCAACACTTTATCCTATTTAATTGTGTGGCGCTGAAAGATTTTTCAAGTTCAAGTTGTTGTTGCTTTTAAATTGGGAATGTATGAAATGCCCCATTAGGAGAATTGTGGTTCCTATAGTCCCCTTCACTGCCACACTCTGCTAGTCAGCATGATGGAGCAACAGGCAGCAGAGGAAAGGAGAGAGTCTACCTCTTCTCCTTGCCGCTCACCATTGCTGTGGTCCTCAGGCTGCCACTGATTAAAGTAGGGATGCTTGAGGAATTTGATCTTTGTAAAATCCTAGGTGAAATGACTTGATTTGCACCTCAAGGACTACGGTAATTTCTGGATTGGAAAGTAGGTATCTACTGGATTTTGCAGTTCTCCAACTGTTGCAATCCAGTTCTTGGCAGTTAATAATGTATCAAGATATACACTTAAATACCATTTTGAGAGAAAATAAACATTTAATTCTGTATTTTGAGAGAAGATACACATTTAAATACATATTATTTGAACATGTATTTAAATGTGTATTTCATCTGATGTGTATTTAAATGTGTATTCTAAAGTACATATTTTAAAGAGCATTTTTTTTAAAAAAAAATCATAGATGAATGCAGGAATTGAATGTCATGTATGGATTAAAATGTGAAAATGATTGCCCCTGATGAAGGAGCTCTTGGTTCTGAATTGCATTGGGTTCAAGAATTTATTTATTTTTACTGGCACCTTTGAGAATACATTTTCTTTTAGCATTCTGTCCTGTTTTTGGTGCTTCCCCATAGAGATTGGGCAATGGTCATCATGAAACTGGAAACAATTTTATCTGAAGTGGCAACACCTCACATATTCACATGAAGTTGATATAAGGGCCATCTACCAACAATCTTCCAAAATCCTGGAACCATCCAGGAGAGCACAGCATACTACAATATTCAGATCTTGTTTCAGAAGCCCACTGAACACAAACAATGAGCCACATGGAGGTGGTTCGCAGACTGCCAACTGTAATGCTTTGTGGTGACATGGAGATGATGAACATGGACCCCATCTGTTTATGTTCATTGAGAGACCATAGCACGTGCAGGAAGACAGTATTTTCCCCTTTTTAGGAGGGTCTTTTGCAAACTTGAGTAAAGGGTTATCATCATGGATTCCAAGGATGAATTCAGGGATCCTTTTTTTTCCAACCACAAGGTGACAACTGTAATGACAAGGTGCAATGGTTATTTATTTTCTGATCTGAGGCCTACCAAATGATCTGAGTACCTCCTGAGTGTGGAGTAAGGTTAGGATTAGTGTTGGAGGAATCTGCAATGGACTCAAATGAGTTTGAATGTCGAAGAATCTGACCTGTGGATTCTGCAGTGGACTGACTTTTTCTGAGTGGCAAGGATTCCACAGGCATACATACAATTTTTTAAAAAAATTTACATAATTTTACGCAAATTTAGTCATAGAAAAATATGTAAAATAAAAGCACCCACCAAAAATGTGCATTCCCCCCATAGGCTAAAGCATGAAAATACACATTTTGGGGGAATTTGCATATTTTGGGGGATTTGCACATTTTTGGGAGTGTGAATTTCCACAACCCTGAATTTTTGAAAATGTATATGAATGCATTTGCAGAAAATCTGATTCCGTCAATGAGTAGACAATGGACTGAAAGGCACCTGACAATCTGTGAAACAGATGGATCAGATTTTGCAACGTCCATACATCCCTAGTGTGGAACAGCCTAAAGGCCATCCTATGATAACAATAAGAGGAGTCATGAACTACAAGGGGACCACAGCTTCAAATTTGCCCATAGGGATTAATGCAGCTATTGACAGACTATGGTGATAGGGTGGCCATATGTCCTCTTTTGCAGCTACATTTCTGTATTTGAAAGGATGCCAGAGGACCCTGTCCTCTATTTTGAAGATGTCCTCTGTCTCTCTGTTTGAAGGGTTGTTGATTCCAAGTCTAGTTTAAAGTTAAAGACCCAGCAGAAGGAACAGCTGGGCATGAACAAGGCACACAGATTATCTAGTCATAGCTCTCCACAATATGGTAAGATGTACTGTATCCCTATTTAAATTATAACAATTATTTCTTCATTTGCATTCATACATATACATCAGTATTTACACATTTTATGCAAACTTATGTCTTCTTTTTTGTGATACATTTCCTCTTTGGTGATACATTACTTCTTTTTTGGTGATTCATAAGCATAATGGCTGATGGTAGGAATGACAGTGAAGAGACCAACACTTGAGAGATTTCACCAGCATCCGGCATGGGTAGGGGATGGAGTATGGTCTCCTGAAAAGGCCGTGGATGGGGACAAAGAAGTAGGGTTGCTGCCAGTGACAATGTCCTCATTGGCTCCTTGGAGCCCTGACTGACACAGGAGGCAGATACTGGAGGTAAGCTCAACTTCTTTCCTTCTCGTGTAAGGCCATTGGCAGAGTGACCCATTAACCCATACTGGGTAAGTCTCCATGCTGCCAGAACTTAGTGAGAAAAATGTGGCTCAGAGGTGTTGGGAGCAGGGCCTTCATTTACGGAAACTGCAATAGAGGATCACAGACAAAAATGGATGAATCAATCCATGTCACTGTTTTCATGTCGCTCTGCCCTATTTTTGCATTAATTTGCCATTTCAAAAAAATAGCATTTTTTCCTCTCAAAATAGGTGTTTTTTTGGTGTACTTTGGTATGTTTTTGAGTCGACAACTTTGGAAGTTCCAATTCACACACTCATCTGGGAGGTTCAGATCAGTCACATGATATCTGAATTTACATGGGTCATATTCCTCAAGTGTCCCTACACACACAACACAAATGTGTCAAAATTAATTTTGCATTAAGTTTACAAAATGCAGGTTTCTAAAAAAAGATATCTAGTTCCAGGCAATGTATTCTGGGTACACCCAAGTACATTTTAGGTTTCTGTATGAGACATTTTCCTAACTACAGCTGTATTTAACACAAGGCAATAGCAAGGTTTTGCTTAAATACGACGAAAATCATTTGAATGTATCCTGCTTTGTTTTTTCTTCCCCCACACCCCCAGCATCTCATTGATTTCCCACTCTGTGAATACAGGGAAGCAACTAGCTTGCTGTAGTTTAGCCCTGGAAAATAAATACAAATAAAAAATGGGTTTTCATCATACAAACAGTCAGTGTGTGATAGTTTAATAAGGCTCTTAAAGTGAGAAAGTGTGGCTGCTTTTCATGTTGATAACCTGTAGAGTACATAAAAGGGGAAAACAGCAACGTTAGTCCAATAGCATTGTCCTTGCTTCGGTCTCCAGCTGTTGTGAAAGCTTGTATCAGAGACGCTAGCCTGAAAGCTGGATTGCCTGATGGCAGGCTGTCAAAATGCATTAATGTTCAGAAGATAACAGGAAATGCTCTAGAATCGGTAAAATTGCTTTGTAGTTTTAATTCATGGGCCTGGAACATTTTTGCTCATGCAGGTGCAATGTCACTTTCTAATGTCATGATTTTAAAGATGGAGGAGGGTACAATCCACTTCAACGTTAAGCACTTCTATATCCCATATTGATCTCATTTAGGAACGTGTGAATCGGCAAAACCCGAGGTCATTGAGGTTCTCCAGTTCCCCCTTCGAAGCTTGTTCTGACTCATGTCCACATTAGATTGCAAGGTTTTTTTGGGGGGGGGAGGTTGCATGAAAATTTGTGCCTATTTTTGTACACATTTTTTTTAAAAAAATATGTGCATCAACTGTGCACATTTTTAAGTGTATGCATTCCCCCCCCATTGATTAAAACATGTTTGTGCACATGTTATAAATGTATGCATTTTCATGCACATTAAAAAATATACATTTATACATCTTATACATCTTTCGTTGTATGAATCAAATTGCAAGTTTGGAATGTTCAAACTTTGACTGAAGATTGCATTCAGATCCGCATTTGGGTCCGGGAAATGCAAATTTTTAAATTCTGGTCAAAAGTGAACTGAAAGGAATTCCTCATACATCCCTAGCAATGAGACACTTAGGGCACAATCCTATCAGGCCTTCCAGCCTTGCCTGGGGGGCCATAGGAGAAGTCGGACTCCCTGCTGCAACCTCAGAAATCCCTTCCGAGGTCGCCGTGGAGAGTCCAGGGGTGGAACGCCCTCCCTCCCACCTTGCAGCTGGCACGGTTCTTTCCACGCCAGCCAGAAGACCGACTTTGGTTCCAGCATGGAGCTGGTGTTCCTGGGAGTGGGGAAGGGAGAAGCAAGGCACCACCGGCTTCCAAGGAATCCAGGCAGTGCCTCAGCCTCTCCTCCTTGCAAGGAGAGGGAAAACATTTAAACATCCAAAACCAGCCATATAAATGTTTTTGAGGGTGAGGGGAGCGCGGTGGATTCGGAGGGTTGTGGGCAGCCACATAGGACGGGGCTGCACAATACCCTATCCCAAATAAATGTGCTTAATTTGGCTATTTCATCCCCTGACATTTCAGTTGCAAATCAGAGATTCTGTTACAAGTTTCTAAGACTGGCTACGAACTGCAGCTTTGCATCTGTGAGAAGGAGGTGGTGGCAATTTTCCTCATTATTTAACTACCCTTTGTACACCAAGTGACATCTCAGGAGCCATTATTAAATATATATATAATATTGTCCAGTAGCCCGTAAAATAGTATACTGCTTGTGAGACATAGATTGTCAAATTACTAGGGCAACAGCTTATTTTGCATTAGTGCAGCAAAATGCAGAGCTAAATTGTGAAAGGACCTAAATTAGTGGTAACTCTGAAATAAAGAACTATAGCAATTTGCTGTAATTACTGCCCCTCGGTACAATCTATGATAATTGGTTGTGTTGCTCATTTTTACTGTGTTATGTTCTATCTATTTTGTTTTGTATTATGTAGTTTTGCTTTCTGATATGCCCTTTGACTGATGCAGTTGTTAAATAAATCTATAAGCTTCAGTTGGGCTTCTGGGTCACCAACAGTGGAGAACTATGCTGTTGTATTATACTACTGTTTAGAAGTAACCATGGAAGATATTTGAAGGAGAAAAGAGTAAGACAGGAGTAAAAAATCTGAAATATGTTGTAGGAAAAAAACTGGGACTTGCAGCAAAATGTTGCAATGTATACTTAACTCTTATAGGACTGCTCCTGTTCAGGGTTCCAGCCTGCCATGCTCTTCTCCTGAAGGCCATTCCACACACACCCTTTTCTGCTTTATCTTGCAACTCAGATTCAGTGCTCTGTGGCTGTTGATACTCAGTTTTCAATTGGCTGTTTGGGAGGTGCCCCCTTAGGGTTTGGGGTTTATTTTTAGATATTTTGTACCTCAGCAAACCTTGGGGTTCCCCAGAGTATGATTATACTTCCCTTTTATATCCCAGTGGCTCTATTTGTCTTCATTTCTGTTGGCACTCACCATCTGAGTTTGCTATTAGAGGGAACGATTAGTTGCTTATTTGATGAAATAATGAATTCTGGTTTTGTCATTGGTTGGGATCCAAAGAGCTATGTCAGGGGTGTTGAGGTATAGCTGGTGGTTTTTTGACTCATTTCTTTTGAATGGCAGACCACACTGCCATACCACAAACTGCTTATGAAACTCACCCATGTCTCAAAAGAGATTTGCCATTGGGCAGTGTGTGTGTGTGATTTCAAGAACTTGTTACTTCACATTTTGCCTAATTTCAAGGTGAATTTTAAGGTACCACTCAAGTGAACTGTTCAATACATTTTTAAGAGGGATAGCTTTAATGACAGGTTGCACAATTTTTTCAGAGAGGTTGCACAAATCCTTAGTAAATTGAAGGGGGAAAGGAACTCTGCCTTATTAAGATTTCCTGCTTGCAATAATTCAGACAGGTATTTGTAAACACAGAAAAGTGGTGTCACCCATAATAATTGTGATAATACTAAAACTATTACCTAGGATAACAAATTCTTAAGGGAATAAAATAAATAAATAAATAAATAAATGAGAAGATTTATGGTCTTTGCATTTTAAATGGAAAATTACCCTGATCGTGTGGAAAGGGCACATTTTTGGAAAGAGTCAGAATTGATGCTCCTTTGATTTCCCAAGAAACTTTGAAAGGTCAGATGAAAGAGAAGAGGATCTATTAATTCTTCTTAGATTGTGTCTCTAATGCAAGAATACAGCTTGGCTATTTGCTTAAGCTATGTCAATAAAATTTGATGGGATTCAACAGCATTTGCAAATATTGCTGTTAATTATCCTTTCCAAAAATAAAACAGTCAACGATATATCTCAATGTTTCTGCCTTTGATTTCTTCCTCTTTCCCCCCCTTTTTCTTTTGTATATACCAAGACAGATGGCCCTGGATCCACAGATAGCCCTATGCCCCTATGCCGTTACTGTCCCCAAAGTCAGGATCTCGTAGCATTATTATACCTGTGATTTAGGACCATTTTGCACATCACATGCACTGTCAGCTGGGCTTGCAGCTATGTGTACCCCAACAAGGAGCTGCAGCCAATCACTGCATCCCTAGATGGCATGATACACATGTTTCTAAATATGTGTTTAGCACAGTGTTCTCCAACCTTGGGTCCCCAGATGTTTTTGGCCTACAACTCCCAGCATGCCGGGACACCCGGGACATCTGGGGACCCAAGGTTGGAGAACACTGGTTTAGCATATGCATACGTACATGTTTAGGTATTCACTTAAAATGGCACAGGTATACACCCATATATAAAGTGCGAGTTGATCCCTTTATTGCACTTTATTGATGTGTATGTCTCTTCCCATTCTTAATGCGGAAGAAAAAAGCAGAAGAGAAGTGTTGAATTGCAAAATAAGCAATGTGGCTTTTACATTCACTTAAAAAAACAACAACAGCTAAAGCACCTAATGTGTGAAAATGGCCTAACTCACAGTCTCCAGAATAAAACGGTAGTAGTACAGGCTTTTAAAACAGAGCTTTATACGTGGGAATAAGAAAGGGAAAGAGTGGCCTGGCGTTCAGAATCGGCCAGCACTGCTCAGAAATTGCCTCTCTTGTCAAGTAACCATGACAACCTTGCACTGTAGTGCTCTCCTGCAGATCCCATTCATTTCAATGGACTTGTGAAGGACTCAGTGCAATCCCCAGTAGAGCATAAGAGAAGCAGACTGGATTCCTTTCCTATCTATATCCTTCTTACTAAGCGGTTTGTTTCCATTTAAAACAAAAGGCCCTTGAGATATCTTTCTTCTGCATATATGTTAAATGTCTGGGGCCTGTCCTGCTGCCCCTGCCGCTAAGTGCACACCCCCAACCAGTCTACCTCTGGTATTTGCACCACACCTGAAAGGAGAGCCAACACAGGTGTACTGTATTGTCAGAGGCAGGGGGGAAAGATGCTGCCCTTTCCTTCTTCTAACATATGCATGGGGGGAAATGTCACACAGGGCCATGTGCAGTGTTGAAGAGTGGCCAGAGGCAGGAGCAGGTGGGAACTGTGAGGCAGAGCACATCAGAACAGCCTGCCTGAGGGTTAGGCCAGAACATTAGAAGCCAGGACTGAGTCCCATCAAGCAGGACACAGCTCAGAATAGGAAAAAGACAATTCAGCTATGCATTACTGCTTTCTAAATGTATAAACAGTAGTTCTGCTTCCCCTCTTCAGAAGTATTCCATTGGTGAGTGTAGTATTTGAACAGAGATAAGGCCCCATAAAAGGAGGTATATTGCTTCCAGTTAGCTGTAAGGTTGGCCTTGACAGCCTTCAGTTCATGTGTTTTGTAAACAGAAAAGGATTCAAGGAATTAGAGTCACAGAAGAAAGTCAATAGGACACTGTGTGTTTTTTCTAGGCAAATAAGCAATCAAATCTTGCCTACATGACATGTGAAACTGTCCAATACCCATTAATTCAACTTGTCATCTGTCTATGAGAATTTCATAAGGTTTACAACAGATGCACATAAAATTCATTCAAACCAAGTGAATTTATAAAAATGAAGTATTCTAAGAGAACTGGTGGCAGTAGAAAAGGGTCAGCTTTTGGAACTTTGAGTTATAGTTGCAGGGAGTTCCTTAGGCCCTGAAATACAAGCATTTGCTTGAAATAAGAAACCCCATAGGTGGCATTGCCCAGTGAAGGAGCAGTTTCCACATAGGTGGTGGCAGTGCTGGGGAGAGGAAGTCCCCCATGCCCCCTTTAAAGCTATTTAAGCTGGTGGTTATCACCACAAGTTGTGGTAGCAAATTCCAAACATTTATTTTGCATTGTATGACAAAATACTAATTGTGTTTTTCCTGAATTTCTTTATGATTAGTTTCTTAGAGAACCAGGAATTTTAGTATTATGAAAGAGGAGAAAACTTTTATCTGTCCACTTTCTCTACAACATTCAAATTTTTATAAAGCTCTGTTATAGCCTGCAGTCCTGTACACACTTAGCTGGGAGTTAGTCCCATTGAACTCAATGGGGCTTCCTTATGCGTAGAAATGTGTAGTACTGCACTGCAGATCAATTTCTTCTAGACTAAAAAGTTCCAAGTGGTGTAGTAGCCTTTCCTTGTAGAAAGGTGCTCCAGCCCCAGAGAATTTTGCTTGTTCTTCCCAGCTCTACAATATCCTTCTCGAGGTAGGGTAACCAGAACTGTAAACAGCATTTCAACTGTGGAAGCACCATAGATTTCTGTGAGGCCATCATGATACTGGCCTAGAATTTCCCTGCCAGTTAATCTCTATGGTCCGGGTTACATCTGAAGTATTTTAAATCAGAATATTCTAGTTAAACTTGTGGTTTTATCTTATGTGATTGCAAGAGATTAATGTGAGGCTATTTTTTTTTTATCAGAAAGCACTGGAAAAACAGTAAGAAGGAGTTGGGGAGAAGAACAATATATATATATATATATATATATATATATAATAAAATCTCTCATTGCCCTTAATTTGCTTCCTGCCAGAATAAAAGCATCAACAATGATATTAATCATCATTATGGTAACATCAAACAGGATTACAGTCATAAAAAATAAATACATGCTAACATTCTAAAATGAGAACATAAGAAGGGGGGAAGAGAGAAATATGAGGTTTATTCTGCAATACTTTTGTTTCTGTTGCAGCTCAGACTACTAATAAAGCATGCAGAAGATTGCCCACATCTTGGAGGCTATTCATTGTTTGTGTTTGTATGTATGTGTTGTCAAGTTTTAAAAGCCAAGCCAGGGATGGGCAAATCTGTCAAGCTAGATTTAACTCTGGTTCTCATTTTCCCAGTGCTAATTTCATTCAATGTCAATTCTGAATTGGATTGTGATTTTCTTTTATTCCACCCAAATATTTGTGTGCATTTCTTAAACATCTGCACTTTTTGTATCTATATTTTCCAAATGTATGCATTTTTGTGTGCACTGTTACAATGTATGCATTTCCATCCATTGAATTAAGCACATTTTATTCAGCACATTTTATAAAGTGCTTGTGCACATTTTTGCAAATATACACGCAAGCACAATTTTATGATTGCAGTAACAGAATTTCATGATTGGTTAGTCCAGTTGTGACTAACCTAAGTGCCACTGATTTCAGTGGGTCTACTCTAAGCATGATTTTTGCACACTTTCTTTTGCAAACTGGATAATAAATTTTGGAAGCATATGGATTTCAGCAGCAAACTGTGTTCCAGTTTATGTTTAGGTTCAAAGAAGTGTGCATCTGGTTAGTTTGTACTGAAATGCAAACTGAACAAATTCTCACCCAGCCCTACCCCGAACACTGCCAACACCCCAGTAACCCTGGCAATGGCTTTCCAGGGTCTCAGGCAGAGTCCTTCTGCCTTGCACACATTTAGTGGTAGATAGATACTAAGGAATGGCCCTGGAGGCTACTGCTGCATTCATAGCAATGAATGCAGTGCTCTACCACTGAGTTATGGACCCTCCTCCTTGTTTTGAAATAGCACTGTGAAGCTTTGGCAGTCACTAGAATGCACTGGATCACTCAGTAGCCACCATTTTGCTTCTGTTGATTTGCTACTGTCCAGTATAAAACAAAACTGAGTCCACAGAACACAATCTTGTGACTGCAGTAACAGAATGATTGGTTAGTCCGGTCGTGACTAACCTAAGTGCCACTGATTTCAGTGGGTCTACTCTAAGCATGATTAAGCCGGGATCCAACCCATAGGGAGATGTGAAATTCTGGAATGACATTGGCAGAACCTTCAGAGAGGGACTAGCAAGGGAAGGCAGTACATGTATAGCTGCCAACCTTCTAGTGTGAACTCCCATAACACGAAAAGCAAGAATCCTCTCATAATTCCTCTGCCCTTCTTGAATACTCCATGCAGAATGACAATGGCAGCATTGTGTGATGATGTGCCCATGGCCAGTCTTGGGGCCCCAGCAAATGCCCATCCTTGCTACCCCTTTTTTGGAGACAACTCTGCAACATTCAACCAATACCATTTAGGACCAGTCATGGGCATTCATGAAAAATATTGGGGCAATATAGGATATAAAAAGCAAAGATGTGCCTGTGTTCCTGGCATTAGGCTTTGCACCTTGTGTTATGAAAAAATCAGGCCACTTTACTACAGACTTGGGTGATATGAGGAGAGAGGGGTTGTGCTAGGTATGATTAAAGCTAAGTACTACTATATGTAGTCAGGAAAACAGACTGTAGGGTTATGACCTTCCAAGCAGATAGCTATTTGTTTACATCTTCCAAGATTCTGGAAGATGTTGGTTAAATAATCATCTCTTCCCCTGTGAGAAGGCTGCAATGCTCAGAATCTCTGCCCGCCACCTCTAACACTTTCACGAATTGTTGTGCCACATTGTGTTCTCATTGTGCCCCAAGCTATTATCTCTCTGTCAAACCCTTCCTCTGAATTAGAACAAAAAGGGTGGTTATACAGTTTTACCAATGCAACCTGAATCCACTCAACTCCTGATTGATGGCTGAAGTGGTATGATACACTCTTTGTCCTAAGAAGAATGTTGAGAGATGAACCCAGAGGATATCAGTTTAATGCTACTATAGCAGGATGTATTGCTATGGTAATGAACATTATTTCACTTGTGTTGTCCAATTAAGATGTCACTCGCAGTGGTCTCATGCTTGCGGTACAGACATAATGCCTTTCCTAAGCAAACATGTTTTCGAGAAGTGCCAAAATCAAAGACTGATTTATTAATTATTATTATTATCATGAATATGCCTTTGGCGGAGATAAAGAACTTGCTCCAGGAGGGATGTCAAAGATACACACTTAATTCAACCCACTTCTTTAGCTGAACAAAGAACTAAATAGCATAGCATAGCAATGCAACAGTGTTTTGTGAGTGGTCACAAAATGTGAGAAAGAAAGACACACACACCCCGAGATCCTTTAACAATGCTGGTGTTATTTTTCTTCCTAAAATATGTTATTTGTTAGTAAATGTGCCACAGACAAATCTGCTGATTAAACACTTATCAGAACAGACTTCCACGGGCCCCTCATCTGGGGCCGGGGAGAAGATTTGCGAGTGGGGGAGGAGAGAGGAGTTAGGTAACAGGTCAGGTTGGTCACAGGTACTGAGCCAATGGCTCAACTAGGGCGGGTACCACGCAGAGCAGCTGATTCTTTGCGGGCCGGGGTTCGGCGTTGGGTGCCTCGGCTGCTGCACGGGCGGTGTCGAACAGCTGTTACCTTCGTCGCAGAAGAATTGATCTTCAGCGGCCGCCTTTCAGCTGTTGGCGTTCGCTAAGCTGTTTTGTGCGGTGGCGCCATTAGAGTCTGACCGGGCCTGGCCGCTGCGCCACGTGGCCGGCCGCCTCTCTGGCCATTGCACTGCCGCCTGGCCTTAGCCAGGACGTTGAGCGGCTGTCATCACCGGCGCCCATTTAATTGAATGTTATTTAATTTTATTTTATTAGTAAATAAAATTTAATATTGAATTAATTAATGATATTAAATTAATTGATTGATGTTATTTTATTTTATTATTAAATAAAATTTAATACTGTTGAATTAATTAATGTTATTAAATTGATTAATGAAATTAATTAAGGTTGAACAGGCCTGTGGCTGATGCTGGATCAGCTGTCTGAGCATGGAAAGATAATTTAAATCAAAAGTTATCAATTTATTTGGATAATTTAAATCAAGTCTAATCAGTTTAATCAATTTATTCCATTAACTTAAATCAATTTTAATCAATTTAATTTTAATCAGTTTAATCAATTGTGGTTAAGTGTGGTGTAGTGGTTAGAGTGTTGGACTGGGACTCGGGAGATCCAGGTTCTAGTCCCCGCTCGGCCATGAAACTCGCTGGGAAGACAGGCCTGTGGCTTATGCTGGCTCAGCTTGTCTGAGTGTAGAAAGCTAAGCAGGGTCAGGCCAGGTTATTTACTTGGATGGGAGACCCCTCCTCTAGTTTCCTGCATTGAGCAGGGGGTTAGACTCGATGGCCTTGTAGGCTCCTTCCAACTCTATAATCTATGAAATCAAAGGAATCATCATCACTTTGACTTTGTGCCAGTCACTGACTCTCGGCCTGGCCTGCCTCACAGGGTTGTTGTGAGGATAAAATGGAGAGCTTGAAGATTATGTAAACCGCCTTGGGTTCCTTGTAGAATAATAATAATAATAATAATAATAATAATAATAATAATAATAATAATAATAATAATAAAATAAATATTTATTTATTTTTCTCTCTCTCGTTTTAATGTTACTGTGCATTATTGTTCTGGCACAGCTTGTTTGAGCGTGAGAGTTAAGCAGCGTGCTAGTTAAGCAGCGTGCTACTTCCGTAATTTTGCTCGTTACTCTCATCAATTTCTCTTGATATTCCAGTTGAAGTCCCGGTTCAGATGCCTCCCAAGAAAAATCAATGTGGCAAGGAGTGCAAGGGACGGGCCCCTAGGCAACCATCAAAGCGTCCGCCACCGACTCGTGTTTCCTCTTCAGATGAAGAGGACCTTGACGCTTCAAGGGTTGGCAAAAAGGGGCAGTCAGGGCAGGGCCTCTCTACGCGTAGCGGATCATACTATAATGTTATGCATTCATTTTCAGCATGCTTAGAAGAAATAGAAGCCACCATCAGTTGAATCACCTTCACTGCCTTGAGACCAAGAATTTGTTGAAATAGTGCACGCTTAGATTTCTCGGCCTTGTGACTACGCATATGCGGATACATCCAACAATGCGGGCTGTTCCCCAGGGAGTGGTGAGTGCTACCCACACAATAGCATGCCAACATGGCCATTCACACAAACAGGCTCACCATTGAGAGTTAAAAAGACACTTTGGCTCCTACAGTAGAGCTACAAAATAACAAAGCTTGTCCCGTGACTACACAGTTACTCACTCTTTGCCTGGGCTTTCTCCAGGGCTTGCCTCAGCAGGTAGCCCTGGCCCGTGCAAAACCCAACAACAACAGAAACCAGAAGCCACACCAGCAGTGTGGATTCTTTCCCCCCCCTCCAGTGGCCAGTCATGATTAACTTTGCTTAGCCCAGGGAGACGAGAGGGGTGGCTCATGGCTATGTTTGCATTTGCATTGTAATTTCATACGAATTGCTGGGGCACGTAGACATCAAGATGGGGAGCCTCTGCCGCGCAGTCTGAGTTATGTACATTTCGCATTTACAGGCCCCCAGTGTGTGTGTGGTGCGCGAGACACTGAACTTTTCCTTCTCATCTCCCATTAGGGGTGGCTTGTGCTGAGTGTCCATACAGGCCAGCACCCACCTCCTAAAGGGCCCCAGCCCAGTTAATTTGCCAAGGCGGGTAATTGAGGCGCAGAGTACATAGTCCAATCTGAAATTGATAAAGAAGTGGCAGTGGGAAGGGTTTGGGCCCATTTCCTCATGGCCCATCCCCTCCCTGCGCATATCGCCTTGGGAATAGCTCCCAAAGAAGGCCATGGGTGAGTTTCGCATGATCTGTTCCTGTGGTCCTGGGGTCTTGATGGAAGAATGCCATATTAAACCAGCATTTAAGCTGCTGCCTGTCCACTCAGAGGATTTTGACCTTCTTGGGTTCTGTTTCCGGGGCAGAAAATTTATCATTCAATTGGCCTGACGGAAGGGGACGGGCCTCGAACAGGTTGTCCACTATTAGATTATTTGTCCTAAGGCCTTTTTGTGAATTGGCGTTTGATTTGGGGGTACCATTGCCTGTTTCTACACTCAGTTTTTCCTGTATAGAGTTGGTACCATGGCCTGTTTCTACACTCGGTTTTTCCTATATAGAGTTGGGATTCAGTGCAGCAGTATTCCCACCTCTCTAGCGAAAAATAGTAGACCTAATTAGGCGTATTTCTACGCCAATTACAAGGCCTGGTTGGCCATCTCAAATTGTGCTGGCAGGGTTATTGCCCCTGGTTGTGCACTCTTGGCAGACCTCTTGGCTGACTCGGTTGTACAATTTTGTGTGACAATCAGGCTACAGTGCAGATACTGAACACTATGTCCTCTAAGAACTCCAGAGTTATGTCCTTGTCTGGGCGCTTACGTCGCACACTTTAAAGCACAATATTCTGCTCAGAGCCTGGGGGCAGATGCAGAGATGTCGGGCCCTGCCCCGTGGGCCTACAGTTTGCCATTCTCCTTGCCAGACGGTCTTATTTCATGACCAGTTGGGTGGAGGGTCTATCATCCTGTTACATCCGGGATCAATAACAGAGCTACACCTATTCATGGTGGGATGTGGACTTACTGAAGGCAGTCTGTTTTGTCAGCAGGATGCCTTGCCCCTTTGCACACATTTGTGGCTGGCCGTGGACTCGCTGAGGGTAGGCTGTTTTGTCGTCAAGATGGCTAGCCATTGACTAATTCGCTTTCGTTCGGTGACGAGGTCTGCTCTCGCGGACTTGGGCCTGGCACATTTCGGTTTCTGAGCCCACTCCATGGCCTGGCACATTTGGGTTTCTGAGCCCACTCCATACAGATTGGTGTCGCATCCACTGTGGGCAAACTGGGGTTTTCGGAGGTCCCAGTCATACTGGTCCTAGGTGCGAAAATTTCCTTAATGGTACGTCAAAAAATTGCCTTGATGGTACTGCCGTGGGCTGTGTTTCTCTTCCAGGTCACCGGGGTGGAGGCAGGACTGTCTGTGTGTTGATCTGTGGGCACAGTATGATTTACTGGGCGGCAGGACGAACTGCCATGTCGGGCTTCCTGGCTGTTGAGCCTTCAGCGGACGACCTCCTCCACACTTTGTTCCGGACTGACCAGTGTTCTTCCCCCCAGATAGCCTGGTACCCATTTTGGGGGAAGTATTGGGCTTGTCGAAAGGCAAGGCCCTGATTTTACAGGTGTCATGCAATATGGCATACATACGGCTGGGAGTTCCTGGAGGTTGAGCCTTTGGCGGACGTCCAATGGATGGGTCGCCGCGGCATGAGATGGCAGAACCTCCTCCACATTTTGTTCTGAACTGACCAGTGTTCTTCCCCCCAGATGTCCTGGTCCCCATTTGGGGGGGGAATGATTTGGGCTTGTCAAAAGGCAAGGCCCTGATTTTGCAGGTGTCATATCATATGGCATACATACGGCAATGATGGCTGGGAGTCCTGATCCTTGGTCGTTCATGATACCGTGTTTCAGTTGGCCCAAGGCCTTGAACAGAGCGGTTAGAAAAGTGAACGGCGAGATTTGTAGGGCCGTAGGAGGGATTGGGTTTTGTATTCCCCATCCCACAATATCCTTGGCCCGGAGGGAGCTGTATCACCCAGATGGGGTTCGCCTGGATGGGGTTCACCTATCCGGTGTAGATAATGAGAATAATATTGGAGATCTGCGAAGGACCCTGCTCGCTTGTTTATCGGGCAGGTGGGGGAGATTCGACTAAGCGATAGCTTGTCTCTCTCTGTGGCGGGAAGTGCGGGATTAGGCAGTATGGCTTAAGCTTATGGTGATCATCCAGTGGCACCTTTCAAGGTGACTGACGTTTACCCAAGGCTGCCCTCGCTAATGCCCTGAGGCTTGCCAGGAGGGAGATTGGGACGTCTTTGGGGTTTTGCCTTTCTCGCCTACATTGGGTGCCTGGCGGCGTCAAAGTAAGGCGACGATGGTAAAGCCCTCCAGCTCCACATGGAGGGCAACTGGCCGGGGGCGGACCAACCCGCCTCCGGTGCGGTTAGGATGTATTTGCCCAAATATTGGTTTTTTCCCGGCCAATGGCCGGGCTAGGTTAGTACCGCACTTCGCTCTTCACAGATCTTCAATTCAATAAATGTGGCCCTGATTTGAAACCATATACTCTGTGTCTGACTCTTCTTTATCTCACCCATACACTCGCAACAGACTTCCACGGGCCCCTCATCTGGGGCCGGGGAGAAGATTTGCGAGTGGGGGAGGAGAGAGGAGTTAGGTAACAGGTCAGGTTGGTCACAGGTACTGAGCCAATGGCTCAACTAGGGCGGGGACACAGGAAAGGGCTTAATTAGGCACCTGCATTCCCGCCCACGGTCTCTTTTGCTGCTGTTTTCCGGCTCCCTCCCATCCCGCCCTGTTAGCAGTGTAGGCTCCTCTGGTCGCCATTAACGGGGGCCGAGTAGGAATTTTGGCTCATTGTCTCATTGGCCGGGACAATGGGGGTTTCGCCTACTCTACACTGTGAATCAGGGTAGGGAAATTTTTGAATTCGATCTTGATCCCACCAGGGGGATCATAGCTAAATTGGTCGCATTTGCGGGAAGTGCGGGATTAGGCAGTATGGCTTAAGCTTATGGTGATCATCCAGTGGCACCTTTCAAGGTGACTGACGTTTACCCAAGGCTGCCCTCGCTAATGCCCTGAGGCTTGCCAGGAGGGAGATTGGGACGTCTTTGGGGTTTTGCCTTTCTCGCCTACATTGGGTGCCTGGAGGCGTCAAAGTAAGGCGACGATGGTAAAGCCCTCCAGCTCCACATGGAGGGCAACTGGCCGGGGGGCGGACCAACCCGCCTCCGGTGCGGTTAGGATGTATTTGCCCAAATATTGGTTTTTTCCCGGCCAATGGCCGGGCTAGGTTAGTACCCCACTTCGCCCTTCACAGATCTTCAATTCAATAAATGTGGCCCTGATTTGAAACCATATACTCTGTGTCTGACTCTTCTTTATCTCACCCATACACTCGCAAACAGAGACACAGAGTCCCATTTCTCTATATCCTTCCAAGCATTAGGCAGAGTGAATTGCCAAAGTATAACACCCCCATTATTAGGCAACAGGAAAACTGGTTCCCAAGATTGTGTCACACTCTGATGTGATCAAGAAACAGGATTCAGGACAGAGCTGGATGTGGAGATAGGGGCTGGGTTAGTTTTCAGTGGCTCACATTTTATTTATTAAGAATATTTTACCTCTCCTTTCCATAATATGGTCCTCATTGAGTTTTATGGAGCAAGTTAACAGGCTGCACTTTGGGATACTGAATGAAAATCTCTCCCCTTTTCTCCATTCACTTGAATGGAACAAGGGTCATAGATTCTAGAGTTGGAAGGAGCCTACAAGGCTATCAAGTCCAACCCCCTGCTCAATGCAGGAAACTAGAGGAGGGGTCTCCCACCCATGTAATAACCAGGCCTGACCCTGCTTAGCTTTCTACACTCAGACAAGCTGAGCCAGCGTGAGCCACAGGCCTCTCCTACAGTGGAGAGGAAGCAAGCTATCCAGACACTGTGATCGCCAGCCGAAAGGTATTCCTTAGGGCATGCCTTTTTTCTCTCCCATATAAGTAAGTAGGTATCAGGAGAGAGAGAAAAAATACTGCCCTTTAGTATAGAGGACCTGCTGGTGCCAACATTGTATATTTCTGGTGTCAGGCAAAGACATTTTTATTTTCCCAGGCTTTTTAATGTCTGTTAATGTATTATATATATATTAACAGACATTAAAAAGCCTGGGAACTTTATGCTGTATTTGTATTTTATCTTGTTTTGGTGAATTGCTGTAGATGCTCTGGTGAAGGACAGTACAGAAAGGGTGGTATAGCATGAAAACATGCTAAAAGGCAGTATAGAATTAATTAATTAATTAAATATTGCACTGAGGCAAAACTTGATCACCACCAAACTGACTCTGGGTGGTCCAGGTACCACTAATTTGTTTACATCTTCCAAGATTCTGGAAGATGTTGGTTAAATAATCATCTTCCCCTGTGAGAAGGCTGCAATGCTCAGAATCTCTGCCCGCCACCTCTAACACTTCCATGAATTGTTGTGCCACATTGCCCATGGAAGAAATAAGGCCCCTCAACCTCCCCCAGGTTGTTCCAAGGTTGTGCAGTAGGGTCGATATATTTCCAGTGCCTCCACAAAAAATGAGATACTAGTGGATATATTTCCAGTGCCTCCTTCCTCAACTGTCACCACTGGCAGCCATTCGAGCAGGCTGAGAGGAGGTAGATGAGAGGGAGCGCAGGGCCATTCCACCAGCCCTGACAGAAGAATTAATTAATTTCCCCCCCTTCTTTCCTCCCCATTCCTTTTTCCTTCTGTGTCGTGTCTTTTTAGATTGTAAGCCTGCGGGTAGGGACTGTTTTGTTTAATTGATTATGTGTAAGCCGCTCTGAGAGCCTTTTTGGTTGAGGAGCAGCATAAAAATATTTTAAATAAATAAATAAATTCCAATGGTGCCCTTTTGTGCACTCTTCCACTTTCTTCAATGTAAGTGGATGGCTACAATTTATTCTAGGGAGAAAAGTAAAGTGTTGCACTTAAGGACAAAGATGCAGTGAGGGCACCACCTGTCTACCATATCTGACAGTGAGTTAACTGGCCTCCATCGGCAGGTGCCCCTCAGGGGTACAATGTGTCTCTTTGTGCACAGAGGCAACTGCCCTGCATTCCTTTAAGGGATCCCCATAACATGCCTTCTTCCACCGTCTGACACCATCTGTCATAATGGCTGGCATTTTGCTAGTTTCTCATTGACAATCAATCAGCATGGTCCAGTGTCCCAAATGTTTGACATTGGTCCATCTAGCTCAGTCTGGTCTGGCAGAGGCTCTCCAGGTTGCCAGACAGGATGGAATCTTTCCCTGCCGTGCCTGGAGATTGAACCTGGGTGTTCTGTTAGATCTAGTACATAGAGTCACTAGAGGAGGAATGGGTTACTGGGAATATCAGGGACTTACATGCTTAACTAACCACTCCTACTTCCTCCCACATTGGGTGAAGTTTACCTTGGAGGTAAAAATCTATCTCTCTTCCTGACTCCAATGGACTTTAATGGACCCTAAGCAGTACCTGCATGCACTAGCCAAGTATGCAAGACTACCAGTTGTTTGTCAGTACAATAAAACCCTTTTGTTGATATAGCCAGTCTGGATTACTTCTAATCCTAAAGAACCTTTCTGGTCCTAAAAATGTGGTGAGCAGCCTTGCAGTTGAGTAAGTCAGTAATAAGCATATAATCCTCCTTCCCGTTATGTTCTGCATTTAAGCCAATATCTATTAATCTTCTTCCAATTAGAACAATTAGGTATAACTCTTAAAAACTCAAACAATGATAAAAACAGTTATTTATATCCTAACCCCTATCCATCCACCTGATCAGAATGTCATGTAACACCTCAGGTATCATATGTCTTATTAAATTGTGTTCCAGGAAAGAGCCTGTGGCTTACGCTGGCTCAGCTTGTCTGAGCATGGAAAGCTAAGCAGAGTCAGGCCTGGTTATTACTTGGATGGGAGACCCCTCCTCTAGTTTCCTGCATTGAGCAGGGGGTTGGACTCGATGGCCTTGTAGGCTCCTTCCAACTCTATGATCTATGAAATAAAAGAATGCCTGTAAATAGATGTGGGTGTGGGTGCAATCACACAACCACTTAAGTCTTTTTCTTGCAGGTGGTATTAAAATGAGATATGGAGAGATGTTTGCAAGTACTTGATTGGCTTTGCATAGAGTACCTTCAAAGGTGCTAAGAGCCAGAGGGCTTGTCATGCAGCATAACTTAACATGCATCAGTGGAACTACTCGGAAATGAACAAATATCATGGAAATATATTGAAAATGAGATGCCAGCTGAACTTGCTGAAACCAGACGTACCAAGGAAATTACTTGGGGTCAATTGAATGCCCCTTGGCAGAATAAAAATGATATAATGGGACCTCTCTAAAGCATAGGCCCTTGCTGAAGGAGAATGAATGTGTCTCATATGCAAAGATGACACGTTTGTAACATTGGCAGCACAATATCGTCCTGGAGTGCAATGTTCATGGAATAAGAGCTGATTCCGAGTGTTTTTTTCAGATATGGGGGGAAGCATTATTCCTGTAGCAATATACACATGTAAAATGTATTAGGCAAAAGGGCTGCTAATATGAGCCAAGCAACTTAAACACGATTCCCATGAGATTTTTCTGTTGCTGGACTGCACCGCTTCTGACTGGGGGTATGGGAGAGGGAAGTCAGCTGTTTGTATGATTCCCTTGGTGGGAAAAAAATGTTCTGCATAGAGAAAGCTGGCATATCAGGTACAAGGTTCTAAGCTGGTCAGCAGCCAATACATCATATAAGTATTGATGTATAGTACAGCTTGACTCTCACGGTGACCCTGTGGACAATAACATTCTGCAAGTCTTCAGCTAGGAGAATACTTTTGTGTAGAGTCATTCATGAACATTGCAGTCTGTTGGCATAAGAAGTACTCTAGCAGTTATGCTGTGGGCGAGCTGTCGAATCCTTTTCCATTGTGGTGCTAAAGTCAGGTGTGGGGATGATGAGATAAAATCATAAAATTGTATGATAAAACCGGTCACTTCATCATACAATGACCCTGACTGTTGTGGCAGATGCAACTGAGGTGTCCAATGCTGCATCTATCCCAATTGCTTGGAATCAGTTTCACTTGATGTGGACTGAGAACATGCACAAAGGGATTGCAGTAATGCATATGACCATGTGCTCGTTTGATCCTTGCCCCTCATTGCTGATTAAAGCTAGCCGAAGGGTTATGACCGGTGGGTCCAGACTGTGATGAATGCCCCTTTAAGTGGGGGAGTAGTAGTACCTGCTACTCTTAAGAAGGCAGTGGTGCAGCCACTCCTAAAGAAATCTACTCTAGACCCAGTGGTTCTTGACAACTACTGCCCAGTTGCAAATACTCCTTTTTTTTATGAAGGTTATTGAGAAAGTTGTGGTGGTTTAACTGTAGGTGCTTTGGAATGTCACCAATTATCTAGGTTCATTTCAGTCTAGGTTCAGGCCTGGATTTGGGACAGAATTGTTCTTGGTCACTCTGAGGGATGACCTTTATTGAGAGAAGGACAGGAGAGTGTGACCCTGTAGCTCTTGCTCTGTCTCTCAGTGGCTTTTGATACCATCAACCATGGTATCCTTCTGGACCAGCTCAGTGGGTTGGGAGAATCACCCCCTGGCAATTTGCCATGGGGTGTTTCAGGGTACCTGTGGCGTAACCGCACAATTCAGTTCCCTGGTGTATGCCTGCATTAGTATGTTTAGTGAGTATAGAATGTTGAACTGAGTGGGTGTGGTTTGTGATGTCTTGGAAAGGGTGGGGGGAGGAGTATATAAGGAGTGTTTGAGTGGTTAGTGGGTTGGGAGAGTTGAGAGTGTTGGGAGTTGGGGAGTTAGGTTAGTCGGGTTAGTCGGGTCGTTGTCTTTTCCTTCTTACAGTTATTCGTGTCTTGTCTGTCAGGAGTTTTGAGAGAAATCAGTGCTTGTCTGAAGAGTGAAAGTATTTAGAGTTATAGGGACTTAGGTTAATTACAAAGTGTTTGGTAACTAAGATTTTGAGAATTAAAATAAACTTATTTTTATTTTGTTTGCTACCCAAATCCTACGTGTCAGCTTGGTGTTATTAACCTGCATTACTGTTAAATCTACACCCACCCACACACCTTTGTACCCACAGTATCATAGATTTAAAATAGATCCTTAATAACCTGTATTAATCTTTTCCCTCATTGGTAGGGGAAAGGTTTCATTTGACCCTCCCCTCAGGATTTTAAGTGTTGGTGCTTAGCCTGAGAAGGGTTTATGCGTCTGGTCCTAGTGTGAAGGGACTGTGTTGTCACAGTACCATCTTGCCCCTGATGCTGTTTAACATCTATATGAAGCAGTTGGGTGTAGTCATTAGGAAATATGGAACAAAGTATCATCAGTGTGCTGATGACATTAGCTATATTTCTCAGGTACATCTGAATCACATGTGACTAGGGGTGGGCGATGTACCCACCACCTGACTTGCTGGGCACTTGGCTAGAACTGCCACCACGCCTTCTGAGCCAGGCCAAAAGTGACTGCCAGCCGAGGCACTCGCCGGACTACTGGGTTCCCAAGCAGTATGCTTTTTACATAGAAAATGGCATAAGATATGTTAAAAGCGGTTGCGATATGTGTAACTTGTGCAAATCACGGCCATTTTTTACATATCTTACACCATTTTCTACTTAAAAAGCATACTGCCAGGAACCCAGAAGTCGCTTCCCAGGCTTGACTCGCAAGAACGCGAGTCAAGCCGGGGAAGCAGTTAGGGCGAGCAGAGCTCAGGGGGTCGAGCCCAGCAAGTGCGCCAGACTTCCACCGCTCAATTGAGCTATGCACACATCCCTACGTGTGACTGTGAAGGTCCTGGACCAGTGCCTGGATGCAGTGGTGGACCAGGCAATAAACTGAGATGGAATCCTGACAAGACGGAAACCTTATGGGTGAGTGGTTCCCTGGTACAGAAGATAGGTAGGCTACCTGATCTGGATGGGGTTTCACTTCTTCTGAAGGATCAGGTTCACAGTCTAGGGGAACTTCTGGATTCATCTTTGTCATTAGAGTCCAAGCAGCCTCAGTGACCTGGAGTGCCTTTTATCAGCTCCAGCTGGTACACCGGCTGCGGCTGTTCTTGAACAGGACAGCTTGGCCAAAGTGGTTCAGGCTTTGGTCACCTCAGAGTTGGATTATTGCAATGTGCTTTATCTGAGAAGATGCAGCTAGTGTAGAGTGCTTCAGTTAAGTTGGTGACCTATCAGCAACATATTACACCTGTGCTGAAGGAATTGCACTGGCTGCCTATTTGCTACCAGGCCAGATTAAAGGAATTGTTTTTAGTATATAAAGCCCTAAATAACTTGGGGCCTGGTTACCTGAGAGGCCACCTTCTCTTCTATAGATCCATTTGATCCTTGAGCTCATCTGGTGAGGCCCTCCTCGTGGTCCCCCATACATCTGAGGTCTGCTTCACGGTCTTTCAGAGCAAGGCATTTAGGGTAGTGGTGCACTATGTGGAATAATGTGGAATTATTGCACTATGTAGAATAATCTTCTCCCTGACATTAGACATGTGCCAACACTTTCATTTTTGGTAGATGTTGAAGCCCCATCTGTTTATGCAAACCTTTCCTGTGTAGTGTAGCCTACCATAGATATGATATATTCTATGTATTGGTCTTTATTTTTATGTTTCTGTGAATAGTGGTAGCATACTGATAGAATAATGTCTCACAGCACCTGAATTGTGTGCACTGCTTTGAAATCCTTAGATGTAAGTGGTTCATAAATACTCATAAACAAACAAACAAACATTGCATGATGCAGACTTTGTGTATGATTTAGTTACACACAGTGGATGGCACATTTAAATGATTTCTGCTTCTGCTTAGAGCACTATGATGAGGAAGTTCTTTTTAGTGGCTTGCATACAGGAATGTCTAACACCCTCAGTCTGTATGGGAAAAAATAGAAAATTGGAGGAAAGCAGTACTTACTCAGGACTATTCTATGTAAATATCCAATATTCTATGTAAAATCCAAGTTTTGGACCAAAGCAGACCAGGATCCAGGAACACACAGAAGCTGTGCCTTTGCTCTTCTAGGAGAACTTAACCCTGGGTTACTGAGAACACACCCCACCAACCATCAGCTTTTCTGTATTGCCTGGATTCCACTCATTTCGTGAACCCTCATAACAGCAGTCAAGCATAGACTCAAGGAATCCATCACTGCTCCTAGATAAGATATAAATGAAAACCAGTGTTGGGTGTCATCATGATCATACTAATAGAATAATGTCTTACAGCATCTGAGGCAACATGCATTTTAGCCCACAGGTAATTGGGGAAAATTCAGCTTTGCTGTTGCACTCTATACATATATGCTTTGGAGCTCGCTTACAGAATGCCACAAGGTAGTTTCAGGTGACCTTATATCAGCCAGGAGCATGGAAAGGAAGACTTTGCATGTGTATGTGTAACGGGGGGTGGGGGTGTCTTCCTTATGTGCTACCTGCTAGAAGTCACACAATGGGCCGACTTCTAGCAATGACAGAATCTTCCAGTAGAACGGAAGGCGAGTCAAGGTGATAGACATATAGAAGTTTCTCATATAAAGTGTCAGACTGGAATGGCCTCCCTTGAGAAGATCCACTGTCTGTGAGGGTTCCAGCAAGCCCCTTGAAACCTTAGTCAGATGCAAACCAGGTGACACTGGAAGTCCACATTTCAAGAAGAAATCTGGAGCTCACCTGGCCAGCAGATCTACCTATTAGAAAGTAAGTCAGCATTTTAAATTCAGACACCAGGCTGGGTTCCTCATAAGTACTTTTTCTGTTCTTTGGAGGTGTAGACTTCATAGTTGCAAAGAGCAGTAGAGCAGGTAAAAAGAATGGATAGCTATCTTTTTTTCTCTCCTTCTCCTGGAAAATAACTGGATAGTGCAAAAAACCTGTAAGAATAAGGATATATGGAACCATCCTCCAGAAATTCCATCAGTGTTATAAAAAAATCCTTCACTTTCCCTTGAATTTCCTCCAATATTTTGCTTTTGGAGGAATGTTTAATATTCACTTTGAATTTCACAGTAGGAGAAGTCCAGTACAGTCCAGTTTACAGATGGAGATCTGTAAACACCCCATCTCCCAAAATAATTTAATGCCTGCCTTCTCAAAACTCTTTGGGCTTTTCTCATAATTTATCAGATGTTGTGCCCATATAGGAACTTCCAACTCTTGCTTGCTTCTAATGTTGTTTTATGCAAAACTTTGGTGGCCATTTCACATAAAACAAAGATTAATCTTCAGGACTTAGGAGAAGGTCATTCATGAATCATGTTAAAGAACACATCCAGGCTATGACTGGGCTCTGAGTTCTATAAGCAATAAGCATACCATGCTTTTAAATAAATATGATGGTATAACTAGCTATTCATAGCTGAGAACACTACCTAAGAGGTTGCAGTTTATCCTTTGACTGTATAGCGGAATGTCACCTAAGAAGAAAATAGCAGAGTGTACTGTACCATAGTTCAGTCTGTCATGAAAATGAACAATTCAGAGGTAAACGTCGTTTGATCCCAGCTTTTGAAGTGTTCAGTTTCACTGAAGCTGTGAAGTAAGCTGACAGGCTGAATTGCTTGCCTGTGTCGTGGATCCCTGACAGAATTCCAGCAATGATGGGCAACATGTACAGCAGTGAACAGAAGCAGTGAGCACAGACAAAACTGCCCCAATACAAGAGAGTAGTGAAAGCGGGAAGAGATTGGAAAAGGGAGATTTTATGGTATATAGGGAATTGATAAGGAGCAGAATGAAACTTTCTGCTATGTTCTTGGCCATGTGGATCCAATGTCAGGAGGAAAATGTAATGCAGCAACATATATATATATATATATATATATATATATATATGGCTCCAAGCTACAAAATTTAATTCAGAAGAAATCGGGTGTGAGGTGTCTGCTCATCTCATTATGTAGGGCATGGCCAGCTATAAAATTCATAGCCTTATTTGGATTCCTCTTACAGCAGTGCAAATGAGGAATTACACCGAAGGGTATGGAGTTACACAACAGTAAGAAAAAAAATGGGGCAAGAAGAGAGGGAATGAAGGCCTCCAGCAGAAATCAGGATCAGATTTCTAATTCTTGGACATTTAATTAGAGGAAAGACATACCCCATGATTTGCTCAACACCTCAAAACAGAGTTATAGATTTTGTTTTTAAGAAGTATATGTAAAAGGGTTGTGTAAAATCCAGTCATCATTATGCTGCTTAAAATCCCATTGATTTCAATTGGACATATACATGCTTTGACTTTTTTGGGGGGGAGTGGCCGCAGCTCATGTGCTTTCTATGCATGAGATTGCTGGTTCAAACCCTGGCACCTCCACATTTAGTTCTTTTGAAATTGGAGTGGGGAACATGTAGCTCTTCAGATGTTATTGAACAGATGCTATTGTTGACCATTGGGCATGCTGGCTAGGGCTTATGGGAGCTGAAGTCCAACAAACATCTAGAGGGACACACCTCCCCTGCCCCTGTTCTAAAAGATCTGAGGCATCTCTCCAACAGTTAGGGAACCGAAAAAGAAAATTCTCTTCTAAGAATCTTTGATGGAGTTAATGCTGAGTGAACCGGTATTGTTAGTTGACACTTGTGGGTAAAAGGAATCAATGGGCTAAGAGAAGAGGACTGGAAGGAGTATATAGACCAAGACACTGCTTCTATCAAAGGCAATAACATAATGCTAACCAATATTAAATAATATTAAAATTGGATCTATTTATTTATTTATTTATTCATTCATTCATTCATTCATTCATTCATACCGCCCAATAGCCGAAGCTCTCTGGGTGGTGTACAACAATAATTAAAAACAAAGAATAAAATACAGTTAAAAATAAACAATAAAACATTATGAAATTTTTAAAACCAATTAAAAAATCTCTAAAACAAGTTAATAAAACACGACCGCTAAAAACAATTTACAACCCCACTGTATACAATTTAATTATTAAAATTATTATTATTATCAATGTAGAGGGCAGTCTTAACCTGGCACCGAAAAGATAGTAGAGTTGGCGTCAGGTGGGCCTCAGTGGGGAGCTTGAAGTTGTTCCACAGTCGGAGGTCTACCACAGAAAAGGCCCTCCCCCTTGTCGCTGCCCTCCGAGCCTCACGTGGAGGTGGCAGTCGGAGGAAGGCCCCAGATGTTGATCTATTGTTGCACACTACAGTTGCATACCCCAATCTACACTTGGGGAGGCCATTTTGCCAAATATTCTCCAGGGGAGGACTGAAATTCTCCAACCATTCAGCTGGAGCTGGAAGAAGAAAATTTACAAACATTTATAAGAAAATTCTCTTCTGAGACATTTTGCCACAGCCCTATCTAAAACCCATTCACCTTCATTCCCTGATAGGGAGCTTCAAGAGACAGCTATTGGAATGAAATTTGCAGTACTGTCTATGTTCTCACGATATGAGAATGCTGAGTTACTATTTAGACATGAACACTTTAGACAACACTGATTTAGCCCACCAAAATCAGCTAAAAGGGAAAGAAAGCTTGGATAGATGTCACCATGTAAAAACTGATGCTGTGAACAAGCTCATATTCTCCAGATCACTGCGTCAGACCAATAATTTATTTGTTGTTGATGAGGTCTCTGTTGCCTTATCTGATCAGGTAAAGAGACTTGAGGCACTCCTAGACCCAGCACAGTCCTGCTTTTTGAGAAGCAGGTTGAAGTTGTTCCTTGGAGTACTTCTTTCTTTCTCGGGCTAATAAAGAATATTTTTTCCCTTTTGGACAAACAGACTATGCTACTTCTGTAGCTTCCAGACTTAATTCTTGCAATGCATTCCACATGGGGCTGTATTGGAAGCTTCAGCAGGTGCAAAACCCTGCTGTGTGTCTCCTAACCAGTACTAGGAAGCATGCACACATACTGTATTCATGCACCAGTTATGTTGGTTGTCAATTTGCTTCTGAGCTCAACTGAAGGAAAGGCAGAGCGGAGAAGAGTGCACACACATTGCTGGGTGCTGCTTTCCAAAGGTTCACAGAGCATGTTCAGGCTGCAGGAGCGAATGCCCCCCACTCATCCCACCCAATCTTTTCCAAGAGGAAGACCAGGTGAGCAGGGCAGGAACATGCACTGGATGCTGGGTACCCCACACCTATTGCAAAACCTACCTCTTTTGTCAGGCTGAACTGAACTGTATATTTGGCTGAACTGTTCTGTATATTTGCTGTGGCTGTTTCACTGACAATAGTTTTGATAATTTTGCTCTGTATTTTTATATTTTATAGTGTTTTTATTTTTGTAAACTACACTTTGATCCCACTTTTACAACAGTTCAACATGTTTTAAAAAATAAATAAAAAGCCATTAATTCATCTGGGGTCTACCAGTTATAGATCATCATAGCAATCTTTCTGTACAAATAAGTCCAAAATAACCCTGGAATAACTGGTTGTACATTTTAATTGCCTCAGCAATGTTTCCCAACCTGCTATATGTCATGGGGGCCCCTTCTCCACCCCTTCAAAGGGGTGGAATGTGAAGCACATGGGACCCATAGCGGGCTGGAACAGACAGCTAGGCCTTGGGCAGCTTGGCAATCAATGCCTGCCACAGCTATTTAAAATAGCTGCCTCCTTCCTCAACCATGTTCAAAGCAGTTATGGCACTCAATGTTTACAACAGATGATCATCAATGGGGGCCCACTGGGAATATTTCAGCTCTAATTTCTCATTGGCCATGGGAAGGGAGCCTTGTTGGCCTATGCTGTACTGTTGAGTGGACAGGTTATAATGATTTGGTCTGTTTTGCTCTGAGTTCTCTGTCATATAAGTAAGTCACAGCTGGTAAATGTAGTGCAGATTTGAGGGGAAAGAGAGAAATGTGGTAGTCTGGTGACCACCTCAAGGCATTAGAATGGTGAAGAGAGGCTTATCCAAACTAATCCCATGGCTTACTGGCTCGAGGAGACTGCACAGCGAACCCCCCCTTAGGCCTCTAATGGCATTGATGATCCCAAGGCTCAAATGGCTGAGCAAATGAGGATGCCTGCAGGGCATCTCAGCACACTGTGGCATATGCTCTTGTTGAGGGGTTCTCTCAAAAAATGTAGCCAACTTTGGGTTACCCGTTTAGCTATACATTTTAAGATCCTTCACACAACAAGATGCCATCTTAGAGTAAGATTAAATTCTTTGCTCTAGATATAGGCCAGAGAGAGTTTTCTCTTTCCACTCTGATCACAATCTGAGATAACACCTGTCTTTTGTTTCTTTTCTAAAAAATATC
Organism: Shinisaurus crocodilurus; assembly: GCA_021292165.1. Lineage (NCBI taxonomy): Eukaryota > Metazoa > Chordata > Lepidosauria > Squamata > Shinisauridae > Shinisaurus > Shinisaurus crocodilurus. The sequence goes on along the minus strand of CM037878.1, from coordinate 146,598,736 downwards.
AGCATAACCATACTAAATACAAGGCATACTACATACAAGGCATACAAAATACATGCATAGATCCAAATACATGATACATTCAACATCATCTTAAGAAAAGGATTCTCATCAGAGTAAAAAATAATTGTTAGTTTTAAGCTTATCAAGTTGGTTTCTAGGCAACCAGAGAGAGAGAGAGGGAGAGAGAATGAATGAATGAATGAATGAATGAATGGGACTGAGAGCCAGTGTGGTGTAGTGGTGAGCGAGCGTGTTGGACTGGGACTCGGGAGATCCAGGTTCTAGTCCCCACTCGGCCATGAAACTCACTGGGTGACTTTGGGCCAGTCACTGACTCTCAGCCTCACCTACCTCACATTTTTTGATTGGGTAACCTCCCTTGTGGACTGTGGGAATGCTGTGGACATCATATATCTGGACTTCAGCAAAGCTTTCGACAAAGTGCCCCATGATATCCTGATTAGCAAGCTAGCTAAAAGTGGGCTAGATGGAACAACTATCAGGTGGATCCACAATTGGCTACAGAATCAGACTCAAAGAGTGCTTATCAATGGTTCCTTCCTTCTCAAACTGGGGAGAGGTAACGAGCGGGGTACCACAGGGCTCGGTCCTGGGCCCAGTGCTCTTCAACATTTTTATTAATGACTTGGATGAGGAGGTACAGGGAATGCTTATCAAATTTGCAGATGACATAAAGTTGAGTGGAACAGCTAATACTCTGGAAGACAGAAACAAAATTCAAAGCGATCTCGATAGGCTGGAGTGCTGGGCCGAAAACAACAGAATGAAATTTAATAGGGATAAATGCCAAGTGCTGCACCTAGGGAGAGGAAACCAAATGCAGAGTTACAGAATGGGGGACACTTGGCTCAACAATACTACGAGTGAGAAGGATCTTGGAATTGTGGTGGATCACAAACTGAATATGAGCCAGCAATACGATGTGGCTGCAAAGAAGGCAAATGCTATTTTGGGCTGCATTAATAGAAGTATAGCTTCCAAATCACGTGAAGTGATGATTCCCCTTTACTCAGCACTGGTTAGGCCCCATCTTGAGTACTGCGTCCAGTTCTGGGCACCACACTTTAAGAAGGATGTAGACAAACTGGAGAGGGTTCAGAGGAGGGCAACAAGGATGATAAAGGGACACAAGGCCCTATGAGGAGAGACTGAAAGAACTGGGCATGTTTAGCCTTCAGAAGAGGAGACTGAGGGGAGATATGATCGCACTCTTCCAGTACCCGAAGGGATGTCACAAAGAGGAGGGCCAGGATCTCTTCTCGATCATCCCAGTTTGCAGGACACGGAATAATGGGCTCAAGTTACAGGAACCTAGATTCCACCTAAACATCAGGAAAAATTTCCCGACTGTCAGAGCAATAAGACAATGGAATCAACTACCTAGGGAGGTGGTGGGCTCTCCCAGTCTGGAGGCATTCAAGGTGCAACTGGCCAATCATCTGTCAGGGATGCTTTGACCTGGATTCCTGCACTGAGCAGGGGGGTTGGACTCGATGGCCTTGTAGGCCCCTTCCAACTCTACTTTTCTTTGATTCTATGATTCTATGATAACATTGAGAGGAGGAGGAGGAGGATTGTGTAAGCCGTCTTGGGTTCCTTGCAGGAAAAAAGGCAGGGTATAAATATAATATAATAAAATAAATAAATAAATAAATAAAAAGAAGGGGAAAGAAAGGAATTTGTTGAGTCTGTATTCTGAAGCAGATTCACCTGATCGGTCTACTATACCTCCCAGATCACAATATGTGGATCAGAATGTGGCCCACTTTGGAAGCCACACCTTCATCAAACCCGATAAGGTGGTCCATCAGAAGGCTGGATTTTTTTACCTTGTAAGTATGTCTTAAAAATTATAAGTTTGTTTGTGTGGAATTCCCTCACCCCCAAATCAGCACATTTAATGCAGAAATGGGATGGGAAAACTTAGATATGAGCACATGCAAAAGGGAACAAAATGGATTAAGACCAGTTCATCCTTCCCTAAATGCATCCATCTCTGAATAGATCGTAAGAGCTATAACACCACAGTTAGGACTTTCATAGAGCTTCACACACATCAGTGCAGTCAGTTCACACATTCAGTAGCAAGTCATTAAATGTGTACAGTAATCAAGTGATATGCATGCATGAAAGTGCTATTATCAATGCCATTGTATGTTAAATTCCTTCTAAGATGTGGTACCTCTCATATAGGTGGCACTGAAACGTGTTAAGAGGTGCTTTCTTTTATTTTCCATTTCAGGTCAAGGCCATTACAGCATTCCATAGGAGCTAAGAGAATGAAGCGTTATGCAATGGTCAAAAAGTAGCAAGGCCTAAATTAAAATTTTATCTTCAGTCTTGAGCATCACTTTTTTTAAAAAAGGGGTAGAGAGATTGTATGAAAAGGTTTCAAACGAAGACACATGGGGAAGAAAAGGTTAAGTGAAGTGGCATGTGAATTCTCTCAGGCCAAAGAAAATTGAAAGGAGAGAAGATTGTCCTCAGATCTGTAAATGGCTGTTTTAAAGCCAATGGGGACCAATTATCCCCCTAGTTGGTAAAGACAGAACAAGAAGTACTGAGCTTAAACTACAGAAGGGAAATATAATTTCATATAATGATGATTTTAAGAAAACCCTGAATGATATTTGAACAACGAAGTTGTCAAAAGGCGAGGCAGAAATGCTTTTAGGAGAGCTACTCAGTCATAGGCCTTGATATCTGTTTTTTTAAATCAATAAGTTAGAGATCATGAAATCAATCCTGCTTCTCATGCCCAAGTGAAGAGAATCCTCTAGCCAAGATCATTAGTCCTGTAATTCTGTGAATGAGAATGGGATTGCTGTCTCCTCCACACCCCAACAAGACACAATGAATGCATTTAACTATGGTCCACAACTTTATTTACTTGTGTCTGATTTGCAATGTGCTTAACTGTTTAACTGCCAGTTTCCCACTAGCTCAGTGTGGGTATATGTGTTGCCCTCAGTGACAGCTAGTAGACATCATCTCCTGGTATCTACTGTACTTTGTTCAGGTGATCCCACCATGGCTCCAACCACTGGATCAGTCTCCCCCCCCTTTTTTTCCTTCTTCTCTACAGCTTCTCATAAGGTGTTGTGGCAAATCTTCTATATTTGCACCACCTTGTCCCCACTGTAAAATTAAGTAATTCAATAATGACTTGGCTCTAACAGAATTCTGGATTAAAATATGGGATTGTTAAGGCTAATGCAACACAACTCAGTATTTTAGTACAAGAGTAATTAAACTCATCTTATCTTTGAGGATTCCCATATGGGAGACTGAATATGAGCCAGCAATGCAATGTGGCTGCAAAGAAGGCAAATGCTATTTTGGGCCGCATTAATAGAAGTATAGCTTCCAAATCACGGGAAGTGATAATTCCCCTTTACTCGGCACTGGTTAGGCCTCATCTTGAGTACTGCGTCCAGTTCTGGGCACCACACTTTAAGAAGGATGTAGACAAACTGGAGAGGGTTCAGAGGAGGGCAACAAAGATGATAAAGGGACTGGAAACAAGGCCCTATGAGGAGAGACTGAAAGAACTGGGCATGTTTAGCCTTCAGAAGAGGAGACTGAGAGGAGATATGATAGCACTCTTCCAGTACTTGAAGGGTTGTCACACAGAGGAGGGCCAGGATCTCTTCTTGATCATCCCAGTTTGCAGGACACGGAATAATGGGCTCAAGTTACAGGAACCCAGATTCCACCTAAACATCAGGAAAAATTTCCTGACTGTTATAGCAATAAGACAATGGAACCAATTACCTAGGGAGGTGGTGGACTCTCCCAATCTGGAGGCATTCAAGGTGCAGCTGGACGGCCATCTGTCGGGGATGGTTTGACCTGGATTCCTGCACTGAGCAGGGCGTTGGACTCGATGGCCTTGTAGGCCCCTTCCAGCTCTGCTTTTCTATGATTCTATGGTTCTATGAGACAGAAGAGCCAGGCAATTAGTAATTGGTGATTGGCTCATTGGTACTTTTTACTAATAAAGAATCCAAACAAGGTTTTGCACTTGGGACACCATGGGTCCATTGCCCATATTAGTTTTATAGGGGCAGAATCATAAATCGAATAATAAAAGCAATTAGATGGACCGTAAAACCAGGAATGTGATCAGATAAGGTAACAGGAGAGAGCTCCCCAAATTGTAAATGCAAGAGATGTGTTTTGAGAACACATATTCACCACACAGGATGGAGTCAAATAAATAATTCTTCTGTCACAAACATAATGTATTTTAATGGGACATAAATATATGAAATAAAAATATGCTAGACATTGAAAACTCAGTTCTTCTGGGTTGTCTAGTCACAGATTTTGAGCAGCTTCACTGCAATGTCATTGCCTTGCTGAAATCCTTTGCAGAGTTCTCTGCATTGGTTCTGGTTGAGTTTGGGGCCCAGGTTCACCTGCTGGAAGTTGAACCTGGACAGTTTGTTTAAAGTCCCCTTACGGAGTCAGGTTTGTGTAGCATCTTTTCAGAAGGTGTCCTTGTAAGGGAAGCGTGTCAGGCTCAACTTCTCTGCTTCAACATATTTGCCAGGCACTTCTAGGATAAAATTTCTTGCATCTGCAAGGACTTAGACTCCAGTGTTATAGCACGTGAATCAGGTGAGGTATCCAGAGCACAGCCTGTCCTGTCCAGTTTTCTTGGTTGAATTTCTGTTGGTACAACTCAAGAACATTGACAAGATGCTTGGGCAGGTTCATGCAACCACTTCCATATTAGATCCTTGCCCCTCTTGGTTTATAAAAACTGGCAGGGAGGGGACAGCCAGGTGGGCCATGGAAGTGATTAATGTCTCCTTGCGACAGGAAGTGGTCCCGGGCTGCCTGAACGAGGTGGTGGTGAGACCATTCCTGAAGAGACCTTCACTGTACCTGGAGAATCTTAATAATTTTAGGCCAGTGGCAAATGTTCCTTTCCTTGGCAATGTCCTTGAGCAACCAGCTCCAGACACTCTTGGATGAGCCTGATTATCTGGATCCATTTCAGTCGGGGTTCAGGCTGTTCTTTCCCACTATTTTATCCCACCTACAGTGGGTTTTCCCCTTCAGGTATACCTCTCAGGTATGCTACCAAGCCTCTCAGTAGCATGTGTCCCTTGCGAGGCATGTGGGGTTAACCAAAGCCTTATGTATAATTATAGATGGAAAACAGGCTGTTTAAACACACAAAGAACAAGATTTATTTTGGGAACACAGGTAGGAAATCAGGGTCAGGAAACATATAGGGGTCAAATATGGGCTTCAGGCAAATACAGGTAATTAAATATTTATCTAGATATAGCACTTTTCATACTTCTAACAGACTAATTTCTCAAACCTTCCTATCTCTCTACCTCTGACTTTGCTTCATCCAAGTCCAACAACCTCTGTCTGTCTAACCCCTACTCTAACTCACTGCCCCCCTCTCTTTTTAAAACTCCAGTCACACCTTCTCCTGCCAATCTCACGCAAGCTGCATCTGAACATTCCATTTACTCCAGCTGGCAATCATACACCCCAGGCACACTATATACAAACCTCAGTAGGTATTTCTCCTTTAACTAGAACTAGAATGGTCACAGAGTGCCTTTCCTGACATGAACCTACTCTACATTCATTGTCTAAGGCCCTCCTCCAGGTGCCTCCTCCAAGGGAGGCTCAGAAGGCGGCGACAAGGGAGAAGGCCTTCTCAGTGGTGGCCCCTCAATTATGAAATGATCTCCCTGATGAGGCCTGCCTGGCGCCAACATTATTATCTTTATGGTGCCAGGTTACGACCTTCCTCTTCTCTCAGGCATTTGGCAGCATATGATGATGTTTTAATCAGCTCCTGGATTTTTCTTCTTGTTGATTGTTTAAAATTGTTTTAAATATATGTATGTGTCTCTCTCTATGTCTGCTTATATGTTTGTATGTCTATGGGTTTTTTTAATAATCTATTTTTAAGGCTATAATCTTTGTAAACCACTCAGAGAGCTTCAGCTACTGGGTGGTATAGAAATGCAATAAATAAAATGAAATGAACTAGAGTTGTAAAGTTCCGGGACATTTTGAAGCCATGGAAAAACCTTGGTTTTTTCCATCCCCCCCCCCCCGCCCCTGGGAAAAGGATGAAAATTTTGGGAAAAAATGAAAATATGCAATACTTTGTTTTTCAGTGCTCTGTACAGATCTAAAGTCACTTTGTGACTTTTTTTGCAGGATTTTGGACAGCCTTCCCCAACCCAGCACCCTCCAAATGTTTTGGACTTCAGCTCCCATCAGTCCCAGGCAGCATGGCCAATGGTGAGGAATGTTGGGAGTTGTAGTCCAAAACGTTTGGAGTGACCAGGTTGTATAATTGGTTTGCTCATAAAATTATCTTTACATTTTTAAATTAAAAACTTTTAAGGGTAAATTCAGTAAATTTGTATGTATTGTCTACATAAACTATACTTTTAAATTTATTGTACCGAAAATGATAATTTTATGAGCAAAGCAATTCATACATAATATATATTTAGGTTCATATTTTATGTCTGACCAAAGGGAACTTCAGCAAGTAGTCCCTGGAACATCTGAATCATCCTAGAAGCCAGAAGAAGCAGGAAGAACTGGAGGCAGAGGAAGACTGGTATATAGTAGTTGTTCCTGTTTGTAAGGAGGTTTAGAGACATTCCTAAGTCTGTTCCTATACATGGGATGGAGTTTAGAGAAGTCTGATCTGAAGGCAAAGCTATTGACATGTTGTTTAACTGAGAAAGACTCTCTCACCAATTAGGAATGGTACTAAGCAACCATATTTAATTTAATCTCAACCTATTATTTGAAGAGTGACATTTTATTTTCATTTCTAAATATTTACTGTTAATAAACATCTTATAATTTTTCTTTTCATTTTGAAAGGTGGTGTCAATCCCATGTAGGGATGTGCGAGATTTTCGTTCGGAGTGTGGAAATCCGGCGAACTAGCCAGGCATGACCCCCCCGAACTCTGTCCCACTTACCTTCTTCCCTGGCTCGACTCGCATTTTCCTGAGTCGAGCCAGGGAAGTGACTTCTGGGTTCCCTGCAGGCTGATGTTCACATAGAAAATGCCGTAAGATACGCCAAAAGCGGCCGCAATTTGCATAACTTCCACAAATTGCAGCCGCTGTTGATGTATCTTACGGCATTCTCTATGCAAAAAGCGGCCCGCCGGGAACCCAGAAGTCCAACGAGCGGTGAGGCACACATCTGCTTTCAGCCTGGCTCAGCAGGCACAGCAGCGGTGTCCGTCGAGCCGGAGGAGGGTCGGGTCTCTGCAGATCACCCACCCCTAGCTCCCATGCCTATGTCATAGGAACCAGGCTATTGAGTTTATTCTAGTGGCTGCAGTTACAGGTTTTATAGCTGAGGCAGTATTCCCTAGTAGTGATGTTTAATTGGGAACTTTATTAAATACTGTGGCAGTGAGTTCCATAGACTCAAGCTACAAAGTAATTTTTTTAAAAGCATTGGTGGGATGCAAGAGAACATGCTTTCCTGTTACATCTATTGGCAGTGGCAGGATAACTCACTATGTTTCTTTCACATGTGGTTTTTAGATTAGAACTACATTAATTGACTGCTACACATTCAGCCAGAACAAGTTCAGAACCACAGGACTCAATAGAACAAAACCCAAACTGTCAATAATGAATATCTTCCATATTATGATATGGTTACTCTACTTGCACCTTGGGAAACTGAGCATGACTGAGAACATCGCTAAATGCATATCAGTAAAATATGCACTGGATCAATAATTTTAATAAGGAATGGAAGAAATAACACTTTTTTTTGGAATCTTACAGAGAGAATTTAAAAAGCATTTCCCCCCATGGCTTCATTATTTACAGAAATTTTACATGTATAAAAGTTTGATTACATAGTTTTTTAGAAATCGTTTGTGGGGAGTAAAGGCTGTGCAGCAATATATCAATACCTTGTTCAAAATATTTTATTCATTCTATAAGAAAATATTTCATAATCCAAAGCTGTTCAATTTTTCAGAAAAAAACAAAACAGCCCCCGGGGGGGGGGAGGCAGGGGGGAACAGGGGTGTCCTCCCATTTTTTCCTAGGCCTTCACATTTCTACCTGCCACACAGCTGCAATGTCAGCGTCAGCGCTCAGTAATATGGAGCTAAGAAAAATGCCACTGGTTTTTGTTGGGGCTGGACTTGTAGGCTCTTTTCCTGCATAGGGGTTTTGGTATAGCTGGCTCAGCCAGCACTGGGCTGAGTCGTTCTTCAGAGCACTGGAAACCAGGTAGTAAAAGCCAACTGGCAAGGGTTTTTCAGTGCTGTTGCACATCTCTTCTAGCTGTGGACAAACGTTGGTCCTTGAGCCAGTTCATATGCAGTTCAGTCTTAGTTCCTCATCTACACCACATGTTGATTGACTGTGATACCTAACTTTTTACTGTGTATTTCTATTGTATTTGCTTTTGGTAAGCCAGCTTGGGCACATACTATGTAGAAAGCTGGGGGGTATAAATTTAATAAAGATAAAGAAGAACAAGATGCCTTAATTATATATCTCCTATAAAAGTGTAGTTTACATCTCACCACTTTATATGTATTCATTCAGGCATTTAATTAATCAATCATAGTCAGCCTATGATTTCCTAATTTTTTTCAGCCCAATCCAACAATTCATAAGACTCATGCCAACTGCAGTCTTTGCCTCTGCACTTGTTCTGGTGTCTCCTATCCTTTGTATACTTCATAGACCTGATTAAAGATACTCCATTGTATTCTGACAGCCATTAATGAAGTGTTTCAATCAAAGCAAGAGTTAACTGCAGCAGCACTGGTCGCAGAATGCCCAGTTGGGGAACTACTCCCCCAATACCTCCCCACATTTGACACAGAGCCACACATAATTACTTTCTGTATTTGAACTCACTCACAGTCAAATAGCTACCTAACGCATAGAAAGTACTCCCCTTTAATCCACCTCTCTTCCATTTCTTTTGTGCAGTGAACTGAATGAAGAGTCTTATCAAAGCCAAGATACACCTCTTTAAGTACATTGCTTGGCCTTGAACTAAGAAATAATAAGACCTTTGCAATATTTGTCCTGCTTTCCCCCATATATATAATTTGTATGGAGAATCATACCAGTATTACTCACAACGATTTCCAAGCCCCTCCTGCTGAGCTTGGCCCACAAACACAAAAGGGTAAACAACCTCTTTAAGAGGGAGCAGAGGTTGATTCACTCTGGGTTAAAAAAGCACATGTTGTTGCCTTAAAGTTGTAGCAAGCATCCATTTTAGAGCAGGGATTGGAACCTCCAGTCTGCAGAGGTTCACCATCTGGCCCATGGAGGCTTGTGCTCTCCCCTCAAGCCTCATTCCTTCCCCAAGCCCCATGACCTCCGCAACAAGCCGTGATGTCCTCCATGACCATGCCCCCTGATGTCATTTGGCCCATGAAGGACTGGGTAGTGGTCATCTAGCCTCCCACCTGAAACTAGTTCCCTACCCCTGGTCTAGAGTAAGTGCAGGGACTTATCCAGATTGGGACCATAGCATGGTGGGTAAGGGGCCTTTAACCCACTGGTCCTGATCCAGATCACCCCCCATGGCTCCAATTTATAATGTTCCAAATGTAAGGTGACCATTTTTTTCAAATTTAAAACCAGGACATTTATTTATTTATTTAATTTCTATACTGCCCCACAGCCAAAGCTCTCTGGGCGGTTCACAACAGTTTGTACATAAAACAACAATAAAAACATACAAAATAGTTAAAAAGATTAAAAACCAAATTAAAAAGCACAGTTTAAAATACAGTCCTAAAGTTAATAAAACTAAGTCTACAGGTGACAATTCCCCCCCCCCATGCTATTTTGAGCTCTTAACTATTGAATGCCTTGGCATAGAGGGAAGTCTTAACCTGGCGCCAAAAATATAGTAAGGTTGGCGCCAGGCGAGTCTCAGTGGGGAGATAATTCCATAATTGGGGGGCTACCACTGAGAAGGCCCTCCTCCTTGTTGTTACCAACTGAGCCTCTCTTGGAGGTGGCAGTTGTAGGAGGGCCCCAGATGTTGAGTGTAGTGTCCGGGTAGATTGCGGTTGGGAGAGATGAGATGTTCCATCAGGTATTGTGGTCCTAAGCTGTGTAGGGCTTTATAGGTTAGAACTGGCTGGTTGGGGATGTTGGGAGTTGTAGTCCGACACATCCAGAGGTTGAGAACGGCTGCGCTAGCGACAATCGTGTCTTAGCTTTGCCTGCAGTCCAATGTGCCTTGAGCTCGACTGCCTGCCACACACTGCTCCTCCTCCTTAGTGCGAGCTGCACGGCTTCGCTCTCCCCATCCAGTCTTCTTAGCGCTTTAAGAAAAGGCTGATCCTGCTAAGCCCGCCCCTAACCTCCACGGCCCGCCTCCTTCAGGTCCCATCCTAATTGGCTGACCAGGGCATGAATATGTATGCCCTGACCTGTGTGAATGAGCCGCTGTCCCCTCCCTCGCCACCATGCAGAGAGGCTCAGTGTGCATGTGGGTCTCCTCTCAGCTGCCTCCGCCGTTGCCACCAGTGGCAGACCCCCGTCTCGCATCCCGGCGTGGTCCTGTCGCAGAGCGTGTGGGGGGGTCTGTTTCCCTTCGGTGCCTGCCCGGGTCTTCATGCTCCCACCCGGCGCGCTGGTGCCCGGCCTGGCCCGTCTCCGCACTGCCTCTTGCCACCCACCCGTGTGTCAGCTCCGCCGTTTCGTCTGCTTGCCCGGGGTTCGGCGCCCACCAGAGAAATGCAGGGCCTGTCTGGCTGGATGGTGCTGCTGGTGCTTGGCAGCTGGCTCTGACTGCGGGCGAAGGGCGCTGTGCCCCTGCCTGATTTCTACCCCTTCAGGCTTGCGCAGGGGGATGCAGCTACCCTGCAGCAAGACGACAATGGCTCTGGGCTCTGGCCCATCGCCGTGAAGTTCCCTTTCTTTGGCATGGCTCACACAGTGCTCTAGACTACGTCAGTAGTCGCCCTGTCTAAGAGCTAAGAAGAGCACGGCAGCAGCTCTGCATGGGGCTTGGCTCACCCCCCCCCCCGAGGTTTCTTAACGCGGAGAATCTTATGAGAAATAAACAAGCCGCGTTCAGTTTTTTACAAAAAATTAAAAACTATATATAGTTTACTAAAAACGGGACAAAATTGACATTTATATTAAAAAGAAGGGACAGTCAGGAAATATGAAAAAAATGGGATTGTCCCTTTTAAAACGGTACATATGGTCAGCCCAGTCCTGGTGAAGCAACGAGGTGCGCCATGAAAACGGCGGAGCGAAAAGCTCGAGTAACCGAGAGAGCGCGGAGCTCTGAGGGCCAGTGTCACGGTCCGAAGATGCCAGATCACTGGTGCCTGTCTTGTGCTGCGGAGGGCCTTTTATAGTCCGAAGCTAACACCGAATTGGTCGATTTTGGCGGGCTCTGTGTGATGACGTCATCATCAAGTTCCCATGGTCGGGCTGTACATACTGCGCGGGAGTATTATCGAAGAGTCGCCGCGGCCACAATATAGTGAGAGTGCGTGTGCTGAATGCCGAGTATTGCCGAGATCCAGCGACGAGAACCGTCGTGTAAAATTAAACTAAAACTAGGATAAATTAATAAAATTGATTTAGGCTGGTTTATCAAGGATTGATTTGATGTACTCAATCTTTTGATAAATTAATAATTTTTGATTTTGTAGTCCTAAACTGTACTGGTTACATCTCACAACTAACCAGGACAATGTCCCAACAACCAGTACTGAACTAGTAAAACCAGTACATATGGTCACCTTATCCAAACGGTAGTGATCTATCCTAAATGTGGAGGGTATAAATTCAATAATAAAAGCCTAACCTACCTCACAGGGTTGTTGTGAGGATAAAACAGAGAGGAGGAGGATTATTATGTAAGCTGTCTTCTTGGGTTCCTTGCAGGAAAAAAGGCGGGGTATAAATATAATAAATAAATAAATAAATAAGAATAAATAATGAGCCAGTTTTTGTGCCAGGTCTCTTGAGTTCAAGTTCACCTCTCCATTCTCTTGGCCACACAGGTTCTCGAGCACTGGGGCTGGAAAAAGTAGAGTAGCATCTCATTTATATTACTACTACCATTGGAATATAATTATTTTATTGTTTTAATGTTTATACTGTGCAATCAAAGTACATGTTGCTTTAGAATGGCCTCCCCCAGCCCGGTGCCCTTGATGTTCTGGACTTTAACTCCTAGGCAGCATGGCCTATGATAAGGAATGCTGGGAGTTGTCCAAAACATCTGGAGGGCACCAGGGGGCAATCTACACTGAATGGTTATTGCAGTACTGGATTGCTTTTGTGACTTGTTGCGGGGCACACGACGCACTCACTTTTCAGTTCTGGTTGCATTTGTCTTGCATTATTAGGGATGTGCGCAAAAATCGATAGGCGGTGGAAGCGGTGGCGATTCGGGTGAACTTGCCCCGTTCGACCCTCCGAGCCCTGCTGAACTTACCTTTCCCCTGCTCGGCTCATGTCCTCACAAGACGAGCCGGTGAAAGGAAGTTCAGGGTCCCCGGCGCTACTCCTCCAGGTCCCAGGCACTACATATTTTATGTAGAAAACAGGGGAAACCACCTCAAAGTGGCCGTGATTTGCGTAAGTGGCGCTTTAAGGTGGTTTCCCCTGTTTTCTATCTAAAATACATAATGCCGGGGACCCGGAAGAGTAGCGCCAGGGACCTGGAAGTGTGGCGAGCAGCTCGGCAACTGCCTCAGCTGGTGGTCGCCGAGCAGCTCTGGACGATCCGGATGCGGTGGGGTGATTGCTTGACATCCCTAAATTATTGTTCTTCTTTTCTTCTGTAATTTCCTGGACTACCTTTATTACAATTTTTCCTGTTATTGTGATTCACTATCACAGTACGTGGCTATGTGTGTTCTCACTGGGCGCTGTCATTGCCTGTCTTGATGTGGCTACGAAATTGTCCTAAGCGATCTTAGCCAATTGTTTTCAAGGGGTGGGGAGCATTCAGCTTTTGTCTCCCAAACCTGTACCAGGGCTTCGGCAAAGCAGAGATTGCTTTCCCACCTCTCTCCCTCTCCCCACATGGCTTCTCTCTCTTGCAAAGAGAACTGAAGACGAGTAACTGCTTCCCCCCCTCTCCTCACTTTTGAAAAAATAAAGTTTTGAATGCCCCTTTCAGCCCCCTGCCCCAAAGTACAACTAGCTGTAAATGAGCCACAATGCATGTCTACTCAGAAGTAAATCACATTATCTTCAATGGCCTTACTCAATGGCACTTATGCTTGGGAAACTCAGCATGGGAGGAAGACAGCTTTGGGAAATTGGTTTTGGATGGAGGGGAATGTGCATGCTGATCCTACTGGCTTCACCCCATGGGAGGATGGTGGTGGTGGTGGCAGCGGCAGCAGCACCGCCTCCTCCCTTCTCCTTCTCCATGATTTTTTGTGAGGGAGCAGGAGGAACTTCTTCCTCCTCCTCCTTTTTTAAAAAAACAATCTCGTTCCTGCTCTCCTGCGCTCCTACGCATAGATGATGAACCAAACCCCCCTTCTCTTAAAGGGTCATTTCCCCTCATCACCCAGTATTACCGCTACGGAGTTTCGGTGTGGGGTGGAAAAACGGAATGACTACAGTACATTTAATGAGAGCAGGCACTCACTGTGAATAGTGACTGCGGGACGTGAATATAGCAGTACTGTAAATGCTAACTTGATGATATACCGCAGTGATGGCGAACCTATGGCACGGGTGCCACAGCTGGCACGCGGGGACCTCTCTGTGGGCACTCGAGCCATTGGTCACCAGATCGCGAAAAGACCGTCCCCTTCTGCAAAACACTAATGATCTTGTTCTTTCTCACAGTGTGGAACAGAATGATTTTATTCTAGAATTCCTGTTACAAGATTCTTTTCTACATTGTTATCACATTTAAAAGATTTTGAAGAATGATGCACAGAGCATGGCTTGGATATAAAGCCCTAACAGTTGACCTGAGTGCTGCATGTGTTGCTCTCAAACTAACGGAGTATGAGCCAAGGTTTGACAAATTATCAGCATGCATGCAATAGCAAAAATCACATTAATTGTGCAAAAGCATGCCCAATGCAAACTTTTACCTAATGCAGTGTTTGCAGTCCAAGACATAAAGTGTTTAAAATGTGTTAAGCATGTTTTGTTTTCTTGTTTATCTTGCTCATCCTAGTATAGGTTGACTTTTACTTTTACTAATCCGACACCTGTAGAAGCAGGGAAAGGACCCGGGGTAAAGCTTGCCCCATACTATTTCAGTCTGGCATATAATCATATTACAAGTTGAGAATCCCTTATCCAAAAATACGTGTGCCTAATTATTTAAAAAGTTTGTATAAATTCCCTTCAGGCTATGTGCACAGTGTAGTACTATAATAATTTTTTGAGTTGATTTTTTTTTCAACAAAAAACTGTATCATCTGTTATTGTGTTTTTCTTTTAAGACAAAAGATGTGAATTAGTTCGGACAACTGTATGAGTTGTTTTTCTAAAACTAAAACCTCGGTATTCAGGTTTAATTGCAGTGTTGGCACTTTGAAATAAATAAGTTGGTTTTGTGTTGCAGTTTGGGGACTCGGGCTCAAAAAGGTTCGCCATCACTGATATACCGTGTAGTGTAGATCTGGCCCAGGTTGGGGAAGGCTGCTTTAGAGAATTGCAAAAGCAAAAAAGTTGAGTCTTTGCTTCCATACACTTAACTTACAATCTAAATTTCTAAATTAATGGCAAATATAGTTTCCCTCTGGAGTGAAATCTACTTAGGATGATGGAATGGAACTAACAGGATGAGTATGAGAAAATCAAGGCAGCCTGGTGGCTATTTCATTAAGATAGAACACAGAGTGGGTTTTCTAGCCTGTTTGATTGTTTTGAAGCTGTGTCTTTTGCTTCCTTATTTTAGCAGTCAGACACAGGGCTACTTGCCGTATGAGAGTGGGAGAGGTCTGGGGAAACAGATGCTTGAACT
Organism: Shinisaurus crocodilurus; assembly: GCA_021292165.1. NCBI lineage: Eukaryota > Metazoa > Chordata > Lepidosauria > Squamata > Shinisauridae > Shinisaurus > Shinisaurus crocodilurus. The sequence continues at coordinate 146,583,727 of CM037878.1, read as the reverse complement.
TACTGTTCTGGATGTTGAAAGAAGCTGCCTAAAAGCAGCCTCCTGCCAGGCTCTGAAGTTGCTAGGCCCTGTGGCTTGCACTGATACTGCCTTGAGACTAGAACTGCTGAGGGTGCCCCCCCCCCACAACTTACTATTCATTCCTAAATAAATGAATAAATGAATTTTACAGAGGAATTATGATGACTATCTAGAGCAGCCTTCCCCAACCTGGCTCCCTCCAGATATGCTGGACTACAATTCCCTGTGTCCCTCAGCCAGCCATGGGAGTTGTAGTCCGACACATCTGGAGTGTACCAGGTTAGGGAAGGCTGAACTATTGCTTTCTCCACTGGCCCTTCATAAATGGCCCACCACTCAGGGAAAGCAAGGAGTCAAATAATGGTTTCCTATATCAGAGGTTGTATTCTAGGACAATGCAACCACTTTGTTCAATAAAATATGTATAGTGCCTACTGCCATACAATACCATTTCTGGGTCTTTAACTGATTTCATCCTCCATTCAGTTCCTCCAGGAAACTTGTGAAAACATCAATGCAGGTAAAAGGCCAGTCAGTTCAAGCAAAGCAAATGCTCCTTTTGCTTCGGGGCATGGGCTGCCTCTCATAGCCACTTCCAGAATAATAAAGCTCTGAAGAAATCAATTCTCCACATAAGTCCAGAATAAATAACAGAAATGTTTACTGCACAGTGACTATCAAAAGGATGATAATGCTATGCTCTGGAGACTGATGTCTATATGGTCTTCTTGTAATCAGTTCATAACAGCTCCTTAAACAAAATCATGTATACTAAATACATAACAAACACATAACATTTTCAGCAGCATATTCCTAATTTGTTCCTCTGGACATTCACAATTTTTGGAATGTTTGCTGTTTTTATTACCACATCAGTTTTTATTATATAAATATTATTGTTGTCCATCACCTTGGGAGGGATCCTACCCTGAAGGGCAGCCTTGAAATATTTTAAATAAGTAAATCAAATCCCATGTCATTACTTTGTCAAAACTGAATTGAAACCAAAATATTTCTCCGTTGAGACAACGCTTCTCATTCATGGAAGGAAGCTGAAATTATTTTCTGGCCTCTTCCAAACTATTCATTATCCCTTGTGAGTCCTCCAAAATCTTTACTCAAATAATTTCCCAAAGTTTGTTTGCTTGTTTTTTACTCCCCCAGAAGCTGCAATGGGAAATACATGTTCAACTTTTATATGCCGTTCCCAATACAAAAATAAATCTTTGTGATACAAATACTAACCTTCAATATAGAAGACAAGCCAACCAGGAATCTCAAAAACAAATGGTGGGTCAATGCTGCTGCTGCTGCTCACCAAATGTGACAGAGTAGAGGCCTTCTGTGGAGTGATTAGATTCAGCTGCTCATCCATGTTACAAAGATCAAATGCTGCAGCATACATCTTTTCACATGAGACTTATGAACCTAAAGAAACCCACAGAATTTTAGAGGCAAGAAGAACTCTCACTTCCCCAAAGCATGTGGCAGTCTTATAGGTCTGTACATGACTCTTGTGATAGTTATCAAAATTCAGTTAAGTCCTTTCTATCGTTTAATCCTATAGAGACACATGGAATGGAGTTTGTGTAGCCAAAATACTTCCTCCTGAGCCAGTAACAAATCCAAGGGCAGATTTTAACACACACATCCATGGGGGCTGGGGCTGGGAACTGGTGAGGGAAGCCACATGTGCTCACACTAGCATAGGAAAACAGACAAGCCTCAGCTACATGCTATGCAAGAAGCATAACCATGGTGACCCTCTGGGGCGCCAGATTAAAGGACAGGGGTAAGGACTCTTCTGAAGCACCCCGAGGTATGTCACAGCTATGTAGCCATGCAGACCAGCCCATCAAGACTGGCACCTTGAATTTGTGTCTCTGCATTTTTACTTTCTGGTACTCCCTCAAATGTGAAAGAAACTGAGGACTGCAGTGAAACAAAACAGAAAAGGAAGAAGCAGGAGTAAAAAAGAGTACCATTTTGGAATACCAGTGATGATGTCACTGTGGGTTCCTCAATAACATTCTACATCTCAGCTCTACCGTAACGCCATATAAAATGATGGCTGTAGGCTAGCATTTTCTGAATAGAAATATTCATATTTGCATTAAATCTGGAGTCTTCCGGACATTTTTAGGTTTATTCTTTTCAATCATCATCATCATCATCATCATCATCATCTATTAGATTTATATCCCGCCTTTTTTCCTGCAAGGAACCCAAGGCGGCTTACATAATCCTCCTCCTCCTCCTCCTCTTCTCCATTTGATCCTCACAACAACCCTGTGAGGTAGATTAGGCTGAGAGTCAGTGACTGGCCCAAAGTCACCCAGTGATTTTCATGGCCGAGCGGGGACTAGAACCCAGATCTCCCGAGTCCCAGTTCAACAATCTCACCACTACGCCACACTGGCTTCTCACAATAATTTCTCACAATAAGGAACATGAGTTTTCCATATTCTAAATATGTTTGGGCAAACCTAAGATATAGATCATGTGATTACAAGCTAGAAAGCTTCTGCTAGAACAGCTGTGCTAAAAGTTCTCTAATTTAGAAATTTTCCTCAACATGAACACATTTTCAACAGCTGAACAAATCACTAAAAAATATATTCTGCTCAGCAGTTATATGATTTCAATGTATTATGTTGTTGTTGTTGTTGTTGTTTCCATTCCGCTTGCTAGTACTTGTCTTCAGGATCAAACACCACATTGCATTAAATACTGAGGATAGAGCTCCATATGTGGTTTTTTCTTTACTCAAAAGTAAGCATAGTAGGGTGCGTGCGATTTGCACTGGGGACACAGTGTTCAGAGGGGGGAGATTTAATCCTTTGCTTCCCAGCCATGCACCACTCCCTAGAATCACCTCTCCAGTATGGCACAGATATATTTTTTAAAAAAAACCTCATAGGCACCAATGGGAGGACTTTTTGCTATCTCTAATTGCCATGTGGGACGGTCTATGGAGGGAGCACCATTGGGAAGGGAAGGACTGATGCTCCCATTGCTTTGTGTTGCAGTCCAGATCCAGATGGGGGCACACAAAATGTTTGATCATCAGTGGCATTTCCCTTTTGCTTCATCACCCTTGTGGCCTGTGGCTCACGCTGGCTCAGCTTGTCTGGGCGTGGAAAGCTAAGCAGGGTCAGGCCTGGTTATTACTTGGATGGGAGAGGCCAAATTATTAGGCGCCCCCCCTCGCCGTGGGGGGGGCCCTCCGGAGCAAAGCAGCCCTGCTTTGCAACACCCCCGCGCGCGTGCGCGACCGCTCGCCCGTCCGCCAACCACCTACCTTCCCACCGCCCACCGTGCTGGCGCCGCCTCCTCCTCGACGCGATGGGACGAAGGTAGGTAGATGGTTGGCGGGCGCGCGCGCGGGGGGGGCGGTTGCTGCTGCGGCGGCCGGCAAGCGGGCGGGGAGGAGCGGCGGAGGCGGCAGGCAGGGCAGGAGCGCGCCGGAGGCGAGGAAGGGGCGCAGAGTTTGCGCCCTCTTCCGCCACGCGCCCTAGGCAGCCGCCTGGGTCTGCCTAGCGGTAGCGCCGGCCCTGGATGGGAGACCCCTCCTCTAGTTCCCTGCATTGAGCAGGGGGTTGGACTCGATGGCCTTGTAGGCCCCTTCCAACTCTATGATCTATGAACCTTGACTGTTGTTTAGTTCATCTGGCTGTGGTTTTGTTTAAGGGAATCCATGACATCATCATATAGATGTAGCATCATGACAGCATCAACAAGGTCACATGGGTCTCCCAGCTAATCAGATTAAATGACTATGAGAACAAATGCAAAGGCAAACAGCATGGAAAGAATGCAAGTATGCTGGCAATGGATGTTGCAAATCTCCTAAAACTGGAGTGGAGGTAATTTTCAACACTCATGAAAATGAGCAGGAAATAAGATAAGTCATTTCAACTCAGCTCTAATTATAACAGGCATTTCCCTGATATAAATCAGTTACCTACTTTTGTTTGTTTCTTTTAGTTCTAATGAGCACATCACTTTAAGAGTCATATATAGGAGCAAAGCTATACATAGATAAGCTCTAATCTTTTCAAGTGTTATCTGATGTTTACACTACTAGGCTCATTAGGAAGTTCATTCCTGAAAGAGAGAGCTTTCTATCAAGTATCAAACTGTAAATAACTTTAAACAGGGTGGCTAATCAGTCAATCGGATCTTTTGTTTCCCAGCTTTTGTAAAGCATGGCTGTTTTGTATCCTATGCAAGTTAGCTGCAAACCACATTGACATTTCCTGATCTTTTGGCATTGTTAGAGGCTCCGCTGAATGCGGCCCTGCCAGGGAATTCATTGCCCTCTAAATAAGTCACAACCTCCCCAATAGCATTGGCCAAAAGAGCATTTCACTAAGGGGGTAGTCATTGATCAAAATAAAGGGCTTGTTTCCTTCCAAAAGAGATCTTATTGACAGATCCTAACACATGTCAAATGAGCAGCTGATCCTGGGAGTAGTGGTTTTCTCATTTAAAAATCATTACTGGAATAAAGCAAAGACATGGAGAAATATTATTTTTTGTATTTGTTTGCTTAGATGGTATAACTTAAGAGAGCTTCGGCTATTGGGCAGTATAGAAATGCAATAAATAAATAAACTTATTCCTGTGTTTATGGCATATTTTCAAAACCATTGGCTTAGCACTTCCACAAGCCCACAGTTTCAATGGTGAAAGTCTGATATTTCTAATTTCTTTCCTGTTTGATTTTCTTTGTATTCTATGTGTAAATTGGAATTCTCTTCTCCCTGCAGTGTGAAAGGTGCCATTCTTGATGGTGTTTAGACACTTCTTGAAAACTTCTCTGTATACCAGGCATTTGCTGATTTTAATACCTAATACCTTTAATACTTGTTTTTTATACACCACCCTGTGATTTGATAATGAAGGCTGGTATTTCGATATTTTAAATAATAATAATAATAATAATAATAATAATAATAATAATAATAATAATAACAACAACAACAACAACAACAATGATCACTGCCATTATGGTACTTGGGAGTTATGGTAGGAAATAATTATTCAATATTAACATATAAAAATACTGCCCGTACAAGCAAAAGCTTCTGCCAACAGTGATATTTAATAATAGTTCCCCCCAAAATTTAGCTTGATAAAATTAGAGTTTTCATGAAAAGTTCACCTGAAGTGAAACAGGAAACAAAGAACTTAGAAATATCAGATATTAACCATAGAAAGTGCGAGTTTGTGGAGGTGCTAAGCCAATGGTTTTGATTGAATATGCCCTTTTATTGCATGTGTATAGGTGAGATAATGAAGAGTCACACAGTATATATGGTATAATATCAGGGCCACATTTATTGAAACAAAGATCTGTGAAGGGCGAAGTGTGGTACTAATCTACTCCTGGCCATTGGCCGGGTAAAAAACCAATATTTGGGTGAAGCCATCCTAACCAAATCGGAGGCGGGATGCCCCACCACCGTCCAGTTGCACTCCATCTGGAGCTGGAGGGCCTTACCAGCGTCGCCTCCCATTGGCGCCACGAGACAGCCAGTGTAGGTGAGAAAAGGTAGAACCCCAAAGGGTAACCGCCAGTCACCTTGAAAAGGTGCCACTGGATGCTCACCAGGACCCGAAGCCCCGCTGCTTAATTCCGCACTTCCCGCCATACAGCACTGGTGAAGCTAAGAGAGTATGCACCTAGTCAATGCTGGGATGAGGAAGCACAAGGAGTCCTGTGTAGAATGTGCCCCTGGCCGGGCAGGTCACAGCTACTGCAGGCAGGCATGAACCAAGGGCCTTGGAGTTCAAGCACTCATTCCTGACTGTCTGCCAGGGCCCAGGGCATCCAGTTGGAAGAGGGAATTTTCAAGCCGTTCAAAATGGGATACAATCAACATACAACAGAACCTTCCTGGTGCTGGGGAATAATGTGGACCTAGGGAACCCAAAGGCCCAACCCTAGGTTGCCCTAAGGTCTGCTGGATTCATTCAGTTGAAGCACTTATTGTGTAAGGATATGAACCAATCTGTCTATTTCTGGTCCATGTTTTAGAACCAGCAATTTTCAAGCTCAATTAAAATATCTGAAATTCACTTTGAAGCTTGTTTTGGCTAGCTCCCATTTTTGTTTTCAACCTGTTTTTCAACTCATTCAAATGGGGAAAGTGCACATTTCTGTGCATATATTTTTTTCCCAAAAGTGCATACTTCCCCCCACAGACTAAAGTGTAAAAATGCACATTATTTCAAACTGATCATTTTTCAAAAAAAATAATAATACTCATTTTTTAAATGTGATTGCAAAATCGGGAATTTGTGAACATTTCTCGAAATAAAATGCTCCTGTTTGCATTTGTATCTGGGATTGTGAATGGGACTTGCGTGCATAGAGGAGAAATAACGACACAGACACAGTTGTAGGGTACAAATTGTGGTAAAAGTAATGGGCCACATGAATAAACAATTGGAGATCTACGAAGGGAAAAAGTGCAGGTACTAATTACATCGGCTATCAGCCGGTCGCCATTGCTATAGGGCGAAACATGATCCAGCAAAGGAGGGTGACGCCATCAAAGTCATCCCCTCCTTGCTTAACACCACACGGTGCTGGAAGGTCTTTCCTGCAGTCAGCCTCGCACGGGCCATGAGGCGCCGATACAGGTGAAGAAGGAAGACCTCAGAGACATGCCTTATCTCCCCAAAACCGAGCCGTGAGGCATCGGCAGCGGGAGCCTCGGGCACGCCTCTCACCTGAAAGGTGCCATAGGATGATCACCGAGCCCCTAAAACTGCCTAATCCCGCACTTAACCGCCAATGTGACCAAATTGAAAATGCCACTAAGTACCCAAATCCTGAAATACAGTGTAGAGTAGGCGAAACACGAACATTGCCCCAGGCCAATCAGGACAATGAACCAAAATTGCTACTCGGCCCCTGGAAACAGGCGACCAGTAAAACCTACACTGCAAACAGGGATGGGAGGGAAGGAGCCGTGTCAGAAAGGAGGCAGAGGGAGAGGGCGTGCGAGCCTAATAACGGCTCCACCGCCCCTCCCACTCTGCCTCCTGATTGGTGGGTAATGAATCAGGCCATTGTGGTCTGATCCGTTATTCCCCCGCACGCAAATTGTTCCCCCTCGCCACAGCTATGCATGGCTGGGAGGGGCAATTTGTGAACAGAAACAAAGTTCTCGTATATCCCTAATGTCCCATCTCATTTCTATGGCTCCTGTTTTATAACTTTCATGCAGAACCTGTAATGTACACACACACACACACACACGTGTACGTGTGTGTGTGTGTGTGTGTGTGTGTGTCTGTGGGGGCATTTTACTACCCCAAGCCATTTCTCAGTGTATCCTGGGGTGGTAAAATGCCCCACAAACAACTGTGTATCTGTGGTGTCACAAAAAGTATGTTTTACACATGAAATATTAGAGAAATATCATAAACCGTCAAGGTAACACTTTAGGTTGAATGTTATTATTACTAAGAACTAACATTTTTGGTCTTGTGATGTATTTTTCTAGCTCCATTAATAAATCTGTCTCTGGTTAAGTAAATGTTCCTGAATGAAATACCATGGTTTGTGCCAACTTACTAACACCGAGACTACTTTAGCCTGCTTCCCTAGACCATTTGTTGTTGTTGTTCTTGTTGTTGTTGTTGTTTGTAAAAACTATGGGGACATTTTATACCCCCAAAACGTTGCTTAGTTTGGGGACACAAATACATCCCAATGGAAAAATCAAAAGATTCTGGGGATATTTTATGCCCCAGATGTGTTTCTGTTTCCAAAAAGAAACAAAAGTGGTAAGAGGCTGAAATTTGGGGATATTATGCAGGTGACCAGAGACAACAAGGCTATGAGAGGACAAAGTTGTAGGTTTACTTCTATGTAAATTCTTCAATGTTTACTGCATTTGGAATACCTCTGTACCCCCACCTTATTGGAACAAGTAGACCCAATATATATCTATTTTATACATATTTACCTATTGTCTCTAAAAAGGAATGTATTTTTGTTACATTTAAACTGCCAAGAACTGTGCCACATGTGCAGAAGTACAAAATTCAGTGGAATTTGGTCCATACATGTCAGCATGGTGCAGATCAGGTCATTTCATACAGGAAATTGCAAATATTGAATTCCTCAAATACCCCAACCCTGTGCCCAGTTCAACTCCAGGTTCATTGGAGGCAGAACTTTGCCAGTACTCAGACTTGGGGCAGCCAACAGTGGGGACAATGTTCCAAAGTATAGGATATTTAAAATATACCACAAGCTCTCAGTACGACCTTGGACAGAAAAGCAGGGGAGTTGTCAAGCTCTTGATAGACCACAATATGTGGCTTTGTGGGTGATGGGTCTACTCTATGTAGTGGCCGTTTTGTGTGCTTGCACCTTGAATACATGCCTAAGGGTGAAATCATATGGGGATTTTCTGACCTTGTATCTGGGAATCCAAAAAATCCTATGGCTATCTAGATGCTGTCCAGCAGCCATAGGATTGCGCTGTAAGACAGTATGGGTCAAAGTCCTTCAAGCCAACATCAGGTATAAGTAACCATCACATTCAAATAGAAAAGTGTGGGTGCACAGAATAAAAATAAATAAATAAACAAGAATCCAAATGTACACTTCAGCTGGAAGTGAGGCATAAACTACAAAGACTTCAATCTGATATTTGGCCTGCTGACTTCATAGGACTTTACTGTGTTAAATCCAGCCACTGGCTTATAGTTTTATTGGACTGCAAATTATATTCAGAGAGTGAAATGGCAGAACCTGCATGGGATGTATCAGGAATTCAGTCTCTGTAAATTTCTATATAAAGTGACCTGATCCGCAACTCCCAGGCATGTGCATCAGCATGTAGCTGTCCACTGGATTTTCCACTTCTTTGAACATTGCGACACAGTTCTCAGCTCAAAAAAATTATCAAAATATGTTAAAATGTATATTCAGAGAAAGCATGTTAGAAAATGTGTATTTTAAAAGAAGACACATTAAGAAATGTATATTTTTACAGAAAATATGTTTACAATAGTATATATATTTTAAATCACTGATTAATGCAGAAATGGGATGGAACGGACTTTGGGGTAAACAACACATGTGAAAGTGACACAGGACAGAAATAGTGTGAGCCATCCCTCCCTCCCTACCCATATCAGAGGAGAACAAATTTATTATTTCACATCTTCAAGTAGTCAGGACAAGATGTTGACTAGAACATGCTGTTTGGAGTTGTATTAAAACATTCCCTTGAGATGCTCTCTGACTCGCCTTTCATGACCATAGACAATATTTTGATAAAATTTTTTCATGAGAATGTGCCCAAGCCAGTTGTGGCTTTATTGCATATAATGTCAATTATATATGAGTTGGCTTGATCAAAAAACAAGTGACGTCCATCAACATGCTTCCAATTATTTTAGCAGAAATTAATTTATTCCATCTTTTCTGTTTTAGATTTTTAATTTTTTTAATCCTGATTTTGGAACTGTGTCCACTCCTCATGCATGCTCAAAAATTGGCTTGTCAAAGAACCTTCGGTCCACAGCTTAGCCACACCAGATTGTGGAAATGCACGCCGGATGGTGCTTTGCCAGCACAATTTTTTTTTTTAAATGAAGAGGCTTGTGCCAATGGAGTGGCCTAAAGGCTGCAGCCTTTAATTAGTCATCCTTATGTTGTGTAGCTCATCAACCGCATCACTTGTCATAGTTAGAGAACTGAAGTACAGTTTGAATAGGAGCTTACGGTTCAAGTGGAATTCAAAATCCCAATTTATTTGAATTCAAGAGGGAATCAGTATGTGGTTAGCTAGGCCCTACTGGCATTTGTCAGCCTCCCATGTGACAAAACATACAAAGCTGATGTAAGTCTGTCATGGAACTGCAATGGAATAGTGCCCACTGAACCCAGTTCCTTAATGTTTTATTTTACATATAATCCACATAAGATCATCAGTACTGGGTATCCTTCACCTACTCTGTTTGAATCATTTGCTCTGGAGGGCAGCCAACTAGCAACAGTGAGAGGACACGCCATTGGTGTGAGGTGTTTTTGGAAGCTGTCAGTTGTGGTGTAAATTCAGGTGACTAAGAAGAACAAAAACCTTGTGAAAAACGAAGAGAGATGTGTCTGAGAGATGCACGAGTAACACGAGTTTACTAATTATAATTTTTAAATGCAGAAAAAAATATCACATTTTTTTTGTATGCAGCTTCCCCTAAAAACTCATTTGTGTGCAACTTCACCTAGAATATGCATTTTTCTGTGCAATTCTCCTTAAAATATGCATTTTGAATACATTTCCCCTAATGTACACATTTTTGTATGCATTTTTAGCTGAAAGCTGCATCACAAAATTCAGAGAAGAGTGCAGCGATTCAGTGCCAGCACATGGGCAAACTAGAATGCAGGGGGCCAAACTGAGGAAATCCAATGGATTTCCACCCCCGCCCCCAAACAAATTCCTCACACTTCCCTACTGGCAGACCTGTCGATCCCTAGTTTTTAACAGTGTTTGGTTTCACCAAAATGGGGGTGTTGTTTTTTTAAAACCTGAAATACTACAGGTTGGAACTGATGCAATGTTTTTGTGTCTCCTGAATTGTTTATTATCAGGCTGTAGATACAGCAGATGTGATATGCTCTGCACACAGATAAGAGAAAAGCTGGCAATCTTTTTTTTTTTTTTTTAGGAAGAAAACATGCTTTGGAATACAAATCATCCATGTTCAGAATTCTTAGTGTTATTTGCTTCTCCCTCACCAATCCCTCCCCTTTCGGAGATGAAATCCAAGTACCGTACTTCTTTCCAGATAAATAACAGGACCTTTGGTACTTAGCTGCTGCTGCTGCTCTCAAGCTGATTTCAAAGTTCCCCCATCACAAGGTAATCACGCTGCATGCCGCTGGCTTATGGTAATATTGCTGTGCAGAAGTGAAACTTCGCTTAAGCTCTCATCATCAAAACTATTATGATATAGTGTGTTGGCAATTAGAACAACTATAAATTGGGAGAAAGTGGCACAGAACTAATCCTTACCTCTAATCAATGGCTTTATGAAGAGGGAAAGTGTTAGTGTGGATTTTGCAGCATCTGTTACAAATGTAACCGTATTTGAAATCAGGCCCACAAGCTGGATTCCATTTAAGTGTGGTTATTGTAAATCTTCTGGGGTTCAAATCAGCTGTTCTGCCAACTTTTCTGAAGGTTTACAAGGCACTGTTCATATAATGAAATCTACCATTCTTCATTCAGTTGCTAGGGTTAGAGGGGATCATGTTGCTGTAGCAGCTCATAGCATAACACAGGATTGTATGGCTGAACTGGACCAGAAAATAATCACGTTTACTTTACTTTCCTGAGACCCATTTCATACGTTGCTACTTGCTACACCCATTTAGGAATTGCTTCCCCGTGGCCCAGGCCCCAGACTAAGGCCACTCCGTATTTATAGACTGTCTTTATGGAGGAAATGACCTTCCCCCGCATCACGTGCAGCTGTGGGCGGGGAGAAATTTTGTGGACGTGGGGAGAGGAGAAGCGAGACTTACCAGTTCTCGCAGGTACGCCTCAGGTAGGGGGGGCGGGGTTACAGGAGCCAATATTAGGACCTGCAGCACCGCCCCACACCCTCTTCGTTCTTCGCAGCTCCCTCCCTCCCGCCCTGTATTCAGTATGGGCTCCTCTGGTCGCCGTTAAGGGGCCGAGTAAAAATTTTGGCTTATCCCTATTAGGGGGGTGGACGTGTTTCGCCTACTCCATACTACTGCAGGGTTGGGAGTATTATAGGGCACATAGCAAGAAAAATAGTCACAGATAGATAGTTGGCAGGTAAGTGCGGGTTAGGGTATGGATAGGGTGAGGTGAGCATCCCTGGCACCATTCAGGTGACAGGCGGTTTCAGGATGCCTCAGATGGATGGGTCAGTAGGCTCAGACAGCTGGGGGTCAGGAGCGCCTGTGAGGCCTTTGTTCTCGCCAAGCTTGTTGTCGTGAGACTCCGAGAGGGAGCGACGCAACAAAGGCTCCCAACACTGGAAAGTGCAAAAGGGGGAGGCGGAGGATTTCCTCGCCACCTCCCGGTTTTTTGATGCTCCGCCCAAGTGCATAACAGAGCGGCCTACCAGGACAGAATAGAATAACCCGCACTCGATCCCTTTGCAGTTCATTGTATGTAAATATGTAAATAAACGTGGCCCAGTTAAACACCAACTGATTGTCTCGATTCTTCATTTCCCACCTGTACGTCCGCAACATGTCAGCAGATAATTGGTGTGGCCGAGAGATACAGAGAGGCCTGCACACTCACCAAATCATGTCAATTCACAGGTTCGAAAGGCATGAAGGTCCTTTTATTTTGTCAAACCTTTTGACACCAAGATATTCCTACCACCTTATCTTTGTGGAAATAGGGAAAGAAAGAAAGAATACAAGAATAAAACCAAATATAATACATGTTTGCTTCTTTACGTTCATCAGTTCTAGTTACGCTCAGAGTTGAGCCGTTTTTTCCTTTATGTGGTGGGATTGTCTACAGTGAACTTTGAGAGCTAGGAAATCACTTGCATCTTTGCATGATTCTTGCCTTCCGAAACAGCTTGCTTCTGCTATAAATCATATATTCCAGAGGTCCCACATATGCACATCTTACTAGAAAGCTTAAGTTGTAGATGGGAGAAAAGCAATGCATAGATAGCATCTGGCAGCCTTTCCCCTGTAAAATCCCCCTTGGCATCTATCTAATCTTTGTTAAGTGTTATCTGATACCTGCAGGACTCAGCAGGTCTGGGCTCATTAGAAAGTTCATTTCAGAAAGTGAGAGCTCTGGTCCTTCTCTATCAAGCAGCACATTGTAAATAATGACAAGCAGTGCAGCTAATCAGTCAATCAGATCTTTAGCTTTCCAAAAGTTGTACATGTCTTGAAAAGCCGTAAGTTTTAAGTAACTTGAGCAAGCTATCTTCACGCTGCATTGATATACTGATATATCTTTCTATTCTGGGAGCTAGTATTTAAGCCGTTCAGGCTATCGGGGAATTAAGTGGCCACTGAATGAGCCATAAGGACCCGGTGGCATTGCTTAGATGGCATTCTGTCAAGGTGGGTGAATCAGTCTATGCCTGGTCTGTGCCAATTTCACATGTTTTAAAACATAACTCCATTATATCCCATTTCTGCATCAGTTTACTAATTATAATTTTTAAATGCAGAAAAAAATATCACATTTTTCTTTGTATGCAGTTTCCCCTAAAAACTCATTTGTGTGCAACTTCACCTAGAATATGCATTTTTCTGTGCAATTCTCCTTAAAATATGCATTTTGAATACATTTCCCCTAATGTACACATTTTTGTATGCATTTTTAGCTGAAAGCTGCACCACAAAATTCAGAGAAGTGTGCAGTCTGAAGGATAACACTGTTCCGATAACACTGTTGCATTAGTCCAGGAAGTGCAGATTAGTAGGTGGAAAATTTGTATTACTTATTTGCAGATTCAATGAAATGCAGATCAAATGAAATTCTCCCACACCTCTATTTGCCACTAATTTATTTTATATCATAACTTATGTTGTTCACTTTGGGAGGGCCTCTCTAGTATGTAGACTAGCCATTGTTTATTCACCATAAACCATAACCAGTTACCCAATATGCTATAACGTTGTGAGTCCCAAGCCAAACTGACATTTTTCCAACTGGGACCTCTTCACATCTGTGTCTTTGCTCTACAGCCTCTTTCCATCACTGTGCTCATTTGAAATTCCCTAAAGCTCTGAAACTGGTGGCTGACTCTTAACTGCAGTCACTGCAGCCGTGATGATATTAGTGGATAAATTCAACAAGACCTGTCCAGCATACAAACAATCACATGAAGTTGGGGAATGGGGCAAGCAAGCCATATGTCCCCTTCACATGTTTTGAGTTCTAGAGGCAGCCAGGAGTATACTGATGCTTGCAGAATGCATGCTGCATTTAATAGAGTATATATATATATATATATATATATATATATACTCTTATTATTTGATCAGTTCAGTTAAATTTAGAAATGTTGGACCTGCCCACGAATTTGGGAAATTGTGGAAACTCAATAAGCAATTGAGTAGTGATCACGTAGGAAGCTGCCTTATACTGGATCACATCACTGGTCCATCTAGCTGGGAGTACCTCTCCAGGGTTTCACACAGGAGTTTTTTTCTCCCAGCCCTAGTCAGAGATGCCAGAGATTGAACCTGGGAACTTCTGCATGCAAAGCAGGCACTCTACCGCTGAGCCACTACAGAGCCCCTGCAGCCCCTGCTAAGCCTTCAGTCGTTTTGCATAATGTTCAAAAAGATGTGTACATACATGCAATATTTAATCTGATACTACGGTCACATGCATGGAGGCCTGGGGTGGGATAGAGAAGGTGGGAAGAATCCTGGGCTCTTTGCTTTTTAGACCTAAAACGCTTGGTCTGAAATGAGAAACAGGTTATTCATAATCCTCCATCAAGACACAGTCCAAAGTAGCTACTCACTAAATGCAGCTTCCAGACTTGCGCTAGAAAAGACTACTCAATCTTGACAGGAACTGGTCACACTCTGTAATAAATTTGGTGCCATCTAGTGGTAAGGGCATCACAGTTATGGCATATATATGCTTAGGTCATTGCATGCATAAACCAATCCAAAGAGATAGAAGAACATTTAAATGTGGACTATCTTTATTTCATGTATCTTAAGAACATTTCCCCCCTTTCCCCCGACAGTGTGGGCAACTGTTTAACCACGGTCTAATTAAACTTCATTAGCCTTTGAGTTAGCCATCTGTGTCCCTCTCCCACACAACGTCTGCAGCTCTTTTAGCCACGGATGTTCTCTTTCTTCTCTCACTCAACATGAAGTTGTGTCCCTCTCTTACTGCCAGCTGAGGATAAATCTTTCTATTCCTTTGCATAGTGGGAGTTGTCATTCTAATAGCATGCAGGATAGGAGAGATATGGCCAAGGTGTGACCTACTCTGAATCCCTTTTTATAACTTGGCCTCAACATGGTCAGAGGTTTCCAGATGATGGCAACAGCTATTGGCTCCAATATAGCCGCTGTCAGAGAGTTTCCTTCCAGGACTGTCTCATTCACCCTTGCTTCATCTTCCAGCAGCAGAGAGGGAAAAGGAAGTCACAAATTAAGGGATGTAAGTATGAGCAGGTTTCGGTTCTGAGAGGAGGCTGGAAAGGGGGTTCTGAGTAGTGGCTGTACAGCTGTCAGAACTATTGAACAACTGCAGTCAGTTGGAGGCTACTGAAAACATGGAATTTTGATCACAGGCTCCTGAATAAACCAGCCCTAAGTGTGAAGTATATTTGAATGCAACAACGCTACCTGACAAGGGATTTGGTCTTTCAAACATTCAGTGTGAACTCTCAGAAAACCCTGAGGTTACTTTATGCTGGGAATCATGGGTGTTGTAACTCCGCCCCCAAGATCCCTGGTGGAAAAAGACACATTTGGTGCTTCTTCACTTTACAAACAGTTCCCAAGGAAGGAAGGAAGGCCCAACAGGCCTCTCCCATCTTCAACAAAGCTGCCTGCTATCTTGCCTTGGCCTCCAATATGAGCTCCACCCCCTTTCAGGATGGGACAAAGTAGCAGTCAACAGAAAATGAGAATGTGAAAGAAGAAGTGGGGCAAGAGAGAACTCAAAGCAGGCTGCAGGCTGGGTGAAGTGGCCTTTTCAGAAATTGGTAGTATCAGGCTCCACTTAATGCCAGTTCACTCATACCTGTTAATCAGTCAATCTACAAGGTAATTCAGAGAAACACCTCTTAAGGTGAGGAGGTAAAATGTGACTCTTGGACTGCTTTACAATTGTTGGGTTTGAACATAGACACAATTATTAGCTCCTTTGGTCATGGGGAGGCTGAAAATTATATTAATTATATAAATTCAGATTGAAAAGAAATGCAGGGAAGAGACACAGCAAAACAAATCTGCTAAGCAACTGGGATGTAGCCTTTTGCAGAGCCGCTTTCGGCAATATGTGAGCTGCGTGGTTCACTGAGTTAACAAGAACATCCCCTAAATCCATTTTGTTTGCTTGCTTTGAAACACACACACACACACACCAAACAAACCAATAACAAGCCAGACAAAATTAATTTGTTGATGGAATGTTTTGGGCACAGAGGGTGGAGAGGGAGAGGGAAAGGAAGAAAAGGAGATAAATGCATGTTTGATGGCATGTTGAGATATTAATTATAGCAGTCTTTCCGAATTTGGTGACCTCCAGATGCTTTGGACTACAATTCCCAGCATTACTGACCATTGGCTATGCTGGCTGGGGCTGATGGGAGTTGAAGCTCAAAACATCTGGAGGGCACCAGGTTGGGGGAGGCTGAATTATAATGTATGGGAGGGTTTCTAATACACCTACATCACCACGCGCCATAGAAGACTAGACTGCTAGGGCAAGATGTTTGGATTGGTGGTAAGGCCCTGATTCACACAACCCACATGGCTTGAAACCACTTGCCAATCTACTGGTGTGAAGTGGTTGCAGTAACTAATACCATGATTCAGATAAAAGGGTTCACAATGGTGTGGGGACTAACTTGTATATTCTATTCAGAAGGTGAATGTACATTTAATTACATATGGGTAATTGATTCAGTCTATTTCTGGTCTGTGTCACTTTCATATGTGTTCACCCATAAGTCTGTTATGTATAGTTTCTGTATTAATCTGTGCTTTAAAAAAAAAGTACAAAAACCTGTATTTAATTATGTATTTTTAAACATTTGCTCTCAAAATATGCATTTCTAAACATATTTGCTCGCAAAATAAGAATTCTAAACGTATTTTGGTACCTTTTTTTTTTAAACTGAGAACTGTGTTGGGACATTCAGGAAGTGCAAAAAACAC
This sequence comes from Shinisaurus crocodilurus, assembly GCA_021292165.1. Taxonomy (NCBI): domain Eukaryota; kingdom Metazoa; phylum Chordata; class Lepidosauria; order Squamata; family Shinisauridae; genus Shinisaurus; species Shinisaurus crocodilurus. Next base: position 146,566,794 of record CM037878.1, on the reverse strand, counting down.
TGTGAAAAATTGCATTCTGACCTGCTGATTCATCTGGGAGATGCGAATCAGGTCAATTCAAATTGGAATTCACATCTATACATTTAATGGATCATGCAAGATGTTAACTCATGTGACTAATGCAATGCATGAGAAGATGCTCCATACAGTGCCATAGTCCATTAAAAGATGGATGCCCATCTTTTGAGTGCCCCATGCTCATGAAAGTTTACCTGCAGTATTGTGTGAGTTCCCCTGCTCACATAAGTAGGCTACCTATGTAAGCTGTGAAATGTGCATATCACCACTTGCACTGGCTGTCCGTATGTTCCTTTGTAACATCTGAACAGCCCTGAACAGCCCGATCTCATCTTATCTCGGAAGCTAAGCAGGGTTGGGCCTGGTTAGTACTTGGATGGGTGACCACCTTGGAATACCAGGTGTTGAAGGGAGGGACCATAACTCAGTGTGATAGAGCACATTCTTTGTATGCAGAAGGTCCCAGGTTTGATCCCTGGCCTCCAGGTAGGGCTTAGAAAGAATCCTGCTGAAACTCTGGAGAGCCGCTGCCACTGCCAGTCAGGGTCGACAATACTGGGCTAGATAGACCAGTGGTCTGACTCAGTATAAGGCAGCTTCCTATGTTCCTATGAGCCTGATTCAAGGTGATGGTTTTGAACTATAAACCCTTACATGGCTCAGGACCACAATACCTGATGGAGCACCTCTTCCAGCCTGAACATACCCGTACACTACATTCATCATTGAAGGCTCTCCCCAGATGCCTCTTCCAAGGGAGGCTTGGAAGGTGGCAACAAGAGAGAGGGCCTTCTCAGTGGTGCCCCCCCCAATTTTGGAATGATCTCCCCAGTGAGGTTTGCCTGGCGCTAACGTTGTTATATTTTTGGTGCCAGATTAAGACCTTCCTCTACTCTCATGCATTTGGCAGCATATGATAAGGTTTTTAATCAGGTCATGGGATTTCTATTGTTCTATTCTATTGTTGATTGTTAAAATTGTTTGGAGGTGTGTGTGTGTGTGTGTGTGTGTGTCTGTGTGTGTGTGTGTGTGTGCGTGTGCATGTATGTGTGTGCTTATATGTTTGTATGTAAATGGTTTTTATATTATGTTACAGTATTGTATTTTTAAGGTTTTTAATCTTTGTAAACCACCCAGAGAGCTTTGGCTATTGGGCAGTATGGAAATGTAATATATGAATGAATGAATTCTACAATTCAGAGAAACACCTCTTAAGGTGAGGAGGTAAAATGTGACTCTTGGACTGCTTTACAATTGTTGGGTTTGAACATAGACACAATTATTAGCTCCTTTGGTCATGGGGAGGCTGAAAATTATATTAATTATATAAATTCAGATTGAAAAGAAATGCAGGGAAGAGACACAGCAAAACAAATCTGCTAAGCAACTGGAATGTAGCCTTTTGCAGAGCCGCTTTCGGCAATATGTGAGCTGCGTGGTTCACTGAGTTAACAAGAACATCCTCTAAATCCACCAGGCTGGTCATCCAAATCCAACATCTCAGTACCACAGTTGGTGATCTGTGGTGGCATTGAAAACCACAATTTCATGGCCCCGTATTTGACCCACCCCATGTCTTCCATCATGGCCTGCCTAAGCCTCTGCTTCTTGGGTGGGGATGTGCGAGGAATCCATTTGGGGGGTCTACATCTAGCAGATTGGCCTGGCTCAGCCCCTTGGATTCCTGCCTGTCTACCCAGCACTGGTCTGGCTCCAACATGCTCCGACATGAGTCGAGCCAGCATGTGATCTTACACTTTTAAAGTGGGATGCAATTTCTATATATATTTTTAAAAGGCAGAAATTTGCACAAGATATGGCCGCAACTTGTGTAGATTATGTAAAAATGGCCACAATTTGGGCAATTTATATAAATTTGGCTGCAATTTGCATAAATGTGACTGCAATTTATGCAATTTGCATAAATACAGCTACAATGTGTGCAAATTGCAGTCATATTTTGCACAAATTTCCCGGCGGGCTGCAATACACAAATTGCAGCCTGCTTTAAAAGTGGAAGCCTCAAAATAAACCCCAACTCTGCCCACTTTTGGCTCTTGAGTCGGCGAGGTGTGAAGTCCGCTAAGGCCCCTTCCAACTCTATGATCTATGAATCTATAAGCACAAGCAGGTTGGGTTCTTCATTGCCGCCCATCCCTAGGTGGGAGGCTGAAAGGGGGAAGCCTTGTCCTACTGACACAAACCCTGCCCTGGCACAACAGTCTTGCCCCACAGCACAAAGAATACTTAACAACAACAGCAACAACAACACACACACACACAAGTAACAGTACTGAAGGGACAAATAGAACTGAATTCAAAAATTAACACACACACCCAATAGGGTGAGGGGGGAATAAAGTATTCTAAATTTCTAAGTCTTAAGAGAGAGAGACACAGCCAGGCCCAGGAAAAACTGAAAGACTTAACTGAGTCTTAAGAGAGAGACATACTGCTAGTAGGAAAAAGATTTAGCAGTAAGAAAACAAATACTGCAGTGCAGGAGAAGGACTGGTGAGAATCTGGGAATGAGGAAGGATGGTCAGGAATTAGAAAGAAGCCCCCAGAAAAACCAACTATCTACCATCTACACCACACCTACGTCTTCACATGTTGAAAGCAACTATCAAAGAGCAGAGGAAACTGGAGACAGTCTCTGTTTGTATGAAACTCACAAGTAGTCACAATTCCTCCCCTAAAACAGATCCCCTAGTAAAGTGTGCCCTATGATTAGAAGATGGACCTGTCAGTCAACCCCCCCCCCTCTCCCACTGATGATCAGTGCTTAGAGAAACAACCAAAAGTCACTATTTTTGGAGATGTCCCCACGGTCTGCTTTTCTGAAGCCCAAAGCCATAACAAAGCCTCATTTGTGGTCCAGGTTCAATTCTGGTCACTTCAGTGGAAGACCCACTTCACCTCAGGAAGCACCAGAAACAGTTTGAAGGGGCCCAATTTGGCTTGGGCTTGGGTTGAATCTGATGCCCATCCCTATTTTGAGAAGAGTGAATCTACTCAATTTGCTTTCCTTGTTTAGCTTCCTTATTTTGCAGCTGGTTCCTAGAATTGTGAACACTATATCTGTTAAATGATTAATAATAGAAGGCCTGTAGCCTGCAGGTGTGGAAGGTTTGTGTGTGCATACATCATGTTGCTGAACATAGTGGCCTAGAAACCAGACTAGGTTATGCCACTCTGCTTCAACAGTAGCATCTTTTTCTTGCTAAAAATAAAATAAAATCATCTTATAAATCATTAAAAAAAAAGACTTGCACAGTTTAAATAAGCTAGTCTTCTTCTATAGAGAGTGGGCACTTTATTAATGAATAAATAAAGGACATGTATTTGATTGGGGGGGGGATGCCATGGATTTTGTCATAAAAATGTCCTCTTCACAAAGGATCTGCACATGGGTAGAAACTGAAACATTATCTGATTACACTTAAGATCAGGGCCGGTGCTACCATTAGGCCAACTAGGCGGCTGCCTAGTTGGCCGGGCTGAAGGGGGCGCCAGAAACTCCAACTCCCTCCCGAAAACACTTCACATATATCTACGGAAGAAAAGCTTTTTATTTTATTTTAAAGTCTTTCTGGGTTGTTTGAACTGCTGTCGCTGGCTGCTCTCCTCTTCCTCTCCCCCCTGCGCGTCTCTCTCTCTCTCTCTGCCTTCGCTTCCAAGGAACACACACAAACTGACTCTCCCAAAGATTTCTTCTATGATCACTTGAACTGAGGAGCGGCAGCAGCAGGAAGAGATGGAGTGGGAGAAGAAATAAGAGGGGAGGGTGGAGGGGAGTTTCTTTCTTTTTTAAATCGAGTAGCAGAAAGAAAAGAAAAAGGAGTACTGTGTGGATGGCAGAGCATGTGCGTTTTCACATGACATCTCTCTCTGCCGGTTTTAGCAGATCCCCACTACTATTTTTTTCTTTCTTTCATTTTCCTTTTCACTGTTCAGTTTTACAGGGAGGCGCAGCAAAACAAGAGAGGGAGAGAGGTTGAGAGGGAAAGCTGCAAAGAGTCTTATAGAGGAGGACGGGCTGCACGCTTACTTCGAGCTCCTCCTGCCTGTCAGCGCTCAGCCAATCAAAAGGAGTCCGGAGTTGGGAGACGCTGGAGGAAGCAGGCTAAGCGGAGGAGAGGGAGACGCCTTTGTAAAGTACAGGCTGGGGGCTGGGCAAAGGAGGCAACACGCGTGCGCACGCACACCGTCACACAGATCAAGCCCTGCCTAGATGAGGCTCCAGTTTCCTCAGGGGCTCGGAGCGGGCCTTTCCCTTTCGTTCCTGCGCTCTAAAAGACATTCCAAGTATAAAAGTGTTTTCTCCACACTTCGTTTCAAGCCAGCCTTCCCCCCACACCCCATTTCAAAATCCCGCCAAAAGACACATACTTATATTAAAGTGATTCCTTTCATGGACAATTCACTCCCGCAGCCACTGATAATGCCTACTGTTTGGGGAAGTCCCCCCCCTTCTAGTCCCCTTTTGGTACCTTCATATGAAAGTGAAAATCTGTATAATGGATCTTCGCTTTATCCAACGGGATAACTGAGGATATCTTGATAGATTTTGAGAAATGTAGCAAATTGGTACTACATCAACATGTATTTTATGTATGTTTGTCAATGTTTATGATAATAATTTTTTTAGGTTTTGCCAATTGACTTTTAACGGGCATAGGCCTGGAGGGAGGGCTCAAGTGGGAAGGGGGGGCGCTAAATATCTGATCTTGCCTAGGGCACCAAACAGCCTTGCACTGGCCCTGCTTAAGACAAATGTGGCAGAACTAGATTTGCCATGTAAAGGTCAACTAAAGTGAACTCCCAAGCAAATCTGTTGGCTCCTCCTCAGGCAAAACCATCTTAGGAATTTTGAGGAGAGCCAAAAGATTTCCAATAAAGCTAGCCATACATATATATGGTGGATTTTATATAACCCTACATCTCTATCCCATTTGCCAAGTATAAATGCATGAAGAGAATCATATTACTGAATACACCCACAACATATCATAAATTCCCTGCCACAGAAAGTTAGTGTGTAAAGAAAAAAAAAAGGTTCTCATGCAGCACTGCAAGGGAAAACCTTTCAATGTGGACAGCATACATGCACGTGATCTCACCTGCATTCTGGGCTTTTCTACACGAGACTGTTAATCCACTGCATCTACTTTTGGTTTCGTTGCAGAATTGAGATCTGAGCACTACCTGAGGAGCATTTCCTTTCCTGCTTTTCCACTACATAACCTGTAGGTGGCACTGTGGTATAGAGGAATAGCACAAATACTCAAGTAGAACCAGTGTTTTCTTTCCACCATCAGAAATAATACCCATTTTCCCTGCTCTTAAAAAACTCACCGAAAGTGCTGCTTACAAACAGAAGCAGAACTGGAGGGTCATGATGTCAGCTAAAGAACCCATAAACAACTGTGAGTAGGGAATGACAAGCACACAATAAATGCCTCATGTAGAGAAACTCTGAACCAGTATAAAAGTGAAATGGACTCTTAAGATGCATTATTAGGTGCTAGGGAAAACTAGTTCTACTGTTGCAGCTAAAGTCAACTGGTAGGACTGGACTATAGCACGTAAGAATATGTATTGATTCATTTGAAATATTTATATACCAACCTTCATTTAAAAAAATATAAAATGATTCTAGGGCAGTTCACTAATAATACAACAATCAAAATACAACCCCAATAAAAGCATAAAACACAGAGTTAAAAAACAGAAGGTAAACACTTACAGATGTAAGCCTGGGTGAATAAAATGGTTTTTTTCTGTGCACCTAGATAGAACATAATAATGTTGGTTCAAGGCAAGCCTCCCTGGAAAGGAAGTTCCATAACCACATTCAGGAGTGTGCACAGCACCTCTGGCAGGGTGCAGGGAGACAGGAGCGAGCACAATGAAAGCATGGATCCAGTCAGATCTGTGCTTTCAAAAAGTGTCCCTGTCTAGGTGGGGAGAATGCAGTCCACTCCCACCTCAGCAGGGAGAGAAGATTGCTTTGAGGGCACAGAGCTGGTTGGATTCATGCTTTTGAAAGGTGTGTGAGTGTGTGTGTGAGTGTGTGTGTGTGTGTGAGTGAGAGAGAGAGAGAGAGAGAGAGAGAGAGAGGGAGGGAGGGAGGGAGGGAGAGTTGTGCTTCTGGAGTATTATTAGCACTTAAAGATCTGAGTGGGCAATCTTCTGCTTCACTAATCTGTATTCTTCATCAAACCATCCCCTACACATTTTTAAAAACTAGTTTCCGGGACTTTGATTGTATAAGAAAAAGTCTTAGTGCTGAGACAATCCCCTTATAGGAAATTATCACTTTGAAGAGCAATCAATTCTTTTCTGCTAGCCATGAGAGCTGAAGTTGAAAAGTACTCTTAACATTTTATCCTGAAAACATACCGTACATTCCAGCTAAGATGCTTTGTATCTTGAGAGCGCTCTTGCTCTCTGTGTGTGTGTGTGTGTGCGTGCGAGAGAGAGAGGGAGAGAGAGAGGAACACTGTGTCTGTGTGAGACAGAATGGTTGGGTGTTTTGTGTGTGTGTGTGAATGGATGCATGCTATGTGGGTAAATGGATGGTTGGTTAGTACCTGTGTGTCTGAATGAATGGATGGTATATGTGTGTGTTTGGGAAAGAGAAAAAGAGAGAGAAAGAATCACTCTTAAGATCAGGGTTGCATAATTTTTCAGCCCTGAGGGCTGCATCTGGGGTATGCTGGGTGTGAGTGTCAGGTGTTGCACATGTGCATGCATGCATACACACATGCATTCACACACACACACACACACACACACACGTAATTCTTATCAATTTGGACATTTTCCCATCATGTATACAATGCACCGCTCAATTACATACATGACTACTCAGAAGAAAGCTACAGTGCAACAGCTTTCAGGCATACAAAAGCACAGCTCAGTTATATGCACGTCAGCTCAGAATTAAGCCACATTACACTAGAAATGGGTGGATCTGCCTAGACAAATTCTGCAGAGTTCCTCTTTTTCCACCTCCAAGTCTGTTCTGTGTGGGTTCTGGAAGGGAGCCGGGGATAAACTTTTAAAACACAAGTCACTGATTTCCACACCTTTTCCTTGCACAATCTGTTTAAATACTGTTACCCTGCACATGTAATACCTTTAAAATTTAAAAGTATTTAAAGAGCGGGGAATGTTTTCATGTTTTCAGCCTGATCAGAGATAAGAACAGATTTTCCTCACCTAGATCTGAAGAAATGCTCTCCCCCTCCGTGACCCAGTCAGGATCACTGTCCCAGCACTGCTAATAGCAGTGTTCCTTTCTCTGTAGTCCAACTGTCCCACAGTCATGGGCCACATGCAGCTTGTGGGTTGTGCACCCCTGTTTAGGATTGTCACCACCCCATACATTCTTTCTAAGATTCTTAAGGGAGAGGGAAAGTAAGATAAACAGTGTGGAATGATGATCTTAAGACACACACAGAGAGAGAGAGAGAGAGAGAGAGAGAGAGGGAGAGAGAGAGGAGTCAGATGGCTCTGGTCTGGTCCCACCCGCTGGCAGCATGTGTCCCCTGACAAAATTCCCTCTGAGGGAATATGGCCCTCATGGGAAAAAGGTTGCCCACTCCTGACCTAGCTGATGACTCCTGACCTTGTCATCTGTACTCAGAGAAGGTCATCAGCAGATGTTCAGGAAGTTGCAAGGTATGAGATGAATATGTTGTACCAGTCAAAATTCTGGCAGCTGAACTCTGTGCTGATAGAAGCTTCTGAACCATTTTCTGGCACAGTAAAATCCAACTGGGAGGTTCTAGGGAGTAAATACGCGTGGTCAGAAGATTATCCCTATCCAGGAATGGTCACTGCTCACACTCCAAGTCATGGAGGCAACCAGGTGGGAATCATCCACCCACAGTTAGGGTGGCCACTTGTGAATCACCAAAAAGGAGGACATGCATCAGCAAAAAAAGAGGGCAAAAGAGAACACCTCTTAGCATAACAGACTTCCACGGGCCCCTCATCTGGGGCCGGGGAGAAGATTTGCGAGTGGGGGAGGAGAGAGGAGTTAGGTAACAGGTCAGGTTGGTCACAGGTACTGAGCCAATGGCTCAACTAGGGCGGGGACACAGGAAAGGGCTTAATTAGGCACCTGCGTTCCCGCCCACGGTCTCTTTTGCTGCTGTTTTCCGGCTGACTACACATCATCCTCCCTGATCCCTCTTCCTCGTGGTGCCTCGTCATCGTGGTATCGTTCCTTTTGTGTATGCGTGCGTGTGTTCCAATCGAAGAGGGGGGTGCTGTGATTGTGCTTACTTCCAATTTATTTAAAAGTATGATTGGGGCTCAGCTGTTTTAAGTTATTTAAGACTTCATTTTCGCCCCCATTTCAACTGGGCGTCTTTCACCGCTATCTCGCTCCTCCCCCCCTTCCCCCCCCCAAGCAGCCGATATTTTCTCAGATACTTGGCGCCATTATCTGATTGCCCGGAGTTTTAGTTTTAAAAGTTTTAGTTGTTAAAAGTTTAGTTACCTGAGGGTGACTGGGGTGGTGGCTGCTCAGTTTTGGCTCCCCCCCCCGCATGGAGGCTTAATGTCCGCTACAGCGGCCACCCCTCAGCTGCTGGCGGCCCCTCTCCCTGGGAGACCCCTCCTCTAGTTTCCCCTTTCAAGGCGCCGCTTCGGTTGAGCAGCGCTGGCTGCCGCGGCGCCACATAGATGGTCGCCCTTTGTTTTACCTGGGCTGAGGAAAATCCCTCCCCCCGCGCCGAACAGCTGTTTCGATATCGGCTCTCAGCTGTTGGCGTCCGCTCACCTCCTTCAGTGGGGCTTGCTGCGGCTGGGACGAGCAGCGTTTAATACAGCGGCCACCTTTTAGCTGTTGGCGGCCGCTCGTCCTTTTTGCCGGGGCTTGATGCGGCTGCGACGAGCAGCTGATCCTCTCGCGATTGCCAGGGATTGGTTGCCGTGACGCCGAGCTGCTCGGCAGGCCCGTAGCGCGGCCGGGCTATGTTGCCGGAAATCGGCCGGGGCTTGCTGCGGCTGCGACGAACAGCTGATCCTCGCGCGATTGCCGGGGATTGGTTGCCGTGACACTGAGCTGCTCGGCAGGCCCGTAGCGCGGCCGGGCTATGTTGCCTGAAATCGGCCGGGGCTTGCTGCGGCGTCTTTGAGTTAGCCGTAGATCGGCTGAGGTTTGCTGCCGCGGCGCCACGTGGCCGGCCGCCTCTCTGGCCATTGCACTGCCGCCTGGCCTTAGCCAGGACGTTGAGCGGCTGTCATCACCGGCGCCCATTTAATTGAATGTTATTTAATTTTATTTTATTAGTAAATAAAATTTAATATTGATTTAATTAATGATATTAAATTAATTGATTGATGTTATTTTGTTTTATTATTAAATAAAATTTAATACTGTTGAATTAATTAATGTTATTAAATTGATTAATGAAATTAATTAAGGTTGAACAGGCCTGTGGCTGATGCTGGATCAGCTGTCTGAGCATGGAAAGATAATTTAAATCAAAAGTTATCAATTTATTTCGATAATTTAAATCAAGTCTAATCAGTTTAATCAATTTATTCCATTAACTTAAATCAATTTTAATCAATTTAATTTTAATCAGTTTAATCAATTGTGGTTAAGTGTGGTGTAGTGGTTAGAGTGTTGGACTGGGTTCTAGTCCCCGCTCGGCCATGAAACTCGCTGGGAAGACAGGCCTGTGGCTTATGCTGGCTCAGCTTGTCTGAGCGTAGAAAGCTAAGCAGGGTCAGGCCAGGTTATTTACTTGGATGGGAGACCCCTCCTCTAGTTTCCTGCATTGAGCAGGGGGTTAGACTCGATGGCCTTGTAGGCTCCTTCCAACTCTATAATCTATGAAATCAAAGGAATCATCATCACTTTGACTTTGTGCCAGTCACTGACTCTCGGCCTGGCCTGCCTCACAGGGTTGGTGTGAGGATAAAATGGAGAGCTTGAAGATTATGTAAACCGCCTTGGGTTCCTTGTAGAATAATAATAATAATAATAATAATAATAATAATAATAATAATAATAATAATAATAATAATAATAATATAAATATTTATTTATTTTTCTCTCTCTCGTTTTAATGTTACTGTGCATTATTGTTCTGGCACAGCTTGTTTGAGCGTGAGAGTTAAGCAGCGTGCTAGTTAAGCAGCGTGCTACTTCCGTAATTTTGCTCGTTACTCTCATCAATTTCTCTTGATATTCCAGTTGAAGTCCCGGTTCAGATGCCTCCCAAGAAAAATCAATGTGGCAAGGAGTGCAAGGGACGGGCCCCTAGGCAACCATCAAAGCGTCCGCCACCGACTCGTGTTTCCTCTTCAGATGAAGAGGACCTTGACGCTTCAAGGGTTGACAAAAAGGGGCGGTCAGGGCAGGGCCTCTCTACGCGTAGCAGATCATACTATAATGTTATGCATTCATTTTCAGCATGCTTAGAAGAAATAGAAGCCACCATCAGTTGAATCACCTTCACTGCCTTGAGACCAAGAATTTGTTGAAATAGTGCAAGCTTAGATTTCTCGGCCTTGTGACTACGCATATGCGGATACATCCAACAATGCGGGCGGTTCCCCAGGGAGTGGTGAGTGCTACCCACACAATAGCATGCCAACATGGCCATTCACACAAACAGGCTCACCATTGAGAGTTAAAAAGACACTTTGGCTCCTACACAGTAGAGCTACAAAATAACAAAGCTTGTCCCGTGACTGCACAGTTACTCACTCTTTGCCTGGGCTTTCTCCAGGGCTTGCCTCAGCAGGTAGCCCTGGCCCGTGCTTCTTCACGTGCAAAACCCAACAACAACAGAAACCAGAAGCCACACCAGCAGTGTGGATTCTTCCCCCCCCCCCTCCAGTGGCCAGTCATGATTAACTTTGCTTAGCCCAGGGAGACGAGAGGGGTGGCTCATGGCTATGTTTGCATTTGCATTGTAATTTCATACGAATTGCTGGGGCACGTAGACATCAAGATGGGGAGCCTCTGCCGCGCAGTCTGAGTTATGTACATTTCGCATTTACAGGCCCCCAGTGTGTGTGTGGTGCGCGAGACACTGAGCTTTTCCTTCTCGTCTCCCATTAGGGGTGGCTTGTGCTGAGTGTCCATACAGGCCAGCACCCACCTCCTAAAGGGCCCCAGCCCAGTTAATTTGCCAAGGCGGGTAATTGAGGCGCAGAGTACATAGTCCAATCTGAAATTGACAAAGAAGTGGCAGCGGGAAGGGTTTGGGCCCATTTCCTCATGGCCCATCCCCTCCCTGCGCATATCGCCTTGGGAATAGTTCCCAAAGAAGGCCATGGGTGAGTTTTGCATGATCCGTTCCTGTGGTCCTGGGGTCTTGATGGAAGAATGCCATATTAAACCAGCATTTAAGCTGCTGCCTGTCCACTCAGAGGATTTTGACCTTCTTGGGTTCTGTTTCCGGGGTAGAAAATTTATCATTCAATTGGCCTGACGGAAGGGGACGGGCCTCGAACAGGTTGTCCACTATTAGATTATTTGTCCTAAGGCCTTTTTGGGAATTGGCGTTTGATTTGGTGGTACCATTGCCTGTTTCTACACTCAGTTTTTCCTGTATAGAGTTGGTACCATGGCCTGTTTCTACACTCGGTTTTTTCCTATATAGAGTTGGGATTCAGTGCAGCAGTATTCCCACCTCTCTAGCGAAAAATAGTAGACCTAATTAGGCGTATTTCTACGCCAATTACAAGGCCTGGTTGGCCATCTCAAATTGTGCTGGCAGGGTTATTGCCCCTGGTTGTGCACTCTTGGCAGACCTCTTGGCTGACTCGGTTGTACAATTTTGTGTGACAATCAGGCTACAGTGCAGATACTGAACACTATGTCCTCTAAGAACTCCAGAGTTATGTCCTTGTCTGGGCGCTTACGTCGCACACTTTAAAGCACAATATTCTGCTCAGAGCCTGGGGGCAGATGCAGAGATGTCGGGCCCTGCCCCGTGGGCGTACAGTTTGCCATTCTCCTTGCCAGACGGTCTTATTTCATGACCAGTTGGGTGGAGGGTCTATCATCCTGTTACATGCGGGATCAATAACAGAGCTACACCTATTCATGGTGGGATGTGGACTTGCTGAAGGCAGTCTGTTTTGTCAGCAGGATGCCTTGCCCCTTTGCACACATTTGTGGCTGGCCGTGGACTCGCTGAGGGTAGGCTGTTTTGTCGTCAAGATGGCTAGCCATTGACTAATTCGCTTTTGTTCAGTGACGAGGTCTGCTCTCGCGGACTTGGGCCTGGCACATTTGGGTTTCTGAGCCCACTCCATACAGATTGGTGTCGCATCCACTGTGGGCAAACTGGGGTTTTCGGAGGTCCCAGTCATACTGGTCCTAGGTGCGAAAATTTCCTTAATGGTACGTCAAAAAATTGCCTTGATGGTACTGCCGTGGGCTGTGTTTCTCTTCCAGGTCACCGGGGTGGAGGCAGGACGGTCCGTGTGTGAGCTGTGGGCACAGTATGATTTACTGGGCGGCAGGACGAACTGCCATGTCGGGCTTCCTGGCTGTTGAGCCTTCAGCGGACGACCTCCTCCACACTTTGTTCTGGACTGACCAGTGTTCTTCCCCCCAGATAGCCTGGTACCCATTTTGGGGGAAGTATTGGGCTTGTCGAAAGGCAAGGCCCTGATTTTACAGGTGTCATGCAATATGGCATACATACGGCTGGGAGTTCCTGGAGGTTGAGCCTTTGGCGGACATCCAATGGATGGGTCGCCGCGGCATGAGATGGCAGAACCTCCTCCACATTTTGTTCTGAACTGACCAGTGTTCTTCCCCCCAGATGTCCTGGTCCCCATTTGGGGGGGAATGATTTTGGCTTGTCGAAAGGCAAGGCCCTGATTTTACAGGTGTCATGCAATATGGCATACATACGGCTGGGAGTTCCTGGAGGTTGAGCCTTTGGCGGACGTCCAATGGATGGGTCGCCGCAGCATGAGATGGCAGAACCTCCTCCACATTTTGTTCTGAACTGACCAGTGTTCTTCCCCCCAGATGTCCTGGTCCCCATTTGGGGGGGAATGATTTGGGCTTGTCAAAAGGCAAGGCCCTGATTTTGCAGGTGTGATATCATATGGCATACATACGGCAATGATGGCTGGGAGTCCTGATCCTTGGTCGTTCATGATACCGTGTTTCAGTTGGCCCAAGGCCTTGAACAGAGCGGTTAGAAAAGTGAACGGCGAGATTTGTAGGGCCGTAGGAGGGATTGGGTTTTGTATTCCCCATCCCACAATATCCTTGGCCCGGAGGGAGCTGTATCACCCAGATGGGGTTCGCCTGGATGGGGTTCACCTATCCGGTGTAGATAATGAGAATAATATTGGAGATCTGCGAAGGGCCCTGCTCGCTTGTTTATCTGCGAAGGGCCCTGCAGGTGGGGGAGATTCGACTAAGCGATAGCTTGTCTCTCTCTGTGGCGGGAAGTGCGGGATTAGGCAGTATGGCTTAAGCTTATGGTGATCATCCAGTGGCACCTTTCAAGGTGACTGACGTTTACCCAAGGCTGCCCTCGCTAATGCCCTGAGGCTTGCCAGGAGGGAGATTGGGACGTCTTTGGGGTTTTGCCTTTCTCGCCTACATTGGGTGCCTGGAGGCGTCAAAGTAAGGCGACGATGGTAAAGCCCTCCAGCTCCACATGGAGGGCAACTGGCCGGGGGCGGACCAACCCGCCTCCAGTGCGGTTAGGATGTATTTGCCCAAATATTGGTTTTTTCCTGGCCAATGGCCGGGCTAGGTTAGTACCGCACTTCGCCCTTCACAGATCTTCAATTCAATAAATGTGGCCCTGATTTGAAACCATATACTCTGTGTCTGACTCTTCTTTATCTCACCCATACACTCGCAACAGACTTCCACGGGCCCCTCATCTGGGGCCGGGGAGAAGATTTGCGAGTGGGGGAGGAGAGAGGAGTTAGGTAACAGGTCAGGTTGGTCACAGGTACTGAGCCAATGGCTCAACTAGGGCGGGGACACAGGAAAGGGCTTAATTAGGCACCTGCGTTCCCGCCCACGGTCTCTTTTGCTGCTGTTTTCCGGCTCCCTCCCATCCCGCCCTGTTAGCAGTGTAGGCTCCTCTGGTCGCCCATTAACGGGGGCCGAGTAGGAATTTTGGCTCATTGTCTCAATTGGCCGGGGCAATGGGCTGGTTTCGCCTACTCTACACTGTGAATCAGGGTAGGGAAATTTTTGAATTCGATCTTGATCCCACCAGGGGGATCATAGCTAAATTGGTCGCATTTGCGGGAAGTGCGGGATTAGGCAGTATGGCTTAAGCTTATGGTGATCATCCAGTGGCACCTTTCAAGGTGACTGACGTTTACCCAAGGCTGCCCTCGCTAATGCCCTGAGGCTTGCCAGGAGGGAGATTGGGACGTCTTTGGGGTTTTGCCTTTCTCGCCTACATTGGGTGCCTGGAGGCGTCAAAGTAAGGCGACGATGGTAAAGCCCTCCAGCTCCACATGGAGGGCAACTGGCCGGGGGCGGACCAACCCGCCTCCGGTGCGGTTAGGATGTATTTGCCCAAATATTGGTTTTTTCCTGGCCAATGGCCGGGCTAGGTTAGTACCGCACTTCGCCCTTCACAGATCTTCAATTCAATAAATGTGGCCCTGATTTGAAACCATATACTCTGTGTCTGACTCTTCTTTATCTCACCCATACACTCGCAAAATTGGTTATGCTTATCTATCTATCTATCTATCTATCTATCTATCTATCTATCTATCTATAGAAACAAATTTAGAAATTATTATTATAATTTAAAAAGAAATACAGAACATCTCACCATAGTGTGGAAGACTGACCAGGTGACCTGTGTGCCTGCTTACTCAGTCTGTTGTCCAAGTGTTAACCACTGATGGGCAATTTCAAGGCCCAGCTCTTCCTTCTGATGGTTCTTTATCCTTCAGCTGGACTTCGACTGGACAGCCCTTCAAATAGAGGACACCTTCAAAATAGAGGACAGTTCTCTATAAAATAGGACACATGGCCATGCTGGGACTTCCTCTGTCTTCTCAGGATTCAGCTTCAGTTTATATGTACATATAATTTTCCTTTTACATTTGCATATAGATGTCAATTTATCTGGTAATAATATACACTAAAATTTTCACTCTCATTAAACACTTTAAAAAGAGCCTGCAGTCCTCAAACATCGTAGTCCACAGCAGCCTCTCTGAGTTCAGCATTCTAGCTGAGGACTAAATAGTTGGAGAATTCCAGGATTAGTGTAAACATTTTAATCCACCATACCAAAAACATGTTTTAATAGTCAGTGAACCTAACATTTTAAATTATTTCTGTGCACAAATCTCATTATGATTGACATGATAAAGGTCTTAGGTTTTTAATTTAGCAGCACAACTTTTTCTCCGCAACAAATATGCAGTTGTAATTAATTAACTTGCTACTATCTTTATGTCAAAACAGTGAAGCAAAGCATATGCCTTCTTTTGAATCTTTTCAGAGTTTAAAAATAAGGTGGATGCATGGAACAAATTTAACACTATATGCCACTGAATTTCTGTGTAGCAGTTCTGGGAAAGTGATTTCATTCTAAATTAAAAATAAGACAATTTTTTATATATTCAGAGCACCTTGAAAACTGGCTTCTATGACTTTATGCTTTGCAAATGCTAAATAGATCTGTTTGTATTCCAGGACTGAACAATTTATTTATAAAGCTTATTCCAAACAATGTATTAATGAAAATAATTCATTGCCACAAATATTATTAGTACTTGTTTTCAAGCTTATCATATTGTTCACTGTATGAAAGAAGGGGAGTAGGTTGGTTTGGGGGTTTCTACATAATAGTTTATATACAGCCCCAAGATGTATGTTCCTTGTTCCACTCATAGTAGGGTATGGGAATTGAGGCTTGGGTTCGCACACATGCATTTCTCTGTGCATAGAATATTTTGTATGAACCAGGTATTATACGCACACTTCCATACCTGACTAAGAATGTGTAAGAACCCTTCAAAAAGTTCACCAGATTTATTGAAACTTTTTTGGCTTCTTATGGAATTCCTTACACATTTAATCTGAAAAAGACCTTCCAAAATTTCAATTTTCTGGTGCCCTTTAGACCTTCTAGCAGCAATATGGAAGATGTTTATATGCGATCAATTCTGAACTGGCTGAAAGAATGCTTAAAAGTCCTAATCTTAGCAGGGGCTGATCACTAAAGGACACTTCACTTCCGTCAATAGTTAGGAGACGTGTGGCACCAGCCTGAGAAATCCCACAGTGTTACCCAAACTCAACATTCCTCAGAGGGTTCACCTGAGGAGAAACCACCACATTTTCTTCAGATTAAACTTTGGGATAAATTTTGGTGGTAACTTCACATATGAATATAAATGCGCATGAGTTCCGTCTAATTCTCAGCTCTGGTGGGGTGGCAATTTATGGCATCTCTATCTTTTCATTGCTTCCTTGGTGCAAAATTCCATAAATAGTCATGACCCTCGATATACTCTGTCCTTGTTATTTTTCAGCTGTATCAATACTTACATTTATAATATTTTGCAGCATTTCATTCATCCCATCACTTATCCTCTGTGTCCTTGTCATGGTTAAAGTATATCTTTTCTCTCTCTCTCCATGTACTAGCATATGTGTGATTAATGTAGCCTTTTAACTGATACATCCCCATAATTGGCAAAGCTAGCAGCTATTCCTCAGGGCCGAGTGGAAGGGTTCTTTCAGGGATGATTTGTATTTCTGCTTCTGAAATTGCTTAATCGCTGGGCATTCCTGCCATATGTGCATAAAAGAGTCTCTTATGGTGCTGTTTCTTCAGCAGTGAGCCCTCACCTTTTCAAAACAGAAAAGCTGGTCTGAATTATTTCTACTTTTGGGCTACCATTCACTTGGATGACATAATCCATCAGAAGGTTTCCTTTTTTGTGTTCTTAAGAGACAAGTATGTGAATGGAGATAGCAACACATGAAGGTAACAAATTGACTCTGAAATTGTAGGAAAGCAGAGTTGATATATACACATAAAATCAATTTCCTAACATACTGTCAAGTCTAAACTACATGTTACACTTTTTCTGTATTATGTCTTGGTTTTTTATTAATCAGGTACATGCACTGTGGGGTGGGGTGGGGATTTTTTCTTTAAACACAGCACAAGATAAGGGGAGGCTGCTTATCTTTCTACTCCCCAGCTACGTGCCAAACAAAAATCACAGTCTCCTCATGTGGCTTGGAGCTTTAGGAAAAAAGTACCCACTGGGCTCTCACATTCTACCATAACACCAAGAAATGGAAGCCAGAGCAGGTTTATGCTTATGGAGGGGTGTAGCTATAACAATAGGACCTTGCTCCATTCTTAATGGCTCCCACTGAATTCTGTGGGGCAAAGAAAATGGGCTGCCATTTGGGACACAATGAGCCTGACCCTCATCTCGGACACTGAGGTCACCAGACAGGTTGAGCCTCCATTCAATGGTATAGGTAAGTGCACCCCTTCACTTTCTCCCATGTAAGTGAATGGCTGCAATTCACTCCCTAAGGAAAAATAAAACATAATGCTAAGCCATTGCAGCAGGAGCCCTTGCCAGGCCCAATAGTGATCTAGCTTCTTCCAACAGAGCGACCCAATTTTAACTGTATTTTAATTCTGTCTTATTATTGTATTTTATTGATTGTACATCACCCAGGGTGGCCGGGTGGCCGGCCAGATGGGTGATTAAAAAAAAAAGTAATAAATAAATAAATAAATAAATAAAATGCAGAAAGTAAAGGCACTTTCTCAATCAATTTTAAAGAGTATTTCAAAGTTATACATTTTTCTAACTTCCTTCTTAAATGTGTTATATTAATGGGAGATTTATTTTACATGTCTAGAGGATTCCAGGAATATTGAAGGTGGGAATAAGGGCAAACAAAACATACACACACACACACACACACACACACTACAGTAACACAAATGATTGGGAGTTGATAATTTTAGCGAAAATTTAAAGAATGCTAGATATTTTGATGTGGAGAATTTTATAATGATGTAGGCCTGAGATACAATGAGAGAATTTATCCAAAATCCAAACTGTGAAAACTTTAAATGGCTTTAACACTAGATTCTGTGTTTTTTAAACCTTCAAAAGCTTCTGAAGACCTATGACAATGGAAATCATAACTGATTTTTTTTTTTTTTTTAAATCTCTTTCAAGGTCTGGTTTTGCCAAGCCAATCCCCCATGCTTGGTTCTACTTTTCTGCTCAAATACTGATACAGTTCCATGACATTGAATAAAAAAAGAAAAGGGTGTCAAGTTGAACTTTTTCACAAGCTCAATCAGACTGGGTGAATTATAATGCAGTATTGCTAGTGCAGTTAAGAGGATTTCTTCCCCTCCAGAGTATAGTTAACACAGTCACAAATTGACACAAGTTGTGCAAACCTGCAGGAGTGACAAGTAAGTCTTTTGATTTACAATAGCCACTATACATAAGGAAAAACCCAATATAAGGTTCAACATTCACATTATGTTAAATATATAGCATACAGTTCCATAGGTGTGTGTTTTGTTGTTGTTGTTTTACTTAAAAGTAGTGCAAGGAACAATTTCAATTGATACCACAGAACATGGGGAAAGGAGGTTGAAACCTGGAAAAAAATCACTGCCCTTGCATAGCAATTAGTGTTTGGGGGGGGGACTCCCCATTGGCATCAATTATCCTCTTCCACTGTGACTTGAGGTTTGAAGGGGAAGCAGAAGCAATCAGACTGAGTCTCTTCTTGACAGGGCAAGGTCAAGACTTAGTTTCTAAGAAAAGATGAGGATCATGGACAATTCCCAACTGGCCCTGATGACTGAGCTGCGAGCTGCAGAGAGATGTTGTCTCAGCAGCAAGCTGAAGCCATCTGGAGCCTTACCCAGGCTGCCCAGAACTGTACTGTACTTGCCTCCACCTCCCTGGAGAAGCTGGCTATGGTTTTTAAGGGCCCTCACCTGTGTTCATTGGCTCCTGTGAGGTTCAGGTGATGTATGGATGATGATGATGATGATGATGATGATGATGATGATGATGATGATGATGATGAATTTTATTTCTATACCACCCCATAGCCAAAGCTCTTTGGACAGTTTGCAACAATTCATAAAAAATAAAAACATACATTATAAAATACAGATAACAATAAAAACATCATAAAATTTCATTACAAAAGTTTAGAAACCAAATTTAAAAACTGAATTTAAAATGAGTAAATATCTAAAATGAGTTAATACAACTAAGCTTGCAGCTGACATAACGCCCCCCCGCCCCATGCGCTATTTTGAGTTGTTAATGTTAAATGCCTTGGATGTACTTTTTGGTACTCGTATTCCTGGTCAGAGGATGACAGTAGGGCCACATCCTCTGACCTCTGGTAGACTAGAGAGGGTGTGGGAGCAGATACCATGGGTTTTCTCTTAGCAGGAACAGCCTTCACATCCTCCTCCTGTGAGTCTTCCTTTGACCCTGTCATAGCAGGGGTTATGACACTGATGTAACAGGGCCTCTCTCAGGTTTGTCTCCAGTGCCCACATCAGGAATAGAATTTTGCTTCAAGAAGGGCGAGATAAAAGCCAGGCTCCCATGACTAGTTCTAACTGTGCTGACTCTCCCTTCTGCCACAGGGCCTCTGCCATTCATCAAGCCTACACACTGCCTGTAAGGATAAAGGGAAATTATTATCAGCTGGTTTGGAGATGGTATTTAACGCCAGTAAAATTAAATCAAATTGATAAGAAATTCTCGGCGTTATGTTGGAGAGGATGTCAGGAAACTGGCACTTACGTTCATATGTGGTGGAGTTGTAAACATGTACAGAAATTTTGGCAAATTGTATTCAAAGAGAAAAATGAAATAACTGGGGTAAACCTAGAGGTATGTCCTAGCATAGCATTACTATCAATTTACGATAAGGTTTATTGTACTCAAGATACTAAAGGTTTAATTACAAACTTATTGACAGCAGCAAGGTTAATGATACCTAGAAAATGGAAAATGCAACGTGATTATCAAATAGAGGAATGGTATAAAGAGGTATGGGATATTGCTATTAATGATAAATTAACGTGTAGTATTAAAGTTAAAAGGGGATTATCGAATCGAAATAATTCTAAAGAAATATGGAGAGCATTTGTAGATTTTGTTTTATTAAGTGGGAAAGGGTGTACACCTTCACAAGAGTCATTACAATTTTGGAAGGCTGAATAGTTATGTAGCTTAGTTTGTCCCGGTGTGTGTGTGTGTGCAATTATTATTATTATTTTGTTTTTTTATGTGTTTGTTGTATGCTTTTGTATTTTGTAGTTTATATGTTAAACTTTAAATATATATTTTTTTAAAGCCTACAAGCAATGTTAGTGAAAATCAGGGGGAGCAGGGCCAAACATAACCTCATCTGGTAGGTCCAATTTAAGGGTTGCTCCCTCCTGTGGAGCCCCAGTGAGGCGGCAGCAGAGCGCAGGCAAAAGCCGCTGAGCAGAAGAAGAGCCCAGGAATAAGTGAGAGTAAAAATCCTCAAAACCATTGCAATCTGCTCAACACTGGAAGTATCTCTGTATTTATCACCCAAAAACTATTTTGCAAATGGTCACTGTTATGGCAGTTTCTGCATTTCAATTCCCTTTGGTCTTACTGTTTACCACCCTCCCCACTATATATGGGTAACTCAGGAAACATTCCATGCATCTGATAAAGTGGACTGTAGTCCATGAAAGCTTATGCCATAATAAATTTGTTTGTCTTTAAGGTGACACTAGACACTTTGTTGGTTTTGCTGCAACAGACTAACATGACTACCCCCCTTGAAATTGAGTAAGAGGAACCATTATACATTTCTACTCCCAAGTGAGAGACACGGACCTGAATCCAACTGTGTCCTTCTGCCACTGGAATAGAAATCTCTGGCAGAAGGGATTTCCACTCCCCCTACAGCCCCCTGGGTACTCCCCAAATCTGCTCCAGAGGGATGAGAAGATGGGGAAGTCCTTCTGGGCAAGCAGAAATTTGCTTGCATGACATTGGATTTAAGCCTCCAATTATTATTTCTAATGTGGCATTGCCACATACCCAGGAAGTGGAAATTTGCTACATATTTGAAATATGAAGGGGAACGTATGGGGGGGATGACAAAAAGTGTACCCCAAAGTGACATGATGCCAAAATGAAGATGATGGCTATTGGCTTCACATCACATATTTTGTTTTACTATATATTACCAGTACATACTTCAACTGCAGATTGTGTTTGGGTCGGCATTCAAGTCCAGAAGGTGAGAACTGGGTAAATTCTGGTAAAGAGTGAACTGAAACTAATTTTTCATATATCCCTAGGAAAAAGCAATTAATAAGGGGCCTAGAGATGTCCGGAGATATGCAGTATTAGCAGAAATAAGCTAGACAGGCAGTAAGCTGGAACAGTGAGTGTGAAAAAAAGGTTCAGGGAGTACAGCAACTTACAGGCCCCAGAATCAGACTGGCTGAAAGAAAAGGAACAGAGTAGTTAGTTGTATCCCAAGGAAGGACCCAGGAAAAGTGTAAGGTAGAAGACATACTAGCCTGAGAGAAAGAAGGGACAGAGGAAGCATAGGTTTGAAGCAAAGAGGAAAGAAGAAGAAAGCAGGAATGGAAAAATCTTCCTGGGAATAGGGAGATATGTAAACTGTGTGTAGGCAACATAATTTTGGGCATTGTGTATCCAGGCTGGTCGTTTGGTGGTCAAGCAAATACCAACCAGATAGGCAGTCAAGCTGAAAAGAAGGTAGGCCAGTAAGCAGAAAGTCTGAGAGCAGCCCAGACTTAGGACACAGGTCAGAAGCTATCTGGAACTAGTAGAAGGAATCTTATTTGGCCCTTTGAGTCACCTGATCCTGGCTAAAATGGCAGCTGCAGTGGCAGCTGCTGCCAATCTGCTGTGTTGCCTCTGTAGTACAATAGAAATGGACAAGGAGATCTCTTCTTTGGCAAGCTGCCACAGTGGTGCAGAGAATAAGATAGGTTATTCATGTAACAAAGTCCACAGTTCAAGCCCCCAGGCAATTTACACTATGAAGCTACGGCCCACAGACTCAACTCAATTCCACATTTTGATTTGACCAAACCCTTGTCTGCTGGTCTTTAGTACAGTGTCAGTTTCAGGTTTCTGAGGGCCCTTGAGCAAGACACACTCAATGGGCCCCCCTCCCCCAGTGAGCCTACCTTCTCACCACCATGGTCACCAGATGCTATTTCTCCTCATCCCCTTTCTCATCATTGCTACCACTTGCTTGCTTGAGAGGCAGAGAGCCAGTGAGCAAGCAGGCAGGGGCATCTGCTGCTCCTTCTTCTCACCGTCACTGTTGTCTGGGCCAAGAGTGAGAGGCAGGTGAACAAGCAGGTTGCAATGGTGAGGAAGAGGAGCAACTCCAGGGGGTCCTTGTCAGTGGGCAGGGTCAGATTAAGAGCATTATGGGCCTGGTGCTGAGGAGGGCGCGCGGCTGAAGAGGGCGCAGAAACGCTGCGCTCCTCTTCGCTGCCGCTGCGCCGCCCCTGCCAGGCCTCTGCCTCCGCTGCGCCGCCCCCGCCAGGCCTCCGCCTCCCCACCCTCCCGCCCGCCTGCCCGCCGCCGCCGCCGCACCCTCCCGTCCCGCTCGCTGCTGCGCCTCCCCCCGCCCTCCCGCTCGCTGCCGCTGCACCTCCCGCCGCCACCGCCATCACCACCAGCCCCCCCGCCACCTACCTTCTCCGCGTCGTGTCGCTTCCGGAGCCCCGCCCGTGTTGTTTTGGCGGGAGGAACCAGGGCAACAGGGCTTAAACAGCCCTGTTGCCATGGTTTCCCCGGCAAAAAACAGTGCGGGGGTCCCGTCGCATCACTTCCTCCTCTTCCTCGGTGGCAGCAGCGGCGGCAGCGGCAGCAGCAGCAGCAGCAGCAGCAGCCGCCAGGGCGGGGGGAGGGTAGGTTGGTGGTGGCGGCGCAGGGGTTTGTTTTTTTTTGCAGAGCAGGGCCGCTTTGGAGAGGGCCCCCCGCTAAATATTATTTCGCCTGGGGCGCCAAACTGCCCTGCACCGGTCCTGATTGTGGGCCTGTTTTGGGGTAGGGGCCTGGAGCTGCAGCTCCAATAGCCCCTATCTTAATCCGGCCCTGTCAGTGGGCCCCTGCTAGGGAGTGGGCCCTTGGCAGGTGCCCAACCATACCTACCTTTGATGCCAGCCCTGCTTTAGTACATACACAAACAGATGAATGAGGTTTTGTACAACATTCAATGTGTATGTTCCTTGGTTTCTGTGGCTATTCTGAATCCCACATCATTCCATCTATTAACATAATTTACTCTGTTTCTTTTGCTGTGATTTATAGTGTCCTATATGTTTTGAATTAGCACATGAGTTCCTTTAGTGCTTGTTACTGATGCCTCTTTTGGGTATGCTGTCCATGGGGCTCTTCAGTTATTTTTCTAATGAAGTGATTCCTGTTGCAAGCAATGATAAAGTGCTTTGTGAGGGGGGCGGTCAGGGGAGTCAGAGTACACTAATCTGATTTTTTTGGTCGTGCCAGGCCCTTTCTTGACTATTCTTTTGGGATACCTGTCACAATATCCATTTATTCAACATACATAAAATGTACTACAAAATGAACTCTCAAAGAGTTTTAAATTTTTAATAAAGCTGCATGCTTTTTATAGAGCATTGCATTAATTTATATCCTAATGTGTGCATGGGGGGTTAGGCATTAGTAACATTTATTTCTTTAGATTTATATCCTACCCTATATCAAGGGCTCAGGGGGAAAGGTAAGAAGAAGTGCAATCCTATACATGTTTTGACAAGGAGGGGGGGAACTCCTACAACTCCAAGCTGTTTAAAAGATATGGTCCCCTCTATTGGAATTCAACAATCTGAAACAAATAAACAAACACACAAAAAGACCAAGGAGGATCAAACAACAGAAAGATGGAAAAACTTGTCATATACAGTAATCCCCTACTAAGATTTCGTTCTGTTTTTCAGAGTCCCTTGTGTGGGGGTGAATGTAAGCAGTAAAAATTACTAGTGTGCAAGGAACTACTGAGTAAACTGCTACTCAAAAGGTGGGGTATAAATATGATAAATAAATAAATAAATAAATAGATGGCTATTTACCATATGTTCAACCACACATCTCTGTTGATGTGTTCACTGATGTTTGGTGAAATTCTTCTTACCATGTGGCAGGATGATACAAACAACCAAGTTAGCCTGAAGGAAAGAGTTCACTGAGGGCAGTTTGATTTTCATTGCATAGGTAGGCAACACACAGCTCACGGACTGCATGCACCCCCTGGCCTCTAGCGTGTCTCCTGTCCTGAAATCTGGTTGTGAAGTGGCAGTGGCAGGAAATAATGGGTGGTTTGCTATCAAATTTCAGCAACAAACTTTGGGAGAGGCTTAAAAGGGATTATCAGCGCCCCTTTGTGTTTGTTTTTTTCTGGTGCAGTGGCAGCAGGAGTATGGCCCATGGAGGCGTCTGAGGTGGGAACTCCCCCCTTGAAGTTGTCCAGTCCTACTGCTTCCCTTTTCTCCAGATTTTGGAGCAAGTACCTTAGTGAGGTATTAACACTTGATGGGATGATACAGATGCCTGGCTTACCAAGTTATTGGTTACATGTACACAATGGCAACCTACCACTTGGGGTACAATGGGTGTAAATTTAAGTGCAGTCTACAGTTCATTAATAGAAATGTCATAAGTTTACAAAATTAAAATCAGACATGGTTGATAATGTTCAAAGATTCACTCAATGCTCCTTCAGAGATTAAAATGGATGTGTGACATTTCTGTGATTCAAAATACCCAGGGCAGGGTAAGTGTAGGGTTCTTTCTGACCTCAGTATGTGTCTTTCCACAATCAGCCTACATACATCTCTTATTTAGTCATCTGAACAGAGAATTTTAAGAACCTTTGTGTGTATACTGAAGGTAGGGAGTTATACCATCATTCATACGAGCTGATTTATGTTCTAACTGTTCCGGTTGGTGCTAGATGACCATTTTGCTAAACACTCTGCTCTCTCATACATCTGTGCATAATGTACAGCTATGCTGGCTAGGGCTGATGGGAATTGTAGGCCAAAACATCTGGAGGGCCACACATTGCCCACCCCTATGTAGTCCTTCTTTCTACTTTGCAGGATTAAACAGATTACCAAGCTACCCTGGGTTAGTTTGGTCATACTACAAATGGGCTCTGTAATGGTTGTCTGTGTTCAGTTTTCTCTATAAATCAACTGTTTCTCACCACTGCTGACCCCAATCTTGGCCCAGTATCTTTCCAATCAAGATATTATATGTACTGATTCTCCTTTCTCCAGGTGTTCACATGAAATAATGTGGTTCCTCCATTCATTGGTCAACTACTGACAATTGAATCCTGGACAGATAAAGTAGGTGGACTAAAAATGTACAAATTCTGATGCCCTTCCCAACCAGATCCCAACATGACCACTCACTTCATGGCCAAATGGAACTAATGTAAGTTCAGGTCCACATATACCTCCCCTTTTCACTTTCTTCCTGTTTTTTCCCCCTGCCCTCTGCATGCTCATTTCCTAGGACCCTGCTTCATTTCCTTTGCTTAGCCTTTCTACTTGTTCTGCCACTCACACAAGCCTGCATAGCTTGGCAATGGCAGCCAAAAAGTCTATTCTGCCCGCTCTGTCCCTCTGTGATAATAGGGCAGCTCACCCACTCACTGTCACATACTTCATCACCCACCACTTCTCTTTGCACTTTATAATATAGATTTGGGATGTATGAGAACTTTGCTCTATCATGGGTTTATTTTTTCAGATTTACTCAATTTGCACCTCTTGGATCTGAACACCGACCTGAGTACAATTTGTGGTCAGAGATCTACACATTTGACATTTCCGAGTTTGTGATGTATTCTGCAAAACAAAACAAAACTTCAACAACATGCACACATTTGAAAAATGTGCAGAGAAAAATGCATACATTTCCAAAATAAGCACAAACATGCTTTAGTCATTGACCCAGTTCACACAATCACTCAACAAGCTACCATGGTTTAAACAAGCCACTGTGGCTTGTTGTGAGCTGCAGTGCATGTGGGGATGCAATCTGCATAATCACCACTCAGACAAGGCTTCTCATATCATTCAAACCTGGGTAGCAAACCTGGGCTGTTGTAAGATTGTTTGAATGTTGTTTAATCCTCCAATTAGCCATGCCACCTAGGTTTGGATGACACAATAAGCCGCAGATGGGCAGTGATTATGCAAATTGCACCTGGCATATGCTGGCATGTGCTGTGACTCACAACAAACCAACATGGCTTGTTTAAGCTGCGGTGCCTTGTTGTGATCATGCAAACTGGCCCAATGGCTGCATGTGTCAAAAAATGCATACATTTAAAACTACACACAAAGGATGCATACATTGATGTGTACATTACAAAAAATATGTACGGATTTTTTAAAAAATCAAAAGCTCATGAAGAAATGGGATGGAATGAGCTTGACCTCAAAAACCTGTCAATCTCAGCGAGACTTAGATTGACAGATCCGTTCATCCTTAATATAGATATTCAAAACCATTTTAATTTTGGAGGCCACAGTGTCTCAAGAACTTTCTTTCATATTTCATTTTCTCATCTTGATGGAACGTTAATTTTACAGAGCAGCACTCTCCAGATGTTTTATTCTGCCTCTCTCTCTAGTTGCCCGGGTATGTTTTGAAAAGATTTTGACTTACGCATATGCATACATTGCATATGGATACAGTGTACGGATACATTTTTAGCATCATGAATTATTTTTACACTCCGTC
The DNA here is from genome assembly GCA_021292165.1 of Shinisaurus crocodilurus. Lineage (NCBI taxonomy): Eukaryota > Metazoa > Chordata > Lepidosauria > Squamata > Shinisauridae > Shinisaurus > Shinisaurus crocodilurus. Next base: position 146,539,932 of record CM037878.1, on the reverse strand, counting down.
TCTCCATTTCCTTCCATGTGATTTTTTTTCATACTGACTACCCTGAGATTTCATCATCATCATCATCATCATCATCATCATCATCATCAATTTATTTCTTATCCGCCTCTCCGTCTAGATCGACGGATTTATTTAAAATGTATACATTTAGGGCTATCCCAAATTCTTTCCTCAATAATTTGGTGGGCAAAATAGAGAGTTTGAGAGGTATATGTGTGTTATATGTTCTTATGGAGCACCCTTATTTACCTTTTTTAAAAAATTGATGCCATCTGTTCAGTTTCTTCACCACTTATACCTCCTCTACAGCTTTGGCACTGTTTGTTTTTGTTTTTTAAGTAGGCTTTTTCCTGAGGCAATTCCTATTAGACACCATTTAGCAATGTTTCCTGCTCTCACTCTGAATGGGCAAACATTTTCACCCTTGTTTTACAGACACATCTCACTGAAAAGGGGATAGGGGAATACATTTTGAGTGGGAGGTTTCAGCAACATTTGGTGGAAATGAAATAAGAAATGATATCTTCCTTTCGAAAGGACAGGCATGTGAAGTATGAAGGAAAACATTTCTAACGTTTGGCAATATTACATCAAATCTTCCATGCAGTGTAAATCATGATGCTTGGTTTTTACACAAATACTTCTTAACTGATAAAGTAATTGTGGCTGCAATCATTTGCCAGCTTTCTTGGGAGCACATCCCATTGAGAATTGACTTCTAAGTAAACATGCATAAGGTTGGACTGCCTGTCATCTGATCATGATAGGTATCTGACTTTCAGTACTTTTAATTGAGCAGGGGGTTGGACTCGATGGTCTTGTAGGCCCCTTACAACTCTATTATGTAATCCTATGTAATGGTTCTGTTATAAAGTTATATAAAGTATTTATATAAAGTTATAACATATTCTGTTTATTAGCATGGCCCAGTAAGCATTCACCCTTTTAAAAGTCGTTGGCGCATTCAGAGCTGCCTGTTTTCAGAGAATTAAGACTTTCATCTCATAGGATCAAACTAAGCATTTGTACCCACAATCTATATTGAGCTAAAATTTCCCAATATCTCTTTTTTCCTAGGAAGACAATTTCTCTCTGAACTGCTTGATACAATTTCATTTGATGTGCCCTTCCCTCCAGCCACCACTCTATTTGATCAATTCTTTGTTAATTTCTCTCCCCCCCCCCCCAGTTCTTTTTCCTGTAGTGATGCGGCTAGATGAATAAAATTAACCTCTGGCTACTACTTTTCCTACATCCCCAAAGCGTCATTTTGGTTGATGTGGTCAAGTCAAAGGACAGTGAAATCAATGGCTGCTGTTCTAAATTCAGAGGAGCTTTATCGACAGGTGAATGTAGAAACCGGGCAGATCGTTCCGTTTCCAACTGCAATTACCTGAAGTACCTGGAAGACTTTTTTTTCACAATAGTTTAATGGAGGAAAGAAGGGCTGATCATGAAGAACACTGTTGGAATTATCCCCCCCCCCCCCGTAACAAATATAGAGTGGTTGGCTGAGTTGGGGAAATGGGCTAAAATTGTCAAAGTAGAGTGACAAAGTAACACCCTAAATGTTGTTTAGATGCCCCATAAAACTAGCTTGCCTCATATGGTACCTCATATGGTACATTAAAATATATAAAAGCCCTATAGATGTTAACTGCTTATAAAATTCATTGCATGAAGCCTACATTGCCTCATATGTCTCCATCTTTGTGTATAAATTTAAAGCAGCTTATAAAAATAATAAACAATATAATCACCATAACATAAAGATACGATACCATAAAGATCATAAAACCATTGTACGGCAAACAATAAAATATCATAACTATTCTTGCTATAAAAAGATAGGGCTACAAGCACAGCTCATTTAATTCAGGAGATTAATCAAGTAAGGGTGCAATCCGATGCATGTTTAGACAGAAAAAAGTCCTACAATTCCCAGCATGTCCCAGCCAGCATGGATGGCTGGGGAGTTGGCCTTTTTTAATGTCTAAACATGCATAGGATTGTGCCTTAAAGCTTTAGTTGATTAACTGGTGAAGGAAAATTGGTGAGGGTAAATTTTAATTGATGGAGTTGACAATTAAAGGCACATGTGCTTACTTTTGAGAAGTACAGAGCTAAAAAGTAAGTACATCTTGTGAACATTTTAGTCCCATACAAAATATTCACCTTCCTCTTGGCAATTTTTTGCATCCCTTGCAAGTGAATAGGTGTTGGGTCGGGTGGACAACAAGAAAAATGTCCTCATATTAAGATGTCCAACCAAATTTGTATTCCACTGACAGAAATACAATGCAGAAGAATGAAAGCTCCATTTAGGTGTGCATCCCAATGTGAGGGGGTATAGGCCCATTTGTCTCAGCAACAGGGATCTGGGGTAACTACCCTTCCCACAAAAAAATGGGTTTGGGGAGCAAAGGGGTGGCAGAGAGCATTATTAGGGGAGCCAGGATTTCATCAATTATATACTGCAACTGAAACCTGGGGAAGTGAATGGGGCAGCAGGAAATATTTGGTGGGGCACCCACTACCCCTTGCTACCTGTTGGAGTAATCCCTGACAAGAATTCACCCAAACACATGCTGTCCTGTAGATTGGGGAAACAATGGCTGCAAATAGGCATGAAAAATGTTCCAAACAGTGGAAACCCCATCCTAAAAGATGTTGTTTAATGTTTTTGTAATCCCTCCCTCAATAACAGCATCTACATCATAACAGGAACATCACTAACATTTTATGTATTTTCTATTTTTAGACTATTTTGTTCTGGTTTGTTAATGTAACAGGGATTTTTTAAAAAGAGATTGATGATATTGTTTTTACTTCAGTAAAGTTCTAAGTTATCATAGACTTCCTTCTAGGAATATTCACCTATATTGAGGTGTTAGTAGTACAGTTATGTAAATCAAACAACAATTAATTAATCTATTGACTGATTAAAAAGCAGATGATTAATCAACTACATCTGCAATCCTATACACCAGACTTCCTGAATCTGGTGTTTTCCAGGTGTTTCGGACTTCAACTCCCATCAGTCCCTGCTAGCACACCTAGTGGTCAGGAATACTGAGGGTTGTAATCCAAAACAGCGGTCCCTAACCTTTTTGGCATCAGGGACCGGTTTCGTGGAAGACAATTTTTCCACGGACTGGGGGGGGGGTGTCACCCACTGCTCACCTCCTGCTGTGTGGCCATGGGGATGTATCCGAGAGTCTTGATGGGGCTGAAGCAAGTCAAACTCGCCCCGCTTGACCCCCCCCGAGACTCCTGACGACTTACCTGCTGCCGCTCAACCCAAACGCGCCGGGGAAAGGATCTATGAGGTCCCTGGCACGTCACTTCCTGGCTCTCCGGTGCTGCTCTTTTTACATAAATACCATGGTAAAGTACCTTAAAACGGCCGCGATTTGCTATTTGAAGCTGTTTTAAGGTACTTTACCATGGTATTTACGTAACGTAGGGATGTACTTTGGGCCCTACCTGGGCCCAAAGTTCTCCGCGGCTCGGACCTCCGCGGTGGCGGCAGCCCAATCTCGCTCTTCAGAGCGGCGCGGAGCGTTCTCCGTGCCGCTTGAGCCGCTCGAGCCGCCGCTGCCGCCGCCGGAGGACCCCCCAGCCCTCCCCGCTGCTGCTGCCACCGCCGGAGGCCCCACCGCCCCCCACCGCCGTCATCCTACCTCCTGGTCCTGCGCTCCGGTGCGCCTCCACCGCTTCCGCGCCGCCTCCGGAGCCACTGCTCCGGCACGCTGGAGCCCCGCCTGTGCTCTGTTTTGGCGCGGGGAACCATGGCAACATGGCTTAAACAGGGAAGTGACGCAACGGGACCCGGCGGACAGGGAAGCAGGCTCTCCACTCTGTGGAGAGCTTTTGGTAAGTCCGCGCGGGTGGCTGAGAATCTTGGCGGACACGAGCAGGCCCAGTTCGGGCCTCGCTCGTATCCGCCGAGATTCTCGGCCACATCCCTAGAATCGGTACATCCCTACCTAGAAGTAAAGCCCATTGAATTAAATGGATCTGAACTCTGAGTAGACACTCCAAGTAGACACGCACATTTAAAAAAAATGATTGAGAGCCCTACTAACAAGCAATATTCACATAGAAACAGAGCCAGAAGATTAATTAGGAAGCAAATTAAAAATACTTGCCTTTCTGGCTTCCAGGTGAACATGGCGCCTTGAACGTCGCACAGAAATCTGTGTGGCAGCTGATACAGCGTTTCCTGGCCAGAGAACTTCTGGCTGGGGAAACTACTTCTGATGAAAGAAGCTAAGATTTGATGTTACCCCCAAATTATCTCATAGGGTCATAAATTGCTTTCTGTCTGCCCTCTGACGGATAGATTTGCGGATTGCGACCTGAGGTGGGGGGAAACAGTGCTGTATTCGGAGACCGGTTTATACCGATCATTAGAAGCGTTCATGCTCACTTCCAAATGAAGTATTATATCTGGACTGGATAATTTGGAATCTTTCTGCAGCATAGTAGGATTTATAATTAACTGTAAGTAGACTATGGGTTTATCTGGGAGGCAAAAAAGATAACGAAGAGAAAACTTGAAAGGAGGTCTATAAATCTTTTATGTTTGGAAGTGTCTTGCAAAATATACACAAGGGGAGATGTTTTCAGCATTTTTAAACCTGTGGGATGAAATGGAGAGTAAAATTCTAAACAGATTGGAGGCAAAATTCAGAACTGGAACATAAATCTTAAAGTGGATCTATCACATGAACAAGGGAAATCGGATATTTCTTCAGGACCGGCAAAGAAGAAGAATGAAGTAAATAAGGATTTTGGAAACTTACCAGAAATTCACAGAGGCTTTGAAGTTTTAATTGGACTGAACTGGTTCGACAAGAAGGTTCAGTGAAAGGTTGTGACGCACTTTTTAAAATCTAAGATGGCGGAGACTGGTATGCAGGAATCCACAAAACAACAGAACAGGCATTTCTATTCTTCGTTCAAAATCTGGAACTTAATGATTATCCGTTTGACAGAGGAAAGTGATAAGAAAGAGACTATCTACATGGCTTTTGTACTGGGAAAAGATAAAGGGTTGTTGTATACTGAATTACTGGTCTAGTTGGAAATATAAAAAATAATAATTCTTGATTTTAAATATTAATGGTAAAGGCAAAGGGATTGCCTATAATGGTTTTTACTGGGAAGATAAAGGGTTGTATACTGAATTACTTGTCTAGTTGGAAATATAAAAAAAATCTTGATTTTAAATATTAATGGCAAAGGTAAAGGGATTGCTTATATGACTTATTTGGATTTTAAATATTAATGGTGATGTAAGAGAAATGATTATAATCAAGATATAATTATATTTGGTCTGTTTGGAAATATTTACTTTAAAATGTTTATGTTTTGTGGAGGCTTTGAAGTATTAAAAGGGAGGGGTTTTTTGTTTTTTGTTTTTTAAGTAAATTGATGGCTTATGTGCTTCTGCTGTTTTGTTAGCTGTCACTTATTTCTTAATTTCTAATTATTATTTTTTTAATCTTTAAAATTAAAAGTGAAGGAGTTTCTGGATAGATAGAAAGAAATAATGAGTAATTGTAATAAGACAAATGTGTTGGCTAGATGGTTAGGTACTAGAGAGTGTGTGTAGGGGAAGTATTAAAAACTTTTGTCATGTGGTTATTTACTAAATAGTTTATAGTTACTTTTTATTTTTGGGATTCTTAATATACTGTATTTTGGAATTGAAAACATTATTTAATGAAACTATAGGTTTTCTTTTTTGGTTTATCCATAAATGTTGAATTTAAACTAGATTAAATAGTTGATCTATATTTGGGGAGGGTGGAGACCTCTTGTGTTTTGTCCTTTTTGGGGTTCTTTTTTTGCCATAACTGGAAGTGATTTTTTGTTAACAGAAAATATTTTAAGAATAACTGTGGTTGCTTAAGCTGTGGAGAAGATTGGAAGTCCTTTTTAACTGTGTTTATTGTTTGTTGTATATGTGTTTTAGTCTTTGTTTTTTTCATGAATAAAATTCTAAAATTCTTTAAAAAAATACTTGCCTTTCTATAGGACATGGATGGGAAACCTGTGGCTCTCCAGATGTTTTGGCCTATGATCCCATCAGTCCTAGCCAGCATAGCCAGTGGTGAGGGATCATGGGAGTTGTTGGAGGGCCACAAGTTGCCCACCTCAGCTATAGGGTCATGCACTGGTACACTTTCTTAGGAAGCATGTTGCACCCAAAACCCAGAAGAAAGAGGCAAGACATAGTTCTTGGATGAATCAGGGCCACAACTTTAATTTAACATTAAACATCTGCAGCAAAACCTAACAGCTGTATGGCTCTCAGTCAAGGCAGGAATCGTGTTGCTGCTTCCTCCCCGACTGTGAATCTATTGGTGAGGCTAATCTTGCCCCAGGCACAAACAGTATATTCTCACTTCTTGGTTTGAGAGAGGCCCACCAGTCTCATTAACCTCCCCAGACTCTGGTGTGTGCTCTGGTCAAGCTTCTGAGGGGACCCAATCCCGGTCCCCAGGTCCCACTTTAGAACGAGTCTAGTGGAACCCCTTTCACTATAAAGGAGTTTCTGGGGCTCACCAATGCTGACTTGCTGATTTTATTGCCGCCACTGCCTGCTGTTGCAACTGACCTACATGCAGGGCCGACGCTACCACTAGGCCAACTAGACGGCTGCCTAGGGCGCATGGCTAAAGGGGGCGCAGACCCACGCAGACACTCGCCCTTCTCTTCCTCCTCCTCCTCCAGGAACGGACGAGGAAGGGAGGGTGCGGGGCCTGCGCTCCGCTGTCTGTGACGTGTGTACGGAAGAGGAGGAGGAAGACGGGAGCGAGCAAGCCTGATTTCCCGGCAGTGGCAGCAGGAGCGCATGAGGCGTCAGGCAGCCGGGGCTCGCTGCGCTTGGCGCGGATCTGGGCAAGGAAGCCGAGGAGAGCGGCCGGGCGGGCATGGGCAGCAGCCGCCGCGCCCGTGAAGGCAGCTCCGCGCGGGGCCGCTCGCTTGGCGCAGAATCATGAATGCCGCTCCGCCTCCTCCGGGCTCCCCCTCCCTCCCCCCCCGTTCCTCCAGGCAGAATCCAAGGGGACACCGCAGGAGCAACAAGCACCCTGTCCCTCCCTGCCATGATGCAGAGCTGTTTTTGGCTCACCGCAGCGTTTTTGTCACTTTAAATTTTTTGTGGGGGGAGATCGCTGTTACGGCAGCCAAGACCTTGGATAGCTACTGCCAGGTAGAGTAGCTCGCCTCTGTCCGCCAGGGCGCAGCTGGAGCGGCTGGTGGCTGCTGATCCACCTCAGCTTGGCGCCTCTTCTCACCTTCTTTCCTCCCTTCCCGGGCCGCGGAGGCCGGCGGCAGCGGCAGCAGCAGCAGCAGCAGCAGCAGGAGGAAGCTCGCTCGTTCGGGTGACTCTTCCTCGCTGCTGCCGGGACTGCCGCCGCCGAGGGAGGGAGGGCTCAAGTGGGAGGGGGCGCGCTAAATATTTTATTTTGCCTAGGGCACTTCAGAGCCTCCATTGTGTATCTCTAGATCTACCTTTCTGCCCAGGATGAACCTTTGCCCATTTGGGAGTATGGAAGAACTATTCCACACATGAAAGATCTCTACCATATTTCTAAGCTAACTACTGGATTGAAGAAAAGAAATGAAGGACCATGGAGCAGCTACACTGTAGTCTATAAACACACACACACACACACACATCTGCAACACCATATGTTGAGGGATGTTCATACTTTGCTTCCCTATTCAAATGAAACTAAAACTATACAAAGTAGCTTGCTGTGCAAAGCGGGTTGCCATGTTGAAAATTATTGTTTCAAGCCCCATTCTGTGCCTTGTGAAATGATGAGCTTACCCTATGAACCAATGGAGGTATTTTAGAGGTTACTGTTCATTTACTTTTCTAAAAAATGCAACATGTTAGTTTTAAAAATGTGGATATTAAATATTCCTAGAGCAATCAAATAACAAGTTGCATAGCACAGTAATTCTGTTTTTGCCCATCAAACTCCTTTATTGTCCTTTCAGTTCACCAAACTTTAGTGCCATTCCCCAGGAGGAAGCATGCAGCAAAGCAGAGACACTTCAGAGCATAGCTAGGTGCAGGATATTATAAAACTGTCAAAAATGTCAGAATCTATTGTAATCAGCAGCCCAGTAGCAGGGCTTGGAAAGCAGCCATTTATTCTAAAGGAGCTTCTTTATGGTCTGATAAATTGCATTAATTTTAAACAAAATACTAATGACATTTTGTGCAAAATAATATTTTAATAACTGCAGATGCTGCCAGGATTGTGACAACTTTTATTTTCCTCCCCACATCCCCACCCTGCGCTTCCCTCCCTGCTCTTCTCCCCGGATATACTGCATTGCACTGAAGAAGCATAAAAACACACCTCTTTATAGAAATTCTCTGATTCAGGTGTTAGTTTGCCATGTTTTAGAAGAATGAGAAATCCTCTTTTCTGTGTATCTCACAGGCACTCTAATGCAGGGGTTCCCACTGGCCAAGTCTTCTCTAGAGCTTTTAGAAGTCCATGATTCCCTCCCCACTTTGCTCTGGGAGTAAAGCCACTTTCATACCCAGTACTTAGTGCAGGGCTCTCCAACCTTGGGTCCCCAGATGTTGCTGGACTACAGCTCCCAGAATCCCTTGCCATTAGCCATGCTGGCTGGGTATGGTGGGAGCTGTAGGCCAGGCCAGCAACATCTGGGGACCCAAGGTTGGAGAGCCCTGACTTAGTGGCTAACTTATAGACAGCGGCACCACTAGGGCCACACCATGGGGACCAGGTCTGCCGCAGACCAGGAGAGCCTCCTCCAAACAAGCCCCTGACAAGAGGTGCTGTGAGTAGTGGTGGCTCCTCCTTCTGCTGCAGAAACCTGCAGCTGTGGCCAGCTACTCAAGGCTGCAGCCACACAGAGCAACATTTTAAAATATATTTCCCTTGGTAATGCTGAGCCGCAGTGAACTGAACCAGTTATATGGTGCCAGCTCCAGGTTTTGGAGGGTCCTTGCGCAAGACACCCTCCATGGGTGTCCTCCCTCAGTAAGTCTACCCTCTCAGTGCCATGGTCACCAGCTGCTCTTGCTCCTCATCCTCTTTCTCATCGTTGCCACCACCTGGCTGCTTGACAGGCAGAGAGCCAGTGAGCAAGCAGGCAGGGGCATCTGCTGCTCCTCCTTCCTTCTCACCCACTACTGTTGTCTGGGCCAGAGCAAGAGGCAGGCGAACAAGCAGGTTGGAATGGTGAAGAGGGAGTTCTTGCCAATGGGTCCCTGCTGGGGTGTGGGCCCCTGGCAGTTGCCCAACCATGCCTACCCTTGATGCCAGCCCTGCAATCAGATGCTACTTTGTGGGGATGTGGGCAATGAGAACACTGGAGTTGTTAAAACCACTCTGGTTCCCTCATTGGTCATGTTCCCACAAAAAAAGCATCTGATTGGTTTAGGTTGCTGGCTGCTATTCTAAGCTGTTGCTGCTGCTGCTACTGCTTCTTCCTCTTCTTCGTATTATTATTATTATTATTATTATTATTATTATTATTATTATTATTATTATTATTATTGTGGCATGGTGCAGGACCTTGACCAGCCAGCTGGCTGCTGCTATGACAATTTCTTTTGCCAGTGGGCTAGGAGGAAAAGAAGATATGAGTTGCCCCACTGCTACCCCAAGTTTTGTTTCGTTTTTTAAAAAAGGATTGACTGGAAGGCTGTCTAGAAGGAGGGCCCCCACAAAGCACCTTGCCCAGGGCCCCCTGAAACCTGGCAGCATCTTTGCTTCTAGTGCAATCCTATGCACTCCTGTCCAAAAGTGGGGCTTACTTCTGAGGAGTTATATACAGATTGCATTCTCGCTGTGCTATCCTCCTATCCATGTCTGCTCAGAACCAGTGATGTATAAGAAGTTCATTCAGTTTGTTTAACATCAGAACTTTTCCTGTTTGCATCCCCAAATGACAGCGCCTTTTTCAGGCAAACCTTGCATATGCCCAAGCTTGCAATCATATTCACAAAAAGTGTTTGTCCCAAAAAATGTGCACTCTAGTCAATGGGGGGAAAGTACACACTTAGGCAGGCACGTTTAAAAATACAGGGGCCATCTAGAATGAAGGGCTTCTCCATTGTGGAGCACACGCTCTCAGGCATAGTATTACATACAAATGCACACATTTACACATTACATACACAACCTAAAGAAGAGGTAGGCAGGGGGATCTATAAGAACCTTGTAACTAAGAACTGGTGCCTGAGTTTTGCTTTTTCCTCGTCCCTCCCAATCCCTTTTCCTTTTGTGTCATGACTTTTAGCTTGTAAGCCTGAGGAAAGGGACTGTCTAATATTAATCTTTGTAAGCCACTCTGGGAGCCTTTTTTGGCTGTAGAGCAGAGTAAAAAAATGATGTAAATAAATAAATAATATCGAAGTGTGGGTTATTGCTATTTCCTATGCGCTGAAATCACTTCCGTCTGTTTCTTACAAGTGAAATTGTGAGGGGGCCCTTGAAACACTCCTTGATAAAAACCACCCTTCTTATAAATGGGAACTTAATTATCACTGGGGTGATCAACACATAAGTGGGCATTCCCAATTATTAAAGATTCCTCCTTAGAAAAAAATCTCCCTGCACATAGAAAACTAGCATGTCAGGGAGAATGTTAGGCTAGCTATAACTAGCATGTATCTTTCTATGGATGGGGTGGGGGGAATTGTATGTAAGGCATATTCATTATGTGAATCCCCACCTGCAATATAAAGTAGTAGAACCCATACTGTGATTTATGTTCTCAGTGACAACAAGAGCAGTGTTATTCTGTTTCTTACAGTTCTTATTCGCCTTGCTAGTCTCTCTCACTGTTCGGTCTCCCATTTTTGCCACTTACCTCATCCGTCTCTTCTGCACTTTTTGTGTGTGTGGACAGTTTCTGTTTTGTTGAGCACAGGTAATATTTGTATATCAAACACTGCACACACCAAGGAACAAATTAGTATTCTGGCCTTATCACTCACTGCTAAACTCCACATGCAGATGCAATGTATTACCACATTAGACCAGTTAAAGAGGTTCTAAATTAGATTTGTGACTTGAAAGTTTGAATAAGAAAACTAATAGAACACGAAATGAAGCAGAGGGAAAATTAGATTAATTATCTCCAGCATTCAGAGAGAATAGCTGCTCCTGTATTTTTTAAAAGTTTTTTTGCTGTAGGAAATGGCCTGCATTAAGCTTGTTGAATGACCCAGTTTGCATGTAATGGGCAAGTGTGGGTTAATTAACCCATGAATTGCTGGGCACAAGCAGGAAGGAGCGTGCACTGCCTCCAGCATGCTCATCAGTTCTGCTTTCAATTAACAACCTACAATCACCCTGTTTGCAGCTTGTTAGCGTGACGTCCAAACCCAAACTCTCTGGGTTGTTTACAGGTTAAACGACTCAGAGCTAGCTCAACAACAAATCTTATGTTAACTCTGGGTTGTTTAATCCCAGAATGTCTGGGTTCAGACATCACACTAACAACCTACAAACGAGCGAACATAGGTTGTTAACTGAAAGCCAAAGGCAGTGTGCTGGCTTGTTCCCACTTGTGCCTGGCAAGCTGTGGGTTAATTAACCCATGATTGTCCATTACATGTGAACTGGCCCAGTGTCTTTATAAACTTAAGAGCAAATATACCAATGCAATATGCTAGCATATTTTAAAGGATTTTTTTCCTGTTGTTGGGGGCAGGTGCTTTGTTATAAGTGTTCTGTGTCATATTTTTCTTAACTGTTTAGTTTTCAGTTGCAGACAAATTAGGAGAAAATACGACTCTTTTAATATGACTTTTTTTAAAAATCCAGCTTCACAGAAATCATCCAGTGTGATTCAGAAGAGAGCTATAATGAATTTCAGTATACGTTTTCACTGAAAATGTTGCTGTGCTAGCAGCAGACAAAATGGCCAATTCTGTACATGCAGCTTCTGTTATTCTGCAGCAAAAGGCACTAAACATTAAAGACAAAAGTACCAGTGCCCCCTCCTTTCACTCTCACTCTTACACATCTCTCCAACTTCTCTCTCTCTCTCTCTCTCTCAGTAAAACTAAGTGGCAAAGAATAACAGAGGCAATGACAATGCTATTCCATCAGTGCTGCAACAAATGTTAAGGTCCCTTGCTTCATTTCTAAATGCATTTCCCAGTGATTTAGGTAATTCAGATGGACTGAGCGCAATTCACTATCAAAGAACATTCAGTTTGAGTACCATCAATTCTTATGTTGCCGGTATACTTGATTTCACTCGGGCTTCTCCAAGATGCTTGCCACTAATAAATGTATTTATTTGTTTGTGTTATTTTATAACTCTTATAAGATTGGACTCACAACTTCAACATATTCATATATTCCACTTAATATACAACTCTTACATAAATCTTAAAACCCATATAATGTTCATTTCTGTTTATTTCACAACATAATCTGCAAATGCAGACCTGTCAGGCTTTGGTGTGGGTCAGCATCCCCAACTGGGATGTCAAAGAAATCTGAAATGGATTCAAAATGTCTTCGGATATCTATGAATTCAACCAGTGGATTCTGCAGTGGATCAGCATCTTCTGAGTCACACAGATTCTGCAAACTTGCACACTATTTTCTTACTTTCTGAAATTGTACGCAAATGTAATAGTACAAAAAGTTACTGGAAAATATGCTTATATATACACCATATATATATATATATATATATATATATATATATATGAAGGTGTCCTGACTGATTGACTGACTCATCAACGCCCAGCTCAAACCATTTAATTTAGGAACGTGAAATTTTGAAGGGACATTGCTTTTATGACGTAGACCCCCACTAAGGAAAGATTTTGGGAAATTCTGTCCCTAAGGGGGTGAAAAAAGGGGGCAAAATCGCCCCACTCTCATATCTCCTATGGGCAAAACAACAGGGGAGCAGTTCTGCAAATCGGCCTCACCTCAGAATTGCTGCAGGAGCCAATAGGAGCAGTTATGCAAATAGCCCATAGGACACTTACAATGTTCATATGAATTCCTGCAGGGGCCAATAGGGCTGGGTATGCAAATCTCCCCTCAGCCATTTAGAATGTTCTCTGAGGGGATGAAAAGGGAGGGAAACTTTTTAAATGACTGACTGACTGTTGTGTGTGGGGCATCGTCGGAGAGGCTCCATCACGTTTTGATGGATCTACCCCAAACTTGGCACAGTCACTCTTCATCACCTGTAGACCCTCAGGATTAACCTGATTTTTCTTTAAGATCAGATATTTCTGTCAGAAAAGATTTCTGCTGCCAGCACCCAGCCCACGCGAGCGAAGCCGCGGGCAACAGCTAGTATATATGATCTCTGTTTTGCCTCGTGTGTGTCTGTGTCTCTGTGTGCGTGTGTTCTACTCATTGATTGTATGCTGAGCTAAGAAAAATACACAAAAATGTTACATCCCAATGAAAGCTTCATAAATTGCAGCTGAATTTTTTGTGGACTTTTCTGAAGGGAGAAAAAGATCTGATTCTGTCAATGAGTGAATGCTGGGAAGAAAGATGCCAGACAATCCATGAAACACAGATGGAGTGGATTAAACAAAATCTGTATATCCCTATTCAGGGGCCCCAATTTCAGGAGGAAGCACATCATCAGCTCAGTGGGGTTCAGAAGTAAGAGATATAGTCCAAGACAGGCATGAGACTGGGATCCTGAAGCAGCAGGTGTTCCCAGATGTTCTAGCAGCAGCTACTACTGTGATGAAGGTTAGATAGCAGGCATCCATTCTAATAGGATCCTGTCACTAAGAGACATGCTGTACAGACTGAAGAGCAGAGCTGAGGCTGAGACTTTATAGAGCTGGTGGGGAAAGCAACATTGTTTCCCTGGGTAACCTGATCAGATCCTAAGTCAGCTACTGGGGTTTGTAATACTATCTTTGTGGTACCTCTGGGTAATGACAATTTAGCCTGCAATTCCTTTAGCAGACATGCTGTCTCTGTTAAGACACACTATCATGTCTTTGGAGCCTGGCTCCTAAGAGTTCCAGTGGGATGCTCCTGGCACTTTATAAGACCATATTTTTAAGGATGCTTCAATAATTTTATTTTGGAGAATTCTTATATGAGCCCATCTGATCTGCACCTCCTGGACTAATGTGTGGACTGGAACTTCTTTACCCACCAGCTGTTAAACTTCCTTAATGTTTCAATGCAGCTGCTGTCAGCTGAAAAAAATGTATCAAAATATATTTAGGCCAATATCTAATTCGACACTAGTGTTAATAGAAATTACATTGCACTAGCATAAACGACCTCTAGTGCAATGCAATGCCAATAGCATTTGCTGGTGTGATAGGGTTTCCGGCAAAACCCATCACTCCAGCAAATGCCATTGGTGTTGTGCTAGACGTCGCTTACTCTAGCGCAATGTAATTTATGTTAGTGTTGAATTGGATACTGCCCTTAAAATGCATTTTTTTGGGAGGGGGAATACATTTAAAACTACATAAGTAAATGCAGATATTTTCATCCAGTTTTTAATTAAAAAAAAAAAAAGAATATTGTGGACTCAGGAGAGAACAGACTTATGAATGAACACATACAAAAGTGACATGGACCAGAAATACACTGATTTACTTATCCCTAGAGATTTTGCAATAATTTCTTACCTTGCTTTTTCTCTTAGAAACTATCAATCCATTCTTGCCAGATTGCTGAGCAATCTAAACAAATCACACATAAATTCCTGGTGTATTTATACCCTTTGATGCCTTCAATGACTTTATTTCTGCAACCAGCGAGGCCCACACAATCTGCAAGAGGTTGTCAGAGAGCCCGCAGTGAAGAATTTTCTTAAAATTAATTCCTCTCATTGTCATTTGTAATCTAAATAACATACCCCCAATAAGATCCACAACCTGCTTTCCAAAATGAACCATGATCCAACATTTCTACAAGAGACCTACAAAATTAGCCCTCAATGTCTCCACGCTGCCAGAACAACGTGTCCTAGGGCTGTGGTTCTCAAACTATGGGGCTGCCCATATAGGAGGGGGCATAAAGGTGAGAGAGGAATAGGATATGGCAGCAGGCAACAGCAGAGGTTTAGCACTGTGGGAACCAAAACTGCTAGGTTCACTATGAAAGCTGCAGAGAGCAGGGAACACAGGGAAGTTTCCTGCCACAGCCTCTTCTTCCGCTCCTTTGTTGCCTGATTTTACCAGAGAGTCTGAGATACCTTCATCTAATTCTGTTCTAATGCAGGCATTGGAATGTAAACAGCAGTGGGCAGCATACACTTAGCTATGTGTTAGGAGTCTGTGCTGCTAAAAAGATGGCTGTTGATTGGTTGCACAGCTCTGAACACTGATTAAGTTTAAAAAGAGGCCTTAAGTCCAAATGTTTGAGAAACCCAGTTACATACATCCCTCCTGAACAATTTGTATAGGCATTTCAAAAGTGCATACTCAATGATGCCTGTGAAATGTTTTATTCTAATTCTGTGGAACTCTTATTATCCAAACAATGTAACATAGTGAACCCCAAACATTTAAATTAACCTATCTGATCTGTGTTGGCCTGTTTACTCTAGCAATGATACCACTGAACTCAGCTTCCTTGTATGTATGAGAGAAGAACTATTGTCTCTGAATGTATTTTTGACCTGAAGGCAGAAAAAAGCAGTGAACCCAAGATTCATTCAGTGGATATTACATCAAACTGAGATCAGCCCTGGTGGTGAGGACATCAGGGGTTGACCTCAGCCTGTTGCCTTTAGCTATAATTTGCCTTTATTAAATCTTTCCTCAAGGTACCGTTCACATTCTTCTGTCATGTAAACACAGTTGAGGCTAGCTTGGGACAAAGCGTACAGCAATGCACAGATCTTTACTGTGAGTCCTTAATTAAAGTTTATATATGGACCTGGAAACAGAGAGAGGAAAAGTGGGCAGCTGATAGATTTTCTTCCTGCATGCCACAGCTGCCATTACCACTGCAGCTTTTATTGATGTTGGCTTAGTTACTGAACATGACAAGATATTTGTAGTGGATCACAATAAAGTCAAGAGGGCCCAAGAAAAACTTATGAAATTTGATGAACTATGTAAGAAGAGTACAATTGACTGCATCTTCTTTGATGGCCATCAAGACACAACTAAAGTTATGCTGAAGGCTGATAATTCCGATCGGTGTTTCCCCAGCATCATGAAAGAAGAGCATTATTCTGTATGCAGCGAGCCAGGTGGAAGGTATCTGTACCACTTGACTCCAGAGAAAGATTCAAACAGAAAAAAACCTGCTGAAGTTATTGCTGATAATTTAGCAGGGATGTTGAAGAGTCCTTGGTTTCGAGTCACGAGTCGAGTCACAAGTCCTTGGACCCGAGTCTCGAGTCCGAGTCCTTGGTCCAAAATGGTGACTCCCAAGTCCTGAGTCACTCCCAAAGCTGACTCCACGAGTCCCTGTTAAAATCAATGGGGTTTTTAACAAAATAAGGCTACTTCAGATGTGTGGCTTAAATAAATTCTAGGCACAAGTGTGCCTTTTTTATTTCAAAACTCTGCAACTGATTTTGGCAAGAACAGACCAGGCAGACAAACCCAAAATAACCAGGCAGGCAGAGGAGGCAGGGAACCCCAAAGCAGGCAGGCAGAGGCCTTTGTCTTGGACAATTCAAACTGTGGAACTGGTCAAGAAGAAACCAGGCAGGCAGAGGAGGCAGGGAACCCCAAACAGGCAGGCAGAGGAGCCAAACCCAAAATGCCTGAAAGGTTGCATTTTAGGAAAATGATTTTAAAAAATAAACTTGCTGTACTTCCTAAAATCCATGTTGCATTTGAGGAACATGATTTTTTCTAAATGTTTGTCCCCCATTCTGGAACGGTGAGGTCTCATCACAATTTCACCCTCACTCTTCGCCAGCGATCGCACTCCTCTCCACTCCTTCTGGCACAGCCAAGGGATGTTGAAGAGTCCTTGGTCTCGAGTCCCGAGTCGAGTCTCGAGTCCCATTAAAAATATTGGGACTCGAGTCTGAGTCGAGTCAGAGGGGGGACTCAGTCCGACTCATGAGTCGAGTCCTGGAGTCCGAGTCCCCATCCCTGTAATTTAGTGGATTTCATGAAGAAGAAGAGCATTGATAAAACTCTGCAGGCCATTGGGGGTGATTCCACAAATGTAAACAGTGGTTGGACTGGTGGTATCATGCACTTGGTTGAGGTTCAACTTTGCCGCAAGCTCATATGGTTAGTCTGTGCTCTTCATACGAATGAGCTGCCCCTGCGACGCTTGATCATGACACTATATGGGAAGACCTTATCAAACAACAAATGGACTGGTGGTGTTATTGGGAAGATGCTAGACAATGCCACAGAACTGGAAACTGATCCTTCATTCACTCAAGTCTCAATTGGAGAGCCTCTCATTTCTCTTAGTCACAGTGTAATAAACAATTTGTCAACAGATCAAGCATATGGGTACAGAATTACACAGGCCATAAGGACAGGATAACTCCCTATAGATCTTGCCCTTCTTGAAATTGGTCCAGTGTGTCACTCGAGATGGTTAACGACTGCAAACAGGATTTGCCGTATATGGGTATCAAAACATGGTTGTAAGGGGAAAACCCTCCAGAACTTAAGACTGATAGTAGAGTACATTGTTGGTGTGTACTTTCCCTGATGGTTCCAGATCAAAGTAAAACACTCTTGGGTGGAAGGCCCATGCCATGTGTTGTTCCAGCTCCAGCTCCACAGACTCCAAAAGAAAGCTGTAGTGGATGCTGTTTTGCCTACAATCCAGCGTCCAGCATGGTATGCATTCAGAGATATGATCATTCAGACACTCTTGTGCTCCAGTGATAGTAATGAGAGAAAAGGTGGTGTGCAGAAGATTGTTGACTTAAGGAGTGGAAATGATTATTTCCTGGGTGATCTTTCTGTACGTCCCAGAAAGACTCATTTTATTAATCCTGCTGCTACTTCCCTGTTAGAACTCATAGACTGGTCTGAAAATGTATATGAACCTCCTTTGACATGCAAACTGTCGATATCAGAAGTCAAGAAGTTCATTAATGAACCCATGCAAGTTCCAAAGTGGCCCTGTCATGCTCAGTCTGTAGAAAGAATTGTCAAACAAGTCACAGAGGCAGCAGGCAAAGTATATACAGCTGAGAAATGTGAGGGATATATAAGAGGTCAAGAAGCAAGTTGGCGGTTGATGTCTAAGAATGAATCAAAACAAGACTTAATGAAACTTATTGCATAATTTTTAAAGGGGTGTTATTACATTTTGTTGTTCTTTGTTTAGAAAGATATGTTTTATGACAACTGTATGTTTTATACAACAGAAAATAAATGCTTCTTAGCATTATACACTGTTTTCCGAGAGCAGTGAATATGTGTTTTGTTCAAGTGCCGATTTACCGAGCTAAATGTTGTCCAATCAAAAAATTAATAGCAGATTTGAATTCGTGACATCAAACGACATATTTTTAGATCCCCTATTTCACAAATTTGCAAAAAATCATTTTTAACCCTCTAAATGACACGCCCTATTCTTGTATGTCTTCCAGGGAGTGTTGGGAACTGTAGTACTGCAGGACCATCTATAAAGAGAATACATTGCATCCCTCCCTTTGTTAGATTAAACAAATGACAATAAACCTAACCAATACTTCTAACATTATAAAACCTACCACAAACAGTATGCTGGATACATAAAATCTTATGTACCGGTAAATATTGTTTTTAAATCTGAAGGGGCTCTGAACAGCTCTGCCCACTTCCGGTAGCCTTCTCTTGACTAGGTCCTTCATGAGGAGTAGCAGCTATGTCTGCTATTTCATTGTCGCTGTTCTCACTGGATTTCTCAGCAGCTTGTGCTGCAGTTGCAATTGAATCAGAGTAATGAAATACCTCAGCTTTGTATTCTAGCTGACATGGAATCTTTTGCTGATGCTTAGCATTCCTAATTCATTGCAACACTCCCATTTTCAGGGTTACAAAGTTCACAAGTTAAAAGGAATTATGTGATCTGATAAGGATGACATAGACTTGGTTTGCACAACACAACAACCAACCTTGATTTGTCAACATAACATTCTCTTTTCCTAGAAATATTCATTGGGTTGGATAGCAAAGTTCTATATTTAAAATGTAGAACCTCAGAGAATTCCCCTGTAATGGAAATCTCAGATGAAGAAGTCACTGCAAAATACCATGTCGTGTGTGTGTGTGTGTGTGTGTGTGTGTGAGAGAGAGAGAGAGAGAGAACACTCCTGCACAAGATTCCATGGAGATATTCTGTTATCAAAAAGGATTAGTGGTTCTATTGTTTCTCTCACAGACAGGCACATCGGAATAGATTTTTTTAATTGTATATTTTTTTGTGTATGTTTCCCTCCCCAGAAACTCTAGTTACAAAGAAGACATGATGGGATGTATTCACATGGGTGAATCTGTCCATAAATGACAGTATGTGAGATGACAAAATGACTTTGAGAACACAGAGAGATGTAATTTTTGTACTGGGATCCATTTGCATTACAAAGAACTTTTTTTTAGGAAAGGAAAAAAGAGTTATTAAAACACACACACACAAATAGACAGGAGGACACTGAATAGACATACTGTGGCAAATGATTCAAAGAGGGGAAACAAAATCAGAAAGTAACTTATTTAATATTTATTGGTTCTCCAGAAATATTGTAGGTAGAAACAGATGAAAACAACATTTTCTGAGAAGTGCTCTAACTAGTACAGTTATGTTAAAGCGCCACTTCCCTTGTGCAGTATTGCAGTGCTCACCTCCGTATTTTGTATTTTTGCATAATGTGTGGGGAGAAGAATGGGCATCTTTCTTCTCTTCCCTTTTCCTATTTCAGGATGCTAGAAGTGACAGTGACAGGCAGTCTTAAACATTCAGTTTCCTGCATTGTTATTTACGTGCTCATGGAAATAATTTTGAGAAAACCCTATGGCCCCTAGGCAGCATCTGAGGGGGCCCTAAGATGCTGCAGATCTCCCCCTCCAAGGCCATAGTCAGAGCTCCAACCTCGGAGGGAGAGATCCAGCCATTCTCCACCCACCCTCACAGTTAGGCAGACTTAGAAGACCATCTAACTAAAACTGTATTTTAGGAGGGTGGAGAGGCAAAATAGCCTCCATTGTTCTTCCAGCAACAGGTAGGTAGGGCTTAGGATGGATGGAGGGCTTCAAGACTGAGGCCCTCCATCACTTGGGCTAGGCACCCATAGGATTGCTCTCTTAGTAGAGTATGTCTTCAGCTGTTGTAGTGGCTAAGAGCTGTTTAAGCTCAGAAATCTGACTTTAAATCTCACCTCAACCATGAACTTATTAAGTGGCCTTAAGACGAAAGATCCTTGAGGAATTTGATCTTTCTGTATAGTCCTATATGAAATGTCCTGATCTGCAATTCTCGTATTAATGTTCAGATCAAAACTTAGCCGTCTATTGGATTTTGCACTTCTCTGAATGTTGCAGTGTAGTTCTCAGTCAGCAGTATAAAATACACAAAGTATGTATTTTGAGAGGGGCGGGAAACATATTGAAATATATATTAAGATACATGTTTAACTGTGTATTTTGAGAAATGGGATGAATTTGTTTTAAAAAAATTATTTTTATACCCCTCCTTTTTTCCTGCAAGGAACCCAAGGTGGCTTACATAATTCTCCTCCTCCTCCTCCCCATTTTATCCTCACTACAACCCTGTGAGGTAGGTTAGGCTGTGAGTCAGTGACTGGCCCAAAGTCACCCAGTGAGTTTCATGACTGAGCGGGGAATAGAACCCGGATCACCCAAGTCCCAGTCCAACCCTCTCACCACTACGCCACACTGGGATGAATGAATGGAATTATGGGTGGGTGGGGGTAGAAATGAGAAAGTCACACAGACCAGAAATAGATTCATCTATCCTTATTTTAGCAAGCCGCTATCTTCTCATCCTACTCTCTCATCTCCAATACAGGGATAAGAACACTAGGCCACCTGAATGGACTGGGTGTTGTGATATGTATCACTTTACAAGCTTCAGTACATTGTTTACACATGGAAGGTATAGTGTGGCTCTGTAAACAGATTTATTATGTCTAGACCACAGAGTCTATTCTCAGGCATGAGAACCAGAACTGTGGGAAAGGAACGAGCTAGTCACATGGTTTACAAATGTTCTGATGACGTACTGACTTGTTCAGGCAGAAGCCATTTTAAGGGGAAGGTTTTCTTCTTCTCCATCTTCTTGTTCTTTTCCTTTGTTCCTGCAACAATGTAACGCTTTTTCTGAGGTGGAGTGAAGCTCAATTTACTCCACTGGACTTAATGCTTGCTATGCATTTATACTCTGCACATGGACTGTAACTAGGACATGTATACTCTGTAGAACTTTACTTGATAAGTAAATAAACAGGTAGAGAACCTGTGGTGTTCCAGAGTGTTTCCTGACTCCATGGATTAATCTGCAACGGGGAAGCTGGAAGCAAGTGTCATAACACGGGAAGCTGGGCTGATAAGGCTGGTTCAGCACTCTGCATGCTGCAAGGGGAGGTGAGATCTGCTAAGATCTTTGTGTGGAAGTCCAGGCAGTTGATAGCACACAGATTGGATTTACAAATCTCCCAGCACCACACCAACACTGGGCTGTTGCTTATGCTGATATGGCACTCTCTGGAGTGGGAATCAGAGCGGAAAATGGGGTAGGGGAGAGAATGTCTCTTGTTAAAATCTTCAAACTAATGTCACAATCCAGACGAAGTTAAGGTACTTAAGTTCCATTGATTTCAGAGGTTGAGAATTAATTATACATGTTCAGTAGGAAGTAAGTTTTACTGTATGCATTGGTGTTTACTCAAAAAGTTCTTATGTCTGACTGGATCGTGCCCATAATTACTGTAGGCTTTTGCAACATATGTGACACTCCATATTTCTTGTTCCTACCTTTTAATGTAATTGGGCATTGGGAAACCATTTCACAAAATAAAAATAAAATGACATCATGCAACTAGGTGATTCTTTTCCTTTTGGTCTGGTGAATAACGTCTCATGAATAAATAACACAGACATTTTGCCCCCAGCTCTACCTGCTGTGCAAGAGGCTAGCCGTGTACTTCCTTTGCTGTCACTCCTGCTGAGCTTAACGCTGGCTGTGTGTCATCTGAGTTCCACTCAGGCTCCCTGGTCCTCCAAACAAGACTCGCCTGTCACTGCGAATCCATTATCTGATCTTCTACTCCCACAACTGGCTGACAACACTTAATGTATTCTCCTGTTTTCCCTTTCCTCGTGCTCATGCATATTGCTCACATTGATATGTAGAATGCCCATAAAAGGCAGACAGCCAAGACTGAAGACCTTTTGCATTATGATATGGAGAATGCCCCAAATGTGGCAAATAACTTGGCAATCTCAAATGAATTTTCTGAATTCCCCAAAATACATACATCTGTTTGTCCCACTTTGGGGAGATTTAGATGTGAATCTGACAATCACATTTAGGTGATTGTCAGCATTCATGGCTGTCTCTTTGACTTCTCAACCATTCACAATGTTTTTTTCTGGGATTGCTAACATTCACACACATTCATCCAGTTTCAGTATATATTTACATATGTGCATATATAATCACCCCCACTTCTGTATATTCAACAAATGACCACATTGTTCTATATTTCTCCATTTCTCACTTCTGGAAAGCCATTACATTATTTAAAAGAGCCTTTTGGAATCTCTGCCCAAAGTGCTCATTATTTAAAAGAGCACTTTGAAATCCCATTGATTTGAATGGGAGGATTCAAGAATGCTCCGATCTCTACCAAAAAGTGGGAATTTGCTTAACACAGTCTATAGCATGCTGCATGTTTCTTGGAGGAACTCTGTGGTCAGAGACCATTCCAACAGCATGCATAACTACTGCATTGGTGGCTGTAATTCAACAAACTGGGGAGGGCAGGAAGCTGGTAGACAGAGCACAAGTAAGGGATGAGGGATGGATGAGCAGGAAGGTTGGAAAGGAAGGAGGTTGGCTGAGATTATCTCTGTTTCTTCCTGCCCCCTTTTGTCCCCACCCACACAGTCATCATGACAAGCCTGTGGTTTACGCTGGCTCAGCTTGTCTGAGTGTGGAAAGCTAAGCAGGGTCAGGCCTGGTTATTACTTGGATGGGAGACCCCTCCTCTAGTTTCCTGCATTCAGCAGGGGGTTGGACTCGATAGCCTTGTAGGCTCCTTCCAACTCTATGATCTATGAAATCTATGAAATCTATGACGCTTGATGGGTGTGGTCTTGCCGCCTTAAGTCCCAGTTGCCGCCTTCAGTCCTAGTATTGGGGAAAAGGTGGGATTTTTTTTTATTATTATTATTATTATTATTATTATTATTATTATTATTATTATTATTTTCCTGGGCTTGCACAACAACCGAAGTCCACCTGGGAAGCTGCCCTTGATTTGGTACAAGTGGCCTGTGCTTGAGGATGTGGGTTGCTGGGTGCAACCAGAGAAGGAGACACTTGCAAGAGAATGACAAGGGAGCAGGGAAGCAGGTGAATAAGCTGTGCTGGACAACTCCCCCTGCTCTCTCCCTCTGCCCCATCACTCAAAACCCACCACTCATGCTGCAGGTTTTCTCTCCTCTGTGGGCAGAACCTCTCTGAGCTCTTTACCTTCATGTCCTAACAGGGTGGATTAACCATCATTCATAATGATGTGAGGAGGAACTGCTGATCCATACCTACTACCTTAAACATATGTGCATTTATTTGGTGCTGGTGGAGCAAGCTTTAGGCTAGTTCTTTTGCACTCACTTAATATTTGAAAGGAAAATTTAACTTTTATCACTCTCTTTATTCAGTAAATGTTACTTTTCCAGTCTGCCAAAGCATCTGTTTCCCATCTGCCAATCAGTGTCAGCAGCTGATCTCATCAAAAGTGGCTGGACTCTTATGTCAGAAAATTAATTTATACTCTGAGAGCCATTATTGATCATGACAGGGAGTAGCATGCGGTTGCTAACTGGATTACTTCCAACATATGGTAAAGCCCCCATCAATGAAAGCTGAAAGAAAGCCGTTACCCTGGTTAAAAGGTGTCATCAAGGGCTGCTGAAAGTCTAAAAGATTGCAATAATGATGAGAAGAACCTTGGTGTGTCATTATTCAAACCAGAATTTAAGGCATTTAATTGTGGATATCCCCATGATACATCAAAGATCTCTATGTGGAGCAATTCTTAAGTGAACTAAATTAGAATGCATAATATTCTATTACAAGGAAATCTTACAAAAACAGGGGAGGGAGGGAGGGATATAAAAGATGTTGAATGCTACCCCTCCATCCTTCCATTGCAAGTTATTTTTGAGGCCATTTAGTGGTTTGTCCTGTGAAAACTATAAATCAGAACAATATCGTAAGTGAGAAGCTGAGTCTTACAAAACTCTCAGTTCTTTTTTGCCTTTGTTAATTTCTGCCAATGCCTTAATATCATTTCAGATTCCTTTTGTGAATGCTACTGTTAACAATAGACTGACATCAATTTACTTTACCTGCTAGCTTTCTGAGGAGTTCTATAATAGAGGCTTAAAAATGCCTGTTAAGCATGTGGTCCAAGCATGAAATTAGTGCCCTAAATTTAAAATTGCTAGTTGATTAGATCTATGGGTATTATAGTCACTGTTCCACTAATTTTGAATGCATTTCTTTAAGCTATAGGAATCTGACTTAACTTGCAATATTCTCTTACTGTTTTCCACTGAGTGAGAACATGTATATCTGCATATTCTAGCCACTAAACCTCACACATCCTTAGTGTTTCACTGATGTGACTCTCTATATTGCAGACATATATTTAATAGAAATTCAGATGATATTCAGAAACCCTTTCTCCATCATGTACCACAAGCCTGACAGTTGTGTCTCTTAGCAGGAATGAGCAAGTCCTTATCTCGTAGAATGAGGTAAGTGAAATGTGGTAGAGGCATCACAACTTTGAGTAAGCTACAGGCCAAGTGGCTTTCAAACAATGTTCCAAAGTTTTTCATAAGTTTGTCAGGGGTTCCTCAATAAGAAGATCCATAATTGTGGAAATGCTTCCCTGAAAGCTTGCATGACCAATCTTCCACTGAAATATTCCACTGAGCAGTCATGCTTGGTGTGTTCTGGGATGCATCCTCAGTTGAGATAGATGACATGATCCCAAGCCCTCAGACTTTCCAGTGTGCAGCAGAGGATTCTGAGGAGGAGGAGGAGGAGGAGGAGGAGGAGGCACAATTTATTTCCTCAGTGGTAGGGCAGTCAGTGCCTTATTCAGGCTCTCCTGTCCAGAGGACACATCCCTGGCATTATCCTCTGACTCAGAGGACAAGTCCCCAGCAGGAACTTCATCTCCCCAGCCTCACAGAAGCCTCAGCCTGCAAAATCAGTCAAGGATCCTTTAGGAGTCCAGTCAGCTCCTTCAGGAGGAGTGGAGATTACCACACTACAGCTTGTCAGCCTACATAAGTCTTCAGTCAGCTTTAGCTCCCTGCTGAGACAACCTTCTCCTATATTTCCAGTAGCAGAGAGTTCCAGCCAGCAGGACCCACTTGGAGTTCTATTTCCTTCCTACCTTAATCTGATTGCTTTTGGATGCTACCAGACCAGCTTCTCTTGCAAGCTTCAAGGAACCAGGTGACAGTGACACTGAACAAGCCTAGCTTGTGGTTCATGTGAACTGAGTGTGTACCCTAGATTCTAATCCAAAATCTTTTGCAGTGCACGTAGATTCTGTAGCAAATATGCAGGGATCCTCAGAGGACAAGTTAACAAGGAAAGGAAACCTTTAAGAAATAAGGTTTAAAAACCACTAGCTATAGGAAATGAGAAATGAGAGCATAAGAGTTGGGAATGTGGGGTACAATTTTAGTTTTGTTTAGTTAATAATGATTTTTGCATAAATCAACATTCAATGCAAATTTAGAGGTTCCTGTTTAACTGAAATATCTGATGAAGTTCAAGTGAAGCTGAAAAGAGTTTCTATGAGAATGGAAAAATTCTTCAGGGAACTCTTACCATCCCCAAGTTAGCACACTTCCCCCCTCCCCTCGGGTGAAATTCTAGGTGAATTTGGAGACTTCCACTCAGGTAAAATATACAAGGAATTTTGAAGGAATTGAGCCCAGATGAGCTAAATTTCTCAAGCAGGCTTTGCTCATTCCTATATTTTTGATTGTAATAGATTTAACATTTATATTAATATTATTCAGACTACATGGTTGATCGGTAGACATGCAGGACGATGACAAA
The DNA here is from genome assembly GCA_021292165.1 of Shinisaurus crocodilurus. Taxonomy (NCBI): domain Eukaryota; kingdom Metazoa; phylum Chordata; class Lepidosauria; order Squamata; family Shinisauridae; genus Shinisaurus; species Shinisaurus crocodilurus. Next base: position 146,513,644 of record CM037878.1, on the reverse strand, counting down.
GATGAATGAGCAGTAGTTAGGATAGACAAGCTCTGCTCATTTAATAAATCCTCCTTAGGAAAAGATTTTTTGGTGCTGACTTCAGTAACTGCATCATCACAAAGGGATTCTTTCCTGCCATTCTTTCCTTTCCAGCCATTTGTTTTTTCACCAGGCATCATACGAGAGCTAATATATGGCCAGATAGAATTTGGTGAGATCTTGGTTGATTTTGTTGAATACTTGATGGATTTTACTTTAGTTTTGTTCTTCACTATCCGAGTACACTGACTTCTTGTGATGACCATAGTTAGTATATAACTACAAAAAGTAGATTCCTACTTTCTCTTTGGCTCTCTTCAATGCTTCCAGTGATAGAACTAGGAATAAGGAGCCAAAGGCTCAAATCAAGCCCCTTGTTTCCAACTATGAGGCAAAGACATGTTTGAGCTGAGTAGTGAGTGTGGCAATGGGACTTGCTGGGCCTGGTAGTCTGCTTGGCAGCTGTGGAGGGACCCTGGCCCACCATCCATGTTCTCCTCAGAGTTGTGGTTCCATAAAACAAGTTGTTGTCTAAGACTATAATTGCTACATAATTTGTTGAAGTAAAGATAAATTTATATGTTGGAATTACAAACATTGTACTGCGGTTAAAGATTTAAATGCACTCAACCTTATATATAGCTAACAGCAACTAAGCACATTTGATTGCATGGATGAATAGAGGCAATTGCATAGGGGAACCATAGGAACAAAACGTACAACCTCAACACCAAGTTTGCAAGGCCAAAAACATGAGTCTGAAAGCACAGATGGATCTGAGACAAGCTTGCTGACCTTGTATCATTTGATTACCAATGAGCACAGCATGTGATGTTAGATAACTTTGTTGGGTTTTTGATATTGTGTCTAAAGAAATGGAACTTGAAAGACTGTTATTAAAATAGGCAAGAGCAATGCTAATTTTTCAGCTGAGCATTGATGAAAGGCGCATAATGCAAAGTCAGTCATCACTGGCAAATCACAGAGTCTGGAGGAAGAGGGCAAGAGTAGACAGCCTCATTGTACAACTAGCAAAATTTCATCTCACTGATGGTAGTCATGTCTAAATACCGTATTTTTCGCTCCATAAGACGCACCCCCCCCCCAAAAAAAAACTAGGTGGAAATGTCTGTGCGTCCTATGGAGCGAATACAGTAAATTTTTTTTTTTTTTTTTTTTTTTTTTACTTTCCTCTGCTGGTCTGGAAGACCGGAGGACTCCTGGGCAGGGCGGGGGAAGCCCCCACCTCTCAGCTGATTCCCCGTGGAACAGCTGATATATTTTTTTAAAAAAATATTATTATTATTATTATTATTATTATTATTATTATTATTGTTATTATTTTACTTTCCTCTGCTGGTCCGGAAGAGCGGAGGACCCCTGGGCAGGGCGGGGGAAGCCCCCGCCTCTCAGCTGATTCCCCGTGGAACAGCTGGTGTTTTTTTTTTTTAAAAAAATATATTATTATTATTATTATTATTATTATTATTATTTTATTTTATTTATTTATGTTTTACTTTCCTCTGCTGGTCCAGAAGAGCAGAGGACTCCTGGGGAGGGTGGGGGAAGCCCCCGCCTCTCAGCTGATTCCCCGTGGAACAGCTAATTATTTTTAAAAAAATTATTATTATTATTATTATTATTATTTTATTTTATTTATTTATGTTTTACTTTCCTCTGCTGGTCCAGAAGAGCAGAGGACTCCTGGGGAGGGTGGGGGAAGCCCCCGCCTCTCAGCTGATTCCCCGTGGAACAGCTAATTTTTTTAAAAAAAATTATTATTATTATTATTATTATTATTATTATTATTATTTTACTTTCCTCTGCTGGTCCGGAAGAGCGGAGGACTCCTGGGCAGGGCGGGGGAAGCCCCCACCTCTCAGCTGATTCCCCACGGAACAGCTGATTTTTTTTTTAAAAAAAAATTTTGGTACCATACGGTAAGTGCGTCTTATGGTCCGGTGCGTCTTATGGCGCGAAAAATACGTACATTAGATATAGGGGATGTGTGAGGAATCCGCCCTGTGGAGTTTTGCTGATGGATTTCCCCAATCCGGACCACCCAGAAATGGACACAGATGCACTTTGCATTTAGAAATCTGTACAGTTCTGGATTTGCAATGTGTTCCACAGAATGGGAACAATGTGTCTGATGAAATATGCACATTTCAAAAGTGTGCAAGGAGAAATGCATTCAAAAAATGTGTTCAACCATACTTTCGTCCATGAGTGGATGCGTACAAAAAATGTGTACAATTTGAAAAATGTGCTGAGAAATGTGCACATTTCAAAGGTTTCTGTAACCCCTCCCACCACACTCATCTGCATGGAACCAGCACAGAACAGACTGGAGATGGGGGGAAAGAGGAACTCAGTCTCAGCAGAATCAGAATTGACAGATCTGCCCATCCCTAAAATGAGCTGTGTTCAAGGCACCATCATCAGTACTCACTAATCACTTTCAGTATATTTCATTGTAATGGGGGCTTCTGGCATTAACAGGTTAAGGGCACAACCCTGTCACTTGCACCGGAGGCTTCCAATCATGGAATGCAGTGTGGGAGGAGCAGAGGAGGTGAACTTTATCTCCCCATCCTCCTGCCCTGCATATTTCACTAAATGGGTTTTTTTTGCCCATCTAGTGATGGCACTTCAGTCAGGGAGGGAAGGAGGCTGGAAGATGTTCAGGATAGCTCATATCCTGGCCTCTCCAGTCTCCTTCCCTCCCCACCCACCAGAACGCCCCTTCCCCCCTCTCCAAGATCAATTTTCTCACCTCAGAGGGCAGCTGGCATGGTTCTTTCTACACTGGCTGTGAGGGGCATGGGAGGGGGGGGGTCAGATCTCTGACTCCCCCCTTCCAAGGTTGGAGAGCTGTCTCCAGCCTCAGAGGGGGGAATCCCCAGTATCCTATGGCCTCTCAGACGATGTCTAGGGGCCACAGAATTGCGTCCTAAATCAGTAGAATGATCAACCAGTAGGATAAACAACCAGTCACTGAGTTCTCTGTGGGTCATGGCTCTCAACTGAGCTAAATCTCACACATGCAAATCCCATGAAAACCATTTCTAAAACATCTCCAGTTTGGGGGAAGGGGAATCTATCTGGAACATGTTCCAATCTATTGTGGGTGCAGTGGCTCTGCATGGGTTTCCCCCACAGCCTCAGTAGAGCCCTGTTCCTCCGCTCCCCTACCTATGTGGGTACATGAGTGCATACACAGACAAAGCACTAGCGTGGTCTGTGCTTGCATCTTACGTAAATACCCATCCATGCTGGTCTTGATGCCAGCATGGTCCAAAGCAAGATCCACTTGTACAAAGAGCAAGGACTGGATGGGGATCATTTATCTTTGAACATTTAGCCCTGTACTGATTTTTTAAAAACATTTTTAAGATTAAGGCTGTAATCCTATACACACTTACTTGGGAATAAATCCCAAGTGGGACTTAGTTTCGAGTATGCATGTATACAGTTGCACTGTAAGAGTTGTAATCTTTTATCCTCCTTGTGTGACAGTTGTTAATGACTTTGTGCACTCCTGATGTATCTTCTCATTTGAGTGATTCAAACTGTGCTCAGTCCTCAAGAAGTGAAGGCTCCATTGATTTATATCAGGACATGCAGCAATTTTCAGTAATTTATCATATATTTCCTAATAATAACTGTCCTAATAATACCTAATTGCTTGCATATTTTGTAGCAGTTCCTTATGATTGAAAGATCACCCTCCCTCTTTTTATTTTTATAAAATTATATAAATCAAAGTGAATGAACATACCACACTGTAAAAACATTAAGTCACGGATCACAGTATTACAAAAAGTCTAATGGCATTGTCTTGAAAATCTACAGAATGAATTCCCCATCTCTCTGTGATAGGATTTTAAAAATAGAGAGCTGGTTTTGACAGGGACAGCAGCACCTCAATGGCAAATTTGAAGAATGTGCCAAATTTGCCCCTTTATTTCAGTGGGCTTTTCTGTTTTTCTGCCTCTGTGGTCTTGAATATCCACAGAAACTCTGCAGAACACTTCAGATATCCTTGCTTTGGAACTGAGGGCTAAACTGAATGGATATCAATATGCGCATCCACATTCATAGTGGTGAGAGTATTGGACTGGGACTCAGGAGATCCAGGTTCTAGTCACCGCTCGCCCATGAAACTCACTGGGTGACTTTGGGCCAGTCACTGACTATCAGCCTAACCTACCTCACAGGGTTGGTATGAGGATAAAATGGAGAGGAGGAGGAGGATTATGTAAGCTGCCTTGGGTTCCTTGCAGAAAAAAGGGCGGGGTATAAATATAATAAATAAATAAATAAATAAATAATAAAGGGCTTTCTAGAGGTGTAATCGAACGGGGGGGGCTCGCCCCCGCCTCAACTCGCGGCGGCGGCCCCCCACCTTGATCTTCTGAGCGGCGCGGAGCATTCTCTGCGCCGCTCGAGCCGCCATCGCTGCTCAAGCCGCGGTCCTCCGGAGCGTCACTTCCGGCTGCTCCGGCGCGCTGGACCCCTGCACTATGTTTTTGGCGAGGGGAACCAGAGCAACAGGGCTTAAACAGCCCTGTTGCTCTGCTTTTCCACGCCAAAAACATAGTGCGGGGGTCCAGTGCTCTGGAGCAGGGTCCCGTCCCGTCACTTCTTCCGCGCCGGAAGTGACACGACGGGGGCGGCGCGGCTGGCTCTCCGCGGAGAGCTGAGCCGAGGAGCCACCAGACTCCCGAAGGTAGGTCCACGCAAGTTTGGCCCCACTCACGCCCGCGCGAGCAATCGGTTACATCCCTACCAGCCCGCCTGCGCAGGGTCCCGTCGCGTCATTTCCGGTGCCAGAAGTGACGCAACGGGACCGGAGCGGGTGGCGCAGGCGGCTCGCCGCGGAGAGGCAAGCCGCCGACAGAATAAGGTAGGCTCAACCAAGTCTCGTGCGGGCGTGAGCGGGCTGATTTTGGTCCACTACGCCACTCGAGGCTTAACCGCACATCGCTACTTCTCAGTGTCTTCTTCCAGCCTGTGTAACTCGCTGTTGACGGAGGATAGGTTGGCTCCCTTTCTACTGTCCTCGCACTGGAAGGCGAATATGTTTGTGTTCAAGCAGGCCTTTGCTGTGTGATCTGGTTTACTGGGTTGCTGCTGGTTTTATTCTGTTACTGTGGTGCATTTGTTTTATTCTTGTTTTAATCAAGGTTTTTTGTTTTTGTTTTTTTAATTTAGTTCCTGTGATTGTAAGCCACCTTGAGTGCCATTTTCTTGGTAGAAAGGAAGGGTACAAATGAAATAAAATCAATCCATAAATTATATGTACCCTCATTCTAATCTCCTTTGAATAGCTTGTGTGTGCATTTGTACATCAAGCTGCTGATCTTTTTCTCCCACAAGAGTTACCAAATTGGATAAAATTAGGGAGAAGGGGGTTTGGGATAATGGTCCAACATCTGCTATACTGTGGCACCCCTACTGAAGCACACTCTGGCTTCTACCATTGACCAGGGGACCAAGGTCTACTGAGAGGGTTTACCTGCTATCTCCCAGGAATAACATCAAAGCAAGTGTCTCCTGTGAGGCTTTAGCGAAGCACTTCGCAGATAAAATCGAGTGGATTATGAGTGGGATTTTGTACGTCGTGGATACAGGGAGTGAGTGGGAGGAGGACAATGGCAGACCGGTTTTCTGGGATCAGTTCCAGCTTCTTCCTTCTGATGAAGTGGACAAGGTGCTTTCATCTGTGAGGCCGACCATCTGCTTGCTTGATCCTTGCCCATCCTGGGTCATCATGAGCTGCAGGGAGAGACTAGGTGAGGGGATCAAGGTGGTGGTGAATGCCTCCCTCGAGGAGGGAGTGATGCCATCAGCCCTCAAGGAGGCAGCAAGAAGACCACTTTTAAAGAAGCCCTCCTTGGATCCCCAAGATCTGAACAACTTCCGCCCAGTCTCCAATTTGCCATTTCTGGGCAAGGTGATCGAGAGGGTGGTGGGGGCTCAGTTGAAGGCACACTTAGATGAAGCTGATTATTTAGATCCATGCCAGTCGGGCTTCAGGCCTGGACATGGGACGGAAACGGCCTTGGTCGCCTTGGTGGATGATATGAGGTGGGCTTTGGATAGGGGCGAATGCTCCTTTCTAGTCCTCCTCGATCTCTCAGCAGCTTTTGATACCATTGACCACGGTATCCTTCTGGACCGTCTGGAGGGGTTGGGCATGGGAGGCACTGTATTGCAGTGGTTCTGGTCCTTCCTCTCTGGAAGGTACCAGAGGGTGGTTCTTGGGGAGGAGGCCTCAGGCCCTCAGCCGCTCACTTGTGGGGTGCCGCCGGGTTCCATCCTCTCCCCGATGTTATTTAACATCTACTTAAAGCCGCTGGGAGCTATCATCAGGAGGTTTGGGCTGCGCTGTCATCAATATGTGGATGGCACACAGCTCTACCTCTCCAAGTCCTCACCGAGGTTGGCTGTTGAGACCCTGTCCAAGTGCCTGGAGTCAGTGGGTAGCTGAATGGGAAGGAACATGCTGAAACTGAACCCCAACAAGACCGAGGTACTTCTGGTGGGAGACAAGGGGAGGTTTAGATCTTAGGGGATGTTGTTTAGATCTTAGGGGATGTTGACCTGGTGCTGAATGGGGTACATCTACCCCTGAAAGACCAGGTCTGCAGCTTGGGAGTCATTCTAGATTCCCAGCTGTCCATGGAGGCTCAGGTGTGAGCTGTGAGCCGGGCATGCTGTATCAACTCCATCTGATATGGCAGCTGCGCCCCTGCCTTCCTAATCATCTGGTCCCATCGGTGGTTCATGCCTTGGTCTCCTCTCACCTAGACTACTGTAATGCGCTCTATGTGGGGTTATCCTGGAAGACAGTTCGGAAGCTTCAGCTGGTACAGAATGCAGCCGCTCGCCTGGTTAAAGGCTGCCGCCGGCGAGATCACATCACACCAGTGCTCAAGGAGTTGCACTGGCTACCAGTTGCTTGCCGGGCCGAATTCAAGGTGTTGGTTTTGACCTTTAAAACTCTATACAGCTCCGGTCCAGCTTATCTCAAGGAGTGCCTCCAGCAACACCAAGTAGGTCGCTCAACAAGATCTGCCACGGACGGCCTTCTCCTTGTCCTATCAGTCAGAGCAGCCAGGCTGGTGGGGACTAGGCAGAGGGCCTTCTCTGTGGTGGCCCCCAAGTTATGGAACTCCCTCCCCAGTGACCTCTGTCATGCCCCCCTCCTTGATGAACTTCCGCCAGGCTTTAAAAACATGGCTTTTCAGGCGGGAATATGGGGTGGGTTAGGTTTAAATATATATATATATATATTATATTTTAATTGTGTTTTAATTATGTTTTATTGTATTGTATTGCATTTTAATTATTGTACATCGCCCAGGGTGGCTGGGTGACTGGCCAGATGGGCTATTTAAAAATATAATAAATAAATAAATAAATATAGAGAGAGACCATCTTGGCCCCATCCATCAGCCAGAGAAGGAACAGCTTCAGGGAGCTCACTTCCCCCTCCCTGCCAGAAAGAAGACCCAACTCCAAATTCTTGTTACCCTGGCACTGCAGAAGCAAGGGGAAACTACACTCTGGCCACAGCCGTTGGCCAAAGGAACAAGAACCACCAATTTCTATTCAAGCAAGAAAACCAGCAAGGGAAAATCATTGTGGCCCAAACAGAATACACAAGCACACTTGTAACTGGATATAAGTGCCAAAATGGCTCAATGCTTTGTTCTGGCCTTGAAGAACTGATGTCCCTCATCTACCTATTTCCTCCATTCTCCTTGTCTTTTGTGACATGTCTTTTTAGTTTGTAAGCCTGATGGCAGAGTCTCTCTCTCTCTTATTATTAATGTGACCTGATTTAGAAGACAACAATGGTCAAGCAATATAAAAATACAACAACAACAAAGAATTTGCCACCAGTGGGAACGTTCCAACCATTGCGAATAGCAGGAGTGCAGTGAGCAATTCTGACTGGGACTACAGAGGGTCAAAGGATTAATGCCCCCACCCTATACCATAGTTCCAATTAAGCTTGGCCTCCCACACCCTGGCTAATTATTTAAAAATGACCTCCAGGGCACATTACATAACAAGCATCATGTCTAGTTTGGCTCTAAAATAAGAAAGAGGAAAACTTTACAATAATCAAGATGTGAAATAATTAAATTCTGAACCAGGGCTGTTTATAATTTTTTCTTCTTTATTTCAGAAAGAATATTTTACCTTTTTCTTTCTTTCTGTCTTTCTTTCCAGTTTCCACAGATTGTTCTATAGAACCTCACCAAGGGAACATGTGTGAAAAGTCTAATGTACAAGTTTGTTGCAGCAATAATGTAATTTTGGTTTATTCCTTTTCCGAAGTGCAGAAGTGTGATAGGTTGTTTTGATATCACAAAATCAATTCAGTGCTTCTGCTGTGAAAGAAGTACTTCTTTCTGCTTTGCTAGTACTTGTGAATTTGATTTATCGTGATTTTTTTGCCATTTCACAGCAAAGTAGTGTTTGGGTAGTATGAAATGTCAAGATTCCAGCTCCCAAAAAGTGACTTTCATATGTATGGAAACCAGTAAAACATTTGAAGTGAGACCAATACAGTAGATTTATTTTATTTTACTTTTGCTAGCAACAAGCATTTCCCTTCAAACCCTTTTTCGCAAACCTCCAGGGGGTGGATGAAGCCAAAACACACACACACACACACACACTTTATAACTATGTCTGTAATATCTGTTATGAAAAGATTCTTTGTCATCTTCAAATGTAATTGCACATGCATGAGGAATACAGGAGGGGGATGGAGAGGAAGAGTATGAAGCTAGAAATGCCCTTCGTAGAGAAAAGGTTCCCCACTGCTGATCTAGCCAGAATCTGGGATCCAAATACCTCTTCTTGTTCATGGAGATTTCTCAGTTCCCGCTTCCAGCAGACCCCCCTCCCCCATGCTGCTCTAAAAGCAGCACCCCATGAGGAAATAATCCCTCGCTTCCACCTTGTACACATGGAAGCACTCTCCGTTGTGCATGAGGGGAGCGGGGGGTTGGATCCCAACTATAATCCGCATCTAAGGCTGCCTACCTTTGCTTTAAGAATACTTGCCATACAGCCATGGGGTGCAAGTGGTCAGATTCATTCATGAATTTATTCATTTAATCATTACATTAATTTAGTACATTTATTTTATTTATTGCATTTATATCCTGCCTTTCCTCTAAGGAGCTCAAGGCAGTGTACATTTATTTATTATATTTATACCCCGCCTTTTTTCGGCTTACATAATCTTCCTCTCCCTCTCTGTTTTATCCTCACAACAACCCTGTGAGGTAGGTTAGGCTGAGAATCAGTGACTGGCCCAAAGTCACCCAGTGAGCTTCATGGCTGAGCGGGGACTAGAACCCGGATCTCCCGAGTCCCAGTCCAACACTCTCACCACTACGCCACTCTGGCTTTCATGATTTCCCCCTTCCATTTTATCCTCAGAACAACCCTGTGGGATAGGATAGGCTGAAAGATAGTGACTGGCAGAAGGTCTTTCAGTGAGATTCAGAGCTGAGTGGGAATTTGAACCTGGGTCTCTCCAATCCTAGTCCAAGACTCTAACCAATACGCCATGCTGATTCCATTTTTTTGTTTGGAGTGGGTAAATGAGACTGTGGGGCAAAATCCAGGAGGGAGGCCAGCTTCCATGAAGGGACCACAGGGGTGGTCTCCCCCCCACACACATACACCCTTGGCATTTGACCCCCATCATCATGACCCCATTAATTGGTATGTGGCTGCAGGGATGCTACAGAGGTCAGATCTGAGAGAGAGAGGCCAACTGCCAATGGAGGACCCATGCAGTGTGGCCTTTACAGCACCTTTGATTTTATCCCTGTAGGATCCTAATTCTCCCCATTGAATAATATAATGGAGAACATAGCTACATTACATTAAATAGAGAGGGCACTGAGATGCTGCATGGGTAAAACACTGAATGTGGTGGTGGTGGTGGTGGTGGTGGTGGTCCCATTCCTTGAGTTGCAGGTCCTCTGTGGTCTCCCCCCATCCCTCACACACATACACTTGGTTTTTGACCCTATTCATTCCCCTCTATCAGATATAATGGAGCCACATGGCTCCATTAAGTTTTGTACAAGGACATTTTTTAGAGGCCAGGGAAGTTGGCAATTCTTTTCCTCTTTGAATTTAATTTGAGTGGAAGAAGAATCCCAGGTGCTGTAAAGCCCACCTCTCTGTGCCCCCAAATTCCTTTTCTTAGTTTTGCTTTGCTTGGGAGAACTTCACTGACTGCATAGAACTCTGTTCTTTAAAGGCACTTTTTGCATGATGACTGTTAGATTTTGCTACTGCTGATGGCAATGGTACAGATACCACTGCCTCCAAGTTCTGGAAAAGCGATAATTTGTACCTCACAAATAAAAATATGTATACAAAGTATTACTCAAATTTTAAAGCTTTGCTTTTTATCTAGAATGTCATGTAACAAAATTGTTTGCAGATCTACTGCATAATGACCCTTCCTTGCAAAGATAATGGTGAGGGTAATAATTTGAAGCACAGAAAGGAAATTATGAGAAATTATAGGAATAGAAAAACAACAATATTTTTTCTTGTTTCTTTTTTCTCTCTTGTCAAGAAGAGGTTCTTCAGTGTCATATTTTAATTACAAACATGTGAGATGATTAGAAATTCAGCACTTTTTTTGAAAGAAACATTGAGAAAGTAATTACTTGTTCAAAATGCTTACTGTAAATAAGTCAGAATATTAATCCAATTAAAATTATGTGGCTATGAAGCTAACTTTGTAAATAAGTGAGAGCCTATCAAGATGCTGAATGGGGAATCAGTTCTCTTCTTTATTTTCTTCTACCTCCCTGCAGACTTCAGCAGCAGCAGCAGCAAGGAAGAGAAGCACTGAATTACTTATAATTCAGTATAACTGATATGCATACAAACACACACGCAAAGAATTAAATATTCAGCATTCCTCCCCCAGCTCTCTGCAGAAGCATCTGAATTTGTGTTTCTTTGTTCCTTTGCTTCACCGACAGTGAAAGAACTGTTGTGTGTTGTACACCACCTACAGAACTTGGGTATTGGGCAGTTTAAAAGTGCAACCAATCAATCAATATTCTGGTAGCCTCTTCATCTTCTTCTGCTTCATCTTCTTCTTGAAAAGTGTCTTCAGGGGAAACAGATTTGTGGCTGGGAACAGTGCTAAACCTCCCCACACCCTCATCAATTCCTCATGCTAAACTGACTTTCGATTTTATTTTATTTTATCCCACAGGGCACCTATGCAGCTAAAACCCAACAGGGGGGAAAGCTGCTTGGAAGGCTAGGAGAAACAATTGTTCGGGACGTGGTTAAGACACACACCCTGCTTCTTGTACACCCAATCCTTTCCATGTGAAGTGGCTTTTCTAGGGAGTGGGAAGGGGCTGTGGGGTGATCCTTATATGCCAGGGGTGCAGAACTTCTTTCATTCCCAGGGCCAAATTCAATTTTAGAGAACCTCTTTGGGGGCTGCAATCCAGTGGTGAGTGGAACCAAAGGGGGTTGGGCCAAAGGGGTGGGGTCAAAAATGCCCCAAATACCAGCATTGTTTAGTTTAAAGCTCTTACTGCCAGTAACTAAGCTTTTAGGAGAGGCATTCAACATTTTAGAATGGGGGAAAATGCCACAACAGCCAGGAGACCACCAAACAATCAGTGGTTGGTAGGAAGGGGTGGGGCCAGAGGAAGATATGTGGCCTTCTGGGGAACTCAGGCTGGATTTGGCCCCCAGGCCTGAGGTTATGCACCCTTGTTATATACACTTGCATATAATAACCTTGAGCCTTCCTCAAAGATGTCAGAGCAGCTGACATGTGGTTCTAGGCATCTCCTATCTAGGCAGCTTACAGGGTCAGACCTATGGAGCTTCCGTGGCACAACTGTGACTTGGACCTTCAGATCATTTTCCCAAGTAAGGTCTCAAATGGCTTATTAGTAGTATGCAGCTATATCTGTATCCATGCCACCTTACTTGCAGACATAACCCGACCTTTATCATTTCCCCTTATTCCGGACTCTCCTGACTAATTGCAGTGGATTGGGGAGAAGAGAGCTTCTGATTTTCAGGCAACAAAGCACTCCCAGTTCACTCCTACATACTGCTGGTGTGTTGCATACCACATCACTCTCCGAACTGGCTATGTGTATACTCAAGACTTCTACCATTCATTTTAGACACATAGAAATGGCTTCAAGAACAAAAAGTACCCCTTGCCTTGAAGTCATCATGTTAAAGAAGCTGTTGGAAAAAACTATTGCTTATATCTCATTGAATTCAGCCTAAGCAGTTGCCCATGGCTCCTTGGTGCATGCTCATCACATCTTTAGGATTAGGTGTCTTACTACAGTAAGCAGCCATGGTACAACAGTACAGCTTGGGTGAGAAGGAAGAAATGGGTCTATTTACCTCTTGTTCACCCACTGAATGTATATCCAAATCAACACTTGAGGTGAATTTAGGAGCTCTTATCCCAGGATAAACTGATCATGTATATTTCAGTTTACCTTGGGATGGGAGCTCCTAAATTTATTTATTTTATATAATTTTATTATGATATTTATATGACACCTATAATTAAAAAGTTGTCAGGGTGGCCCACACAATAAAACAGGTTAAAAACAATGAATATAACGAATCCAAAAATCTACAACTTTAAAAGACTACAACTACAACATACCTAGGAAAAGAGAAATGTCTTTGCCTGGTACTGAAAAGATGACAGTGCGGGCTCCAGGCAAGCCTCCTTGGGGAGACATTCCATAAACAGGGTGCCACAGCTGAGAAGACCCTCCCTCTTGTTGCCACCCACCTAACTTCATTTGGCAGGGACACCTGGAGGAGAGCCTCCAAAAATGACCTATGGGTCCAGGCAGATAGATATGGGAGGGGATTCACCTCAAGAGCTGACTTGTTATACATTCAAACAGTGAACACAAATGAAGGAGAGTCAACAGATTCAGAGGCTCCTGGCACACTTCTTTTTCATCATGGAATCCATTATTATGTATACTAGAGCTCAATTCTTATCCCTGCTGGTTATGATTTACAGATCTGTGGAGAAGGGCTATGACCCAGGAACGAACTAAAGGAGTATTTGAAACTCCCTGGAATTGCTTGCATAAGCAGAGGTTGACTAACAAACTGAAATAACAACTTCTGCATCATGATTGTGCAAACAAGCTCTTGCTTCATATTTGTGTAAAGCTTTGTGAATCTAACACCATTATCTTTTTTATGACGCAAGGGGCTGCCAACTGACCTAGAAAAAATTGCTTCGCCTGCTCCTGTACTTTTAGCAGCAGCTTGATCTGCAGGAATTAGCAGGTGAAGCTTTTCATGGAGTAAAAATAAGTAGGGTATTACCTGCTAATGTCTTTCTGTCAAGTTGATGTTAAAGACACATGCCCAAAGATGACTAGCAAAATGTAGCAACCATAATCCAAAAAATAAAATAAAATAATAACAATCAGTTTCCTTCTTTGCATCCCACTTTAATAGTTAGCATTCTAATGAAAAAGGTTTACACTTATTAAGTAGGTACTTCATTGAGATACGGATCTGTCAAGCATGGACCTGTAGGTGTAGTAGGTGTTTTGGTTGTGGATTCTATGCCCAAAGAAGACAGAGGCCTGGTAGTTGTGGCTAAAGCGTTATTGTGCACGTCTCCAGGCCTGCCAAGCTTGCACAGGCTCCTCCCCTTTTGACCTCTCAGCTAGAACCTCCAGTTCCTTTGCAGGAATGAGCTGCTACCTATCTTAACAGTAGGCTTTGAAAACTGTCAGCGAAAACTGCAGCCATTATGTTCCATGGGCAGAACTGTACAGATCCATCAGACCAAACATAGGCCTGCAGCCATAGTTTGTGGCCTTCTCGTTTTTTCAGTACAATGAGGAGCCTCCATACTAGACATAGGCAAGGTCTAGGAAACTCCTATCAGACTAACTCAGAAATTACTTGAGCTTCTCTCACCATACATCCAAGTAAAGCACGATCAGAGAGCTCAGAAAAATGGCCTCCTACTACCCATTGCCATGAAGTGTCTCTCCCCCCCTCTGAAAATCTATTGAAATGAAGCTATTATAATACATCAAAAGGGGTCAGAATAAAGAGGTGCAGAGGCTAAATCGAAAGGGGGGAGCCAATGCCCCAAAGGTCATCCACATGGGTGGACTCTACTCCCCCACACTTAGTGTTTTCCCCCCTTTTACTTCTTTATTCTGACCCTTTTATATTAATAATAGGGCAATGTCTCTTTGTTCTATTGAATGGGGTTAATATTAAGAGGCTTTTAGGGGCTTTAACAGCTGGCTGTGCAAAACATTAGTCAGCCAATGAAGCCAGCAATTGTTCGCTGGCTCAGAGAAGAATTCTGGAGCTTATAAAGCTCCCCTCTTTTTGAGATGAGCTTTTATAAGCTCCGGAAGTTCTCTTCTGAGCCTGGCTTGGGAGAACTTTGCTGGCATCAGTACCATACATACCATGGCTGCGGGGCTGCAGTTACCTTGGCAGGTCACAGCTTTTGTAGGCATTTCCTAAGGGAATATATATATTTGGGAGAAGCAGAGATCCTTTGTTTATCCACTTATCAAAGAATTCATAATCATGGCAAGGTCATTGTTATTTGCTTGCCTGTTTGTTTAGTTTTGTTTTGTCTTAAATGGTTTGGCTTTGTAAAATTTAATTCAGTCGGCTTTGTGCTGGAGTTCAAAAGGTTTTTAAATGCTATTTTTTATTGCTTTGCATTTGTCAATATTACATTTCAAGTCGGTCCCTGTGTGACAGCCCATTTACAAATCAAATCCACATCCTTTTAAAGTGTTTCTAGCTGTGCGGCCTTCATTCAGTGGCCTTCGTTCTTGTCATCAGGAAATGTAACCAGACTACAGTTTTTCCCAATGTTTCATAAATATTAATGGAAGAGAAAATCCCATACAAACTTCTGAGTACTGGTCCTGGTGGGTCTGTAATAATAATGCTTTTTCCAGTCTTACAGAGTTTTTATCACAAGAGCTTCCAATGCTCTTTACCATTTTCAACCTGTTCCATCTCCTGTCCCATGCCATGCCCTGAATCCCTTTGCTGCTTGTAGATCAAGCTTCAGCTTTCCATGCAGAATGTTGCCACGGGCCTTCCGAACCCAGAGATACACTGTCATGTGCACTATTCTGAGCAAACTTGTCAGTACCCCTTTAAGTAAGCTATGCTCATCCTTCCCTCCTGTACCCTCCTAAACAACAGCTGGGTGTTGGGGTGTGTGTGTGTTGGTGGGGGGAGAAGAATAAAAAAGAAATGATTGCTCACCATCAACAGACCTTTCATTCACAGGTATTGCTGATAGGGATGGATGAATCGGTCAATTCTGGGTCTTCTCAGTTTCCCATTTTCAATTCTATCTTGTTTCCTCATCACTCCACAATTTTTTTAAAAAGTCTGAACAAAAACTCACACCCCTTTTTGTGTGCTTTTCTAGTAATTTCTTCATTTGGATATAATTTCCCCCAAATTATATCCTCTTTTGTATATATTTTTGCCTAAATCATGCTATTTTTGCAAGCATTTTCTCCTAATATAATGCATACTTGTACATTATTTTCACCAAACATTTTGGTGTGTGCTTTGCCCTAATATATGCATCTTTATTTTCATTTTTTAAATTGGAGAACTGCAATACAAAATTTGGAGATGTGAAAATGCAAAAGGATAACTGCATTCTGTTACTCATATGGGTCCAAGAAGTGCAAATTAGGTAACTTCTCATTAATATGCAAACTAAGCCGATTTCTCCACCATACCTACCTGCTGATCATGCGGTTGCACCCATTTTCCCATGTGCCCCTTATTTAATCACTTACATTTTTAAAAGAGTATAACTAATTTTAATCAGATACGTGGAATCAGCTGCCAAGCTGAATGATGGCAATATAATACCCCCCTCACAGATATCTAGAAATCAAATGTATATAAATATACACATCATAAAGACGTGTCTAACTGGCTACAGCTATAGTAAGTGACCATTGTTACATGGATGCTTCTTAATCAGAAGATGGGGGATAAACCGTAAGTCAAAACAGGCCTGTGGCTTATGCTGGCTCAGCTTGTCTGAGTGTGGAAAGCTAAGCAGGGTCGGGCCTGGTTATTACTTGGATGGGAGACCTCTCCTCTAGTTTCCTGCACTGAGCAGGGGGTTGGACTCGATAGCCTTGTAGGCTCCTTCCAACTCTATGATCTATGAAATCTATGAAATCTCACTGTTAATCCGTTTGGGGTTGAAAAGCTTAGCTTTGAGGTGAAGCGGGAACGTTCTTTTCCTTGTTATAATTTATGCCCCAGCAAAGTTGGATGGGAGACCCCTCCTCTAGTTTCCTGCATTGAGCAGGGGGTTGGACTCAATGGCTTTGTAGGCCCCTTCCAACTCTATGAGCTATGAATGTATGGAAGAAAGAGCAAGTGGAAGGAATGGGGCATATATAATGGAAGCTATTCATGAATACACAGTGATTTCCAAGCAGCCACTGCTTTGTTTATGCCTACCAAAATTGCAGAACTCCCATTTTCTTCACAAATTACACATTTTCCATGCTTCATTGGCCACTCTTAACACAGGTCATAAATGGAGCTTTTCCATTAGGTGGTAGAATGATTGCCATCACTACCCAGGCTCAAGCTTTATTATTAGCATTAAAGCTCAGCAGAACATTTTGGCTCTCTTGAGGTTCTCCGGAGCCGAGGGAATAAAGGAAGGTAAAACATCATTGATTGCCTTCCACCTCCACACCTACCACTCCAGATTAATTGGCTGCAAATGACACTGGCCCGTTTAAGAATGTTCAAACACTTTAGAGAGTATCACCTTCATGGCCACACAGAGGGATGCTGAGGCTGGTTGACATCATATATGATGCCATGGGTTAGGAATGCTGCCTCCACCCTAAAGAAGAAGGAGGCTGAGGGGTAAACTGCCTGCTGTCTGCTCATCTGTATGTGCTAATTTATGTGCTGGTGACAATTAGCTATAGGCTCCATCAGTAATTCCACAACACTCCAAAGCTAATAAGTATAACTGTGTCAGAGATTCAGAGACAACTAGGTTTCCCCATTGTAATCTCTGTGGCTCAGAATACAGGGCAAGCGGGTTGAATGATTCCAGGGCTCAGCCTTCCCAGGCAAACAAAGACCAGGACGCTAGAAAAAGACCTTGACACAAAGTTAAAGAAGGGAACAGGAAAAGAAGGCTTTCTTCAGAAGATGGAAATGTTGCCCAAACAAGGATAATAAAGGAACACAAACATCATAATGCCTTTGTACAAAGATGCCAACATCATAATGCCTTTGTACAAAGCTACGGTGCAAGTGCACTTGGAATAATACTTCTGGTCACTGCACCTAAAAATAATATTGTATTGCTGGAAAGGTTGCAGGAAAGGTCACCCAAAATTAGGAATGTATGAGAAAATCGCTCGGGGGTTGAAGCGGGGGCGAACTCACCCTGCTCTACCCACCCAAGCCCCGCAGAACTTACCTTTCCCCGGCTTGGCTCATGTTCCTCATGAGACGAGCCACCGGGGAAAGGAAGTTCCTGGTCCCCAGCGCTACTCTTCCGGGTTCCCGGCACTACGTATTTTACATAGAAAACAGTAAAACAGGAAACCACCTTAAAGCGACTGCGATTTGTGTAAGCGGGGCTTAAGGTAGTTTCCCCTGTTTTCTATGTAAATTACATAATGCCGGGGACCTAGAAGAGTAGCCCCGGGAACCCGGAAGTGCCGCAAGCGGCTCAGCAACTGCATCAGCTGGCAATCGCCAAGCAGCACCAGAGTGATTGTGGCGGGGGAGGTCAACAGGCGTCCAGCACGCGGACGAACGGGTAAGTTTACATCCCTACCCAAAATGATCCAGGAGCTGGGGCAACTTCCCTATGAGGAAAGGTTAATGTTTGCGGCTTTATTTAGCTTAGAAAAAAAAAAAAAGAGCAATAGGGGGACATAAGAGACATACATAATGTTATGCACTGTGTGGAGAAATATTAGAATACTAGAACCAAGGGTCATCCATTGAAGCTGAACGGTGGGGCATTCAGGACAAATAAAAGGGTGTACTCCTTCACACAGTGGATAATTTAACTATGGAATTCACTATACAAGATCTAGTAATGGCCACCTACTTCAATGGTTTTAAAAGGAGATTAGAAAAAATCCTGGATAAGGCTATCAGTGGCTCCTAGCCATAATGGTGATATGCTGCCCCCAGAATCAGAGGCACTATGCCTCTGACTCTGAATATCGGTTTCTGGGAAACATGAGCAAGAGGTTGCTATTGTCACCATGTCCTGCTTATTGGCTTCCCATAGGCTGCTGGTTGGCCACTGTGGAAACAGAATGTTTGACCTTTGGTCTTATTCAGCAGGTCTCTTCTTACATTTGTATGTTCTTAAGCTTTAAGGTTCATAGGGAAGAAATCAGACCTCGGATTGGTAGGGGCTAGGATAAGCCCCACACTCCTGCTGGCCCATTCCCAGCTTCATCACTGCAAAGGCAAATGGCAGCATCTTACCCAGATGCCAGCACCCAAGAGAAAAATCTGTCTTACCAGATAAATAGCTATTGAGAAATGCTTATGGTAAAGAAGTTCTGTTCATTTATCTTTGGCCAATATGAACAATGGATCGAATGAGCTGTCTTCCTTTAGTCTAGCTAAAGCTAACATTGAATATAGATTACTGCCATCACAGGTGCACTTATTCTATTGCAGCTGCAAATACTTTGGTAGCCAACAGATACGTATATAGCAGTTTTAAAAATCAGACTTGTAGCTGCTCCTCCAAAGCTCAAACACCTGGCATCAAAGGGTACGTTTTAAATGAAACATGTTGGCCAGAAAACAATCAGTGTTTTTATTACCCTCATCAAATATAATATTGGTACTATTATCCATGTGGTTACAGCTTTGACCTTTTAAATCTACAGGTAGTGGCCTTTATCTCACAATAAGTTCAGGCTTTGTATCCCTGTGGCAAATGCATCATATTTAGGGACTGGCTTTATCCAGGTTCTGAGTGGCCTCCAACTTATCCCTCAGATTTGCTGGAGAACACTTTGGTAGCATTCAGTCTAAGGCGCTTTGATTCATTTTAGTAACCACCATGGTACATGAATTCAGCTGAATCAGGTGGCACCCTTTATTAGAGTGATGGGAAGGCTTTTATAATATTAAACTATTTTCTATGCTCTGTCATTGATTCTGTACCAGATAAAGTCTGCTCCACCATCTGCCAGCCCCTGAAGTTATGGGGCCTGACTTCTATGCTGTTTGAATTGACGGGATGGGTGAGAATTTTGTTTCATTTCAGTTTTGATAAGAAGTTACCCAAACTCACAAATTTCTCCATATTCAGAACAAAAAGAACTTGGGATTTAAAAAAAAAAAAAATGAATGTGAGAGGAATGAAAATTGACAGATTTGTCCATCCAGGCCTAGGACGTTGAGTGTTCTGCTCTTAAAAGTCTGGGTTTGAATCCTTGTGTATTCAACCATGTTATTGCTTAATTTGGGTTGCCTCCTCTTTTTTTCTGACAGGGTCCTCATCTTTAAAAGCTACATGGTAGGCAGGTATATAATGGTCCTCTCCATGCTGGAAATAGCAGTACTTATTGCATTTGGCTGGTGCAGATGGGTGAGAATTGCATTTCAGTTTTGTTTTCAAAAGAATTTACCGAAACTCAGGAAGTTCTCCATATTTGGGAGAAAAAGAACTTGAGACTTTAAAAAACTGGATGTGGGAGAAAGCAAAACTGCAAGATTCACCTATCCCTAAATATTCCCTGTGCTCCGAGCTTTACTATGTCATTTCTATTACAAGATCTTTCACGTCGTCTTGACTGCCTATTTATTATTTTGTGCTTATATATCCTCTTCTTTGGAAAGCTTAGATGTCTTATCAGAGGCTAGCAGTGTCTCATTTAGACATTACCCAGATCCACACCTGCTTAGTTTTCAAGTATACTGCAGTTTCAGTTTCTGCAAAAGCCTTCACTGGGCTTCACATTTGCTTACTCGCCCAACTGCTAAAAAACAAATGGATCTCCTAGATCACTGGTTGGCAACCTTTTTGAGCTGTGGGGGCACATTTGGCAATTTGAGAAACTATCCTAGGCACTACCATACAATGGCTGCCATGGGAGGCATGGCAAAGGACAGGTAACCTGCCCAAATGACTGGGTTCAAGGCAGAGTTAGGGTCTGAGTCCCAACACACTAAACAACTCCCTTGAACCCACAGTTTTTATCAGTAACAGAAACCTTTTTCTTAGCAATCCCAGCTGTCAGTAAGAAAATGTGTTATTTGTTGTTGTTTTAAGTGGGAGGGGTGGAACACCTTGGTGGGCACTGAGAAAGGTGTCCAGTGATGCATTGGTGTCCACAGGCACTACGTTGCCTGCCCCTGTCCTAGATCTATATCTGTAGTCAACTTCTCCTTGACAACTCCATACCCTCCAGCATTTGACAGCAGGAAATAGGCACTTTAAAAAACATTAATAACAAGTTACTGGCCAAATCCATGCAACTCACTAGCCATGTATTAGGGCCTGAGAGGAGCACTAGAACTGCTATAACAGAAGTTGTCAGTCATTAAGTAGAACTTCTCAACACATGGCTGATGGGGCATGTTTGCCTTGGTGGCTTCCATCAGTCCTGTTTAGATGTTCTATATAAACATGTGGCAGGAGAAAAAGAATCACACTCACCTGTCCACCACAGTTTTTTCAGAACATCAGAAAGACCTCCTGTATCTACCAGTGTATGCTCAGAAGATTCTCCACATGACTGGAAACCCTGGGGGTGGGGAACCATCACCTACAGAGAGCCTTCACTGGGTGTAGTAGTTGTATGGGTGAAGGTTCTTTTGCACCATATAACTGACACATGGAGGCTAGGCACTCATGATCCCCTGCTCATCCTCCATGCATTCAAAAAATGTCTGAAAATGGCTATAAATACTATGAGGCTAGTCAAACTTCTTTCAGTCCAAGGATCTGAAATTCCATTTCAGAGAAGCTCTTTGGGGACATATTCCAGTGGTGGGCAGGGATGAGGGCAAATGCAGTCGGGGCCAAAGGAAAAAGGTGCAGGACCAAAATACCAAAAATACTAGCATGTTTTATCATAAAGCTCCTCCTAGCAGTAACTATGTCCAAGGAAAGGCTTTTTTAGAAGGGGGGGGGACCCATGAAAAAGCCAGGAAACCACCAAGCAATTGGTGGTCTGGGGGAAGCGCATCGGTCCAGGCGAACGGGGTGTGGCTATCTAGGGGTACCCCGAGGGCCATGCTGGGACCCCAGGCAGGCTGGGTTTGGCAGGTGGGCCTAAGGTTCAACACTGCTATAAAGTGTGTGTGCAGGCTGCTTCTACAGCAGGGGTGGGAACCACGCAGCCTCTGGCCCACCTACAGCTCCCCCCACACCTTTTTTGCACACCTTGGGTGACACCCTGCTGCCACCCAGGTCGGTGCCACTGAATTGCTGCTGAATTTCAGCAGCCTAGTGGTGGTGGTGGTGGTGGTGGTGCCGGTGCCGGTGCCGGCAGAGAATCTGCATTTTCACTTTAAAACAAGGCAGGTGGGGAGCACAGACCTTATTTTAATGCAAAATCAAACTCCCCAGCATTTCCAGAAGTGCAATTTTGCATTAAAACAAGGTGTGCGCTCCCTACATGCCTGGTTTTAAAGTGAATATGCGTCGTCTTCTTTTTTTTGCTGCCACCTTATTGCTGCCAAAATGTGGCTGCAATTCAGCAGCAGCAATTTTGGGGAGTGGGGTTCTGGCTCCTGATGGCTTCCAGGGGCCAGAAATTGCCCACTAGGCAGGGCCGGCGCTACCGCTAGGCCAACTAGGCGGTTGCCTAGGGCGCGTGGCTGAAGAGGGTGCGCGGCTGAAGAGGGCGCGAAACGCTGCGCTCCTCTTCGCTGCCGCTGCGCCGTCCCCGCCAGGCCTCCGCCTCCCCACCCTCCTGCCTGCTGCCGCCGCCGCCGCCGCGCCTCCGCCCACCCGCTCGCTCGCCCGCTCGCCCGCCGCTGTGCCTCCCACCGCCATCGCCACCCCCCCAACCCCCCGTCACCCCCCGTCACCTACCTTCGTCGCAGCAGCCGCAGCAGCAGCAGCAGCCGCCGCCGCCAGGGCGGGGGGGGGAAGGTAGGTTGGTGGTGGCGGCGCAGGGGTTTGTGTTTTTTTGCTTTGGAGAGGGGGGGGCGCTAACTATTTTTTCGCCTGGGGCGCCAAACTGCCCTGCACCGGTCCTGCCACTAGGACCCTCTGATTTTTGGCAACTCTGTTGAACGGCTTTACTTTTGCCTGATCAAGATCTGCTTGAATCAAGATCTACTTGATTCATCAAGATTCCCACTATTGTTCTAGGAACTTTCCATGAAAGGGCAAGTCACCTCACTAAGTTCCACCTCAGAAAAATGGTTTTGTGGGAAAGGCCCTTATGCAGCAGTCTCTCACACCAGTTTCGTTTGGTCTGAGGGGCATGATTCTCATGGTGGTTGTGAAACAGCCTGGATTCAGTTCTCAGACAAGCCCATGGGGGAGGGCCATAGCAAAAGTTCTCAGGTTCAACCCATGGTATCTCCAGGTAGGTCAGTCTGAAAACTTGCAGACCTGCTGCCAGTCATTGTGGATCAGAGCTCTCCAACCTTGGGTCCCCAGATGTTGCTGGCCTACAGCTCCCAGAATACCCAGCCAGCATGGCTAATGGCAAGGGATTCTGGGAGCTGTAGTTCAGCAACTTCTGGGGACACAAGGTTGGAGAGCCCTGTTGTAGATAATACTCAACTAGATGGACCAATGGTCTGACCTGATGTAAGGCAGCTTCCTGTGCTACCAGACATTAATAAAATACAAACAACAAGTATCCCACAAAGAACAATCAAGAGAAGTTGACAGGAAGAACATATAAATCCTCCTGCCCCCCCCTTCTCTCATTCATGCAATTGCTGCCCCGAAAAAATTCACCTTAACAGATTTACATCACAATTCCTGTTTTGTGATTAACGGCACCTCTCTTCTCCTGCTCCCTTGTAGCGCACATGGTGGCCTTCAGAAGCACTCCCATTCCTCATTAATGCCATTTGTATGCTTCTGCTTATTTAAGTGGAGGGTGGGTGCCTCTTGTGTTGTCAGCTGTGAATCATCACTACCCTCCCTCCCCTTCCCCTACCTCTGGCATCTTCTCAGGAAATATTATCTTGGAATTACTACATTTCATTCACTGATGTGGCTTAAAAAGAAACCTAATTATTCTGACAATTTTATCTAACACTAGCAGATTTTATGCACCGAGCTCATAAAAATAACTTCCTGGCAAATAATGCTGCAAAGTACATTTTAGTATCTATCATATCGAAGGGTCCTATTGACACGCGGAACATGTAATTCTTCTAGTAGCTGATGGATGTAAAACCAGTTTCACTCCAGGGATCTATGCCTTTATATTCATATTTAATCATTTAAAACTGAAGATATGGGAAGTAGGGCTGAAGCTAAATTTTGCACACATCTGAAATTTATTGATTCTTCCACATCTAAGCCACCGAGTCCTGATATAAATGGAGCTTCTCTATTGTTTGATAAGGAAGGATTCTGCCATTTAATTTGCCAGTATACTGGGAGCGCCCTCCAGTCTGGACTGCAGCCTTTATTAAGTGAAGGCAAGGAGGAGCTTCCTTAAACAGTCAGATCCATTGGTCCACCTAGCCTAGTACTGTCTTCATCAACTAGCAGTGGTCCTCCAGGGTCACAGACAAAGGTTTCCCCCCATCCCTGAGATGCTTTCAGTGGATGTGTCAGGGATTAAACCTAGGGCCTTCTGCATGCAAGGCTGGTACTCTACTGTTTAACCCTGGCTGTTCAAAAGGTGGATTTTGAGGAGGTTCTGGGGGGGGAAGGCACTGTGGGTTGTATCTGAAGGTGTCGTGCCATCAGCAGAAGTGAACTGCTGGACGAATGGATTTCCCCTTCCCCCTTGCAGCCTCCTGCAGCCCCCCTGGACCCCCCAGAGCATATTGGAGGTGTGCAGGGGGCCTGCAGGGAGGGGAGAGGATGGGAAAGTCCCATTCCATGAGTAGAGATGTATGGGAAATTCTGTTCACGTTGCGAAGTACTTTGCTGCAGCTGTTAAGATGAGATCACAATTAATTAAGGACTGTCAGTAAATGTCTTTGGAGCTAAATGGTATGGGCACCGGTTTTTAATGTTGTGTGTATATATGTATGTTTCTATTAATCCTTTTACTGTGTACTCATAGACTATTTTGTTATTTTTACTCTGCTTTGCTATCTTACATATTTCACTACCCCGTTTTATTGTTTTAATAATAATTGTTTTAACAATAGTTGTTTTAATACTAATTGTTTTTTGTACTAACTTGTTGACGGGCCTATGGACCAAATAAACACTTTGATTGATTGATTTTCAGTTTGTTTTAGACAAGCATTTCTCCAGCTCACACCTTCCAGGCTCATATGTGGACTCCAATGCAATCTGCGGTCCAAGTCCATACGTTTCTGGGCTTGTGATGCAATTCACAGACCAAAGAAAAATGTGTTCAGAAATACATATATTTGAAAAATTCCCATGGAAGTGTGTACTTCTGAAAAATGTGTGCAAACATACTTCAATCAATGGGAGAAAATGTGCACAATTGATTTGGGAAAATGAGCACTGAAATACACACAAACCTTTCTGTGAACAACAAGATATGGACACAAGCCCGAATGATCTTTGAGGTGGAATTTGGAGAAACTCCACTGGCTCAGGTTTTGCTGATTTACACATCCCTAACAAGCATACTACTTCCGCTCACAGAAGGGTTACATCAAGCCCTGTGTGATTTTTAAAGTGTTTGTAAATCCTCACTTTCTTGCATTCAGCTTTGCACATTCCAAGTCAGGTTCTTTCCCCGCCAAGTTCAGTTGAACTCCAATAATAAATATACTGTGGTGGTAGAAATCTCCCTCTACCCGGGCCATGACCCTGACCAGTTCTGCTTGAGTGTCCTCATCGAGTGCCCTGTGATCAGGCTGGCAATGCAGGTTATTGGGCTTCAGCTATTGGGCTGGTGAAGCAAAGCAGTCTGTCTCTGCCTTGCAGGCCGATCTGTGTCCACTTCGCCAGCCCAGTTTAGCAGACCAGGCTGGATAACCAGAGCACTCTGTTCCTGCTTTGTCATCCCGAGTCACTTCCGAGGAAGCACCACCCCAGCCTGCTCCAACTGCACCTGCACCTTCATTTTCCTAGATGTGTCTGTGCAGGCGGTGCTGGGTCACGCAGTACATCCCTGCGGTGCAGCAGGCCTGTGAATCAAAAGGAAGACAAAGGACTCCTTTCCCGTGATGCTGCCTGGTAAGCAGGGAAAGCAGAGTGACCAGGGCAGAAGGAGAGGAAGAGAAAGGGTGGAACCACTTCTAGCCTGTAAAAAATATAGTAGCCTGCTTTTTAATCATAAGAGAGAGCCCTGTTATGAATAAAAAAGCAAAGTAAATAAAGTTTTGTTGTTGTTGTGCAGGCTAGTAACATCTGGTGTTTTAGTAACAAGGATGGACTGAGTACTGTCAGGAGCCAGCTGAGGAATGGGCGGCCACACTGAGGGAAGGAGAAACATGTTCTTTTTCTTGGAGAGAGTAGCTTGGCTGCTGCGCAGTATTTTAATGTGCCAATAGGGTTTGTATGGATGGATGGATTTGTGTGCATGAGGTGTCAATGGATGTGCATGAATGGAGCTGGATGTGTGTATTTGGCTTTGGACCCCCACCCACTTTTGGCTTTGGCCCCACCCACCCCGCTAGCGTGTAGTCCCCAGAAGGTCACCCACAGGGAATGCAGACCTTGGGCTGAAAATGTTTTACCACCCCAGGTATAGTGCTTTCAAGTGTCAAAGCACTTCACATGCATGAGCTAGTCGTTATCCTTACAATAACGTCGTAAGTTAAGTTAGTATTATTTTCCCCCCTATATTGCAGATGAGAGGACTGAGGCTGAGAAAGAATTGACTGCCTAAGACCACCTGGTGAGTTCATCGCAGAGGCCTGATTCAAGTGGAGTACTTCCTGATGTGTAGCTCAGTCTCTTAGCCCCCCCCCCCCATCAGCTCTTAATGGAGATGGCATAGATAGTACCTGGGACTTTCTACATACAGAGCATGTTGCTCCATCATGTGAGCATATGTGAAGTACAGAATACACACATGTCACTTGATGGCTGCGATGAAGCGGTGGCGTTCATGTGTGAATTAAAGATAGAGTGCTCACATTTGCCATTACTGTAGATAAAATGCAGAAGGCCTTGAGAGAGAGAACAACTTGCTCATCTTATTCATGTGGTTTTTACTGATATCATTCAGCTCAAGTTTTTAAGAACAGATTAACACAAATTTGCAAATATCCACAATGGACTCACGGACTCAGCACTAACTGGAGATGCTCAGGTGGCAGCTGGAGCTGGGATTGCTTTTTTAAAAAAATAGCATAGGGTGCAAACCTATGCCTGTTTAGGCAGAAATAAGTCCTACAACACCCAGCATTCCCCAGCCAGCTATGCTGGCTTGGGATACTGGGAGTTATAGCACTTCTTTCTCCCTAAACATGCATAGGATTACACCCTTACAGGGGTACCCCAAGTGCATCTGGAGCAGATAGACCTTGCTTCTGTTACCCATGGACTAATGACGTCTAGATTGGACCACTGTCACTAAGGATGGCTCAGAAATGTCAGCTGGTGCAACATGGGGCTGCCCGAGTATTGCTGGGCGGGTTGGGTGAGAAATTCATTTGGTTTGCATATCAACATGATCTTACCAAATTTGCACTTCCCAAACCTAAATATGAACTGGAACACAGTGTGCCACCAAAAATCCATACATTTCCAAAGTTTGTGAATGAAGAAAGTGTACAAAACCCACAACATTCTGCACAAAAGCATGTGTGGGTGTGGGTGTGTATGTGTGTGTAATATGTACACAAAAATGATATATTTGCAAAAATGTGCACAAAAATGCTTCATTCAGTTAGGGAAATTCATACATTTGCAATTAGGATGGAATCAACTTAGCACTGGAAAAATGAACCTGAGCAAAATCAAGCTTGACAGATTTGCCCATCCCTAGTTGGGGTTAGGTAGTCATTATACTACACCAATTGCACTTAAATAACACCTTCACTTGTCCCAGCCTTCCCACACTTTGAGATGTACCTCAAAGGTCCTGTTTGTGTCCCTGTGTCAAGGTTCCGCTACTGCAGGGACCCCTTAACCTTCCTTTGGGAGATTTCTGCCTCTCCTCAAAGCCCCTCCCGTTCCAGGAGATCAAGTCCTTTTACAGCTTCCAATAGCATGGGTGTAGGCTGTAGACGTGGTGAATAAGTCACTCCAAACTCTCAGGGTAACCAACAACACTTTACTTATAATATTAGGGTTTTTACTTAATAGAGTGGTTATAATTCAAAAGCAAGTATGATAAAATAAAACAAACAAACAATCCACCGTTCTCTAGTTAAACTTCAGACTACCTATTTGCTATGCAGCCAGTTTCTCTTTCAGTCTCTCTGCTGCCAGCTCTGCTGCTGCTTCTAGCTGACTCTCAGCACACACACTAACTGCTAGCTGACCACACCCCACATATATAGCCTTCCCAGGAATGGAAGGTTATAATCATGTGACCTTGAATAGGATATCTAATTCTTAACTTCTATTGGGTAACTTAAAACTCTCAAACTCCCCCTCCCATCCAAGTGTTTGGGCCTTCAGGCTTCAACTACTCGAGGGAAGTGTTTGGGCCTTCAGGCTTCACTAACTGAAGCCTGTGTAGGCCTCAACAAACCCAATCCTGTGTAGGCCTCAATCCCTCACACCCTGCCTGTAAGAGCAATCAGGCTGCTGGATATGAGGGATAGGGCATTTTTAGCTGTGGCCCCATATCCGTGGAACAGAACTTTGTTCCAGGTGAAATATGTAATGCCCCAACATTGTAGGCATTCAAGGAGGCTCTAAAGTCTTCTTTCCTTCCAACTGACTTATCTTAAATAAGGATCTTTTTTGGCTGCTCTATATGATGCTACTGTACTTTATAATTATGATTTTCCTTGTCTTATTGGGCTGAATTCTTTTGTGACTTGTGAATTATTATTTTTTTCCAATTGTATTTTTATGATATTCTATACTTTTAAACTTGTATTGCTTTTATATTGTGAATGCATATGTTGGAAACTGCCTTGGGAGAGATTTGTAGGCAGCCTACAAATATTTTAAATAAATAAATAAAGCACCATTTATATCACCGAAAGCTAAATAGTGATCAATGCAACTACAATTCCTTATTTTTAGTCTGGTGATGTAGTTTATATTGGTTTTAATTCTAATTACCCATTGCAAGTTTTGACAAATATCATTCTGTTTATATTGTTGTAAGCCATCACAAGGGTCTACTTGGCTATAAAGTGAGATATACATTTAATAAATGAAATGAATTTTAGTCGCTGAAACCAGAAGAAAATATTGTTCTATTTTCCCTCCACTGAATATTTTGTGCTTTAAAAAGATAAAGGAAAAAGAAAGCCACTTAGATCATTTCAATGCAAATTACCCCTGTTCCAGGATTTATTAAATGCTTTTTTTGCTAAGTCTATAAATTGCACAGGCTGAATATTGAAAGGGTCACATATGGTGCAGCATTCAACTTTATTTCAGGGAAGGAGAATGAAGATTATTGGATTGCTCCACTCTTATTTCTCCAGTAAGAGATGGAAGCCGGAAAAGAGAATGGCTGAAAGGGTGCTGGTCCTGTGTGTGAAATGCTAATTAGAATTAGAAACATTACAAATTCATGCAATCTATTTTAGACTTTGTGTTATAATTCCATAGTTCTCTTCTGATGCTCTGCTCTTACTTAGGTATATTTACATTGTATCATCCTATACCAAGAGAAGCAGATCTGGTGGTTGTGAGTGCTTGATTCATTCCAATTTAAAATCTCTCTCTCTCTGGCTGAGTACCCTGTTGTATGAATTCAAAGCAGGTGTTCTATTTGAAATGATTTCCCCCCACTTTTTAACATTTGAATACACTGAAGGTATTGTAGAATATGTTCCATGTTGCATTATGCTAAAAATTTTCAGGAGGAACAGGGAAAAAACAACAACCCAGCAGCAACCACCTCCCCACCCCCCAAATCAGTAGAAATTCAATAATCAGTCCTTTTGTTTCACTGTCAAAACCAATGATTATAACAATTGGAACAGAAACTTTAAACAAGCATTAATAAGCATCTCCATGACAGTCATATTGTAACACAACTTTTTTTTGATGCAATGTAACTATACCAAATAAGCTGTTAGTGCAATTCTACACACTAAGCTGTTAGTGCAATTCAGAAGTAAGTCCCATTAAGTTCCATGACACTTACTCCCAGGAGAGTAGGTGTAGGGATTCAGCCTAAAGCGATGTTGTAGATCTTTCTCCTTTCTCTTTGCCTCTTAGGAGCAAAATGATTTTTAAAGTCCCTGTTGTGTCCCAGTATTAACCGTGACAGAAGTGGAGCACTAAGGTGCTCCACCCTTCTCTGATGATTTCAAACATTATCAAGAAATGACAGAAGAATTACAAGTGAACTATATTTCTTCTAGTCATGATTTTAAGTGCCCAGTGGAAACAGTTTGTTACCTCTGCAGAATCTATGCAGTGCACAGAACAGGACTGCAGCTGCTCTACCACAAGTGTTTCAAGTGTTGGACGATTTGCATACGTCCCAACATGCATAGGCTCACACCATACAAACAATACAGCTCAAATCTGGAAAGGGCAAATTGTGCAGATCAGGCCTACACACACTTATTTATTTATTTATTCAATTTATATCCCACCTATATACAAATACCCTAGGCAGCATACAAGATTATAACCAATTTACACCAAACAAATATACAATAAAAACATTACAAATACCACTAAGCATAAAAAGAAGATGAAAATTCCATAAAAATTAATAAAATTCCAAAAGTGTGATAACACACTATGAAAGGAAGGCTTACCAAAATAGTAAGGTTTTCAGTGCCTACTTAAAAACATTCAAAGAAGTCAATAGACACATTTCAATTGGCAAATCATTCCGATCCCAACTGAGGGGCAGCATTAGGCTGTAGTTGGGTAGGTTATGAAAATTTGCTCTCCAAAATGTGAGCAAGGATCTAGTACCACAAGCCTAAGAAGGAAGCCGGCACTGTGTAAAACATATAGTTAATGTTCAATGAGATTTAAGCACACATAATTGTTTGCCAACCCATGGAGGTGTACTGAAATGTTTAATAATTAGCAAAATGTATTTGATTCACAGAATTCATGTTTTAATGGTGGTATTTAATTAGTTCATTTTTTAAAGTGCAGAAGCACAGAAACAACATGACTCCCTATCCCATCTATATACCTTAGAAGTTAATTCAGTAGTGCACTACACTAGCATCACTGGGTTAATACGAAATGTACAGGCATAGAGCGAAAGAAGGATATAAAGCAGACCCCATGTAAATATGAAAGGCTGGAGAAGTTCTGATAAATGTAGGACAGCATCAACTATCACCAGAGGTTTTTAGTCACCACTGACCCTGACTAGATTTGAAATGATAACTTCTGAGTGAAATATTTTATGACGAATTAGCAACTCCTTCAGCCATCCAGCCTTAATTTTATTGTTAATGCTAATATTTTTAAAAAGCAAAAAAAGAGAGCAGTCTCTCATGGATGTACATGATAATTGACATAATAGAACCTAACGGCTACTTTGGAGCATAATAGACACTGACAGCTTCACTGAAGCTTATTTGAAGGTTCAAAACAAGGTTTTGATGGATTTAATGTACACACATATTTGCTTGTCTTCCTTTTTTATTGTGGTAGATTTAGAATAAGTTAAACAAAACATTGGTGAGAAGTAATGTATTTGAGGTCCTTTTCTATTAACGTGATCCCTGTGATTAGTGTTTTCATCAAATAAGTGATTCCAATATCTCAACTCTGTGTGTGTGTGTGTGTGTGTGTGTGTATGATCAAACAATGCATAAAACATTTGTTACCAAACGTAGCATAAAACAAAAATTGTGAGGTTCTCGCTCAAGCAAGTAATTTAGAAGGAAGCAAAAAGATGTGGATGGTGCAATATTTTAGTGATCTTTGAGTTTCTCCTTTCTCTTTGCCTGCTAGGAGAAAAATGATTTTTACCATCTCTATTGTGTCCCAGTACTAACAGGAAGGGTAAGTTGGCCCCTTCTCCGTTATCTTTCTGTCAGCAGACAAAAACATTTCTTTATTTAGGCAGGCCTTTGGCATGTAAGCTGAAAGCCTGTCTGTTGCTGAGGGAGGTTTAAATTGGTTGCATGCTATTCTGTTTATTGTGTGTTTTTAATTTGTTCTTTTAATTAAGATTTTGATTGCAATCTCTATT
Source organism: Shinisaurus crocodilurus (assembly GCA_021292165.1). NCBI lineage: Eukaryota > Metazoa > Chordata > Lepidosauria > Squamata > Shinisauridae > Shinisaurus > Shinisaurus crocodilurus. Next base: position 146,482,094 of record CM037878.1, on the reverse strand, counting down.
TTATTGTTAGCTGCCTTGAGCATTGGGGGGGGGGAGAATATAAATAAATAAATAAATAAAGTTGGATTAAAAGAGGTCAAAACTTTATTTAACTCAAACTTTACAACTGTATTCTCTCTCCTGTTTTGTTCTCAGCTGTTCGATTAGGTTAGATTATTTGTACTGTTTTATTTCATATTGTATTATTGAAATTTCTGTTATGTATTCATACAAACTATATGGCTCTTTGCAATTTTTTCTAATATATTTTTGAATATTGTTATATTTTACTTCTGTTTATTTGATATGTTTTTGTTAGCCCATCCCTACATATAATTTATGAGAGGTTAGAGTTTGCCAGGATTCTCCAGCCATCATCTCGCAGCTTGCCTCATGCCCAATTCCTGTTCACATTTGTGATCGCTGCTTGCTCTGCGTGAATGGGAGAATTGCGCAAATCGAGCGGCAATTGAACGTGAAATTTGCGCAGATTTCCTAATTTGTATAACTTTCCTTCATAGACTAAAGCAGGGTTGATTTAGTCTGCAGGGGAAATTTGCACAGATTAGGAAATTTGCGCAAAATCAAACTGGGAACTTGTGCAAATAGAATGCGAGCACATGTCCAGCAATTTACGAACGTTTTCAGCAGACACATGCTTGCACTTGTGAGTGCATTTGGGCTTTGAACAGGGCATGCTCGCATGTTTTATGAGCAAAAACAAAATGCTCATACATCCCTAAGTTGCTGTTCATTCGTTTATTGTGAGCCAAGTTGGGCAAACTGTTGTGGAAAAGCAGCATACAAATAAATAGGTGTGGCAGCAGTGGCGGCGGCAGGAGAGTGAATCCTGCTTTGCCTCAGACAGCCACAGAATCTCTCCGAAGTGGCCCAAATTGACTTGGTCTGTCTAAATCCAAAGTACATACCTAAAAAGGTTGAATTGCTTACTTGGCTGGAGGATATTCTATTGTCAAGGTTCCGCTACTGCCTGGACCCCTTGACCTGCTTTTTGAAGATCTCTGCCTCTTCTCAAAGCCTCTCCTGTTCCAGGAGACCAATCCTTTGCCTGTTACTTTCCTGTTCCCAGTAGCATGAGAATAGACTTCAGGCGTAGTGAATAAGTCACTCCAACAACTCAGGGTAAACAACAACACTTTACTTATTGCATTAAGGTATTTACATAATAGAGCAGTTATATTCAAAAGCAAGTATAATAAAATTAAACAGACAAATAACGCAAGGTTCTCTAACTTAACTCCTGTCTGCCTCTCTCCTCTGCAGTCAGTCTCTCTCTGGCTCTAGCTGACCACACCCCACACAAATAAAGCCTTCCTAGGATTGGAAGGTTATAACCATGTGACCTTGAACAGGAGAAACAATATTTAACTTCTATTGGGTGAACTGAAACTCACAAATGCCCCCCTCCCATCCTGAAATGTTTGGGCCTTCAGGCTTCAACTAATTTAGGGAAGTGTTTGGGCCTACAGGCTTCAACTAACCTAAGCCCGTGTAGGCCTCAATCCTTCACATCTTCCCCCCCTTCTCTTCAAGTGGAACAATTTTCTTTTACAGAAGAGAATTGTGAAGCGTTAACCTACACGAAAAGGCAACTGTTTTTTATCTCCTAGACAAAGCATCGGCTATCACATTCTCCTTCCCAGGCACATGTTCAATGTTCATTTGAAATTCCTGCAATTTCCAAGACCATCTCTGAAGCTTGGAGTTGGTATTTTGCATTGTTTGTATCCATTGTAAGGCATGATGATCAGTCCATAAAGTAAATCCCTGCCCAAAAACATAAGGCTTGAGCTTGTCCAGAGCCCACACTACTGCCAGACATTCCTTTTGGATCGTAGACAGGTTTCTCTCCCTGGATAAAAGCTTCCTACTCAAGTAGGCTACTGGATGTTTAACAGAGTCATTGTCTTGTAACAATACTGCACCTATGCCAGTCTCAGAGGCATCTGTAGCCACAATAAAGGTTTTTTCAAAGTCAGGTGCTCTTAACACAGGCCTTGAGCTTAAAATGTCCTTTAGTCTATCAAAAGCTCTTTGACATTCATCAGTCCACACAATTTTGTCAGGTTTACATTTCTTGGTTAAATCAGTCAAAGGTCCAGCAATTTCACCAAAATGGGGAACAAATCTCCTGTAATACCCAGCAAATCCCAAGAATGACCTGACCTGTTTCTTGGTTGTAGGTATGTCCCAGGTTCTGATAGCTTCAACCTTGTCCCATAAAGGTGTGATATGACCATTTCCAACCCTGTGCCCTAAGGATACTACCTCTGCATTCCATACTGACATTTGCTTAGTTTTACTGTTAGACCCGCCTCACGTATAGCCTGCAATACTGTTCTTAGGTGTACCAAGTGATCCTCCACATTTTCACTAAAGATGGCTATATCGTCAATAAAGGCCACTGTAAATGCACTCAATCCATTTAGCAATCGATTGATTAGCCTTTGGAAGGAGGCAGGACTGTTCCTTAATCCAAAAGGCAACACGTTAAATTCGAATAACCCATCAGATGTGACAAACGCTGTTTTGGGTTTGGCAGCTTCATCCAGGTTCATCTGCCAAAACCCCTTGCACAAGTCAAGAGTGGAAATTATTTTAGCAGCTCCCAACTGATCTAAAAGGGTACCAGTTCGTGGCATGGGATATGCATCGGGCTTGGTTATCTTGTTTAATTTTCTGAAATCAATGCAGAACCTAATGGTGTTATCTGGTTTTCTCACCAGGACCACTGGGGCAGACCAGGGGCTCAAAGAGGGTCTGATTACTCCTAACCTTAACATCTCATCTACCTCCCTGCGTATGTCTCCCAGCACCTTTCCATTTACCCGATAAGGGAGTGACCTTATGGGGTGATTGTCTCCTGTATCAATGCTGTGTACAGCCAAATCCATTTTCCCTGGTCTGTTCTGAAAGACGTCAGAAAATTCTGTTACCACTGACAGTATTCTCCTCCTATCCTCAAGGTTGAATTGTTCTGACCATCTTAGCTGGTCTGGATTGCCCTCTTCTAACCAGTGGTCTAAGAGGTCTACTATCTCTTCTCCTCCTGTCTCTAGGTTTTCTTCTGGGACCTTCTGCACCTGTAAACTACTCCACTCCTCTCATAGTGTGGCTTCATCATATTTACATGTACTACCCTGGGTCTTTTTTCAGACAGAACAAACACTCCACCCATAACTTATTTCTGCAGTGTTTTTATGTAGTTAAACAATAGAGCCTAACAATTAAAATAATTAAAGCTTTCCTTCCTAAAGCTAAGAGAATCAAAGGGTTCACCACAAAACACACACATCTGAATTATGAGTAATTAGGGGATTTAGAACTTATAGTGATGACTAGGTAGGACAAAAGGCTTTTCAGTAATATATTAAAAATATTCTAAATATGGCATTTCTTCTTTTTCTCACTTTACTAGAAACCACAATTGAGTGTTAAAAATAAAGTGTAAAGATTAATGAATGTTAAAGTTCATTTTAATTGTACAATGTTGCTCCTTTTTCAACTTCTGGCTTGCTATCTCTGTGCTGGTTTGTTATCTCTGTGATGATATCATGTTGTTGGGCTATAATAACCTTTGCTTAAACATCAAGATCAATGGCTTAAATAAAGAACAACTTTCAAAGGTTACAAAAAGCACAGGAGGAAGAGTCTCCCCTCTCTGGCTGTTGAAGCAGCCTACTTATGGAACTTCTTGGAAGGGTTGTGATGGCAGTGAATACTGCTGCAGCCTTCAGGGTGAAGGACCTAAGATAAAACCATTACAAACCAAATTCCCACAGTCAACCCTCCAGGAAGCCTAGCAGGGAAGCTATTTGGCAAAGCACAAAAGGTCCTAATTCTTCCATCAGACATTTGTAATCAGTTGGTGTTGGGGGTAAGGACATAACATCATTACACAGAATCAGGTTAGCTCAGGCAGCTTTCCAAACAAACAATACATTGACATTACTTTGCCACGAATTTATTTTAATTATGCCACCTTTCCTTTGTGCTCTTTCCTCCTTTGCCATAAATAAGACAATGTTGTCAACTTTGGATGGTTCAGACATGAGGGGACAACAGCGGTAGGTTGCTGCATCAAGCTGCTCAACCACAGCACCTGGTATCTGATACAGTTCCACAACCTGAAAAATTGGTGCCTTCCCAGTTGCATTATATTCCCTGGGAATTGATTTTGCTACTTCCTTGGATGTCTTCTGGTGCTCTGCTTACCTCTCCAAGAGCTAAACTAAAGACCAAACTAAACATTCATCCAATCAGACATAGCAGAACTATGCATGATTGGATAATTTATTTTAGTGTAAGTGTGTGTGACCCCAATTGGGATCAGGACCATGGTGCTCCAGGAGGGGATGGTTAAGCTTTCTCCCCTTCCCATTTTCATTTGAAAATTCCACTACCTCCCGTGGTGGGGGAGGGGTAAAAAACAAAAGAAAACCCCCATCTCCACTGATCCCATATGTGTTTGGAATATGCACGTTCAAGAAGAATGTGTAAGTGCTTGGTTTGATTTTATCTGTATTTCTCTGCTCATGTGAAGCTTAAAAGAAAGAACTAGCTACCTAACTAAATAATACAAATGGCACTTAAGACAGTATGTGAAACTGTACAAACCAGACCAATTGGTCCATGGGAATTTGAGAGTTCAAAACAGCATAAGATGTCAGAATTTCAATTTGAAACATAACTACTCCTAATTAACCTAACTATGAGCTTTAGCTAGAAAGTGATTGGGGAGGGGGAAATGCTGTGTATCCAGTACAGCAGACAAATAGATACTAGGGATTGTTTGTGGATACTTTGCCTCCTCAGAGATCTTAAAATGAGACTCTTCGTCAGTAATGAGTTTTCTCTGGGAGAATGATTGCTTTTGCAGATGTAAAGCATGCTGAAAGACCCCATTTGCCTGTAGACAATATTTACCAGTGATTTGGCTGTAAACTATATATTGCAGGGGGGGAGTGGTCAATTTAGAAGAGCTTTATTCCGTAGAAATACACTGTTGTTTAAGAAACTGACCTCATATATTATATTTTGTTTCCCTCTTTTTTAAAAAAACAACAACACTATTAAAGGACACTGCTGAGTGTAGAAAGCTTTAGCCATACACAGGTATTACCAAACTGTAGAAGGTGCAAGTTGACACTGAAGATAAGATTGGACAAATCTGTCAATTTTGGTTTCTCTCCATTTCTCATTTTTCCAATCTAAAGTTTGGTTCATCCCAAATTCTGAGATTTTATTTTTTAGGTTTGCAAGAAAATTCATAAGCATTTTTATGCACATTTCTCCTAATATATACACTTTGTAAGCATGTTTGCCTAACATACACATTTTTGCAAGCAACTTTCCTAATGCAATGGATTTTTGAACACTATTTCCCCTAATATATGCATTTCTGGATGGAGATTTGGATAGGAGAACTCCATTGCAAAATTTGGAGAAATGCATATTTTGAAGGATAACTGAATTTTGGTGTGTGTAGTGGTTTGAAAGTATGAAATTAGTAAAGTTTGCATTAAAATGTGAACTGAGCAAATTTTTCCCCATCCCTATCAGGGCTGTTTTCCACATCTTATGTTTTTGGCAAAAAGTGACAGTGTCAAGAAGAGTTCTGTATGAATGTCAGAAGGCGTGTTTGGAAGGCAAACATAGCTGGATGCTATTCTAATGGGCCATGATATATCCAAACTTTCCTTAATGAGCTGCTCTAAGATTCCATAAAAGTGACTAAACATGGCTTCATGCCCATGTCATAAAGGTTAAAAAGAGTACGCTATTCCCTTTTCTAAACATTCTTCATGTGAGCCGAATAGAAACCCTTTTGGTCCTCAAGACTGGTTTGCCTGAGGAAAACCTCAAAATTTGGTGAAATCTAGTGACAAATTTTAGGGATGTATGATGATTTCATTATAGTTCAGAAACCATCACAACCTGCCCTGTTTGCAACCCCAAATGTGAACTGGAGCACCCTTTTTTTGGGAAAAAGCTCACACATTCTAGAACTTGTGATTGTGCTTAAAAATGTGCATTTCTTTTCTTTCTTTACATGTACATTTTCACACCTTAGTAGTCAATGGGGGAAATGTGTGCACTTTTGAAAAATGCACAGAAAGTGCATTTTTTTCCTATTCAAAATACACATTGTCGAATGAAAAGAAAAACAGGTTGCAAATTAAAATGGGAGCAAGATGAGCCGAGCTTTGAAGTGGAGTTTGGAGAATCTCGGTGAGCTTGAGCATCCCTCCTTCTCCCATCCCTAGCTAAGGATGGACAAATCAGACTATATCTGGTCCTTGTAACTTTTGATATTTTCCCTCATAATTTCACCATGTCCTGTTACTGCATGAATCTGCAATTCCTTTTTTCCTTTTTCTTTTTTAAACCTGTACACAAGAATCTCATTATAGGCCTGTGGCTCACGCTGACTCAGCTTATCTGAACGTGGAAAGCTAAGCAGGGTCAGGCCTGGTTATTACTTGGATGGGAGACCCTGCATTGAGCAGGGGGTTGTACTCGATGGCCTTGCAGGCCCCTTCCAACTCTATGATCTATGAAATCTATGAAATTTAAATATATATTATTACAGTCACAGTAGTGACTGTAATGTGAAGGCCCATCAGTAATTGACCATTTTTAAATAATCTCAAAATATGCCTTTCTAAAATAATTGCTCTCAAAATACCTATTTTTATATGTATTTTGATACTCTTTTTGAGCTGAGAACTATATTGGAACATTTGGGAAGTGGGGGAGGAATGGTGGAGAACTTGATTCATATTTGCAGATTAGCACAAGAGGTGCAGATCAGGTAAGTTTGTATCAGAATTTACAAAAATTAAATGCCTCAAGCATCCCTAGTGATAATCAAGAATATATGCATTCATTCACCACAATGGAATGTATACATTAATTAATCAGGAAGTTCACTAATTTCACTGGGATTAGGGAGCAGTTTTAGCATCTTAATCATTTCTCCTCTGATGTGTCATGTTTTCTCTTTTATAAGGTATTAGTCTCCTGAATGCCAGTTGAAGCAGTTAATATATTTTAATTTTGCATCATTTAGCACACCTGCTGGGTATCCCTCTGCACTACTGTTACCCATTGCCTCCCTCTGTTTATGTACTGTATATACAAAATTGTTTCTCATCCTTTGCCTTCATTGGATCACAACCACCCTAAATAACTACCAACCAGGTTTTAATCTTTCCCTTCAAAGTTAGGTCTTAGAGTGGCAATGGAACTCCAGGCTTTCTGGGATGAAGCTGTTCATTCAGATTCTTTACAATCTGGGTTCAGGCCTGGTTTGGGGAAACAGCTTTGGTCACCTTGGTGGATGACCTATGCCAGGAACTGGACAGCAGGAGTGTGTCATAGTCATTATGTGACTATGTCATTTTTATGACTATGATGGTCACTGAGGTCATCAGATGGCATGTCCCTGGTGGTTCCATATGGATCTATGACCTCACTGGAGTCCACCCAAAGAAGAGCCTTCAGTGTAGTGCAGTGTTCTCCAACTTTGGGTCCCCAGATGTTTTTGGCCTACAACTCCCAGCATGCCCCAGCTAGCTTCGCTGTCTGGGGCATGCTGGGAGTTGTAGGCCAAAAACATCTGGGGACCCAAGGTTGGAGAACACGGATGTAGTGACTCCATTTCTCTGGAACTTCCTGCCTCTGGAGGCCAGGCAGGCACCAACACTGTATTGCTTTCAGCGCCTCCCCAAAACACTCTTATTTCAGGAAGCCTTCCTGAACTGACCAGCCACGGTTTCATTGCTTTTGTTTTCAACATACTGTTTTATTCTTTTATCTATTTTATCTTTTATTGTACACTGCTCCAAAATCTCCATACTGGGAAATTGAGTGGCATATAAATTCTCTGAACAAACAAACAAACAAACAAACAAATTGCAATTGATTAATTTCCCCTGCTGATTGATTAAGGACACAATTCACAGGGAAGTTCTTCTTCAGAAGTTCCAGTGAGATGCATGGAAGCAGCTTGTGAAAGCTTTCATGGAAGTTACACATACACATATTTCACCAATAAGTCAGGACTGATGAAATGGAATTTGTCATACAATGTATAATTAACTTATGGAATTCACCACTGCAACTTACTTTATCTAGTGTATTGTATTGCACCTTTCCTCCAAGGAGCTCCATTTCACCATCTGTTAACAGACTGTTCCATTTTAGATTTCATTATGAGGATACTATTTCTGAATGTTTTATTTATTTAAAAACACTCTCTGAAAGCACAGAACTAGCACATTAGGGAGAAAGGTCCTAGTCCAGCCCAGTGTTCTGATATATCCAGAGAGCTTTTAACATAGGGAAATATTTTAAAAAGTGATCCCGCATGCAATCTGGGCAACATTTCAATACAAATGAGGATCTTCCCTTCTCCTTGGAGGAGTGAGAGGAGCTGAGGAATCCTCCCACCCCCTGGAATCTGGGGGCATTCAAGAGGTCTTACCCAAGCCCAGGAATGTTCATGTAAGACTGGATCTGATCAGCTACCTCCCCACCAATCCACCCACACACTCTAGCAAAGCAATCAAAAGGTTCAATATGACACAAATGAGAATCTTCCAGGGATGTTGAAGAGTCCTTGGTTTCGAGTCACGAGTCGAGTCACGAGTCTTTGGACCCGAGTCTCGAGTCTGAGTCCTTGGTCCAAAATGGTGACTCACGAGTCCCGAGTCACTCCCAAAGCTGGCTCCACAAGTCCCTATTAAAATCAATGGGGGTTTTTCCCAACAAAATAAGGCTATTTCAGATGTGTGGCTTAAATAAATTCTAGGCACAAGTGTGCCTTTTTATTTAAAAACTCTGCAACTGATTTTGACAAGAACAGATCAGGCAGACAAACCCAAAATAACCAGACAGGCAGAGGAGGCAGGGAACCCCAAAGCAGGCAGGCAGAGGCCTTTGTCTTGGACAATTCAAACTGTGGAACTAGACAGAGACTAGGCAGGCAGAGGAAGCTGGGAACCCCAAACAGGCAGGCAGAGGCAGCCAAACTCAAAATGTCTGAAAGGTTGCATTTTAGGAAAATGATTTTTAAAAATAAACTTGCTGTACTTCCTAAAACCTATCCATGTTGCATTTGAGGAACACAATTTTGGAACACAAGTCCTTGGTCTCGAGTTCCGAGTCGAGTCTCGAGTCCCATTAAAAATATTGGGACTCGAGTCTGACTCGAATCAGAGGGGGGACTCAGTCCGACTCACGAGTTGAGTCCTGGAGTCCGAGTCCCCATCCCTGGAATCTTCTCAGGAACCTCCAAACAAATTCTTGATGGTGGGGCTCAAACAGGAGTGAGAGAAGTGGCCCAGCATAATATCCAATCCCTCCCCAGAAGAGCACATGGAAATGGCGAGCAAGAGAAGTGAGTCCACAAAAATCCAACAAACAAGAATGTGATTTGCTTTTCTGTAGGTAAGATTTACACGGTGCATGCCTTCCCTGGAGGCATATATATGTAAGCAGCCATGACATTGTTCTGTCAAGTAGACAGCCATTTCAACAAAAATTAAAGTCATTTTTTTCCCAGCTATGAAATGCTCCACCAAACCATCAATGCAGCAGTTGCCCTTTTGAGCAACTAGTCTGAGGAATGAAGACCACCCAAGCACAAAATAGGCAACAAAGCTCTCAAGATTCTTGATTAATTGTGAGCAGATACTCATGGAGTAGAGCGGGAGCTCATATATATATTTGCATACATAGGTAAATCCACATTGCAAGCTGAGTACCGTTGATCATAGATGCCATCCCTAGTTCATATGTTCAAATGTTCTGGCTGGCTGGGCTACCGAAGTACATCGCTCTCCTCCCTGCACCCAGACAACGAAGTGGGGATAGGAAGCCACTCCTTCTGCTTGTACGCTACACAAATAAGGTAAACTGAACATCGTAGCCTTTGCTCGCCAAACCCCAACATTGGCAAAATGCCCTCCCCCAGCTTGCCCTTGCAAACAGGGTAGTGCAGGGCCCTCCAACCTTGGGTCCCCAGATGTTGCTGGACTACAGCTCCCAGAATCCCTTGCCATTCGCCATGCTGGCTGGGTATGCTGGCAGCTGTAGACCAGCAACATCTGGGGACCCAAGGTTGGAGAGCCCTGTGCTAGAGAATTTGGGAAAAGCATTTTGCAACAACTGCAGTGCACTCTCAAGAAAATGGTGAAAGGTTCATGCCAATTTGAAAACAACAATAACAACAACAACAACAAAACCTATGACAGCTTCTCTTGAGAAAGAGGTTACCTCAGCAATGATTATATATCATTTCCAGTGGTATGTGCATTTTGACCAAAGATTGTAGTGTAATTCATTTGACTTTTCTAATGTAGTCCTCTGAAAGTGTAAAACTATATATTTTGTTTTGTTTTGTTTTATTTTATTGGACATAATAAATAACTTGCATTTAGATACAAGCATTTGCATTTAGATATAAGCATTTGATTAGTGTCTTATAATCACATTTGCTAAGTCCTTAAGTACTGTAAATAATTTACACATCTGAAGATCAATTGCTATGCATAAGTGACTGTGCCTCTTTGTTCTTAGCTTCTTCCCCCCATTTTTTCTCCCAGAATGCTCTCTTTGAAATGTGTGAAAATTATGAAAATGAAAAAAAAAATGGTCCCAAGATGCTTAAAAAGCATTAATATTAGCCTTTGTGTGATGCATTTGTCTAATGTACTGCAGAGCTTGATGGCATGGAGACAGGTTCTTCTGGGATGTGCAGTAGCTGTTTTCATTTTCATCTCAGTAGGAATTTTGCTTGTAAAAAAGATGTGAGTAGAATAGGGGTTAAAATAACAACCAACATCCCTTTTGTTCCCCTCCCCAATCTCTTTCTCAATTTTGTTAATGGAAAAAATATTCATTCATATGGCTTTAGAGTCTTGTTAAAATTTACCTGAAGCTAAACTTAAGTTTAGACTAAGAATTAGCTTTGAAAAAAGAGATGTGGATAGCCAACTTAATTAAGAACTGGGGTGCTTTTGTCAGATCATTTCTCAACAGATAAATAAAATGGCTCTCAAATAAGGAGAAAGGTAATGGGGAAGTCAGTAGAAGCAAATTAGTAGGACTCTACTGTAAGCAATTACTAAAATGCCATTGAACTCAATGGAGTAATTTGAGCTTTGTTCCCATGCCATTCCAGCACAAGCTTCTTGTCCTTACATCCAAAGTCCTCTATGGCCTGCCCCCATATCTTTTAGCTCATATCCTAATGTAACCCTGTGTGTGACCTTCAATCCTCCAGCTCCGCCACCAGCCACAGGTCTCCTACTCCCTTAAAAGACCCCCTTTCTCCATTGCTACTCAATATGAGTTGAAACACAAATGATGGCATCTATCTTACTTCCTTCAATTCTCTGCTCCTGACCCATCTTTTCCATGAAGACTTTGGCTCAACCACCTAGTTCTCGTGCCATACCATAACGAAGCCTGAAACCAAGCCTAGGCATCTGCAACTGAAACAAATGCATATCATTTCCGAGTTTACCCTTGACTCTTCCTTTCCCTTTCTCTGTCATTTCCCTTGTCCAGAGTTTTTGGCTGTATGCTCCTCAAAACAGGGGCCTGTCCTCTGGTACCCTGTAAAGCACCACACACATTGATGATGCTAAGTAAATTATTGTTGTTTCTTCTGTTTTCAAATGTACTACTTCTGTATTTAGGAATATTGACATGGCTAGAAAGCACTGGTTACTTAGTCAATTGATCAGTGCTAGAGTTGAAACTGATTTTTACGGACTGTGGATATTTATGTTACATCCTGAATACACAAGGGTTGAATGGATTGGACATGGTTGGAGGGGCCGTAGCTCAGTGGTAGAACACATGCACTGCATGCAGAAAGTCCCAGGTTCAATCCCTGGTGTCTCCAGGTAGGGCTATGAAAAACTCCTGCCTGAAACTCCTGCCTGAAACCCTGGTGACCTGCTGCCAGTCAGTGTCAACAGTACTGGGTTAGATGGACCAGTGGTCTGGCTCAGTGTTAAGGCACTTCCTATTTTCCTTTGAAAACCATTTTTCTAAAGTTTTGAAATTCCTCCTTGTGAAAGCTGGTAATGCATCTAACTTTGTCCCAAACTACAAATATAGTGTGATAGAACTGAAATTAATTTTGCCCAAGCAAACTGTGGCCTTTGGTTTAAATGCTACCCCAATCAGCATTGCATTTGTAAGTTTGCTTGTTTGTAACCCAGATAGTAACTTTGCTAACCATTGAGATACCAGAATGAAATTTGGTACACACATTCAAAGCAAAATTCTATGTTTCAAGTTCAAAACCAGCTTGACACTTGCGCTTGTTTTCAAATGATGGAGGGGAATGCAAAATACAAAATGCACTCAATGATTGGGATATCACAATAAAAGGTAGTATGGATGTTCAGGACAAAATTATATATTTCATGTTCAGTCACAAGCTCTACCTCCAGACTCGTTTTTAAGAGAGCCAGGAGCATGTGACACCTCTCAAACACTTTACGACTATATATTCATGGACCACATAATGTGTGATTTACATTTGTGCACTGGAATGCAAACATATCACATTTACTGAAGACCAGGGGCCACCCAGACATGCCAATCCATCAAGGGAGGTAAATGCGCAGACAGAGCTGTGTGCTGATGTGAATCTACATCTGGATGCACATTGTAATCATGATGCAAAGTAGCTGCTCTAGTCTCAGTAGCTGCTCACAGAAAGTGCATTCCCATCCAGATCCATCAGGTATTACAAATGATTAAAACTGAATTGAAACCATAGCATTTTTCCTGCAAGGAGATCATCTTTATGTAGGAAGAAATGGTACCCATTGCTTCTGATACAGCCCCAAATTATTGGATTTTAAGCTGATCTCATTCAGAGCTGTCCCCTAAGCAAGGGTGCAGCTGTACATTTGATGTACCTTCATTATGTCCATGTGATACATTTCAGATTATTTCTACAACAAAAGGGTGTTTCAACAGTGGGAAAATGGCAGGGCAGTCTTTGAGATATTGCTGTGATTTCAGTTGAAGGAGTTTCCATTGAAGGCAGCAGACAAAGAAGTAATTCCATTTGTGAAAAAATGGTCTCCCTTTATGCTATTCTGGAAGGTGATAAATAGAACAGAAGCAAATACAAGAAATCCCTTTTCTCTGATATGAATGGGAAAAAATTGTTCTTGCACTGGCTACAATGAGATACCATACCTTGTATACTGTCTAAATCTGTTTATAGTATATATCTGACTACATGTATGGTTATGTCTATGGACTGGTTCATATTAGCTACCTGATTCAGACACACCCTGCTGGCATCAGCCTTTGCATCAGATCAGTTCCAGAATTGAGACTAACGCTCTGTGAGTGCCACAAAGTTCCCCACAGAGGGGGGAAATATGTTTCTCAAGAAGCTTTTAAAACTTCTACATGAAACCACTGTGGGTTTGATTGGGGGTTTGGACGAGTGTATTGTAATGCTGATGACATTCAGTTATATGTCTCCTTTCCCTCTTCGTCAGGTGTAGTAGTTGCTTCCTCATGAATTATGGCATCAAATCATCAATGGCCTGGAAAATCAAGCTGAATAAACTATGACTGAATCCAGATGTTATGCCTTCACTCAGGAGGGACACATCAAACCCTCCACTTTCCATGGTCAAATATGAGAGCTAACAAACTGAGGCTCAATCTAGACAAGACAGAGGTACTGTTAGTAGCCAGTCACTCATTTTCAGATGAGTAGCATCCAACCTGTTCTATGGTAATTGTTCAACTTGACTAGTGCAATGTGCTGTATGTATGCAAACCTCAACTATGGCAGCTAAGCTTTTTTCCAAAACAGGCCACAGAATAAATATGATTACCTCTCCCCCCCTCCCCTTAGGTTAAGTTCAAGTTGCTGATTTTAACCTATAAAGTTGCAAACTTCCTAAATCCAGAATACCCTAGAGCTAGGGATTGCCTTCTCCAGTAAGGATAGCCCCCCTCTGAATTAAGATAATCAGGAGGACTATTGTTGCCAGGCCTCTGCTGTTGGAAGTGATACTGTTTTCGCCTAAGAACAGAGATTTTCAGTGGTGGCTTTGTTATTATAGAACACTCTCTCCCAAAGGAAATTTGATCAGGCCCAATCTGTTCCTCTTTTTAGGTGATTAGTGAAAAACGTTTGTCTTTCACCAAGCCTTTCACGGTCCTTGAGCTTGCTGCATTCTGTCTTTGTGTTGCTGCTAGTAGGTTTTTGTGTTTTGTTTTACTTTATAGTTATTGTGCGGGGGGCGGGGGGTTATGACTGATTAATCATATAAAGAGCAGTCCAGAAGTGGTGCTGGGGGACTACTGCTCTGCCCCATGCTATGGAGTTCTCCTTTGTTCATCTCCCATGCTTTTCAACACCTCTATGAAAGTGCTGAGTGACATCATCCAGGGATTAAGGGTGAGGTGCCAGTATCAGTACCCCCACTGAGGTGTCAGCCAGCTCAGTTTGTCATTTTCAGCATATGTGTGAGGCAGCAGTCTTACTGAAATCTGAAACAAGTACATGAAGGTAGTAGGCATTTATTGGATGACTGGTAAAGGACTGCCCGCTTCCACATGAATCTGTTCATCAATTAAGATCATCATGATGCATCATTTTCTGGGTCTCCCCACCGTTAGAGCTTAGGCATGTGGCAACTGGGGAAAGTAACCTACACATCTATGGAGGTGCCATTAGTCTGTGATGGGCCCTTCAGGATGGCTAACTGGGTGCTTAGTTTGATATGTTTTAGTCACCAGGTCAAAACCTTTTTCTTTGTTCAGGCATTTTCATAGATCATAGAGTTGGAAGGAGCCTACAAGGCCATCGAGTCCAACCCCCTGCTCAATGCAGGAAACTAGAGGAGGGGTCTCCCATCCAAGTAATAACCAAGCCTGACCCTGCTTAGCTTTCCACGCTCAGACAAGCTGAGGTGCAAGGTCTTATTTATTATTCTTGTTTTTAAAAGCTACTACTTTTGCTTCTCTGTTTATGGTTTGTATTTTTCCTGCTATGACCACCTCCATGGCATGGAGGGTGGGCAGGGGCATCTTTGCCAGCACCCTCAAAGAGGAAGCAAACATCAGGAAGGCTAAGCCACGCCAGAAGATAGGCAGCCCGGTCAGGACTGGACAGACTTGCACATTGGGCCATATGAACCTTGTGCTGACAGGCCGAACAGAAGGCAGATACTGGGCAGATTAAATGTGCAGCACACACACCCTCCCAGCTGCATGTGCAGCCCCTGCCTGCCTGCCTCTAGGGCAGAGTGGGGCTCACTGGCTCTCTCTGGGTAGGGTGGCCACTTATGAATCACCAAGGAAGAAGAAAAGAAAAGAGGAAGTGCATCGTCAAAAAAGAGGACAGAAGGGGACAGTAGTCTGCATACAATTTGCATATGCTAATTTATATGTATCAATATAAATTATAGAAATAATCATTATAATATAAATAGAAATACAGTACATCTCGCCATCTTGTAGAAGACCAGGTGACCTGTGTGCCTGCCTGCTCAGTCTGATGACCCTGGCACTTAGTATTGACGGACAACAGTACTGAAGGGTCTTTCTCTGACAACTGGGATTGGATAGGGCAGCCTTTCAAATAGGGAGACACCCTCTGTTTGAAGGGTTGCCAGAGGGGGTCAAGAATGATTCCCCCCCCCCCCCATCAGCTCAAACTGGTCATGGGTCTGGGGCGAGCTTTTGCCTACTCTGCACTGCCATAAAGGACACAGGAATTGTATCAGTTAGGTTGCAGTTGGATTTGGCTCACTAAACAGGCCACACTTGTTAGGGCCAGTGCAGGTGAAAAAAGACAGAATAGGAGTAAGATGGTGAGCATCTTGAGGCATCGGTTAAAGGGGTTTGGCTCAGGGGGACAAGAATCAGAGTCCTTTTCAGGACTGCTTGGCTCACTCAGTATGGCCCTTCGCTTCCACTGTGCTGTTTCCCTAAGCCATTGCCCTAACTAGCCCAGGGTCTTTTCTTTCCGGTTGGCCCTTCACAGTACTAAATAAACTTTGCAGAAGTCAACCTCTGCATAGCATCTCCAGGCACCTTTCCCGTTGCCCCCTTGTTTGTGGGAAGGTGTAAAGGTGTCTAACACATGGGGGGGGGGGGAACTAACAGCTATTGGGCACCAGGGTCTCATTGAATGTATGCCTGAGATGTATGTATTTATATATCATAAATATACCTATATATCAGAATACTGTTGCCTTGCCTGGCTGGAGTGCTATTCTTATATCTTAATGTTTTGCTTTGGGGAAGGCATTCAGTGATGAAAATGTGTAGTTGGTGGGTGGCAGTGGATTTGAGGTTAAGAATGGGTCTAGATGAACTTTTAAATATATATATCTATATATATAATTCAGTATTGAGATAACACAGGGTTGGATCCAGATTTATGCTGGATCAACTATGATGGCAGAAGTGGACTTCCTTGCCCCCTCCTCCCCATGGCAGCCCCTCCAGTCCCATGAAAATGCTTTGCAGAGAGTCATGAGACCCTGCTGAATGGGGTAAGCTGTGGTTGGGGCGGGGGAATCTCCAGGTAGGGCTCTGCAAACAGAGCCCTTCTTCTCACCAAGGGTCCCTTCCTTTGGCAGAAGGCAGATCCTGGATCCAACCCAAAATGTTTTTATTTGTTAAAAGCAAGACAGTGAACTGACAAAATTCATAAGTGACTATTTTTTAAAGAATGAAAAAGAAAATCAACCCACATCTGTCTTTATTGTTGACTATGTGAACAGGAAAAAAAGTCGAGCATGATGCAGCCAAAGTGATGTGATGCAGGCCTAAGGTTGCGATCCTAAACACAGTTCCATTGATTTAACTCAGTGGGACATACTTCTAAGTAAATATGCTTAGGATTATCCTGAATGTCCTATTTATTTAAACAGGGAAATTAAGTCCATGCTTTATTATTTCCCATTGAAGTGGATGATAATTAAAAACTTTTAATGTTGACTGGATTGTGCTGGTACTTTTTCACAAGTTTTGCTCATAGGCTATTCAATTTCAACACAGGAGCAACATACTGGGTGCGGGGGACACTGTTAAGTAGTTGAATGCCTTCCATTAACCTCAGTATAAAACAATGAGAATAGTTCCATGTGGAAAGTTTCACCTTCAGGAATCCAGAGCTGCCGTGATATACTGACCAAAAATCTAGCCATCTGAAAGTATAATTTAAAAAGTAATTTGCCTAATGTACAGTTCACGGTTAGTCAAAGATGTGGATTATTATAGTGATATTGCTGCATTAGACAAATACAGTTCCTGCTGTTTGCAGTGGGATTCCAATTTACTTTAGGCATTTCACAGGGGCAAACCAGGATATGTTGGATATCTGAGTACTACATTTTGAAGATGTGTGTGAATGACCTGGATCCACTGCAAGACATGCTATTGAGGCAAGGACCACAATATGGCATAATGCAGTCACTTAGATGAAGGCCTGAAGCCAACAGATCTGAGTCTGCTGAATGTCTGGATGGGAAACTCCCATGCACACCACCTTCAATTCCATGATTGAATTGCTTCTAAAGAAGCCCTCCTTGGATCCCCTGGTTCTAACCAACTTTTGCCCAGTCTCCAGTTTACCATTTCTGGGCAAGGTGATTGAGCGGGTGGTGGGTGCTCATTTGAAGGCACACTTGGATGAAGCCGATTATTTAGATCCATGCCAGTCGGACTTCAGGCCTGGACATGGGATGGAGACGGCCTTGGTCGCCTTGGTGGATGATATGAGGAGGGCTTTGGATAGGGGCGAATGCTCCTTTCTAGTCCTCCTCTATCTCTCAGCGGCTTTTGATACCATTCACCACAGTATCCTCCTGGACCGCCTGGAGGGCTTGGGCTTGGGAGGCACTGTATTGCAGTGGTTCCGGTCCTTCCTCTCTGGAAGGTACCAGAGGGTAGTTCTTGGGGAGGAGGCTTCGGACCCTTGGCCGCTCACTTGTGGGGTGCTGCAGGGTTCCATCCTCTCCCCGATGTTATTCAACATCTACCTAAAGCCGCTGGGAGCAATCAGGAGGTTTGGGGTGTGGTGTTATCAGTATGCGGATGACATGCAGCTCTACCTCTGTTTCAAGTCCTCACCGAGGTTGGCCGTTGAGACCCTGTCCAAGTGCCTGGAGTCAGTGAGTGGCTGGATGGGAAGGAACATGCTGAAGCTGAACCCCGACAAGACCGAGGTACTTCTGGTGGGGGACAAGGGGAGGTTAGGGGATGTTGACCTGGTGCTAAATGGGGTACATCTACCCCTGAAGGACCAGGTCCGCAGCTTGCAGGTCATTCTAGACTCCCAGCTGTCCATGGAGGCTCAGGTGGCAGCTGTGAGCCGGGCGGCGCTGTATCAACTCCATCTGATACGGCAGCTGCGCCCCTACCTTCCTAATCACCTGCTCCCATCAGTGGTTCATGCCTTGGTCTCCTCTCGCCTAGACTACTGTAATGCGCTCTACGTGGGGTTACCCTGGAAGACGGTTCGGAAGCTACAGCTGGTACAGAATGCGGCGGCTCGCCTGGTTAAAGGCAGCCGCCGGCGGAATCACATCACGCCAGTGCTCAAGGAGCTACACTGGCTACCAGTTGCTTGCCGAGATGAATTCAAGGTGTTGGTTTTGACCTTTAAAACCCTATACGGCTCCAGTCCAGTCTATCTCAAGGAGCATATCCAGCAACACCAAGTAGGCCGCTCAACAAGATCCGCCACAGACGGCCTTCTCCTTGTCCCTTCAGCCAGAGCAGCTAGACTGGTGGGGACTAGGAAGAGGGCCTTTTCTGTGGCTGCCCCCGTACTGTGGAACTCTCTCCCGATTGACCTCCGCCATGCCCCCTCTCTGCTGAGCTTCCGCCGCTCATTAAAAACTTGGCTATTCAGGCTATTATCTTAAAATTTTATATTGTTTAAATGTATTTTATTCTGCTTTTATCTTGTGTTTTTATCTGTGTACATCGCCCAGGGTGGCCGGTTGCTGGCCAGATGGGCGATAAATAAATATAAATAATAAATAAAAATAATAAATGATGGAAGGCAGGCAGGATATTGTTTTGCCACAGGTTCCCCAAAAGGGATTGGCAAAGGTTCTTTAAAGGATTTTCAGACCATAAAAAATACTCCTCCAGGAAGTTAAAGCCAAACATCTTTATTGCAAAGCTGAGCATGAAATACAACAATGCTATGCCTTCCTCCAAGTTCCCTGGTGGAACTCCCACCCCTTAGCTACACAGTCACTGTACTATTTCCAACCAACCCAAATGCTAGTTCCAGCAGCTCTCCGCCTGGGTATCAGCTTTCAGCGTTGGGGCTTCTGCAGGGCTCTCTGAACAGCTTCCTCTGCTCCTCCTTGCTCCTTCCGATTCTTCAGCACTCCACCACTATGCACACAACCAACCAACCACTACCAACCACCACCACTACCAACAACCACCACCTTAGTCTGCATTTGCTAGTCTTATATACTTCTCTAGCACCAAACTCCATGGGCTGCAGACCTCATGCTTAATTGGTAGCACCTGGGCTGTTGTGTAGTGTCATTCCTCTGGCCTGCAGCCAGGTCACACGCCAGCAAGTGGCTGAAGATTGCATCAGCCTGGCCAGCAGCCAACTCACAATTTAAGCAAGGTCATGCCTTGCTATTACAGAGCAAAATACAGGGTATAATACCATACAGAGCATAATACAGAGCATAGTATCATACAAAGAATAATACAGGGCATAGAGGCAGGAATGTTGTGCAACACTGCACTCCTCTCCTTGCCATCTTCCGCAACTCCCATTACAGATATAAATGTAATAAATAAAGTATATGTCATAAATAATACTCTTACAGCAAAATACTAACCATGATTACTCAGAGGTAAAGATATGAACATCCCTGAGGGGGTGTTTTAAAAAAATGGGAGGTGCAGTACTTTTTTTCCAGTGTTTCCAGTATAAAAACTGAAAACGGTGTGAACCACTGAAAGAACTCTCCTATGAAATATTTTGTATTTTGAAATGAGTGAAATTCTTTTTAGACAAGGTGTTACATAAAATGTGTGCAGTATTATTTTTATGTAAGAAAAAAATTGGGGGAAATTGGAATATATGCAATTCTTACTTTCTTATGAAACCTAAACTTATTTTATGCTTCAACAACATACAGTCTTGAACAACATAAACTGCATAATTTATAACTTAGCATATAAAATTGTACTATTTGGCATATTTATAAAATATACAGAGCAATCTTATGCATGGTTACTCAGAAGAAGTAAGAACCACAGTGTTTTGTGGAGCTTATTCTCAGGCTGGAAAGACTGGACATTGTGGAGAACACTGGTGCTGGGATATATGAAATATTTTGTATTTGGGGATGAGTGAAATGCTTTTTAAGACAAGGTTTTGCTCACACAAAATGTGTAGTATGACATTTTAACACAAGACAACAGCATCGGAGAATAATTCTTGTGCATACTGTAGACATAGACATACAGTAGGTCTCCTTTCCATTTAAATCTAAGGAAGCTGTTCATGTTCTAAATCAGGGCTCTCCAACCTTGGGTCCCCAGATGTTACTGGCCTACAGCTCCCAGCATGGCTATGGCAAAGGATTCTGGGAGCTGTAGTCCAGCAACATCTGGGGACCCAAGGTTGGAGAGCCCTGTTCTAAATCAATGGACAGGTTTGCATGATGGCTGTGGCTCATCATGGCTTATTTAAGCCACGATGAGCTCAGCATCTGTGGGCACCAGGTTGCCCATTCAGGCTCCAGCTGCAGCTTGTTGTGCCATGCAAACCCAACGAGGGTGGATCGTTGGCATGGTTAACAAACCACCCACAACCCTAAAACAGCCCATGGGTTCTGCATGGTTTGTTAAACATGCCAACAACTTACCTTCACTGGGTTTGCACAACATGACAAACTGCGGTCACAACTTTAATATTCAAAATGGCCACACATATGTGTCACTAAGCTCCAGGGGTTAATTAACCCACAGTGGCTTAGCATGATGTGTGAACAGGCCCAGTGTCTAATCTTGGTAATGGACTGGATAAGGGTGAACTAATTAAAGCTTTTTCCAGACAAGAGCCAGTGTGGAGTAGTGGTGAGAGTGTTGGACTGGGACTCGGGAGATCCGGGTTCTAGTCCCCGCTCAGCCATGAAACTCACTGGGTGACTTTGGGCCAGTCACTGACTCTCAGCCTAACCTACCTCACAGGGTTGTTGTGAGGATAAAATGGAGAGGAGGACGAGGAGGATTATGTAAGCCGCCTCGGGTTCCTTGAAGGAAAAAAGGTGGGGTATAAATATAATAAATAAATAAATAAATAAATAAGACAGAAGTGTTCCTGGTCAGTCAAGACAGATCAGGAAATAGGGACTCAACCTATGTTGGATGGTGTTACACTCCCCTTGACGATTCTGGTTTGAGTCTTGGGTGTACTCCTGAATTCATCCTGAACCTGGATACCCCGTTTTCAGCAGTGGACCGAAGTGCATTTGTGCAGCTAAGACTCATGTGCCAACTGTGCCCATTCCTGGAGATGTCAGATGTGGCCATGGTGACATATGTTACAACCCATTTGAACTACTGTAACATGCTCTATGTGGAGCTTCCTTTTGAAAACGTTTGGAAACTTCAGCTAGTCCAGGATTCTGCAGTCTGTCTGTTGACTGGGGCTGATTGTAGGGAGCATGTGACTCCCTTGTTACACAACAGCTACACTGACTATCAGTCTGTTTCTGGGCAGAAGTCAAAGTGCTGGTTATGACCAATGAAACCCTACATGGCTTGGGACTAGCCTATTTGAAAGACCATTTTCTCCCTTATGAGCTTGCCTGGGTTTTTAAGATCCTTGGGTGACTGTTCTCTCTGCCCCACTATCATCAGAGGCACATGATTTGGTGGGAAAGCAAGAGAGGGCTCCCAGGCTCTGAAACTCCCTGCCAAGAGAGGCAAGGCTAGCTCCATCTTTATTGTCCTTCTGCCAGCAGGCAATTACATTCTTGTTCTGGCAAGCTTTTGGTTGTTCATTTGTTGTTTTGCTGAACTAGGTTTTTAACTGATGGGTGCTGTTTATTTCTTGTTTATTTTAACTGATCTCTTTCATGGTGATCATGTTTAAATCATGTACATTTTATCTATATTTTATTACTGTGAGCCACCTTGAGTTCCATTTTAGTGGAAAGGTGGAATATAAACTCACTAACTAATATACAGCATTCAAATTGAAGATCTGTTTCTGTACTAGGATGCTTCCATCTCTATGAGGAGCAAATAGGGCCTTGGTTGGTTGTGAATTGTTTGCCTTCTTGTAGTGACCTTTGATCTAGTGGTTTCTATTTTCATTTTTCATTTTTTGGTATTACCCAGATAAGAAAAAACCAAGAAACATATGTTTAGGAAGCATAGTATAAGCAAAAAGTTCAATCTGTTGTTTGTGATTTGATTCAGCAAGCAATGTAAACAGGCTCACTCCTCTCTTGGCAGTTAAGCAAAATGTGCCCTTGCCAAAGGGTAGGAGATGGGAAAAGCACTGTGGAACAGCCATCCCCAACTGTAAACTTAGTTGTGAGAGATACAGATCATCTCATAATTGCAAGCCTAGCCAACTAAGCCACAAGAAAACCAATCTGAAAGTACAGTATTTTGCACAAAGCATCACTTTCTACACAATGAATCCATCATTTTATTATATGAAACACTTGGCCTTCTGTGAGGTAGGACACAAATTGCTAGTACAGAAGACCCTAGAATAAGGGGGGGACCTATTTCACTGCTTGGGGGCAACATTTTCCACTTTAGTTGCATTCTGACTATATCTTTGTCCAAGTCAAGAATGGATATATATTTAGACCTGAGCTGAAAAGTGTATGTGTGTGGGGGGGGAAACAGACCATATGTTTGTGGGGACAGGTGGGTGGGTGGGTGGGCTGAAATGACAAGGGAGGACTGTGCTCTTCATGCTACTTTGTAAGCTTCCCAAAGACATCTGGCTGACCAATGTTACTAACAGAATGCTGGACTAGATGGAGCTTTGATCTGATCTGCAGGGCTCTTAAGTTTTTAAAGCTCATTTTGCATCCCAAGCTAGAGAAGAAACGGCTTTGGGGAAATGGTGCTCAAGTCACAATACAGCTGTGTATTCTAAACCAGGTAATTATGAATGGTGGTGACATAACTCAATTTATTTATGTATGTATTTATTTTAAGAATTTCTAAAATGGTCTTCATCCCGTGGATCCCAGGGCAGTTTACAATAGATATAAACATTATTTAAACAAAATGCACCATGCCTACAGCTTTGATTGATGGCAGATACTCTGATACTCCTTTGGCCCTCCAGTTGTGTATTTGCGGGGCCTCTGAAATTGAGGATCTGCCTCATTATTTGTTCTATTGTTCTTTGTATTCTGAACCAAGAACCAAATTTCTGGAACCTATTTTGTCCCATTTACATTCTAATACCATTTCAGAAAAGATTTTTTATCTCCTGTCTGACACCGACTCTACGATCACCCACAAGGTTTCTCTTTTTGCCCTTGCAGCAATTAAAATTCGGGCAAGATTCATTTCTAAGGTTGCAGTTGACTGTTTTGGAGATAGTCTTATTTAATTATAGTATTTTTAAAATAATAATAACAATTAATGCTTTTAAACTGTATTGTATTTTATCTTGTTAACGTGTAAGATTCATATGTGATTTTATGTAAGGTTTTTTCTTCTCCAACAATAATAGTAATAATTGCTTTTAAACTGTCTTGTATTTTATCCTGTTAATATATAAGAATCATGTGTGATTTTATGTAAGGTTTTTTGTTTTGGGTTTTTTTAACCGCCATTCCGCCATACTGTTGTAGTTTTTATTGTTGTTGTTGTTGTTGTACTGTTGTACTTTATAATATTGTTTTTATTTATTCTGTATGCGAATGGCCTATGGCAGTGATGGCGAACCTTTTTGAGCCCGAGTGCCCAAACTGCAACACAAAACCAACGTATTTATTTCAAGGTGCCTTAAATTTGGCAGGAAGGAGGAGGGGGCACTAGCTAATCGCGCCCCGCTCTGTCTCAGGGCATGGCTCTTCACCAGGCATGCAAAGATTCGGGTGTGCGTGCGCACGCTGTGCTTCTGAGCTGTCTGTTCAGTTAGAAGGAGGGCTGGGTGCCTGCGCAGTCCGCTTCTGGGGGTGGAGATGTTGGAGTGTGCCTGCCTGTGGAGGCCAGTGAGGAATGAGTGGAGAGGAGTTACTATGGAAACCTGATGCTGAATGCAGAAGGGGACGGACGGTCTTTTCACGATCTGGCGACCAATGGCTCGAGTGCCCACAGAGAGGTCCCGGAGTGCCAGCTGTGCCGCGCGTGCCATAGGTTCGCCATCACTGGCCTATGAGTTAAGCATTAGTAATAAATACTGGTATACTGGTATACTCTCCAGTCCAGTAAAAGAAAGAAAGAACAAAATGCAAATACAGTAAAACAGTATCCCTCACAACAATTACAGATGAAAAGGCAGCAAAAGATGATAAAACCTAGGAGCAGAGTGAGACAACATAAACCTTTAAAATGCCAGGGCAAATAGAAAAGTCTTAAACTGGTGGCAGAAAGAGTGTAATGTTGGTGCTAGTCATATGTCTTTGGGGATGGCATTCCAGAGTCAGGACACCACCACAGAAAATGCCCTCTTTTGTGCATATGTTTCACCCCTCTACTAAGGAAAGTATGTAGAGAAAGGCCTTGGCCAAAGATCTTAAAACATGGACAAGCTGTTATGAGGAGGAAACACTCTTTCAGATATTTGAATCCCAAGCCATTTAGATAAGTACCAGCACCACAGATTGGGCTTACAAGCAAATAGGCAGCCAATATAGTTCTTTCAAACTTGGAGTAATATGACTCCACCAGGCTGAACCAGGTAAACGTATGGCAGCCAAATTCTGCACTAATTAAAGCTTCCTAGTCATCTTCAGTGGCAGCTCTTGTAACAATGCATTATAGTAATCCAACTGGCAGGTTACCAGAGCATGGATCACTGCACCGAGGCTATCTCTATCCAAGAATGGTTGCATCTGATGAACCAGCCCGATCTGGTAAAAGGCATTTCATGCCACCAAGGTCACTTGGGCGGCGGGCCCCATGTGACAACACTGGATCAAAGAACACCCCAAGCTGCATACCTGTTCTTTCAATGGGAGTGCAACCTGTCCAAAACACATTGAACACCAGTCTCCCAGACCCAGGAACCACCTGTCTACAGAGCCTTCAGCTTGTCAGGATTAAGTTTCAGGCTGTCTGCCCTCATCCAGCCCATTACTGAATCTAGCTGAGCATCTGCACAGCCTTACCAGACTCAGATAAAGGAAAGAAACAGCTGATGGAGTGATAGAGCAAACCAAAAACTGTTGGTTGGGGTGTTAAGAATAGATATAGTCATAATCATCTGGCTATGACTATAGCTCACAGGGAAGACCACAGCAGGCCCCAGCAGGAGATTGGGTAAGCTTGGGTTTGTGAGAAATGAACAGCCTCAGCCTCTGGCTGGACTGGCAAGAAAGATGCAAATGAGGGCTTGAATGGAGAGTGATTGGAATCCGGAAGGCATGAATGCGCAGCGGATGGAGTCTTGCAATGATCAGATTAACACGCATGGCCTGAAAGGACAAGAGGGCAACTCCTGAAAAGAAATTGAAGCAGCCATGGGAAAAGGGATGGCTCCCAACCCTGGACAGGACTCCATCAGAGGCTTAAACTAATCAGGTGAGGGGAACCTGTGCAAAGGCTTCCCCCTAGAATACCCATCAAATGCCCTAGCCTCACACAAAGGATAAGATACCCTCCGCCACAGGCAGACAAACGACAGAGTGATCAACGGTCATTAACAACATCAGGGAAACAAAGGAGACCATTGCCCCTGTCATGATGTAGCAAGGAACTCAGGGAAAGGTATAAGAGCTGAGGTTGGAGTAATGGGACGGTGTGCCAGGAGGGAGTCAAGGGAGCCATCATCATAAGTCGTCTAGCATGTAGGCGTGTTGAGACGCAGGCCTCTTGATTACCTCCTGCCTCCACAGGACTGTGGTTGGGAATTCACTGCCGGGACCACCAACAGACAAGGTAGTAACCGGAACTTATTTCTCTCACTATCCTTTTTAGATGGAAGCCTTTCTTCCACCCCATTTCTATCTATAGGCTGCTAGGGCAAACAGGGACTCCTTTCCCTCAGAATGATAGAGTGTGCTTGCAATAGCATAAGTGTATTTGCTGCCTGAAATTACAGGCAGTCCCCGAGTTAAGAACGTCCAACTTACAGACAACCCATACTTAGGAACAGACTTCCTACGTCGTTTACGTAGAGTACACAGCGTAGTATACTATGCAATTTGCATAATTTACACAATTTGCGTAAATGCCTATTTTAACGCATAGAACGCTATGCTGTTCCGACTTACATACAAATTCGACTTAAAGACATTCTTAAGAAGGGAAGACTGCCTTCGTAACCTGGGGACTGCCTGTATTGGGTTTATTGTACCAGCAGAAGTAAGATGCTGTATCTTCTCTATATTTCATCTTTAATTAAAACAGTTATTTGTTTCTGATGTCAGTGTGTGTGTGTTCAGTGTTAAATGGCAAAGCGCGCACTTCACCTAGCTGTGTGCGTCTTTACTCCAGCCAAAGATCCCAAACCTTTTGCAAGCCTCTCTTACTGAAGGGAATCTAACACCTAGATTATCTGCCGTAACAGGGGGAAGAACCGGAAGGACTATTTACCTCTGAAACTGACCCTATTCTGATATAATTCTCAGTGTTGTCCTATGTACAGAACATGAAGTAAGAGTGCACCTTTCCACCCCACTGACTAAGTTTGCATGTCCCACTTCCAGCATCTCTGGACATCCACATGTGATGGAATGGAAGCTATAGGCTGTGCATAGACAAAATTCAATGTGCACAACCCCAAGTTATGCATAGTCAAGCCTCCACCCCAAATCTGGGACTCATCCATGAAATTGGGGCCTTTGCACATTGGGCATAAACTCTTTTAAAATATTACATGCATGGATGTACAGGAGTGTTGGGGGAGGAACAGTGGATGTTCTCTTGCCCGCCCCGCACAAATAGGGATAAAGTAAGGGAGTTTATGGTCTGAACTGGGCCACTGACTTTTTTGGGGGAAATGAAAGCAATTTTTAATATAGCTGAAACTGGGAGTGTTTGTGAACTTCCTTGATGTTGATCTAAGAATGGTTTAAAAAATGAAATAGTACAACACCTTTCATTAGTGTGTTCTGATTTAAGAATAAGAATATGAACTTTAGACAGGCATACATCTGTAAAGCCTCTGATATTCTGGCTGCTTGTATGTATGTGCTGTACAAAAGGTATAAAGAACAGGAGAGAGAGAGAAAAAATATGTACCGGTATGTGGATGTTTAGAATTTATGAAGGTCATTAGTAGGGTATGAAATCAAGATAAAACAGCTGTAATGACAGTAATTAGGAATTCTGAAACACCCTCATGAGTTTCTATAATTGCTTGTGCCTGCCTGAAGTTTAGGCATTTTTAAATTACCTTCCTGAACTCTGTTAAAAAATTCCTTGATGCCATTTTATAACAGGGCTTGCAGAGATTGTGCAAATAGATTCACATTTTCCCCTTGTTAATTTCTCACCATTACTAATGCAAAATGTGTCCTGATTTAGACAAGAATATAAAAGTCTTTGCTGTTAGGGCCTTCATTAACAACCGTTACATCCCTATTAAAACAGCACACTCTTCTGCGGTAATTAAATATACCGAGCATATTTTCTTCCTATTTCAGGTTTATGGAATATCACAGATATGGTGGCAAATGTTAATACCAAGAAACAAAAAACACGCACACTATGATGGCGTTCACTCAAGTTATGTTGGAACTTGAATCAGGGGCCCACTAATCAGAAAAAAATAACAATGAAACCAGAATTTTCAAGAAGTTAATGCTATGGAACCAGAATCTGGTTTAGACACTTGTTAATTCTCTCTCCATCTTGTAATAAACCTTTTTCAAAGTGGACCATAGAGAAACAATGACACACAGTGACCGCGTTCAGATGACACACCATGGCTTGTCAAGTTGTCATAAGTTATTTAAACCAGGATGAGCTGTGGCACCCACAGCCACCAAATTGAATATGCAACCCCTACTCAAGGCCAGGGCTGTTGTGTTGTGCAAACCCAAACCCAGTGAGTATGAGTTATATGAGGGATGAACAACCCAAAATGCACAACCTACACCATAACTTTAAACAGACCATGGATTATGCGAGGGTTGTTTAACCCTCACATAATCCATGTTTACTGTGTTCACAAGACACGGCAACCCCAAGTGGGGGTTGCATATTGAAAATGGTGGCCATATACATCCCACATGACCCACAGCCTCATCATGGTGGGCTGTTGTGTTGTGCAAACAGCCCCATGGCCGGGTTTGCACATAACATAACCCATGGTTTGTTCAACCCATGGCAGATGATTGAACAAATTGTGGTTTGTTTTCTAAAATTCCTGGGTTGATTGTTTCCCTCCTCCTTCGCCCGGTCCCTCCCTATATGCCAGATGCCTTTGTGGCAGTGTAATACTGGCATCTATTGTGGCTGGATTTTTTTTTACCACTCTTGCCTGCAGCCTCTGTAGCCTGGCAAAACAACACACAATTTGGGCTTCGCACACAACAACAATCCATGATTTAAACAACCCATTCACACTCATACCCTATAAGTCTAAGGGCCGGTTCATACGACCTGGGCGGCAAGCGGGGGAGGCACCATGGGGCCATCTGCGGGGTCCAGCGGGGTGCTGCAGACGACCTGTGCCCCACACGCGTGGGCGGACTGCAGTGGAGCCGGCAGTCCCCATGCTGCAGCACGGGCTTCCCGATGCTAGGGGGCGGCAGCTCGGGATGCCCAGCGGGGCCGTTTGCCCCTACAGGCCGGAGCGGCCGCAGCTCTGGCTGCTCTGGGCTGCCGCCTATGTGTGGCCACGGGAGGCCCCCGTGGGACGGCCGCCCGCTGTCCGCATGGCAGGGCCACCACACATGGTTGGGGCTTACCCCTCTACTGCCCATGGTGACTTTCCGTGCTTCCTGTGCGTGGCCGTCCTGCAGGGGTGCCCCTGGCCGGCGTTCGCACGACATGGAAACCGCGGGAGACTTCAGCTCCCCCACAGTTCCCGTGTCGTGTGAACCGGCCCTAAGACTCATAAGACCTTAACCTAATAGCCTATGGAATAGCAATAAGATTGGAGACTAGAACTCCATGCTACAAAGAAAGAAAGAAAGTTCAGAGACCCCAAAGGCATATACCTGTCCTTATTGTTTGTCCCGCAAAGCCAGTTCTGACAGCAGTTGTCGTGTGGGTTAAGGTTAGCTGAGAGCTACCTTACATTCTAAACCCCTCAATTCTTATACTCTTTCCATCCCTTTTTGTCCTACGGAGATAGGAGGGGTCCTCTCTAGTGAGTGAGTAACTCCTGACATGTCCTAAACTAATCCTATTGTTCTATTGTGTTTTCCCCAATTAGACAGTTCTTCCTGACCATATGTACATATATTAACTATATTCTTTGCAATATTTCCTCCTGTCTACCTCCTGCTTTTCCTTAATCCATAAACTCATCATCTCCCTGAATATTGACATAGCCTGCAGTCTGATTCCTTGCTGGGCATGTGTTAATCCTTTAGGCTGACATCTCCTGTTTGTATTGTTATTTGCATGTTATCTGTATTCCAACTCAGACATCCCTCCTTTCACAATCTCTCTCTCTCACACACATATTCTCATAATCTCAGTCCAGAGCTTACTCCAGTTCATACTTGACTAATGTCCCATAAACCAACATTTCAGACTTGTATGAATTCTTGTCACTCTTTCAAAGGAGGAATTTATTATACTATTCATAACAATACATGGAGGGTGTGAAGGGCTCTTAGCTATGATAGCTAAACAGCAGGGATGTTGAAGAGTCCTTGGTCTCGAGTCACGAGTCGAGTCACAAGTCTTTGGACCCGAGTCTCGAGTCCGAGTCCTTGGTCCAAAATGGTGACTCACGAGTCCCGAGTCACTCCCAAAGCTGACTCCACGAGTCCCTATTAAAATCAATGGGTTTTTTCCCCAACAAAATAAGGCTACTTCACATGTGTGGCTTAAATAATTTCTAGGCACAAGTGTGCCTTTTTATCTCAAAACTCTGCAACTGATTTTGGCAAGAACAGACCAGGCAGACAAACCCAAAATAACCAGGCAGGCAGAGGAGGCAGGGAACCCCAACGCAGGCAGGCAGAGACATTTGTCTTGGACAAATCAAACTCTGGAACTGGTTAAGAAGAGACCAGGCAGGCAGAGGAGGCTGGGAACCCCAGACAGGCAGGCAGAGGCAGCCACACCCAAAATGTCTGAAAGGTTGCATTTTAGGAAAATGATTTTAAAAAATAAACTTGCTGTACTTCCTAAAACTTATCCATGTTGCATTTGAGGAACATGATTTTTTCTAAATGTTTGGCCCCCATTCTGGAATGGTGAGATCTCATCACAATTCCACCCTCACTGAACACCCACTCCACTGGTGTTGAACTTGCTGGAACCAGAAACACACTCAGAGCAGCCACACAGAGTAATCTCAGGTCCTTCTTCTGCCTCTCCCAAGTACGCAACACATCAATCAAAATAAACCTTGACACACTGTTGGGGCTGCACTCCTGGTAGCCGTCCATAGTGGCCGAGCAGCGGCACACCTCGCTTCCATGCACTCTTCGCCGGCAATCACGCTCCTCTCCACTCCTTCTGGCACAGCCCAGGGATGTTGAAGAGTCCTTGGTCTCGAGTCCCGAGTCGAGTCTCGAGTCCCATTAAAAATATTGGGACTCGAGTCTGAGTCGAGTCAGATGGGGGACTCAGTCCGACTCACGAGTCGAATCCTAGAGTCTGAGTCCCCATCCCTGCTAAATAGAACCCTCCATGCTCAGAGCCAGTTTACCTCTGAATACTAGGTTCTGGGGCAAACACAATGGGGAGGGCTATTACTTTATGCCCTGCTTGTGGGCTTCCTAAAGGCTTTGGCTGGCCACTGTTGGAAACAGGATGCTGGAGTCATCTCTAACAAGTCGAATTCAACAATGATCTTCTTATGTGTGCACCCCAAATGTCACTATATCACCTTAATTAAGATATTTTGTTTTTCCTAATGCAGAACTAGTAGGAACCACGGGATGCACTGGGACTGTGGTATCCTTGAAAGGCAAAAAATAATAATAATCCACTCCAGATCTGTATTTGCTTAACAGTATAAAATTAACACATTCTACTGAATCTCTTGAAGTAGCAACATAAGATATTATATAAATACACACACACCGTCAAATACTCCCAATCTCCAAACAGGAGATAGATTACATGACAGCAGAAGTGGGCCTGTCATCTTTTTATACCAAAGGTGTTTTCCCAGCAATAAACACTTCAAAACTTGATTGTGCCTGCTATCAGCTTATTTACTTTTGTATTCATGATTATTTTTAGATCTCACCAGTAAACACAGGCAAAAAAAGTGCCTGAGGAAATGTAAAGCTTCTCAGGTTAGTCTTTGCAATTTTGCAGCAGACTACAGCTGCTATGTCCTTCGCAGCATTCGTTTTTGTCAAGCCAGGAAAACCAAGTGGCATCTAAATTCAATCTGAAACATCTCCAAAGAGCAAGTTGTCAGCTCCATCAGAATGCAGACACTTTGGTGTGGCTTAAGGAATAGTGGAAATTCAGGTGTGGCATCAACCTGTTTAAATTTGACATGAAATAGAATTTTTCAACAACATGAAGGTAAAATACCTCTGATCTGTCTTATACATACACTTGGATTTATTTATTTATTTATTTTTAACTCCTAATTTTCTGTGGCTCAGAATTGTATTATTTTTTCTCACTTTGGATCTCTGTGATATCCAGCACAGAGGTAGGTCTCATTGATTTCAATGGGACTTAGGTGTGCATAAGAATGCAGCCTTACACCATCATCCTATGTATTGCTATTCACACATAAGCTCCATTGAGTTTAATGAAGTCTCAGCTGCAATCCTCTACACCCTTACCTGGGGATAAGCCTCACTTAACACAGCATGGGTTATTTCCAGGTATGCATAAGATTTTGCTGGAAATCTTAGTTTTCACATGCACCCCTGGAATAATTATTATACTTAAGTAAAACTGAAATCCAGTGAAAGGTTCCTTCTTTTCACTCTATAAATGTTTATAACTGCAGCACCAAATAATATTTCACACCAGAGAGATAAATACATTCATATAGCTTGGAAGTAATGGAACTGAGTGCAGCGACTTGGGATCGGCTTTGGTGTTGCATTCAGCAACTCACAGTAAACAAGTTATGTAAGCTACCAGGAACTGGTGATGAGAGAGTTTTGTAGTTTCATATTCCCAATAGAAATGATGGGAATGACCCCTATTTTAGGAATTTATTTAATATTGGTCATTTTTCAAGTTAAAAAGCTCAAAATGTTACTTATAAAAAAGAATGCCTTCTAGAAATGATTACAAGAACATTTGCTCTTTTACAACATTTAAAATTTGCTAATAGGCGGGGGAAGCAGCAGCAGCATTGCTATGGATAGGTATGGAAAATGTTTTGCATATCAAATTGTCTTCTTCACCTGTCAGCAAAAGGAGAACAAGGAAGAAGATAAACCTGGACAGGGATTTCACAAAAGAAAAGCTTCTATTTTATGTCCTAAACAGTTTACAGCTTAACTACATGCTATGTTAAATGCATAGCATGATGCAGCTGATTCTCATTTTGTTTAGGATAGTGTAAGTGCATGGAGGCTGACCTGGATTGGGATCACGGCATGCTAGCTGGGAACCTTTACACCTTCCCAATCAGGCACCATGAGGACTGAGAGAGAGAGAGAGAGAGAGAGAGAGAGAGAGCTCCATTGGCGCCAGTCAAGATCCCCCCTTTCTTTAGACCCCGTGGTAGTGGTGGTGGTGGGGAATTTGGGAAAGGGGGAGTGGATGGATGGGACAGTTTTATCCTCCCCTCCCTGTACACAGTGGTCCTGCTCTGGGTTGGGACCCCGACCCACACACTTACACTAAGGCAAAAAAACTGCTGTGGGTCAGCTGCACAAGGGAACAAGTTCAAGACTGACATTTCTGAGGAGGTAGAACTAAAGTTGTGAGGGAAGCTGCACTTGGTCCCAGGGGGCCCAGACCTGAAAAGTCTGAAATGTTGCTTTATGGGACATTAGTCAAGTATAAACTGGACTGAGATTATGAGAATATGTGTGAGAGACCTGACATATTTGGCACCTACTAAAGCAAATGGACTGCCAGAAGGCCCACCTCCAACCTGAAACACTGCAACAATCTCCCATTTCTTAGTGGGAGCAGGGCCGGCGCTACCGCTAGGCCAACTAGGCGGTTGCCTAGGGCGCGTAGCGGAAGAGGGCGCAGAACACTGCGCTCCTCTTCGCTGCCGGCGCGCTCCTGCCCTGCCCGCCCGCCCGCCTCTCCGAGAAAGCCAGGTAAGTGCGCCCGGAGTAGTGGTGGGGCCGAGCCTGGGCGCCTCCCCCCTACCTTGCCTCGCCTCCGCGCCGCCTCCCACCTCGCCTTGCTTCGCCTCTGCGCCGCCTCCCCCCGCCTCGCCTCGCCTCGCCTCGCGCCGCCTGCCCCCCTGCGCCGCCTCCCCCCACCTCGCCTCGCCTCGCTTCGCCTCTGTGCCACCTCCCCCCCACCTCGCCTCGCCTCTGCGCCGCCTCTCCCCCGCGCCACCTCCCCCCCTCGCTTCGCTTCAACTCTCCTCCGCGCTGCCTCCCCCCCCGACACCTACCTTCTCCGTGCTGTTTCCGGAGCCCCGCCCGCGCTCTGTTTTGGCGGGAAGTACCAGGGCAACAGGGCTTAAACAGCCCTGTTGCTCTGGTTTCCCCCGACGAAAAACAGAGCGCGGGGGTCCCTTTTCGGAGGAGGCGTCGGACTGGGAAGGTAGGTGGGGGGGCAGCAGCGGCAGCGTGCGGGGGGGGGTCCAGTGGAGGTTGCAGAGCAGGGCTGCTTTCCGGAGCCCCCCCCATGGCACGAGGGGGGGGCCGCTAAATATAATGTAGCCTAGGGCGCCAAACTGCCCTGCACCGGTCCTGAGTGGGAGGTGCCTGGCTGCAGAGGAGATAAACAAAAGAAGGAGTTGTGCTTTATTTCCTCTGCTGCCACCAAGCACCTCTTCTAGTGGGAAGTGGGGGATAAATTCAGAGGCCTCTGAGCTGATGGTTGAGAAGATGGAGTTAGAAACCAGACTACAATGATGCTCTGGTGCATGAGGGCCTTGAGCCTGCCCTGCTCAGCCCTGGATATTTAAAGCTTTGGAGGTTATAATTGGCACCTAAAATTGGACTAGGAAGCAAATCAGAAATCCATGCTCAGGTGCTAAAATTTGTATGATTTAATTTACGGCATTTGATCTTATTCTTCATATCTGAACCTCACAAACTGCACTTCAGAAAATGCATGTTGACTTAACATATTTAATTTGATGCTGGTGAGAGTGTCAATACATTTTGTTTGTAGCCACTGCTTGATCAGGAGTAGGCAGAGTAGAAGAAGTATAGCAGATGCTGAATATCTGGGTCTGCATAATTCCCAGACTACCCAGTAGGGATGAGGGATGTACAAGAATTTTCCCTTCTGTTCGTAAATTATGCGAACATGCCCCGTTCACAATCCTGAATGCGAGCAGGAGCCTTTTTTGTAAGAAATGTTCACAGATTTCCAAATTTGCAATCACGTTAGCAAAATGTATGTTGTTGTTGTTTTAAATAAAATGTGCACTTTAAAATGTGTATTTTTTAAAGCAACACAACACATTTTCATGCTTAAATGAATGGGGGAGAGGGTGCACTTTTGAAAAATACACACAGAAATGTGCACTTTTCGTGTTCAAAATGCACACTTTCCCCATTCAAACAAGCTGGAAAACAGGTTGAAAACAAACATGGGAGTGAGCCGAAATGAGCTTTGAAGTGATTTTTATTATTTATTTATTATTTATTATTTGCATTTATTTATCGCCCATCTGGCCGGCAAACTGGCCACCCTGGGCGATGTACAGTACAGAAGATAAAACAGAATAAAATACATTAAAACAGTATAAAATTTTAAAATCTTAGCCCACCTCATATTCCCGCCTGAACAGGCAAGTTTTTAGTGAGCAGTGGAAGCTCAGCAGAGAAGGGGCATGGCGGAGGTCACTTGGGGGAGAGTTCCTGCAGTACGGGGGCCGCCACAGAGAAGGCCCTCTTCCTCGTCCCGACCAGTCTAGCTGCTCTGGCTGAAGGGACAAGGAGAAGGCCGTCTGTGGCAGATCTTGTTGAGCGGCCCACTTGGTGTTGCTGGAGACGCTCCTTGAGATAAACTGGACCGGAGCTGTATAGGGTTTTAAAGGTCAAAACCAACACCGTGAATTCGGCTCGGCAAGCAACTGGTAGCCAGTGTAGCTCCTTGAGCACTGGCGTGATGTGATCCCGCCGGCGGCTGCCTTTAACCAGGTGAGCCGCCGCGTTCTGTACCAGCTGTAGCTTCCTAACCGTCTTCCAGGGTAACCCCACATAGAGCGCATTACAGTAGTCTAGGCGAGAAGAGACCAAGGCATGAACCACTGATGGGAGCAGATGATTAGGAAGGTAGGGGCGCAGCTGCCGTATCAGATGGAGTTGGTACAGCGCCGCCCGGCTCACAGCTTCATTTTCAGAGACTTCAGAAGAGTTCAAAAAATGCTGGTGCTCCAATCCCTGGTAGGGATGCCACAAATATCTATGATTATCTGGTTTCATTGTGAAACCCACATACTTGCTATTGCAGGTAAGTGTCCCAAACAGCCAGCAGGTTAGAGAATGTTATTGTAGTATCCAGGAATAAAATGGCGTATTTGGTCTTCCCATAGGCATTTGGATGGATACAGTGAGAAACAGGATGCTGGACTTAAATAGGTCTTCCGCCTGATCCAACAGGGCTCTTCTTCGTCTGTTCTTAATAAACAAGCTTATGTGCAATGAGGGCAATTGTCAATGAAAATGTGCAACAAGAATGCATTATGCTTCTTAGAGAAATGCCTGTGCTTTTGAATGGGGAACATGATGCACAGTTAAGATCACTGTGAATATAATAACTGCATATGATGCACAATGATATATTGCAAAAACAATATATCCACTTGGCAGATGAAAACATATGATGCCAGCATGTGTGAAGGTGAAAATATCAATGGAAATTAATCAGTGTTTGATAACTCCTTCCTACATAGACTTGTTCACGGTGGTTAGTCTGAGAATGTTTATTTCTACTGGGAAAATAAAATACTAATTATTATAGCCAAAAGTGTTTTGGACAGATGTTGTAAAAGCAAGTAATTATAATTACCATGATGGGTGTGTTTCATATGACTTGCTGATATTCACCATGAAATCAACTGTAAATATTATCTGTATGACAGGCATAAAGTTCAAGCCACTTATTTCAAAATATTCCTGGAATAGTCCAATTCATTTCAATGGGTACACTTCAAAATACAGTCATGCCTTGGATTGAGAGCATAATTCGTTCCGGAAATGTGCTTGTAATCCAAAACACTCTTATATCAAAACGAAATCCCCCCAAAAAAATTTGTACAGAGATTTTTAATTTAAGCTGTACTACAGTACTTGTATTGCAAGACGTTGCTTGTATATCAAGTCAAAAAAAATTAAATAAATATTTAAAAATTTGCTTGTCTTGCAAAACGCTCTCAAACCAAGTTACTTGTAATCCAAGGTATTACTGTAAGTGGTCCAAGGATTGCAAACTGAATCATTCAAAGGAGGTTCTTCCTTTTCAGTTTAGAATCCAAATGTACTAAACGTATTCTTCTAGTGCAAACACACACACACACCTAGCCACTGAAATATGAAACAAAATGAAACAATTATTTATTTCTGGTATATTGTGGATTTAAATTGTTAGTAGTAGCCAGATATCTTCCTGGTTTTTTTGTCCCAAAACTCTTTGGTGAGTGTTGCAGGGAATCCCTACTTGTGCACTCACACAAATTCTCTAAACATACCCCCTTCAAGAAATCAACTTCTCAGATGCAGTCTGCCATTTTCTGTCTGCAGGGTTGATATACTATTATACTATTTTGCTATTAGATGCACAAGAAGCAACTGAAAATGAGCACACTGCATTCAATAGCTTCATTAACAGAGTTGTGCAAAACTACAAGAAGAAAACTAGAATGGTGTAAATGTAGCTAACTTCAATTATAATGTAAGTTAAATCAATAATCAAATTAAATGGTCATAATTGTGGATCAAGGACGAAGGACGAAGGGTCTTACCCCCCTGAAAATTCAAACACACTAGCCAGCATGGCGTAGTGGTTAGAGTGCTGGACTGGGACTCAGGAGATCCGGGTTCTAGTCCCCGCTCAGACATGAAACTCACTGGGTGACTTTGGGCCAGTCACTGACTCTCAGCCTAACCTACCTCACAGGGTTGCTGTGAGGATAAAATGGAGAGGAGGAGGAGGAGGAGGAGGAGGAGGAGGAGGAGGAGGAGGATTATGTAAGCTGCCTTGGGTTCCTTGCAGGAAAAAAGGCGGGGTATAAATATAATAAATAAATTATATTTCTGGGGAAACCACTGGTGAGTGTAGAAAATCAGTTTGCCAATCTCTTTTTCTTTCTTTTATTGCATTGCCTCAAATTCATAGTAGTTCTTAAAAATGTGACCACTTTAGGAACAGAAGGCAGGGAGGATTTAAGCTGAAAAGTCACCATCCAGCTCTAGACAAAGGAGGGAACTTCAGGGGAAACCAGTTATAGAATCATAGAATCATGGAAAAGTAGAGTTGGAAGGGGCCTACAAGGCCATTGAGTCAAACCCCCTGCTCAATGCAGGAATCCAGGTCAAAGCATCCCTGACAGATGGCCGTCCAGCTGCACCTTGAATGCCTCCAGAGTGGGAGAGTCCACCACCTCCCTAGGTAGTTGGTTCCATTGTCTTATTGCTCTGACAGTCAGGAAAATTTTCCTGATGTTTAGGTGGAATCTAGGTTCCTGTAACTTGAGCCCATTATTCCGTGTCCTGCAAACTGGGATGACCGAGAAGAGATCCATTCCTGGCCCTCCTCTGTGTGACAACCCTTCAAGTACTGGAAGAGTGCGATCATATCTCCCCTCAGTCTCCTCTTCTGAAGGCTAAACATGCCCAGTTCTTTCAGCCTCTCCTCATAGGGCCTTGTTTCCAGTCCCTTTATCATCCTTGTTCCCCTCCTCTGAACCCTCTCCAGTTTGTCTACGTCCTTCTTAAAGTGTGGTGACTGTCATGGAAGACTGTTTACATGAATAGGCAACAGTGGAACAGGTGGTAGCCCACAAAACTTCCAAATCAAGGTTCCTCATAGGTCTTAACAAGACTTACTCTTGCTAACTACACATGCCTTAGCTTCACAGGAACCAGGTCATCAACTGCATAAATTAAAATTATATTTAAAAGCTGAATTCAGTACATATTTGACTTAGCAATAGCTGTAGTATGGCTTTGGAAATTTGGAGATGTGAGGTGGGGGGAGTGTGACTGCCTCATATTTCTCTGCCCCATGCTTTTCTGCAATAGTACTTTGACAGCCCATAGTTTTATGTGCAAGCTGTCCCCCAGACTCCCCCTCATCGAGAACTTGTGCATCTCAGTAGGCAGGAAGGTATGGAAGTTCTACTTCAAATGTGATGAAGAAGTGTGGGAAGCAAGAAATATGGCATACTAGCTGGTTACAACTCTTTATTTATTCCATTAGGAAAGATGGTCTAAATTTAATCTAAAAATGTAAACTGTGAGTGCAACAAATATGTGTTTGCAAACACATGAATCACACAGAAACAATAATAATCAATCAGCAGGGGTTGTTTGTAATTTTCTGTCGAATGCTACAGAATGTGTGAAAGGGCTATTGGCACAGCACACTGTTTCCACCTCTGTTTTGGGTCCCCACATTATCACCATGGCTCAAAATATTCCATTTTGTCTGGAAATATTAGTTGGCAAGAACAGACAAATTAGGACAGGATGTATTTTGCAGATGCCATCAACACCCTGTATTGAAGTGGAAATGAGTCCGCTGACCTGGGAAGGCATGAAAGCCAAATCAACTTCCCACCTCCTGCATTTCCTAATTCATTTAAGGAAAAAATCACATCACTTATCAATTGGCTACTGAGAGCCCTGGTTCTTCTTGTGTGATCTTCCAAACTAAAACACAGTCACCTGAGGGGTGTGCATAATCTGTATTTTTGTGTGCGTCCGCAAGCGCACATTCAGCGGCCATACCGTATTTTGGGGGGGGCGTTCACAAAACACCCCCCCCCCGGTGTTCATGATCATGTCCACCGTCCCTGCAATATCCCAGGGGACAGAACGTCCAGAAGTGACGCGATGGAGCTCCCATCGTGTCACTTCTGGGTCCTGGTGCTACGTTTTTAACGTAGATACTAGGGCAACCCACCTAAAACGGCTGCGATTTGCCATTCGCGGCCATTTTAGGTGTGTGGCCCTTGTATCTGCATTAATAATGCAGCGCCAGGACCTGGAAGTGACATGACGGGAGCTCCGTCGCATCACTGCTGGAGTCGGGAATTCCCCGATTGCCCTGGTGAAGACTCCCCTTGTAGAGTGGGCACGTACTTGACCCGACAACTGGAGGGCAGCAAGACCATAAACCAGTCAGATGGAGTGGACGACCCAGGCTGCACACCTTTGCATTGAAACCAGTAGTCCAAGGCTTTCCTTCCCATAACAAATGAACAGTTTATGGGAGCGACGGATGGATACAGTCCGAGGCTTATAAAAGGCTAGTGCTCTCCTCACATTGAGAGCATGCACTGTATGTTCAAGTTGAGTTGAAGGTGAAGGGAAGAAGGCTGGGAGAACGATGTCCTGGTTCAGATGAAAAGAGGATACAATCTTAGGCAAGAAGGTGATATCTGGCCACAGTACAACCTTGTCTCTATGGCATGCTAAATAAAGCGGTCAACCTGGAGGGCACAGAGTTCACTCGACCGCCAAGCCAAGGTAACCGCCACCAGGAAGGCTGTCTTCCAGGTTACCAGTTGGAGGTCCACAATTGCCATCAGCTCAAAGGGTTTGGATTTGAGAACATGAAGAACAACCGGAAGACTCTAGCTCGGAACCACAGAACAAACTGGAGGGATGAGGTTATGGAGACCTTTGAGGAACTGCTTGACTAGGGGGTGAGAAAAAGTGTCCTGCCCCCGATGGTAGGGCAATAGGTGGACAGCGTTGCCAGGTAGACCTTGATCAAAGCGACTGCGAGCTTCAGGCCCTTAGCCATCAAGCTATGGAGGAACTATAGAACATCATGGAGAGGACAAGAGACCGGATCTAGCCCCAAAGAAGTCACAAATTTTGCGAAGACCAACCACTTCCAGGCATAGGATCTGTGGGACGCTAGCTTCCTAGTTGTGTCCAAGACAGCCTGAACTTCTGCTGAAAAACGATTGGGTGCAGGAGTCAGTGGATCCTCCATACCGAGAGATGAAAAGTGTCGAGATCTGGGTGGCAGATTCTGCCTCGGTCTCTGGTCAGCAGCTGTGGAGATTCTGCCTAAACATCAGGAAAAATTTCCTGACTGTTAGAGCAATAAGACAATGGAACCAACTACCTAGGGAGGTGGTGGGCTCTCCTACTCTGGAGGCATTCCAGGTGCAGCTGGATAGAGTTGTAAAATGGAGCCTAGCCGGGGCAGAATGAGGCCAAAATTAGCCCCGCTCACGCGCCGGCGAGGCCTTACCTTTTCTTCGGGGCGGCTGCACCCACTCCGCGACGAGCCGCCCGCGCTGCCCGTTCCGTTCCGTCGTGTCACTTCCGGGACCGGAAATGACGCGACGGAACCCTGCGCCCGCAGACGCGCTGGACCCCAAGGATGTGTTCTGCGCCTGAGCAGAGTCCGTTTCCGGGTCTGAAAGCGTCGAGCAAGGTAAGGAAATCGTTCGAGCGGCGCTGTGCGCCGCTCGAAATAAACAAGACAGCCCAGGGCGCACCCAGGAAATTCAGGTCGGGGGTGCGCCCCGGTTTAGATACACCGCTACGGCTGGACAGCCATCTTTCAGGGATGCTTTGACCTGGATTCCTGCATTGCACAGGGGGTTGGACTCGATGGCCTTGTAGGCCCCTTCCAACTCTACTGTTCTATGATTCTATGATTCTCTGAAGACTTTGCTTTTATTAGCCTCCTTTTTGCACCTCCGACGCTCAATGTCCTTCCTACAGTGCACCTTCTTTGCCATT
This sequence comes from Shinisaurus crocodilurus, assembly GCA_021292165.1. Taxonomy (NCBI): domain Eukaryota; kingdom Metazoa; phylum Chordata; class Lepidosauria; order Squamata; family Shinisauridae; genus Shinisaurus; species Shinisaurus crocodilurus. Next base: position 146,440,701 of record CM037878.1, on the reverse strand, counting down.
TTTTTGGCAGAGGCAAAGGAAATGTTGCACCCTGGCATCAATGGGACCTCCACGGCCTGAGGTTGGCGAGGTGGAGTGACCTGATGGTCAACCAGAGGTAGCATCACGGTCACCAGGGCCAGAGCACCCACCGCTTCCAAAGCCTTATGCCAAAGGATCGCCTTAAGGCAGTCTGCTCTGTGCCTGCGAGTCTGGCACGTAAAGGCCTGGCAGTGGGGCACGCATCCACCATGTGCCCTTCACCTAGGCAGAGCAGGCAGAAAGAGTGTCTGTCCGTAGGCAGGAGTTTAGCACTGCACTTTCCGCATTTGCAGAAGGGGGCCTTCAGAAGCAACCGCCTCACGAAATGCCTTGCAGCCTGCTAGAGAAGCTGAGTGAGTTCACTGAGGCTATCATTCTTCAATCTTTCTCTTTCTTCAAATTTTAAGAATCATAGAATCATAGAAAAGTAGAGTTGGAAGGGGTCTACAAGGCCATCAAGTCCAACCCCCTGCTCAATGCAGGAATCCAGGTCAAAGCATCCCTGACAGATGGCTGTCCAGCTGCACGTTGAATGCCTCCAGAATGCTCACCACCACCTCCCTAGGTAGTTGATTCCATTGTTTTATTGCTCTGACAGTCAGGAAAATTTTCCTGATCTCTAGGTGGAATCTGGGTTCCTGTAACTTGAGCCCATTATTCCGTGTCCTGGGATGATCGAGAAGAGATCCTGGCCCTCCTCTGTGTGACATCCCTTCAAGTACTGGAAGAGTGCGATCATATCTCCCCTCAGTCTCCTCTTCTGAAGGCTAAACATGCCCAGTTCTTTTAGTCTCTCCTCATAGGGCCTTGTTTCCAGTCCCTTTATCATCCTTGTTGCCCTCCTCTGAACCCTCTCCAGTTTGTCTACTTCCTTCTTAAAGTGTGGTGCCCAGAACTGGACGCAGTACTCAAGATGAGGCCTAACCAGTGCCGAGTAAAGGGGAATTATCACTTCCCGCGATTTGGAAGCTATACTTCTATTAATGCAGCCCAAAATAGCATTTGCCTTCTTTGCAGCCACATCGCATTCCTGGCTCATATTCAGTTTGTCATCTACCACCATTCCAAGATCCTTCTCACTTGTAGTATTGTTGAGCCAAGTGTCCCCCATTCTGTAACTCTGTATTTGGTTTCCTTTCCCTAGGTGCAGCACTTGGCATTTATCCCTATTAAATTTCATTCTGTTGTTTTCGGCCCAGCGCTCCAGCCTATTGAGATCACTTTGTTTCTGTCTTCCAGAGTATTAGCTATTCCACCCAACTTTGTGTCATCTGCACATTTCGCTGAGAATGATAGCCTCAGCGAAATCACTTGACAAGTCGAGAGAGAAGTTCCTTGTCATCTGGCCAGAATGGCAGTCGAAGAGGAAATGAGGGATCGGGCCGGAACCCTCATGGACATGTGCAATGAGACGGTGGGGGAGGGGTTCCCGCCCGATTTTCCTCAGCTTTAGAAGTTTCCTGATATGTCTCCGCGCAGGCAGAGAGCCTATATGTGTGATGCACAGAGACCACAAAGAAGAATCTTCCTTAGAGTTGCCACCCTGGTCTTTTGTTAGTTGTTTCCCCCCCAAAGCTAAGTGTGATTTGAGGAAAGCAGTCTTACTGAGATATACTCTTCCTGACTGATTCCTCCTGGCCCTCCCAGCTTCAGGTACTTGTATTTGTGCACACACACCATTCAGTGATCCCTGTCTGGCTGGAGATGGTACCGCAAATATCAGGGGGCTGGAATGAGGCTGAAATCAGCCCCGCTCACAGCCCCCCGATATTTGCGGGCTTACCCTCCCGCCCGCTCGGTCCGCTGCTTGAACCGCCGCACCACACAGGCTCCCGCCACATGGCCCGCACCATTTCTGGCTGGCCGGAAGTGACGCGACGGGACCCTGCGCTACTGGCGCGGCTGCCTGAGCAGCACGGAGAGCGGGCAGAGAATTGCTCTGCGCTGCGTTGAATCTGTGTCTGCTTGCCGAGGAGAGGAGAGGCGAGACGAGCCCCCCCAGAGGTAAACCCCCCATGCCCCATCCCTATTCTGGCAAGCCTTTCCATGGCCATGCATTCTTGTTGGAACTAGTACAGTATGGCTCACGCTGGCTCAGCTTGTCTGAGCGTGGAAAGATAAGCAGGGTCAGGTCTGGTTATTACTTGGATGGGAGACCCCTCCTCTAGTTTCCTGCATTGAGCAGGGGGTTGGACTCGATAACCTTGTAGGCCGCTTCCGACTCTATGATCTATGAAATCTATGAAATATTGATAACATTGAGCCTTAAATCTCATTAAACTTCATTATATGTAAATAATTTTTAAATGAATATTTTTTTTAACTTTTAAATGAATCTCCCTTTATGTGTACCACATGCCTATAGCCTATAACCCCACTACTACATAATTGGTGATTTTATGAGGAGCTAAGGTTTTTATTTATTTATTTATTTCATTTTTATACCGCCCATTAGCCGAAGCTCTCTGGGTGGTTTACAGCAATTAACATGACAGTCCCTGCCCGCAGGCTTACAATATAAAAAGACACGACACACAAGGAAAAAGGAATGGGGAGGGAAGAAGGGGAAAAAATAATTAATTCTTCTGGCAGGGCTGGTGGAATGGCCCTGCACTCCCTCTCTTCTCCCTCCTCTCAGCCTGCTGGAATGGCTGGTGGTGGTAGCAGTAAGTTGTTTTTATGGTAATAATGGAAATTTAAGGAATAAAGAATTAAGGTATATTTATTAGATATTTTTTAATGATGTAGGATTGGTGAGCCAGATCTTCCATATGTAATAAAATTCCCCATTTCTCCACAGTTTGGTGACACAGCAGTGGGATTAAGTCATAATCTGCCACAGATACACAGAATCAGGGCCGGTGCGTCCATTAGGCAAACTAGGCTGCTGCCTAGGGCGCAGGGCTCCAGGGGGCGCCACTGAGGCGTGCAGAAGGAGGAGGGAGGCGGATGCGGCGGTGTTTTCTCCGTCCTTTCCGGCCTGACACGCATCCTGCTCCGCCGTCGGTCTGCGCCCGGTGAGTGAGTGTGAGAGAGAAGCAGCCCCGTGGCTAGCTGCACACACACACACCTGGGCACCCGCTCGCGCGCTGCCTGCCTGCCTGCCTGCCTGGGCCGGCCATTGTGTGCGCGGAGGTCCCGTCCAGTGGCCTGCCTCAGCCCGGCGCTGTGCTCGGAGCCCCCAGGAGGCCTGGTAAGCCGGAAGGCAGGAGCGGACAGAAGGCAGAGGCTGCCGGGGCGCCAAGCCGGGCGGCACGGGCATCCCCGCCCCCCACAAGGGCCCTCTGGCATCGGGAGAAGGGAAGAGCCGCTGCCGCCTCCTGGGATGCGTCGGGGCATCCTGGAAACACCGGCGGGGTGGGATGGAGGCGGTGGGGATTGGAAGCCTTGACTTCCGCATAAAAGGAAGAGTGACTACTTTTGCTTCAACGGAAAGAAAAACAAACACATAGCACGTGTTTTTGTTTCATCTATTCCTTAGGTTAAAGCACCTCAACGAATAAAGTAACAGAGAACATTCTCTCAGAGATTAGTCGCCACTATTTTCAGCGCTTGTGCTGCAGCATTTCTTACACACATTTCCATAACAATTCCTCAAGATTGTCCATACGATCACACTCACAGCATGTTTTTCGTATTAAAAGGTTTCACCTAATTATTTATATAATCCACACACACAAGTACCAGTAGTTGCAGTGCGGTAGTTTCTACCTACTTGTTTGGGAAGGTGAGAGAGAGAGTGCTTCTTTGTTTTGTTTAAATCACACTACCTTGTCGGTTTCTTTGTTAAGCGTTTCTGCATTATACATCTTGGCCATCAAGCAGCCTGTGCTGTAGTGTTAGGTGGATTGGTGTCTATATCTGACATGGGATTTAACATATCCCTGGATTATGAACATTCAGTATTGAGACAGGCGTCTCTCTAGCAGAACGTAAAAAGCTTTGTGGAGAGCTCTCCTAAGAAAAGTTCTGATCAGCAGAGTGACAGACAGAATGAACAAGGTTGCAGGAATTTATTTCATAATGGGCATAGGGCGGGCAGGCGGGCTCAAGTGGGAAGGGGGGGGCGCTAAATATCTGATCTTGCCTAGGGCACCAAACTGCTTTGCACCGGCCCTGCACAGAATTCTGCCCAGAGTGATCTCGGCACTAGCCACAATGGCCAATTTAGACATAACAAGTAGGGAGGATGCAGGAAATCTCTCTCTCTCTCTCTCTCTCTTCTTTCTTTCTCTTTGTTTTAAGATTATAAGTTTTATTTTTTTCAATTCTGTCTAAGCCCCTCCCCTAAAGAAACCTACTGAAGAAGGGCACTAAAAAATAATAAATGCAGATGTTAATGCAAATCATAATACAGAAAAAGTCCTGCTTTGTCAGGAGTGGCTGTACAGACACTTGGGCTCTAAAAATATATATACTGTCTTTGACAGTCAGAAAAAGAAGTGTACATGGAATCCATCACAGTTCTGACACTACTCTAATAACATACCTGATTGCGATCTAATCCAATTTGTTTCCCTTCTTGATTGCCAGAGCCAGATTACTTAAAAGAGAGGATTATTAGTTTTTATTATATTTCATTCATTATGCATCCAATGCCTATGTTCTTCTGTCTGACTCATATGCACTGCATCTCTGTTCTTGATATAGTAAAATTGGATGACTCCTGGTTGCCAGTAAATCAAGCTTCCATTATTCTTTTAACGGCCTGTTTATAAAAGCCAAACCTGAAAAAGATTAAAATTTTAGGTTGCCATTCAAGTATGATTACTATTTCATTAAACTATTATTGTTCCACTTTTCACATTAAGAATTATGGGATCAAATAAAAAATTTCATCTTGATTGCAGTGGCGATTTTCTTCTCTGCTGTCATTGGGTGTCCCCCCCCCCCGCCGCCTTTTTACTGCAATGCTCTTGGCACATCATTTCAGAATCCTTGACATATAATTTTGTTCTGGTTTATAATACTCTCTCTCTCGCTGACAGTTGATTAGGCTGCATCACAAGGATATGACATTGTTTGATGGTGTCACATACCCAGCCTTTTATTGATGCCTATGGCATGCATATGACATTTTCTGGGATCACTAGCCTCTGCATTGTGGTAAGCACTGGAAAACTAAATGCTAAAACCTCTGACCATAACACACTCCTAGATATGAAAAGAGAACTCCAGACACAAAAGTTGAGCACTGTGCAATTCTTCTCTTCATTCTGTGTGAAAAGTTAGGGTAATGGTGGTGAGTCTAGTGAGGCAGTGCTTACAGAACCACCCTCTGTAGGGTACTAACAGAAAGGGAAAGGCTGTGCTTACCAGCTACCATCGGGAGTTGGCTAGTGGATCCAGGTGTCCACTCAATCCACACCACACAGGCACATGGTTGCCTACGAGCTAGCAGCCTCTGTTGTCATGCATTTGTTGATTGAGCTGTGGATTCTTGGAGTGTACAATAGTGTACCAAATATTACACTGGCTTTCATTCTAATATGACAGTTTTCAAGGCAAATACCACTTTACAATGTGTTTAATGAAGTAGACAATATGACTAGATCAGGGCTCTCCAACCTTGGGTCCCCAGATGTTGCTGGCCTACAGCTCCCAGCATACCCAGCCAACATGGCTAATGGCAAGGGATTCTGGGAGCTGTAGTCCAGCAACTTCTGGGGACCCAAGGTTGGAGAGCACTGGACTAGACGGACCAAGTGTCTGGGCCAGTAGAAGGTAATCTGTTCACATATATCTTGCTCCTAGAAGTATAATACAAACATAACATTAGATGGCAATTAGGGATGTGCAAAATCCCTGCCCCAATAATTTTTTTTCTAGTATTAGTAGGATACCTTAAGCTTCCCTCAAAATTATGTAGCTGTTTTGAGCAGCATGCTTTAAAACCATGGATATTGGATATTGTTGTTGTTGCCAAAGCATTGGCAGGTGTTAGAAAATTGAATGCATGGAGGGGACATGCTGGCCTCTCTCCATCCATGTGGGAACCCCCCCCCCCATGTTGATGAAGATCTGAAGAGAGACTGTAACCATGTTAGGATAAATAGTTACAGATGTCTATGCCAGTGTTCTCCAACCTTGGGTCCCCAGATGTTTTTGGCCTACAACTCCCAGCATGCCCCAGCTGGCTGGGGCATGCTGGGAGTTGTAGGCCAAAAACATCTGGGGACCCAAGGTTGGAGAACACTGGTCTATGTGATCAGGAGCCCTGCACAATCAGTTGTGGAATGAAGTGGAATCTGGTTGTGTGAAAAGCTGGTATGGATTTTGCAAACCATCATAACCTTTGAACAAGATAGATTTTCCTCAGGATTTCTATGTGGTGGCTAAACAATGCAACACTAATGGAAACCTTTTAGAAAATGTTCCATTTCCATGACAAAGTGACCATAAATCTCAACAATTTGGAGGGGAAATAAACATGTAAACCCATTCTAAATCAGCTTCAGATCCAAAATCGTGTGTTTATCTGCTTGGTAGGTCAGGCTAAGTGTGCCCAAAAAGTGATATTTTAGGGGGAGCTGGAAATGGTGGATAGATCTATACCTCTGGCCAGTTCCCTGTATCCTAGGTATTTTACCAGATTTGCTTACTCATCTTTTACCACCATTCTTGAATGTAAAGTGTAGACTGCTGTCAGCAATAGCCAAGGAACTCTTACCAACACATATATATTTGTAGGAAGACTTGTTATACTCCTGGCAGGATTGAGAGAGAGAGAGAGAGAGAGAGAGAGAGAGAGAGAGAGATGATGATGATGATGATGATGATAAATGTTTTTTGTTTGTTTTCATGATGTAGGCAATCAATCTTTTTCACAATCCACCTATCTTGGCATTTGGCTATGTTGCAAGGGTATGCAGAGTCTCCTGTTATGTTTATAACAGAGATTGAAGTGATGCCAGTTAAATGCTGCTCTATGGTTCTTTTAGCAGAGGAAGGGAACTTTACAACACTCTACACTGCAGGAAATGAATAATAACCTAGGGCCGCATTTCCAACTTATGGATAGTCAAATACATTAGAAATGGGGGAAATGAAAATAGTACTCATTGGGAAGGAATAGATTTAACAATAATGCAAAGCATTCAGCAGAGTCGTGGTTGTACACAGCAATGAACCAGCATTTTCAAAAGCCTCATCTTTTTTCTTGTTTAATTATCATTCTTCCCAGATTCTTCATAGGCTGCTGAAGTCAGTTTCTACAGCAGTCCTACTGATGCTACCAGCACACATTATATTGCCTGCTGCCAGTCATTTTATTAAGCACCGGCCACCTTGGGTTTCATCACAGCATATAGTATATGAATGGAGGGGATGGAGGGGGGACTTTCAAAACATTATATTATTCATTTTTATAGTTCCAAATCAGTATGGTAGCCAAATGCTAAAGTAAAAAAAAAATTAAAATCAAATAAAAGTGGCACTTGCAAGAGCAAAAACATAAATAAGGGCAAATATTACAGCTACTGCAGTTGTCATTACTAGAAGATCAACTGTGAGGATCGCACAAATCTAAGAAATGCTGCTAGCAAAATCAATAAGCATTGCATCTTCCAGCCCATCAACACCCACCCCCATCTTGGTGGACCACCAAGCTGATCATATTTGAAAGGCTGGAGGATTTCTCGGGGAATATAAATTCCAGTGGGACAGTCATGTTAGTCTGGTGCAGCAAAAACATCAAGGTATGTTGTGGTAGCTTAAAGTCAAGCAGATTTATTTTGGCAGGAGCTTTCATGGACTAGAGCCCATTTTGTCAAATGTATGAAGGGTTATCTTCAGTTGGAATATAGAGAAATAGAGATATGGGATGCAAATAGGTTATGAAATGCAAGATGTAGAGTATGTTTGTGTCATTACTGTGCAAAGATCAAACATAAAAAGGATATTACATTAATTAAGGCTGTGAACCTATATACAATTATGTGGGAGTATGTCCCATTGAACTCAATGGGGCTTACATCTGAATAGACATGCATAGGATTGAAGTGTAAATTGGTTTTGTAAGCCATTGTTGAGCTGCTAGATGTAAATTTTCATAATAAATACACCATAAATAAATAAATATACTCGATACTGTAAAAGCAGTGACCATTTACAACAGTAATTACCTGTAGCAAAGCTATCACGGTGGAGAGATTTAAACAGTGGGGTTCCCCAAGGACTTCTGTCAGGACCAGCACTTTTCAGTTCGTTCGTAACTGATGTGGAGTTAGGACTGAGCAGTCAGATGGCCAAGTTTGCTGATGATGCCAAATTATTTAGGGTGGTTAAAACAAAAGGGATACTTGGCCTCAATCTAAGGTCTTCCCACCCTAAGGAGATCCCTCCAGAAAGAAATGCCATTGTAGCATGTCAAAAATCTGCCCTCATCTCCCAGATGACATGCCAGCAGTGATGTGGCAGCCGTCCTCCCCACATGACATCACAGAAGCATCATAAGAATGCTCAATCAGTTGCCACAACTTGGCAAATGAAGTTAAGGTGCCCCACCAGCTCCTGCAATCCTCACAGCATCACCCTATACATACCTTCTCCGGCATCTTACTGAAATAGCCCAACTTGTCAGTTGCCAACCTACAGAGCTGGCACTCCATATCAATTTCAATTCCCAAGCATGTAAGTTGGGACAGTGTTTTTTTCCCCTCTAGCCAATGGGACTCCTGCCAAAATCAGCCTGCCAAACCTGTTCATTAAAGCTAAGCATTGACCTGTCCCACTGGGACCTGTGAAGAGGAAATCATCAAGATAGTGGCCTGTATCAATAGTGCAGGTGGCATCGAGAGCAAGTAATGCAGGCCACATGCTGAAGCTAAGCAGGTACGAGCCAGGTCAGTGCTTGGATGGGTGACTGCCTGTGCTACCCACATCTGTTCTCCTGCATTAAGTAGGGGGTTGGACTCGATGGCCTTATAGGCCCCTTCCAACTCTACTATTCTATGATTCTATGCCAGTGCTTTGCCTCAGTGCCCACTCACTCCAGGAAGGTGCTAAACTGTTTGAATGTGGCCTAGGGCTGGGCAACCCATGCGGCATTCAACTCGTAGCATGCGAGCCGGGCGCCAGCACCACCTGAGGCACTCGCCAGACTTCCAGGCCCCCAGCTCTACATTGTTTATGTAAAGAAAAGCGTAAAATACATTAAAAGCTGCGATTTGCACAAATTACACAAATCGTGGCCATTTTTAACATATCTTATGCCATTTTCTACATAAACAATGTAGCGCCGGAAACCGGAAGTCGCTTACCCCAGCTCAGCTTGCAAGAACATGCATTGAGCCAGGGAAAAGGTAGGGTGAGTGGAGCTTGGGGGGGGTCGAGCCCAGCAAGTTCGCTGGACTTCCACCCCCAATCGAGCTCCGCGCACATCCCTATGTGGCATAGGACATACAGCACCCCATAGGCAGATCCTGTCCATGTAATACCGTTCTTCAAGATCCTATTAAGCAAACTCGTCTTCAATCATTTCTTAAGGAACATCTACCTACGGAACCTCCTGATAACATTGAGGACCATTGCCTCAGGAGCTTGGTAGATGAAACCAACCTTGAATTGGAGTGATACAGAGCATTAGCTTGTATATTGACCTTAGTGAAAACTACAGGGCCACTGAAGAAGGCCTTTGGGCCGAAACGCGTTTGGCTTCTACACACAAGTTAAGAAAGCTTACATGCTGTGAGGACATTCTCTGGAAGCACCAAACAAAAAAAACTTTGGCACTAATATTACTTCATCTAGAGAGAGAGGTCCTCAAGTCTGAAAGGACATTTGTATCATCTTCAGCCCTTAAGACGTTGTATTTTACAGGTCTACGTAATTGTTGTTGTCTTATACATGTTTTATATATATAATTTTTTAAAAAACATTTCTGGAAATTTTTATATTACATTATAAAATTTAATCTATTTTACTATATTTTATGGTTATTTTTTATATATACAAATTCTTGACTTTTAAGTTTCTATGAGGTCCAAAGAAGAACAAGAGAACTTAAGAACGCTTGGTGGAAAAAGAAAGCTCAAGAAATTCAACAACTTGCAGAATCTCATGATGCACGGGGCTTTTTTAAGGCCACAAGGGCCATTTATGGACCAAAAACCTATGGTACAAACCCTTTACAATCAAAAGATGGCACCAAACTCTTAAAAGACAAAGAGTCTATTGCACTGCGTTGGAAAGAGCATCATTATGATCTTTTAAATCGTAAATCTAAGGTGGATAATGATATTTTTTCACAAATCCCACAAAAACAAATTAGAGAGGAACTTGCAGCAATACTCCCCACTTTGGATGAAGTTATAAAAGCCATTAATCAAATGAAGAATAACAAAGCTAGTGGACCAGATGGGATTCCTGCTGAAATCTTTAAAGAGGGGCCCCCCGAACTTGTACAACATCTTCATAAACTCATCGAAAAAATCTGGATAAGAGAAGAGATCCCAGAACACTTCAGGGATGCCATAATTATCACCCTCTTTAAGAAGGGTGATAGAACAGACTGTGGAAACTATCGGGGCATTTCTCTCTTAGCTACCGCAGGTAAAATATTTGCTAGGATTCTTGCAAACCGTTTTCTATTTTAGAAGAGATCCTCCCTGAATCTCAATATGGTTTCCGCCCCTCTAGAGGAACAGTGGACATGATTTTTACTGCACGTCAGCTCCAAGAAAAATGCCATGAGCAAAATCAACCCCTTTATATGGCATTTATTGATTTGGCTGAGGCCTTTGATTGATACTGTAGACCTAACGGCTCTCTGGACCATCCTTATGAAAATTGGATGCTCCAATAAATTTGTGAATATCTTGCGACTTCTCCTGGGACTCAGGAGATCCGGGTTCTAGTTCCCCCTTGGCCATGAAACTCACTGGGTGACTTTGGGCCAGTCACTGACTCTCAGCCTAACCTACCTCACAGGTTGTGAGGATAAAATGGAGAGGAGGAGGAGGATTATGTAAGTTGCCTTGGGTTCCTTGAAGGAAAAAAGGTGAGGTATTAATATAATAAATAAATAAATGACAACATGACGGCAACGGTTTTGGACAACAACGGCTCTCATGGTGCTCCATTTAAAGTGGGATCAGGTGTTAAACAGGGATGTGTTATTGCCCCAACATTATTTGCTATTTTCATCGCCATGATTTTACATCTTGTCGAGGGGAAACTTCCCACTGGGTGGGAATTATATATCAAACAGATGGAAAGCTTTTTAATCTCAGTAGGCTGAAAGCAAAAAGTAAGGTAATTACATCCTCCATTGTGGAACTTCAGTATGCTGATGATAATGTGGTCTTCGCACATTCAGAGGATGATCTCCAAACTATCCTAAATGCTTTTGCAGAAGCATACGAAAAACTTAGTCTCTCACTTAACATCAAAAAAACAAAAGAGCATAATCAGCAAGTGCTTCATCAGCAAGTGCAAGTTAATCCTTTGGTGATGCCATCTATCCAGCTTGGCGGGGCAATACTGGAAAATGTCGATCATTTTCTCTATCTTGGCAGCTATCTTTCTGTTACAGCTAACATTGACACTGAAATCCAGCATCGCTTGAGCCCCGCAACTGCCGCATTTTCTCGAATGAAACAGAGTGTTCGAGGATCGGGATATCTGTAAGGAGACCAAAACGCTGGTTTATGAAGCCATTGTATTACCAACTTTATTGTATGCCTGCGAAACATGGACTATCTATAAATGTCATTTCCACCTCCTTAAAAGATTTCATCAATGTTGCCTCCGGAAAATCCTGCAAATTACTTGAGAAGATAGGCGAACAAATGTCAGTGTACTGGAAGAAGCAAAGATTACTAGCGTTGAAAAAATGATCCTTCAACACCAACTTCAATGGACCGGTCATGTTGTTCGAATGCCTGACTGCCATCTCCCAAAGCAGTTACTTTATTCCCAACTCAAGGATGGAAAGCAGAATATCGGTGGTCAGTATAAAAGGTTTAAAGATGTTCTTAAGACCAATCTAAAAAAATGCAATATAAACATCGAAAACTAGGAAGCTCTGGCCCATGAATGATCTAAATGGAGGTTGGCCTTTCACAAAGGTTCCATGGACTTTGAAGAAGCCCGAGTGCAAGGTGAAAGGGAGAAACGTGCTAAGCGAAAAGCACGTCAAACGAATCCTTTACAGGACCATCTTCTATCTGGTAACCTGTGTCCTCACTGTGGGATTAGCTGGAACTTCCTGGCAACCTTTTTTTGGGTACCCAACCCAGAGGGATACCAGCAACATAGGCTCCAGAATGTGCTTGAATGGGCCCAGTACTCAGCGTTCCACTAGTTCCTTAGCCATTTTTGCCCTCACCATGTCCTCCATGCCATAAACAGATCATAGTTTGACATACATGCAATGCTTCCATGGGCCCTGATAAGGGATCCTAGCACCAACTTGAACTGGAGACTCAAGTATTCAGCATCCTCCCTATTAAGATATGCCTGTAAAAGTTTATAAAGGTGTGGGAATTTAAGTGGACTGGGGACCTTTTGGAGGAGTCTGCCTTCCAGCCCTCCCATTGCTGACCTTATTACTACTTGACAAACCCCTTTTGCTATCACCCCCAAGAGCATTCACTAAAGTGGTGATGTCACCACAGATGGAACATTTGTGGTGGTACCTACATGGGCACCGATTGCAGGCCCTCTAGGAGCTAAACTCCCAGCAGAGGAGGTGGTGTTGAACCTGCACCATCACAGGGAGAGGTCCCAATCCCAGCCAGGGTCAGTAACTGTCCACTATCAGAATACTCACCCTCTATTGGTTTTATGGGGTCATGCATTGCATTCACTGCTGCAGCTGTTGCTCATGCAACTTAAAACCAGGGTTAGTAGCTGCTAGCATACATAAAAGCAGCCAGAAGGGGATTGGCCAAGTGGGTAATTGGAGTGGTCAATGCCTCCCTTTGTCAAGGCAGAGTTCCAACCTGCCTGAAGGAGGCAGTGGTGAGACCCCTGTTGAAAAATCCCTCCTTGAATCCCATAATTTATATAATTACTGGCCAGTCCCCAATATTCCATTTCTGGGCAAGGTATTGGAGCACATGGTAGCCACCCAACTCCAGGGATTCCTGGATGAGATGGATTATCTAGCTCCATTTCAGTTTTGCTGCAGACCCTGGTTACAGGACAGCAACAGCTTTGGTTAGGGATGTTACCGGTGGCTCGCACGGACACAAGTGGGACCAAACTTGGCCCCGCTCGCACCCGTGCAAGGGTCGCATGGGCCTACCTGCAGGCGGCTGGCGGCTCCTCGGCTTGGGTCTCCACGGCGAGCCGCCCGGGCCGCGCCGGCCATACTGGTCCCATCGTGTCACTTCCGGCGCAGCAGAAGCCCTGTTGCCCTGGTTCCCCTGCCAAAAACATAGCGCGGGGGTCCAGCGCGCCGCCCGCGCCGGAAGTGACATGCCGGAGGTCCAGCTCAGAAGGTGGAGCTCAGGCTGCCGCCGGTGCGGGGAGGTGAGCCGCGGAGAACCGCGAGCACCAACGAGGTTCGTGACACTTCCATAGCTTTGGTCGCCCTGGTAGATGACGTACGCCAGGAACTAGACAGGGGGAGTGTGTCCCTGTTGTTTCTTCTGGACCACTCAGCAGCTTTCGATACCATCAACGATGGTATCCTTCTGGGCCGCCTCACCATGATGGGACTTGGAGGCACTGTTTTACAGTACAGTGACTCCATTCCTTCCTGGAGGGGCGCTCCCAGAAGGTGGTGCTGTTCGACTCCCTGGCTGTTGGCTTGTGGAGTTCCTCAGGGTTCTGTTTTGTCCCCCATGCTATTTGACATATACATGAAGCCATTGGGAGAGGTTGTCCAGAGTTTTGGGGTTCGGTGTCACCAGTATGCTGATGACACCCAGCTCTATTTCTCCTTTCCATCCAATTGCAAGGAAGCTGTTGTCCAATTGCAAGGAAGCTAAACAGGTGTCTGTTGGCAGTAATGGACTGGATGAGGGCAAACAAATTGAAGCTTAATCCAGACAAGACAGAGGTGCTCTTGGTCAGTCAGAAGGCAGATCAGGGAATTCGGCTTGTGTTGGATGGGGTTACACTCGCCCTGAAGACACAGGTTCGCAGCTTGGGTGTACTTCTGGATTCAACCCTGAGCCTGGATGCCCAGGTTTCAGCGGTGGCCAGGAGTGCATTTGCACAGTTAAAGCTCGTGTGCCAGCTGCGCCCATTCCTGCAGATGTCTGATTTGGCCACAGTGATACATGCCTTAGTTACATCCCATTTGGATTACTGTAACATGCTCTATGTGGGGCTGTCTCTGAAGAGTGTTTGGAAACTTCAGCTGGTTCAAAGAGCTGCTGCCAGACTGCTGATTGGGGCTGGCTACAGGGAGCACACAACTCCTCTGTTACAACAGCTTCACTGGCTCCCAGTCTGTTTCCGGGCACACTTCAAAGTGCTGGTTATGACCTATAAAGCCCTATACGGCTCAGGTCCAGGTTATCTGAAAGACCATATTCTCCCCTACGAGCCTGCCCCTACTTTGAGATCTTCCGAGGAGGCCCTTCTCTTAGTTCTGCCACCATCCCAGACACGCCTGGCAGGAACACGGCAGAGGGCCTTCTCGGTGGTTGCTCCAACACTCTGGAACACCCTTCCCAGGGAGGATAGAATGGCACCCTCCTTGGTATGTTTTCGAAGGCAGGCAAAAACTTTCTTGTTCCAGCAGGCCTTCAGGGAATAAAATTGGACCTATGAGAAAGTGATGGAATTGCACTGTTCCTATAGTTATTGTTGTTTTAGCTTTGATATTTTATATAATTTCAATACTATTGCTGATTTAATTATATTTTTGTATTTGTTTATATGTTTTAATTGTACAATTTTTTAATGCTGTGAAGCTGCCTTGAGTCTCAGCATTGGGGAAAAGGCGGTTATAAATAAATATAATAATAATGCTGATGCTGATACTGATGATGTTCTTATCATACTGCAACCATGTGGGCCCCATACATTCAATCTAAGTCCCATATATAATGTCCAAATACTGGACAGTGGGCCAGGGTGGGGCCTGCATCAAAACTCCCATGTATGTGAGGAATCCTGGAAGCCAGTTGGCCCATGTCTTGTTTATGTTCTGCTTCCTCAAGCATTCCTTCTCCTCATCCTTGACTTTGTTGTTCTTTCCCCTAAATAACAGGAAGAATACATTGACAAACTCCCCACTCCATTTGTTCTTCAGGTAGGGGAGGGCCTCTATGGGGCACACACATATACCCAAACAACACCAATTGTGACTTTAAACTGAAAGTCATGACACACTATAGCTGGAATTGGTGCTCCAGGTGGGAAAAGAGCAAAGACATAACTAGCCAGTGACTGAAATACTTGAACATCCATTTATTCCAGAAGTAGGCAGGATAATTATATGAATGGCATTCAGATGGACTGGTGATTAATGTTTTAATTCTTATATTTTATTGCATTGTTCCCTACTTTGATGTAGAAGAAAAGTGATATGCAAATAAATATATAAACTGAAAGAATGTTGAGGATATTTGTCCCCATTTTTAATATTTAATGTAGAACATGGCGGGGATAATATGCAACAAAAGTTTCTTATGTTTGCAATGTATTATTTTAAACACACACACACACACACATTAAATGCAACATGTCTTGTACACAAGGTAGGAAAAGAAAAGATCAGGTGCAACAAATCCTCTTAGAACACACTTTTTTTTCCTTTTGTAAACTTTTAAATTCTATATTTGAAAGGGGGGGAAAAGAAAAAAAGCCAATGCCTCTACACAGAAAACTAGCATGTTAGGGAGGGGAGCTAGGCTAGACCCTTTCCCCTGAAAGCTAGTTTTCTATATGCAATTACCTTTTGTATGTCATGCAAGCCTCTATCTTCATTCTAAACTGATACAGCCTAAAGAGAGACTGACCACCTCAGTGATAACTAGGTGTAAACTTGCTTTAGATTATTACCTGGCAACTGTAACGATGCAAAAGTAGGTACACTTTTTTCCCCCATTTCTACACACCTACAGATGCATTTATCTTCATATGTTATGGATGTTTTAAATAATATGCTGTGATTTCAAACGCTTTCTGTATCCAGCCTCTGAGTATGGTGCAGTCATTGTTGTGTTTGCTGTTGTTTTGTTTTGCTGAGGAATATTCCCCTGAAGTGCATTTTTCTGTGTGTTTGATCATCAGGATCATCAGTAACGCGGATCATAGTGCAATTAGTATGATCCCATTATATTTGCTGCTCCTTCGCAGAGGCCAAATCAGAGGCAAGGTTATCGGAAACCGCCATGAGCGTTCATCTATCCCCACAGATGAACAACATGCCACTAGCCATCAGTCCCATCATCAACAACAACAGACAAGGTGCAGTGACTTTCTGAGTGGCTTATTCAGCAGTGCAACGTTCTTCTTCCAGAACAATGAACGGGGGTCCAAAGGGACCAGAAGTCTGGTGTAGATTTGGTGTGAACTCCCTGCTAGTCAGATGGGGTTGTCTTTCCTAAAGAAATGTATTCCAGTTGTATCAGTCTAAATGTTACTTGTCTTGGGTAAAAGAAAGGTATTACATTACACGAGTTTTCTTTTTATTAGCTAGCCTGCCAGCAGTATTGTAACAGTAACAAGAAAAAATAAAGAAAAGCAAAATGCATTCCCCCACCCACCCACTGGCCCCAAATAATCTTTTCAGGCATACACAAGAGAGCAGCAAGTCAGCAGAACTCAGCGGGATCCATGCTGGGCTGAGTGTTAGTACTGCTATTTAAAAAGCACAGCAGCTAATAAGTACGGAGCTTCATTTCATGGTAATGAGGACTGCTTTTTAGCTTTTTGTGACAAGCACCAG
Organism: Shinisaurus crocodilurus; assembly: GCA_021292165.1. NCBI lineage: Eukaryota > Metazoa > Chordata > Lepidosauria > Squamata > Shinisauridae > Shinisaurus > Shinisaurus crocodilurus. The sequence continues at coordinate 146,423,828 of CM037878.1, read as the reverse complement.
TGAGGACAGGAGAAGATGGGAGGGGCTGCGGGTGGCAGAATCATAGACTCAAGTTAGATTTTGATTAGAAACCAAATCATCCCAGGGATTAACTCTGGAAGGGATACATTCTTATTTTTCAACAGTAGAAGGAGGTTATTTAGGAGATATTCCAATGTGGCTCTCTTGCTTATTGGTTTAGAATTATCTCCACAACTGACAGTATCTCTGCCTGTACTGAAAAGGAAACAAATAATAATAGAAAGCCCGGCTTTTTCAAACTGCTGAAAATGGTGCTGAGTGAGCAATCTGTGTTTTCCCCACATTCCCAGTTTAAAGCATGGCTGTGACTGAATTAGGTTATTCTCTCCAGTTCTCAAATAATATCAAAGCAGTCTGATTACTGTGATTTGATCTAAGTGGGCATCGCTTCTCACATTGAGATCTGCCAATTGCTTTGGTTATCCCACTTGTGCTGTGCTAAACTGGTGCCCCCAATTTTTGCTACCATGTTCACAGATGGTGGAGAAGTTGAGGGAGGCAGTCATGCTTCGTGATACTGGCGGGCACTATTTTTCTCCAATCCAAGTTCCTATCCAGAAGACACTGGAGTGAGGGTAGGAAGTATTGCTTCTTGATGCTGTTCTCACTCTGATTTGGCTTCATGATGAAAAAATCATGAAGCATTCATCCAGAATTTGCCTTTGAAGTGGCCGGCCTCTGCAAAGGTGCAACAATTCTTCCTGCCCTCACTCTGGGCATGTTCTGAGTAGGAAGTTGAACTTGAACTTGTATTAAGGAAAAATGGTGCACAGTGGGGATCATGATTGCTACCATTGCCAAAGCTGCATGAACAGGTGACTGCAAAAATGATGTGTGTGAAGGGGAGGGGCAGGATATGCATTCATGAAGCCTTGCATCTGCCCCCACCCTCTGGCCTCCATCTTTAGCCAAAAAGGTTTGACAGTGAGGCAGTGTGGCGTAGTGGTGAGAGTGTTGGACTGGGACTCGGGAGATCCGGGTTCTAGTCCCCGCTTGGCCATGAAACTCACTGGGTGACTTTAGGCCAGTCACTGCCTCTCAGCCTAACCTACCTCACAGGGTTGTTGTGAGGATAAAATGGAGAGGAGGAGGAGGAGGAGGATTATGTAAGCCGCCTTGAGTTCCTTGTAGGAAAAAAGGCGGGGTATAAATGTAATAAATAAATACATAAAATGAATTAATAAAGAGATAAGAGTTCCTCCTTTAAGCTTTTTAATGCAGTTTGCCTAAAGCAGAACTGGAGGTGAAAAAATAATTTTGACAAGATTAGCACAAATTCTTTACTGTTTCCATTTTAAAATGAATTCCATATATTTGCACAATATTTTAATATGCTGTATAGCAACATATTAGCATTGTTATGTAAGTGAGAAGTTAAAACAGAACTTAAAAGAGAGAGAAAGAGAGCTGATTAGCAACATTTATAAGTCAGGGTCTCTATATGTTGTTAAATCATGTGCATTCATTTGTAGTCAATTCAGTGTGAGTAGCTTGGCAAGCTACGTCCGTCCGTTGTTGAGTTGGTTGACAGTTTGAGGACCAATAAGGCAACATTTTATTTTACATGCTGTTTTGCTCTCCTGGACTTTCTCCTTGGGCCCACCTTTGTCATTTTATCGGCTTGCATGTGGCCTGGAGAGCAAATTGAATCATGCCACTTATGCTCCCCTCAAGTAAGCCCTGGCATGCCATATTGGAAGCTCACCACTAAAAAAAAATTAATCGTAACCTCTGTACAAATGCATTTCACTTTGCCTGGGCAAGGGAAAAGAGGAGTAAGACGTTACTTTGAGTAATAGGTTAAAAAGCATCTAAACAAACACATTTTAAATAAACTATATCAATCAGTGCCTACACCCACTAATCCATAATTCCAGACATCTATATATACCACAGTATTAGACATTGATATTTGTTGATGACTTTATGGGCACATAATCAGTTAAGTGTGATCAATAATTCCAGCACACTGCTTAGGAATGCTTAAACCTGAGATTAGCATAATGTATCTGACTAATAATTTAGCCTGTACTAATAAGAAAAGCCAAGCACAACACTTGTAATTCATCTTATTTAGTTAAGTACTGTCTGAAGAAATATTTTCTACTTTTTCCTATTAAATATGATCATTGGCCAGATTAATCAGAGTGGCTTCTTATTAGCTTATACTAGAGGAAATCAGGCTTCCTCCCTGCCTTAGGCCTACAAACTCTCACACTTTGAAAAAGATTAGTGTCATTTATTTAGGGCTGATTGTCTCCCTCCAGCTTTTAAATCTAGTCTTCCAACACAATCTGTTTCCTTTTCCTCACCACACATGAGGCTGCTTTGCCCATGTTTTCATAAATTGTTTTCATAGAGGCATCCTCAAGAAGATTATACTGGCAAGTAAAATAGCAGAATATAAAAGAGAAGCTTGCTATAGCAAAGGCAAAGACTTTTCTGCTATGTTGCAAATGTTGAAGTGGACATGACCTGCAAAGTCTTTTCTCAAGATTTTGGATCTGTGCTATTCGACAGATCAGGTTTTGCAAGGCTTATATAAGAACATTTAGTATTACTGTCCAGTTACTTGCAGGTAACTAGTAAAGAGCTGAGCTATGAGGCAAATTGCTAGATACAGTAATACCTTGGATTGCAAGTAACTTGGTTTGAGAGCGTTTTGCAAGACAAGCAAATTTTTAAATATTTATTTAATTTTTTTTTACTTGATATACAAGCGACGTCTTGCAATACAAGTACTGTAGTACGGCTTAAATTAAAAATCTCTGTACAAATTTTTTTGGGGGGATTTCGTTTTGATATAAGAGTGTTTTGGATTACAAGCATGTTTCCAGAACGAATTATGCTCTCAATCCAAGGCATGACTGTAATTACTTGGCAAAGAGCAGAGCTGTGATACAAAGTGTTTACCTTTGATCTTTCAAATTAAGCCTTTGAGCTATAAAAAAAACCTTGCAGAATCTGAACTAAATTTACATGAATCTAAACATTTGTGGATCTCAACAATAGCTGGGAATCTAAAAATCTCAAAAAATATTTCCAGGAACTTTTAAAACAGTATCAGATTTCATTAGCAAATAGTATTATTATACAGCGTTTTCATTCATCTGGCCTTAAATTAGCAAATGTCCTCTGAATTTGCACGTATCTTTATTTCAGAGACAGTGGGTCCTATTTCTTCTGCCTTTATCATGCTACCTTTAGGTACTTCCAAGTTCCAGTATCACCTCTTATATGTTGAGAACTATGGATTTAGATCCATCTAATCTAATATCCCACTACGCCGAAGAAGGATGTAGAAAAGGCTACTGTTTTTGGCCAGAATAAAGATTTAGAAATAACAAGACAGACATGAAAAGGCAGGTCTATAGTGCACACTCAAGTAGACCAATGACTCCTACAACATAATGGCTGCACCTGAGCCCCCCCCCCCAACCTAAATAAAACACTTTTGAGATGAATAGTCACAGTGTCCAATAACCAGCACTAACAGGTAATAAAAATGAAATTCTATTCCAGATAATTTATTAAAGGGAACAAAAAACCACTGGCAAAGATGAACCCTTTTTGAAGAGGTGGCACCTCTTATTCACCTCTTTTCCCAAGTAAGGTTGGCTGCCCATTGTTGCTTATTATACTTTTGTATTATTTATAATGAAGTTTGCAATAAATTGGAATGTGAAGCAGGTTGAAAGGAGAAATGAACACCTAGAGATGTGCTTCTATTAGAGAAAGAGCTGCTATTGTCCACCACTATGTCTTTTCTTCTCTTTTGTTATTAAAGCTGAAGTGAATGTAATGCTTCTGAAGGGTCAGGCTGTCAGTCCTGAAACAGTCAATTTCCTATATAGACAAACAGGCCTGTAGAGTAGAGCCAGCACCAGCTTCTCTAACACACCCTACAAATAGGCCTTGACCTTCTTATAACCAAATCTCTTTCACAGATGAAACAGTCATTTACTGGAAATTTGCTATATTCATGGTTTAAAAGACAATACTCTCTAACGCCTGGACTTTTGCTTTGAAAGAAAAGAATAATGCAGCATAATGGGGAAGAAAAACATTGTATCTATGATTCATGTGAGGACATAAGTGCACTGCTGGATCAGACCACAGGTCTATCTAATCAGCATCCTGTTTCCCATGGTGGCCTATCAGATGCATCTAGGAAGTCCACAAGCAGAACATGAAGACAATCACCTTCCCCTGCTGGATCCCCCCACCAACTGGGAGCATACTGCCTATGAAATTGGAGGAATAGTGATGGATGAGGAATCTGATAAGGGGGTAAAAATCCAACTGATTCTGCTCCATCAACCCTCTGCTGGCGCTGACTCGATCTGATGTGAGTTGAGCCAGCATGCGGATTTCTGTTTTTAAAATGGGCCACAATTCAAGCTAGGGAAACTTGTGCAAAATTCAGACCTCCACTCCATAATTTGTGCAGATTTACCGAATTTTGCACAAAACTGAAATGAACTGTCAGAAAATTCAAGGTGGCCAAGATAGAGTGTGTGCTGCAACAAGAACAACCATAAGAACGACAACAATGACTTGAATCTAATTAGTCAGCCCAAATTTGCACACATTTATGCAATTTGCGCAAATTGTTCTAGAGATCTGCAGGTCTAGGCTCCAAATTTGTGCAAATATTTCAAACAATTTTGCAGAAGCTGACACCCCACCCCCGACTCAGCCCGCTTTGGCATGGGGTCAGAAATGTGTCAAAAGTCCATCAAGCTCAAACGGAATGAGTTTTCCAGTGTTGCACACAATGTACATATTCATACACACAGTTGTCATGATAGATGTAATAACGCAGACGCTTTGGGATCTGTTGAGTTTCAGTGCCTCATTAACCTTAACTATGTTTCCAGTGATTTAGGTAGAACATGTCTTTGTGCTCAAAAGACCTCCAAATTATGATAGCCACATTACCCAGCTAATAGGCACCTCAAGGCCAAAGCAGACATTATGTTAAGGAAGTAGCAAGCAGACATTATGTTAAAGATGTAGCAAGCAGCTGCTTTAACCGTTTCCCCCTTGTGTGGTCCAGATCCATATAGTTCCCCACACCTGCAATTTATAGTGCCAATTACTGATCCACTAAAGCAATCTCCACTTGAGTTAAAAAGGAACAAAAGATATAGCTGCTTGATATCTCTTTAACATAATGTCTGCTTCGTCTCAGCCATATAAGCCAAAAATTAAAGAATCATTTATGTTTAAGTCACACCTGCAAGATTGAAGATTCTAGACCTTTGGTTTCTGGGACATACATTATCATGAAGGAAGTAACAGGTTTAGCTATTCTGCCAGAAAACAGCATCTTCCCTTTGCATCTGTAACCTCTCTTCTCCTCCTTCTCCTTCTCCTTCTCCTTCTCCTTCTCCTTCTCCTTCTCCTTCTCCTTCTCCTCCTCCTCTCCTACCAGAGGTTGGACAACATCATGGCTAAATAGTCTTTAGATATGGCCACTCTAAACAATGATATGGTATTGTTCCCAACCCATTCTTTAAGGCTTTTCAGCCAAAACATTCTTCTTCTTCCTACACTTCTTTTCCCATCCTTCACTGAGGGAAAGATATCTGATGGGGTACCTGCAGGGGAAACGTTAAGCATCCCTTTTCCTGCCTACTGCTTCTTCCCTCCAAACACTACTTTCCAGCAGAGAAGTGGTGACTGGGATTTCCAAATGCATGTTGGCTACAGAATATGTAGTTCCAGCCTTTGCTGCTTGGTGGACAATTAAAACAACAACAACACAGAAGCTACCACTGGGAATCCAGCCTCATTATTACCCAGCTACAGAAACTCACAGACCCAACTCCCAGTAGGGAAAAGAACAGATAAGTGAGAGAAGATGGCAGTGTTGGAAACAGAAATAATGCTTGTTACTCTACTGAGAGCTCATATAATGAAGTGATTGTGAGCGGGGGTACCTGTTACTACTGAGCAAAAAGGCCTTCCTCACAGGGATGGCCCTCTCCTTGGCAGAGAGAGCTAGCATCTTCAGGTAGCTTGATTCAGGGTGTCATGTAAGGGCTACAGATTGCTGGTTATTTCCTTTATTACTCTTGTTACTGCTGCCAGGGAACAGGGAAGGCACTTGTGGGATTTTCTGCCTCAGGGGCTAAAATAACTGGGCTGGGCTGGCCTAGGGTACTGTGCACCATGACTTGTGGTGAATATCTATCATGCACAACTTTCCCAAACAATGTTCTTAAGAGTGAAAATGAGTGCAAACATTTTATCTTGATTAAAACACTAGGGACCAGGTAAAATTGCTTTGTGGCCAGAAGTATTGGTCCAGGGAACAACAATGGTGTATCTCAGCTCTAGAGCAATATAGTCTAAGGTCAACAGCTTGGAAATATATAATACTAGAACCCGGATCTCCCAAGTCCCAGTCCAACACTCTCACCACTATGCCACACTGGCTCCCTGAGAGTGTACAGGTGATGAAGAGTGACTGTGCCAAGTTTGGGGTAGATCCATCAAAACGTGATGGAGTCTATGCGACAATGCCCCCCACACAACAGTCAGTCATATAAAAAGTTTCCCTCCCATTTCACCCCCTCAGAGAACATTCTAAATGGCCTAGGGGAGATTTGCATACCCAGCCCTATTGGCCCCTGCAGGAATTCATATGAACATTCTAAGTGTCGTATGGGCTATTTGCATAACTGCTCCTATTGGCTCCTGCAGCAATTATGAGGTGAGGCCGATTTGCATAACTGCTCCCCTGTTGTTTTGCCCATAGGAGATATGGTAGTGGGGTAATCCCCCCCTTTTTCACCCCCTTAGGGATGGAATTTCCAAAAATCCTTCCTTAGTGGGTGTCTACGTCATAAAAATTATGTTCCTTCAAAATTTCACATTCCTAGATTAAACGGTTTGAGCTGGGCACTGATGAGTCAGTCAGTCAGGATTTCTTTTATATATATAGATTTGGACAAAACAACTTACCAAGGACAAGCTGAGAAGAAAGGATGATCTCTATATGCTGTTAGTGATCTCTAGGGATAAGCAAATCAGTCAATCTCAATCTTGTCAAGGTTCATAATTTTCCATCGCCAAGCATATTCCATGTCAATTCCATGCAAGCTTTCTTCTCCTTGCACAGAAATTTGTCCATATTTCCGTGTACATTTTTCAATTCTATGCCTTTTAGACACATGCACCCATCAACTAAAGTGTGTTTGTATGCTTTATTGTATACATTTTTCTTTCTGCATTTTTTCCCCAAAAGTGTGCATGCTGTCAAACACATTTTTGTTTAGTGGAACACACTGTGAGCTCAAAAATGTGAAGGTGCATTGTGAGTTGTACAAATTTGGTAAATCCATAAAAAAAACCCACTCAGCTGAGTTAATTAGTCATTGATTGAATTTCTAGCAATCTCTGAGAACTGTACATAACTGCTGATTGTATGCTAGGCGCATCTGGAGCTGATTTTGCATCTACCGAATGGGGGACACTTGGCTCAACAATACTACAAGTGAGAAGAATCTTGGAATGGTGGTAGATCACAAACTGAATATGAGCCAGCAATGCGATGTGGCTGCAAAGAAGGCAAATGCTATTTTGGGCTGCATTAATAGAGGTATAGCTTCCAAATCGTGTGAAGTGATAATTCCCCTTTACTCAGCACTGGTTAGGTCTCATCTTGAGTACTGCGTCCAGTTCTGGGCACCACACTTTAAGAAGGATGTAGACATACTGGAGAGGGTTCAGAGGAGGGCAACAAAGATGATTAAGGGACTGGAAACAAGGCCCTATGATGAGAGACTGAAAGAACTGGGCATGTTTAGCCTTCAGAAAAGAAGACTGAGGGGAGATATGATAGCGCTCTTCCAGTACTTGAAGGGATGTCACACAGAGGAGGGCCAGGATCTCTTCTCGATCATCCCAGTTTGCAGGGCATGGAATAATGGGCTCAAGTTATAGGAACCCAGATTCCACCTAAACATCAGGAAAAATTTCCAGACTGTTAGGGCAATACAACAATGGAACCAACTACCTAGGGAGGTGGTGAGCTCTCCCACTCTGGAGGCATTCAAGGTGAAGCTGGATAGCCATCTGTCAGGGATGCTTTGACTTGGATTCCTGCATTGAGCAGGGGGTTGGATTCGATGGCGTTATTATATGCCCCTTCGAACTCTACTTTTCTATGATTCTACGATTCTATGATCTGCACTAACATGATATGAAGAATGATGGCAAGTCAGAACAACATTTCATTGCAATGGAAAAAAACAAGCTGAAGAACTTCAACTCACACTTTTAAAAGTTCACCTGTTCTGAAGTGAAACACATACAGCACATAAGCTCATAGATATGTTCATTATACAGTAACCAGATGGCTTAATTCAGGTCCATTTGTAAAAAGGGAAACGATCATTAACCAGACATGTTGCCTATGGTATAATACCTATACAAGAAACAAATATAAATCTACATGATAAAGAGAGCAGTGAAATGGAACACAAAAGAAACAAGTTGGAAGGGTATGCACAAATTAACTTGAAAAGCTGCAGAGTCTTGATTGGTTGCAACATCCACTAGAGCATTCAGTAAGAAGCTAAACACTCCAAACCACAGATGTGTTCCCTTTAAGTCCCCTTGAACTCAACTGGATATAAGTGCACTTAATGATGGGCTAGGCAGCACCTACAATGTATTTCCTCAAAGCAACTCCAAAACAGTTCAAATAAAGAATAATTTTTGTTGTTAAAGCAGTGTATAGGAGAAACTGGCCTTCCACCGTGTCATCTATCTAGTGTATAATTTTCACAAAACAAATGATACCATCATTCATTTAATGAGTGTAGAGAAATGTCAATTTCAATTTTAAAATGTCAGGTTAAATACTGCTCCCAGATGCATACTTGCAGTTTCTGCTACTATGTCTTAGTTTAGACCATTGCTATACTTTGAAAATACTTGCTTTTTTTTTTTTTAATTTTTATTTATATATTTTTAAATGAACACACATACAAAAGAACATAAACCTACAAATCATAAACTCCAAGTGCACGCGTCACCTCGGGCCCAAAACCAATTCTATCCACATAATCCATTATTAATCTATATTCCAAAAATACATCATATCATGACATGGCTTACTCCCTTTTCCCTTTACTAAAACGTAATCTAAAAACTATGCTACTATGTCTTAGTTTAGACCATTGCTATACTTTGAAAATACTTGCTTGAGGGAATCCTTTTTGTATAAACTTGTCTGCCATTTAACCCATGCCTGTTGCAGAAGATTCGGGAAAGTGCTCAGAGTGGACACTCAGACCACTGGCACAGCCTGTTGGGCCCCTCCACAGGAACTGAAAACATATCCTAGGACACATTAAACATTCTCCTGTGCCAACAGAAGATTGCTACTGATGGCAGCAAATAGAAAACCGTATTTCAGAGAAAGTTGTTATTGGAATATATGGTGAGAAGATGCCAACTCTGAAGGGACGGGTTGTTTTTTTTTTTTAAAGTCAACTGCCCATTAAAGGGTTAAGACAGATTTGTATAATCTGGTTGAAGGACAGGGGGCAGGGTTCAGTGGACTGAACCACTTGATTGAATCAGGGGAGGGAATGTTGGGCGTTGCTTAGCAACAGGTTTGAATTCCATTCTAACACTCCTCTGACACTTAGGGCATGTTCACATGACACAGAAACCGCGGGGGAGCAGAAGTCTCCCGCGGTTCCCGTCTCGTGTGAATGTCAGCCGGGGGGGGCCCTGCGAGACAGCCACGCCTGGGATGCATGCAAAGTGACCATGGGCGGTAGAGGGGTAAGCCCCTACCGCACGTGGCCACTTTGCCATGTGAACACCGGGCGGCCGTCCCGCAGGGGCTGCACAGAGGTGGCAGCCCAGAGTGGCCGGAGCTGCGGCCGCTCCGGCTTGTAGGGGCGAACGGCCCCTCTGGGCATCCTGGGCCGCCGCCCCCTAGTGCCGGGAGGCCCACACTGCGATGCGGGGACTGCCGGTTCCACCAGGGTCCACCCACATGCACGGACCCCGCAACAGCCCCATGGTGCCTCCCCTGCTCGCAGCCTGGGTCGTGTGAACCGGCCCTTAGACTATTTAGAGTGAACTGACACTTGCTGGGTTTAGCAATGAAGGGATTGACCTGTGTGTTTTTCTTACCTCATAGACTGAAAAACGTTTAAGAAACTGCACTTCTGTAACCATTAAGCTTAGCACCTGAGTAACCTTACGTTACTGTTATTTATCTTTTTAAAAGCATCTACTTACAAACAAGTCCTGTGTGCGCGTGTGTTTGTCTGAGAGAAGTCTGCTGCTGTTTTTGCAGTGTGCTATCAGTTGTCTTGTCCACCATTACTGATCTTCTCATCTGGGAAGTCCTGAGAAGCCTCTGAGGAACCCCAGGGTTCTTTGGAACATCATTTGAAACCCATTGGCATTTAGACTATTAGAATCTCAGAACCCCACCATGCCCAGCCTGTTGGAGGCAAAATATTCAAGGATACTACTAAAAGACTTATGAAATATGACATATATATGTTATTCTGTAAAGCAGCCCTCCCCAACCTGGTGCTGTCCAAAAGTTTTGGAGTCCAACTCCCATCAGCTCTAGCCAATGGTCAGGTATGATGGAAGTTACAGTCCCAAACATCTGGAGGGCACCAGGTTGGGGAAGGCTACTGTAAAATATTGTGTGCGTTGCTGATGTTATATATACACACAAGCACACCTAAAGTGATATTTATTTGGGCAGAATAGGATGACAATTCTATTTTGCACACTTCATCTATGCAGCAAAGCACTTTAGGGGCTGCAGTGCATTTAGTTTGAGGATCTGAAGTTGTTGGTTGAAAAAATTAGTGTTAATTGCACAATTTCTGACTTAATGTTTCAGTATCCGTGCCTGAAGACCAAAAATGATGCCAGTTATCCCAGGCATGTGAGGTAGAATGCAGATTCTGATATGGCATCCCCCCCCCCCCCGATTCTCAGAAGGAAAACCTACTGCTATGTAAATCTTCCTACACCTGATTAATAAATTAGATGGTTTAACCTCTTTTTAAAAGAAAAACAAATTCTCTTTGTACTGCATGAATTAAGATTGTGTTCCTTGTCAAGATTTGTTACATTTCTGGAATATAGAATAAATATCTGATATTTTTCAGGAACTATAACTTGGTCCCAAGAGGGTGGGGGGTGCACAATGTTAATGTTGTATTTGTCATTATTTTGTTATTATTTGTAATAAAAAAAAGAGATTGTGTTCCTACCTTAATTATTGGATGAAAAAGATGTGTGAGATTTTAAAATATTACTAGAAATCAAAACTAAGAGATTTCCCCCCACTTATCCATTGCAAATCTTCAAGGCAGACTTCTTTGACAATAATGAAATATATGAGTACATCAGAACTGCAGATATACAGGGCAGCAGGAGGAAGTGTACATATAAAATTATGAGGATAGGCGTGCAGTTCTTTGACTTGGGCTAATAAACCTGCCAAGGATATATACGGTAGTTCCATACTCAGTACCAACTCTAGAAATATTTCTCTCATCATAGCAAACTCTACTATGGCCTCCAAGGTTGTTTCTTTAGAATTAAACAGAATAATATGTATATGCAGCATTCAATACCTCACTGAGTAAGCTTCTTATATTTTATTTGGGGAGGGCGGGGGAGTTGATTCTCATGACCAAGCAATTCTAAATGGCTATTACTCAGTTAAATAAATCCAAGTCTTCACTGAGCATGTTTAATCACAAATGTTTAATGACTTCACTTCAGAAAAGGATTAAAATGTTTGGGCATTTCACCAAGCTTATCCATATACCATCTTTGACACGAAAAAGGCACTGGATCCAAACTTACTTAGAGTAGAACCATTTAAATCAATGGGATTTAAATCAGTCATGACTAACCTAAACCTCATTGATTTCAATAGGCCTACTCTAAGTATGATTAAGGCTGGATCCAACTTATAAAATTTCTATGTAAAAACAACACTAACAGCACAATCCTGTATGTGTCAACTCTGATATCAGTCCAATTCAATTGGGTTTACTCCCAGGTACATGGGTATAGGATTTCAGCCTAACAGTACTAGTGGTTTCAGTCAGCCAAGAGACATCTAAGAACCAAGCCATGCAGGAAAACAATGAACAGGATCACACACTTTTAAAAAATGTACTTAATTGCAGTTATCCATGTTGGCACTTGTACATTTTGCCCTGTGGGGCAACTAGCACCTTTAGAAAAGGGGAATTTAATTTTTTAAAAATGGTGCAGAAGACAAGGGCAACGCCCCCTCACAACTGTAGCACAAATCAAATCCCCCCACCCTTTACTCACTATTAATTTTTAAAAAAACACACACAATTGAAGATACCAGCTTGGATCCAGAGGTGATTTGCACAAGTGGAAAGATAACTCCACTTGTGAATAATGCACCTATTCCTGCTGCAATCACCCCCACCCCTTCTGGAAAGTTCCCCTAACCTCAGGAGCAGCTGGTTCAGGGTTGCTGCAGTGAGGAGGAGGAGGAGGAGGAGGAGGAGGAGAAAAGGCCCATCAGGCCCAGCAGAATTTTACTTACAGTTTGTTGGCTTGACCCCCTTTCACAAATCCTCTACAGCATATCTAGTTTAGCCGTAAGATCAGTGTGAAAAAAGAACTCAGTATTCTATGGATGGATAGTAGAATACGCTCTCAGACAGGTTCATGAGACACTGGTGCTGCTGTTCGTTAGATGACTTGTTAAGATCCCTTCATTTTCCGAAGTTTTTAATTGGCAGACACATGTTCTCATTGCTTTAATCTGCTTTCTTCTGTTTGTACGTGTTTTTATCTGCTGTCTTATTGATTTTATTATCAGAAGTTGTAAGCCACTGGGAAGTCAGTCACCGGAGGGGCTGTGCAAGGGCCCCCTGGAGCAGGCCATGGGCTTATTGGCTTATTTATGGGTTAGTTTTTCCCAGCATGAAGCAGATCATGTTTTACCTGCCTGCCATATAGCTGTTTAAAATGAGGAGCCTGTCAGAAAGAAATGGTGACACCCCTCATCCAGCACCACAAACGTGCTTGAGTACACAAGGATCCAAACCCAGATTTTTAAAAGCTAAGCGCTCTAAGCCTTCGGCCTGCATGGACGCCTATGCCAGTTTCAGGTTTTTTCCCCCCACATTCAAATTTTTCAAATCTCAAGTTCTTTCCATCTCAAATATGAAGAATCTGCAAGTTTTGGTAAATTCTTATCAAAACAAACTGAAACAAAATTCTAACCCATTCCTACGAAAATCACAGTCATAGCTGAGCTTAGTATAACAAGACCCATCATTTTCAACAGCCTTGTTGGAAGAGGAAAAGGAAATACTTGCCAAACAGACTTGTCTTGGAAGTTGGAACATCATGATAAAGACTTTACATAACATTTGTTTGAGTGTATTTGAGAAACTGATAAGGAAAAGATCAAATCAACACTGTTGTCAAATCATGAACATTCAGTTAACTTTGCACAGATCCAGATTGAAATAATTGTTGCAAAATACATGATGATGATGATAGACAGCCAATATTGTTTTTATGAGTCCTGAACCACATCACCTTTCAGGTTTCTTTCCATGCATTAATGGCATTTCTGAAGGGATTTTTTTTTCTTATTTCTTTTTTTCTCTGCTGCTGGAAGCAGCAGCAGCAGCAACTGTGTTAGCAGCCTGGCAACCATTTTTCATCCTCCACCATGCCGTGCACCTAGCATTGTTCCAGGGCATTATGGTGGGAAAGCGGCAGCTGTCACAAAGAACTGGTGTAGAATATTCTGAGAAATTTCTGCAAAGTAGCCTTTTTCTAAGGGGATGAAGAAAAAAAGAAAGATCTCAGAAATTTCCACAGAAAAATGTGTTCCAATTATTATTATCTTTTTGGTCTCAGCTCCAAATGGCACCCCTAGAAGGAGATTGTGATACAAATGTATATATGCACATTACCAAATGCACCATAATATTACTTCTTGTGGGTGAAATATAGGTCTTTTCTAGATAGGGCTTTTATTGTGGACTCTCCATTCCTCACTCACGGTAGTTTACGGGTGCTGTTGATGATTATGTCATCCTCCAGTTTCTCTCCTGCATTTTCCAACCATTTCCCGTTGGGGTGGGGCCGGGAAAATGCAGTCTTTTTTTAAAATCATGAAACAAAGCGCAACTCTCCACCAGTGTAGTTGCGTCATTCCACTTTATTCCACTATACCACAGTGCCACCTAGAGGATACGTAGCAGAACATACCAAAAGGCAGGAAAGAAAGAAAAACCCTGTGTGTAGAGATCCAATCTTAATCCTGCTGCAAAGAATCTGGAAGCAGAAGTATCAGGTTAAAAGGCCTCATCTAGAAAAGCCTGAAATCTCCATGGGGAAATCCTTCTACATCCATTAGGGAGGGGCCATAGCTTAGCAGTAGTACAGCATTTGCTTTGCATGTATAAAGGCCCAGCTTCCCCAGCATCTCCAGTTAAAGGATCTCAGGCAGCAGTACTGGGGAAGACCCTTGCTTGAGACTCTTGGATAATCTATGCCAGTGAGAACAGGCACTGCTGGGCTAGACGGACCGATAGAAAGGCAGCTGCAAAGATTGCTAGTACTTCCTGGTTATCAATAAGAAACCCCTGGACTCTTTTTTTTTTTTTCTTGTGAGGGGGACCTTAACACAGGCCCCTTCCATTCTCTGCAGCCAGAACCTGAAACTCCTTTTCCCCAGTCCCAAGCACAATCAACCCCTCTGGCAGTTCAATAACACAGACACACATAGATTGACAGTGAAAAGATTTAATATTTACTATCACAGGTAACGATACCTTAAAAAGGGGATGGGCAGAGGGGTAACCTAGATTGGAGGAACATGGAAAGAGGTAAGGATTCAAAATGGGGAACTGGGAAGATAAAAGATATTATGTAAAATGGATTTGCACAAATAACACTGTTGCTGTACAGTCAGATTGCCATAGTCCTACAAGGAAGAAAACTGTTGTGATTGGGAGAGCATGAGAGGAGTCACAGACCTGGACAGTCCCACTGAGATCCCTAAACTAACTATCTAATTTGTGTACTGAAGGTATGTCCAGACTCAAAACTCCCTTAGGTGGGGAAGCTGGCTGGCTGATTCCAGACTTTCTCCTCTGGACACAACTCCTTCCCTTGAAGTTTTCACCGGGGGACTTCTTGGGTATCCTGATCACCGCAGAGGCTGCCCTGGCCACAGTGAGAACCCAGCTGGGATTCAGATCAACAAAGAGGCCAGAGTAAAACCAAAGCTCCACCAATAGCCTTTTCTCTTTTTCTTGCTTCTTCTTCTTGCTTCTCAGTCACACACTTCCTGTTTCCCCATTGGTGGCGAAAACCTGTCAATCAGGGCTAGTTCGCTAGTTCTTTCCGCAGAGCTCTCAACCTACCACCCAGAGCAATATAATAGGTTGACACTCCTTGATTAACCCCTTAGTTACTGAGGAAAACATACAGTGTACATCAATTCAGATACATTTTGCATTCAATTAAAATTGCAACCCTGAAAGGGGATATGAAACTGCCTTATCATTGGTCTATCCAGCCCAGCAGTATCTACTCTGACCAGCAATGTTTCTCCCCATCTATCCACACACAGAGGCACCATCTACATTCACCAGTCACCCAGTGCAGTTATTAACCTATGAGCTGATATGTTTTTTATAAATATATATGCAAAAACACCAATCTCTATGAGTGTGTTCTATGACTGAGAAATACAAAGTAGCTACATTTTTAGGCTCATTTGTTCTACCTGCTTTCTTTCTTTTGAGATAGTCACCTTGCAAGACAAACATTGTTATGCCAGGCTAACTATGCTTCTCAGTTGTAAACATCTGCTTATGCTAGTTAAGCTCATCAGAAGGAGTTTGATGCAATTAATGTATGCAGTTTTAATGAAACATACAAAACAGTAATTGCACCTATAATTATGCTATAATTAAATTGCAATCATATAATTAAAATGGGCTACATAAAAGCTTTGCCTCTGAAACAATTCAGTGTTCCATCTATTTTGGCATTTATGTCTTTTATCTGTTTGATTCCACCACATTTCCTTTACTGAAACATACATGAAATAGACTCTCTCATGTGACACTAAGTTATTTTTTTATATAGCCCATCTTTTAACTTTGCATCTGGCATGTTTACATTTTTTTTGTTACATAACAGGATGCACAATAATTACAACCAGCCCACCAGTGTTGCCATCCCATCATCCTACACGTTGGAATAACTGGCCAATGTGAACATATTATGCCAGTGCTTTCTCATTTGCACTGGCTGCCAGTCTGTTTTCGGGCCCAATTCAAAGTGTTGGCTGGTACTAACATTCAAAGCTCTGAACGGCTTGGGGCCAGGGTATCTGAAGGATCGTCTCCTCCCATATGTACCTGCTCGGACACTAAGATCTTCGTCAGCAGTCCTTCTCCGAGAGCCCCTTCCAAAGGAAGTGACACCCCGGTTGTGGAATGAGCTCCACAAAGAGGCTCGCCTGGCACCTACATTGTACTCTTTCCGGCACCAGGTAAAGACCTTTCTATTCTCCCAGGCATTTTAATCATCTTAATCATTTTAATCTTGTAGTTTTTAAATCTGTTACTGTAATTGGAACTGCTGCTAGCTTTGCTGTCTGTTTTTTAATCTGTGGTTTTAAAATTTATATTTATATTATATTGTATTTTATGGTTTTAACTGTTGTAAACTTCCCAGAGAGCTTCTGCTATTGGGTGGTATAAAAATATATTAAATAAATAAAACAAATAAATAAATAACTTGCATTTCATCAGCACTTGAATAAGATACCTTTAAGGGAAGGCCAGGTGTGGGCCACTTTGAACCTTCCAAAGAAGCAGCAGCACTGGAAGCATGAGTGATTATGTGCTTCCTCTGTAGCTGATTCTGGTCTAATGAGAAGGGGAAGGAGATACAAGCATCCTCATAGGAAGATTCATTTTCCTTTGCCAAAAGAAGCTGCAAGGGTGGGAGAAGGAAGCAGCCTTGACTTAGGGCATTTTGTTGGCAACTCTATCACAATGTCACTGCATTCAGTTCTCACAGTAGTCTGCAAATGTGTACCACACCTGGACCTTGGAGACCTGTTTCCCAGTGTTACTGGCATGGGAAGGTCATTCACGTCTATTTGTAGAAACAAAAATATCTTGAGAAATGTATGAATAATATTATTTGGGTCTTTTATTTCAGTTGTCATACACAGAATGATATCGGGAAGAAGATGATGATAATTTTACACCTTTGTAAATGTACATGGTGTTTCACAGTGTGAAGTGAACCATCTCTTAAAGGGGGCAGACTGCACCCCCTGGGTATGAGTCAGAGGATATACCCATGGTATGATCCAAAAAGCCTATGGGCACCCAGATGTTGCTATGGAGACAACCACTCTGCCCTCGCTGGCATGGCTATAGCAATATCCATTTTGTTGTTCCAAGTTATAATTTGATGGCACTGACCAGGAGTGAGAAAGAGGAGAGGGAGTGTTCTCTCCATGAATTCCTACAAAGTATTAGCAGGATGTTCAGGTGGGCGAAAATGGCTGGTGCTCTGTTTCTTCCCAGCCACTGTATGTACCTTTTGCTTCCTTCTTGGCCCTACTACTTGTAACGTTGCTTCTTTTTTCATGACAGTATCCATTATATAGTGATTCTTGATATGTGTGGAGGTGTTGGATGATCTGCAGCTGACAGCACCTCACACTTCATGTCCCAAGGACTGCACATTCTAGGGTAAAGGAGTGAGGAAGGGGAGGGAAGTATAACAAGTGATGAATGTGAACATATCATCATCATTGTTGCTATCAGGAATAAAGAACTGGGGTGTTAAGCCAGAATTTCACAGAAAAGGTGGATTTTCAGGAGGGATTTGAAGCATGAAAGAGGTGGCACCATGATTGTGTTCAGGGAAGGACACAAGCATGAAGGACTGCAAGGAAGAATGGACTGGTAACTTGTCTGGAAGGGTAAGAGGTGTTTTGATCTAGTGTTTTAAGTCTTTGCTCAGCATTTATTTAGTTGGTTCACTTGCTTGCTTGATCCTACTTTTCATCCTTCTTCCTGGAGGAAAAAAGAACTTTAATTGCTGTAATTTTATTATTGTCAAAGCTATTCCCTACCTGTTCCCCTCTGCTACTAGTTCCTCAACACAATAACAACCTAGATAGCCATAAGTTATTGTATGCAATAAAAGAGATAATAAAATAGAAACAAACAATGTGTTGTACTTAAATGTTCAGTGTTATCTAGTCACATTAGGTGTCTGATTGGATTTTCACCGCATAGAATTTCTATCTGAATCACTTACCCTTAAACTCCAAGAAAATTAAGAAGCTGGATGAGAATATGGTTTGTTGCCATTGTTTTGAAAATACTGTAATGTCTGGCCACATGGGATGCTGAATTCATTTCCATTGATAGCAAAATAATATTAAACAACATGGCATTAAATAATTGTTGCTCACAAAGTAAATACAAATGAGAAAGAGACAAAAGGGTATTTTGTTTTGTTTTGACTCATCTGTGGTCCACATGGATGTAAATAAAGAAGACTCCTGTGAATAAATTTGAAGCTAGACTTCTTTAACTGGTCTAGATTGGAGGGTTGGCTTTTTTTCATATTCAGTTCATAACCTCATGATAACTGTAATATGATTTCTAGATCAGCTTCTTTGTTGCTGATGCAAGTCCCTTCTAGCTATGGTACCAAAGTTTGTCATTACCTGTTTTGGTATTCAAATTCATCCAGCTCCTAGTCTTTAGCTGAATTACAAATCGATTGGCACCTCCCACCCCCTGAAGTTTTTCTCTGGCTCAGTTTTTTTCTGGTTAAATGTGATTCTATGTATGCATGCACACTGTTCAACAGATCAGGTACCCAAAGCCCATACTTTATAAGAAGAGAGAGAGAGATACATTTGGCTCAGTCTGCTCTGTCTCCCACTGATTAATGTATTATGCCCTGCTCTGAGCTTGTCCTTGCCTTAAACACTTTGGGTTTAAGTTATTGTATGCAATAAAAGAGATAATAAAATAGAAACAAACAATGTGTTGTACTTAAATGTTCAGTGTTATCTAGTCACATTAGGTGTCTGATTGGATTTTTAAGTAACTTAAACACTCTCTTTGGGATTTAAGCATCTATATTTGCCCCAACTTCAGCCATGCACGTGGTACCATACCAAACTTCAATTCCAGTGGGGCAATAAAATAATTTTCACGTGCATGGAAACTATATCAGCATTAACGCACCAACATAAAGAGGAAGAGAGCTCTGAGGAAACAGATGAGCTTTTGCCCAAATACTCACTAGAGCCGGACAAATCAGTCTATTTCTAGTCTGTGTCAGTTTTGCATCTGTTTAATCATAAGTCTGTTCCATCCTGTTTCCACATCAGTCTGCAATTGTTTTAAAAATGCACAAACATTTGCATTTATTTTAGTATACGTCTCCCTAAAATACACATTTTTGTATGTATTCCCCCTAATATACACATTTTTGAACCAAGAATTGCACCACAAAATTCATAGAAGTGCTCAACTTGAAGAATTACTGTTTTCCAATCCGTTCATTAATCCAGGAAGTGCAAATTAGGTCACTTCACTTAAAAATGCAGGCCGAACAGTTATCTCTCCCTTTTTTCTTAGCCCTAACAAAGTTATCCTCCATCCCAAGACTCACTGAGTAAGTACTGAGCTGATTCGAATTGAGCTGAAGGAGCCTGTCCACCATTAGTCATTATCCATCACACAGAAATCCAGCTGCATATGATGGCACACCAGTTGCTCTATAAGTCTCTGAATTTTGCTGCCTGCTTGGGTCTGCAAAAAAAAAAGTGGTGTTTTCAAGTAGGGATGCTTGAGAAATGCAATATTTTCAAATTTTCATATGAACTGACCTGATCTGTACTTCCAAGACTAATGTAAAAAATTAGAACTTAGTATCCATTGGCTTTTGCACTTCCTAAATGTTCCAACACGGTTCCTGAGAGAAATAATATTTAGAAATAAATATTTAAATACATTTAAAATATATTTTTAGATGTGAATTTTCATGCAGGTTTTTGTTTGTTTTTAAAGTTACAATTAATGTGGAAATGAGACAGAACAGACATATGTGTGAATACTGACATGGACCAGAAATTTGCTTATCAAATTTGCAGATGACACAAAGTTGGGTGGAACAGCTAATACTCTGGAAGACAGAAACAAAATTCAAAGTGACCTCGATAGGCTGGAGCGCTGGGCCGAAAACAACAGAATGAAATTTAACAGGGATAAATGCCAAGTGCTGCACCTAGGGAGAGGAAACCAAATGCAGAGTTACAGAATGGGGGACACTTGGCTCAACAATACTACAAGTGAGAAGGATCTTGGAATTGTGGTAGATCACAAACTGAATATGAGCCAGCAATGCGACGTGGCTGCAAAGAAGGCAAATGCAATTTTGGGCTGTATTAATAGAAGTATAGCTTCCAAATCGCGGGAAGTGATAATTCCCCTTTACTCGGCACTGGTTAGGCCTCATCTTGAGTACTGTGTCCAGTTCTGGGCACCTCATTTTAACAAGGACATAGACAAACTGGAGAGGGTTCAGAGGAGGGCAACAAGGATGATAAAGGGACTGGAAACAAGGCCCTATGAGGAGAGACTGAAAGAACTGGGCATGTTTAGCCTTCAGAAGAGGAGACTGAGGGGAGATATGATCGCACTCTTCCAGTATTTGAAGGGATGTCACACAGAGGAGGGCAAAGATCTCTTCTCGTTCATCCCAGTTTGCAGGACACGGAATAATGGGCTCAAGTTACAGGAACCTAGATTCCACCTAAACATCAGGAAAAATTTCCTGACTGTCAGAGCAATAAGACAATGGAATCAACTACCTAGGGAGGTGGTGGGCTCTCCCAGTCTGGAGGCATTCAAGGTGCGGCTGGACAGACATCTGTCAGAGATGCTTTGACCTGGATTCCTGCATTGAGCAGGGGGTTGGACTCGATGGCCTTGTAGGCCCCTTCCAACTCTACTTTTCTATGATTCTATGAAATAGACCCATTCACCCAACCCTACTTTCAAGAAATTGGAAGGCTGCAATATATTTATTGCTGGTGAATGGCTGATGGTGGATTTGCTGGAGCACAGGTTATGCAGGCTTACTCTGAAAGAACTATGAAATATTGAAACAAATTATACAGCTAAATATACAATTTGGGTCTGCATACGTTATTTCATGAGCATGATTTAACATGATATAGTGTAAAAGATAAAGAAAAAAAGGATATATAAGCCCTCTAAAAGTCAGCTAGCTTATTACAGTATTAAATATGATACTAATAAATATGATAGTAATAGTGGCTAAGAAACCTTTAGGAAAAATTCAGGGTGGGTGGATACTTCCACACAAAATCTTAAGAAAGATTGCTGTGACTGGGGATGTACATGAAGAAAGGAGGCAGCAGCCATTATCGTCATAACAGATACACTTTTCCCAGCAGCTGTACTCAAAGGAATGGCTGCCATTTGTACTACACAGATTTCACTGACCTTTCTCCGTACAAATTAGGGATGTCAGAGAAATCTGCAACAGACTCAAATGAGTTTGAATTTCTCAGAATCTGACCCATGGATTCCACAGCAGGCTGGCATTTCCTGAGTAGTGCAGATTCCACAGACTCATGGACCTTAAAAAAAATATTTTATGTAATTTTATGCAAATTTAGTCCGGGGGGGGAATACCAACCAAAAATGTGCATTTCCCCCATAGACCAAAGCATGAAAATGTGCATTTTAGGGGGATTTTGGGGGGATTTAGACATTTTGGGAAGTGTGAATTTGTGCAAATACAAATTTGCGCACATGCGTACTGAAATGTATAGGCACAAAAACCAATTCAGATGCCATGACTTCTATTTCTGGGATGTTTCCTGTTATTAATATCTGTGTCTGAACAACTTTGTAAATGGCTTACTTATGGAATTTATCACATCTCTTTTTTTTCTGCAGAAGTATTAAAATTAAATAGTTATTTATATGCATTGCAGAAAAAGCACATGTACCACATGCATATCACACATCGACTTCAAGTCAGAGAACAATTTTCAGGCTAGGGATGGCTGAACCAGTCTATTTTCAGTCTGTCTCTGTTCTGTCCCAGTTCTGCATTGTTCTGCCATTTTTTAAAAACAAAAATATCTGCACAAAACATAGATGCATTTAAATGCATGTTTTAAAATGTATTTTTATTTTAAAATATGCTTTTATAAGTGCATTAGAGTGCACTTTGATGTGGATTTCTTTTTGTGCTGGAACATTTGGGAAGTGTGAAAGCAAGTTAGCAACTAAATTCTAATCTGTACATTAGTCCTTGAGATGTGGATCAAGTCAGTTCCTATTGGAATTTGCAAAGATCAGTTTCCCTGTTATCCCTATCTCAGGCAGGGCAAGGAAAGATGGCCCTAGACTGAGACTGTGTGCCCCATATCTGCACCCCCAAGCCCCTCAATGTGCTGATGACTGGCTAAATAAAGAGAAGTAGGTGAGACTCCATTGGCTCCCTTCCTTTGCTCCTGCTCCATCAGGCAGTTGATTGATACTGTACAATTTTACAATGCTGAGCTGCCCGGTGTGTGTGCGCATGTGTGTGTGTGTCTGTCCAAACTTACATTGACCAGAAACCTATGGTGCACAGACAGGTAACTGACCTTGTGTCCTTTTCCCCGAAGAGCAGCCTTTTCTTCCTCTGCTACTACAGAACTCCATGTGAAAACCTATTTTTGCTCATGGATCACTGTCTCTGGGTGAGGGCAAAGGTGTGAACTGAGGTAGTAGTGTGATCTTTCAGAACAATGAAAATAATTTTCAGATTCTTCACACCTACTGGAAACACTTCTTCACACAATGCATAATTAGCTTATGAAATTTACCACCACAGGTTGTGAAGATAGCTAGGAGCTTTCGACGGCTTCAAAAATGAATTAGTCGCAGTCATGGAAGACTGGTCTATCAAAGGCTATTAGCCATAAATGGAATCTGTGTGTATAGAGAGGTAGTTTAGAAGAATCTGGGAACAAATGTCATACCTTTCATGCCCTGCTTGTTGTGAGCTTCCAAAAACATCTGACTGGCTGCTGTTGGAAATAGACTAGACTAGACTTCTGCAAGTGGATGCCCTCCAAATGTACTGGACTACAACTTCCATCATCCCAGTCAGCACATCCAATGGTCATATTGGCTGGGGTGATGGGAGATGTAGTCCAACACATCTGGAGGGCACCAGGTTGGGGATGGGTGGAGTAGACAGATCTTGGCCTAATCCAGCACATTAGGTCTTCTAGTGTCCACATACATTCCATGGGAAAGCAGAAGCATGTACTATTGTTGATTCATAGATTCATAGATCATAGAGTTAGAAGGTGCCTACAAGGCTATCGAGTCCAACCCCCTGCTCAATGCAGGAAACTAGAGGAGGGGTCTCCCATCCAAGTAATAACCAGGCCTGACCCTGCTTAGCTTTCCACATTCAGACAAGCTGAGCCAGCGTGAGCCACAGACCTGTATTATACTCACAACAATGTTGCACAAAATGAGAGTGGCATTTAAATATGTAAATAATTCCCCTAAGTGGGGTGTTAAAGCTCCCTGAGGAATTGTGCTAATCTGACTGGACAGAAATATGTTGAACATTTGGAGATAAGTGGACCCCCTGTGATGCCCCCCCCCGTACTCAAGGAATTTTACTAAGCTAACAGAAGTCTTTTAGCTTCTCTTGCCATTCTTTTTAAAGATATTTTATTGGGGAGCCCCAAATAAATAATATAGAGAAACAAAAGAAAATGAAAACATACATTGCTTCTCTTACAAGTATTTCACCTGTTTTAGAACCCTCCAAATTTGCTTTGAATTTTGCTTTAACAAAATTTGGTGGCAACTCCATGCAGGACCAAGTAATCCCTAGAGTTGGCACCAAAAGACTGGGATAATATGAACCAACAACAGGATCTGCAAGAAATGAGGTTTGAGATTTTCTTATCCAGCAATAGCATATACTTAATAAAAGAGAGAGAGACTCTAGATTTGATATAAATAAATATATCTCATTCTCCTTCTTTGTTGTGGTCCTGTGTTCGTTGTCTGGACAATCACAATCTTAAATTTTTTCTCAAGTGGCTCCATGCCCTCTGCAGTCCTGCCACTGGAGAATAGCAAATGGAAAGGTTGTTTTGGTTTGTTTAAACTCCTGCTGCGCTGCCTGTCTCCAGTATCAAAGCATACCCTGTGAACAAACCTGACTTAGCATACTGTTCACACTTCCAAAGACTCTACCTTGATTCATAGAACAAAATATCTCCAGTCTTTTCATCAGCTGAAAGAGCTGATATATATATTCCAGGAGGAGGAGGAGGAGGAGGAGGAGGATGTAGTTCAGTTATTAACTTAACATTTTAAATGTATTCTTTTTTCCACAAATGCAGTATTTGCGAGTTAGAAAAAATGAAACAAAATAAGATTACAAGGTGACTTCTAAGCACGTTCAACAAAATGCATTTAGAAATCTTCACACTGAATGTGTGAAGGTCTAAAAAGGAGCCCACATGCCTGGAGATGTGGGGGAGGGATTTACATGCACCCCCGCATCTCCCTACACAGTTTTAGCCCTCATGGATTCAGGGAAATGCCTGCATAGAGCTAGAGTGATTAAGGAAAAGAGAAGAACTGCAGGATTTTATGCAGCTGAAAGTAGGGATTTTTGAAGAATTTGAGCTTTATAAATTGGCAGAATCTGATTTTAAAGGTTTTAATTCTTCGTCGTCATCATCATCATCATCATCATCATCATCATCATCATCATCATCCCCTTTTATTGATCACCACTCAGATATTTTATTGATGTAGAACTGTATATAAATTGTGTAAGTAAATAAATAAATTTTGATATGAAATTGCCTGATCTGCTCCTTCAGACTTACAGTATGTGTGGATTGGAAGATAGGTACCCTTCAAATTTTATATTACCCCGAATGTTGTGGACTAATTCTTGGAAGTTTAAACATATAAAATGTGCATTTAAGTACATTTTATGATAAAACATTTAAATATGTATTTTGACACCAGGGGGAGAAAGTTGATTAAGGAGTAACAAACTGAACCAGGAAAAAAAATGGTTTCAAATTGCCATAGGAATCTTTATCATTTTTGCTACAACAAACTAACATAGCAGCCCCTCAGAAAGCGAATTGAGGTTCTGAAGGATTTCTGTACTTGGGTTGGTGGGAAGGTTCTGCTCTAGAGCAGGCTTGCACATCAAGCCAAATGCAGCCCACTAGCCATGTATTGTGACCTGTCAGGTGCTTAACCCACCCCCTCTGCATCCTGTTTTTACACTACCAGACAAGCAGACAAAACCCTTCATAGCCACTGGGTGCATTTTGCTTAATTGGTCTCATTCAATTGGCTCAGGATTCAGGGACATTTCCTGAGCCCAGATCCCTTGTACCCAAAGCAAAGAAGCTTTCTAAAGCTTCTTCTGTACTGCAAGACTGCACAGCTTTTGTGCTTATTGCTAGGGAACTTTCTGGAGCTGGACTGTGGCCTCAGTAGATTGCACTGCTCCACAGGGCTCTGAAAGGCTCTTCAGCTATCCAGAGAAGATCGACAGCATGATCATCCAGGTAGATGCTGAACCCTGTACATGCTGGTAATGCCATTTATGAGTGCTGGTGCATAGAGTTCTCTGTGGAAATCAATATAGACCCCAGGAAATTTGGTGAATAACCTCAGAACTGGTTTTGCCTATTTCTAGCATGTGTTTCTGAAACAGACACAATTCTCCTGGGAAAGGAATGCACATATACAGCAAAACTCCATGGTTTCTCCCCCCCCCCACACACACACACACTTTAAGAAAGCCACAATGGATAACTCAAAGAAAATAGAAAACCACTTTAAAAGAAATCCTTCTTCATACTGGAGCTCTACTAACCCTTCCCTGCCTCCTGCCCACCCTGCTTTTATGTTACTTTTTTTTTTCCTGAGGCAACTCTTGCTCCTATTGCCAGTCACTTCTATGCTAGGAGAGCACCATGTAATGTTCCTCAAATGAGAGCTCCATTTCCAAAATCACAACGTGAAATTGTTTTTCTCACCTCTGTTTTACACACCATATCTCCTATAAAACCTTTACCACTGAGGATCACTAACATAATACAGCAGCACGCCAGCACCTCTCTTCACTGCATTGTTGTTCAATTTCTTTGAATGCTTTCTCCTTAGGCGCACCACCTCAGTTCACTCAGGGGCTTTTCCTCTCTTCTTCCTGACGTTGTTTTCTTCATTGCTTGCCTGCTTCTTCTTGGCCTTGTTTGGTGCTGGGGTGACGACGTTGACTGAAAAATAGCTAAACCAGAGTGTGAGCAATTCTCCGTTTCATAATAGATCTCTCATCTGTGGTTTCACCCTCTGTATCTGCGATTTCAGTTTTCAGAAAGCCTAGAGATGAATAAGAAGCAATAGTTTTCCACTAACTGATGCAGGCACAAAAGTAAAAGGAAGAATTTCATTGTACACCCGTTACTCTTAACATTATGTTTTTAGTTGCTCAATGAGGAATAATTACAAGGGGCTCTGTTTGATATAGGTATACTGATGGATAGCCTGCTAGGAAGATTGGGGGAGGAATTAGTGGCGAATTTCATAATTAGCCAGCTCGCTGGTCAAAACTCATCATCCATTAATAATGCTCGCCTTTTTAATGAGCCTGGGCTGGTAGTTTATGAATTGTTTTTTAAGTTTAGAATTGATTGCGAGCTTCTGAGCATGCACAATTTGTATCTAAACAATGCCGTTTCTGCGCATGCGCTGTATTGGTTGGATTAGAGGGAGCACTTCTGAAGGCGCCACATGCTCTGCAGGTTTACCTCAGGATCACTTGCAGTAGAGCATTTAGTGTTGTGCCTCCCCACCCTCTGGAACACTTTACCAATAGATATGAGACAGGCCCCACAGTTCTGATGTTCAAACATGTGTGTTTTTATTGCTGATTAATTGTATTGTGTTGTTTTAATTGTTATATTTATAGTTGTTTTTATGCCATGGTATTTTATGTTCACCAGTTTGATACTTTGGTGGAAAGTTGTATATAAATCATCATTATCATCCCTTTCTTTGCCTAATCTAGTGCTGCTTCCTCCTCGCTGCTGCCGCTGCCGCCACTCTGGATCCATGAAAAGGAAGAGGATTTGGCAGCCCCACCCCACACAAAAGTTTTAGTTGTCCTACTGTCTCCTCAGCAGCTTCCCTTGTCATCATCGCCGCCACTGGAGGTTTGGCTCCAACGAGGCAGTACGTGATTCCAAGCTACACTACAGCTCCCAAGATGCACGTTGATAGCATGCATGTGCAGAAGTTCATTTACACAGAATGAGAGTTCGCTTTGAGTGAGAACTCTTGTCTGAACTTACATAGGTGACTTGATTATTGTCCGAGTAAATAATGAACTCACTTGAGGTAAGTTCACCCATCACTAGGAGAAATTTGCTTGGTTCACATATTAATAGGAACCAACCTAATTCTCTCTTCCAGAACTGATACAAGAACCAAAACACAATAATTCTTCAGTTTTCATGCGCGTCTCTGAATTTTGGGATACAGCTCTGATAAAAAATGCATACCAAAATGTGTACATTAGTGAAAATTGTGTACAAAAATGTGTACGCATTTTCATGAGTACTTTGGGGGGAAAATGATGTGCAACCAGGACAGATTGAACTTGTGGATGGAAAAATGTGAACATTATACTAAGCAAAACAGACAAATTTGTACATCACTGCTCCTAGGGGCCCTTAACAGAAAGGACTCTAGGTCATTTCTTACATATTTTAAAATTGGAAGTGAGGCCACCAGTAGTGGTGCATTTCGTACCTGTTGGGGGGGCTCGTATCGCCTCACCTCGGCGAGTAGGCCCTCCCGATCCTCCGTGGCGCGGAGGACCTCTCCGGCCTCTCCGCGCTGCTTGGGCAGCCGCGCCACTCACGCAGGCTCCTGTCGTGTCACTTCCGGCTGGCTGGAAGTGACGCGACGGGCCCTGCGCCGACGCGGCTGAACCCTGCGCC
This sequence comes from Shinisaurus crocodilurus, assembly GCA_021292165.1. NCBI lineage: Eukaryota > Metazoa > Chordata > Lepidosauria > Squamata > Shinisauridae > Shinisaurus > Shinisaurus crocodilurus. The sequence goes on along the minus strand of CM037878.1, from coordinate 146,395,633 downwards.
AACACGGCTGAACCCTGCGCCACGGTTTTGGTGCAGACTGTTTTAAGCCCCGTTGCCCTGGTTTCTACGCCAAAACCGCGGTGCAGGGTTCAGCCTCGTCAGCAGGGCCCATCGCGTCACAGCTGGAAATGACGCACCAGGAGCCCGCACGGGCAGTGCGGCACGGTGGACCGAGTGGCGGACTGAGCGGGCGGCAAGGTAGGCCTGCGAATTGCTGTGCATATCGGGGGGCTGCGAGTGGGGCCAATTTCTGCTCACTCCAGCCCACCCGATATTCACGGTGACATCCCTAGCAGCTGGCAATGCTGCACTCCATCCTGAGAACTGCACCGTTCCCCCCTCAGTAACGTGGGCCCCATATTGTTGCTCAGAGGCATATTGTTTAGAATCAGAATGTACAGCATTCCCTCCCTCTCGCTCTAGCTTTCTATTAAACTTCCTTTCAATTGACCAGGTGTTTAAATGAGGATGAGGAAGAGAACTTTAAGAAGTGTAAAAGGGGGTGAAAGAAATTTGATTTTGCTGGTTTGAGAGAAGCTGGTCCCTTTGTTAGTTTAACCCATTTATAGCCTTTCTTTCTTTCTTTCTTCTTTCTTTCTTTCAAACTTTCAAGGTGAGCTGCAACATATTTTAAAACAAACAATATCATATTTTGAACCCCCATATTAGAAGACAAGGGCACAGCAGATCAAGCAGAGAATTCAGTGGGTCAGCAGAATAACTTCAGCCCAGCAGACCAAATGCCTGCCCCAAAAGGAAAGTCTTTACCAAATGGTGAAAGGCCATTGGGGATGCCATGATGATCTTCTTTCTCTTGTGCCTTCTGAATAGAAGATTGCCACCTTTATTTATAGCTTTGCTTCTGTGGTTTTAACAGCAGCATGACATGGAGAAATTTGGGCCTTTAACCCACTGGTCCTGATCCAGATCACCCCCCCCCCATCGCTCCAATTTATAATGTTCCAAATGATAGTGATCTATCCTAAATGTGGAGGGTATAAATTCAATAATTTTTATTTTTTTATTTTTTTATTATATTTATATCCTGCTTTTTTTCCTGCAAGGATCTCAAGGCGGCTTATATAATCCTCCTCTCCATTTTATTCTCACAATGGCCCTGTAAGGTAGGTTAGGCTGAGAGTCAGTGACTGGCCCAAAGTCACCCAGTGAGCTTCATGGCCAAGTGGGGACAAGAACCCAGGTCTCCTGAGTCCTAGTCCAACACTCTCACCACTAAACCATGCTGGCTCTTGTGGAATTATGAACCTTGTCTTGAGATCACTAGGTGTCCTGAAAAAACTAAATGGCAGCTACGTTAAAAATAAGATTTTGGGGCAGTATCCAATGATGTCATTCTGAAAATGATATTGTGCTAGTGGAAACTAGGTTCTGAGCTATGCACAAGGGAGGAATCCAACTAAGTTCCATTTGTGCAACCGCTTCTGCAACTGCTTTCAGGAGAATGGGTCAGGTTCTCCATGAGCACATGCACTGCTAATGAATGCACAAGTGCTTGCACAACTGAAAGATCTGGCAGAGCTCCGCTAGCAGTATTTGAGTTTGTGGAAAGACACTGCTGGATACTGCCTGACGTTATTATACTTATTCAGTCATTGCACTAACTTCTTTAAACCTAATGCTGAAATAGGAAGTATGATTTAGAATCATAGAATCATAGAAAAGTAGAGTTGGAAGGGGCCTACAAGGCCATCGAGTCCAACCCCCTGCTCAATGCAGGAATCCAGGTCAAAGCATCCCTGACAGATGGTCGTCCAGCTTCACCTTGAATGCTTCCAGAGTGGGAGAGCTCACCACGTCCCTAGGTAATTGGTTCCATTGTCTTATTGCTCTAACAGTCAGGAATTTTTTCCTGATGTTCAGGTGGAATCTGGGTTCCTGTAACTTGAGCCCATTATTCCGTGTCCTGCAAACTGGGAGGATCGAGAAGAGATCCTGACTCTCCTCTGTGTGACATCCCTTCAAGTACTGGAAGAGTGTGATCATTTCTCCCCTCAGTCTCCTCTTCTGAAGGCTAAACATGCCCAGTTCTTTCAGTCTCTCCTCATAGGGCCTTGTTTCCAGTCCCTTTTAGAGATGTACTTCGTGCCCTACTGGGCCCAAAGTTCTCCGCGGCTCGGACTTCCGTGGTGGCGGCGGCCCGATCTCGCTCTTCAGAGCGGCGCGGAGCTTTCTCCGCGCCGCTCGAGCCGCTCGAGCCGCTCGAGCCGCCGCTGCCACCAGAGGACCCCCCAGCCCTCCCCGCTGCTGCTGCCGGAGAACCCCCAGCCCCCCCCACTGTCATCGTACCTGGTCCTGCGCTCCGCCGCCTCCGCGCTGCCTCCGCCGCCCCGCCTGCGCTCCGGAGCCCCGCCTGCGCACTGTTTTGGCACGGGGAACCATGGCAACAGGGCTTAAACAGCCCTGTTGCCATGGTTCCCCCCACCAAAACAGAGCACAGAGTCCCGTCGCGTCACTTCCTCCACGCCGGAAGTGACGCGATGGGACCCAGCGGACAGGGAAGCAGGCTCTCCGCTCTGCGGAGAGCTTCTGGTAAGTCCACGTGGGTGGCTGAGAATCTCGGCGGACACGAGCAGGCCCAGTTCGGGCCTCGCTCGTGTCCGCCGAGATTCTCGGCCACAAAACCCTTTACAATCAAAAGATGGCACCAAACTCTTAAAAGACAAAGAGTCTATTGCACTGTGTTGGAAAGAGCATCATTATGACCTTTTAAATCGTAAATCTAAGGTGGATAATGAGATTTTTTCGCAAATCCCCCAAAAACAAATTAGAGAGCAATACTCCCCACTTTGGATGAAGTTATAAAAGCCATTAATCAAATGAAGAATAACAAAGCTAGTGGACCAGATGGGATTCCTGCTGAAATCTTTAAAGAAGCCCCCCCCCGAACTTGTACAACATCTTCATAAACTCATCGAAAAAATCTGGATAAGAGAAGAGATCCCAGAAGACTTCAGGGATGCCATAATTATCACCATCTTTAAGAAGGGTGATAGAACAGACTGTGGAAACTATCGGGGCATTTCTCTCTTAGCTACCGCAGGTAAAATATTTGCTAGGATTCTCGCAAACCATCTTCTATCTATTTCAGAAGAGATCCTCCCTGAAACTCAATATGGTTTCCGCCCCTCTAGAGGGACAGTAGACATGATTTTTACTGCACGTCAGCTCCAAGAAAAATGCCGGGAGCAAAATCAACCCCTTTATATGGCATTTATTGATCTTGCTAAGGCCTTTGATACTGTAGACTGAACGGCTCTCTGGACTATCCTTATGAAAACTGGATGCCCCAATAAATTTGTGAATATCTTGTGACTTCTCCATGACAACATGACGGCAACGGTTTTGGACAACAATGGCTCTCATGGTGCTCCATTTAAAGTGGGATCAGGTGTTAAACAGGGATGTGTTATCGCCCCAACATTATTTGCCTATTTTCATCGCCATGGTTTTACATCTTGTCGAGGGGAAACTTCCCACTGGTGTGGGAATTATATATCGAACAGATGTTAAGCTTTTTAATCTCAGCAGGCTGAAAGCAAAAAGTAAGGTAATTACAACCTCTGTTGTGGAACTTCAGTATGCTGATGATAATGTTGTCTCCGCACATTCAGAGGATGATCTCCAAACTATCCTAAATGCTTTTGCAGAAGCATACGAAAAACTTGGTCTCTCACTTAACATCAAAAAACCCAAAGTGCTTCATCAGGAAGTGCAAGCTAACCCTTCGGTGATGCCATCTATCCAGCTTGGCGGGACAATACTGGAAAATGTCGATCATTTTCCCTATCTTGGCAGCTATCTTTCTGCTACAGCTAACATCGACAGTGAAATCCAGCATCATTTGAGCTCCGCAAGTGCTGCGTTTTCTCGAATGAAACATAGAGTGTTCGAGGATCGGGATATTTGTAAGAAGACCAAAACACTGGTTTATGAAGCCATTGTATTGCCAACCTTATTGTATGCCTGCGAAACATGGACTTTCTATAAACGTCACTTCAACCTCCTTGAAAGATTTCATCAACGTTGCCTCCGGAAAATCCTGCAAATTACTTGGGAAGATAGGAGAAAAAATGTCAGTGTACTGGAAGAAGCAAAGACTACTAGCGTTGAAAAAATGATCCTTCAACGCCAACTTCAGTGGACCGGTCATGTTGTTCGAATGTCTGACTGCTGTCTCCCAAAGCAGCTACTTTACTCCCAACTCAAGGATGGAAAGCGGAATATCGGTGGTCAATATAAGAGGTTTAAAGATGTTCATAAGGCTAATCTAAAAAAATGCAATATAAACATCGAAAACTGGGAAGCTCTGGCCCATGAACGATCTAACTGGAGGTTGGCCTTTCACAAAGGTTCTATGGACTTTGAAGAAGCCCGAGTGCAAGGTGAAAGGGAGAAACGTACTAGGCTAAAAGCACGTCAAACGAATGCTTTACAGGACCATCTTCCAGCTGGTAACCTGTGTCCTCACTGTGGGAAGCTGTGTGGATCTAGAATTGGCCTCCACAGTCACTTGCGGACCCATCGCTGGAGTCTACACAGTTTTCTTTAGAGTTTCCTCCTTTTAAGATTTCCTTTTTGTAATTTTTTTCCCCTTTAAATCCTGGAAGACAATCTTACTCGGTCACGAGTGATCACCTGATGATGATGATGATGATGATGATGATGATGATGATGATGATATATGATGATGATGATCCTTCTTAAAGTGTGGTGCCCAGAACTGGACGCAGTACTCAAGATGAGGCCTAACCGGTGCTGAGTAAAGGGGAATTATCACTTCCCGTGATTTGGAAGCTATACTTCTATTAATGCAGCCCAAAATAGCATTTGCCTTCGTTGCAGCCACATCACATTCCTGGCTCATTATCAGTTTGTGATCTACCACAATAGTAGTATTGTTGAGCCAAGTGTCCCCCATTCTGTAACTCTGCATTTGGTTTCCTCTCCCTAGGTGCAGCACTTGGCATTTATCCCTATTTATTTATTTATTTATTATATTTATACCCCGCCTTTTTTCCTCTATTAAATTTCATTTTGTTGTTTTCGGCCCAGCACTCCAGCCTATCGAGATCGCTTTGAATTTTGTTTCTGTCTTCCAGAGTATTAGCTGTTCCACCCAACTTTGTGTCGTCTGCAGATTTGATAAGCATTCCCTGCACCTCCTCATCCAAGTCATTAATAAAAATGTTGAAGTGCACTGGGCCCAAGACCGAGCCTTGTAGTACCCCACTCGTTACCTCTCCCCAGTTTGAGAAGGAACCATTGATAAGCACTCTTTGAGTCCGATTCTGTAGCCAATTCTGGATCCACCTGATAGTTGTTCAATCCAGCCCACTTTTAGCTAGCTTGCTAATCAGGATATCATGAGGCACTTTGTTGAAAGCTTTGCTGAAGTCCAGATATATTACGTCCACAGCATTCCCACAGTCCATAAGGGAGGTTACCTGATCAAAAAATGAGATCAGATTAGTCTGGCAGGATTTGTTCTTGACAAATCCATGGTGGCTTCCACTAATCATTGCATTGTTTTCAAGGTGCTTGCAGACTGACTTCTTTATAATCTGCTCCAAAATTTTCCCAGGGATTGATGTCAGACTGACTGGTCTATAGTTCCCAGGTTCCTCCTTCTTGCCCTTTTTGAAGATAGGAACAACATTTGCCCTCCTCCAGTCACACTTCACCTGTCTTCCATGATTTCTCAAAGATAATAGACAGTGGTTCTGAGAGTTCTTCTGCCAGTTCCTTTATTACTCTAGGATGCAGCTCGTCAGGCCCTGGCGATTTATTATTTATTTCAATGATTGTCACATTTCAGAAAAGAAAAGGTGATGTAACTCATGAAGTTCACCTGCATTCAAGGCTCCACCTTCTAATTTGTAAGTATACACACCTGCCTGTGTGAGTAGGATAAAGTGGAATAATGCAGTTTCCTAGGATATATTTATGGGTTATTAATAATATATTAAAATCATGATTATGCCTCCATGTAATATAAATATATTATTATGCCTCCATGTATGAGGTGAAGTGCCAGATGACTGGAGGAGGGCAAATGTTCCCATCTTCAAAAAGGGCAAGAAGGAAGAACCTGGGAACTATAGGCCAGTCAGTCTGACATCAATCCCTGGGAAAATTTTCGAGCAGATTATAAAGAAGTCAGTCTGCAAGCACCTTGAAAACAATGCAGGGATTACTAGAAGCCAGCATGGATTTGTCAAGAACAAATCCTGCCAGACTAATCTGATCTCATTTTTTGATCGGGTAACCTCCCTTGTGGACTGTGGGAATGCTGTGGACATCATATATCTGGACTTCAGCAAAGCTTTCAACAAAGTGCCTCATGATATCCTGATTAGCAAGCTAGCTAAAAGTGGGCTAGATGAAACAACTATCAGGTGGATCCACAATTGGCTACAGAATCGGACTCAAAGAGTGCTTATCAATGGTTCCTTCTCAAACTGGGGAGAGGTAACGAGCGGGGTACCCCAGGGCTCGGTCCTGGGCCCAGTGCTCTTCAACATTTTTATTAATGACTTGGATCAGGAGGTACAGGGAATGCTTATCAAATTTGCAGATGACACAAAGTTGGGTGGAACAGCTAATACTCTGGAATACAGAAACAAAATTCAAAGTGACCTCGATAGGCTGGAGTGCTGGGCCAAAAACAACAGAATGAAATTTAATAGGGATAAATGCCAAGTGCTGCACCTAGGGAGAGGAAACCAAATGCAGAGTTACAGAATGGGGGACACTTGGCTCAACAATACTACAAGTGAGAAGGATCTTGGAATTTGGTAGAGATCACAAACTGAATATGAGCCAGCAATGCGCTGTGGCTGCAAAGAAGGCAAATGCTATTTTGGGCTGCATTAATAGAAGTATAGCTTCCAAACAGGACCGGTGCAGGGCAGTTTGGCGCCCCAGGCGAAAAAATATTTAGCGCCCCCCCCTCTCCAAAGCAGGAAAAAAAAAAAAACCTGCGCCGCCACCACCAACCTACCTTCCCCCCCGCCCTAGCGGCGGCGGCGGCAGCGGCGGCGGCTGCTGCTGCTGCTGCTGCTGCTGCTGCTGCTGCCTCCTCCTCCTCCACCTGAAGCGACGCGACGGGACCCCCGCACTGTTTTTTGCCGGGGGAAACCATGGCAACAGGGCTGTTTAAGCCCTTCTGCCCTGGTTCCTCCCGCCAAAACAACGCGGGCGGGGCTCCGGAAGCGACGCGACGAAGGTAGGTGACGGGGGGTTGGGGGGGTGACGGGGGTGGCGATGGCGGTGGGAGGCGCAGCGGCAGCGAGCGGGTGGGTGGGGGGAGGCGCAGCGGCGAGCGAGCGGGCAGGCGGGGGGAGGCGCGGCGGCGGTGGCGGCAGGCAGGAGGGTGGGGAGGCGGAGGCCTGGCGGGGGCGGCGCAGCGGCAGCGAAGAGGAGCGCAGCGTTTCCACGCCCTCTTCAGCCGCGCGCCCTAGGCAACCGCCTAGTTGGCCTAGCGGTAGCGCCGGCCCTGCTTCCAAATCGCGGGAAGTGATAATTCCCCTTTACTCGGCACTGGTCAGGCCTCATCTTGAGTACTGCGTCCAGTTCTGGGCACCACACTTTAAGAAGGACATAGACAAACTGGAGAGGGTTCAGAGGCGGGCAACAAGGATGATAAAGGGACTGGAAACAAGGCCCCATGAGGAGAGACTAAAAGAACTGGGCATGTTTAGCCTTCAGAAGAGGAGACTGAGGGGAGATATGATCGCACTCTTCCAGTACTTGAAGGGATGTCACACAGAGGAGGGCCAGGATCTCGTCTCGATCATCCCAGTTTGCAGGACACGGAATAATGGGCTCAAGTTACAGGAACCTAGATTCCACCTAAACATCAGGAAAAAATTCCTGACTGTTAGAGCAATAAGACAATGGAATCAACTACCTAGGGAGGTGGTGGGCTCTCCCAGTCTGGAGGCATTCAAGGTGCAGCTGGACAATCATCTGTCAGGGATGCTTTGACCTGGATTCCTGCACTGAGCAGGGGGTTGGACTCGATGGCCTTGTAGGCCCCTTCCAACTCTACTTTTCTATGATTCTATGATTCTATGATGCCTATTTTTAGCCTCAGGACTAGCAACCATTTAAAAATAGTAACATATTAAAATGAAAGGAAATACATAAACAATTAAAATGCCCCCATACCTTCCTCTACACTTCTTTCACTGTGACCCATTCAATCAGCAGATGAATTGTCATTCTGACTATTTAGAGGCACATTCTAGGATTCCAGCTTGGGGGGGTATACATTACAGTATGGAGCCATTAACTTCCATTTTGCAGCTTGAAAAGGATGGGAAAAAATAAACCTCACAAGCTTAAAATCCTTTGTTATAATGCCAGGAATGCTGCTGTGCATCTTCATGCATTGCAGGCTATCATTTGGTGGTGATGTACCCCTATCATAATAATGACTCAATTGTTGAACATCATAATCATGTGCACCCCTGATGAGAGATGTAGCAGCAGTCACAATCACGAGCTGCAGAAAGAAACAGTAATGTGCCTTGCTTAGCTTTGTAATAGCTTGAATGGAAAGTCCAAAAGAGATGAATCTCATGTTAGATTTTTTTCCTTAAATGGCTCTTAAACAAATTGCATGGCTTGATTTCTTGGATCCTATGTCAGTTTCACAATGGGGAGCATCTTGTGCGATTCAGATGATGTTCCTTTTAACTTATGGAGCAGTAACTGAGATCCTACCTCACTATAAGATATATGCCCAAATGAAATGTGTCAGAAATAGCTCCCAATAACAAATAGGGTTGGACTGTGTCCTGAACGTTCTCATTCCAATATAAAGTATAAAAAGCTCTATTTCTCTATAAAACAATTAACTGTTTTCTAACGGTTATTGTATGGATTAACTTTGTCATAAAGGCCATGTCCCAAACCTTATATACCAGTCATCTATTAGAGGTGAATTGACGCTCTTCCATCTGTGACTGATTGCTATGCATGCTGCCATCAACAAATGAGTCATCATTTCCATATCCTCTAGTGCCAGTACTAATGGGTCTATAAGGAAGCTCATAGATAAAATCTTTCTAACCTCATCTCTTACCATTATCCAAAAGCTTATAATTTGGGGACAGGACCAAAAAACCATGAAATATATTTCCTCCATTAGTGCCACACATCCAACATTTATCCTTTATTGCATATAAATTTTTACTGGGCCTGGATGAATACCATCTTCTTCACATTTTTTTTTTTTTAATTTGATCCAAATATTTGGCGATGGTCACACTAGTCCTTTGGGGAGACATAGAATTTATGCAACATCTTTTACTTAGTCCATAGATTTTAATGCACTTCTCCCCTTCTATCTTTGCTACAAGGACACGGAGATCTAGAGCTTTTCTACACAACACATTTATTGTGCACTAGTCATTCCTTAATCATGGTTGTCTATGTGGTTTTAGACAACAGCGTGATCCTCCAGTTTCACTTCTATTTTTTTAAGAGCACTTTCCCGGGGGCGTGTTAGAGCAGGAAAAATGCAGTATTATTTCTGAAAGCGAAAGAAAAGGTATTTTCCTACTTGTGTTCCACTATTCCGCTATAGGGTTCCTTGCAGGAAAATATAATATATTTTTATATTATATAAATATAATAAATAAATAAATAAATAAATAAAATAGCACAGTGTCACCTAGAGGTTATGTAGTGGAAAAGCAGGAAAGGAAAAGCTCTTCGCATAGAGTTCAGACCTCAATTCTGCAACACTGAAAGGAGATACAGCAATTAACAGCCTCCTATAGAAAAGTTGATATGCATGATAACAATCACAAGATAACAACAGCATCATCACGTGATTATCAGAATGTGTGACATCCATCACATATTACCTAGCTTCACTTCAAACATAATACATTGAAGCTGCAATCCTATACCTACTTATTATCCGTAAGGGGGACTTTAATCGGACGTACTTCTGAATATATATGCACTGAGACTGCACTCTCAGCTATATATCATCAAGAGATGGTTTACACCTGGGCTACTTTTGCCTCTGGAATGCTGAGGTGAAGCCAAAATAGCATTCCAAAAAGCAAACTTGCAGTGGTTCCTACTCAGGCAAAATCTGAGATATATTTTGGTGGAAGCCAAAATAGCTTCAGTAAGACTGGCAAAAATTATTTATTTATTTATTATATTTATTCCCTGCCTTTTTTCCTTCAAGGAACCCAAGGCGGCTTACATAATCCTCCTCCTCCTCCTCTCCATTTTATCCTCACAACAACCCTGTGAGGTAGGTGAGGCTGAGAGTCAGTGACTGGCCCAAAGTCACCCAGTGAGTTTCATGGCCGAGCGGGGACTAGAACCCGGATCTCCCGAGTCCCAGTCCAACACTCTCACCACTATGCCACACTGGCTCTTGGTTTGTGTGTTACATATCTCTATTCATAGCCTCATGTGTGGACTCTACACACACATGCTACTATGATACCACTTGGCAGTTCCCTTTTCCTGTTTGCTGTGCAGCTTCTTAGAGAATATCATCAGCTCTTTTTCTCTGTTTTCATTATTTTTTTTCCATGACTACATTTACATTTTTTTGTTTACACTAATCAAGGTGAATTCAAGATCATCCTTTTCAGAGCTGAGACTAAATACAGACAACTCTGCCGCATAATTGTGTGTGTGTGTGTGTGTGTGTGTGTGCGCGCGTGCGTGGGTGTGCTTTTTTAAAAATTCAAGACCCTTCCTGGAAGAAAGAGACAGACACCAACTTAGACACATCATAAAATAAATTATGCAAAACACGCAAAATACCAAGAATTGTGCAACTTGCGTAAATTTGCACAATTTGTATAAATTTACACAAATTGCTCAAATAGCACGACTTGCACAAATTTCCTTAGTGTTTTTTAAAAATGCATAAGCCATGGCCTCTTAGAGATGGAAGTCCGTGGAAACGCCCCCAACTTGGCCTGCATCTGATCATTGGATCGGAAGCAGGCAGGAAGCCCACTGAGCTCAAATGAGCCGGCATTCCCAGTGTCAGCACATCCCTAAAAAGAAGAGAAGCAGCAGCAGCTGGCAACAATCCTGCTAAGGAGGAGGTAGACTAACTGAAGGAGTGGCCCCATTGAGGGTTTCTTGCCCACACATCCTCCAAAACATGGAGCCAGCACTGAGCTACCCACATGGCTGCATGAAACCCACCTAAGATCTAGTTTATCTGCCCTGAATACTGGAAGTCAAGGTGTTATGAAACAGGTGTGGCATTGCTATTGGTGATAGTGATTAAATGGAGTGTGTGAAATCAGAAGGGCTATTTCAGGGTGCGTGAAAGTTCCTGGGAGCATCTAGCATTTTGTGACTATGGTGCAGACAGCTTTTTTTTTTTTTTTTTTTAATTCATTTCATTCAAGAAAAAAAAGAAAAGTCTTGCCTCTGCCGCGAGGGGCAGCGGAGCTCCTTGAAGTGCCTGCCTGCCAGGGGTCATTGTCCTCTCCCCAGAATGATGCTATATCACACAGTCATTCTAGGATATTCTGAAGGGGTATGTGATGTGTTCTGGAAGGCAGCCGCCACCCAGTGTAGAGGCAGTAAAAGCAAATTAACAAATGTAAGTACATTAAAATAGAGTACAAGAGCAACTGCTACTGCTTTAAAATTGTTAGCAGCCCCAAAATTTTCAACAACTTTTGTGCTCCGTGCAAAAATAACTGAAATCCCCCCACACACAATTCACTACCTTCAAATGGGCCAATGAATGCTGGAGTAATTTTTGTTCAGCATTACTTGGGGATGTTTTGAATTGTTCTGCTAGAAGTTACTTATCTCTTGGCATATGTATCATAAATTGTTCCCACCTGGGACACTTAGTGCCCCCCTCACACACACATTGTTAGGGGGGGACCCAGGATTTTTAATTTGTGACATTACAGCTTCTATCTGAAGAATGAAAGTTTTGTTGTTGTTGTTGTTGTTTTTAGAATCAGGACATTTGTGGCTTTAAAAAGAATCACTGGCAGCAAAGTGAAAGTGTTCCAAACTTTATTTCTTTTATTATTTATTTATTGCATTTACTGTATATACCACCTTCCTGTAACCAACCAAGGCAGTTTACAAGAATTCAAAATACAAGAATAACAAAGAAATACAAACATAAGAAAACATTAAAAGCAATCTTAAAACGCATAACAATTTAAAAAGCTAGATTTTAAAAATGCATCCGACCCAAACCCCCTTCCAGAATGCAGAGAAATACCTTCATACTTCGTTCCTGTTGCCCAGTCTTGAAAGTCCAGAGGTCCACGTAAGATACCAGTGTAGTAGACGGGACCCCTCCTCCAAACCTCACACCCTTAAGTACTTCACTCTCACCAAGTGCCCCCTTGTATTGGTCACTTCAGACTTTAAGCTGCGTTAGCCGATTATATGTCTTAGGTCTTATATGTAGCTCTTCACCCACGTTTGTCTTTATTAAGAGCAGTTTGTAGGGGTGTAGCCGAGTAGCCCGGCAGACACGAGTGAGGCCCGAACTGGGCCTGCTCGTGTCCGCACGGGCTCTCTGCCACCCCCGCGGGCTTACCTGCAGGCTCTCCGGCTCAGCGGAGAGCCTACCTCCCCGCCCGCTGGTCCCGTCGCGTCACTTCCGGCACGGAGGAAGTGACGGGACGGGACCATGCTCCCTCGCGCTGGACCCCCGCGCTCTGTTTTTGGTGGGGGAAACCAGGGCAACAGGGCTGTTTAAGCCCTGTTGTCCTGGTTCCCCCCGCCAAAACAGAGCACGGGCGGGGGTCCAGCGCGCCGCAGCAGTGGCTCCGGCGACAGCGGAGGTGGCGCACAAGACAAGGTAGGCTGCAGGGGGTGGGGGGTGGCAGAGGGGGTCCAACAGCGGCGGTGGTCCAGCAGCGGCAGCAGTCCGGCAGTGGCGGGGGGTGGGTGGGTCCAACGGCGGCGGCGGCGGCTCTGAAGAGTGAGATCGGGCGCCACAGAGGGCTGAGCCCCGAGCCCGGAGTGAGCCCCGAGCCTGCTGAAGGCTCGGTCCCACCACTAGTTTTGTTTTATTTGATTACAGTAATACCTTGGATTGCGAGCATAATTTGTTCCGGAACCGTGCTTGTAATCCAAAACACTCTTATATCAAAGTGAGTCTCTGGCGGGCATGAGCGGGGCCGATTTTGGCCTGCTACGCCCGCTCGAGGTGAGCGGTTACATCCCTACCTTGTCTTGCAAGACCTTGCTTGTTTATCAAGTCAAAAAAATTTAAAACAATTTGTTTGTCTTGCAAAACACTCTCAGACCAAGTTACTTGCAATCCAAGGTATTACTGTACTTGAAGACTTGAAGTAGGGTGCCCCTCCGTTAATTCACTTCTTGCTTTCCTGTCCACCAGTCAGACTGGAGAATTAGAACTTTGAATAAAAAGATTGATTTATTCTAACAAAGTCACTAAACTGATATTCAACTCAGGCACAGATAACTTGGATTTTCAACAGTTATGTTCAAACTTGTTCTTTGCTTAAATTCAGGTTAAAGGTAGGCAGATGTTATACAGTGCTCTTTGTATCAACTTGGCTTGGTTACTTGAAGTTACAGTATCAGACCAGGGAACTTAACTGTGTCCCTCTCAGTAGTCCAGAGCTTCACCTTCACCTTCTTCTTTGTTTGTTTGTTTGTTTGTTTATTATATTTATACCCCGCCTTTTTTCCTGAAAGAAGGTCCTTCACTCCCTAAGCGGAAACTCCTGTGAACTGTTCTCTACTAACACCTTCACGTTTGCTTTCTCACAACTTAGTTACTAGATTTCCTGTCTGAACTCTTTTTCTTCGGCACCACCTTTCCCTACCTACTCTATTAACCTCCCACTGCCTCTCTCACCCCACTCTCTCTTCCCAACTGACAACCGACTCCCCCTTAACTGCCAACTCCCTGGGGTTCTATGCTCTCTGCTTCAACCAATCAGAGCCTCTGGAATGTTCAGGTTGGCCCTCCCCGGGCTTCTGCCTGTCACTCCGCCACAACCAGCAGCAGGGAAGGAATGATGTGTGACCTTACAGATGACCACTTGAAGAACACTAGTTACAGGTAAGTAGTTGCCTTTCTTCTTCAGAGTGTCTGTGCAATCCAACAATTAAGTGACTGGTAACCTAGCACACCTGAAACATTTAGCATACTAAATCATCACTGAAAGACTTTGACGAACAGCCCTTCCAAATCTGGCATCAGAACAAGCTTTCATATCCAGGGTATAAGGCTTAACAAACATGGACAAAACAGCCCACATTGTCAGCATTACAAAGTCCCAACAAGGTAACAGCCCTGAAGTATTCTGAGGAAGTAGCAATCCTTCTAGCACAGCCTTCCCCAACCTTTCTTCATCTTACCCATTCAGCTCTTCCCGTCCACGACTCCCAGTGATTCAGGATACACTGTTGAAGAGCACCATCATTCTCAGGTCATCCCCTCCCCCAAAATCCCTTTATGCCGCAACCTTATATAGAATTACCTGGGAGTAAGTCCTATTGAACTCAATGAGTAGACATGTATCGGATTGCATTGTAAGCTATTTTTACAGCGAGTGTGGCAAGAAGTTTAAAGGGGGCAAGTGGTAAGTTTTGGAAGTCATTATTTATGACTAGGCAACACCTTCTGAACTTGAAAATAACCATTCTTATTTAACATGTTTTTGCTGCTGATGCTAACACTAAATTCTCAGCAACATTTGGGCTTCACAACAGGCTTATAGTAGTTGCTGTTGGTTATGAGGAAATCACTGATTTGTTTGAAGTCCCACTTGGAGATGGGGCAGCCACACTTGGTGAGGGAGGCTGGCTAGAATCTTGGTTTCCTGTCACAGGCATTAGAAATGTATCTCAGAAATAACTTTACCATATCATGATGGGGAAAGGGGGCGGGGAGAGGATTCTATTTAGTAGAATTCTTAATAAAGACAATAAATCTTAAAAATTACTGCTTCAAGTTGGTGTGTATAATAAGGTACACATATAGCTTCTGGCAAAGTTTCCAAGTAAGTGTTAGCACCCAGAAGCCAACTTTGTTCTTGCTTCTTTATCAAATGTTTATTTTGTCAGTCCTCGGTAAATTCTAAATTATTGATTTGCAAGCTGCTGAAATTCACCCTGAAGAAAATAAAAGGATGAAAGAATTGGAATTGTAAATATTTCCATTAAATAATTGTACATTGTTTTAATGCAGAAGTTTAATGCATAGGTATAGCATCTATGCAATACATGGAAATGCATTCCTCATTACTTCTCTCTGACAATAAATAATGTAGGGAATAAATAATTAATCTACATCAAGTAGTTTGTTCTAAAACTATTTCCTTTGATTGGAATTTTTAAAGAGAGTTGTGAAATTTTCCTGATTCTGTCTTCTTGACGCTGTTGCTGGCCTTGTTGAATTCTCTTCTCTCCTCCCCTCCTTGAAGCAGATTCAGATCTGAAATTGTAACATTCTTTTGAGAATGATCCAGACAGAATTAAACTTTTTTTTAACTCTTGTGAATTCTATGAGATATATTTAATTACTTTTTATATCTTTATGTTTTTAAAATATTATTAGTTACTTTTTAGGGCTACACTGTCACAAAACAATGCTCAATTAAGAGGAGACCAAGAAGCCAACCAACTGCACAAGCCAAGAAACAAAGATAAAACTTGACACATTAGCAAACATACAAGATACATTGGGAAACTGCTCTGATACTTAAGTTCCAACCTCAAATTAAAGGCAGCAATGAAGAGGGTCTTCAAGCCTCACCTGAATGCCTGTGAAGAAGGAGCAAAGCACAAGTCAATAGGAGGGGAGTTGCACAGATTTGAGGCCACCACCAAGAAGGCTCTATATCTTATACAAGCCAACCTGGGCAATCTTAATGGTGGGCATATGAGAAGGACCCCTGAAAAAGCAAATCTTAACATGCAGGCAGAATTGTATGGGTAAAGGTGGTCCTTCAAATAAATGGTTCCAAGCCATTTATGGCTTTAAAGGTTAAAAACAGCACTTTGAATTGGGACTGTAAACTTACTGGCAGCTAATGTGGCTGCCACAGAATCAAAGTTACATTTCCAGATGTTCTGAACACCCACCAGCATCCAGGTGGCTGCATTTTGTACTAGCCTCAGCTTCTGGACCTTCTTCAAAGGCAGCCACAGTGTAAAGTGAACAATAGTAGCCCAGTTTGGACGTAGTCAGTGCATGGGTACTGAGGCCAGGACCACCCACTTCAGAAAGGGTTGGAGTTGGCATACAAGGCAGAGCTTATAAAAGGCATTTCTGGCCACAGCTGCTACCTGTGACTCACCAGTCATTGGCAAGTCCAGGAGCAACCCCAGCTGTGCATTTGATCCTTCAAGGTGACTGCAAACCTATTCAAGACCTGTTGGACATAACTCTCCAGACCTGCCAACTTCCCAATCCACAGAACCTCAGTGTTTCCAGCTAAGTTTCAGCTTGTTCTCCCTCATCCATGCCAGTACCCTCATTACCTCCTTTGTATTCTCCAGTGGAAAAGAGGGGTAAAGCTGCATATCATCTGCATATTGGTGACATCTATGCCTAAACCTCTGGATAACTTCTCTCCATGACTTCATGTGATATTAAAGAGCATGGTCTATAAAATAGAGCCCTGTGGCATGGGGTGGTAGCAACAACTGAGAAGCCCTTTTCACACCACACAGCATGGAAATGTGGCGAACTACTTATGGAGGAAGAAAGCAATCCCTCCCTCCAGGGGCAGTTTGCTGTCCTTCTATGTGGTGTGTATGAATGGGGTGAATTGAGTGTTTATGTGAAGGGGGAGAATGGTGTGTGTGTGTGTGTGTGTGTGTGTGTGTGTATGGGGTATGTATGAGTGTCCAGGCAAGCACAGGGTAGCTCTGCTCTACCCACTTTGGGCTGCAGCTCTGCCCACTGCTGTCATGCAGATCTTGACCAATGAGACCCTTGGACCAAAAAAAGTTTCCCATCCCTGCAGTAGGGCAACCAAGTCAGTTTCCATCCTGAAGCCAGGTCAGAACCTGGACTGGAAAGGATCTAAGCAATTTGTTTCCTCCAAAACTACCCGGCATTGAGAGGTCATTGAAATCTATCTTCTGGCATTGAAGTCAAAGGAACTTAAAAGTGCTTGACTTTGGCTGGTTCGTGCCCATTCTTTGTTCATGCATTGCAATTCAAATTGACTGGTTTGGGATGCACACCTCTTCTTCCTATAAGGCATATGTATTGTGTCTACAAGATAATACTTTTATGTTAGCTCAGGATATGGCTGAGCCTCCTGGGAAGTATTTTAAAAGGAGTATGAGAAGGGTACTTTGCTTTTCTCCAACTTGTAGTGATTTTTTTTTCCTTTTAAAAACTCATAAACCACCTCCTGGAGAAGAGGCTTGTGAAAATAGAGGAAATTGGATAAGGATTGGTAATGTTTGTCAGACAATGAGGCGTAAGCCAAATATAAGATTTGTTGTTTTGGAAAATTCAATTTAAAAAATTTAAAAAAAAAAGAAAAAAAAAAAAAGAGAAGAGGCTCATTTTACAATCCTATTTGCCCAGCCAGAATATAAATTATTTGGTGGAGTATAACTCTCTCTACTCCAGTACAATAATACAGATGCTGATACATGGAAATGCAGAGTCTTTGGATTATGGCACCACACGTTTATGGAACTTTCTGGCGAAAGCAGTAAAACTAGAAACACATTTTCACTTAGTTCATAGTTTCCAGCTAGTTTCTGAGGTGTAAGAAAAAGCCTATGAGCCAAAGGTGAGAGGGTGAATATATCCTTATGCCTTATCTGCAAAAGCTGGTATATGTTTCCTGTAATTAGGGCAGAATCTGTAAAAAAAATCTAAAGTGAAGAATGCTTTGTTAGGAGAAAAGGAAATGGACTTCAGCTGCGGAAAAGTTTCTCTTGCTTCAGGTCATGTCATAGTTAAAATCTGCTAACTGGGTATATATATGGCACAGTACAGTAGACAGAAACTCCCTAAACAATCTTCCAGACTCTATTTTATTCCTTTTTACCCAGCATTTATATCCCTCAGACTGAACAAGTTTCCAAACTTTAGTCACTTCCAGGCTTCACTTCCCCACCGTGCTATTTTTTCCCCCTTCTGCTTTGCACACTAGGGTTGCTTTTAATAGGACTTCACCTTTCTGTCTGGGACTCCGTTTCTGCTCATGGAAGGTCTCATATGGCCTCTTGGATTTAATTCAGCAATTAGCCTTAGACTGCCTAGCTGTTGGTTGTCAGGGCAACACACCTTATCCCCAAATGTCAGCACTCAGTGTCTGCTCAGGACAGCAACCTTGGCACAGTCTTTCCATGATGCTATCACTAGCATTTTTTTTACTTTATTGTTCCCTGCTTGTCTATGTGCTAATATGTACTGTGAAGAGAAAGCTTAACTCTTGGCACATGCCTGATGATATCTTGGCACTTAATTGGGCTACATATTAAATGTATTTCTATCCTTTATTTTATACCACTTTCTTAGATACTGCTTTGCTGATAAATTCTGTAAAAACCAGTTAGCAGATTGTTGCAATATTTGTCTTTAAACTAGTCCCCTAGAACTCTACCCTACGTGGCCCCATTTTTATGTTTAGTCAAGCAACTTAACTTTATGTATTATGGATCTATCTTCAACGGAATTGCCACTGAATTCCATCTAAAATGGAAGTCAGGGGAACATTTTAAAACTATGCATTTTCAGTGCAATTGTATTTGTGTTTACTTGGGAATAAGCCCTACTGTGTTCAATAGAGCATTTCCCAAAGTATGTATGCATAGAACTGTGGGCTTAAATTTGAAGCACTTACTAGACATGGTACTGCTTTAATCAGACCGTGATTAAAGCACGGTACTGCTTTAATCAGACTGCTTTAATCAGACCGCTTTCATTCAGGAAGTACTTTATCATATATGCAGCCTTAGACTACAAAACTCATGATGCACAGTGGTTGTGAGTGAAACTCATATACAAGAATGACTATTTATGCATATATATGAGCTTGAGACTACAAAACCCATTATGCAGTGAGAATCTGAGTGAAGCACACATGTGTGAAAGTCTTCAGGAGCTGTAATGGCAATGAACAGGGCCAATACAACAGAACAAGCCAAAGTTCAAAGAGAAATTTGTTTTGAGGTTTTTTTTAATGGGTTTATCATATTTGCACATCACAAACCTTTCAGCAAGCTGAGAGACAGCTGCATACAGAAATCTGCAAACACTGTTTAGCTTTCTGCTGCAGCTTATCTCAAGAAAAATACACACAAAAATGCATATTAGGGGAAAGAGTGTACAAGGTGTATATAATTGGAGGGAAAGTGTGCAGAAATTTGCATTTCAGTATTGCATGTGTAAAGGGGGAAATAACGAGTTACGAGTCGAGACAGTAAGTATGGTATAAATTAGGGCCACATCTATATATAAAAGAAGGTGTCCTGACTGACTGACTCATCAACGCCCAGCACAAACCGTTTAATCTAGGAACGTGAAATTTTGAAGGGACATTGCTTTTATGACGTAGACCCCCACTAAAGAAGGATTTTTGGGAAATTCCATCCCTAAGGGGTGAAAAGAGGGGGCAAAATCACCCCACTCTCATATTTGCAGTTCTGCAAATAGGCCTCACCTCATAATTGCTGCAGGAGCCAACTTGCTGCAGGAGCCAATAGGAACAGTTATGCAAATAGCCCATACGACACTTAGAATGCTCATATGAATTCCTGCAGGGGCCAATAGGGCTGGGTATGCAAATCTCCCCTAGGCCATTTAGAATGTTCTCTGAGGGGGTGAAAAGGGAGGAAAACTTTTTATATGACTGACTGACTGACTGTTGTGTGGGGGGCATTGTCGCATAGGCTCCATCACATTTTGGCGGATCTACCCCAAACTTGGCACGGTCACTCTTCATCACCTGTACACTCCAGGATTAACCTGATTTTTCTTTACGAACAGATATTTCTGTCACAAAAGATTTCTGCTGCCAGCACCCAGCCTAAACGTTACACTTTCAGTCAGAACACTGTATCTTTTCCATACAAGTTTCTTTTAAAAACAATTATACCAAATCTTAAAATCCATGCGAGCGCAGCCGTGGGCAACAGCTAGTTTATTATATAATCAAAATCTGAGAAGGGAAGGAGTGCGGGTCACTAACTATACTGGCCAGTGGCCAGTAGAGGCCTTTTGGGTGACACATCCAGCCCCAAGGGGCGGCGCCTGTAAATCGCCACCCCTCCAGTTTTACACCATCCTGGTGCTGAGAGGCTTTCCCAATGTCAGCACCTCACAGAGCTGCAAAACTCCAAGCGGGCTGCAAGCTGCAAAACTCCAAGCGGGCGAGCGAGGTGAGTCAGCCTCAAAGGCAATCCTTATCTCCCACACTGGGCCCTGAGTGGGAGCCTCGGGTCTCGCCAGTTACCTGAAAGGTGCCATCGGATGCCTACCAACCCTAACCCCACTGCCTATTCCTGCACTTACCAGCCAAATGTGACCGAATGAAGCAAAACCAGTGCAATCCAATCCCAAACCCTGCATCACAGTGTGGAGTATGCGAAACACGCACATTGCCCCTTAGGCCAATCGAGGCAATGAGCCAAAGTTCCTACTTGGCTCCCAGCAGAGCCCACACTGCTAGCAGGGAGGGAGGGAGCTGCAAAAGAAAGAGGCTAAGGGTGGGGCAACCAGGCCTAATACTGTCCGTGGCACCCCGCCCTCAAAGAGCCTTATTGGAGGGTGAGATCACCACATAGTGGTCTCACTCTCATTCCCCCACATGAGCAAAGTTCTCCCAGCCCACAGCTACGTGTGGTTGGGGGAAGGGTGATGTGTACATTTTAAAAAGACACACAATGAAAAATACATACACAAAAATCTACAAATTTCATACATTTTTTTAAAAAA
This sequence comes from Shinisaurus crocodilurus, assembly GCA_021292165.1. Taxonomy (NCBI): domain Eukaryota; kingdom Metazoa; phylum Chordata; class Lepidosauria; order Squamata; family Shinisauridae; genus Shinisaurus; species Shinisaurus crocodilurus. The sequence goes on along the minus strand of CM037878.1, from coordinate 146,374,689 downwards.
CACCCCCCCTCCCCAAATGGAAGCTCATGCGGGAAAGGGACAGCATAAGCTGGACATTAAAAATCCAATGATCTCAGCAAGACCCAGATGAACTAACTCCAGGTATTCATAACACATGCCTAAATACTTGCACCGAACACAAAGATACCAATTTGCATGTTTAATCTACCACAGGCTGTTTGCCAACATTGTATGATCACCTGTCACTTGATGAGACCACTCAAATACAATTATGCAGACTCATTGATCATACTTCATGAGGGGAAGATGGTATAATTTATTATGTCTTCCATAATATTGAAGCTCTTTGACTTTCCCAGGTATCATTTTTTACACAACAACCTCATGTTTAAGGACAAGGAGATCAGTCTTGCGCCATTGACAGCAGTGCCATCCTGATAAATATTGAGAGGCTGCAGCTTTGGAAACTTGGTGTTCTTTAGATTTTAGCAAAGGTTCTAATGCAAAAATGGAGCAGTCTAATACTTGATTAAGGATTAGCTTTACTTGGAAGGTTCCCTTTGCAGTGCAGATGTCACTTTCATGTGATTGCTTTCCACACCACATGGTGAGGTAATGTCTGCCTCACATAGGTGACACATAGAAATGAATGGGTGTTATACTGGATGGATGATTTGCCTGCTCTGTAAAACTGTATTTTCCTCCTGGATATTCAACTGCTATTCCCTAAAATGGCCCCAGTGAGTGGCAGGAAGCAGCAATTTTTATTTCCCCAAAATGCAAATAAACACAATAGCAGCCACCAGCCCATCAGAGTATTGTAGTGTGGAGTGCATGTGCATCCGTTTAAGGTTCTAGCCAGCAGTGCCTCTTTCCAGGATACTCTATTCCAGGGCTCTCCAACCTTGTGTCCGCAGATGTTGCTGGACTGCAGCTCCCAGAATCCCTTGCCATTAGCCATGCTGGATGGGTATGCTGGGAGCTGTAGGCCAGCAACATCTGGGGCCCCAAGGTGGGAGAGCCCTGCTCTATTCCACTCCCCTTACCCATTTTTCCATTCCTCCCACAACAGGCAGTCAGCATTCCATCCCCACTGAGCATACTCAGTGCTCATGGGGTTCTTGTCAGTGTCTCCCCCACTCTTTTAGGCTCATTTTCTGAAGGTTTTTTTTTTTTTTTTTAACCAAACACTGGGGTTCCCTCAGGCCTACTCCTACTTCCTTCTTGTGCATGGATGGCACCACTTCAGCAACAGCAGGATAGACTTAGAGAATGAACTTGTTATAATTGTAGAGGATAGGATATATGGTACATTTTTCAAAGATTACAAGATTGAACAGCAGCAAGTTCACATCCAGAGCAGGTACAGAATCAGTTGTTCAAAAGAAATTTAGAAAAGAAGAAAGTTTACGACAATATTTCATGCTATCATTCAGGTCTGGGCTAAGAAGATACTGAAATGCAAACAAGACAGCACACCTTCAAAGGATGCTGCAAAAACTGTAGCTGTGTACCCCCTACATGTGTATATATCTAGTCCTGACGCTGTATTTCAATTTTTGATCGGAGATGAAAATTGGCAGAAAAACAAATTAAGGCAATCATGTTTCAAAAAGGCTATTATATGTCTTACATTTTGGGGGGTGAATTATGTACCATTTGCTGGCAAAAAATATTCAGTGTAAAGCTGAGAATCTCCTACTCATACTGAAAAGGCAGAGAAAATTCTTCATTTTGACAGGGAGAAGAGAGAAACATGATTCTTTGATGACAAAAAACCTCTTGCACAAGGATTCAGAGCAGCAGCAGAAGACATCTTCTGATCACGTTGTAGCCATGCAGGCTTCCACCGATACTGATGTTTTTTCATGATGCTATGCAATATTTAACAATTTCTAATTAAAACATTTCGATATTTATATACAGTTTTATTAATGTGAAATAGAACCTAAGCATAAAATAGGAATGTTAATAGGGAATGATAAAAAAAAGTGAGTTAACACATTATATAAACCCACAAACATTTAATTTTGAAACATTTTTCTTTCAATTTATCAGTGCTAATCTCACTCTGAACCTGAGCTGTACAAGTACATTGATAAGAAGAAGAAAAACACCTTGGAACTTTTACCTAGCCAATGGGAGGCTTGTGATCCATGTGCTATAAGGCTGGGAGGGCCAGATTCAAATCTTGACTCTGAAATGGAGCTCACTGGTTAGACTTCCATAAGTCACAAGCTTTTACTCCGGCCTCTGTCACAAAGCAGCATGGCCAGTGGTGGCAGAGGGCAGTAAATGAGCAGCGACCAAATATGGAGGAAGAGGTCTCATGTTCTAACTGGTGACCATTGCTGGGAAGCAATGGAGGAAGGTGTAGTTCAGGCAGCCCTGTGCTACTGCATTGTTGGTGAATCATCAGTAGTGCCCAATGTAGAAAATGATATAATCAGCAGTGCTGGACACTACTGGCAATCTCATAGAATCATAGAATCTTAGAAAAGTAGAGTTGGAAGGGGCCTACAAGGCCATCAAGTCCAACCCCCTGCTCAATGCAGGAATCCAGGTCAAAGCATCCCTGACAGATGGCTGTCCAGCTGCACCTTGAATGCCTCCAGAGTGGGAGAGCCCGCCACCTCCCTAGGTAGTTGGTTCCATTGTTTTATTGCTCTAACAGTCAGGAATTTTTTCCTGATGTTCAGGTGGAATCTGGGTTCCTGTAACTTGAGCCCATTATTCCGTGTCCTGCAAACTGCGATGATCGAGAAGAGATCCTGGCCCTCCTCTTTGTGACAACCCTTTAAGTACTGGAAGAGTGCTATCATATCTCCCCTCAGTCTCCTCTTCTGAAGGCTAAACATGCCTTGTTCTTTCAGTCTCTCCTCATAGGGTCTTGTTTCCAGCAACATGCCTGGATGATTCTTCCCACACTGCTACCTGCTCCTCAACGGTAGCTGGTGGAAAGGATATGCTCCACTTCCCCTTTGCCTGCTACTCAACAGCAAACACTGTTTATGGCCCTTCCTTCATCCACAATATATAGGGACACAGGAAAATGCCTTATACTGAGTCTAGCCCAGTACTGTAGACACTGACTGGCAGTGGCTCTCTAGGGTTTCAGGCAGGGTTACTTTCTAGCCCTACTTGGAGATTGAACCTGGGACCTTCTGCATGCAAAGCATATGCTCTACCACTGAGCCACATCCGCTCCCATTATCACACTGGTCATCACTATCATAAACCTGCTGTTAGAATAAACAAGAAAAAGAACTGTAAAGCATTTTGCACACGAAGAAAGGCTACAAAAATTGTTTGTGTTATTTATAATGGCCAGTGTCCAATTTTTCTCTCCGTTTGCTACACTCTTACATTACCTGCCTATTTGTTCATTAGTTTCTATCCCACCTTTCTGCCAAAAATAGCACTGAAGGTGACTAACAATAATAAAATGCAGGTTAAAGACAAAATCTTAATGAAAACATAATAAAAACAGATCTACTCTTCTAACAGGCATTTGTCTCTAATATAATGCATTTTTGTATATTATTTCCACTAATACACAAAATGTTTGTGTGCACTTTTCCTTAATGTACACTTTTTGTTTTCATTTTTTTTAAAAAAATTGGAACTATATCAACAATTTTGAAAATTGTGCATATTGAAGTATAACTGCATTTTGGCTCACATATTGGTTCAGGTACAGATAAGTTACATTTGCATTATAGTGCGAGTTTCTCCCCCATGCAGTGGCAAGTGGGGATGAAACCAGCTATATTGTCTTAGGGTGAAATTAGACAGGAATGGAGCAGCCATGCTTAATTTTTGCACATCTGGCCTGTTTGTGTAGAAAATAAAGTGTGGGGAGGGTGGTCTGATTTTTAAACAAAAGTTTGGAGAAAATATCTCTTCACTTGATAGCTGTAACAACATAACGCAATTACTGAAGTAGGTACAGCATGGGAGATCTTTACGCAGAAACTTTTTTGTGTATACATATCTTTCATTTGATCTTGTCACTTTTAATTGAGGTTGTCCTTTTTTGTACATGGTCTTCGAGATCAATAGAGTAACAATGTCTACTGTGAAGGAATAAAATAAAGGAATTCTTTAACTTCAGTTTAAGCATTTGGGTTTAAAAAATAGCTTATAAGGCATCATGGGATAACATTTCCTCTGTAAAAAAGTATGGCTGCCAATTAGTGTTCATTTTGGGGAGGGGGAGAATTAATGAGTGATCTCAACACAACTTCAAGGATCTCTCAGTAAATATTTTCAAAAGGAAAGCCAATCCTGCAACATAATTTATTCATGTGAATTAGCTGACTTATGATTTTATTAATTTCAGACCATCAATGGCATGAGTGAACACATGGAACCCCTCTCTGATATAATTACTGCACATGATTATAAATACTGTTAATGTGAAGTGTGTTTCTCAGTGTTAATTGGCTGTTCTGGCAAAAGCATATTAAAATAATAAATACACATGAAGGCTGTGCAATGCTCAGTATAACATGCAAGGCCATTAATAAAATCAGATGAAAACCTTTTTTTAAAAAAGAATCAAAGTACCTTAGCTGTTTAATGTGCAAAATTAATTGCTATATTAAATTAGCAAAAGTGTATCAAGTTTAGGGGCTGCGAAAGAATGAAACTGTTCAGCCATTTTGTGTTTTGTTCTTGGTTATAAAATGGTGGCTTTTGGTTTAGAGGCTGTTCTAATCAGGAGGTTCAAAAGGTCAACCCAGAAAAAAATGAATCTTAAAGTGGAAGAAAAAACCTAGTTATTATGGGACATAAAAACTTAACAAAACTCTACTGCCCTTCTGACTGGCTAAGAGGTTGGAAGGGGGATATAACCGGAGCAGGCAAGGTAGGTAGTGCTTGAAGAAGTCAAGAGGAAAAGAGTTAGAAATTAGAAGAAGCCAGGGCTGGGGCTGTTGTAGAGGAACCAGACTCCAGAAGCAAAAGAAGCTAAGTAGAAAGCAAGAGGGCTGGAAGATGCCCTGCCAATGTACTAGGATGAGCTGAAAAATTGTTTTATTGGTAGCATTGAGATTAAACTACCGCAATGTGTTGTTCATGCGGCTGCCTTCTCAAGACTACTCAGAAATTTCAGTTGGTGTGAAATGCAGCAGCTAGCTAAGTGGTTGATACTAGCTGTGAAAAAAACATATTTCATCCATGTCAAAATATGTCTATTGGATTCCTGTTGGTTTCCAGGTACAATTCAAAGTACTGGTTTTAACCTCTAGAGCCCTTTAGAGCTTGAGCCCCAGGTATCGAAAGGAATGCCTTCTTCCATATGAACCTGCCCAGGTATTAAGATATTAATTGGAGCTTCAACCTTGGGTGGCCCACCCCACCTGGTAGGTGCCAGGTTAAGACTTTCTAATTTGCTGAGCTTTTAATGAACAGTAGATATGATTCTATATGCTGATAGAGGCTGTTTTATCTATGATTATGTTTGCTGTTCTATTTGCTGCTTTATCCTATAAAGGTCTATTAAGAAGTAAGCCCCACTGACTTCAATAGGGCTTACTCCCAGGTATGTGGGCACAGGGTTGACGCCTTATCTTTAATCTACTGTCTTTAGTATTTTCTCTCTTGTACTGTTTTAAATTTCCATTTTCTTATGTAATATTTACACTACTGTATTTTAATAGGTTTTCTGTTTTTATGTTCTTTGTATGCCACTTTGGAAACTTCCTGAAGTTTAAAATACGCCAGTGTGGCGTAGTGGTTAGAGTGCTGGACTGGGACTCGGGAGATCCAGGTTCTAGTCCCCGCTCGGCCATGAAACTCACTGGGTGACTTTGGGCCAGTCACTGACTCTCAGCCTAACCTACCTCACAGGGTTGTTGTGAGGATAACATGGAAAGGAGGAGGAGGATTATGTAAGCCGCCTTGGGTTCCTTTCAGGAAAAAAGGCGGGGTATAAATATAATAAATAAATAAATAAATCTTCCTGAATATAACACTTCCTGAATATAAAATAGAATATAAGTCCTCCCTCCGCCACCCACCCAAATGGACTTGAGCACCATTTTTGGGGGGCAAAAAGATGGGATAGAAATTTAATAAATAATAATAAGTAAAAATTAGAATGTGCAAGCCTAATTTTCACTTTGTTTAAAGTCTTTGAGTCCAGCTCTAAATTTCTCATTAGGGCAACTCTAAAATAATGGGATCTCCCTAATGGGATCTCCCTCATAGTTTACTTCCAGGCATTGTGACTGGTGCCCATTTTCCCACACTCTGTTTCTTGGTTTTTAATTAGATACCTTAAAAAAGAAAAGAAAAGCAGTAGCCATGAATTCGGAAAGGGGACTTCTGCTGCTGCGCCTGCCACTTATCTCCCATTTTACATGTCCATCACCTTCTCCTACAACATAAAGCACTGCTGGGTGATAAATAAAAGGGGTGAGTTTATTTTGTGTATACAATTATCATTTAAATTGCTTTTAATACTGCATTACTCTTACTACTTAAAGACACTATCATGTCTTTATCTCATTGCTTTACTCCCTATATAGTCTTGGATATATATATATATATATATATATATATGATTCAAACTAATATTTCATTGCCAATTTTGTTCATTTACATTGGCAGATACCTTTTTTTCATATGCATTTCACAACATTTAGCTTCAAATGTCTGTGTTCTTTTATCTGCATGTGTATTAGTGACAAACAGAGCAATCATAACGCCCAGAGCCACTGGCTAGCAGGGGGTCAGAATGGGATGGGGACACTCCACTCTCAGTGGAGAGGAACTCAGTTGGAGGGGAGCCACATTCAAGCAATAGGAGGAGAAAAATGAAAACAAAACAGAACAGAGGGCGGGCAGCAAACACCTATTCCTCCTTTACTTTCCACCCTACTAGCAGGAACTCATCAGGGTGTCGTATATATCAGACACTCTGACCTCTGAGCACTCCAACTTCAATGATAGGATTGCCATGCCCCATGGTAAATATGTATCTGGAACCATACAAAAGGAAAAATGGCTTGGGGGGGGCAATTTTCAGTGGAAAAGGAGCCGGTGGGGAAAAGGTTAAATGTATGCAAATACATGTACAGACACCACCACTCCACTCAAACTTACAGACTCCCAACGTTGCTTTTCATTAAAAAGCTTGGGCTGCCAATGTACTCCTCACGCACTAGAGCTTACAGTTACAAAGACCCCTGTTTGAGACCTTATAGCAATGTTCATGATAGTGAACATTGGATTAGTTAGACCAAACATCTGATTCAGTACAAGTCAGCTTCATATGTTCAAGTGCATGAGAAAAGGATCTTAATTTAACTGAAGAAAGACACAAGACCTGCTGATCTTCACCTCAGCAGTGTCTTTTCACATGTAATTGTCCTTCCCATTAGATATTGCCAGAACAGGGGTGACTTGTCTTGGATGGAGGAAGATTCTGACATCCTTCATTTGTAACATGAAAATCCACAATCCATCCTCAAATTAGTTACAAATATATGTGCAAATGAATTTCAAGACCAAGAGAAAAGTGAAAAGCCATGGGCAACGTTCAGGTTTGATTTTCACAGGGACCTTTGAGGAGCGCATCAGATGCAAAAATAATAAGGATACTTGTGATGAATAAAGTCAGGCAATGAAGCAGAAAATGACCCGTTTTTAAATTGGACATGAATGCATTTTGGCTGAATGTGGAGAATTAACCTGTCAAACTCTGATCATGAGGTCATGAGGACAGGTAAAACTTATTAAAAAGATGTTTTTTTAATTAAGAAAGGTCCAAACTTACAGTTTAAAAGGATGCAATGTAATGATAAATAAACCCTGAGTCTTATGGGCATAAATTGACTCTTAACTAGTTTTGGGAGGGTCAGATTAACATTTGCCTTGTAAGAATATTATTCCCTAGTTTGTTTATTCATTTTTTCACTAAAATGTTCAAGTCTGACCATTGCCAGAGATGGGGGAGAGAGACTGTTTGCTCTTCTTTTGCAGCTACAGTTAATTAAAAAGAATGTGACAACCTGGGGTGAGAGAAGGTAGTTTAGCACATGCAAATTGTTCATGGGGAAATCAAACAGGGCCAAGTTTAGAATGGATTAGCTCTAAATATTTTCTTTTTGTAGGGAACTTTTCTGGAATGTGCATTTCAGGAACTATTTACCAAGTAAGTGGCATAGAAATGAAATTATTGGCATGAAAAAAGTTAATGGCCAATTAAGTACAAAAACAAAAATAAATTACATGCATTGGTACCTAATTTAAAACTGTGGTTATAATCCAGGTGATGGAGCTCAGTTGGAAGTGTTCTTAGCACTCCCCTAGCTTAAAAAGTCATTACTGACTGGCCTGCTGCTCTATATAATTGCTGTGATAAGCCACTGCAAAGATAATTGGCTTTAGCTTGACAATATTTCTTCATAAAGCAAGAACAACAGCTGTATGAAAGTTCTTTGATTTATATATTTATAGCAACTTAAGGGGGCTCATTAAAATGTAACGTCTGCAGGCACCTTTATTAAGCCAAAATGGGAAGTGAAATATGACAAACGCCTTTCAAAGCTCTAACCACTTTTTTCTTTTTGCCAATTTCTGTTCTTCCTGAACATGTAAACGATTTAAATAGTTACAGAGATGCATAGGTTTGTGTGCCTGTTTTTAAAGATAATGTTGACCCTTTTCCCTCCCTTGTGTTTCTGTCCCTTCTTGGTTTAGCTGCCAGCAATTAGACCCATTACATGTTGATGTTTATCAGATACCAATAAATACCTTGCTATTCACTAGGCTTATTTTCAATGATCTTCAATAGAATCGCTTGTTTTTCTGAGCATTCATTTGACGGTTGTCTCCCGTGGAAGGATTGTTAAAATACATGGGACTACTCCTTGAAGTATGGCACACAACCCTATAAGTAGGCTTGTTTTGAGACAATGGATTGGTGTTTTAGACTGTATTACACAACACTTTGGATTTTATCATGTATGGATTTGATCATGGAAAAGTCAGAAAGATGACATCTATTTAATTGATTTAATTGGCATGCTATCCTTCATGTAAAGAACTCAAGGGTTGTGCACAAGGATTTTTCCATTTTCATGCAGATTTTTTTAAACTCACAGAATAATCTGGGTGCCACATACAAAATGGCATGGGCCAGAAATAGATTGATTTAACCATATCTAGGCCATAAGGGACCCAGCCCCTTTACCTTTTATGTTGGGGATTTTTTAAAAAATTGAAAGTTGGAGAACTCCAGACTGGTTTCTGTTTGTCTTGCTATTTGCCTCCTGGAGTCCTGCCTGATGAATTTGACCCACTTAATCTTTGTCTCTCTTTGTTGTGAAGAACTAAACCTATATTCAGCAGACTACTATACCTGTATTTTCTGGTCTATCATTCTGCAAGAACTGTTGAATGTATATTATGGCATTCTAACCCATGTGGATTTGCTTTGGTCTTTGTTTCTGGGGCTGGTTCTGGGTCTGAGTTTCACCGGCATGTTCTTGAAGGTGGCCTCCCTAAATATAAGTAGATTCTGTTGATATCTTCCTCAAAACAAAAGCAGGGAGGTCATTTTAGGACACAATCTGCCAGCAGCATCATTGATTGTATATATAAAAACAACAACCAGAAATCCAGTTTAGAAAATCTGCATTCAAAATTGTGGACTTACTTTTTTCAAAGTATGATTGACTGAAGTACACACTCAGTTGTCACTTTTTTTCTTTTCAGCTAATGGAAAATTGTGGAGAAATTTACAGCATTATACTTATCAGTTACTGTTGTGACATGTAGCACAAACACCAGCTGTGGCACATTGTTGACATTTGAAAAAGTACAGAATGGCTGGAAAACAAGTCATGTTTTGTCTTCTACTTCCTGGCCCTTTCTCATGGGAAAAGTAGGTGTGAAAGAAATACGAGCTGGTCACATGGTTTGTACTTTCTGGTGACGTACTGATTTGTTAGCTTTCTGTTCTGTAGCCATTTTTTGGAGAGAGATGGAATTGCTTTATTCTTCTTCTCTCTGTTGCTCTGACTAATGCTTGCTGGACTTGCAATCATGTAACGTCTTAGCTGAGGTGGAGTGACATCAACTTGCTCCACTGGATTAATGCTTGCTATGTATTGTTCTCTGCACATGGACTGTAATGTAGGAGATGTAAACTCTGTAGGATATACTTGCTATAGTAATAAACAGGTAGAGCAAAGAACCTGTGAAGTCTACGGAGTTATTTCCTTATTACTGGGATCTGCAGGAGGAGGCTGAACTGGCTGATATCCGATACGCTTGGAATGCTGCGTGGAGTGGGAGAGACAGGTCTGGACTTCTGTGTGTAGATTTATGGGCAGCTGCACACAGGAATAGGATTTTAAATCTTCCATCTCACACAAGTAAAGCGCTCTGCTTTTCCACGAGGCCGGCGGGCAGGGCCGGTGCTACCATTAGGCCAACTAGGCAGCCGCCTAGGGCGCAGGGCTAAAGGGGGTGCCAGAAATGCCTTGAAAAAAAATACAGCGCTCTCAAGTGGGAAGGGGGGGGCGCTAAATATCTGATCTTGCCTAGGGCACCAAACTGCCTTGCACCAGTCCTGCCGGCGGGCCTTCAGGGTGGGTTGCTTACACACCTTCAGTTACTTGTCCTTTCCCTGTTTGTTTCATATTACTCTTACTTTTATACAAGCAAAAATATAGAGATAATTTTTCAGAAATAACACTGCCAGTTAGTTGCTTCCTTTTTTTGTATCACTTCATTTACTGTGGCAAAAAGGTTATTTATTATTTATTTATTTTATTATTACATTTATATCTCACCTTTTTTCCTCTTGCAAGGAACCCAAGCCAGCTTACATGGTGGTCCTCCTCCTCACCATTTTATCCTCACAATAACCCTGTGAGGTAGGTTAGGCTGAGAGTCAGTGACTGGCCCAAAGTCACTCAGTGAGCTTCATGGCTGAGTGAGGACTAGAACCCAGATCTCCTGAGTCCCAGTCCAACACTCACCACTACACCACTCCACACTGGTTTTTAATTTTAAAACTTCTTTTACATGAATTCGTGCTTACTTTCTACTATTATAGTTTTACTAAAAATAAATATATGGGGGAAATTAATACCCTTCTTCCTCATTCATTGACAAGACAACACGTTTCACTAGAATCTAATTTTGCTGCCAAAGTTGCTGCAAAATTGAGCTATTATAAAACTATGCTGAAATAGCTCATTTAATGCTTTGATTTCAATGGCAGCTACTACTTCTGGTAAAATCATTTATGCCAACTAATAGCTAGGCATCACACTATGATTTATATATTACTTGAGTTTAATCCCTCATTATCACTTCGGCCATGGCCTCACAAAACTAATTGGGCTACTGACATTATTAAAAATGAGCATGCATCTATATTGTCAGAGGATCCAGGTGCTAATTAATTGAATCACTTAAAAAGCAAATGAAACAAAACATTTCTTCACTGTGAAAAGAAATATAGGTTGCACAGTGCTGTAATGTATGTGTGCCAGGATTCCATCACACTCTGGTCTTAAACCAAGAAGAAGAAGAAAAAAATCCAGGACAGCATACAAAGATAAAGTGGAACTATGCAGGTAGGGCCTGGATTATTTCTCAATGGTTCTCATGGGACAAAGGGGAATGGGCTGCCATTTGGGATACATTTATGAGGGGTACTGCACTTGGGGACATGGTTTCAGTGAAGACAAAGCCTGTCCCCCCAACCCTGACAGTGGGCATCCTGGTCCTCATTGGCAGGGATTCCATATAACACTGAGTAAAAAAAACGATCTCCCACATTGACATCCCTGCTGCAAAAATGGAATGGCATTTTGGGCCATTTTCTCAAGTGGCAGGAGAAAACAGAAACATCTCCCGTTCAGTTTTCCTGCTTAAAAAAAACAAGGTTTCCCCACTGCTTGATGAAGCTTGGAACTGCTACAATTGGTGGTCCTCTAGGCTAGCAAGGGTCACCATGTTTTCCCCAACAAAGCCTCTGGAACAATGCTATGTCATGATGTCACATCATGTTAACTGAGTCATTGTGGGAGGAAATAGCAGCCTGAGGTTCACTGATTGCAGCTTCCAGCAGTGAAGTTTAAAAACAAGAACAACAAGAGAGTTGCTTATATTACTTGACCTAGTGAGCCCTCCACCATTTTTTTAAAATTTCTCCACTCCCCTAAGAAATTGCAGAAATGCCATGGAGCAGCATTTTCAGACTGGCATAATTTTCCTTTGACCCACCCAATTTCTGACCCCCAAAGTAAAATATTACCTTAACCCATTACTTCCTGTACTTACATAGCAATTTGAAATGTTCTTGGTACTGAAACAAAAGATATCGATACTTAAAAATGATACACACTGCAACACATTCACACATATATGAAGAAGATAAGGACTGTAAATGACAAAGGCCTTTATCCAGCAAAAGATAGTTGTGACAGATGTCCTGTTTTGGGGACCTGCCAGTCTATGTCATATTCCTACATAATTGGCCCAATCTCTGACTTCCCTATTCACCCAAGCATTTTAAAACATTTTTACTATCAAGTATTGTAAGCTGACTCTATTTTAATCGGCTTTCATTTGTTGCTTGCTTTGTATGTATTGTTTTACTTATCATTTTTAATTTTTCTAAACTACCTTGCAATATTGACAAAGGCTGATATAGACATGTTTCCCAAATAAATAAATAACATCTTGAACCCCAAACTTGATCCTGGAGTGCATATGTAAACAGCTGGCTCTTAAAGACATCTCCTCAGTTGATGGTAATGCTGAGAAGAATAGCTCCTTTCAGGAGGAAACCATCAAAGCTCTCTCAACACATTGAGCCAAGGAGGCACCTGGTCTTCTACCATTTGGAGATTCAAAGCTTTCTCATACTGTTGTACTCACTTGCATCAATCAGTTCATGACATAACTGTAAACAGCATTTTGTTCTCTAAATGCAGTTATAAGTAACTATAGCAAAATTCCTTTGTGCAAAACTATATAAATGTTATGCCTTAGTTCCTGGGAATTTGGACGTCCATTCTGAACCTCAAAGGACTGAACCTTTTGCTACTACTGAGGACACCAATTTGTCCTGAGCAATGATAATAAACTGATCCTGAGCTGAAAATCATTATGTAGCTCCCTGCCTCATATACCTGGGATCTGGATTCTCAGATCACTTCCTGGTTCCTGTGGGGTGCTCCGTGATGGGAAGTATGTGGTAGTAGTAGGCGATCACTCGTGACTGAGTAAGATTGTCTTCCAGGATAAAATTACAAAAAGAAAATTATATAATGAGGAAATCGTATAAAATTGTGTAGACTCTAGCGATGGGTCCGTAAGTGACTATGGAGGCCAATTCTAGATCTACACAGCTTCCCACAGTGAGGACACAGGTTACCAGATGGAAGATGGTCTTGTAAAAGATTCGTTTGACGTGCTTTTCGCTTAGCACGTTTCTCCCTTTCACCTTGCACTCGGGCTTCTTCAAAGTCCATAGAACCTTTGTGAAAGGCCAACCTCCAGTTAAAGCGTTCATGTGCCAGAGCTTCCCAGTTTTCAATGTTTATATTGCATTTTTTAGATTAGCCTTAAGAACATCTTTAAACCTCTTATACTGACCACCGATATTCCGCTTTCCATCCCTGAGTTGGGAATAAAGTAATTGCTTTGGGAGATGGCAGTCAGACAGACATTCGAACAACATGACCGGTCCACTGAAGTTGGCGTTGAAGGATCATTTTTTCAACGCTAGTAGTCTTTGCTTCTTCCAGTACACTGACATTTGTTCACCTATCTTCCCAAGTAATTCGCAGGATTTTCCAGAGGCAACGTTGATTAAATCTTTCAAGGAGGTGGAAATGACATTTATAAATAGTCCATGTTTCGCAAGCATACAATAAAGTATGTGGTAGTTGGGTCCTAACCTAGGTCTACATAAAGTATGTGGTAGTTGGGTCCTAACCTAGGTCTACAAATCAATGCTATGACTTGTATACCATTTCTTCAGTAGTCATGTTTTGCAGAAACATGTATGCAAGTTAGTATCTCTACAGGTTACTCTGTTTAAACTCATGCAAAAACTATATGCATTTCCAGTACAAAATCTGTTTCCAGTTGCAAAATAGTTATACTTGACTGTGTTGCTAGGCTTAAGGGTTCACACGCACCAGCTCTTGTCTGGTGATATTAACTGTGGTCTATTTGATTAACCCTGCAGTAGTCTTGATTAATCTCGTCTCCTTCTCCTGTTACAATCTTAAGTGATGGGTTGCACTGAATGTAAGTGTTGTGTATTGTGAAGAAAAACAAAGTCCCATTCAAACAAATAAAATGAGTTACTTGTGACTAATTTAAGTCCCACTGCTTTCAAATGCTGCTGTTATTTCAGCTCATATGGCTAACACAACTACTATGTGTTAGATCCAGACTTAGTCATACTTAGAGTAGACCCACTGAAATCAATGGGACTTAAGTTTAATTAACCTCATTCAAGACTGTACAATTTTGCATAGTAAAACAATGAAGAAATGCATATATAAATAAATTATATATTCTTACAGTATGAATGATAGAAACTGCATATCAAAATCCATATCTATATATAATATGAATAGAAACTTAACTATATAGTTATAGTGCTATATAGTATATAGCATGACTACAGTATGAAATGATTCTCCACAGATACATTCCTGCTGCCATGTCTGTGTGCTCATAGAGGCACATTTTGAAAATGCTGCAGTGATGGAATTAGAGAAGAATTGTATACTGTGAAGGCCATAAAAACTTCTATATTGGCATAGCCTGGGCAGTATCCAATGCAACACTACTGCTAACATAAAACTGCATTGTACTAGCAGCATAAATAACTTCTAGCACAACAGCAATAGCGCTCGCTGGCGCATCAGGTTTCCCCAGAAAACACATTGTGCCAGCAAGCACTATTGGTGTTGTACTAGAGGCCATTTATGCTAGTACAATATAATTTCCGTTAGTTGTCATGTCACATTGGATGCTGCCCCAAGCTGATGATACTGGGCCTGACTGCTGTCAAGTGCCTGATATGCTGTTTCATTCAATCTCAAATTTAGTATGAGACTGAGAAGTGAAGAATCTTTCAAAGAAATTTCAGTAGTACTTTTGAAAATGTTTTGGCTTCACTGGAAAGTCCCTGGACATTTTACCTGAAGATGAAACTTCCAAATTCAATTCAAGTTTTGCTTTAGGCGAAATTCAGTGACAAATGAAAATTTTGGTTTGTGCAGACACTTTTAGGCTAACTAAAACTATTTTGGCTTCCTCCATATTCTTCAGGTTTTCCCCTCCACAAATTTTCCCTGATATTCCTCAAATTCAAATTTACTTTGAAGTTCACTTGCAGCCCTTAAGTGTGACCCTCTAGTTGGTGATGGCCAGAGTCAACCTTACAAAAATGTTCAGTGGATATATTATTGTTTCCACTTCATAGGGAGTTAATATCTGCTGGGCTGCAGTAATAATTGAAAGTATTAATCATGTGTTCAAACTAAATGCTCTGCTTAAAGTATTTTAAAAGTACACACCCAGCAACAAATAGATAATGAACATTATGGTATACTAATTTCCCCAACCCCTGCTTTGGGATGCATGTTCTGTTCAGTTCAAGGGAAATTACGGAGCCAGCAACAGGCACTGTGTGAACCTCATTATGATACAGTGTACTGACAATTTACCCCACTTCTCCCGCAGGTCAGGAGCAACCTGCTGCACATTAACAGGCAATTTTCATTGGAAAATATATGCATCCCTGCAATAACATTTGCCTTCCCTTTGCAGGCATGGAGGTTGGTTCCTAAGACAACTTCATCTGGGCACTGCACAGAGACTGTCACTGGCCTTTGGGTGAGCGGAAAATTAAACTGACTATAGAGAAAGAGTCCCTAAGAGAAATGCTGCCCAATTGTGTTTCAGATTAATTCAAAGAACCTGTGCAAGATGCATCATGTGGAGATGTTTAAAAAGAATAGCAATGGGGGGAAAGCCAGGTTACTCAATGCCCCTGGGTTTGGGGAACCCAGATTCAATTGTTCCTTTCTGTTGCAGCTTTTGAAAGACTGTGCCACATCATCCAATTACATTACTTCGTTTCATCAAAATGAGCCTCTCTCTTCTTTAGACTAAGATATATCTCTTTCCCCTGAATTTCATGGGGAAAAAGCCTTTATAAAGTCAAATACAATATTATTACTATGTACTGGAACCAAGCAGCTTTACTCAGGAACACAGTGCCTTTCTGTTCAATGGAACAGAACAGGGCTGCATGTACAGTAGCTAGATATGGCAAACTATTTGCAGTTCAGATCATTCCCAAAATTGCAGTTTCTTCAAAACACCAGATATGGATAAAAAGAATACTGGTTTCAGTTTTGAGAACTTTGAAAATCACATTGTCATCCTGCTACCAGTCCAGTCTGTGTTTGTCCCCACCACACCTTCTAGCTGATGAGGGGCCAAGCACAGAATGGCAGCATCACCTAGGTGTAACTCACACCTGTGGGGAAGAGGCAGCTCAACCTGGGAGTAGGCTGAATGAGCCTCCACTGGGTGGTGATGGCAGGAAGATGGAGATAAGAGCTCAAACAGTGCCTTTAAAAATGCAAAGTGAGCAGATGAGAGAGGGGAGGGCAGATTCAGAGAACTGCTACCAAGGACTGGAAAAACCACCGCCCTCCAATGCTACAAGGACTACAAACAACTTGAGATAAGGTGGAGACTGGAGGAAAGAGAGGCCTTCAGAACCATTGCGGAAGAAGAGTCCTAAAAGTCTTCTTGAACGTGGACAAAAGTCCTCACCTGCTTTTAGGCAAACCAGGCCTTAGAGAGCCATTTCAATCCTTTCTTCCTTGGGGAGAGGAAGAGGAGCCAGGAGAGCATAAAAGAGCTTGGCTGGGAGAATGGGCAAGAGAAGAGCAAATTTACAAGCATTTGAACTTTGTTCCTGTAAAGACTTACCTGTCTACTGTTGGAGTGAGCTTTAATCCTGAGTACACTTATACTTGCTTGTTTCAAAAGAGAAAGAAACCCTGTGTCAGAGAACCCATATCACCTGCTTGGGAGAGACCATCTCTGCCTTGAGACACAGATAATATTATATTGCAACTTACCTGGTGAACTAACTAGAAAATATTGTATCATTTTTTTAAACCTGAAGTAAAGCATCATTTTAGTTGAAATAAGTCTCTTTGCATTCATTCCCTAGTTGAACCAATGGGGGCAGGCAAAATTGATGTTTTCTTGCCACCCCCACACCTTTGGACACACAGTTACCAAATAAAATGGCAAAATTACCACATTAACCTAGAGCAGTGTTCTCCAACAACCTTGGGTCCCCAGATGTTTTTGGCCTCCAACTCCCAGCATGCCCCATCCAGCATAGCTGGCTGGGGCATGCTGGGAGTTGTAGGCCAAAAACATCTGGGGACCCAAGGTTGGAGAACACTGACCTAGAGTAATAATACTTTAGTGTGCTCAAAATGCTTCATGTGTATTCTCTTGTTCTAATCCTCATGTAAATCATATTGTAGATGAAGGGCTTCCCCATATGTAGCTCAGTCTCTTAGCTCCTGAAGTGTAAACTTTATTTGCATAAGTAGAAGAGTGAGGCACTGCTAATTACCCCCTGGATTCCCAGGTTCCAAGTAGGGTGAGCCCCAGACTTGGAATGTGCTAATTTCTGGTGCTTCAGCTTACGACAAGCTTCAACATGCATGGGAGACATCCGAAGGTTATGCTGGGGATGTCTCATATGCCCCAAGTCAACTTCTGTGGCATAGTGATGATGATATCATAGGCCCCATCCTACACCTCAAAAGTATGACCAACATTGACCCAGCAAGGCCTGGGATTGTCCTGAGGTCTTGCTAGGCTTCTTCATGCATGACCAGAAGCTGTGTGGCATAAGTTGAAGATGCTGTCCCCTCACTCTGCCCTCATGACACTGAAGACCTCAAATAAAGTGACCTGCCAAATCTCTGAAGCTTCTCCATGCATGCCTGGAGGCTGCACTAGGCATCACTGCACAATAAAAACAGAGCTGCCAAAATATGTCAGTGTCAAGCCTACTTAAAATAGAATCTAAAATGCTCAGGAATGTAAAAGAGACCTCTTTTATTATGGTTTAAAATAGGACTCCACCTTTCCATTCTTTTCACTATTCCCTAGCATGGTCACTTGTACATCACCAAAAAGAAGACATGCTTCATGAAAGAGAGAGAGAGAGAGAGAGAGAGAGAGAGATTGGTATAAAATTTTCAAATCCTAATTTACATGTATAGGTGCAAATTTAGAAGGAATTGCAATAATTTGACTAGAAATACAATACATCTCACCATACTGATAAGTAGCACTTGATATTCTCAAAAAGAACTCCCCTGGGAATTACACGGTAAAATGGTATTTCAAGTCACCATGGAATAGCTGGATCCCAAAAAAATTTAAGGAAAAGAATGAAAAATAGGTTTCTCTAATCCCTTGAAGGGCAAAAAGATGCTACAGCAACTTATAAACATAAGCATATTGAAAATACAACCACAGGATGTCTAAAGATTAAGAAACCCTGAAGTTACTCATAACTGGGCAAACATTCAAACTGGCATAGACTTTATTTAAAAATTCCATTCATGAAGGAAACAAATTGAACTCAAACTCTGCCTATGCAATGGAAGAATTGTTAGCCAGTTCTCTCAACAGAATAAATTGTTAACTTCTGGATACTTTACTAAGGGGAGAACTGAACAAAACGGGGGCAGAAAATAAAATTAACAATGTAAACAGACAGTCTGCAAAGAAAAATCTTTAGATTTCCTAATTTTAGAAGCTAAGTGATTCAAAAAAAGAGAAAGGGCCAATTATTTTCTTTCTGGCAACTGGAGGCTTGCCAATATGTAAGGAAATATTAGGTCAATTTGTGTTGGGCAGCACAATCTTATGGCTGCTAGACAGTGTCTAGGCCAGGGCTCTCCAACCTTGGGTCCCCAGATGTTGCTGGCCTACAGCTCCCAGCATACCCAGCCAACATGGCTAATGGCAAGGGATTCTGGGAGCCGGGACCGGTGCAGGGCAGTTTGGCGCCCTAGGTGAAATTATATTTAGCGCCCTCCCTCTCGTGCCGTGGGGGGGGGGCTCCGGAGCAAAGCAGCCCTGCTCTGCAAACCACCACCCCGCAGCCGCCGGACCCCCCCGCCACCCCCCGCAGCCGCCACTCCCCACAGCTGCCACCCCCACAGCCCCCTCTACCTTCCCCCCGCCACCTACCTTCCCCCCCGCCACCTACCTCCCCCACCACCACCTACCTTCCCCCCGCCCTGGCCGTCTACTCTCCTCCTCCGAGGAGGAAGTGATGCGATGGGACCCCCGCGCTCTGTTTTTGGTCGGGGAAACCAGGGCAACAGGGCTGTTTAAGGCCTGTTGCCCTGGTTCCTCCCACCAAAACAGAGCGCAGGCGGGGCTCCGGAAGCGGCGCGGAGAAGGTAGGTGGTGGGGGGGTCCGGCGGCTGCATGGGGCGGCGTGGGGTCCGGCGGCTGCGGGGGGTGGCGGCGGCGGCAGTGGGGGGGCGGCAGCAGGGGGAGTGGGGGGTGGGGGGGCGGCGGTAGCAGCGCCCAGGCTCAGCCCCACCACTGACCTGGTGGTGCCTTTGTCGGCGAGGGGGCCAGGCAGGGCAGGAGCGCGCCAGCCGCAAAGAGGAGCGCAGCGTTTCTGCGCCCTCTTCAGCTACGCGCCCTAGGCAACCGCCTAGTTTGCCTAGCGGTAGCGCCGGCCCTGCTGGGAGCTGTAGTCCAACAACATCTGGGGACCCACGATTGGAGAGCCCTGGTCTAGATGGCCATAGGTTTATTTGCTGTCCCAGCTCCAACCTAATAAACTCACTCTGGGATTGGAGCTGGGACACGGAGCATGGAGCACCTGCCCGCCCCCTTACAGCCTTGCATAGGATGCCCATAATCCTCTGAATTCAGATTGGATTGCACCCTTAGTAAACTAAAAATGTTTACAGCTACATGAGCAGTGCAGTCCTATGAGGGTGCCGCAACCATCCAAACCTGGAGGATTGTGGGCATCCTATGCAGGGCGGAAGGAGTGCGGAGTATAGGATATCATTCATGCTCCCCTCACCCTGAAAACGTCTAGATGGCCGTCGATTTCGGTTGTCTAAATGTTTTTCCTCTGCTTGCAAGGAGGAGAGGCTGAGGCGTTGCCTGCATCTCTTGGAATCTGGTGGAGCCTTGCCCCTCTGCTCCCTGCCCCCAGGAATTCCCCCCCCAAGGGGGAGCCGAGCACCGTCTTTCGTGTTCAGTTCCCTACTGTTTCCTGGTTCTGCGCTGGTTACGAGGGGGGGTGGCTACTCTGAAGCGCTGCAACCTCAAAAGAGATTTCCGAGGTCACAGCGCATTCTATGGCAATTCCTATGTCCCCCCCAGACAAGGTTGGAGGGACTTAGGATTGCGCCCATAAGTTCCAATCCTAAGGCCTGCATTTACTCTATACCTCTCCCTCTGTCTTCCTTACCCACAGGATTTCCTCTTTAATAATCAGCTAGACCTCACCACTGCCAAGAGGCCCATCATTCACACATCGAGAGCTACCTGGGATTCATACTTTGGTAGAGAGAGGGTTAAATATAGAGCAGGAGAGACCTCTAGCTCCCATAACACAGAACACTCTCCAACCTAGTGTTAACCAATAGATATAGAAATGGCTTAGATTGTGGTCCGCAACGTGGCACCTGCAGGCCCCCATTATTATTATTTGCCCATTTTTAATATATGTACATGGATTCATACAGTTTTCTAGCAATTGTACATAGGCTTCAACAAAAGCAGACCAAATAACCAAATAAATATCCATTTGAAGGTGGCATCTATATGCCACCTGTTCATATATTGAAAGTGTTATAAGGGCCTCAATCCATTGCATTATACGAGGTGAGTGTTTATCCTTCCAATTTTGTAATATCAGTCCTTTAGCTGTCAAAAGGGCACAAAGAATCAGTTTCCCCTTCCATTTGCTAATTTCCATAAGCCAGGCAAATAATTTTAAAGAGTGTGTACTACTGTGGATACTAAAGACTGTCCCAGTACAAAATTTATCTGTGTAATAACCTCCTCCAAGAAAGAAGCAACCACTGGACGTTGCCAAAACATATGCTTAAAAGAAGCATGAGCTGTATTGCACAGCAGAATTAGTTGAATTAGACAATCCTTATTAAAGAGACATTGCAGTATCCAGTAGACATGAAACACAAGTTTTTGCCAAATGAGATGAAACCTAAGATCTTTAGACGGGGGGGGGGGCTCAGTGGATGAGCTACCAGGTACATGACAGCTAGGGGAGGGTGGGGTAGAAGGGGAACAGTGTATAAACATCTGTAGCCCATTCTACTCTGATGTCGAGACCCCCTCCTCCTGTCATTTCTCCTTCTGCCCCAAGCGACTGGGATGGTGGCACCACCTCCTTGATCCATGTGTTAGAGTTTCCCAAGCACTTCCTTACCACAGCAAAACTTCTCACACACTCTCAACAGCCACACACAGCACAAACATACCCTCAACCACTCAGAACCTCACACACTCTATTCATCCAACCGGTCAGACACAACCAGCCCAACACAATCAGAGATTATAGCTTGTGGTTATAACCAGCCGCCCACAGGTCACATATAGGACATCAGCCTTGCCAGTCCACCAAGCAACATAGAGAACAACTACTTCCTCTAGTTCATACTCCCTCCATCTCTCACCTGGGGTATTGCAAACACTTCTCCCCAGTCCCCACCTGGCTTTCACCCAGAGGAACCCCATTTCTAGCCACCACGTGCTCCCACCCTGGGCAGAAGCAGCAGCTCTAGCACACAAGCCCTTAGCCCCTGTCTCTCATCAGGATGGACAAGAGCTCATAATCCGAGGAACACCTCCACCAAACACAACAGGTATTAAACTAGTCAAGCAGACAAACGAACAGGCAAACAGAGGAGAGAGAGGGGGGGGGATGAGAGGAGCGCTCACCCTTCTGGTGCCCCAATGGGGCATACAGCCTTTGGGGGCAACCCACTAGTGGCAGCCCACTGCCCTGCAGCAGGCCTGATTATATCTCCCAGGGGCCTGCAGGTTGCCAATGGGCAATGGCTCAACCTCCTTGGTGCTTCCTCTGGCAGGTGTTCCACATTGCACTTGATGTCAGCCGGAGACAAGGAAGATTACTGGAAGGTTGGGTGGGGGGCAGTTGCAGACAGTTCTTAAAGCAGCAAACAGTCCTCTTCCCCAACTCCTCTCACTAGTCTGGATATGCCAGGTGTCCAGTCCAGTGTCCTTTCCAGTCTAGCAGGGGGGGCTGCTTATACTCCCAGGGGCCTGCAGGTTGCCAATGGCTCAGCCCATTTTGTGTCCCCAAAAAGCATTTATGGGCAATTTCCTCCTCTAGGTTAATTATTATGAGGCTAGTATAGGCAGCTACAAATAGCCAGATCAGCAGACTACAAGGAATGGAAATTAAATTTTGAAAGAATATCTTAATTATTTTTTTAACCAAAGATATATATATATATATATATATATATATATATGAGAGAGAGAGAGAGAGAGAGAGAGAGAGAGAGAGAGTCCTTTAAAAAAAAACACATTCAAGGATGTCTGCCTACATATTTTCTTTTCATTTCCATATCATTGCTATATTGTATTAAAATGACATTATCAAGTTAAAAAAATGATACAGTTCTGACATTCACTGTAATGACCTCAATATATCCATAGGGTAAGGTGTAGAAGAACGCAATGACAAGGAGGCAATGGACATGAATACTATTACAGTGTTCAGCAGGCGGCTGAAAAATTGCATATGAAATAGGAGGTCAGATCATGGAAGTCCTGCTTATGGCAAAAATAATGGATTTGACAGCAGAAGAGATTCAGTGAGACAAAATAAAAGGAGAAGATATCTGTACACATGCACGCAAAAATAAAACTCAACATGATCAACTAATTTTCACCAACAATGTACAGTAATACCTTGGATTGCAAGTAACTTGGTCTGAGAACGTTTTGCAAGACAAGCAAAAAATTTTAATTTTTTTTTACTTGATAAACGAGCAAGGTCTTGCAAGACAAGTACGTAGGGATGTAACCGCTCGACCCTAGAGCGGGCGTAGTGGGCCGCAATTGGCCCTGCTCACGCCCACCAGAGACTCACTTTGGATTACAAGCATGTTTCCGGAACGAATAATGCTCTAAATCCCAGGTATTACTGTATAACAATTTTGATCACCCAATCTCCCGTGTAGATTCAAATGTGAAGTTTCTGCTGTTATGTACCATCTCCGAATTCACCATGGGGTAACCTTAGGCCATTACCCTTCCTAGGTGGTCTTGGGCAAACCATTAGACTTCCATCTCAGTCCCGCACATATGCTAAGTAAGAATATTTGCAACCTATTTCACAGCTGTGTTGTGAGGATAAATTAGGCCCTGGAGCTCCATGCCTTTCCATATGTTTTAGTTTCCTGTGGTTGATCTACACGTCCCGTATCTAGGAACATCCTAGAATAGGCCTTACATGGTGCTCCTGCAGAAAAAGCACCTGGAAAGAGAGGAGAGGAGATTGCAGAGATAACCTGATTCACACCGCATTTGCCAATTTTATGCAAATTGGTATCCTCTGTTTGGGTGATACCTTTCCTCCTTTTTTGTTGATTCATAAGTGACAGTCCTATTGGTAACCTATCTTCTGTCTCATTGCATTGGTGAGTGATAGAACAAAGTGCAGACAATTGAGGCCTCTTAGAGCTCACAAATTTGTCTGTTTCACTTTCTATAACGTTTGCACATTTTCAAGCACAAGTTTGTTCTGTCCCTTTTCCGCATCAGTTTGCATTATATATATATATATATATATATCTTCATGAAAATTTCTATGTACATTTTTGTACACCCAAACGTTTGTTTGGGGGTTTTTTGTATGTAATTTCCCCTAACGTACATATTTTCGCAAGCCTTTTCTGTAATAAATGCTTTCTTGTATGATGTTTATCCTAATGTGTGTGCTTTTTAATGCATTTTTTAATCAGAGAACTGCATTGCAAAATTAGCAGAAGTGTGAAAATCAGAGGATAATTGTGTTCACATATTAGTTTGGGAACTGCAAATTAGGCTGTTTTATATTAAAATCCAAACCAAACTCATTTCTCCCTATTCCTAGTGATATCCACTGGGTTCAGGACACCATCTCTGTAACAGCCTCAAGTGACAAGAAGCATAACCTCCAACATTTCACAGATGAAAATAGGGACACACATGTGAATGTGTAAGAGGTATGGTTAAGCAACATGAAGGTATGATCAAGACAACATGAGGGCATGACTAAGGGTATGGCCAGGCAACCAAAGGGCCAGGGCCGGTGCTACCATTAGGCCAACTAGGCGGCTGCCTAGGGCGCCGGGCTAAAGGGGGCACCAGGAGCATAGGGCTGGAGGGAGGGAGGGCTCAAGTGGGAAGAGGGGGGCGCTAAATATCTGATCTTGCCTAGGGCACCAAACTGCCTTGCACCGACCCTGCAAAGGGCATGGTCAGGTACAAAAGTTATCAGAGGAAAGACACAAAACTGCCGTATTTTAAGCACAGAAATCTTTGAATTTATGTACTGCATTTTTTTTTTATTTATTATATTTATACCCCACCTTTTTTCCTGCAAGGAACCCAATGCGTCTTACATAATCCTCCTCCTCCTCTCCATCTTATCCTCACAACAACCCTGTGAGGTAGGTTAGGCTGAGAGTCAGTGACTGGCCCAAAGTCACCCAGTGAGTTTCATGGCTGAGCGGGGACTAGAACCCGGATCTCCCGAGTCCCAGTCCAACATTCTCACCACTACGCCACACTGGGGAAGCCTGAGGGAAAAAGAAAACCCCAAATAAATAAATACAACTAACTGTGTATATATACACGCACACAACATTAACAATAAATACATTATTATAAAAATAAACATTATTAAAAAAATACAAATACAAATACACTATGCCAGTGTGGCGTAGTGGTTAGAGTGTTGGACTGGGACTCGGGAGATCTGGGTTCAAATCCCCGCTCGGCTATGAAACTCACTGGGTGACTTTGGGCCAGTCACTGACTCTCAGCCTAACCTACCTTACTCACCGGGTTGTTGTGAGGGTAAAATGGAGAGGAGGAGGATTATGTAAGCCGCCTTGGGTTCCTTGAAGGAAAAAAGCCGGGGTATAAATATAATAAATAAAATAAAAATAAAAATGGGTGAAAAGTCTTCATTACACACAGTCATGTAACCATGACTCTCCTCCCTATCAGGGTTTAGATCTCAAAACTGAAAATTGAAAACCTTGACTGGTGCTGAACCCTCAATATTTTTCTTTGCTTTCCTGTATCCTGCACTCAGGCCTTCAAACTTCACTCTACTGTTTGAAGTACTACTTTCTTTCTGATGCTAGATTTATATGTTCCTTTTCTGATCCTCCTTATGTTCTGTCTCTCCCTAAATTTCCCTGCAATAAATAGGTAAAAGGCTATAGTTATGAAGTGTTTATCCTTATCTCTTATTATATTGTCAGTATTTGCCATGTTATAATATTTGGCCCAACTACAAATTTTCTCTTTGTGCAGAAATGCATCCTTTAATTCAATGTGTTGGTAACTAAGGCTGAACATCTAGGCATGCCTATTTATTTATTTTATGTATATTTGTATGAACTTGGCTTGTCAATCACCAACCTGAAACAGCTAATAACCCATAACACATCACAGAAACACAAACGTGGAGACCAGAAGTCTCCCCTATGCCATGGCCCTGATCTGGATGTGCTGAATTTTAGCTGGAAGACAAAAGAAAACAGAAAAATGCCCTAGCCACCCACCCCAGGATGTTCTAACCATTTAAGGGCTCTGACCACTCAGCCACTTTGGTCTCCAGACCCATGGTGATGATGGTGATTGCTGTTGTTGCCATAATTATTGTTGTACCATCAATGTGCATGCTGCTTTACCGAGTATAAGAGAAGATTTCCCTGCCCCAAAGAGTTTGCAATCTAAAATTTAATATAGAGGCGACAACAAATGGTAGAAAGGGGTAAACTGGGGAGGAATATGCCATTATTTCAGTCAAACATAACTTTCAGCCTACTTTCCCCACATTGTGCAGTAAAGTCCTTGTTTTAAATATCTCCGTCCCACTTTAAAAATGGATCTCTCAATGGTGGCTTTGTTCTCATTAGTAGTTTGCCAAAGAAATAATAATATTTATCATTTAGATATCTATGAGTGTGCAAAGTGGTTCACAGGCCCACCCTGCAAGCTCCTATTTCTCCACTCAGGAAAAAGCATGTGGGCTCTATTGTACTGTATTAAAAAAAAACACAACAAAACCAAGAACAAGAACACTGTGATTTACACAATAATGCCAAAATAGAATGGGATCTCTTTCTTTTTGTTTTTAAAATTGTCAGAATTGGCACAAATTCAACATGTGAAGCTTACCCACCCACCCCACACCCCCAGACATGGAGCTTCAGAGAGAAGGAGAACTTTCTTGCATTTCCTTCTGACACTCTTAACTCACCTGTTAGAGGCACAGTCAACTCTGTTAGGAAATAAATTTTTTGGCAATATAAAGATAGGGATTATGTAATAAATTCCCTCATTCACCTCTCCCTCAGTCCAGCCAGCAAGTGCAGCCTCCACCTCCTTTTCTTTTCACCCAGCAGAGGCAGCAGGTAGAGCATGCGTACGCGCACACACATTCTCGTGCCTGTTCCCTCCCTGCTTACTGTCTCTCCGTGGGCGGGCAGCCCTTCAAGCCTACGCAGAGGTACTCTTAAAGGAGCCATGGGCAAAATTGCAGCTAAGCTAAAAGTTTTTGCTTAGCTGCAGTTTTGCCCATAGCCCTTTTAAGAGCAGTTTAAAGTAGCTTGCAGGAGGCAGGGGATCTCAGGACTCTGCATAACAAAGTGAGAAGCCATGAGGCCTTAAGGGTTTTCCTGAGGGTCCAGGCATTTTGGGGGCAATTGGAGACTATGAAGAAGGGCAAATGGAAATATGTCTGGCAGGCACACAGCACTGGGTTCCAAATTGCCTTCATAAGGGCAGGGTCTCCCATGCAGTACTACAATCATTTAAATCTTTTTTTGGTGTATGTGCATGTGCATACACACGCATGCTGCTAAGGCTTTTGATCTAAAGTGGATATTAACAAAGGCAAATAATTGAAAAGATTCTGAATAAAGCCCTCAACATCCCATTTGCAAAAGTCAGCAGGCAGGGTTTATTGCTTTGCAATAAGTAATATCAATCTTTTAGCTCTCCATAAATTCTCTTATAACTAATTCTCACATTGAGGTGGTAAGCCTGTGTCTGGATATACTATTTAAGATTGCAGGTTGGATTTCACATGATTAAGGGTGCAATCCTATGCATGTTTAGACAGAAAAAAAAAGTCCTACAACTATCAGCATTTCCCAGCCAGCACTGCTGGCTGAGTGAGGAATGTTGGGAATTGTAGGAACTTTTTCTGTCTAAACATGCATAGGATTGCACCTTAAATGTTCCTCCATTTAATTAAATCCCATATAGCAAACTAGCATGTCAGAGAGAAGGCCAGGTAGAAACATTCTTCCTGACATGCTAGTTTTTTGAGGGAGGGAATAGAACAAAATAGAAATGTTATTTGAGAAAGGGATTTTTAAATTATTATTATTATTATTCATATGGAGGGACATTGTTCTTAAAACATCAAACCTCAAAGAGACAGACAGATAGCAGCCTCACAATCTACTAAAATCAAGTTGAAATAAATATAGTTTGACACCCCTTGTGCAAACAAGATAAATTTCTAGGCCTCCTCACATAACCTGGGGGTGATAATGGGAAAAGGGTCAAGTCTACTCTTTGCTGCCAGTATTTTAACATGCTACAAAGATGGCACATGGAGCAGGGCATGATTTTGCACCTGCACCTGGAGCATAGGCTGATATAGGGAAAGGCAGGTCCTCAGGTTTATGGGTCTTAAGCCATGTTGGGCTCTTACAGTTCATATATCAATAACCTGGATTAGACCCAGAAGCACACTGCAGTACAGGGTGCAGACAGAACCTCTTTCAGCTTGAGAGCTGAATTCCATTTTAGAGAAACTCTTGGGGGTTTACGCAGGGATCATGATATGTCTGATCCCATTAATTAGAGACATAGTAATCCCTTCCAGGCCCTGAACCATGCCTTGCAGCATCACCTCATTCATCCTTACAACAATCCTGCAAGGCAGGTCCGTACTATTAACATTATCATGTTACAGATGGGGGAGAGGGAATTCAGAATGGGAGCTGATGGTTCACCTAAGGAATTCTTTCAGTGACATTTGGGCCAGAGGCTTCCCAGCTCACACTCTGACCCATCACACCATACCACACCACCATTCAGCCAATGCACAGTAATGTTTTCAGGGCTATCATTTTAAACCATACCTTTAAAATTGTTTTTTAAAACCAACTGAACCCACATTTAAAAGTTTCAAGATACATATAAGCACCCACACACACTACAGATGATCAGAAAGAAAATAAAGACGCTGAGGAATTAGAAGTAAATGGCTTTACTTATTGCTAAAATATCCTTAGGCCTGCAGTTCTAACATATCACCTTCTCACTCACCTTTGCAATGCGTTCTTGCATAGTCATGTCACAGAATCAGGCCGACAAAAATATCTACAAGAATAAACAGGCTTGGTTTTCTGCAGTCTCTAGAGCACTATGTGTGATAAACCAAGTTGCTTGGTCAGTACATTTTAAAAATATATATTTCTTGTTCCTGCTTCTTAAAATTCTATAAATCTCTCTTCAAGTTTTGAAGTTATGCTAGTGAGCAAAACTCGTCCTCTGCAAGGGATTTCTCCCAACCCATTTTCAAACATGATCCATAATTTGATCAAATGCTCTGGGGCACTATTAAATAGTAATAATGAACTTCACCTAAAGCCCTTAGTAATTTTGTTCCACATTTCCTTCTCTAATTATCCACTATTCCCTATTTATTATTGCTTCATTCCCTGCCTTGAGGCCTTCTAAAAATACTAGGAATGATAAATTAAACAATACGTTTTGGCACACAGTTAACCAGTGGGAAGGGTTATAATTTAATGGGTTGTCTTCTGAATTAATTATTTCTGAATTATTTAATTGCAGCTGCTAACTTTTTTTTTTTTTTTTTTAATCAAAGCATGGCTCTGGATGCTCAAGCTCACTGGCGTGTTCTCCTTGGAATTCAGAGAAAGCCATTAAAAACATATATGTTTAAATTAAATTCGAAATGGTCCCTCCATGCATATCTCCACCAATCTTCTATTTGTAATTGTATTTATATTTTTGCTAATGAGCATTGTCTACTGCAGAGAACCATAACGATATTTTCCAGAGTAATCTCAAAAGTGTAATCAGTAAGCGATCGGCGCTGCAGAGCTAATGTCTCTCCCCCCTGCCCCTGCCAACCTTTTCTTAAGTAACCACTATCATTGACTTTATAGTATGTTCTTATGGGTTTCATTCATAACCCGTTCTTTTAAATTAAGCCCTGACTTGTTTGAATATTACAATACAATGTTCACTAGTTGCTGTCTCCCTTCTGCCTAATTAAGCCGTGGAATAATTGGTCTTTTTGTAGATGACACTCTAGAGAGTTATTTGACTCCCTTATTTGCGTGCGTGCGTGCGTATGTGTGTCTGCGTGTGTGTGTGTGTGAGGATTGTGCCATTTTGCAAGATGTTGATTACAAGGAGAAAGGAAATATTAATGGTCCATTGCTCTTCAGGCCACAATCAAGCTGAAGGTATTTTGCCATGCACAATCTATTACTAGGATCCTCCTTCTAATGTGCTTCATAGTGTATCAGCTGAATGGTAAAGGGGCTTTTGTTTCTTTGTTAGGGAAATAGAAAATTGAGAAGGTGTTCATTTTTATCTTATATGAGGTACATATCTGGGAGAATCATCACTAGGGCAGTTGTTGTTGCTGGAAGTGGTGCCATCTTTCTGTGCAAGAGATTCCCTTAGGGCTCAATAGAGCTATTACCCAATAATCTGCCTACATGAGCAGGAAATACAATTGGACATTAGGAGGCAGGGGAAGTTTCATAGATCATAGAGTTGGAAGGGGCCTACCTACAGGCCATCGAGTCCAACCCCCTGCTCAATGCAGGAAACTAGAAGAGGGGTCTCCCATCCAAGTAATAACCAGGCCTGACCCTGCTTAGCTTTCCACACTCAGACAAGCTGGGCCAGCATCTGTGTGTACCTCTCCTGTCTGTATCTGGCCCTCCCTTTCTGTTGAATGCATGTTACTCATGCTCAGAGCAAAAGTAAACTTGTTTCAAGGCAAGAAGGAGAATGGGATCTACTCTGAAAAGTTTTGACAGAGCATGGCATGGATTCATTCCGTGCCGCTTGAACTCCAGAGTGGATTGTGGAATCTAGACCAGATTCAAAGTATGTCATGACCAGGTTGTAAAGCTGCAACTTAAATCTATTTAAAGCAGGGGTGGGCAACTTGTGGCCCTGCAGATGTTTTGGCCTACAACTGCCATCATGCCTCACCATTGGCTATGCTGGCTAGGACTTATGGGAGTTGTAGGCCCGCCAAAACATCTGCAGGGCCACAAGTTGCCCACCCTGAAATAAATAGAACTTACTTCCAAATACATTTGGTTAGGATCAGACACCATGTGTTTATGCACTGTATACTCAAAAGATTCACCCACAGCACATGCTGAAAGTCAAATGATTTAAAACTAATTGTAATGTTTTGTTTTGCTATGAATAGTATACTGTGAATCTATGAACATAGATTATGAGCTACAAAACAAGCTGACATGGAAACACACCAAAAGCCTCCGAGAGTTTTGAGAACTGAAGTTGCTACTCACTGAGAATATTAATGTCCCAACCAGAGTTGGAGGATGACAAACCAGAATAAAAAAATCCTGCTAAATCATTTTGGCATGTGCCTATAATGCACATAGTATACTTTGTGCAGCCAGAGGAAGACCAGTCCTTTAATGGGAGGATCAGCCAGTTGGAACTTCCCTCCCATGCCATAGAGCAGCTTTGGGGGAAGGCAATTATTGTCAAAACCAGAGCGTGGAAGGAAAGGATTAGCTCCCCACTCTGCATGCTGCATTCCCAATCTTGATCAGGGGACCCAATTTTTTATAGTTAAAAAAATATATATACGGTACATGCAAAACACCACATGGTATGTTTACTATCACACACAGTTTGGCGTGCTCTCTTTCTGACCCATGTGCCATGCACTGCTGCAGCAGCACAACCTAGTAAGCTTGGACAATAGGATGCAAATAACAAAAACAACTGAAAGGTGAATTCACAGCTCTGCTTAGAAATAAGGGTTGCAGTAAGTCCCAGAGATATTCTGGCAGTATGCATAAAACAAATTATTTCAGAGACTGTACATTGTCATCATACTACTACTATTACAGCTTTCCACAATGCTGTATTCCCCCCCCCTTTATTTTCAGTGCAAGATTCATGAGCCATGTGCTATTTCTCCATTTTTCATTATCCCGCTGTCATGCACCTGACATCCTCATGCTAATATAGGGAATGACCTGTTCCATTCAGAGTAATTCAGAGATAAGTACTGCAGTTATTTAAAGGGAAGCAAAAAAATATGAAGTGCTATTTGTGGACTTGACTTTGCGGGGGTTTTCTTTTCTTTTTTCAAATGGAACTTCATAGTAAGTTTATATCATATGCATTTATTCCCTGCTTGGTTTCCTTTCTCTCCCGGAACTCAGATTCGAAAGCTTTGATATCTTTGATCTTCACAGTTTCTCATGCCAGATTATTGGCATACTTATCAGCAGTTACGGCAAATCAAAAGAAATGTTGATAGATTCTCCTCTCTGTATAGATTGACAACATCACTGATCCTTTGACCAGGCACAAAGTGTTGGCTTTATCTTTGATTCCCGCTACTCCTTTCTTTCCAATATTCCATCTGTCATTGAGGGTGAAGACAGATGTAACATTTTAAGGATGGTCATAGTGGATTATTCACCCATAGCATGACCCCAGCTCTGAAACTTGTGTTTCAGCCCTCCATAACAGCAAGTCAAACAGTGTCTTGTCTTCCTCCGCCCTCATGCTTGTCCCAACCTTCCTGCATAAGACAGGCTGCCCAAGTGCCCATGGTTTCTTTTTCTTTTTCTGAAGAAGCACATCCATATTTATGTCTCTATACATTTCACACCAAAGGGAAAAGAATCACAAACATTAAAAAAAAAAAAAACCCACTGCAAAAGTGTTGCGGAGATTGGGCAGGGGGATACCGCAAACGGCTTGTGCCATGGTTTAGTTTCAGTTAAACTAAACCATGCTGGAAATCTGTACAACATGATGATGGTGATGATGGTGATGATGGTGATGATGGTGATGATGGTGATGATGTGATGATGATGATGATGATGATGATGATGCACGCCCTAAGACTGGTGCCCTCTAGAATTGTTGGGCTTCCACTCCCATGATTCTCAGCCATCATTATCCATGCTGGCTGGGAATGATGGGAGTTGCAGTCCAACATATCTATAAGGTACCAGGTTAGGGAAGGCTGAACTAGGACAAAGCCAGAGTTCTCCTGTTACATGTCATATACAGAAAAACAATTCCTGAATCCGATTCTGCCCTTACGCCCATTCCATAGGCAAAACTGCAAATATACAGTCTGGAATTAGCAGCAGTTTTGTCCCCTTTCAGTATAGACAGGGCTTTTTTTCTGGTGGAACTCACCGGAACTGAGTTCCAGCACCTTTTCTTCTATTAATTGCATTACAATTTAATCGCCATCTACTCCCGAGGAAATGTAATCCAAGAGTTCCGGTACCTTTTTCTCCAGAAAAAAAGCACTGAGTATAGATAATCTATGGCCACATAATATATAGCCTACCTGCCTATTAAATCAGGTAAGACAAGTATGTAAAGCTGAAACCATATTGCTCTTTCTTAAAAAAACAAAAAAAGGCAGTGGGGGGGGGAGCCCTTCTCAGCAATTCTATGCTTTTTGTTTTTATTAATAAAACTAACTCCTTGATTAAGGAATCCTGTCTTTTCGAACCTGGGGGGATTGCAACTAATTTTAGTTCACTCCAAGTTAACACCTTTGGTCTTTCAGCCACGTTACTGCAAAAGTGTACTCAAATTCACTAGGGAAGTTGATGGGTTAACTGGAAGCTTGAAACATAGTCTCCAATTGCCCCGAAAATGCTGGGAACCCCATCACGAAAACCCTTAAGCCATCACGGCTTCTCACTTTGTCATGCAGAGTCTACTCTATAGAGGGGTAGTTCCATCTAAACTAATTTAGCTTCAGCAGAGTGCTAAAGATTCTTCAAAGGACCCTAAAGACATCACAGTGCCATGTACCTTGATGGCACTATATAAATGATAAATAATAGCAATAATAGTGTTGTTGCAACCCTTTTGTGACACAGCAGTAGATGAAATTCATTTGATGATTGTTTGTACCATAATTCAATAAACCAAGCATAATTCAAGAGCATTTGGGGTGGCATTTTTTATAACTGGCTGGGGCATGCTGGGAGTTGTAGGCCAAAAACATCTGGGGACCCAAGGTTGGAGAACACTGTTCTAAAGCAATAAGTGGGCAATTCCCAGAAAATAAGTCATCAGAACCAAAGGGCTATGGCAGGGCTAGGTGACTTATGGCCCTCCACATGTTTTGGCCTACAGTTCACATCAGCCCTAGTAGCCGGTATAGCCAATGGTGAGGGATCATGGGAGGGAGGGACCATGGTGAGGGATCATTTTGTAGGCCAAAATATCAGGAGGGCCATAAGCTGCCCACCCCTGTGCTCTGCGGCGGACTGTTGGACACATAAATAGACAGTTGATAAGTGGTTTGTTGTAAGACATAATGATTTATGGGAGATTATCATAAAGGGATAACTTGACAATAAGTGAATCATTAGAAAGGTCAGTGGACAGTTGTTGAGTGATTCAGTATAAATAGTATTAATATTTATTAACGCTAGTAGTGAACTGTTCCTGAACAATACGTGGATAGTTTTGCAGAGAGATATGGACAATCTGACAGATAACGGGGCAATTAATTAAATGATAAGAGATAAGTGTTCTTAATAATCAGACAGATAAGACACATATTATTCAGTCCTTGAACAAAAAACACAATTCTGAACAATTGATAAGCTGTGAAAACAGATAAGCAGGCAGCTAATACTCCGAGAAATATGTGAACAATTAACAGACAAATAGAATTTTTTGGAGATATAAGTGAGAAATTATTCTTTTTAGGAATAATAAATGTAAAATAATAATAATAATACTGTGACCCCAGATGTTCACATGTAAATTGGCATATATTGAGCAATGAGCTCCTCTTGACCCATGTAAAAGTAGCTAGATCCTGGTGAAAATGTTCTAATAGGAGATCAGCTCTTCAATCCACTAAGCTGGGGCAAATACTCAAAGCACACTAAAATGTGGGCATCCCTGCCTGAGAGCCAGTCCGGTGAAGTAATTGGACTGGGACTTTGGAGACCTGAGTTCTACTTCCCACTAGGTCATGAAGCTCATTGGATGACTTTGGACCAGTCACTGATATTCAGCCTAACCTCCCTCACACAGGATGGTTGTGAGGATAAAACAGAGAAGAAGAGGAGGATCATGTACGCCACCTTGGGCTTGGAGGAAAGGCAGGATATAAATGTACCCGATGATGATGGTTGTGGTGGTGATAACAATATGTGGTCTCAATTCAATGTGCTCTTCAAGCTTGCCTCTACTTAATCTGGGGCTCACCCTGCTTCCCCCATTTGTGGTTGGAGGTGGTGGGGCTTTCAATGGTCTGCAGTCTCAGGCTGCAACTGGAGCCTTTTGGAGCCTGAGATTGGTGTCAGTGCCCATGACCTTAGAAATAAGAGCCCAGCTCGGTCCAGGAGATGCCCTGTGTGGCATTTCTTGGGCTGTATGGAAAGAGCTGCCTTCTGTAGGGCTTCTTCGCAGCCTGCGATGACCCCATGGAAAAGTTACTCTGGCAGTGGTCCTGTAACAGGGGACTACAAGATTCAGTCATTTTTAATTCCCCTGAATTTATAACGAGGAGACCACTGGGCAGATGACAGCACTCGAGGCATAATTGTTTCTTTTGACTTTGTAGGTGATTTCTTGAATACTTAAAACTGGAATAATGAGATTCTGTTTCCTTTGTTGAATGCTTTTCTTTGTGGAAAAAAGTACAACATAAAAACATGGAGCGGGATGGTTATTATGAACTTGTGGAATCTGAAAAGCAATTATTCACATGCATATAAAAGAAACAGATGGGCTCCAAAGTATTTTTATTATTTAGTTTGAAGCAACGTGCTCCATCAGGACTTCTAGAATCACCAGGCATGCCTGTTATTGACACGTCTGTAGTTGTTATTGTACCATCCAAAAGCAGCTTTTTGTGTAGCATTGGTATCCCCAGGGACGGAATAAAAAGAACAATGAAGAGCAAGTGACTTTGTGCCACTGAACCCAGGCACCTTGCGGGATCACTTGCCGGTCTCTGCTGTGAGGAAGACCACAGAAGCATTGTTTTATTATCTTCTCCATTCACAGCACAAGTTGCTATGAATACTAATGAAGGGCAGCCGCAGTGAGGCAGAGATAACTGGAGAGAAAGCATAGGGCGAGGGAAAATAAAGTGACCCTCTCAGTGGATGTTCTTATCATAGCCTATTTCAGCTCTATACTGACTGCTGCACAGCTGCCGGCCACTGAGGACAGGCATAATGTATGATGTGCTGATTTACAAGCTCTGACTGATTTACTCCTTGCTACATTCTAGTTTTTATTGGCTCATCCCATGTCACGTCACAAGACACATCATTTCTCACTACACTGAGAGCCTGTATAGCATAGTGGATACAGCTTTAAACTCAGAGCAGGGATACTCATGGTGGCTTCAAATTCTTGCTCAGACATGATGCTTAATGGATTACCTTTGGCAAATCACCATCTCTCAGCCTAACCTACCTCACAGGGTTGTTGTAAGGATCAAATGGAATAATGCCTGTCTGTGCTGAACTCAACAGAGGAAGGCAGATTATTTCGCAGATGAGCAATTCCTAAATGGTACTCATGCTATGAGTTCTTCATACATTTCTGCTCTGTGTTTTAGCAATTGTTACAGTCTCTCTCACTGTGTGTGTGTGTGTGTGTGTATGAAAACACCCATCATTGCGATGGGACAATGAAGACTGCAAGAAGGATGTCATATATGGCAGGAATCACAGGTTTGGGGGAAGGGGACAATGCATCTCTCTGTGCACGCAGCACTGCAGCTCCAATATGGGGTACTTTTCAGTGAAACATCCAGAGCTAGCATATCCACGGAAAACATTAATGGAGGTAGTTAATTTAGGACTCGGCCAATGTTTTTTGAGAGGATAATTTTCTTATTTATTTATTTTTGTTGTTGAAAACTTTCTTTTTCAAGCTGCTCCTGAACTGTTGGCGAATCACTCATCTGGATAGTATTTGGCAAAATGGCTTCCCCAATTTTGTTATCCATGAACAGGATGGAGAATTTCAGGTGCAAGTGAGAATCTCATTTTAATATTGTTTAAAAATGTTCATAGTGTTTAAGGAAGCAAAGGGCTTGGCCTTTGCTCCTTCCAGTCCTCCACTCTTAGCCCTTTGCTTCCTTTCATACACCGCTATGAACTAAAAAATATAGTTTTATTCAGGATTATCATAACTGAGACCAATTTTTTTTAGGGATAATTTTCTTTTTCACTCTCCCCCACCACCACTTGCACCAAAAAGGTGTTGGCAAGTTCTGCCTTGCTCTAGAGCAGGGGTGGCCAACTTGTGGCTTTCCAGATGTTTTCATCTACAACTCCCATCATCCCTCACCATTGGCTATACTGGCTACTGATGGGAGTTGTAGGCCAAAACATCTGCCCCAGGAAATATTTGGCAAAATGCCCCACACCCAAATTCTGCCACCCACAAATAGTGTGAACAATTTGGCATGGGCCCTTTCACTCAGCCCTAAATTTGGTGTATTGTACTTTATGTGTCAGCCTCTGTCACTAGGACTGGATGACCTATTAGGAGTCCAGGGCTGTTGAAAAAAACTATTCATGCAGTGGTCACAGGTTTTTCTTACTGTTTCTGTTGCTAACAGCTGAGAGCAGAGTTGCCACTGAATTTTGCCTTCATAGAATCATAGAAAAGTAGAGTTGGAAGGGGCCTATAAGGCCATCAAGTCCAACCCCCTGCTCAATGCAGGAATCCAAGTCAAAGCATCCCTGACAGATGGCCATCCAGCTGCACCTTGAATGCCTCCAGAATGGGAGAGCCCACAACAACCTCCCTAGGTAATTGGTTCGATTGTCTTATTGCTCTAACAGTCAGGAAGTTTTTTCTGATGTTCCGCTGGAATCTGGGTTCCTGTAACTTGAGCCCATTATTCCGTGTCCTGCAAACTGGGATGATCGAGAAGAGATCCTGGGTCTCCTCTTTGTGACAACCCTTCAAGTACTGGAAGAGTGCTATCCTATCTCCCCTCAGTCTCCCCTTCTGAAGGCTAAACATGCCCAGTTCTTTCAGTCTCTCCTCATAGGGCCTTGTTTCCACTCCCTTTATCATCTTTGTTGCCCTCCTCTGAACCCTCGCCAGTTTGTCTACAGTGTGATATCAAGGCAAATATGGATGTTTGGCTCCTCCCACTTGCTCTGGGGTTTCTCACATTACCTTGTGCTATGGATAGGAGTTGCACTGCAGCAGTTCCCACATCGTCAATGTAACATGAGTACCCAGCCTAAGACCCTATGAAGCCTTAGCCTTCTATATCACAACCAACAGTCCATTTAGTACATCTTTAACCCAAAGCACAAACTCCTTTTCTGCCTTAAAATATGTGCGGGACAAGCTATGGCGGAGTAAATTAATTCATTGTACAGTAGAGCAAGGAAGAGACTTCAGCTCTGTGTTGGAGAGGTTTAACCAGTGATCCTTGGTATGAGAAAAGGGGTCTTAAAAATATGACAACATTGTTCCTATTTTCATCCGTGAAATCTTGGAGATTATGAAGATCCATCTTTGTGCAGTACAAAAAAGCTACAATGCCAAGCTGCGGGATCAAGTCCTTCACTGCAGCCCAGAAAGAAAAGAAAAAATGGTGTGCCTGCCAGGAAATATTCAGTGTTACCAAAACAAAACAAAACTTGGGGCTTTGCAGGGTGTATCTTTCTTCTCACCTGGAACTTGTTCTATGAAGTACCATTCCTAATCTATTCCTAATCTATTTGAAATAGAAGCAAAGCAGAGCACAGTGTACCTCGCCTTAGTATTTTACTGAGTTCCGTTAACTTTTCCAGCAGGGGACACAAGGTTTTGATTAATAAAAAGATCATCCGTGTGTTACTTTTAAAGTATGGCAGCCCGTGCGGTGTAAAGTTTTGCAGATGTAATAGAAACATATTGAAATTGACAAAAGTAAATTATATAATGGCTGAGATGAAAGCTGTGATCTGAATAACTGAAGAGGATTTCCAATCTACTTAATTATCTCTCTACAAAAGCTCACATCAGAGCAATAAAACATCTTCACTCAACCGATCACTATCCGACATCGCAAGACATGCTTTTTTTCCCTTTTCCTTTTTTAAAAAAAGCAGTTTATAAAACAGTTGATACAAACTCTGAAAAATAAAAGCACAACTTTGGAAGGAAAATAAAGATGAGGATTTCATAGATAAAAGGCTAGTGCAAGGACCAGGGTTAATCAAATGTGACATAAAAGGACTGAGGATAATTAATTCCTCTACACTCAACAGAAGTGCCATCATTATTTATTTGTGTTTATGTTGTGTTCTGCTACTTGCAAATGATAGCTTATTGTGGAACATTAATTGAATTCTCACAGTATATTTATATAGAAACATTCTCCTATTAGTAAAGGGAGCGCCCTACATACTGATGTGATGGTGCTAAAAAAAAGCCTACTGTGGCAGGTCCTTCCAGCTGTGTGTGTGTGTGTGTTTGTGGGGGAAGGGGAGAGATGGACTCTGGGGCACAAAGGGAATATTTGTTATTGGCTTTTCTAAAAAAACACCACAAAGAAGATCTATAACACTGGATGCTGAGGACTCCTGCCACTAGTGGCACAGGCACTTCAGCCAGTCAGAGTTGCTGGTTAGGTGGCTGAAGGAAAGTAAGTGGCTTGGCCACTGCCTCCCTCAGCCTGTAGCCTAATTGTGGGGGCTGGGGGGCAGGGAGAGAGTGGCCTTAGAGGATATGCATCCCAGGTACCCTGTTGGTTTTTTGGGAGAACAAATGTGCTCAACCCATGGAGTCAGGAAGTGTGAGGCAGGGAGGAAAGAGAGGCCATGTCCTTCACCTCCCCTCCTGATTTTTCCCCCAGGACCCCAGTTATGTACCATATTTTTTAGCTATCATAAGTACAGGTTAGCCAATCTTGGATATTTACCATTATTAATGACCCTGAAACTCCAAGGCCTAATAGTGCAAGAGGCTCGTGTGTGTGAGGGGCTGTGGGGGCTATCCAGTGTATTGCACTGAGTGCCACATGTATGATTATCTGCCTGTTGGACAGAAGATATGGGTGAGTGCTCGGTGTAATGAGCTCCTGGCTCTCGCGGAGCAAGTTTGTTCCATTGAAGCCAAGGTTGTTCACCTGGAGAAGCTAAGAGAGTCAGACAGGTTGGTGGACAAGACTTTTGGGGACCTAATAGCGGTGTCCCAATCCCTGGGTGACAGCTCCTCCGCCATCATGGAGAATGGGGGTCTTGGGGAAGGAGGATATCATTCTGAGGAAGAGAGAAATGATGCTATAGCAGGGACCCATTCCTCAGAAGATGGACAAATATCTTCTGGCACTGAGCATGTGCCTCTAGGGGGTGGGGGGTTTGTGGTAGTGGGAGATTTGATCATTAGACACAGACAGCTGGGTTTGTGATGGGCGTGTAGACAGCATCATAAATTCCCTGCCTAGTGCAAAGGCTGCAGATATTATGCGCTGTCTAGATAGCTTTGTAGATAGTGCTGGGGTGGAGTCAGTGGTCGTGGTCCATATTGGTACCAATGATGTGGGGAATGTGAGAGCTGGACTGACCCGAGAGGTCGAGAGGTCCAGGAAGCCAAATTTAGGTTGCTAAGTAGAAGTTGAAGTTGAAATCCAGGACCACCAAGTTGTCTCTCTCTGAAATGCTACCTGTTCCACTGACAGGGCCAGCTAGACAGGCAAATCTGAGGAGTCTCAATGCATGGATAAGACAGTAGCATAGAGAAGAGGCTTTCAGGAGGCTGGGGATCATTTTGGGACAAGCCGGGCCTGTACAAGAGGGACAGGCTCCACTTGAACCAAAATGGAACCAGACTGCTGGTGCTAAACATAAAAAAGATGACAGAGCAGCTTTTAAACTGAACCCTGGGGGGAAGCCAACAGCAGCTAGGAAGCATCTGCTTCAGGTTGAATCACCCCTAGGCTAGGGTATCCTGATAAATATGTTTGTGATTGCCCAAATATAGAAGAGGAGGAAATAGGCCATGAACATATGGTGAAACATGATAGCCAGTCAAAGAGGCCTCAGTGTCTTAGCAGAAGATGCACTTGCCAGAGACATCTGGGGACACCATGTATAGGTGTTTCTATGCAAATGCTAGAAGCCTCGAAGCCAAGATGGAAGAGTTGGAGTGCCTGGTTTTAAAGGAGAACCTAGATATACTGGCCATTACAGAAACCTGGTGGAATGGAGAGAACCAGTGGGATATGGTCATCTCTGGATATGAACTCTATAGGAAGGACCGGGAAGGGCATACTGGAGGAGGTGTTGCTCTGTACATCAAAGAGGGCATAGTGTTGAGCAGACTAGAAATCCTAAAAGGGGCAGACTCTTCCACAGAAGTGCCTTGGGTGACAATACTGGGCTCCAAATCTAATTTAGTACTAGGAGCTGGCTATCATCCTCCAGACCAGAACACTTAAGGTGATCTTGAGAAGGAAAACTAAATCAGGGAGGCCTCCAAATGAGGAACACACATACTGACTGGATAAATGTATGTTCCAGTCAGGACAAAGAGGTTAATTTAATGATGTCCTAAATGACTGTGCCCTGGAACAGGTCATCATGGAACCGACCATAGGGGAGGCCACCCTGGATTTAATCCTAAATGGTGTCACCCAGGACCTGGTATGAGGTTGTTGAACCAATTGGAATCAGGGACCACAGTGCTATCAGCTTTAAAATATATTTGAGTGGAGAATTGCCAAAGAAGTCCAACACAGTCACATTTGTCTTCAAAAGAGGAAACTAATCTAAAATGAAAAACCCAGTAAAAAAGAAGCTGAAAGGGGGAGTCAAGGGGGTTAAATCCCTTCAAAATGCTTGACGGTTACTCAAAACCACAATAATAGAGGCTCAGCAAGAATGTATACCACAGGTTAGGAAAGGTAGCACCAAGTCCAAGAGGTCTCCAGCATGGTCAATGAGCAAGGTCAAGGAAGCTATTAGAGAAAAGAATGCTTCCTTCAGAAAATGGAAGTCTTGCCCAAATGAAGAAAACAAAAGGGAGCATGAGCTTGCACAAAGGAGATGCAAGCAGACAATAAGAGATGCAAAAAAAAAAAAAGCATTTTGAGGAGCATTTCACTAATAACATCAAGGCCAACTATAAAGAATTGTTTAAGTATATCAGAAGCAGCAAACCAGCCAGGGAGGCAGTTGGACTGTTGGATGACAATGGAGTTAAAGGAATACTAAAGGAGGATAAAGAGACTGCAGAGAAGCTGAATGAATTCTTTTCATCTGTCTTCACTGCAGAAGATATAGAACAGATACCTGTGCCTGAACTGATGTTTTCAGTATGGAAGTCTGAGGAATTCAGTCAAATATTAGTGACAAAAGATGAAGTTCTCAACCTTATTGACAAATTGAAAGTTAATAAATCACCTGGCCCAGATGGTATCCATCCTAGAATTATTAAAGAACTCAAATATGAAATTGCTGATCTTCTAAGAAAAAAATATTTAACATGTCTCTAAGATCAGCCTCTGTACCAGAGGACTGGAGAGTGGCCAATGTAACACCAGTTTTTTTAAAAAAAAGATCCAGGGGGGTTCC
Source organism: Shinisaurus crocodilurus (assembly GCA_021292165.1). NCBI lineage: Eukaryota > Metazoa > Chordata > Lepidosauria > Squamata > Shinisauridae > Shinisaurus > Shinisaurus crocodilurus. Next base: position 146,332,489 of record CM037878.1, on the reverse strand, counting down.
GGGAAATTAAAGGCCAGTTAGCTTAATGTCTGTTCCAGGTAAATTGGTTGAAAGCATTATTAAAGATAAAATCAGTAAGCATATAGAAGGACAAGCTCTGCTGAGAGATAATAAACATGGCTTCTGCAAAGATAAGACCTCACTCCTGAGCAAACTTAGCAGTCATGGAATAAAAGAAGAGGTCCTCTTATGGATCAGTAACTGGTTAAAGAACAGAAAGCGGAGAGTAGGAGTTAATGGTAAATTATCCTAATGCAGGGATGTAAACAGCAGGGTCCCACAGGGATCTGTATTGGGACCAATGCTTTCCAACTTATCCATAAATGATCTAGAATTAGGAGTGAGGAGTAAAGTGGCCATGTTTGCTGATGACACTAAATTATTTCAGGTTATTATTATTTTGGTGGGCAAAAAATCCCAACTTCAAGTATAAGCTGATTGGATCTGAGCTATCTGACTAAGAAACAGATCTTGGGGTTGTGGTGGACAGCTCGATGAAAATGTCAACCCAGTGTGTGGTGGCTGTGAAAAAGGCAAATTCCATGTTGGGCATAGTTAGGAAAGGAATTGAAAATAAAATTGCCAAAATCATACTCCCCTTATACAAACGTATGGTGCGACCATGCTTAGAATACTGTGTACAGTCCTGGTCACCCCACCTAAAAGAGGATATTGTAGAGTTAGAAAAAAAGTGCTGAAAAAGGGCAACTGTCTGAAATGATCAAGGGGCTGGAGCAACTCCCCTATGAGGAAAGGTTACAATATCTGGGATTGTTTAGCTTAGAAAAAAGGCAAGTAAGGGGAGACATGATAGAGGTGTACAAAATTATGCATGGTGTGAAGAAAGTGGATAGTGAGATATTTTTCTTCCTCTCTCATAATACTAGAACCTGGGGTCATCCCATGAAGCTGATTTGTGGGAGATTAAGAACATATAAAAGGAAGTACTTCTTCACACAGCGCATTGTTAAACTATGGAATCCACTTCCAGAAGATGTAGTTATGGCCATCAATCTGGATGGCTTTAAAAAGAGATTGGACAAATTCATGGAGGATGAGGCTATCAATGGCTACTAGTCTTGATGGCTATATGCTGCCTCCAGTATCAGAGTCAGTATGACTGTATACACCTGTTTCTGGGGGACATGGGTGGGAGGGTGCTGTTGTACTCATGTCCTGCTTGTGGGTTTCCCACGGGCAGCTGGTTGTCCACTGTGTGAACAGAATGCTGGACTAGATGGATCCTTGGTCTGATCCAGCTGCAGCCAGGGCTGGCGCTACCGCTAGGCAGACCCAGGCGGCTGCCTAGGGCGTGTGGCGGAAGAGGGCGCAGAAACGCTGCGCTCCTTCCTCGCCGCCGGCGCGCTCCTGCCCCGCCTGGCCACCTCGCTGACAAAGGCACCGGTCCGCAACCACCAGGTCTGTGCGGGGGGGAATTGCGGGCACTGGGCGGGCTCGCCGTCGTGCTCGGCTTTCCTCTGCGCCCGGAGCTAGGCCGGGTCAGGAGCGTGCGCAGCGGCGGCGGCGGCGACCGGTTGGCAGCGGGGAAAGTGGTTGCTGGAGGAGGAGGAGGCCGGCGGGCGGGCGGGCGGGCGGGCAGGGGGGCGCTGGGGAAGCAGGCATTTCCCGGCTGCTTTGTTCCGGAGCCCTCCCCCCTGGCACGAGAGGGGGGGCGCTAAATATAAGCCAGCCTAGGGCGCCAAACTGCCCTGCACCGGTCCTGCAGCACATTCCCTGTATTCTTTATACTCAGCAAATACACCCATGCATTATGCATTCAATATCTTTCTTTTTTGGATTTTTAAAAATTATTTTTTGTGAGCATGTGGGCAATGGAGATTCCAACACAGTGGCTGTATAAGTATACTATGGTTTTTCTCAGCATCTCCTGGGTTCTCTAAACAGAACTCTGAGCTTCCAGGGCAGATGTATTGCTTTTAATGGCGCCGCAGTAAAACTGTCCAGATGTTCAGCACCATTTACCTACTCTGCAGTGTGCCGAGGTGTGTAAAGATCAAATGAGCACCAGCCAAGATTTGCAGCAATGTTAAGATTACTGTAGGCATGATGATTGATTCCCCAAAGTAGCAGAGCAATACAAAATGTAAGTGTCGCTTTAGGAAAGTGGAATTCAGCTTCAAAAAGTACTGTTTATCTCTTTTTAATAGAAAATGAGACACTGACATGATTAACATGGTACTGAGAGGTGATAAGCTGATTACATGTATTTAATGGTAATCCTTAAAATAAATAATAATGTATCCATACAGTACCTTCTCTACACACAAATAGCTGTGATATCATAACATGTCGCTGTGTTTAGACGTTCACTGATGAAGCTGCAAAAGTTGTAGGCAATAGGTAAAACTTCCCACTGATGCTGAGGTCCACTGACCTTTAAAAATCCCCCAAATCACTGGTTTCTTCCTTAATAGGAGAAATGGATCTTATCATATTCCATACCAAAATAAATTTGGAAGAGGACACAACACTGAACAATTTCACGAATGCAAGTTTCCTGAGTGAGCTGCTGTAGTCTGTCTGCCTATCTATATATGGCAGTTCCCACACTCCAGTATGACCAAGAAACAAATGTCAGGATGTTATGCTGGGTATTTGTAGAAATGGACACCGCTAGTTATTAAGTGTGCCACCCCACAATACCCTGAGAGGAGCTAGGATCTTTTTCTGGAGTCTAACGTGCGTTGTTTGTGACTGTAGGCTCCCTACTTATCTCTACACTAAACAGACAGACACACTTAGAAGATACCAGGATACTTTTATTACATGAAGGATAGAACACATACAGATTTTTTTAATATAGCTTCTTAGATTCAAGAGAAGCATTAAATAGGCAAGGAGGCAGCAATTACCATTCACACTCATACCCTAAAAATCTAAGAGATAGAAAACCTTAACCTGATAGCCTATGGAATAGCAATAAGATTGGAGACTAGAGCTCCATGCTACAAAGAGAGAGAGAGAGAGAGAGAAAGGAATTTCAGAGACCCCAAAGGTGTATACCTGTCCTTATTGTTTGTCCAGCAAAGCCAATTCTGACAGCAGTTGTTGTGCGGGTTAAGGTGAGCTGTGAGAGATGGCTTCTATTCAAAACTCCTCAATTGTTATACAGTTTCACTCCCATTCTGCCCTATGAAGAGGAGAGGGGGCTTCCTGCGAGTAAATACCTCTCAACTGTAATCTTCACATTGTTTCATTGTATCTTAAATTCTGCCAGACAGTTTTTCTCTGGTGATGTGTATTCCTCCTTCTTTTTCCTACCTCCTTACTTTTGGGCAATCTCCTAATCCCTAAACTTAATTATATCCTGAGACTATTGACCAAGATTGATATCCAACTTCTGTGGAGTCTATTACATTTGCTTTCTTTTTTTTTAGATAATCCCAATCTTCTGTTACTTTTAGATTGCCTGACTTTGCATTCCACATTTCCTGTCTCACACACCCATTCTTTCTTGTCCATGCGTTCAAAGGTTACTCCAAGTCAAATGCCATGACCCAGCATCCTTCCAGGGTCTGCTCCAAACTTTGGTTCTTATATAGCGATGATGATGATGATGATGATGATGATGATGATGATGACCAGGAGGACTCTCTGGTTACAAGAATTGGGCTAGGCAGATTGGAACCGGCTTAATTCTTAATAGCTTGCATCACCTGAATGCACTTCTTTACTCTTCTGTGCAAGATAATGGCTGCTGCTAGGGATGTATGAGAAATTTGTTTCAGTTAATTGATCAAGATTTACCCAGTTTGTACTTCCTAGACCAAACATGGACTTGACACAATCTGTGGTCAAAGTCTGTATCTCGTTGCAATGTGATTCATGGATCCACCCAAAATGTGTTCCACAGCATGCATACATTTGAAAAATGTGCATGAAAAAATGCATACTTAAAAAAAATATATATATGCACATACACACTTTAATCAATGGGAGAAGAATGCATATATTTGAACAACATGCATAATTGATAATATATATGGGGGGAAACACATGAAAATGTGCATACATTTTCATGTGGGGGGGGGAAAGAAAACAAATATTACAATCTGATACAGACATGAGGTGAACGAGCTTTGAGATGGAATTTGGAGAATTTCGATGAAGTAGTTTTGTTTTTATACATATCCCTAGCCATTAGTACCTATGGGAAAACTATAGTGCGCTGCTGTACTTAGAAACAATATTGCAGTGAGATCAAAACCCACTTATCACCCTGACACTGGATAGCCAGCCATCACCATTAGGGAAACCATTGATGGCAGTGAGAAGAAGTACTTAACCTCTTCCCCTCTTCTGAAGATAGCTCCAGAGTTTCAGGGAGGGAGCACAGCAAAATGTTTCCAGTGCCCCCTCCCCCCCAGTAAAGCTGGATTGGGGGGGGATATTACAGATCTGGGATGGGGGATTATTTCCTCTACTGGTAGACCCCTTCTTTACAAGGATCCCCCCCCAAAAAAATTATGAAACAGTTCTGTCCAGCTTGGGAAGAACTTCTAAGCCCTTCTCAAAGGCACTCAGTGGTGAGAGTGTTGGACTGGGACTCAGGAGATCCGGGTTCTAGTCCCTGCTCGGCCATGAAACTCACTGGGTGACTTTGGGCCAGTCACTGACTCTCAGCCTAACCTACCTCACAGGGTTGTTGTGAGGATAAAATGGAGAGGAGGAGGAGGATTATGTAAGCTGCCTTGGTTCCTTGCAGGAAAAAAGACAGGGTATAAATATAATAAATAAATAAATAAATAAATGCTAAGAACACAAGGGGTAGCTTAGCACCATGCAGTCCTGCATGGGGGCTTTAGTGAAAAATGGGGGGGAATCCCCCCCCTTATTGTGCACCATGGTCCCAAGGAAAATCAGGCTTCCCCACACCTGTTAGAAATTTAGAAAGAAAAGACACAACCGCAAGTGATGCATTTTGTGCCACATGTCTCATTTGGCCCTTTGGTTAACTGGAAAGACCACGAGAAGCCTTTTCATTCTCCACTGGGAAATGTTAGATGATCGAGATCAAGACGAAGTCTAATATTCACCATTATACAATTAAACTCTACATGCTAAGTTTAGTGTAAGACTGCTTTAATTATTTTTTCACCTCAGCTTTGTAGTTTGGATAGCTTAATATCCTCATATCCCAAGCAGCCGACAACACTGAGTGAAAATTTGAATGGAATGACAACAGTTGCTGAAGCAGATAATATAGTCAAAAATGTGCTTTATATTTGCAGGGATTTGAGGCAATATTATGCATTTTTTTAGTCACTGGACTGAGAGAGCAATTTGATTCTTCATTTAAATGCTGCAAAATACAAGGCATAATGCAGAGAGGTGCATAAATTTGATACAGCCAGCAAAGTTTACATATGTCAAGAAATTCATGCAAATTTGAAGAAGTAACAATGCAAATATAATACAAATGAGTTTTACAAGCATTTTTAAAATGTTTGTTGATATTCATTTTTCTTCCAATTCATGGCTCAGATAGTTAGATAACAAGGCATACCCCGGGGGGGGGGGATGTTGGGAGGGCAGCCAGGATGCATGTTCTAAGAGTAGTTCTTTTGTTCTCTCTCCCTTGCTTTTAGTTCTGTAGGTGGAACAAAACATGCATATTTATAGACATTTATATACAGGGGGACATAAAAAATACCACAGCAGTGTACAACATTAAAATCACAACAATAAAAATACAGGATAAATATAAAACAATCACATAATCAATAAAACCAGTATACATAGCTAGGTCACACTACAAGGAAAGCCTAAATGAACAAAAATATCTGAAGCAGATGCCTAAAATGCAAAACTGTTGGTGCCTGCCCAATATTAATGGGGAGGGAGTATCTACAGGGCAGGAGCAGCAACACCAAAAGCTCTGTTCTTGGTAACCATAAGGCAGGCATCCGAAGCATGTGGCACCACCGAGAATGTCGCTCTGAGGACCACAGTGACCAGTAAGGTGTATAGGGGGTCAAACGCTCCTTGAAGTAACCTGGTCCCAAGTTGTTTAGGGCTTTATATACCAACAACAAAAACTTGAACGTGACCTGGTAGTGTATTGGCCACCAGTGCAACTTTTTCAGCAGTGGTGTTACATGCTGTTGAAAAGATGCTCCAGAGTAGAGCAGGATTGGGTGCTTATTGCTAAAGGGTGAAATAAAGAGATAACGTAAAGTGATCCAAAAAAATATATCTACCCTAAGTTAACCTTTACTCTTTATTATAGAGTAGTAGATAGTACAGCGTTCACTATATTCACAATCATACCCTCAGTCAGGGAAATTCTTGAGGGAGCAGAATTTTGGGAGCTCTTCCAGATAAGGCTTTTGTTGTGCACTTGCCCTGCCTTCATCTTCACTGAATTTTTTACAGGGTCCTGTTAAATTGCTCCTGTTCTTAAAACAAGCTGTGATTCTGTAAATGGAGGCTGTCATTGTCTGCCATGTCACAAATTAAAAAGGCAATTTTCTAAAAAAAATAATCCTAGTGGGGGGAGCACAGCAATGGGGGGGAAGGGCGGTGCACCCATTTGCCCCACCCTCCGTACAGGGCTGGGATAGCCATCCGGTGTTTTGTCCTCAGCATCTCATAATTAGAGATATATCACCACTGAACACGTTCAATTTTAGCTACTGATATATTTATCCTCCATCAGTTTGTCACAGGGCCAAACCAAATGTTCTGCTAATCACGCATAGTGTAGCAACATGTGATACTTTCCCTTACTCTTGCATAAGTGCGTGCTCCCAATTCAGATCACAGTGCTTCAGCGCGCGCGCGTGTGTGTGTGTGTGTGTGTGTGTGTGTTAGACCTTCTCCCTCACCTATTTCCCCCCAAAATTCAAGTTCCCTCTGAGGGGTGGGGGTTCAAAAAAGAAAATAAAAGTCTCCATTGGAGTCAATGGAGACTTCCCCTCTTTTAACACATACACATACACACACACACACAGAGGATTTGGGAGGGAAATGGTTGGAGAGAAGGTTAACTCCCCTTCCTCAGAATTGCCAGCATGGCTCTTCAGAGAGCTGGACAGATGCAAAAGACTGGCTCTGATGGAGTCTTTCCTCAGTTCCAGGCAGTATAGGTGGGGTATCCTGAAAAATCTCCTGTAGTACAGGCAATCTCCTTGGACACCCCTTCCATAATGCCTGGCTCTGAGGAAGGACCCCTCAGAGCCAGGCATTTGCATCTGCCGAGCTCTCTGAGGAGCTATGCTGGCTGCTTTCTCTAGCTGACACAGCTCTCCAGCAGGACCATCCCATCTTCTGGCTCACTCTGAGGTGATTCTCAGAGCAAACCAGAAGACAGGCAGCAGTGCAGGAGGGTGGGTGGGAGGATCCAGAAATAGCTGCAACAGCAGTACATGTGTTCTCCCTTGGAAGAGCTCGTGCCACTGCTACACACAAACGTAAGTATTATGCTGAGAACCTTCCCTTCCAACCAGGGAAGGCTGCCCAGAGAAGCCTACAACTGCCCAGAGAAGGCTACAACTGTCACCATGCTCTCAGCATGCTCAGAGCCATTATTCCGTACCGAAATCATGGAATTTGTAGTCTCCTCTGGCCAGAGAAGCAAACCCAACAGGAAGTGAAGGTTCTGAGCATGGCACAAATGGAATTAAATGCTTCTAGAAAAGTCTGTAGCATATAAACAAAAAGGAATACTTAGTGTGGATCTAAAGTCTTCTACAAATGTTGTCTTGCATTTAAAGATGCCCTAAGATTAGCTGGAATATCATAAATAATGATCAATCTATACATGCAGTATAACATTTCACACTGTGATTGCTACAGCTTAATACAGCTTCAAAATGTAACTTGCAATCAATGTTAATTGCTGATACTAATTTGCTTTTTAGAGGTATTGATGGCTGCCATATGCTTTGACCTGCTATCTCCTAAAAGTAGGTGATTAAAATTACCAAGGGAGTCAGGTAGAAACTAACTTACTGAGGCTTGCTCTTTTCATTTTTGTATATCACATGGTATATTAAATTGCATCCGGAGAGAGAGGAGAAAAAATATGCTGAGTTGCTGGTTTGACCGAAGCATGTGAAAGTAATATACAACATTGTGTTTAATTCACCTTAGTTAGAAAGTTGCTGTTCTTTCTATTGCGGTGGGGCGGGGGAGTACAAGTGCAGGATGGAACTTCTGAAATCAAATCTAAAATAAAAGGGAGGCAGTTAATGCTGTCAGTGGATATATAGGCAGCATCGATGAACCCATGACTTCATTTTTAATGACTTCCTGTGGATTTAAATAACACGCTTTAATATATACCGTTCAAATATTCTGCTTGGCGAACTAGCTAAGGGACTTTGCTTACCCTTGCATTATATATTTTTATTTTGTCAGGATAGTTAGAGGAGAGTCATTAAGATTCAAGGCATCTCCATGAGGAAAGTTTCTTTTTTAAAAGCTACATTATTTAGCTATATCCCTCTCCAATCTCGCCTCGTAAGGTGCCAGAGATCTACGGCTGAGGATTCTGGAAGCAAGATCCAGGAGCCTTATGATCTGCAACACTGTGGTAGTTTAGTTCAGGAAGGAGCTCCTGGTCTGCTCTTTGCTCTTTCCACTACATGGCACCATGTAGTGGAAAAAGCCGGAAGACCGTTGTGATCTCGAGGAGACAGTGGTGTACGACCATAGTTGTACCTGTGTCTGGGTCTGTGTTGTATGAACATACCTTCTCTTTGTGACTTTGGTAGGCCTAAATTCACTATTGATTATATTCAGTGTATAGAACCAGTGAGCTCATGATGTTTAGAGTTTGTTATGAGAAGATTCCCACTTAGAGTCTGTCCTTGGACAGGTTTACACTTGGCAAGGATGTTAGTTGATGATTAGAAGTACTTCAATCATCCGTGGGCCAGGCTCCCATGGGAGGAATTGGGAGGAACCTGGCTAACAGCTGGCCAGATTTCAGGGACCTGGGTAAGCAGGGGCTTATCAACAAGAAAGGTTGAGAGGACCTGGGAACTGAGTGACTCCAGATGGATTCATGGTCAACTTGAAAGGATCATTTATAGTTAGATAGTCTGGGAAACTGGTATGGAAGCATCTATCAGGACAAAACACATTAAGCTTGTCCCGTTTACTGAGACCAGGTGTGATTATTATAAACAGAGAAAACCTATATACGATTAGGGAGTCCTTATGAGGGGGGAACCTCGACACAGACCTAGCTGTGCAGAAGGTGCAAGGAGTTCATTCGTTGTCAGTTTCTTTGAGGGGTTCCTGACAACAGAAGGGACGTAAGCATTATGCTCTGCATCTATCTCGCTTCTATCATCTCTTTTCTGTGGTTTGCTAATAAAGCTTTTCAACCTTCACCCATAAGTGTGCTCATTGTCTCTGGATCCTAAAAAGAACTGCTGCCTTTGGCAGAACACACCACCACAGTGGAAGGCAATAGGGTGGGCCTGTGGCTGTTATCACAGCAAGTGACTGAAGAAGCCAACTGGATTCCACCTGGCCTTACGACACTCATTACTCTGACCTAGGAATGCATGAGAATTTCATTTCACTTTGCAAATCACTCGAAAATGCCCCATATGCAATCCTGAACACAAACAGGAGTGCATTTTCTCTGAAAATGTTTGCAAATTCCCAAACTTGCTTTCATCTTTGCCAGATGTGTACTTGAAAAATTCTGGAGAGCCCCACCAGCCCTGCTCTCCTGCTGCATCAAATACCATGGTAGAGAAGGCTCTCCGGATCACCCCTGGAGGCAGCAGGGGTGGGGGATCTGCCACCTGAGGTGGGGGCTTCACCCCACCGTCATGGGAGGGCCAGTCCTGATAGCATTTGTATAGAGAATAGCCCCAACTGAAAAGTATATAATTCCAATATGTCGACACTGGCAGAGGGAAAGGAAGAGGTATATTCATATACCTCAGTCTCTATACTTTGCTCTGAGCAAGATGGGTTTTGAGTCCCTTGGTTCTTCTCATCTACTGGAGAGACAGAGCAGGAGACTGCAAAAGCACACTTCCTGCTCTGTCTCAAATGGGCTGTAAGCTAAGCTACTACTTCTCCTCTTTGCTTCCTGCAGAAGGCTATATTTTGTTAGGGACTAATAGCAGCAGAGAAACAGCTGTCCGGCAGGTTTGGAGGAATGCTGAAGAGGTATCTGTCCTTCTCCACCCCAGCAGGGCCTTCTGCTGTTACCAGCACAATTCCAGCAGAGGACAAGCTCCAGTCTGTAGGCCTAATCCATCCCACACTGGGGCCCAATGCCGCCTGCAGAGAGTTGAGCGCTCTCTGTGGGCCCCACCTCATGCCTTCCCCAAGCCCTGCCCTCTCCCCAATTCCCACCCTGAGAGCAAGCGGCACAAAGAGAAATCCATTTGTTATCTAGGATCAGAGATTATGCCTCGATCGGGACATGTGCGGCATAGGAAGGAGGAGCCCAGCTTGGCCGGGGCTCTCACAAGTTGGCTCATGCGAGCCAGAGCCGATTCCCTTCCTGTGCAGCTCACATCCCAGCTGGGGCATGAGTGGTGTGGGAAGGAGCAGCCTGACTTGGCCGGGGTTGCAGGAGTCGTCTCCTGCCAGTCCCAGCCAAGTCCTTTCCTCCATGTAGAGAGAGGCATGGAACTTCATCTCACTCTGCATGAGGATTTATTTATTTTTTACAGTGTGTGTAGGGAGGCAGATGACATCATGGAAAGAGGTAGGGCTTTGGGTATGAGGCTCCACGCCTTGATGTCATCCAACCTGCTGACTTGGTCTGGGGGAGTAATCTGGTCCCTGGTCCAAAAGTGGTTGCCTTCCCTGGTTCAAAGCTGCTATCTCTCCCTGATTTCAGCGTGCAAGTAGGGGAGGTTTAATCCTCCACATCCCTGCATGCTGAGATGTGAGTGAAAGAGTATATGTGTGTGTGTGTCTGTGTATGCATGCTTGTGCGTGCATGTGCATGATGTGTGTCCCCCCTAATCCACTGCCTGTCACTGCATGCCATCCTCGGAGCCAACAATTTTGGCCACCCCTGTGTTAAGGCTGATCTATAGATGGGGAAGAGCCTCCAGGACTGAGTTTATGTGATGGATCAGAGCTGTACAGCCTCAGAGCAATTTTGATATTTTTGGTAGTACACTGAACTCAGTTGCCACTCTGATTGCCTAAAACTGGTATAGAGCATGTTCACCAGAGAGAAGCAGGCGTAGAAACCCCCTCTCTATACTACTACCTGCATCCACAGAGTTTCACAGCCAGTAATGGTTTTCATTTTAGTACTGGAAATTCAAGGTGTGCTTTGTTGTTGTTGTTGTTGTTGTTGTTGTTGTTGTTGCATTATCTCTAAGCAAGAGAAGCATCCTGCTATGTTGGAAGTGGGAGTGAAGAAGTGATCTCCCAGCTTCTATCCCTTGGATTTCATGTCAAAGAAACTCATTGGACTGAGAACTCTGGTGGCTTCATCATTCCTAGATTATTGTTACATTCATCGCACTACTCTGAGTTATGAGAAGTCCTAGGGATGCAGTGCCTACCCAGGTTTGTTTTGTTTTGAAGGGAAGTCACTGGAGACTTATGGTGTTTTGTAATATTTGAGTTAATTTACAAATACATATAGGCAGAGCATAGGTACAGGCACAGTTTAAACATTCCATTAGAAAGGCGCTATTCCACATAAGAAGAACCATGCGGGATCAGACCAAGGGCCTATCACAATTCATGTCACGGGCTACTCTTTTGACAGCAGACATGGGAAATGACTACAGGCCCAGTGGATATTCCAGATTGTCCAGCACACCTTTGATAATGGAGCCATCAGGACTAGTAGTCATTTATTGCCTTATCCTTCATGAATGTATCCTCCCCTAGACATCCAAATTGGGACCATCACTACATCCTTGTGGTAATCAGTGCATCCTGTGGTAATGAACACTTCAGTTCTCCAGAGAGGAGCCACCACCCCAAAATGCTTACAGAACCCAAAGCTCAGTTCTCTGTCTCTTCTTCTGTGTCCCACTTGAAAACTGCAGTTGGTTGTTCCTTTTCACACAGAGATCTAGATTATATTATTCTTAGCCAGGGTTTGGGGGAAGAGTATACCTCCTTCCATTGTTTCCTAGAAATTAAGAAGAATTGAGGAGATCCAGCTATTGAGAGCAATCAACCAAATCTCGCTAACTAAAGAAGTACTTGGAAACTTTGCCTGTCTCCACTAACTCTCCTGTACGAATTCCCAATCTCACAACAATATAAACCCAAAGGGGAGCTATTACAGCTCTGTTCGCTTTTAAGTTTTGCAAGTGTGAATGGAAACAATGAGAAGCTTTCCCATGAAATGTTACATTTGAAAAATAGCTTCTTTATTTTTCTTTGTAGCCACAGTGTTTCTCTCTGCCCACCCTACAAATTTAATATGTCTAGTGTTTGAGTCTGTTTCATCGGAAGGGTATTAAAATGGTTGAGAAATTTCCACAACCGGTAAAAACTGAAACTTGGTGCATGTGCAATCCAAGCCAACTGGTTATTAGAAAAGTCTGAGAATGGAACATTTTTATGACTCGCTTCATGACAGTACTTTCTCTCCCCATCCCTGGATGCATATTATTTATTTGTTTATGGTATTTTTAATCTGCCCAGTAACAAACATTCTCTAGAGCAGTGTTCTCCAACCTTGGGTCCCAAGATGTTTTTGGCCTATAACTCCCAGCATGCCCCAGCCAGCTATGCTACGCTGGCTGGGGCATGCTGGGAGTTGTAGGCCAAAAACATCTGGGGACCCAAGGTTGGAGAACACTGCTCTAGATGGATTATAACTCCTTAGCCTTGGAAAGAACTGAGGTAGTTAATTATATCTATCTGAATGCTGAAAAGTGGGGTTACACTCTCCTGCAGATCAGTTAACAAGGAATAACTCCTAATCCCTTTTGTCACTCTTCAGCTGTGATTACAGAAAACAGTAATGGGTATGAATATAACTAAGGAATTCATCTCCCTTAAGTAACCTTGGATATACACTCGTGTACCATAAGTGGAAGGTGATCAGATTTGGAGTGACCATGAAGCACTTAAAATTGCTCATGATGACCACATGTGCTATGTGCAGAGTCAGTCATGTGCAGGCCAGCAGCACATACAGAGTTCAGCATGTCTTTGTTTGTTTGCTTTAGAATGCCACTACAAGTGCTTTAAAATCCCACTTGGAGGGCATGTAAAAAAACAAACCCTGATGCTTGCATATGGCCGCCTCTTCAAGTGGCACCAACCGTCAGGGTGAGCAGCAGCTGGTGTACAGGAGAAGGTCATAAGAACTTGCCTCTAATGTGCCTGTGGGACCAATCCCTATCAGATAAACATAATCCCACATGCCTAGAGCTGTAACAACAGTGAAATCACAAATGCCTTGTTCCTCATTGCTAATGTTAATCAACCCAGAGTTTGGTTTTTAAAAAAGAAGCATGCACAGTGCCAACTGCTCATGACTATAATATAAACTGGATTTCCGACGGCTTGTGAGGTTGACGAGAGGCTGAATGGTGCGCACTTGACACAATCTGGAATATCCACTGGGCCTGTAATCCTTTCCCGTGTCTGCTGTCGAAACATTAGCCTGTGACATGAATTGTGATACGGCTCTCTTTAAAGCTTGCAAATGTTTGGCAGGTGTAGTATATCTATTCTTTTCAGCTGAATAGCAGCGGGGGCATTTTAAAATATTTAATACAAATCCTGCCACATTTGTATTTATATTCCATATGTTAATATGGACAATCTTCCGGCTAACAACGTTGGAGCTTAAATGAATTTTCTTTCTTCAAGCGTCTACATTCAAAGGGCTTGGATTAAACCAAAAAAAGGATTTGTCCATCACCACAAATTACATATTTAATAGGATAGACAAAGGAATTTTATTTGGATGTATTGATTTTTAAAAGCTTTTGGACCCCCCGCCCCCCCCACCTCCACCTGCGGTTTTTGAGGCAACTGTAATATGGGATAACAGACACAGTATTACAAGCCTTTCGTTCCTATTAGAATATGAAAGCAAGTTGTAATTGCTTTATACACACAAATATAATAGGAATTATACATTCTAGAAAAAAGGTTTTTATTTTCCCCAGCTGCAATCCCCGAACCAATTGCCTCCATATCAGCTTGTCAGTTTTCTTAAGAACTGACAGATACTAAGACTCAATGGGTGGAGCCTGACAGTTCAAGGATGGTGCCTGGGACAGATTTAGGGTGAAAATGAAATTAAACAAAGATGAATTCAAAAGCCTCTCTTTCTAACTGATCTCCAGTGTATGGTTATTGTCCATTTTTTCTGTATGGTTGCAAACGATATTTTATACTTTTCTTGGGTGTGCCCCTCTCGGATATTCTCTCCCACAGATTGAGACAGAAAGGTGCAGAGACTAGAAGAACACACTGGGAGAATGGGGAAAGTTTAAACTTTAGAATGGTGATGAGTTGGGATGGGTCTTCCACAAGGTAAAGGGACTGGCACCTCACCCTGAGGTTTAACTTCATCTCCTAGAAGTCCTGAAAAGAAGACCAAAATCACCAGGTCAGGCTCTCCTTACAAGCCCTAACCCTATTCAGACATTCTAAAAATGTGTAGAACCAATGCAAGGAAAAGGGATTGGAATCCTAATAGCATATCCTGTCCCTGACCTCCGCACTTTATGCACATCAGCTCTTATACACCTATGCAGGGGTGGGCAACTTGTGGCCCTCCAGGTGTTTTGGCCTTTAACTTTCTTCAGCTCTAGCCAGCGTAGTCAATGGTGAGGGATCATGGGAGCTATAGGCCAGCTATGCTGGCTGGGGCATGCTGGGAGTTGTAGGCCAAAAACATCTGGGGACCCAAGGTTGGAGAACACTGATCTAGAGGGCCACAAGCTGCCCACCCCTGAACCCTAGGCTCTCCTTGCATGATCTGGTGCCTGCAGGATATCAGATTGTGCTTATGGATGCTACACAGCTGATCAACACATGGAGGTTTGGTGTGGGGCCTGCTGCTGTTATCTCAATCTTCCCCCACTCCACCACCCCATGTGTTGATTCTCTACCTTTTTGGAACATCTGATTAGGGCCCATAGATGTAGAGCATCCAAATGAATTTAGTTACATTGCTCTTGAGTAAAGTGAATTTGTGGAATGAAGTCTTTTGGTCCTCCCCAGTCCCCTGGTTTCCTATTGTAGAAATCTTATTGTGGCCTTCAGAATTCCAATCCAGTTTCAGACAAGCAAGCAAGCCCCTTTAGTGAATCTAAAAATAAGAACAGAGAAGAAACTGCTTAGGCCTGCAGTCCTCAGTTCTGTTAGCCTCATGTGTGAGAGTTTTTTTTTGTTTTTGTTTTGCTTTGGCTCCTCAAAGGCTCAGTTACAAAAAAAAAAAAAAGGAGAGGCAGAAGAAAAAGAAAACCCTTCCCAAGGGCATGACCCTTTATGGTGGGCTCAGTGAACCAATAAAATAAAAGGAAAGCCTAAGGCCATGTAAACAGTCGCTGGGGAAGATCAGGAGGCAAGCCATTGGGGAGAGGAATATTGAGGGTAATGTAGGAGCAGGGTGTGCAGAAGCTGTAACAGGATAAAAAGTGATAGCTGCCTTGCCTTCTTTGTCAAAGACATGAACTCTGGCAATCAAGCCCTCTAGGATTACATATCAAAAGCTTGTGAACTTGCTATTCTGCACACTACTTGTCATGCCGCTGCATGGGAAACAAGTATGAAAACGGCCAATATTATTTTAAACCTTCGTACTGGGATGTAGATCGTTTTCTTGCTAAGAAATGATGAATGTTGTCAAGGAGGAAAACTTGTATAAGTCCAGAATAATGGCTTTTGATGGCTTTTCGTGAATAATTCAATCCAACGAGAGCTAGTATACAGCACTTGCTAAGGGTGGACCCACATTTACAGTAAACACGGGATGGCTGCAAAAACGAAACAAAACCCAGCATCCCAGTGACACGTTCTTCTCCATAGTAATGTTCTGTCCAGGGCAATGGTCACAGTCAAATAGGATTCTAGGCCAAATGGTGTGTGTGTGTGTGTGTGTGTGTGTAAATGCTAGGCACGACTTTGAGTTCTGTCAAGGGAAGCAAGGCAAAGTCAAGCAAGTCCAAGTTCATAGTCCTAGTCAAAGTATTTCTATACCACATTTCCCACAATACATTGTGCTCAAAGCAGTTCAGAAAACAAACAAATACAGGAACCATGGTTATAATGCATTCCAACACAGCATGAACTCTTATTATAATTCATTTAAAATATAGCAACATTTTAATAAGAGCAAGACATACTGGCAGGTCAGTTAACAATATTCAGTACCAATAACATTATACTCACATTAAACAATTCACTAAACATTTTATGTCAAGGTGGGGTGCAGAATGTCTTTCAGCCCAAGGGTCAAATTCAATTTTGGAGAAGCTCTTGGGGGCTGCATTCCAGTGGTAGGAGGGGCTGAAGGCAAAGGGGGGTGGGGTCAAAGGCAAAAGGGATGGAGCCAAAAATACAACAGCCCGCCCCCATATTGTAGCTTAAAGCCTTTCCTGCTAGTGACTAAGCCTTAGGAGAGGCATTTCATCCTTTTAGAATGGGGGAAAAAACTTAGGGATGTACACGGAGCTTGATTGGGGGGTGGAAGTCCATCAAATTCACTGGGCTCGACCCCCCGAGCTCCGCTCGCCCTACCTTTTCCCCGGCTCGACTCGCATTCTCGCAAGCTGAGCTGGGGAAAGCGACTTCCGGGTTCTGGCGCTAGGTTGTTTATGTAGAAAACGACCTAATTTGCACAAATTACGGTCAGATTTGTGCAAATTACGGCCAAATTTGCACAAATTAGGCCATTTTCTATGTAAACAACGTAGAGCTGAGGGACCCGGAAGTCCGGCGAGCGCCATAGCTGGCGCTCGTGCTCAGCTCGGCTCATATAGCAGGAGCGCTTGGCTCACGCGCTGTGAGTCCAGTGCCGGGCAAGGTCACCCATCCGTAAAAAAAACTGCACAAAAGCTGGGAAACCACCTTAGTGGTGGGGAGAAAGGTGTGGGGCCAGGGGAAGGGAGTGTGGTACTCTGAGGAATCCCAGAGGACCAGATTGGGATCCCAGGAGGGCCAGAAGAGTTAGCCCCCAAGCCTGAGGTTCCCCACCCTGGATGTTAAGAGGCCTAACATGAAGTCGAGTTCTGGTAAGCCACAGTCAAACAAAGCAGAGTTCAGGTTCCAGCAAGGCAAATCTAAGCAAAGCAGGTAACACTGTGGATAGCTTCAGATTATCCTGGCAAATCATACATGCAAACTCGAATGTTGTTTCAGCAACTAGCAAACCTGGGCAGAACCTTAAATAGTGCTGCAGCTCCATCTGGGTGGCAAGCCCCGTCTCCAGGGAGCAAAGCCTCCTGGCAAAGAGGCCTCACCTGCTTCAGAAGCTGTTGATTTTGACAGTGCAGGGGAGAACATGGTTCTGCTGGAGCTTCTGGGCAGAAGTCTGAGGACACTGATGCAATCTCCTTCAGTCGGGGAAGTGCTAGCAAAACAGGCTCCTCTTACACTGGAGCTTATCATAATAGATAACATGTAGTTCAACTTTCCTCACATCCTGAAATCATTATGCTGAACATTTTGCCACTAGTGGCAGCCGATGATGTGGACTGGGAAATGAACAGTGTAATAATATCAGGACATGAGGGTAACATTATCAAAGGGAGGGATTCAGTATGCAGCTGCCTTTTTCAGTGGCAGTCCTCTGTTCCTGGTAAGAGACTGATGAGATCATAAAAAGTCCCTGGTTTATATCATACTTCTGTACTGAACTCAGTAGGTGGCCTTAGGAAAACCACTATTGCTCATCCTCATCCTCATCATCTCCAATCTTTCCGTCCTCTGTGCTACTTAGATAATTAAACTAACCCACCAGGCAGAGCTGCTGTAAGGCAGGAGTGGGCAACTTGTGCTCCTCCAGATGTTTTGGCTTGCAACTTGCATACTTGCTAGTATGGCCAATGGTGGAGCATGATGAGATCTGTGGGCCAAAACATCTGGAGGGCCACAAGTTGCCCACCCCTGTTGTAAACATTACAGGGATGATAGAGATGAAGTACTTTGAGCACTCCCTAGAAATGCTAAGTATTATTATCATCATCATCATCATCATCATTTTTATTATTATTAGGTCCTCTCCAAATCCTAAAACCCTGTGCCAGACAGTTGCTAAGGAGTATTTTTTTTGCAATTCTAGTAACACAATGTTTGTGAGACTGGGCTGGAACCCACCCTAATCCCTAACTGCTGATGCAATAAGGATTTGGATAAAAATCTTGCAAAAATACAGGCCTGTGGCTTACGCTGGCTCAGCTTGTCTGAGCGTGGAAAGCTAAGCAGGGTCAGGCCTGGTTATTACTTGGATGGGAGACCCCTCCTCTAGTTTCCTGCATTGAGCAGGGGGTTGGACTCGATGGCCTTGTAGGCCCCTTCCAACTCTATGATCTATGAAATCTATGAAATGAGAGGTATTTTTTTCTTTTTAACCTTAGCCCACATCTTCACCGAGAACTAAAGGAAAGTGTAAACTTTGAACAAAGACAAAATGACTAATGGGTAGAATTGGCTGGATCCAATTAAGTCAGCTTCCTACTTAATTGCAAGTTCTGCTTTTCAATCAATGAATAGGCCCTGGTGTGCACTGATTACATCTTTGTTGTGCCTCAAAGCCTAGAGGCTATGACTTCCATGCTGCAGAATGGCCTTTCCCCACTACTCCACTGCCCCTGTGGCGTCCTACAGATGGTGCAGGGGTAGAGAGAGAGGAGGGCCTGATCCCACCATGTTGCACTGTAGATTCCATAACCTTTGAACAGGCTGCAGCCTGCATAACAGGGACTGGATTGATTGTATGAGAGCAGCGGGAGAGAGCCTGCTCCTTCCTCAGCAGACGTCAGTATGCTGGAGATCTCTGCGCTTTGTTTTCTGTATGCCAGCAGCAACATTTTGTGAACTGCCCAGAGAGCTTTGGCTATTAGGCAGTATAAAAATGTATTAAATAAATAAATAAATAAATAATGACAGGAACTACAGCCCATCACCCTCAAGCAGGCCAGATTGCAATAATTCCTTTTAGTAGCAAAGTTGGTCCGTGCATGCTGATCTTTCTGTAGCCAAAATGGCACCACCCACAGAGAAGAGGGAAATTTCTGCATGCTCGGGGATACTCCACGATTTGCAGATGTTCATAGCATTTAAAAAGCATGCAAAGATCCCACCAAAACGGCTCCGTGTAGTGCTTGTGTGCAGTGTATGTGTGCCTCACCCTGCTCCATGACTTTCTACTGGCTATAATCTGGGCTCATGTATTATTATTATTATTATTATTATTATTATTATTATTATTATTATTATTATTATTTCAATTTATATCCCGCCTATATACTATTATTCTAGGCGGCATACAAAATAACAATCAATTAAACAGATAAGTATACAATAAAAACATCTGTTAAACATAAAAACAGTATAAAATTCCATAAAAATTCCATAAAAACAATAAAATTCCATAGTAATATGATAGAAAGTTATAAAAGGAAGGCCTGCTGAAATAACAAAGTCTTCCGTGCCTGCTTAAAGGCATTCAAAGAATTCAACAGGTGTATTTCAAGTGGCAGGCCATTCCACAATTGAGGGACAGCAAAAGAATCATAGAAACATAGAAAAGTAGAGTTGGAAGGGGCCTACAAGGCCATCGAGTCCAACCCCCTGCTCAATGCAGGAATCTAGGTCAAAGCATCTCTGACAGATGTCTGTCCAGCTGCACCTTGAATGCCTCCAGAGTGGGAGAGCCCACAACCTCCCTAGGTAGTTGATTCCATTGTCTTATTGCTCTGACAGTCAGGAAATTTTTCCTGATGTTTAGGTGGAATCTAGGTTCCTGTAACTTGAGCCCATTATTCCGTGTCCTGCAAACTGGGATGACCGAGAAGAGATCTTTGCCCTCCTCTGTGTGACATCCCTTCAAATACTGGAAGAGTGCGATCATATCTCCCCTCAGTCTCCTCTTCTGAAGGCTAAACATGCCCAGTTCTTTCAGTCTCTCCTCATAGGGCCTTGTTTCCAGTCCCTTTATCATCCTTGTTGCCCTCCTCTGAACCCTCTCCAGTTTGTCTATGTCCTTCTTAAAGTGAGGTGCCCAGAACTGGACGCAGTACTCAAGATGAGGCCTAACCAGTGCCGAGTAAAGGGGAATTATCACTTCCCGCGAAGTAGCTGCCAGTCTCACATTGGGCAGCTGCAGCAGATGGCCCTCCGAAGACCTTAAGTGGCGGGGTGGAAGATAGGGGAGGAGGCGCTCCCTAAGGTACCTTGGACCTAGACCATGTAGGGCTTTAAAGGTAAGAACCAGCACTTTATACTTTGCCAGGAAGCAAATTGGCAGCCAGTGTAAAGATCTTAAGACCGGTGTGATATGGTCTCCACAGGGTGTCCCGGAGACCAACCTGGCCGCCATATTTTGTACTAGTTGAAGCTTCCGAACCAAGTATAGAGGCAGCCCCAATTAAGCACATTACAGAAATAAAGCCTAGAGGTTACCAGCACGTGCACCACCGTTACTAAGTCCACGTATTCCAGTATGTAGAGATCAGGTGCATGCACACACACCTTTCCCTGTAAACAAGATGAGAGGGAGGGAGACAGAGATAAGAGAGAAAAGTGAAGCCAGTTGCTTTGCTGCTTCTGACTAAGAACCCCCCCCCACACACACACACACTGAATATAAACAAGAAGGGAGTGGCCATCATACATCAGTCTCTCATGAACTTGGTCCTCCTCCTATCAGTCTCACCATGCAGTTGTGGGGAAAAGACCACGAAGAAACAGAGAGGCAGTATCTAGGCCAGGGCTCTCCAACCTTGGGTCCCCAGATGTTGCTGGCCTACAGCTCCCAGCATACCCATCCAGCATGGCTAATGGCAAGGGATTCTGGGAGCTGTAGGCCAGCAACATCTGGGGACCCAAGGTTGGAGAGCCCTGATCTAGGCAGACCCGTGGGTGGGTGTTGCTTGGTCATCCTGCATGCTTGCCTGGCCCATTATGGACACAGCTGCAGGTCACAAAACCATGTCTTTGATCTCAGAGAGGTGGTAAACCTGTGTCTTGCCTATACAACTTCAGACTGCATTTGGAGGCTAACATAACCGAATATTTTATTTTATTTATTTATTTATTTATTACATTTGTAATCTGCCCAGTAACCAGTGTTCTCCATGTAAGTACATTTCCTGCACACAAAAAACCAGCATGTCAAGAACTCTAGACTAGAAACCTTCCTGACATTCTAGAATTCTGTGTGAAGGGGACTTTTTTTTCTTTCTTTTTTTAATGGAGGAGCATTCAGTGCTCCCGCCCCACATACGCACCTACAATCTGAGGGCCCAAACAGACACCGCTTGACATCTGAATGTAGAAGCTACATCATTGTTATTTCATGGAAGTGTGTGTGTGTGATAGGATGATGGTCACATATTAAACTTTTCAGTTATATCTCTATGTCTAGTCTGGCGAGCGCCTCAGCTGGTGCTCGCTTTCGGCCTGGCTTGGCAGATGCAGCGCCAGCGCTCGCCAAGCGCCCAGTGAGTCGGGTGGTGGGTAGATCGCCCACCCCTTTCAACTCACTTTGATTTTATATTAGATGTTGACATGGTGTAAGGTCCTGGCTATGAATGGTTTGGCTTCCAACTGAATAATATCTGCAATTCGATTCCTCTGTTAAACAAACCCATGAAATTCAATAAACAAAAAAACACAGTTTACAAAAAAAAAAAGAAAAAAGTTAAGGCTTTACAGTTTTCAACAAAGCACCAAGAAGCAGGGAAATTGTGAGGTAACGTTCACAAGCCTGAGCAGCTGCAGTAGGTCCTCCCTAAGGAGGCAGAAAATGCAAGTGGAATTCTAGCCTAATTCTATGTTCTAGCATAATTTTGGGAAAGAGGATGCTCTATAACAGCCTTCCCCAACCTGGAGCCTTCCAGACACATTGGTCTGCAACTACTATCATTCCCCACCAGCATTGCCATGCTGGGTGGCAATGATGGGAGTTGTAGTCCAACACAACTGGAAGGCTCCAGGTTGGGGAAGGCTGCTCTAAAAACGAGAGAAGTATGCGGCCCTAACCTGTTCATTATCATTTTTCCGCAGCCCCACAGACACCCCTGCATATCACATTCTCCCTCCAGTCCACATGGTTTATCTGCTTTGGGAGAAGGAGAATTTCACTTGGACTTTCTGCCTCTTTAGTGAGGATGTGGTATTAATACTTGTGAACTTTAGCTCACAGTTTCCCTGCTTTTTGCTCCCTGCTTGAAAGCTGTATAGTCTTAACTTTTTTTATTATTTATAAACCATAGCTTTTTGAATTTAAAGTAAAGTCTGTTTTGGCCCTGACGTTGTCCCTCTCAAGCATAGGCTTACCACCACAGTGTGAGAGAACTAGATCCATGTCTTAAGAGATACATGCACAGACATGACCTTGAAAGCATCATTGTATGCACCTGGGATGCTATATGTGGGTGTGGTTTTGTTGTTGTTGTTTTTTAAAAAATCCCATGCAGCACCTTTTTGCGTTTGGACCTCATTCAGGAAGGCAATTCACATGCAAAGGGAATCACCCTTGTTAGACCAAGGGAATAATGGAAGCATACGAAATATCTTTAGGTGTTATTTGCAATGAGGGCAGTTTAAAAAAGTTGAAAATGGGTCAAGTTTTCCCACCCTTTCAATGCATTTTTAATTTGCCATGATTAAGCATATATCATTCTCTAAGCATGCAGGAAAATGGACACTTGTATGATGAATACAATTCAGGATGTTTTATGGGCTGATAATATGCTTTCTGTGATTCTTTCTGTATGCTTTTATATTTTCCAAATCTTTTCTCGCAACAGCTCAGGAGAAGCCCCATCATATCCCAGAGGTTTGATGCTCATGATCTGTGTTAATTTGTTTACTATCACTTGTCTCCCAGATTCCAAATTTATCCTTGCTAATAGGTACATTGAGACTGTCAGCAAGTTCACTCTGAATGCTCTCAAAGGAGATGTAGTCAGAAATGCATCACTATTTGTGGATTGTCACAGATACCCGAAAGGACCTGCTATTCACAAATTATCATTCCCCTAAATCTCAGTAAATCAGATCAGATACCTAGTGCTGAAATTGATGGCGAGTATCTGATTCAAAGTAGGTTTCCTCCTAAGTTGTACCTGTCACATCCATTTACATCACATTATGCCCTGTCACATCAGTACACAAGATGTCATGCAAGCTACATAACCTACAATGGAGAAAATGTGAAGATAAACGGTGACCTGGCTGGGAGGATCTGCTGTTATCACCTGGCCAAAGATAGCTGGATTTTATGAATCTCTTTTAGATTTTTGCATTATGCCCAAAAAGATTTCTTTGCTGCCCCATAAGGGAGACTAGTTTGAATTATCTCACTGAGAACCCCGCTGAAATGGAAAGCTGAAAAATAGTTTCAATGTGTGTGTTAAATCTATACTGTAATGCAGCAGGGGTTTGGGTTTTTTTAAAAAAATATCTGACAGTGACTGATTGAGATGGTGAACCTCTTTCAGCCCAGGGGTTGTATTCAATTTCAGATAAGCTCTTGGGGGCTGCATTTCGGTGGTGATTGGGGGTGGGGCCAAAGGGAAAGGGGCTGGATCAAATAACAGGCCTGTGGCTCACGCTGGCTCAGCTTGTCTGAGTGTGGAAAGCTAAGCAGGGTCAGGCCTGGTTGTTACTTGGATGGGAGACCCCTCCTGTAGTTTCCTGCACCGAGCAGGGGGTTGGACTCGATGGCCTTGCGGGCCCCTTCCAACTCTATGATCTATGAAATCTATGAATGCACAAAAGCCAGGAAACCACCAAATGATGGTTGTCAGGGGAAAGGAGGTGGGGCCAGGGGAAGGGGCTTGGCTTTCTGGTGAACCTCAGTGGAGCAGACTGGGACTGCAGGTGGGCCAGATTTGGACTGTAGGACTGGGGTTCCATGCCCCAGCTCTAATGTCACAGAATAGTAGAGTAGGCAGAGTTGGCTTTGGCTAACATTGCCTCAGCTGCCCATCTGAAGTTGCCTTATGCTGAATCAGATGATGGGTCCATCTGACCCAATTCCAGTTATCTTGAATGGTAGCAGCTCTCCAACGGGTCTTTTCAAGGATCATCCTAAGGGCTAAGATCCTTTCAAGTGGAGGCGCTAGGAGTTGAAACTGGGAACTTTTGCATGCAGAGCATTTGCTCTACCATTAAACTATTATCTCTTCCTGTGCAGATCCTAAGGGTCTTAGGCTGCCACTGGGTGACCTTCTCTGAGTGGAGTAAGGCAGGCAGGAATGAATGAAAAGGTAGAAGAAACATGGGCCTAAAAAAAAAGAAGAGGAAAAAAGGAGCCAAGGGCCTAAGAAGACAGCTGCTCAAGAAGAGGAAGGTGGCTAGGACATGAGGGTTGGCACATAGGGCACTGAGCAGACAAGAAAGAAGAGAAGGTCAGAGGAAGCAGAAGGAAAACAGAGAGAGTGGATGGGCAGAGGGGATAATGACATATGACCAGAAGCAGGAGAGATGAGGGATCATATATTAATTTGAAATAACCACCCAAATATTTGGCTGTAGCAAAATGGCAAAGAAAAGAGTTGAAAGTGTTGCTTCGTCTTTTGGTACGACAGTGTACTTTCGCGTTTTCTTCTTCTTTTTTGAGGTGTACTTTTTAAAAAAGCTTGTTGACATCTTAATTCAGATGTGGCTTTTTATTGCCCTTTATGTGTGAAATAGATTTCATTCTTTATTTTTATATTCTTCATCTTCTGTTGCTGTTTAATAATGTAGTAGAGCCTGAATAGGCACTGTGTCTGCCACCTACTGGACAAGTAATTAATCACACCTCCAAGGTCTATTATACTTCGTGATGGGCAAACTGACCCTGTCATAATTCGTAATTTGCTCACCAAGTTACAAATACAACATTAAAAATGCAGACAAATATTCTCCCTAATTACAAGTTGTTTAAAATTATCTTTCATTTTGGGGTATGTGCCTCACTAAAGAACATCATGGAACATGGCATGTGTTATATGGTGTTCTTTTCCACTCCACACATCACAGTGCGTCTTTCACTGTCTTCCCCCTCCCCCAAGTACAAGAATTGCATTGAATTTGTATGAAATTTCCCCTAAGATATGCATTTTGTACACAAATTCCCATAATATGCATATTTTTGTATGTAACTTTTCCTAATGCACACATTTTTTGTATCCAGTGTAAATATTATATTTATATCCCACCGTTTTGCCTGTAAGGAACCCATTACCCTCCTCCTCCTCTTCTCCTCTCCTCTCCATTTATCCTCACAACAACCCTGTTAGGTAGGTTAGGCTGAGAGTCAGTGACTGGCCCAAAGTCACCCAGTGAGCTTCATGGCTGAATGGGGATTCGAACCCGGATCTCCCAATTCCTAGTCCGACACTCTAAACACTACGCCACACTGGCTCTTTTGTGAGTAGAGAACTGTATTTTTGTATGCAATATTTTAGTCAAGAACTGGAGAAGTATGCAGCGCCAAAGATACCTGGGTTCTCATCCCATATTAGTCTAGAAAGTGCAAATTAGGTGATTCACTTAAAAATGTGAAGCAAACACAATTCTCCCACATCTAGTCATGCATGTGCAGTAATATAAATTAATTTGAAATCAATCTCAGTTTGAGTTACAAAGATATAAAAGTTCCTTGGAACAAAATCAGGGCTTGTTATGCATTTGAGAATTTCAAACCTACCAGATTTGACTTACGGGGTGATTCATTTTGAGTTTTGGTGGCATCACTGATCATTATACCATTATATATTGTTGTCCTCGAAAACACCCAGAATTTACCATACTTCTCCTTTATGTTCCTCTATCTCATAAAATACCCTCCATGGGAAAGTCTGTAATGCCCTTACAATAAAAACATCCTCTACATGCTATACTTAGTTCAGTCCCATGTGACTTGTGGCCTTGTCTACAGAGCATGCATCATAATGCCAGCACCCTGAACAAGGCCACTTAATTTATTCCCCCAAGCTGTCTAAGAATCCTGTAATCCCAAATATCTGGGTAAAATCCATTAGCTTGGTTGGTGCATTGTGCCAGCACGCCTGCCATTCTCCCCTAAGCCTGCTTTTAATGACAGCCTTTATTTCTTATGTCTCCACCCAAATGCAGATCCAGATCCAGATCCCCATGAGCAATTGCTTTCTTAAGTGCTCTGTCAACTATTTCATTGTCCACAATCCCTACATGAGGTGAGACCCCATACGTATACTTCTATATTCAGATGACGAAACCCATTTTTCAACAATATCACCTCTATGTGACAGACACCTAATTGTAATTGCCAATAACCTAGTCACTGAATCAGATAAAATTATCGCCCTCTCAGGTTACACATCCCATACTCAACATAGAGCCAATTTTATGCTCACATGTTTTGCAAGCAGAAATGAAATTCTCATACAAATCTCTAGATCACCCCATTCTGCCCTCTTCTGATATACAGGTAAATGCCAGAAATATAGTTGTAATGACATTATCCTTCTCCAAAATGGCAATCACATCATGCATTCTGTGAATTCTGATGAGATAGCCTTAATAAAATGTATTGATGGCATACGTACATCAATAAAATGTATTGATGGCCAATTTTATGACTATCAATTCAGCTGTCATAATAGACAATTGATCTGTCAATTTGAACTCCAAAAATAGTGTGGTAGAGAGAACACCCATAGTTTGATATCTTTCTCTGTGTGTGTGTGTGTGTGTGTGTGCGTGTGCGTGCATGTGTCATGTGCTCTATCAGGTAGAAATGTAGTAAATAAGACAAGTTTTGGGGATTTTGTTTGTTTTTTTACAATTTTTAAACCTCCACATACTTCTCACTAATTCCCAGATCAATGGATACATTATGTTATTATGAACTCCTGAAGCTTAACAGGTCTACTCTGTATTAAATATTGTTTTAGCTGCTAAATTGTTTTTAAATTTTTAAAATTCTGTATTTTGAAAAAAAATATATGGTTGTTTTTATTGTATTATTTATGGTCCTCTTTTAGGAACTGTTGTTCCCAGAGAGCTTCAGCTATTGGGCAGTATAAAAATGGAATGAAATGAAATGAAATAAATAATATCCAGAATCTAAATCTAGGCAAATAAAGCCCTTTCCAATTCCCATGAAGTATAATCCACATTAAACACATCAACATTATTTGGGTTCCAAATCATACAAAAAATACTAGAAATTGAGATGATAAAAGATCCCTTCCTAATCCTAGCCCAAAATTCCACATTCCAGCTTTCTCCATCACTAACTTTATGAAACTTTATCCTAAACTCACTTACCTGGGAATAAGCCTTATTGAATTCAATGGGACTTACTGTGCATGGTGGGGCAATGCATAGCTCTGAACATTTCAACTACAGCATATAAATGTTTATCACCATTTATTATTGAATATTCTTCAATAACAAATGATATGAATATTCTTCATTTGCGTAGGTATATAGCTAGCCAAAAGCATTCCCTTCAGATCAGGCACAGACAACCTGTTGATGACACCATGAACTTCTGCCATTTTGCTTTCATATGGTACATGGAACTCCTTTGCTTCTAAAAGGAGACAACAAAGCATAGGCCCTTTTTGTTGTGGCATCCACCCTTTGGAATGCCCTCCTGGTTGAAATTTGCCAAGCAACAACTCTATGGTTTTTAGACATTTGGTCCAAACCACATTGTTTAAGAAGGCCTGCAGCTGAGAAACATTTCTCTCCTCATTATGAATATGTTAAAGCTGTTTTCCTTTCCCCCCTGTGTCTTCACTTTGGTTTGGGGGGGCTTTATGAGTTGGGGGTTTGGGGGGATTTTCTGTTTTTTTATGAAGTTGGTATCGTCTGACGATTGTTTAATGCATTTTATGGATTTTGTTTTATTGTATGTACGTATATTTTACTGTTATAAGCCACTTTGAATTTATTTTGTGGAGAGGGGGAGGCAGGATATAACCATTTAAAATAAATAGATAAAAACTATTTTGTTAATGGGTGCAAACATTTCCCTAAATATACAGGTTAATGGTGTTTCTTGGGCAATCTCACATCAACTACTAACTACTAGTGCTGTGTTCTCTTGCATGACTTATCTTGTATGATAAACATAGTGGAATTTTTCACTGTCTGTTCCTGATGCCACAGAGTACCCCATTTAGGAATTTTGACTGAAACATAGACAAAATTTATATAAACCCATTCTGGAAGATATTCCAGCATTCCTGTAAATAACTGTTTAGTCCTGTTGGCATAATTGAGGCTGGAATTACATGTCACATATTTAAGTGAGATTATGACACACAATCAGAAATCAAAGTCTGTTTAGCCTAGTGCAGACATTTCATCAGTGTTTAGATTAAGAATCTCTGCTGTTGACCTAGCCCTGACCTCTATTGTTAAGAGTTTCCATCTGCTTTTGCCTAATATATTGTATGATCTATACCCTTCAGTTCAGATAGCCCCTGTGCAGAAGGATCTCAATCGGGTTGAGATTGGTGGCAGGGCCGGTGCAAGGCAGTTTGGTGCTCTAGGCAAGATCAGATATTTAGCGCCCCCCTCCCACTTGAGCCCTCCCTCCCTCCAGCCCTATGCCCATTATAAAATAAATTTCCCTCCCTAGGAACTGCCGAGCCCCATAGAAAAACTTTGTAGACTTTGAAATTTTTCCTTTGTGTGTTCACGTGGAAAGCAAAGAGGCAACATCAGCCCAGCTATGCCAGGAACTCCCAAGGGCCTTCTCCTACTCTCTATATATGTAAAAGCCTGTCTCCTCCTGTGGGCAGCACAAGGGATATGAAAAAGGATGTGAGAGAGGTGTGGTGGCGCTACCTGTGAGGAATAGAGACAAAAGGGCATCTTGCAGCCTGTCCTACCTCACAGGGTGGAGGTGCAGAAACACCGGTTTGACTCATACATCTTCTGGGTTGCGGGGGGGGGGATGCATGTAGTAGAAACATAGCAAAGAGAGAGCCTGAGGCAGAAAAAAGCCCCACGGGGTTTTTTTCTGCCTCAACGGGCATAGGATTGCACATGGCTGTCTGGGGAATGCTGAGAGTTGTAGGACTTCCCCCCCCTCCAAACATGCGTAGGAGGATTGCACCCTAAAAGCATTTAAAACCAAAACACAGAAACAGCATGGTAAATAATTAAAACATTGGAGCCCCAGCTAGTTTAAAATACCTTTCCCTCCCTCCCTCCCTGGTTGCTGGAAATAACTGCTTTCAGGGAACGTTGAGCTGAGGAACGTGAGGCGTGCGGTGTTTGCAGGCGCATCCCCCACCCCAGGAGGTGTTTGCAGGTGCATCCCCCACCCCAGGAGGTGTTTGCAGGCGCATCCTTCCCGCAAAAAAACAGCATGGTAAATAATTAAAACATTGGAGCCGGAGCTAGCTGAAAATACCTTTCCCTTCCTCCCTGGTTGCTGGAAATACCAGGAAAGTAACTGCTTTCAGGGGACGTTGAGCTGAGGAACCTGAGGCGCACGCCAGAGGGAGGGAAGGCAAAGGAGGTGTTTGTAGGTGCATCCTTCCTTTGCCCACCAGCCTCCCATCATTGGCCCCTGCCCGCCTCCGCCTCCTCCAGCCTGTCGCCTTCTCTGCCTCTTTTGATGCTGGTTGTGAGGAGGAGCCTGCCTGAAGCTTCAGTGGAGCCAGCTTGGAGACGGAGCCCTGAGGTGGAGGGAGGG
Source organism: Shinisaurus crocodilurus (assembly GCA_021292165.1). Classification (NCBI taxonomy): domain Eukaryota; kingdom Metazoa; phylum Chordata; class Lepidosauria; order Squamata; family Shinisauridae; genus Shinisaurus; species Shinisaurus crocodilurus. The sequence continues at coordinate 146,302,683 of CM037878.1, read as the reverse complement.
AGGGAGGGGCGCACTTCTTTCACCTCTTTCCCACGTTTCTGGCGCCCCCATTTAGCCTGGCGCTCTAGGCAGTAGCCTAGTTCACCTAATGGTAGCGCCGGCCCTGATTGGTGGTAGGGTAAGAAGGCAGGTTTCTGATTCTCCCCACTTCACATGTTCATCTGTACACCAATTAAAAAGATCTGCACACAGCTTATAGCTTTCCTTACTGAGGGAAGATGTTGTGGGAAAGAGAAGGACAAATGCTGGAAACTACTGAGCCATGTAATGAGCAAAGCTAACCACATGTTATAATCATATCTTACTTGTTCAATGCAAAAAGCATTGTTCAGGTCCATTCAGTGCTAATTCAGCTTCCATTGAATTCTGAACTCTCTGATAAAATACTACATAGAAAATGACAAGCATATTTCTTCTGTAATTCTGAGGTACCATTCTCCAAAACAGCCACAAACAATAACAGTATCTGGAGATAACCCTGCACATTCAGTTAAGTAAATGCAAGAATTTCATTATATACTATACATACTCTCTCTCACCCACACACACACACACACACACCCACACACACACACACCTCTGTTATTCACATAAATCACTATTGGGTGGTGTTTTCTCTCCATAAATCAAATATTCTTGCTTTTATATTCCCAAAGTGCAGTCAGCCTAATTTATTTCATTTTCCACACATTTTAGGAGTTGGTTGGAATAGAAATCCACTTTCTGCTTGGGGTACGTATGCCATCAATACATTTTATTAAGGCTATCTCATCAGAATTCACAGAATGCATGATGTGACTGCCATTTTGGAGAAGGATAATGTCATTACAACTATATTTCTGGCATTTACCTGTATATCAGAAGAGGGTAGAATGGGGTGATCTAGAGATTAGTATGAGAATTTCATTTCTGCTTGCAAAACATGTGAGCACGCCCTGTTTGTAACCCAAACATGAGCGGGAGCAGGAGAATGTGTTCTCTGAAAATGTTTGTAAATTCTTGAACATCTGCTTGTGCTTGAAAAAATTTTGACGAGAAAAAAGTTCACAATTGTGCAACTTTTAAAATGTAGCATTTCATGCTTGAGCCTATTGGGGAAATTTGTGCAACTTTGGAAATTTGCACAAATTTGAGAATCTTTGCACAACTTTCACGTTCAATCACGTTCGTTTTGTGCAATTTTCCCATTTGTGCAAAACGAACAGAGATCGCAAGTGCAAGCACAAATCGAGGACCAATGAGAAGTGAGTCGATGTTTGAAGAACCTGGGTGAACATGAAGATTGCTCGTTCACACACACCAACATCATTTAGACTCCCGCCCTACAGAAACTTACCTGGGAATAAGTACCATAGATTCATAGAAATTACAGATCGAAGGATGGAACTATGTATTTAAAACCTGTTTACTGAAATAATGGTAATGTGGGGTGATCAGTGGGTTGGAGGGTGCTTAAGCCCTCCTGTACCTGCTGATTCTCCCCTGAAGATGCTCCCTCCCCATGGCCATTTTCTTTGAGAGAGGCTCCATTCTGATTTTGGAGCCCAACTAAGGAGGGATCTTTTAAAAGGGCTGTGTATCATTTGCAAGGGGGAATTGTTGGGTGGGGAAGGATTAAATGGGACCCTTTCCCATCCACTGATTCTCCCCAGGACTGGTGCAGGGCAGTTTGGCGTCCTAGGCTAAATTATATTTAGCGCCCCCCTCTCGTGCCATGGGGGCGGCTCCGGAAAGCAGCCCTGCTCTGCAACCTCCTGCCGCTGCTGCCGCCACCGGACCCCCCCGCATGCTGCCGCTGCCGCTGCCGCTGCCGCTGCCGCTGCCACTGCCGCCCCCACCTACCTTCCCACGCCTCCTCCAAAAAGGGACCCCCACGCTCTGTTTTTGGCCGGGGGAAACCAGAGCAACAGGGCTGTTTAAGCCCTGTTGCCCTGTTTCCTCCCGCCAAAACAGAGCGCGGGCGGGGCTCCGGAAACAGCGCGGAGAAGGTAGGTGTCGGGGGGGAGGCGGTGCGGAGGTGGCACGGGGGGGAGGCGGCGCAGAGGTGAAGCGAGGCGAGGTGGGGGGAAGGCGGCGCGGGGGGGAGGCGGCGCAGAGGCGAGGCGAGGTGGGAGGCGGCGCGTAGGCGAGGCAAGGTGGGGGGGAGGCGCCCAGGCTCAGCCCCACCACTACACCGGGCACAATCCCCCGCACTGACCTGGCTTTCTCGGTGAGGTGGGCGGGCGGGCGGGCAGGGCAGGAGCGCGCCGGCAGCGAAGAGGAGCGCAGCGTTCTGCGCCCTCTTCCGCTACACGCCCTAGGCAACAGCCTAGTTGGCCTAGCGGTAGCGCCGGCCCTGATTCTCCCCAGCAGTTGCCCCTATCCCTCACATTAGCTTTGAAATGGAAACATGGAATTGGGAACGCCTTGTTTCCCTCAGAAAATCTAATATTCTAGATACCATGTCCAAGTTCTATGCATGATCTATACTCAACATTTGGAATAATTTATTGAATCCAGATTATACTGCAGTAGTTATGTGGTAAAGGCGATGAAATTCACGCAAAGCAGCAACTGAATTAAATTTAGAATGGTTTTAGTGGAGACCAGCAGGGTTGCTGTGACTTCAAACAAAATGCTGCATATGGGCAGCTGCCTTCTGTACTGGATTCTAGTAAGTTCTAGTATCATCAAGAATCCAGAAGGGGTTCTAAAATGGGAGGCAGGCCTTAAGTGGATATGTGGGTGAAAATGTTAGTGGTACTGGCCATGGTTTTAGAGCAGAAATGGAGGACTCCATCCACCTCTATAATCAGGATTTAATGCCAGAAAACTGTGGACTGAACATTGTTTTACTTGAACATTGAGAGTTTGTGTTGCTGGTAATATGCTTCTTGACAGCATGACACTGAAGGAGGAAACCGAAGCAAATAGCTCATTTTGTAGAACTGCACTTAATCTCATTTGAGACTACCATGGAGCCAGATTAAAGGTTCAGAGACTGAAGTGGGAATATGCCACTTCATTTTGCAGAGGACGTTTTTTGCTGGAAAAACCCTCACATAAAAAATGACACCCTATATTAAAATTTATGTCCTTAGAGGTAGGGGTGGACTGATCAGTCTGTATCTGGTCCATGCCACTTTCACATGTGTTCATTCATAAATCTGTTTCATCCTATTTCTGTATTAATCTGTGATTAATTGTTTTTTTAAAACCCACATTGAAATGCATGTTTTAATACATTTTCTCACAAAATATTTTATTTATTTATTTATTTATTATTTATTTAATATGCAAAATATGCATTGCTGAACCTATTTAGAACAAAACCTATTGAACAAAAATCATTTTGATACGTTTTTAGAGCCAAGCACTGCTTTGCAAAATTCAAAGAAGTTCAAAATCGGAAGGAAAACAATGTTCTGATCCCCACATCAGACCAGGAACTGCAGATCAGGTCAGTTTATATCAGAATTCACAAGGATCAAATTCCTCAAGCATCTCTATTTTAGAGGTGAGACTGGTTTTTTGACAGCTTCTTTCTGATGGGACAAGTTTTGACTTGGGGCTTTCATTTTATCCTATTGGGGTGCTTTCATATGAGGGACTTTCCACATGAAAACTGTGGTGGTGGAGCTCCATGGTTCAGTCCATGGATGTTTGAATTTGTTCTCAGAAATTTCCCACAAATAAGAAACTAAGTCAAAGCCGTGTGTGTGTGTGTGCGCGTGCGCGCGCGCACTGCACGTGCGTAAATATTCTCCATGGTTTCAAAACATTACACAAAAGACTCATATACCTGAGTAAGAAGGAATTAATTTCCACACACCTTCTTACATTTGTACTGATCAGGAATCCGGTGTTCCTCCTTCCTCTGTTTGTCTGTTTCTCTCTCTTGACTTGAAATATTGAACAAAATGTGCAAAACAAAAGTAGTGTGCTTTATTGGGAAGGGAGAAAAAGAGATCTATTGATTAAAAAAAAAAAGATTAAAAGGATGGCTTTCCTAACATACATTTCAGATACCAAAAAGTTGCAGTTATCTCAAGTGCACTAAAAGGGCTGAACGCAATGGAAGGAGCATTAAAAATAGAAGAGATGTATTGGAGTTGACAGTAGTGACTTGGAAGGTTTTTGTTTTTGTTTTTTAATGACCACCTTTAATGCTGTTAATGTGTCCTAAAGAATAATTAACTATGGAAAAGTCTGGAAATCAAACATCTGACTAAGCTTTGATTCAGCTGCATCTTCAAAACAATACTCGCTGCCTAGAGTAATAGAGTATATAGGCGGGATATACATTGAATAAATAATAATAAATAATAACAATATTATAGGAACTCCTTGATATAAATACACCAAAAAGTAAATGCTATTCTCTGGTAGAGTAAAAAAGGGGCATTTTAGAATGTTTAGGGATTGCCCTCATCATCAGAGAGGCAGGGCTGGCTTTACGGACAGAAAATCTACCAGATTCTTTCTGCCACATTTTTAAAAAAATTTAAAGTTCTTTCCATCCTGAATATGAAGAATTTTTTGAATTTTGGTTTCTTATAAAAAAAAAAACACTGAACTGAATGACATTCTCTCCCATCCTTATCTGGCTTGCACCTTTGCCTCTCTACTGGGGAGGAGCTCCCAACCTAGTTATTAGAATGTACCAGCTGGCCTTTTCCTCAGGGTCAGGCTGAGTGGCTCAGAAGAGGAACACAGCAGTGTAGTACTCCAGAGCAAGAACTGTGGGTGACATTTTCGAACATTTTCCTTCTCCCTCCAAGTGGGCAAACAGCTGTTGGGCGATCCAGCCCACCCTTGTTTTATCCTCCAATCTAGGCAAGGAGGGAAGAGAGAATTCTGGGAGCAGTCTGCTATCGTCCACACATCTTAGCATTCAGGTATGATTAGGATGCTGCATGTGTTGGAGGAGGCATATACCACGAAGATTCCTTCGTGATTTGTGATCTGTGATCTGTCAGCAGAAAGGGGATGATGTGCCTTTAAGGATGGGAGCTACCTGGAGCTTCAGGCTAGCCTTCACCACCCATTCTTGACTTATCAGGGGAGAATACCCACCTGAATCCCTGAAGTGGGTTAAGAAGCTGGTGGGATTAGACATGCAAAAGATGCCTAGATCTATGGGTATAAGAGCAGATAAGAACTAGCTCTGTAGCAGATCCCATTCTGTTTTCTCCAACAGATAGTCCCATAGAGGTAAGAAGCACAAGAAGAGTAGCCATTCCAGGGGTCACTCAAGTCATAAGCACCACAGAAAGAGGCACAGAGCACAATCCAATGGGGTGTTTACACTCTCGCTGATTCTTTTCCACCCTGTTCTGGAAGTGGTGGGTCCCACTGATTGCATTGTGCAAGCGGGACCCATCACTTACACTAGGGAAATTTAGTGCTTCCTAGGGGAAGCCCGAAAACAAGTGGAAACATTCAGGATGAAGGTCAATGGTCGGAGCTCCCTTATGCGAGCCCTGCTGGCTTGCTTCCTTGCAGAAACAAGTGTCTCCACTTGTTTCAGGTTGCCCCAGAAGTGCTAAATTGCCATTGCATAAGTGGTGGGGGCCACTAGTGCAACAAAATCGGTGGGGCATAAGAGAATCAACAGGGGCAGAAGTGCCCCCTTGGATTCTGCCCACAGGTCCCCCAGCTTGACTTCTGTCTCAGACAGTGCTGGCAGCTTTACATCTGGTTCTAGCTATTCCAGGTGCAGAAGGGATCAGAGGTCACCAGGAAAAAAAAAGTGCCTCTCCCTGCCACTGCAGGAGTTCAGCCATGTTGGCTGGAGTTTTTGGAACATTAATGTCTTTTCTTTTTCAGAGGAAGTGCCTGCTTTTACCAAGTGAGTCAGTGTGGCATAGTGGTTAGAGTGTTGGACTAGGACTCAGGAGATCCAGCTTCCAGTCCCCACTTGGCTATGAAGCTCACTTGGTGACTTTGGGCCAGTCACTGACTCTCAGCCTAACCTGCTTCACAGGGTTGTTATGAGGAAAAAATGAAGAGGGGGAGGAGAATTATGTAAGCCACCTTGGGTTTCTTGCAGGCAAAAAGGTGGGATATAAATATAACAAATAAATAATCCAGTCTGTGAGAATGGAAGGTCTTATCCAGCATAGAGGTCAATATGCAAGCTGGACCTGCCTTCTCCTGATGGGAGGGGCAATCCCTGAAGGATGCCCTCCTTATTCTTCCCAGAACAAAGGCATGGTAAGAAAATTCCTGGGTTTTTATAAAGGAACACAACAGTGTAACGCCATTTTAAGTTCATAGTTTGATATTCCTTATTACTGAATTCACTATCTCTCCACCCTCACTCCCTGTCACTTCTGTTTGTGAAATGGTGATAGTTCTGTTCATCTTCTAGAACTGTGATGGCCAACCTATCAGGAGCTGGGCTATCTTCAAGCAAGTTGCTCAGGGGTTAGGCCCCCCTGCAACATGGCCAGAGAAAATTTATCATCCAAGGCTGAAGAAATTGGCAATCATCCCTTCCTTCAGAAAAGGAGAACTCACCTCAAAGGCTTTTGTGTCATTGCAGAGGCCTCTGGGGGACCTCCATTTTCCAGATAGGAGAAACCTCTGCCAGTTAAGAAGAGACAATTATCTCTCTTGTATCCTGCCTTTGGCCTGGCTAGTGCCTCTCCTATCAGGAAATGAGAGGTCACTGCTAAGGCCTCTGTGATGATAATATAGCATTTATGGGGGGGGGGGGGTGTCAACCTGTGATGATAGCTTATAGAAGGATGAATCTTCAAAGTATATGTTCAGCACTACTTAATATTTTGTTAACTGAAATATATTTAAAGCCAATTTTTATTTATTTATTTATTGCATTCTGTAAGATACAATTCAAAATAATGTTTTATTTTTTAAAAAACCTGCCAGTTACTTGGACTGGATGGCTGACTACACCAACAGTTTCTGCAGAAGTGGCAAAACTGGCCACAAAATCCACTTTAAAAAATAAATAAATAAATAAATAAATAAATAAATGTGGATGTCTCCATTTGATCATTATAAGAATCTCTGCTCCAGTGCAGTGGTGAAGGACACAATCCTGTCCTGTGCATGTTTAGACAGAAAAAAGTCCTACAACTCCCCAGCAATCCATGCTGGCTGGGACATGCTGGGAGTTGTAGGATTATTTTTTTTTCTGTGTCTAAACATGCAAATGATTGTGCCCTAAGAAACTCAACCTAAGAGACCCAGCTTATAAATTAGAAACTGATTTGAAATAAGAGACCAACTCTTTGACCAACTAAATCTAGTTGGTTTTATTGGGCTTAATTACATTTAAGTCCATGATGGATTGTTGTCTATCTGCGCAAAACTGCAAGAAGCTGCCATGTTGGAGGAGATGTTGGGGCAGGGCACTAACTCAAATAGTCTCTTAAAGAGATCTAGAAAGACTGATAAGCAGTCTTTGCCCTCTCGTGCATTCAACCTGAGAAGGTCGGACTGACCTTAAGACCTTCTTTTTCCTCTTCAACAATTATATCTTCTCTGTTTCTGCCCTGTTTATAGCATATGTGCTTGAGCAGCTCCATTCTGGACAATATTGATTAAATAGTTGATGATTTGGCTAAACAGGGTTTTGGGTCTTTTTACAATAAAAATGTGGGATCTGAATTTATCTGTCATCAAACATCACCGCCATCTCCCTGATGTGTCTTGCTGTAGGCAATGGACAAGCTGTTAGTCTGTTACTAATTTTAGTTTGCTTTATTCAGCTTCGTTTGTTTTCTTGGGTCACTAGACTGAAGGTCTCTTTCTCTCTTTTTGGTCTTGACTCAAAACCATGTTGTACTTGGAAACTTATGTTCCCTCCTGGGATGTGAGTGTCCCAGCTGCTAATGTGTAGCTAGCTCAGTTACCTCTTTTGTAGTTACAGAGGACAATGGAAAGAAACAATAGCTATTTATACTTTTTGCAAATATCTGCAGCTGACCTGTGTATTCATCATGGTCAAGCACTTAAGGCCTGATTTTACACATGGGAACAAAGGGCTTCAAAGGGACTATAAACAAAGATATTAATTAAGGATGTGTATAAAATTCTTTCCATCTGAATTTATCACCAGTTTCTAGGGATGCATATTACCTGATCGTGTTTGCAGAGCACCACTGATGCTTTAGCAATATGCCATTGCTTGATTTTGATCAAACATGTAAGTTACTGATAAGTCTAGCTGGCTGATGAGGTTGGTGTGGCTTTCACGCTTTGCTGTCTCTGTTTCAACATGCCACATGACCGAGTTGGACAATGGAATTGCCAACACCCTGTTTTGTAAACAGAGTAATTTCATCAGCATGCCCTGCAGCCAGGGATGTGGCAGAGGTAATGCCTGTGGGATTGTGGAGGGGTGAGGTTGAGAGGGCAATGAGCTTATCTTTTGCACCCCAGCATGAGGAATAACTATGCAATGGCTGGCAAGGAATTAACATCATTTCAGAAAAACATAGCATTACCCAAAACCTGGTTCATCCCAGTAGAGCAACTCATGCCATTTTTTATGACATTATGGAGGAAAGGCCTAGCTCCACATTTAATCAAGGGAAAGCTTAGCATTTGAATAGAAGGCACAAGCTTGGGATGACACACCAGTGACCAGATTATGGGAAATGGTGGATGAATGGGATAGGGTGTAGGGCTCCCAGTGCAGTGACAAGGACCTTGTATCTCCTTGGGTGTTAGAGAACCTGGAGTCCCAATGGTTCAAGATTTGCTCATTTGAGTTTAAAGCTGGATTGCTAGAATACAGTGTTGACAGCCTTCTGTGGGGCCTTCTGTGTCAGCAAGTTGGTCATAGGCTTGAGAGGTGACAGGTTATGGAGGTCACTTGAGCAAAGGGATGTGCATTTTTGGGGAGGCTGCAGGCTGATTCAGCTGTGTTGTTTCAAAATGGCCACGCCCTGGAAAAAAGGCCAGCTACCCTCGCTTCCTTCCCTGAACCTCATCTGTCCCCAGTCTGGATGGTGATGATATACTTAGCTGGGTGGTGGTGGTGGAGGGACTATGAAGGGATCCTCTTTTGGAATCAGGATGGGAGTCACTTCACTAATTACCAATTCTGGATCCTTACCAAGAGATCTGTAGAGAAGTTTGGCCTGTGGTCTTACAGATGTGACACACATTCATTGAAGATCGAGGCAGCATCCATGGCTATAGCCATAGCATTGTGGGTCAGTCACAGCAGTGTGTTGGGAAAGGTGAAGAGTGACAAGAGTCTCCTAATAAGGAGATGTTGCTCAGGCTGAGAGACAAGGCCAAGAGTTGAGGCTTTATAGAGCCAGATGTATTGGCTCCCCTCAGTCACCTGACTGGAAGTTAAGTCAACTGTGGGGGACTTGCAATGATGTCTTGCAGCACAGTTCACCTTGCAACTCCTTCAGTAGTGGTGCAGGAGATCAGATGTTGGATCCCAGCTGCTGTCTTCTGAGAGTCCAAGTCTGAGACTTCCTTACAAGAATTGCCTCCAAAGCTTTTTCCTTAAGCAATTTCATACCAAACGGATGTCAATTTGGGGGCTTCCTTCTTAGATGAAGTTCACGAAGAGTCTTGAGGGAAGTCAAGAGTTTTGATAAGACTAACGTTCTTCATATTTCTCAATTGTCTCATCATATTTTGCTAAAGTGGAATTCACAGTAAATTTGGAGGTGAGAAATAGGAGGAATTCCAAAGGAAGCCAAAGAGTTTTGATAAGAAATATTTCTCACATTCCTACTCTAAGGTAATGTAAGATTTTGTAAGGTACATGCTTAGTAAAACATCCAGGGAAGCTATTTTCAAAGGATGCAAGAAGTGAATCCTAAACATTAGAGGAAAGACAAAGGAATTGCTCCATTCATAGCATATAAAAGAGGGTGCAGCCTCCTCATCTCCAATCTTTAAAAAAAACAAAATATCAGTATTTTGGCTTTTCCAGCAAGCATAAGGAAGGGCTTATTGCTTCTGTAAAATAGAAATCAAGCCTCACCTGAGATGAGTGTTTTGCTTATTCACTTATTTATTAAGCTTCCATAACCCTCTACATGTGTAAACAATAAAGGAACTGAGGATAAGAATTAATCTGGTCAGAGAACCTTAAAAACCTGGGCTGATCAAAATTGCAAATCCTCTTGCAGTTCAAACAGAAGTGTAATTGAGGTTTATTTATCCAATATAAATGCCAATAAGTGGACTGACCGTACTATTGTTATTTGCTGTTGGGTAAATACCTGGAATCCGCAATGAGGCACCTCTTCTAAAAACAAACAGAAGACCTAATTGATAGTAAAGCTTTAATTCATTTTCATAAAAATCAATAGTACTCTTCAGGGGAATAAAGGTGAAGTAATTCATTTATCTAGATCTTTAAAACTGATGCATAGTAAACATGGAACTTCTCAGAGAGGTTAAAGATTGCTTGTCAAGTATTTCAAATTAGTGTCATCTTTTGATGTGTCTGATTTTCTAGCAGCATTAGGATCACTTATATAAAATTGACATGGTATTTCTTCAAATTATACCATCTCATTCTGGATGTTAATATTTTCCATGTGGACAAGATTGCATTCTTCTTGAAATACATTGATTCCCTTTTATTCTTGGCCCAGAATAGAATGAACATTCTTATTCTTCAATGTAAAATTAAAATCTCCACTCCAAATACATGGGCATATGCCACCAAATTAAGCTTTTTAAAACTTTATTCAGGATCTTCTTAATCCTTCCACTGATATCAGCTGGACTTAACTTTGGCTGGATTCTGCCTTTAATTTTTTTTTTTTTTTAAGATGGAAAAACTGAGTGGGGTAAGGCAAACATTCAAAGCAGGGGTGGTTGACTACAGGAGCACCTTGCTCAGATTATAATGAAAAGAATTGTTGTGGGCACAACCGACTGTGAGCAGGGCCCCTGCCCCTTGTTTCTGCTTCCATGCATGCTGCCTTCCTTTCCTGCTTCCCCAAGGAAAGGAAGCCTCACTTTGGGGGAAAGGGAAGGGTGGCGGGTGCAAGAAGCTCCAGTGATGTCAGAAGAGGGCAACTGGAACTCTCTTTCAGCAGGAAATTACAGTCTGAGCCAGGGATGTTGGGGAGAAATCTACAAGGGATTCAGATGAGTTCAGATTCCTATGACTCTGAGCTGCGGTCTGTGGATTATGCAGTAGACTGGCTTTTTCTGAGTGGCACGGATTCTGCAGACTGGTTTTTTACTTTTTGGGGAGATTTTCGGGAGATTAGCACAAATGTGCAGCAGTTGTGCAAATGCACACTTGTGCATGTACACATGAGCACAAATGCACATTTGCACCCGCAAATCCCCCCCCCATTTCCCCCCAAAATTACACACACACTCAAAAGTCCAATGGAGACTTTTTTTAACCCTGAATTTCAGGGGGAAATGTGGGAGGGGGAGGTTTAATCCTTCCCTTATTGAGTGTACTGGTCCTAATCCGAATCAGGACCATGCACAGTTACACTGGACTAACAAACAGCCTCAGCTCCACCAATTTGATAATAACATGATTATTAAAATGTGTAGTTTGTCCCTGACATAATACAAAACTACAGCATGAGGAGCCTCAGACCGAAAATAGGAATGCTTCTTAAGTACTCTCCATCCAAATTTCACCCCAGATTTTGGATTTTTGAATTACCTGTGTGTGTGTGTGTGTGTGTGCGCGCGCGTGTGTGTGCATGAAATCGAAACATAGTATTTTGCATGCACACTTTGCTGCAGCTTTAAGTTTCCTCAATTCATTCTAATCTCACCCCTGCCCCAATATTAGCAATGCACATGTTTGCTTTGAGAAAACACTGGGCGAAAAAAGCCCAAACTTTATGTAAAAATCAGCTGAAGATTCTTTTTGTTTGGAGTTTTACTGATGTGACCATGTACTCCTGTGAAACACCACACAAGACAGAGAGAGAGAGAGGGCCGGGCCGGTTCACACGACCCAGGAGGTGAGCAGGGGAGGCACCACGGGGCCGTTTATGGGGCCTGGCAGGGTGCTGCAGATGACCCATGCCCCGCATGCGTGAGTGGACCGTGGTGGAGCTGGCAGCCCCCGTGCCATGGCGCGGTTCTCCCAGCGCTAGCGGGTGGCAGCTCAGGATGCCCAGCGGGGCTGTTTGGCCCTACGGGTTGGAGCTCCGGCCACTCTGGGCTGCCATCTCTGTGCGGCCACAGGAGGCCTGCATGGGGGGGGGGCGCTGTCCGCACAGCATGGCTGCCACGTGCAGTAGAGGCTTACCCTTCTACCACCCATGGTGACTTTCCGTGCTTCCAGCATGCAGCTGTCCTGCGGGGGCGCCCCGGGCCAGCGTTCGCATGGCATGGGAACCGCGGGGGATATCCGCTCCCCCGCTGTTCCCGTGTCGTGTGAACCGGCCCAGAGAGTGAGAGAGAGAGAAAGGTAGGCAAAGAAGGCCTCAGGGCCTGCTTGAGCTGGACTTTTCCCTCCCCCACAAGGCCATCTTCCAGCTTCCTGAGGGAAGGATTCCAATGATTTTTAAAAAAACATTTGTTAATACTGTTTGTTGTGATTTTATTATTTTTATGTTACTTGTAAACATAAAAATAATAAAATCACAGCAAACAGTATTAACAAATACTGGTCTCATCTTGGTGGGATTTATATCCTGAAAGGCAGCATATAAATAACTGTAATAGATAGATAGATAGATAGATAGATAGATAGATGGGGCATGGGGAGGAGAGATGCGAATGAACTGAAGGAACTAAAAGGTTGTGGAAATCTGAATAATGGTTAGAGTGTTGGACTGGGACTCGGGAGATCCAGGTTCTAGTCCTCGCTCGGCCATGAAGCTCACTGGGTGACTTTGGGCCAGTCACTGGCTCTCAGCCTAACCTACCTCACAGGGTTGTTGCGAGGATAAAATGGAGAGGAGGATGATGATTATGTAAGCCGCCTTGGGTTCCTTGAAGGAAAATGGGGGGGGGGGGAATATAATAAATAAATAAATAATCTTAAAAACTGTTAGTTAAACCAGAATTCAGGAGCAGTAGGATCGAGAGCACAACAAATTCACAGAACAATAAAGGGACAGAATGGGGGAAATCTGCCTATTCCTAATTAAATTCAATTATTCCTAATTAAAAAGAGAATTTTTAAAATAGGTTCATGTCAGTATTGCTTTGAAATACATTGTTCCAGGATTTTTAAAAAATCAAGAAATGGCCTTTCTACCTAGGTATATACTTGTGTAGTCTGTAGGTTTAATCATGAGAGCAACATCCTGTATTCTAGAAAGCCAGTCTTTAAATGATGGTATATCCTGCCCTTTCCAATAAGGGTGACACTTTGAAGAAAAAAGGCAATAGTTCTTAAGAATTCTCTGTTATGGATTTCTTGCTCTCTGCATGCACACATACACAGAATTCTAAACTTCAAGATCTGCACAAGCAGCATTAATATTTGCCAGAAAATGAAGGAAGGGGGACAAGATTTGGTCTCTCCAGCATTAATACTCTTCCACCAACCCTACGCAGCTTGGGGAGGGGAGAAATTTGTGTGTGGGGGGGGGAAGGCTAGTCAAGAAGCCAATTGCATGACTGGCATGCTTCTATGAGGACCGGGGGGGGGGACGGACTGCAGGGACGATATTAGTCACAGAAGCCCTGCCCTCGGCCTCCTTCATTCACAACTCCCTCCCTCCCTGTTAGCAGTGTGGGCTCTGCTGGTCACCTGTTAGGGGGCTGAGTAGGAATTTTGGCTCATTGCCTCAATGGGCTATATGGGGCAATGTGCGTGTTTCGCCTACTCTACACTGTGATGCAGCGGATGGGATTAATTTTAACTGATTGTTTGGTTTGGTTTAATTGGGTCACATTTGTCAGGTAAGTGCAGGAATATTCAGTGGGGGCCTACCCTAGTTGGTGAGCATCCGATGGCACCTTTTAGGTGATTGGCGACTCCCGAGGCTCTCCACTCAGGGTTTTGCGGGGGAGCTCCAGCTGGGGAGATACGGACCGCCTTTGAGGCTGACTCGACTCATCTGATTAGAGTTTTGCGGCTCTGTGAGGAGGTGACATTGGGAAGGCCTCCCAGCACCTGGATGGTGTAAAACAGGGATGACGATTTACTGCTTGGGGGGGGGTGCTCCTGAGCACCCCCCGCCTGCTCTCGCCACGGTCGTGCCACTCGCAGTGCCAGGGAACCAGAAGTGACGCGACGGGTTCCCCGGCATGTCACTTCCAGTTTCCTGGTTCCCTGGTGCTGCGTTTTTAGCGTAAAAACCAGGGCAAACCAGGGCAAACCAGGGCAAACCAGCTTAAAATGGCCACGAATAGGAAATCGTGGCCGTTTCAAGCTGGGTTGCCCTAGTTTTTACGCTAATAATGTAGTGCCAGGGAACCGGAAAAAGACGTGCCGGGGACCTGGAAGCTCCTTTCCCTGGCACGTCCTGTGTCGAGCGGCAGCCAGGTAAGTCGTGCGAGTCTCGGGGGGGGGGGAGCAAGTGTGCCGCTTTCAGCCTGCTTTCAGCCCCCCACGAGACTCTCATATCCATCCCTAAGTGGCCCTAATTTGTACAATATTTGATTATTATTTTTTAATTCCCCTTCACCCCACACATGCACACAAATGTTGTGATGACCTTGTTGGCTGCACAATAAACAGTACTTGACTTGAATTCTAAACAGATTCAGAAGTACATAGAAGAGCAAATAATTTAGGTTGTGAGGATTGCTGACCTGCTCTCTGATGTGCTTCAGTGGAAATAAGTAGTTGTAGAGAATGGTTTATGGATATTCTTCAAATGCAAAGATGAAAGCAGACTACACAATGTACAAATACCTACCTCAACATCCTTTTTAATATCATTTGAAATAAGGTTGTGTAGACGTTTAATCATTTTTTAAAAAATGCCTTGAAAAGCAGGAAGCTCCAAAAGTCAATAATCAAAGAAAGGAAATGTTTATCTAAAGAGCTCAATTAGTTCAAGAGGCTAACTAAAATGTGCTATTTTAATTGTGGTAGCTATAATTAAATTGATCTTATTTGGTCTATGCTAGGATTCCACCCACTCACATAATGATGAAAAATAACATATTTTCATCTACAGCCCATGTTGGTGAACCCATAGACTCTTAAGGCTAGATCTGCATGTTTAACCTAAGTGCCTCTTTAGTCACACCACTAACAATTTTCATCTATTCTTTGATATTCAGTTGTTGAATTCATTATATTTTCTAGCAAATCTTAAAATATAATTGGTTCAACCTGAATTAATGAGCAATCCCATGCCCACAGCATCCTAGAGCCACCCAACCATTTTGAGTATATGCTTCTCCCTCATTCTGTTAGGAACTTGTGTGCAAAAAAGTTGTGGAATTTATTCATTAATGTAATCTTGTTCAAAAACTTAATGGCTGCCTGCATCTTTCCTACATTCCTATACGGGTTTTGTGAGAAACTTGAGGAGGCTGGCCATCTTAATTCTACTTGCATACATAAATATCCCCTCCCCTGGTTTTCAAAGGGGGAAAGCATATTTGGTGGGCCATGACAGGGTTGCAGGTGCTGTGGGTTCCAACAATGGCTCCAGCAAAGAAGGTTGATGTCCAGTGGTCTTCTTCGGTTGACCACACATATGAATTGCCCAAAAGAGGATACCAATTGGCATATGATTTGCATATGCTTTTATATATATATAGATGCAAATTTAGAAATAGCGTTTATAATTTAAGTAAAAACACAGCATATCTCACCAGTGTGGAATACTATGGCCAGGTGACCAGTGTGCATGCCTGCTCAGTCTGCTGTCCAGGTGCTGTTGATGGGCAACTTCAAGGCCTTCCTTCTGGTGCTTCTTTATCTTTACACCAGGATGCCTTAAAAATCATGGCAGTCTTCTGGAAGCCCTTCAAACAGAGGACTGTTCCTCTGTAAAAGAGGGCACATGGCCACCGTAGCCCTGCTCCTTCCCCCACTTTTTTTTTCAAGACTAAAGAACACATTGTCTATCTGCTGGTGCTACCAGGTCTGTCTTTTGTAGTCCCTGGCAGGCAGCAAAACTGGGAGAATTGTTGAGCTTCTGAAGGGCCTTTCATATTTGGGTGGTATGCTGTATTCAACATGATGGGGTCAGGCTGCTCAAACCTGGAGGTACAGGGTAATTTTAATATCTAGATGCCATATATGTTTGAATAGGGTATTCAGGAGGGGCACCACCCAATAAAAGAACGCACACAAAAACACTTCCTAACAGCAAATGCAGAGCTTTAACTTTTAAATGATATGGATAAACTCTTTTTGCTTCCCAGTTCTTTTCCTTGTTCTTATCAGCAACCACTCAGAAATAGTTCAAATTAAATTCACTCTACGATCCTTGGTTTACAATTCACTTTGTTCTTAGCCCTGTCTCCTCCAACTATTATGGCATGATCGGCCATGGTGTTGAAGATTGATGGTGTTCTTCTGACCCTTGGCAGGAGATATTATGTGATCTGTATTGCTGGAGTTGGTGGTAACCTGGTTTTTCACGGTATCATGCAAGTTTCTGGGTGATAGCACAAAAGGAATTCCTAAATCCCTTAATAGACATTTAACTGGAGAAACAGAGCCTTTCTTTTGTTTGGATAAGAGCTGAAACATCAGGTGAGAACACTGATTTGTTTCCTCTGTGCTGGAAAGTTTCCTTCTGCTTTGCTTGCTCTAGAAATATTTCCCAGTGCTGATTCTTTCTTTTCTCTTGGAAGCCCATTTAGTATTGGGCTTTAAGGTGCTCTTACAATTTGCAAATCTCAAGTGAAGATTATAAAAACAGTCATACAGAGAAACTGAATCATATTATACCATTATCTCCATTCTGTTAAGCTTCTTCTAAGACAGTAGGCCTCTCAGAACAGAGGATGTGGGAGCAGCGCCCAAGCAACTTACTCCCTGCCATTTTGGTTGCCTAGAAGTAAAGGGAATGGCAGCATCACCACTGCAGCTAGTTGGATGGTGATACTGTAGCTTTCAGCTAAGTGTGGATGATCAGGTGCTACAAGGAGCCACTGGGGCTCCATCTGCCCCAATAAAGCCACTGACTCACTTGATTGCTCAGTCTGAGCTTCTCATAGATTGCCTGCCTGCCATCACCATGCTTGCCATCTATTAGATTTCATCTGGGCCAAAGAGCTCTGTTCCATATGTCATCTCACTGCGGAAATCCTCAGATTTATATGTTTTTATATTATTTATAATTAATCAGCTCAGTGCATTGCCAACATACAAACTGGACAGAGAATCAAACAAACAAAGGGATATTTTCTAATACTTCAGCTTCCTCCATTTTGATATCCTGTGCCATTTTAGAAGGGTGTTTGTTTTTTTCCAGGAGTGTAGACAAAGTAAAAACAACAACAACAAAGTTTCCCATCAGTTGTGCACAGATTACTTTTGGAGGGCCTAAAACAGCCATTGATAGATTAAAGGACTGTAAAACAGACGGGCAAGATAAGAATTGCTCACAAGAACTTATTAAACTTTGGAACTGATGTTAAGATTTTCCCCAACCCAATTGGCTTACCTCTACAATCATCCACACATCCAGTTGTTGCTTTTTCCATGGATTTAATTATGATGTTTTTCAACCTTATGGTTCCTTAAAGACTAACAAATTTAGCCTTTAAGGTGCTGCAAGACTCTTTGTTGTTTTTGCTGCAACAGACTAACATACCAGCTACCCTCTGGAAGTTCTTAAACCTGCTACCTGTTCAGGATACTTATGTATAACAGTGAATATGTGTGTACATGCAAGGAGAGGGACTGGAAGTGGAAAAAGTGCAACATTTGCAGCATCTCTACATCATTTTGAGTGGGAAATGTGATTTGTGGAGTTAAAAAAAAAAAAAAGCTGGCAAAGCCAGATTCGAAATAGCTATAGTGGGTAAAACAGAAACACACACACACACACACACACACACACACACACCACAGCTACCTTGTTTTAAGCCCAGATTTAACATACAGGCAACATACAATCATATGGTGTTGTTGTTGTTTTGCTTGGGTTGTTTTGCTTGGGTTGCTGTAATTCAAAATACAGCAGATAATCACTCAGACTACAATCAATCCTACATCCACTTACCTGAGAGTAAACTCCATATTTCTTAATGATACTTACTTCCAAGTAAACATGTACAGGATTGTATTGTTTCCACTTTTTTAAAGGAAAATCGTGTGATTTTGTATAATAGTTCATTATTTTAAAGCAACACTAACTTCTACGTAATCATTTTGGGTTGGATCCAGTCATAGCCATGCTTAGGGTAGATACATTGAAATAAATGGAGTTACAGTGGCGGGTCTACAATAAACATAGCTGGATCCAACCCTTTGTCTAGCTTTTGATACCATCTTCTTCTTCTTTTTCCAAACAATATTTTTAATGTTCTCATATTCCCATTAGGCCCTAATTCTATTTTTGGGATATAAGAATGTTAATTATTAGGGTCTCATCCAGCAGACCTATGTAGTTAATGGTTCAAAAATACTGTTTAAAAAGACCCTGTGAAGTGGATAAAAGCTTGCCCTGCAATTTCAAAGTTTCTTCACCCTTACAGAATTCTAATTTCTTTGAGCCACTGTAAACTCCATTAGGAAAGTCATGCACTTTCGAATGCAGAAACTAGACTGTCATGTCTTATTTAGCTCGCGCCCTGATAGCTGTCCTTTGACTAGCCATAAGTGTATGTGCCTCTTTTGGGGAATAGTTAAGGAAACCTGGGATTGACAGCATAAGCAGCTGACTGCAGATGCTGAAATTATGCAGAAATGGGACATATCTTTTGCTTCCTTTCTCTTCCCTGGATTGATGAAGGCCCTGGATCGAGGAATGGCCCAACCACAGAGGCAATTTAAAAAGTCTTTATTTTGCATTTTTTTAATTACACTTCTAAATAAATAACATAGTCCATCTTGTGTAGGATGCAATTCAGAATAACATAGTATATAAATCAAGAAATAAGCATCAGGAAAACATATCAGAATAATCAGGAATAGTAAAAGGTCGTTAAAAGGCTTGTATAAAAGAATTGATTATAGCAATGTGAAAATCAGCAAAACATGAGCTCATCAAGATTCTCCGATTTCCACTCAAAGCTCATTCCAACTCAGCTATGTATCAAATTCAGAGGGGGGTTTTCCCCCTGGCATGGAAATTTCTATGTATTTCTGTGTACATTTTTCTAAATGTATGGATTTTTGATCTACCTTTTATTGAAAAGTACACATTTTACGCATTCACTAAAGCATGCTTCTGAGTATTTTTCAAATGCACACATTTTTTCATGTGCTTTTTTCAAGCATACATATCAAATGTATGAATGAACACAGTGTGTGAGAGAGAGGGGGGAGAGAGAGGGAGGGAGGGAGGGAGGAAGAATCAGATTGCAACACTTGTAAATGTGTGGATTTCTGACACAAATTGTGCGTGGGTGAGGGCAGAAAATGTTAGTGGGCAACAGAAAGCCCCTCATGGATGGCTTTGAGCATGCTACCTGTATGTATGAGGATTTTACCTGTGCTTTTGGATTAGGGTTTAAGGTCAAGCTAGCATTAGGGTTAAGAAAACTTGGGTCCGTGCGCATCTCCTGGTGCCTGGAATTAGCTTAGGCAGGGCAGAAAATGTCAGTGGGCAACAGAAACCCCTCAGGGATGACTTTGGGCAAGCTACCTGTATGTATGGGGATTATACCTGTGCTTTTGGATTAGGGTTAAAACTCAAGCTAGGGTTACGTTAAGAAAACTTGGGTCCGTGTCCATCTCCCGGTGCCTGGAATTGGCTTAGGCAGGGCAGAAAATGTTAGTGGGCAACAAAAACACCCTCAGGGTTGATTTTGGGCATGCTACCTGTATGTATGGGGATTATACCTGTGCTTTTGGATTTGGGTCCGTGAGCATCTTCCAGTGCCTGGAATTAGCTTAGGCAGGGCAGAAAATGTTAGTGGGCAACAGAAACCCCTCAGGGATGACTTTGGGCATGCCGCCTGTTTGTATGGGGATTATACCTGTGCTTTTGGATTAGGGTTAAAACTCAAGGTAGGGTTAGGGTTAAGAAAACTTGGGTCTGGGCGCATCTTCCGTTGCCTGGAATTAACTTAGGCAGGGCAGAAAATGTTAGTGGGCAACAGAAACCCCCTCAGGGATGACTTTGGGCATGCTACCTGTATGTATGGGGATTATACCTGTGCTTTTGGATTAGGGATAAAACTCATGCTAGGGTTAGGGTTAAGAAAAATTGGGTCCGTGCGCATCTCCCGATGCCTGGAATTAGCTTAAGCAGGGCAGAAAATGTTAGTGGGCAACAGAAACCTCCTCATGGGTGACTTTGGGCATGGTACCTGTATGTATGGGGATTATACCAGTGTTTCAAAATTAGGGTTAAAACTCAAGCTAGGGTTAGGGTTGAGAAAACTTGGGTCCGTGCGCATCTCCCGGTGTCTGGAATTAGTTTAGGCAGGGCAGAAAATGTTAGTGGGCAACAGAAATCCCTCATGGATGGTTTTGGAAATGCTACCTGTATATATGGGGATTTTACCTGTGCTTTTGGATTAGGGTTAAAACTCAAACTAGGGTAAGGGTTGAGAAAACTTGGGTCCGTGCGCATCTCCCGATGCCTGGAATTAGTTTAAGCAGGGCAGAAAATGTTAGTGGGCAACAGAAACCCCCTCATGGGTGACTTTGGGCATGCTACCTGTATGTATGGGGATTATACCAGTGTATCAAGATTAGGGTTAAAACTCAAGCTAGGGTTAGGGTTGAGATAACTAGGGTCCGTGCGCATCTCTCGGTGTCTGGAATTAGCTCAGGCAGGGCAGAAAATGTTAGTGGGCAACAGAAACCCCTCAGGGATCACTTTGGGCATGATACCTGTTTGAATGGGGATTATACCTGTGCTTTTGGATTAGGGTTAAAACTCAAGCTAGGGTTAGGGTTAAGAAAACTTGGGTCCGTGCGCATATTCCATCGCCTGGAATTATCTTAGGCAGGGCAGAAAATGTCAGTGGGCAACAGAAACCCCTCATGGATGGTTTTGGAAATGCTACCTGTATATATGGGGATTTTACCTGTGCTTTTGGATTAGGGTTAAAACTCAAACTAGGGTAAGGGTTGAGAAAACTTTGGTCCGTACGCATCTCCCGGTGCCTAGAATTAGCTTAGGCAGTGCAGAAAATGTTAGTGGGCAACAGAAACCCCTCAGGGATGACTTTGGGCATGCTACCTGTTTGAATGGGGATTATACCTGTGCTTTTGGATAAGGGTTAAAACTCAAGCTAGGGTTAGGGTTAAGAAAACATGGGTCTGTGCGCATCTCCCGTTGCCTGGAATTAGCTTAGGCAGGGCAGAAAATGTTAGTGGACAACAGAAACCCCCTCATGGATGGCTTTGGGCATGCTACCTGTATGTATGGGGATTTTACCTGTGCTTTTGGATTAGGGTTTTAACTCAAGCTAGGGTTAGGGTTAAGGAAACTTGGGTCCGTGCGCATCTCCCGGTGTCTGGAATTAGCTTAGGCAGGGCAGAAAATGTTAGTGGGCAACAATAACCCCCTCATGGATGGCTATGTGCATGCTACCTGTATGTATGGGGATTTTACCTGTGCTTTTGGATTAGGGTTTTAACTCAAGCTAGGGTTAGGGTTGAGAAAACTTGGGTCCGTGCGCATCTCCCGGTGTCTGGAATTAGCTTAGGCAGGGCAGAAAATGTTAGTGGGCAACAATAACCCCCTCATGGATGGCTATGTGCATGCTACCTGTATGTATGGGGATTTTACCTGTGCTTTTGGATTAGGGTTTAAACTCAAGCTAGCATTAGGGTGAAGAAAACTTGGGTCAGTGTGCATCTCCTGGTGCCTGGAATTAGCTTAGGCAGGGCAAAAAATGTCAGTGGGAGATAGAAACCTCCTCAGGGATGACTTTCGGCATGCTCCAAGAATGTATGGGGATTTTACCTGTGCTTTTGGATTAGGGTTAAAACTCAAGCTAGGGTTAGAGTTAAGAAAACTTGGGTCCGTGTGCATCTCCCGATGCCTGGAATTAGCTTAAGCAGGGCAGAAAATGTTAGTGGGCAACAGAAACCCCCTCATGGGTGACTTTGGGCATGCTACCTGTATGTATGGGGATTATACCAGTGTATCAAGATTAGGGTTAAAACTCAAGCTAGGGTTAGGGTTGAGATAACTTGGGTCCGTGCGCATCTCTCGGTGTCTGGAATTAGCTCAGGCAGGGCAGAAAATGTTAGTGGGCAACAGAAACCCCTCAGGGATGACTTTGGGCATGATACCTGTTTGAATGGGGATTATACCTGTGCTTTTGGATTAGGGTTAAAACTCAAGCTAGGGTTAGGGTTAAGAAAACTTGGGTCCGTGCGCATCTCCCATTGCCTGGAATTAGCTTAGGCAGGGCAGAAAATGTTAGTGGGCAACAGAAACCCCCTCATGGATGGTTTTGGAAATGCTACCAGTATGTATGGGGACTTTACCAGTGCGTTTGGATTAGGGTTAAAACTCAAGCTAGGGTTAGGGTTGCGAAGACTTGGGTCCGTGCGCATCTCCTGGTGCCTGGAATTAGCTTTGGAAGGGCAGAAAATGTCAGTGAGAGATAGAAACCTCCTCAGGGATGACTTCCAACATGCTCCCAGAATTTATGGGGATTTTACCTATGCTTTTGGATTAGGGTTAAAACTCAATCTAGGGTTAGGTTAAGAAAACTTGGGTCCGTGCGCATTTCCCGGTGCCTGGAATTAGCTTAAGCAGGGCAGAAAATGTTAGTGGGCAACAGAAACCTCCTCAGGGATGACTTTGGGCATGGTACCTGTATGTATGGGGACTATACCTGAGCTTTTGGATTAGGGATAAAACTCATGCTAGGGTTAGGGTTGAGAAAAATTGGGTCCGTGCGCATCTCCCGATGCCTGGAATTAGCTTAAGCAGGGTAGAAAATGTTAGTGGGCAACAGAAACCCCCTCAGTGATGAATTTGGGCATGCTACCTGTATGTATGGGGACTATACCTGTGCTTTTGGATTAGGGATAAAACTCATGCTAGGGTTAGGGTTAAGAAAAATTGGGTCCGTGCGCATCTCCCGGTGTCTGGAATTAGTTTAGGCAGGGCAGAAAATGTTAGTGGGCAACAGAAACCCCTCATGGATGGTTTTGGAATGCTACCTGTATATGTGAGGATTTTACCTGTGCTTTTGGATTAGGGTTAAAACTCAAACTAGGGTAAGGGTTGAGAAAACTTTGGTCCGTACGCATCTCCCGGTGCCTAGAATTAGCTTAGGCAGTGCAGAAAATGTTAGTGGGCAACAGAAACCCCTCAGGGATGACTTTGGGCATGCTACCTGTTTGAATGGGGATTATACCTGTGCTTTTGGATAAGGGTTAAAACTCAAGCTAGGGTTAGGGTTAAGAAAACGTGGGTCTGTGCGCATCTCCCGTTGCCTGGAATTAGCTTAGGCAGGGCAGAAAATGTTAGTGGGCAACAGAAACCCCCTCATGGATGGCTTTGGGCATGCTACCTGTATGTATGGGGATTTTACCTGTGCTTTTGGATTAGGGTTTTAACTCAAGCTAGGGTTAGGGTTAAGAAAACTTGGGTCCGTGCGCATCTCCCGTTGCCTGGAATTAGCTTAGGCAGGGCAGAAAATGTTAGTGGGCAACAATAACCCCCTCATGGATGGCTATGTGCATGCTACCTGTATGTATGGGGATTTTACCTGTGCTTTTGGATTAGGGTTTAAACTCAAGCTAGCATTAGGGTGAAGAAAACTTGGGTCAGTGCGCATCTCCTGGTGCCTGGAATTAGCTTAGGCAGGGCAAAAAATGTCAGTGGGAGATAGAAACCTCCTCAGGGATGACTTTCGGCATGCTCTAAGAATGTATGGGGATTTTACCTGTGCTTTTGGATTAGGGTTAAAACTCAAGCTAGGGTTAGGGTTTAGAAAAGTTGGATCCGTGTCCATCTCCTGATGCCTGGAATTAGCTTAAGCAGGGCAGAAAATGTTAGTGGGCAACAGAAACACACTCAGGGTTGATTTTGGGCATGCTACCTGTTTGTATGGGGATTATACCTGTGCTTTTGGATTAGGGTTAAAACTCAAGCTAGGGTTAGAGTTAAGAAAACTTGGGTCCGTGCGCATCTCCCGATGCCTGGAATTAGCTTAAGCAGGGCAGAAAATGTTAGTGGGCAACAGAAACCCCCTCATGGATGGCTTTGGGCATGCTACCTGTATGTATGAGGATTTTACCTGTGCTTTTGGATTAGGGTTTAAGGTCAAGCTAGCATTAGGGTTAAGAAAACTTGGGTCCGTGCGCATTTTCCGTTGCCTGGAATTAGCTTAGGCAGGGCAGAAAATGTTAGTGGGCAACAGAAACCTCCTCAGGGATGACTTTGGGCATGGTACCTGTATGTATGGGGACTATACCTGAGCTTTTGGATTAGGGATAAAACTCATGCTAGGGTTAGGGTTGAGAAAAATTGGGTCCGTGCGCATCTCCCGATGCCTGGAATTAGCTTAAGCAGGGCAGAAAATGTTATTGGCAACAGAAACCGCCTCAGTGATGAATTTGGGCATGCTACCTGTATGTATGGGGACTATACCTGTGCTTTGGATTAGGGATAAAACTCATGCTGGGGTTAGGGTTAAGAAAAATTGGGTCCGTGCGCATCTCCCGATGCCTGGAATTAGTTTAAGCAGGGCAGAAAATGTTAGTGGGCAACAGAAACCCCCTCATGGGTGACTTTGGGCATGCTACCTGTATGTATGGGGATTATACCAGTGTATCAAGATTAGGGTTAAAACTCAAGCTAGGGTTAGGGTTGAGATAACGTGGGTCCGTGCGCATCTCTCGGTGTCTGGAATTAGCTCAGGCAGGGCAGAAAATGTTAGTGGGCAACAGAAACCCCTCAGGGATGACTTTGGGCATGATACCTGTTTGAATGGGGATTATACCTGTGCTTTTGGATTAGGGTTAAACTCAAGCTAGGGTTAGGGTTAAGAAAACTTGGGTCCGTGCGCATATTCCATCGCCTGGAATTATCTTAGGCAGGGCAGAAAATGTCAGTGGGCAACAGAAACCCCTCATGGATGGTTTTGGAAATGCTACCTGTATATATGGGGATTTTACCTGTGCTTTTGGATTAGGGTTAAAACTCAAACTAGGGTAAGGGTTGAGAAAACTTTGGTCCGTACGCATTTTCCGTTGCCTGGAATTAGCTTAGGCAGGGCAGAAAATGTTAGTGGGCAACAGAAACCTCCTCAGGGATGACTTTGGGCATGGTACCTGTATGTATGGGGACTATACCTGTGCTTTTGGATTAGGGATAAAACTCATGCTAGGGTTAGGGTTAAGAAAAATTGGGTCCGTGCGCATCTCCCGGTGTCTGGAATTAGTTTAGGCAGGGCAGAAAATGTTAGTGGGCAACAGAAACCCCTCATGGATGGTTTTGGAAATGCTACCTGTATATATGGGGATTTTACCTGTGCTTTTGGATTAGGGTTAAAACTCAAACTAGGGTAAGGGTTAAGAAAACTTTGGTCCGTACGCATCTCCCGGTGCCTAGAATTAGCTTAGGCAGTGCAGAAAATGTTAGTGGGCAACAGAAACCCCTCAGGGATGACTTTGGGCATGCTACCTGTTTGAATGGGGATTATACCTGTGCTTTTGGATAAGGGTTAAAACTCAAGCTATGGTTAGGGTTAAGAAAACGTGGGTCTGTGCGCATCTCCCGTTGCCTGGAATTAGCTTAGGCAGGGCAGAAAATGTTAGTGGGCAACAGAAACCCCCTCATGGATGGCTTTGGGCATGCTACCTGTATGTATGGGAATTTTACCTGTGCTTTTGGATTAGGGTTTTAACTCAAGCTAGGGTAGGGTTAAGAAAACTTGGGTCCATGCGCATCTCCCGTTGCCTGGAATTAGCTTAAGCAGGGCAGAAAATGTTAGTGGGCAACAGAAACCGCCTCAGTGATGAATTTGGGCATGCTACCTGTATGTATGGGGACTATACCTGTGCTTTTGGATTAGGGATAAAACTCATGCTAGGGTTAGGGTTAAGAAAATTGGGTCCGTGCGCATCTCCCGTTGCCTGGAATTAGCTTAGGCAGGGCAGAAAATGTTAGTGGGCAACAATAACCCCTCATGGATGGCAATGTGCATGCTACCTGTATGTATGGGGATTTTACCTGTGCTTTTGGATTAGGGTTTAAACTCAAGCTAGCATTAGGGTGAAGAAAACTTGGGTCAGTGCGCATCTCCTGGTGCCTGGAATTAGCTTAGGCAGGGCAAAAAATGTCAGTGGGAGATAGAAACCTCCTCAGGGATGACTTTCGGCATGCTCCAAGAATGTATGGGGATTTTACCTGTGCTTTTGGATTAGGGTTAAAACTCAAGCTAGGGTTAGGGTTAAGAAAAGTTGGATCCGTGTCCATCTCCTGATGCCTGGAATTAGCTTAAGCAGGGCAGAAAATGTTAGTGGGCAACAGAAACACACTCAGGGTTGATTTTGGGCATGCTACCTGTATGTATGGGGATTATACCTGTGCTTTTGGATTAGGGTTAAAACTCAAGCTAGGGTTAGAGTTAAGAAAACTTGGGTCCGTGTGCATCTCCCGATGCCTGGAATTAGCTTAAGCAGGGCAGAAAATGTTAGTGGGCAACAGAAACCCCCTCATGGATGGCTTTGGGCATGCTACCTGTATGTATGAGGATTTTACCTGTACTTTTGGATTAGGGTTTAAGGTCAAGCTAGCATTAGGGTTAAGAAAACTTGGGTCCGTGCGCATTTTCCGTTGCCTGGAATTAGCTTAGGCAGGGCAGAAAATGTTAGTGGGCAACAGAAACCTCCTCAGGGATGACTTTGGGCATGGTACCTGTATGTATGGGGACTAAACCTGAGCTTTTGGATTAGGGATAAAACTCATGCTAGGGTTAGGGTTGAGAAAAATTGGGTCCGTGCGCATCTCCCGATGCCTGGAATTAGCTTAAGCAGGGCAGAAAATGTTAGTGGGCAACAGAAACCCCCTCATGGGTTACTTTGGGCATGCTACCTGTATGTATGGGGATTATACCAGTGTATCAAGATTAGGGTTAAAACTCAAGCTAGGGTTAGGGTTGAGATAACTTGGGTCCGTGCGCATCTCTCGGTGTCTGGAATTAGCTCAGGCAGGGCAGAAAATGTTAGTGGGCAACAGAAACCCCCTCATGGATGGTTTTGGAAATGCTACCAGTATGTATGGGGACTATACCTGTGCTTTTGGATTAGGGATAAAACTCATGCTAGGGTTAGGGTTAAGAAAAATTGGGTCCGTGCGCATCTCCCGGTGTCTGGAATTAGTTTAGGCAGGGCAGAAAATGTTAGTGGGCAACAGAAACCCCTCATGGATGGTTTTGGAAATGCTACCTGTATATATGGGGATTTTACCTGTGCTTTTGGATTAGGGTTAAAACTCAAACTAGGGTAAGGGTTAAGAAAACTTTGGTCCGTACGCATCTCCCGGTGCCTAGAATTAGCTTAGGCAGTGCAGAAAATGTTAGTGGGCAACAGAAACCCCTCAGGGATGACTTTGGGCATGCTACCTGTTTGAATGGGGATTATACCTGTGCTTTTGGATAAGGGTTAAAACTCAAGCTAGGGTTAGGGTTAAGAAAACGTGGGTCTGTGCGCATCTCCCGTTGCCTGGAATTAGCTTAGGCAGGGCAGAAAATGTTAGTGGGCAACAGAAACCCCCTCATGGATGGCTTTGGGCATGCTACCTGTATGTATGGGAATTTTACCTGTGCTTTTGGATTAGGGTTTTAACTCAAGCTAGGGTTAGGGTTAAGAAAACTTGGGTCCATGCGCATCTCCCGTTGCCTGGAATTAGCTTAAGCAGGGCAGAAAATGTTAGTGGGCAACAGAAACCGCCTCAGTGATGAATTTGGGCATGCTACCTGTATGTATGGGGACTATACCTGTGCTTTTGGATTAGGGATAAAACTCATGCTAGGGTTAGGGTTAAGAAAAATTGGGTCCGTGCGCATCTCCCGTTGCCTGGAATTAGCTTAGGCAGGGCAGAAAATGTTAGTGGGCAACAATAACCCCTCATGGATGGCAATGTGCATGCTACCTGTATGTATGGGGATTTTACCTGTGCTTTTGGATTAGGGTTTAAACTCAAGCTAGCATTAGGGTGAAGAAAACTTGGGTCAGTGCGCATCTCCTGGTGCCTGGAATTAGCTTAGGCAGGGCAAAAAATGTCAGTGGGAGATAGAAACCTCCTCAGGGATGACTTTCGGCATGCTCCAAGAATGTATGGGGATTTTACCTGTGCTTTTGGATTAGGGTTAAAACTCAAGCTAGGGTTAGGGTTAAGAAAAGTTGGATCCGTGTCCATCTCCTGATGCCTGGAATTAGCTTAAGCAGGGCAGAAAATGTTAGTGGGCAACAGAAACACACTCAGGGTTGATTTTGGGCATGCTACCTGTATGTATGGGGATTATACCTGTGCTTTTGGATTAGGGTTAAAACTCAAGCTAGGGTTAGAGTTAAGAAAACTTGGGTCCGTGTGCATCTCCCGATGCCTGGAATTAGCTTAAGCAGGGCAGAAAATGTTAGTGGGCAACAGAAACCCCCTCATGGATGGCTTTGGGCATGCTACCTGTATGTATGAGGATTTTACCTGTACTTTTGGATTAGGGTTTAAGGTCAAGCTAGCATTAGGGTTAAGAAAACTTGGGTCCGTGCGCATTTTCCGTTGCCTGGAATTAGCTTAGGCAGGGCAGAAAATGTTAGTGGGCAACAGAAACCTCCTCAGGGATGACTTTGGGCATGGTACCTGTATGTATGGGGACTAAACCTGAGCTTTTGGATTAGGGATAAAACTCATGCTAGGGTTAGGGTTGAGAAAAATTGGGTCCGTGCGCATCTCCCGATGCCTGGAATTAGCTTAAGCAGGGCAGAAAATGTTAGTGGGGCAACAGAAACCCCCTCATGGGTGACTTTGGGCATGCTACCTGTATGTATGGGGATTATACCAGTGTATCAAGATTAGGGTTAAAACTCAAGCTAGGGTTAGGGTTGAGATAACTTGGGTCCGTGCGCATCTCTCGGTGTCTGGAATTAGCTCAGGCAGGGCAGAAAATGTTAGTGGGCAACAGAAACCCCCTCATGGATGGTTTTGGAAATGCTACCAGTATGTATGGGGACTTTACCTGTGCGTTTGGATTAGGGTTAAAACTCAAGCTAGGGTTAGGGTTGAGAAGACTTGGGTCCGTGCGCATCTCCTGGTGCCTGGAATTAGCTTTGGAAGGGCAGAATATGTCAGTGAGAGATAGAAACCTCCTCAGGGATGACTTCCAACATGCTCCCAGAATTTATGGGGATTTTACCTATGCTTTTGGATTAGGGTTAAAACTCAATCTAGGGTTAGGTTAAGAAAACTTGGGTCCGTGCGCATTTCCCGGTGCCTGGAATTAGCTTAAGCAGGGCAGAAAATGTTAGTGGGCAACAGAAACCCCCTCATGGATGGCTTTGGGCATGCTACCTGTATGTATGAGGATTTTACCTGTGCTTTTGGATTAGGGTTTAAGGTCAAGCTAGCATTAGGGTTAAGAAAACTTGGGTCCGTGCGCATTTTCCGTTGCCTGGAATTAGCTTAGGCAGGGCAGAAAATGTTAGTGGGCAACAGAAACCTCCTCAGGGATGACTTTGGGCATGGTACCTGTATGTATGGGGACTATACCTGAGCTTTTGGATTAGGGATAAAACTCATGCTAGGGTTAGGGTTGAGAAAAATTGGGTCCGTGCGCATCTCCCGATGCCTGGAATTAGCTTAAGCAGGGTAGAAAATGTTAGTGGGCAACAGAAACCCCCTCAGTGATGAATTTGGGCATGCTACCTGTATGTATGGGGACTATACCTGTGCTTTTGGATTAGGGATAAAACTCATGCTAGGGTTAGGGTTAAGAAAAATTGGGTCCGTGCGCATCTCCCGGTGTCTGGAATTAGTTTAGGCAGGGCAGAAAATGTTAGTGGGCAACAGAAACCCCTCATGGATGGTTTTGGAAATGCTACCTGTATATATGGGGATTTTACCTGTGCTTTTGGATTAGGGTTAAAACTCAAACTCGGGTAAGGGTTGAGAAAACTTTGGTCCGTACGCATCTCCCGGTGCCTAGAATTAGCTTAGGCAGTGCAGAAAATGTTAGTGGGCAACAGAAACCCCTCAGGGATGACTTTGGGCATGCTACCTGTTTGAATGGGGATTATACCTGTGCTTTTGGATAAGGGTTAAAACTCAAGCTAGGGTTAGGGTTAAGAAAACGTGGGTCTGTGCGCATCTCCCGTTGCCTGGAATTAGCTTAGGCAGGGCAGAAAATGTTAGTGGGCAACAGAAACCCCCTCATGGATGGCTTTGGGCATGCTACCTGTATTTATGGGAATTTTACCTGTGCTTTTGGATTAGGGTTTTAACTCAAGCTAAGGTTAGGGTTAAGAAAACGTGGGTCTGTGCGCATCTCCCGTTGCCTGGAATTAGCTTAGGCAGGGCAGATAATGTTAGTGGGCAACAGAAACCCCTCAGGGATGACTTTGGGCATGATACCTGTTTGAATGGGGATTATACCTGTGCGTTTGGATTAGGGTTAAAACTCAAGCTAGGGTTAGGGTTGAGAAGACTTGGGTCCGTGCGCATCTCCTGGTGCCTGGAATTAGCTTTGGAAGGGCAGAAAATGTCAGTGAGAGATAGAAACCTCCTCAGGGATGACTTCCAACATGCTCCCAGAATTTATGGGGATTTTACCTATGCTTTTGGATTAGGGTTAAAACTCAATCTAGGGTTAGGTTAAGAAAACTTGGGTCCGTGCGCATTTCCCGGTGCCTGGAATTAGCTTAAGCAGGGCAGAAAATGTTAGTGGGCAACAGAAACCCCCACATGGATGGCTTTGGGCATGCTACCTGTATGTATGAGGATTTTACCTGTGCTTTTGGATTAGGGTTTAAGGTCAAGCTAGCATTAGGGTTAAGAAAACTTGGGTCCGTGCGCATCTCCCGATGCCTGGAATTAGCTTAAGCAGGGTAGAAAATGTTAGTGGGCAACAGAAACCCCCTCAGTGATGAATTTGGGCATGCTACCTGTATGTATGGGGACTATACCTGTGCTTTTGGATTAGGGATAAAACTCATGCTAGGGTTAGGGTTAAGAAAAATTGGGTCCGTGCGCATCTCCCGGTGTCTGGAATTAGTTTAGGCAGGGCAGAAAATGTTAGTGGGCAACAGAAACCCCTCATGGATGGTTTTGGAAATGCTACCTGTATATATGGGGATTTTACCTGTGCTTTTGGATTAGGGTTAAAACTCAAACTAGGGTAAGGGTTGAGAAAACTTTGGTCCGTACGCATCTCCCGGTGCCTAGAATTAGCTTAGGCAGTGCAGAAAATGTTAGTGGGCAACAGAAACCCCTCAGGGATGACTTTGGGCATGCTACCCTGTTTGAATGGGGATTATACCTGTGCTTTTGGATAAGGGTTAAAACTCAAGCTAGGGTTAGGGTTAAGAAAACGTGGGTCTGTGCGCATCTCCCGTTGCCTGGAATTAGCTTAGGCAGGGCAGAAAATGTTAGTGGGCAACAGAAACCCCCTCATGGATGGCTTTGGGCATGCTACCTGTATTTATGGGAATTTTACCTGTGCTTTTGGATTAGGGTTTTAACTGAAGCTAAGGTTAGGGTTAAGAAACTTGGGTCCGTGCGCATCTCCCGTTGCCTGGAATTAGCTTAGGCAGGGCAGAAAATGTTAGTGGGCAACAATAACCCCCTCATGGATGGCTATGTGCATGCTACCTGTATGTATGGGGATTTTACCTGTGCTATTGGATTAGGGTTTAAACTCAAGCTAGCATTAGGGTGAAGAAAACTTGGGTCAGTGCGCATCTCCTGGTGCCTGGAATTAGCTTAGGCAGGGCAAAAAATGTCAGTGGGAGATAGAAACCTCCTCAGGGATGAGTTTCGGCATGCTCCAAGAATGTATGGGGATTTTACCTGTGCTTTTGGATTAGGGTTAAAACTCAAGCTAGGGTTAGGGTTTAGAAAAGTTGGATCCGTGTCCATCTCCTGATGCCTGGAATTAGCTTAAGCAGGGCAGAAAATGTTAGTGGGCAACAGAAACACACTCAGGGTTGATTTTGGGCATGCTACCTGTTTGTATGGGGATTATACCTGTGCTTTTGGATTAGGGGAAAAACTCAAGCTAGGGTTAGAGTTAAGAAAACTTGGGTCCGTGCGCATCTCCCGATGCCTGGAATTAGCTTAAGCAGGGCAGAAAATGTTAGTGGGCAACAGAAACCCCCTCATGGATGGCTTTGGGCATGCTACCTGTATGTATGAGGATTTTACCTGTGCTTTTGGATTAGGGTTTAAGGTCAAGCTAGCATTAGGGTTAAGAAAACTTGGGTCCGTGCGCATTTTCCGTTGCCTGGAATTAGCTTAGGCAGGGCAGAAAATGTTAGTGGGCAACAGAAACCTCCTCAGGGATGACTTTGGGCAGGGTACCTGTATGTATGGGGACTATACCTGAGCTTTTGGATTAGGGATAAACCTCATGCTAGCGTTAGGGTTGAGAAAAATTGGGTCCGTGCGCATCTCCCGATCCCTGGAATTAGCTTAAGCAGGGCAGAAAATGTTAGTGGGCAACAGAAACCGCCTCAGTGATGAATTTGGGCATGCTACCTGTATGTATGGGGACTATACCTGTGCTTTTGGATTCGGGATAAAACTCATGCTAGGGTTAGGGTTAAGAAAAATTGGGTCCATGCGCATCTCCCAATGCCTGGAATTAGTTTAAGCAGGGCAGAAAATGTTAGTGGGCAACAGAAACCCCCTCATGGGTGACTTTGGGCATGCTACCTGTATGTATGGGGATTATACCAGTGTATCAAGATTAGGGTTAAAACTCAAGCTAGGGTTAGGGTCGAGATAACTTGGGTCCGTGCGCATCTCTCGGTGTCTGGAATTAGCTCAGGCAGGGCAGAAAATGTTAGTGGGCAACAGAAACCCCTCAGGGATGACTTTGGGCATGATACCTGTTTGAATGGGGATTATACCTGTGCTTTTGGATTAGGGTTAAAACTCAAGCTAGGGTTAGGGTTAAGAAAACTTGGGTCCGTGCGTATATTCCATCGCCTGGAATTATCTTAGGCAGGGCAGAAAATGTTAGTGGGGAACAGAAACCCCCTCCTGGATGGCTTTGGGCATGCTACCTGTATGTATGGGGATTTTACCTGTGCTTTTGGATTAGGGTTTAAACTCAAGCTAGGGTTAGGGTTGAGATAACTTGGGTCCGTGCACATCTCCCGGTGTCTGGAATTAGCTCAGGCAGGGCAGAAAATGTTAGTGGGCAAGAGAAACCCCTCCGGGATGACTTTGGGCATGATACCTGTTTGAATGGGGATTATACCTGTGCTTTTGGATTAGGGTTAAAACTCAAGCCAGGGTTAGGGTTAAGAAAAAATCAGTCCGCTCGCATTTCCCGGTGCCTGGAATTAGCTTAGGCAGGGCAGAAAATGTTAGTGGGCAACAGAAACCCCCTCATGGATGGTTTTGGAAATGCTACCAGTATGTATGGGGATTTTACCTGTGCGTTTGGATTAGGGTTAAAACTCAAGCTAGGGTTAGGGTTGAGAAAACTTGGGTCCGTGCGCATCTCCTGGTGCCTGGAATTAGCTTTGGAAGGGCAGAAAAATGTCAGTGAGAGATAGAAACCTCCTCAGGGATGACTTCCAGCATGCTCCCAGAATTTATGGGGATTTTACCTGTGCTTTTGGATTAGGGTTAAAACTCAATCTAGGGTTAGGGTAAGAAAACGTGGGTCCGTGCGCATTTCCCGGTGCCTGGAATTAGCTTAGGCAGGGCAGAAAATGTTAGTGGGCAACAGAAACCCCTCAGGGATGACTTTGGGCATACCTCTATGTATGGGGATTACACCTGTGGTTTTGGATTAGGGTTAAAACTCAAGCTAGGGTTAGGGATAAGAAAAGTTGGGTCCGTGTCCATCTCCCGGTGCCTGGAATTAGCTTAGGCAGGGCAGAAAATGTTAGTGGGCAACAGAAACCCCCTCATGGGTGACTTTGGGCATGCTACCGATATGCCTGGGGATTATACCTGTGCTTTTGGATTAGGGTTAAAACTCAATCTAGTGTTAGGTTAAGAAAACTTGGGTCCGTGCGCATCTCCCGTTGCCTGGAATTAGCTTAGGCAGGGCAGAAAATGTTAGTGGGCAACAGAAACCCCCTCATGGATGGCTTTGGGCATGCTACCTGTATGTATGGGGATTTTACCTGTGCTTTTGGATTAGGGTTTAAACTCAAGTTAGCATTAGTGTGAAGAAAAATTGGGTCCGTGCGCATCTCCCGAAGCCTGGAATTACCTTAAGCAGGGCAGAAAATGTTAGTGGGCAACAGAAACCCCCTCATGGGTGACTTTTGGCATGCTACCTGTATGTATGGGCATTATACCAGTGTTTCTAGATTAGGGTTAAAACTCAAGCTAGGGTTAGGGTTAAGAAAACTTGGGTCCGTGCGCATTTTCCGTTGCCTGGAATTAGCTTAGGCAGGGCAGAAAATGTTAGTGGGCAACAGAAACCCTCCTCAGGGATGACTTTGGGCATGGTACCTGTATGTATGGAGACTATACCTGAGCTTTTGGATTAGGGATAAAACTCATGCTAGGGTTAGGGTTGAGAAAAATTGGGTCCGTGCGCATCTCCCGATGCCTGGAATTAGCTTAAGCAGGGCAGAAAATGTTAGTGGGCAACAGAAACCGCCTCAGTGATGAATTTGGGCATGCTACCTGTATGTATGGGGACTATACCTGTGCTTTTGTATTAGGGATAAAACTCATGCTAGGGTTAGGGTTAAGAAAACATGGGTCCGTGCGCATCTCCCGATGCCTGGAATTAGTTTAAGCAGGGCAGAAAATGTTAGTGGGCAACAGAAACCCCCTCATGGATGGCTTTGGGCATGCTACCTGTATGTATGGGGATTTTACCTGTGCTTTTGGATTAGGTTTTAAACTCAAGTTAGCATTAGTGTGAAGAAAAATTGGGTCCGTGCGCATCTCCCGATGCCTGGAATTACCTTAAGCAGGGCAGAAAATGTTAGTGGGCAACAGAAACCCCCTCATGGGTGACTTTTGGCATGCTACCTGTATGTATGGGCATTATACCAGTGTTTCTAGATTAGGGTTAAAACTCAAGCTAGGGTTAGGGTTGAGAAAACTTGGGTCTGTACACATCTCCCGGTGTCTGGAATTAGCTTAGGCAGGGCAGAAAATGTCAGTGGGTAACAGAAACCCCCACAGGGATGACTTTGGGCGTGCTACCTGTATATATGGTGATTATACCTGTGATTTTGGATTAGGGTTAAAACTCAAGCTAGGGTTAGGGTTAAGAAAAGTTGGATCCGTGTCCATCTCCTGATGCCTGGAATTAGCTTAAGCAGGGCAGAAAATGTTAGTGGGCAACAGAAACACACTCAGGGTTGATTTTGGGCATGCTACCTGAATGTATGGGGATTATACCTGTGCTTTTGGATTAGGGTTAAAACTCAAGCTAGGGTTAGAGTTAAGAAAACTTGGGTCCGTGCGCATCTCCTGATGCCTGGAATTAGCTTAAGCAGGGCAGAAAATGTTAGTGGGCAACAGAAACCCCCTCATGGATGGCTTTGGGCATGCTACCTGTATGTATGAGGATTTTACCTGTGCTTTTGGATTAGGGTTTAAGGTCAAGCTTGCATTAGGGTTAAGAAAACTTGGGTCCGTGCGCATTTTCCGTTGCCTGGAATTAGCTTAGGCAGGGCAAAAAATGTTAGTGGGCAACAGAAACCTCCTCAGGGATGACTTTGGGCATGGTACCTGTATGTATGGGGACTATACCTGAGCTTTTGGATTAGGGATAAAACTCATGCTAGGGTTAGGGTTGAGAAAAATTGGGTCCGTGCGCATCTCCCGATGCCTGGAATTAGCTTAAGCAGGGCAGAAAATGTTAGTGGGCAACAGAAACCGCCTCAGTGATGAATTTGGGCATGCTACCTGTATGTATGGGGACTATACCTGTGCTTTTGGATTAGGGATAAAACTCATGCTAGGGTTAGGGTTAAGAAAAATTGGGTCCGTGCGCATCTCCAGATGCCTGGAATTAGTTTAAGCAGGGCAGAAAATGTTAGTGGGCAACAGAAACCCCCTCATGGGTGACTTTGGGCATGCTACCTGTATGTATGGGGATTATACCAGTGTATCAAGATTAGGGTTAAAACTCAAGCTAGGGTTAGGGTTGAGATAACTTCGGTCCGTGCGCATCTCTCGGTGTCTGGAATTAGCTCAGGCAGGGCAGAAAATGTTAGTGGGCAACAGAAACCCCTCAGGGATGACTTTGGGCATGATACCTGTTTGAATGGGGATTATACCTGTGCTTTTGGATTAGGGTTAAAAATCAAGCTAGGGTTAGGGTTAAGAAAAGTTGGGTCCATGTCCATCTCCCGGTGCCTGGAATTAGCTTAGGCAGGGTAGAAAATGTTAGTGGGCAACAGAAACCCCCTCATGGGTGACTTTGGGCATGCTACCTATATGTCTGGGGATTATACCAGTGTTTCAAGATTAGGGTTAAAACTCAAGCTAGGGATAGGGTTGAGAAAACTTGGGTCCGTGCGCATCTCCTGTTGCCTGGAATTAGCTTATGCAGGGCAGAAAATGTCAGTGGGTAACAGAAACCCCCACAGGGATGACTTTGGGCGTGCTACCTGTATGTATGGGGATTAAACCTGTCCTTTTGGATTAGGGTTAAAACTCAAGCTAGGGTTAGGGTTGAGAAAACATGGGTCCATGCTCATCTCCCGGTGCATGGAACTAGCTTAGGCAGGGCAGAAAATGTTAGTCGGCCAAAGAAAACCCCTCAGGGATGACTTTGGGCATGCTACCTGTATGTATGGGGATTATACCTCTGCTTTTGGATTAGGGTTAAAACTCAAGCTAGGGTTAGGGTTAAGAAAACTTGGGTCCGTGCGCATCTCCCGTTGCCTGGAATTAGCTTAGGCAGGGCAGAAAATGTTAGTGGGCAACAGAAACCCGCTCATGGTTGGCTTTGGGCATGCTACCTGTATGTATGGGCATTTTACCTGTGCTTTTGGATTAGGGTTTAAACTCAAGTTAGCATTAGTGTGAAGAAAAATTGGGTCCGTGCGCATCTCCCGATGCTTGGAATTAGCTTAAGCAGGGCAGAAAATGTTAGTGGGCAACAGAAACCCCCTCATGGATGGCTTTGGGCATGCTACCTGTATGTATGAGGGTTTTACCTGTGCTTTTGGATTAGGGTTTAAGGTCAAGCTAGCATTAGGGTTAAGAAAACTTGGGTCCGTGCGCATTTTCCGTTGCCTGGAATTAGCTTAGGCAGGGCAGAAAATGTTAGTGGGCAACAGAAACCTCCTCAGGGATGACTTTGGGCATGGTACCTGTATGTATGGGGACTATACCTGAGCTTTTTTATTAGGGATAAAACTCATGCTAGGGTTAGGGTTGAGAAAAATTGGGTCCGTGCGCATCTCCCGATGCCTGGAATTAGCTTAAGCAGGGCAGAAAATGTTAGTGGGCAACAGAAACCGCCTCAGTGATGAATTTGGGCATGCTACCTGTATGTATGGGGACTATACCTGTGCTTTTGGATTAGGGATAAAACTCATGCTAGGGTTAGGGTTAAGAAAACATGGGTCCGTGCGCATCTCCCGATGCCTGGAATTAGTTTAAGCAGGGCAGAAAATGTTAGTGGGCAACAGAAACCCCCTCATGGATGACTTTGGGCGTGCTACCTGTATATATGGTGATTATACCTGTGATTTTGGATTAGGGTTAAAACTCAAGCTAGGGTTAGGGTTAAGAAAAGTTGGATCCGTGTCCATCTCCTGATGCCTGGAATTAGCTTAAGCAGGGCAGAAAATGTTAGTGGGCAACAGAAACACACTCAGGGTTGATTTTGGGCATGCTACCTGTATGTATGGGGATTATACCTGTGCTTTTGGATTAGGGTTAAAACTCAAGCTAGGGTTAGAGTTAAGAAACTTGGGTCCGTGCGCATCTCCTGATGCCTGGAATTAGCTTAAGCAGGGCAGAAAATGTTAGTGGGCAACAGAAACCCCCTCATGGATGGCTTTGGGCATGCTACCTGTATGTATGAGGATTTTACCTGTGCTTTTGGATTAGGGTTTAAGGTCAAGCTTGCATTAGGGTTAAGAAAACTTGGGTCCGTGCGCATTTTCCGTTGCCTGGAATTAGCTTAGGCAGGGCAGAAAATGTTAGTGGGCAACAGAAACCTCCTCAGGGATGACTTTGGGCATGGTACCTGTATGTATGGGGACTATACCTGAGCTTTTGGATTAGGGATAAAACTCATGCTAGGGTTAGGGTTGAGAAAAATTGGGTCCGTGCGCATCTCCCGATGCCTGGAATTAGCTTAAGCAGGGCAGAAAATGTTAGTGGGCAACAGAAACCGCCTCAGTGATGAATTTGGGCATGCTACCTGTATGTATGGGGACTATACCTGTGCTTTTGGATTAGGGATAAAACTCATGCTAGGGTTAGGGTTAAGAAAAATTGGGTCCGTGCGCATCTCCCGATGCCTGGAATTAGTTTAAGCAGGGCAGAAAATGTTAGTGGGCAACAGAAACCCCCTCATGGGTGACTTTGGGCATGCTACCTGTATGTATGGGGATTATACCAGTGTATCAAGATTAGAGTTAAAACTCAAGCTAGGGTTAGGGTTGAGATAACTTGGGTCCGTGCGCATCTCTCGGTGTCTGGAATTAGCTCAGGCAGGGCAGAAAATGTTAGTGGGCAACAGAAACCCCTCAGGGATGACTTTGGGCATGATACCTGTTTGAATGGGGATTATACCTGTGCTTTTGGATTAGGGTTAAAAATCAAGCTAGGGTTAGGGTTAAGAAAAGTTGGGTCCATGTCCATCTCCCGGTGCCTGGAATTAGCTTAGGCAGGGTAGAAAATGTTAGTGGGCAACAGAAACCCCCTCATGGGTGACTTTGGGCATGCTACCTATATGTCTGGGGATTATACCAGTGTTTCAAGATTAGGGTTAAAACTCAAGCTAGGGATAGGGTTGAGAAAACTTGGGTCCGTGCGCATCTCCTGTTGCCTGGAATTAGCTTATGCAGGGCAGAAAATGTCAGTGGGTAACAGAAACCCCCACAGGGATGACTTTGGGCGTGCTACCTGTATGTATGGGGATTAAACCTGTCCTTTTGGATTAGGGTTAAAACTCAAGCTAGGGTTAGGGTTGAGAAAACATGGGTCCATGCTCATCTCCCGGTGCATGGAACTAGCTTAGGCAGGGCAGAAAATGTTAGTCGGCCAAAGAAAACCCCTCAGGGATGACTTTGGGCATGCTACCTGTATGTATGGGGATTATACCTCTGCTTTTGGATTAGGGTTAAAACTCAAGCTAGGGTTAGGGTTAAGAAAACTTGGGTCCGTGCGCATCTCCCGTTGCCTGGAATTAGCTTAGGCAGGGCAGAAAATGTTAGTGGGCAACAGAAACCCGCTCATGGTTGGCTTTGGGCATGCTACCTGTATGTATGGGCATTTTACCTGTGCTTTTGGATTAGGGTTTAAACTCAAGTTAGCATTAGTGTGAAGAAAAATTGGGTCCGTGCGCATCTCCCGATGCTTGGAATTAGCTTAAGCAGGGCAGAAAATGTTAGTGGGCAACAGAAACCCCCTCATGGATGGCTTTGGGCATGCTACCTGTATGTATGAGGGTTTTACCTGTGCTTTTGGATTAGGGTTTAAGGTCAAGCTAGCATTAGGGTTAAGAAAACTTGGGTCCGTGCGCATTTTCCGTTGCCTGGAATTAGCTTAGGCAGGGCAGAAAATGTTAGTGGGCAACAGAAACCTCCTCAGGGATGACTTTGGGCATGGTACCTGTATGTATGGGGACTATACCTGAGCTTTTTATTAGGGATAAAACTCATGCTAGGGTTAGGGTTGAGAAAAATTGGGTCCGTGCGCATCTCCCGATGCCTGGAATTAGCTTAAGCAGGGCAGAAAATGTTAGTGGGCAACAGAAACCGCCTCAGTGATGAATTTGGGCATGCTACCTGTATGTATGGGGACTATACCTGTGCTTTTGGATTAGGGATAAAACTCATGCTAGGGTGAGGGTTAAGAAAACATGGGTCCGTGCGCATCTCCCGATGCCTGGAATTAGTT
Organism: Shinisaurus crocodilurus; assembly: GCA_021292165.1. Taxonomy (NCBI): domain Eukaryota; kingdom Metazoa; phylum Chordata; class Lepidosauria; order Squamata; family Shinisauridae; genus Shinisaurus; species Shinisaurus crocodilurus. The sequence continues at coordinate 146,262,463 of CM037878.1, read as the reverse complement.
TAAGCAGGGCAGAAAATGTTAGTGGGCAACAGAAACCCCCTCATGGATGACTTTGGGCGTGCTACCTGTATATATGGTGATTATACCTGTGATTTTGGATTAGGGTTAAAACTCAAGCTAGGGTTAGGGTTAAGAAAAGTTGGATCCGTGTCCATCTCCTGATGCCTGGAATTAGCTTAAGCAGGGCAGAAAATGTTAGTGGGCAACAGAAACACACTCAGGGTTGATTTTGGGCATGCTACCTGTATGTATGGGGATTATACCTGTGCTTTTGGATTAGGGTTAAAACTCAAGCTAGGGTTAGAGTTTAGAAAACTTGGGTCCGTGCGCATCTCCTGATGCCTGGAATTAGCTTAAGCAGGGCAGAAAATGTTAGTGGGCAACAGAAACCCCCTCATGGATGGCTTTGGGCATGCTACCTGTATGTATGAGGATTTTACCTGTGCTTTTGGATTAGGGTTTAAGGTCAAGCTTGCATTAGGGTTAAGAAAACTTGGGTCCGTGCGCATTTTCCGTTGCCTGGAATTAGCTTAGGCAGGGCAGAAAATGTTAGTGGGCAACAGAAACCTCCTCAGGGATGACTTTGGGCATGGTACCTGTATGTATGGGGACTATACCTGAGCTTTTGGATTAGGGATAAAACTCATGCTAGGGTTAGGGTTGAGAAAAATTGGGTCCGTGCGCATCTCCCGATGCCTGGAATTAGCTTAAGCAGGGCAGAAAATGTTAGTGGGCAACAGAAACCGCCTCAGTGATGAATTTGGGCATGCTACCTGTATGTATGGGGACTATACCTGTGCTTTTGGATTAGGGATAAAACTCATGCTAGGGTTAGGGTTAAGAAAAATTGGGTCCGTGCGCATCTCCCGATGCCTGGAATTAGTTTAAGCAGGGCAGAAAATGTTAGTGGGCAACAGAAACCCCCTCATGGGTGACTTTGGGCATGCTACCTGTATGTATGGGGATTATACCAGTGTATCAAGATTAGGAGTTAAAACTCAAGCTAGGGTTAGGGTTGAGATAACTTGGGTCCGTGCGCATCTCTCGGTGTCTGGAATTAGCTCAGGCAGGGCAGAAAATGTTAGTGGGCAACAGAAACCCCTCAGGGATGACTTTGGGCATGATACCTGTTTGAATGGGGATTATACCTGTGCTTTTGGATTAGGGTTAAAAATCAAGCTAGGGTTAGGGTTAAGAAAACTTGGGTCCGTGCGCATCTCCCATTGCCTGGAATTAGCTTAGGCAGGGCAGAAAATGTTAGTGGGCAACAGAAACCCCCTCATGGATGGTTTTGGAAACGCTACCAGTATGTATGGGGACTTTACCTGTGCGTTTGGATTAGGGTTAAAACTCAAGCTAGGGTTAGGGTTGAGAAGACTTTGGTCCGTGCGCATCTCCTGGTGCCTGGAATTAGCTTAGGCAGGGCAGAAAATGTTAATGGGCAACAGAAACCCCTCAGGGATGACTTTGGGCATACCTCTATGTATGGGGATTACACCTCTGGTTTTGGATTAGGGTTAAAACTCAAGGTAGGGTTAGGGTTAAGAAAAGTTGGGTCCATGTCCATCTCCCGGTGCCTGGAATTAGCTTAGGCAGGGTAGAAAATGTTAGTGGGCAACAGAAACCCCCTCATGGGTGACTTTGGGCATGCTACCTATATGTCTGGGGATTATACCAGTGTTTCAAGATTAGGGTTAAAACTCAAGCTAGGGATAGGGTTGAGAAAACTTGGGTCGTGCGCATCTCCTGTTGCCTGGAATTAGCTTATGCAGGGCAGAAAATGTCAGTGGGTAACAGAAACCCCCACAGGGATGACTTTGGGCGTGCTACCTGTATGTATGGGGATTAAACCTGTCCTTTTGGATTAGGGTTAAAACTCAAGCTAGGGTTAGGGTTGAGAAAACATGGGTCCATGCTCATCTCCCGGTGCATGGAACTAGCTTAGGCAGGGCAGAAAATGTTAGTCGGCCAAAGAAAACCCCTCAGGGATGACTTTGGGCATGCTACCTATATGTATGGGGATTATACCTCTGCTTTTGGATTAGGGTTAAAACTCAAGCTAGGGTTAGGGTTAAGAAAACTTGGGTCCGTGCGCATCTCCCGTTGCCTGGAATTAGCTTAGGCAGGGCAGAAAATGTTAGTGGGCAACAGAAACCCGCTCATGGTTGGCTTTGGGCATGCTACCTGTATGTATGGGCATTTTACCTGTGCTTTTGGATTAGGGTTTAAACTCAAGTTAGCATTAGTGTGAAGAACAATTGGGTCCGTGCGCATCTCCCGATGCTTGGAATTAGCTTAAGCAGGGCAGAAAATGTTAGTGGGCAACAGAAACCCCCTCATGGGTGACTTTTGGCATGCTACCTGTATGTATGGGCATTATACCAGTGTTTCTAGATTAGGCTTAAAACTCAAGCTAGGGTTAGGGTGGAGAAAACTTAGGTCTGTGCACATCTCCCGTTCCCTGGAATTAGCTTAGGCAGGGCAGAAAATGTCAGTGGGTAACAGAACCCCCAACGGGGATGACTTTGGGCGTGCTACCTGTATATATGGGGATTATACCTGTGCTTTTGGATTAGGGATAAAACTCATGCTAGGGTTAGGGTTAAGAAAAATTGGGTCCGTGCGCATCTCCCGATGCCTGGAATTAGATTAAGCAGGGCAGAAAATGTTAGTGCGCAACAGAAACCCCCTCATGGTTGACTTTGGGCATGCTATCGGTATGTATGGGGATTATACCAGTGATTCAAGATTAGGGTTAAAACTCAAGCTAGGGTTAGGGTTGAGAAAACTTGGGTCCGTGCGCATCTCTCGGTGTCTGGAATTAGCTTAGGCAGGGCAGAAAATGTTACTGGGCAACAGAAACCCCTCAGGGATGACTTTGGGGATGCTACCTGTTTGAATGGGGATTATACCTGTGCTTTTGGATTAGGGTTAAAACTCAAGCTAGGGTTAGGGTTAAGAAAACTTGGGTCCGTGCGCATCTCCCATTGCCTGGAATTAGCTTAGGCAGGGCAGAAAATGTTAGTGAGGAACAGAAACCCCCTCCTGGATGGCTTTGGGCATGCTACCTGTATGTATGGGAATTTTACCTGTGCTTTTGGATTAGGGTTTAAACTCAAGCTAGGGTTAGGGTTGAGAAAACTTGGGTCCGTGCGCATCTCCTGGTGCCTGGAATTAGCTTTGGAAGGGCAGAAAATGTCAGTGAGAGATAGAAACCTCCTCAGGGATGACTTCCAGCATGCTCCCAGAATTTATGGGGATTTTACCTGTGCTTTTGGATTAGGGTTAAAACTCAATCTAGGGTTAGGGTAAGAAAACGTGGGTCCGTGCGCATTTCCCGGTGCCTGGAATTAGCTTAGGCAGGGCAGAAAATGTTAGTGGGCAACAGAAACCCCTCAGGGATGACTTTGGGCATACCTCTATGTATGGGGATTACACCTGTGGTTTTGGATTAGGGTTAAAACTCAAGCTAGGGTTAGGGATAAGAAAAGTTGGGTCCGTGTCCATCTCCCGGTGCCTGGAATTAGCTTAGGCAGGGCAGAAAATGTTAGTGGGCAACAGAAACCCCCTCATGGGTGACTTTGGGCATGCTACCGATATGCCTGGGGATTATACCTGTGCTTTTGGATTAGGGTTAAAACTCAATCTAGTGTTAGGTTAAGAAAACATTGGGTCCGTGCGCATCTCCCGTTGCCTGGAATTAGCTTAGGCAGGGCAGAAAATGTTAGTGGGCAACAGAAACCCCCTCATGGGTGACTTTTGGCATGCTACCTGTATGTATGGGCATCATACCAGTGTTTCTAGATTAGGGTTAAAACTCAAGCTAGGGTTAGGGTTGAGAAAACTTTGGTCTGTACACATCTCCCGGTGTCTGGAATTAGCTTAGGCAGGGCAGAAAATGTCATTGGGTAACAGAAACCCCCACAGGGATGACTTTGGGCGTGCTACCTGTATGTATGGGGATTATACCTGTGCTTTTGGATTAGGGTTAAAACTCAAGCTAGGGTTAGAGTTAAGAAAACGTGGGTCCGTGCGCATCTCCCGATGCCTGGAATTAGCTTAAGCAGGGCAGAAAATGTTAGTGGGCAACAGAAACCCCCTCATGGATGGCTTTGGGCATGCTACCTGTATGTATGAGGGTTTTACCTGTGCTTTTGGATTAGGGTTAAAGGTCGAGCTAGCATTAGGGTTAAGAAAACTTGGGTCCGTGCGCATTTTCCGTTGCCTGGAATTAGCTTAGGCAGGGCAGAAAATGTTAGTGGGCAACAGAAACCTCCTCAGGGATGACTTTGGGCATGGTACCTGTATGTATGGGGACTATACCTGAGCTTTTGGATTAGGGATAAAACTCATGCTAGGGTTAGGGTTGAGAAAAATTGGGTCCGTGCGCATCTCCCGATGCCTGGAATTAGCTTAAGCAGGGCAGAAAATGTTAGTGGGCAACAGAACCGCCTCAGTGATGACTTGGGCATGCTACCTGTATGTATGGGGACTATACCTGTGCTTTTGGATTAGGGATAAAACTCATGCTAGGGTTAGGGTTAAGAAACATGGGTCCGTGCGCATCTCCCGTGCCTGGAATTAGTTTAGCAGGGCAGAAATGTTAGTGGGCAACAGAAACCCCCTCATGGATGGCTTTGGGGCATGCTACCTGTACTGTATGGGGATTTTACCTGTGCTTTTGGATTAGTGTTTAAACTCAAGTTAGCATTAGGTGAAGAAAAATTGGGTCCCTGCGCATCTCCCGATGCCTGGAATTACCTTAAGCAGGGCAGAAAATGTTAGTGGGCAACAGAAACCCCCTCATGGGTGACTTTTGGCATGCTACCTGTATGTATGGGCATTATACCAGTGTTTCTAGATTAGGGTAAAACTCAAGCTAGGGTTAGGGTTGAGAAAACTTGGGTCTGTACACATCTCCGGTGTCTGGAATTAGCTTAGGCAGGGCAGAAAATGTCAGTGGGTAACAGAAACCGCCACAGGGATGACTTTTGGGCGTGCTACCTGTATATATGGGGATTATACCTGTGATTTTGGATTAGGGTTAAAACTCAAGCTAGGGTTAGGGTTAAGAAAAGTTGGATCGTGTCCATCTCCTGATGCCTGGAATTAGCTTAAGCAGGGCAGAAAATGTTAGTGCGCAACAGAAACACACTCAGGGTTGATTTTGGGCATGCTACCTGTATGTATGGGGATTATACCTGTGCTTTTGGATTAGGTTAAAACTCAAGCTAGGGTTAGAGTTAGAAAACTTGGGTCCGTGCGCATCTCCTGATGCCTGGAATTAGCTTAAGCAGGGCAGAAAATGTTAGTGGGCAACAGAAACCCCCTCATGGATGGCTTTGGGCATGCTACCTGTATGTATGAGGATTTTACCTGTGCTTTTGGATTAGGGTTTAAGGTCAAGCTTGCATTAGGGTTAAGAAACTTGGGTCCGTGCGCATTTCCGTTGCCTGGAATTAGCTTAGGCAGGGCAGAAAATGTTAGTGGGCAACAGAAACCTCCTCAGGGATGACTTTGGGCATGGTACCTGTATGTATGGGGACTATACCTGAGCTTTTGGATTAGGGATAAAACTCATGCTAGGGTTAGGGTTGAGAAAAATTGGGTCCGTGCGCATCTCCCGATGCCTGGAATTAGCTTAAGCAGGGCAGAAATGTTAGTGGGCAACAGAAACCGCCTCAGTGATGAATTTGGGCATGCTACCTGTATGTATGGGGACTATACCTGTGCTTTTGGATTAGGGATAAAACTCATGCTAGGGTTAGGGTTAAGAAAACATGGGTCCGTGCGCATCTCCCGATGCCTGGAATTAGTTTAAGCAGGGCAGAAAATGTTAGTGGGCAACAGAAACCCCCTCATGGATGGCTTTGGGCATGCTACCTGTATGTATGGGGATTTTACCTGTGCTTTTGGATTAGTGTTTAAACTCAGCTAGAATTAGGTGTGAAGAAAAATTGGGTCCCTGCGCATCTCACGATGCCTGGAATTACTTAAGCAGGGCAGAAAATGTTAGTGGGCAACAGAAACCCCTCATGGGTGACTTTTGGCATGCTACCGGTATGTATGGGCATTATACCAGTGTTTTCAGATTAGGGTTAAAAAACTCAAGATAGGGTTAGGGTTGAGAAAAACTTGGGTCTGTACACATCTCCGGTGTCTGGAATTAGCTTAGGCAGGGCAGAAAATGTCAGTGGGTAACAGAAACGCCACCAGGGATGACTTTGGGAGTGCTACCTGTATTATATGGGGATTATACCTGTGATTTTGGATTAGGGTTAAAACTCAAGCTGGGTTAGGGTTAAGAAAGTTGGATCCGTGTCCATCTCCTGATGCCTGGAATTAGCTTAAGCAGGGCAGAAAATGTTAGTGGGCAACAGAAACACACTCAGGGTTGATTTTGGGCATGCTACCTGTATGTATGGGGATTATACCTGTGCTTTTGGATTAGGGTTAAAACTCAAGCTAGGGTTAGAGTTAAGAAAACTTGGGTCCGTGCGCATCTCCTGATGCCTGGAATTAGCTTAAGCAGGGCAGAAAATGTTAGTGGGCAACAGAAACCCCCTCATGGATGGCTTTGGGCATGCTACCTGTATGTATGAGGATTTTACCTGTGCTTTTGGATTAGGGTTTAAGGTCAAGCTTGCATTAGGGTTAAGAAAACTTGGGTCCGTGCGCATTTTCCGTTGCCTGGAATTAGCTTAGGCAGGGCAAAAAATGTTAGTGGGCAACAGAAACCTCCTCAGGGATGACTTTGGGCATGGTACCTGTATGTATGGGGACTATACCTGAGCTTTTGGATTAGGGATAAAACTCATGCTAGGGTTAGGGTTGAGAAAAATTGGGTCCGTGCGCATCTCCCGATGCCTGGAATTAGCTTAAGCAGGGCAGAAAATGTTAGTGGGCAACAGAAACCGCCTCAGTGATGAATTTGGGCATGCTACCTGTATGTATGGGGACTATACCTGTGCTTTTGGATTAGGGATAAAACTCATGCTAGGGTTAGGGTTAAGAAAAATTGGGTCCGTGCGCATCTCCCGATGCCTGGAATTAGTTTAAGCAGGGCAGAAAATGTTAGTGGGCAACAGAAACCCCCTCATGGGTGACTTTGGGCATGCTACCTGTATGTATGGGGATTATACCAGTGTATCAAGATTAGGGTTAAAACTCAAGCTAGGGTTAGGGTTGAGATAACTTCGGTCCGTGCGCATCTCTCGGTGTCTGGAATTAGCTCAGGCAGGGCAGAAAATGTTAGTGGGCAACAGAAACCCCTCAGGGATGACTTTGGGCATGATACCTGTTTGAATGGGGATTATACCTGTGCTTTTGGATTAGGGTTAAAAATCAAGCTAGGGTTAGGGTTAAGAAAAGTTGGGTCCATGTCCATCTCCCGGTGCCTGGAATTAGCTTAGGCAGGGTAGAAAATGTTAGTGGGCAACAGAAACCCCCTCATGGGTGACTTTGGGCATGCTACCTATATGTCTGGGGATTATACCAGTGTTTCAAGATTAGGGTTAAAACTCAAGCTAGGGATAGGGTTGAGAAAACTTGGGTCCGTGCGCATCTCCTGTTGCCTGGAATTAGCTTATGCAGGGCAGAAAATGTCAGTGGGTAACAGAAACCCCCACAGGGATGACTTTGGGCGTGATACCTGTATGTATGGGGATTAAACCTGTCCTTTTGGATTAGGGTTAAAACTCAAGCTAGGGTTAGGGTTGAGAAAACATGGGTCCATGCTCATCTCCCGGTGCATGGAACTAGCTTAGGCAGGGCAGAAAATGTTAGTCGGCCAAAGAAAACCCCTCAGGGATGACTTTGGGCATGCTACCTGTATGTATGGGGATTATACCTCTGCTTTTGGATTAGGGTTAAAACTCAAGCTAGGGTTAGGGTTAAGAAAACTTGGGTCCGTGCGCATCTCCCGTTGCCTGGAATTAGCTTAGGCAGGGCAGAAAATGTTAGTGGGCAACAGAAACCCGCTCATGGTTGGCTTTGGGCATGCTACCTGTATGTATGGGCATTTTACCTGTGCTTTTGGATTAGGGTTTAAACTCAAGTTAGCATTAGTGTGAAGAAAAATTGGGTCCGTGCGCATCTCCCGATGCTTGGAATTAGCTTAAGCAGGGCAGAAATGTTAGTGGGCAACAGAAACCCCCTCATGGATGGCTTTGGGCATGCTACCTGTATGTATGAGGGTTTTACCTGTGCTTTTGGATTAGGGTTTAAGGTCAAGCTAGCATTAGGGTTAAGAAAACTTGGGTCCGTGCGCATTTTCCGTTGCCTGGAATTAGCTTAGGCAGGGCAGAAAATGTTAGTGGGCAACAGAACCTCCTCAGGGATGACTTTGGGCATGGTACCTGTATGTATGGGGACTATACCTGAGCTTTTGGATTAGGGATAAAACTCATGCTAGGGTTAGGGTTGAGAAAAATTGGGTCCGTGCGCATCTCCCGATGCCTGGAATTAGCTTAAGCAGGGCAGAAATGTTAGTGGGCAACAGGAAACCGCCTCAGTGATGAATTTGGGCATGCTACCTGTATGTATGGGACTATACCTGTGCTTTTGGATTAGGGATAAAACTCATGCTAGGGTTAGGGATAAGAAAACATGGGTCCGTGCGCATCTCCCGATGCCTGGAATTAGTTTAAGCAGGGCAGAAAATGTTAGTGGGCAACAGAAAACCCCCTCATGGATGACTTTGGGCGTGCTACCTGTATATATGGTGATTATACCTGTGATTTTGGATTAGGGTTAAAACTCAAGCTAGGGTTAGGGTTAAGAAAAGTTGGATCCGTGTCCATCTCCTGATGCCTGGAATTAGCTTAAGCAGGGCAGAAAATGTTAGTGGGCAACAGAAACACACTCAGGGTTGATTTTGGGCATGCTACCTGTATGTATGGGGATTATACCTGTGCTTTTGGATTAGGGTTAAAACTCAAGCTAGGGTTAGAGTTAAGAAAACTTGGGTCCGTGCGCATCTCCTGATGCCTGGAATTAGCTTAAGCAGGGCAGAAAATGTTAGTGGGCAACAGAAACCCCCTCATGGATGGCTTTGGGCATGCTACCTGTATGTATGAGGATTTTACCTGTGCTTTTGGATTAGGGTTTAAGGTCAAGCTTGCATTAGGGTTAAGAAAACTTGGGTCCGTGCGCATTTTCCGTTGCCTGGAATTAGCTTAGGCAGGGCAGAAAATGTTAGTGGGCAACAGAAACCTCCTCAGGGATGACTTTGGGCATGGTACCTGTATGTATGGGGGACTATACCTGAGCTTTTGGATTAGGGATAAAACTCATGCTAGGGTTAGGGTTGAGAAAATTGGGTCCGTGCGCATCTCCCGATGCCTGGAATTAGCTTAAGCAGGGCAGAAAATGTTAGTGGGCAACAGAAACCGCCTCAGTGATGAATTTGGGCATGCTACCTGTATGTATGGGGACTATACCTGTGCTTTTGGATTAGGGATAAAACTCATGCTAGGGTTAGGGTTAAGAAAAATTGGGTCCGTGCGCATCTCCCGATGCCTGGAATTAGTTTAAGCAGGGCAGAAAATGTTAGTGGGCAACAGAAACCCCCTCATGGGTGACTTTGGGCATGCTACCTGTATGTATGGAGATTATACCAGTGTATCAAGATTAGAGTTAAAACTCAAGCTAGGGTTAGGGTTGAGATAACTTGGGTCCGTGCGCATCTCTCGGTGTCTGGAATTAGCTCAGGCAGGGCAGAAAATGTTAGTGGGCAACAGAAACCCCTCAGGGATGACTTTGGGCATGATACCTGTTTGAATGGGGATTATACCTGTGCTTTTGGATTAGGGTTAAAAATCAAGCTAGGGTTAGGGTTAAGAAAACTTGGGTCCGTGCGCATCTCCCATTGCCTGGAATTAGCTTAGGCAGGGCAGAAAATGTTAGTGGGCAACAGAAACCCCCGCATGGATGGTTTTGGAAACGCTACCAGTATGTATGGGGACTTTACCTGTGCGTTTGGATTAGGGTTAAAACTCAAGCTAGGGTTAGGGTTGAGAAGACTTTGGTCCGTGCGCATCTCCTGGTGCCTGGAATTAGCTTAGGCAGGGCAGAAAATGTTAATGGGCAACAGAAACCCCTCAGGGATGACTTTGGGCATACCTCTATGTATGGGGATTACACCTCTGGTTTTGGATTAGGGGTTAAACTCAAGGTAGGGTTAGGGTTAAGGAAAAGTTGGGTCCATGTCCATCTCCCGGTGCCTGGAATTAGCTTAGGCAGGGTAGAAAATGTTAGTGGGCAACAGAAACCCCCTCATGGGTGACTTTGGGCATGCTACCTATATGTCTGGGGATTATACCAGTGTTTCAAGATTAGGGTTAAAACTCAAGCTAGGGATAGGGTTGAGAAAACTTGGGTCGTGCGCATCTCCTGTTGCCTGGAATTAGCTTATGCAGGGCAGAAAATGTCAGTGGGTAACAGAAACCCCCACAGGGATGACTTTGGGCGTGCTACCTGTATGTATGGGGATTAAACCTGTCCTTTTGGATTAGGGTTAAAACTCAAGCTAGGGTTAGGGTTGAGAAAACATGGGTCCATGCTCATCTCCCGGTGCATGGAACTAGCTTAGGCAGGGCAGAAAATGTTAGTCGGCCAAAGAAAACCCCTCAGGGATGACTTTGGGCATGCTACCTGTATGTATGGGGATTATACCTCTGCTTTTGGATTAGGGTTAAAACTCAAGCTAGGGTTAGGGTTAAGAAAACTTGGGTCCGTGCGCATCTCCCGTTGCCTGGAATTAGCTTAGGCAGGGCAGAAAATGTTAGTGGGCAACAGAACCCGCTCATGGTTGGCTTTGGGCATGCTACCTGTATGTATGGGCATTTTACCTGTGCTTTTGGATTAGGGTTTAAACTCAAGTTAGCATTAGTGTGAAGAACAATTGGGTCCGTGCGCATCTCCCGATGCTTGGAATTAGCTTAAGCAGGGCAGAAAATGTTAGTGGGCAACAGAAACCCCCTCATGGGTGACTTTGGCATGCTACCTGTATGTATGGGCATTATACCAGTGTTTCTAGATTAGGCTTAAAACTCAAGCTAGGGTTAGGGTGGAGAAAACTTAGGTCTGTGCACATCTCCCGTTCCCTGGAATTAGCTTAGGCAGGGCAGAAAATGTCAGTGGGTAACAGAACCCCCAACGGGGATGACTTTGGGCGTGCTACCTGTATATATGGGGATTATACCTGTGCTTTTGGATTAGGGATAAAACTCATGCTAGGGTTAGGGTTAAGAAAAATTGGGTCCGTGCGCATCTCCCGATGCCTGGAATTAGATTAAGCAGGGCAGAAAATGTTACTGCGCAACAGAAACCCCTCATGGTTGACTTTGGGCATGCTATCGGTATGTATGGGGATTATACCAGTGTTTCAAGATTAGGGTTAAAACTCAAGCTAGGGTTAGGGTTGAGAAAACTTGGGTCCGTGCGCATCTCTCGGTGTCTGGAATTAGCTTAGGCAGGGCAGAAAATGTTACTGGGCAACAGAAACCCCTCAGGGATGACTTTGGGGATGCTACCTGTTTGAATGGGGATTATACCTGTGCTTTTGGATTAGGGTTAAAACTCAAGCTAGGGTTAGGGTTAAGAAAACTTGGGTCCGTGCGCATCTCCCATTGCCTGGAATTAGCTTAGGCAGGGCAGAAAATGTTAGTGGGGAACAGAAACCCCCTCCTGGATGGCTTTGGGCATGCTACCTGTATGTATGGGAATTTTACCTGTGCTTTTGGATTAGGGTTTAAACTCAAGCTAGGGTTAGGGTTGAGAAACTTGGGTCCGTGCGCATCTCCTGGTGCCTGGAATTAGCTTTGGAAGGGCAGAAAATGTCAGTGAGAGATAGAAACCTCCTCAGGGATGACTTCCAGCATGCTCCCAGAATTTATGGGGATTTTACCTGTGCTTTTGGATTAGGGTTAAAACTCAATCTAGGGTTAGGGTAAGAAAACGTGGGTCCGTGCGCATCTCCCGGTGCCTGGAATTAGCTTAGGCAGGGCAGAAAATGTTAGTGGGCAACAGAAACCTCCTCAGGGATGACTTTGGGCATGGTACCTGTATGTATGGGGACTATACCTGAGCTTTTGGATTAGGGATAAAACTCATGCTAGGGTTAGGGTTGAGAAAAATTGGGTCCGTGCGCATCTCCCGATGCCTGGAATTAGCTTAAGCAGGGCAGAAAATGTTAGTGGGCAACAGAAACCGCCTCAGTGATGAATTTGGGCATGCTACCTGTATGTATGGGGACTATACCTGTGCTTTTGGATTAGGGATAAAACTCATGCTAGGGTTAGGGTTAAGAAAACATGGGTCCGTGCGCATCTCCCGATGCCTGGAATTAGTTTAAGCAGGGCAGAAAATGTTAGTGGGCAACAGAAACCCCCTCATGGATGGCTTTGGGCATGCTACCTGTATGTATGGGGATTTTACCTGTGCTTTTGGATTAGTGTTTAAACTCAAGTTAGCATTAGTGTGAAGAAAAATTGGGTCCCTGCGCATCTCCCGATGCCTGGAATTACCTTAAGCAGGGCAGAAAATGTTAGTGGACAACAGAAACCCCCTCATGGGTGACTTTTGGCATGCTACCTGTATGTATGGGCATTATACCAGTGTTTCTAGATTAGGGTTAAAACTCAAGCTAGGGTTAGGGTTGAGAAAACTTGGGTCTGTACACATCTCCCGGTGTCTGGAATTAGCTTAGGCAGGGCAGAAAATGTCAGTGGGTAACAGAAACCGCCACAGGGATGACTTTGGGCGTGCTACCTGTATATATGGGGATTATACCTGTGATTTTGGATTAGGGTTAAAACTCAAGCTAGGGTTAGGGTTAAGAAAAGTTGGATCCGTGTCCATCTCCTGATGCCTGGAATTAGCTTAAGCAGGGCAGAAAATGTTAGTGCGCAACAGAAACACACTCAGGGTTGATTTTGGGCATGCTACCTGTATGTATGGGGATTATACCTGTGCTTTTGGATTAGGGTTAAAACTCAAGCTAGGGTTAGAGTTAAGAAAACTTGGGTCCGTGCGCATCTCCTGATGCCTGGAATTAGCTTAAGCAGGGCAGAAAATGTTAGTGGGCAACAGAAACCCCCTCATGGATGGCTTTGGGCATGCTACCTGTATGTATGAGGATTTTACCTGTGCTTTTGGATTAGGGTTTAAGGTCAAGCTTGCATTAGGGTTAAGAAAACTTGGGTCCGTGCGCATTTTCCGTTGCCTGGAATTAGCTTAGGCAGGGCAGAAAATGTTAGTGGGCAACAGAAACCTCCTCAGGGATGACTTTGGGCATGGTACCTGTATGTATGGGGACTATCCCTGAGCTTTTGGATTAGGGATAAAACTCATGCTAGGGTTAGGGTTGAGAAAAATTGGGTCCGTGCGCATCTCCCGATGCCTGGAATTAGCTTAAGCAGGGCAGAAAATGTTAGTGGGCAACAGAAACCGCCTCAGTGATGAATTTGGGCATGCTACCTGTATGTATGGGGACTATACCTGTGCTTTTGGATTAGGGATAAAACTCATGCTAGGGTTAGGGTTAAGAAAAATTGGGTCCGTGCGCATCTCCCGATGCCTGGAATTAGTTTAAGCAGGGCAGAAAATGTTAGTGGGCAACAGAAACCCCCTCATGGGTGACTTTGGGCATGCTACCTGTATGTATGGGGATTATACCAGTGTATCAAGATTAGGGTTAAAACTCAAGCTAGGGTTAGGGTTGAGATAACTTGGGTCCGTGCGCATCTCTCGGTGTCTGGAATTAGCTCAGGCAGGGCAGAAAATGTTAGTGGGCAACAGAAACCCCTCAGGGATGACTTTGGGCATGATACCTGTTTGAATGGGGATTATACCTGTGCTTTTGGATTAGGGTTAAAAATCAAGCTATGGTTAGGATTAAGAAAACTTGGGTCCATGTCCATCTCCCGGTGCCTGGAATTAGCTTAGGCAGGGCAGAAAATGTTAGTGGGCAACAGAAACCCCCTCATGGGTGACTTTGGAAACGCTACCAGTATGTATGGGGACTTTACCTGTGCGTTTGGATTAGGGTTAAAACTCAAGCTAGGGATAGGGTTGAGAAAACTTGGGTCCGTGCGCATCTCCTGTTGCCTGGAATTAGCTTATGCAGGGCAGAAAATGTCAGTGGGTAACTGAAACCCCCACAGGGATGACTTTGGGCGTGCTACCTGTATGTATGGGATTAAACCTGTCCTTTTGGATTAGGGTTAAAACTCAAGCTAGGGTTAGGGTTGAGAAAACATGGGTCCATGCTCATCTCCCGGTGCATGGAACTAGCTTAGGCAGGGCAGAAATGTTAGTCGGCCAAAGAAACCCCTCAGGGATGACTTTGGGCATGCTACCTGTATGTATGGGGATTATACCTCTGCTTTTGGATTAGGGTTAAAACTCAAGCTAGGGTTAGGGTTAAGAAAACTTGGGTCCGTGCGCATCTCCCGTTGCCTGGAATTAGCTTAGGCAGGGCAGAAAATGTTAGTGGGCAACAGAAACCCGCTCATGGTTGGCTTTGGGCATGCTACCTGTATGTATGGGCATTTTACCTGTGCTTTTGGATTAGGGTTTAAACTCAAGTTAGCATTAGTGTGAAGAAAAATTGGGTCCGTGCGCATCTCCCGATGCTTGGAATTAGCTTAAGCAGGGCAGAAAATGTTAGTGGGCAACAGAAACCCCCTCATGGGTGACTTTTGGCATGCTACCTGTATGTATGGGCATTATACCAGTGTTTCTAGATTAGGGTTAAAACTCAAGCTAGGGTTAGGGTGGAGAAAACTTAGGTCTGTGCACATCTCCCATTGCCTGGAATTAGCTTAGGCAGGGCAGAAAATGTCAGTGGGTAACAGAACCCCCAACGGGGATGACTTTGGGCGTGCTACCTGTATATATGGGGATTATACCTGTGCTTTTGGATTAGGGATAAAACTCATGCTAGGGTTAGGGTTAAGAAAAATTGGGTCCGTGCGCATCTCCCGATGCCTGGAATTAGATTAAGCAGGGCAGAAAATGTTAGTGCGCAACAGAAACCCCCTCATGGTTGACTTTGGGCATGCTATCGGTATGTATGGGGATTATACCAGTGATTCAAGATTAGGGTTAAAACTCAAGCTAGGGTTAGGGTTAAGAAAACTTGGGTCCGTGCGCATCTCCCATTGCCTGGAATTAGCTTAGGCAGGGCAGAAAATGTTAGTGGGGAACAGAAACCCCCTCCTGGATGGCTTTGGGCATGCTACCTGTATGTATGGGAATTTTACCTGTGCTTTTGGATTAGGGTTTAAACTCAAGCTAGGGTTAGGGTTGAGATAACTTGGGTCCGTGCTCATCTCCCGGTGTCTGGAATTAGCTCAGGCAGGGCAGAAAATGTTAGTGGGCAAGAGAAACCCCTCAGGGATGACTTTTGGCATGATACCTGTTTGAATGGGGATTATACCTGTGCTTTTGGATTAGGGTTAAAACTCAAGCCAGGGTTAGGGTTAAGAAAATATCAGTCCGTTCGCATCTCCTGGTGCCTGGAATTAGCTTAGGCAGGGCAGAAAATGTTAGTGGGCAACAGAAACCCCCTCATGGATGGTTTTGGAAATGCTACCAGTATGTATGGGGATTTTACCTGTGCGTTTGGATTAGGGTTAAAACTCAAGCTAGGGTTAGGGTTGAGAAAACTTGGGTCCGTGCGCATCTCCTGGTGCCTGGAATTAGCTTTGGAAGGGCAGAAAATGTCAGTGAGAGATAGAAACCTCCTCAGGGATGACTTCCAGCATGCTCCCAGAATTTATGGGGATTTTACCTGTGCTTTTGGATTAGGGTTAAAACTCAATCTAGGGTTAGGTTAAGAAAACTTGGGTCCGTGCGCATTTCCCGGTGCCTGGAATTAGCTTAGGCAGGGCAGAAAATGTTAGTGGGCAACAGAAACCCCTCAGGGATGACTTTGGGCATACCTCTATGTATGGGGATTACACCTATGGTTTGGATTAGGGTTAAAACTCAAGCTAGGGTTAGGGATAAGAAAAGTTGGGTTCGTGTCCATCTCCCGGTGCCTGGAATTACCTTAGGCAGGGCAGAAAATGTTAGTGGGCAACAGAAACCCCTCTTGGGTGACTTTGGGCATGCTACCAATATGTCTGGGGATTATACCTGTGCTTTTGGATTAGGGTTAAAACTCAAGCCAGGGTTAGGGTTAAGAAAAAATCAGTCCGCTCGCATCTCCCGGTGCCTGGAATTAGCTTAGGCAGGGCAGAAAATGTTAGTGGGCAACAGAAACCCCCTCATGGATGGTTTTGGAAATGGTACCAGTATGTATGGGGATTTTACCTGTGCGTTTGGATTAGGGTTAAAACTCAAGCTAGGGTTAGGGTTGAGAAAACTTGGGTCCGTGCGCATCTCCTGGTGCCTGGAATTAGCTTTGGAAGGGCAGAAAATGTCAGTGAGAGATAGAAACCTCCTCAGGGATGACTTCCAGCATGCTCCCAGAATTTATGGGGATTTTACCTGTGCTTTTGGATTAGGGTTAAAACTCAATCTAGGGTTAGGTTAAGAAAACGTGGGTCCGTGCGCATTTCCCGGTGCCTGGAATTAGCTTAGGCAGGGCAGAAAATGTTAGTGGGCAACAGAAACCCCTCAGGGATGACTTTGGGCATACCTCTATGTATGGGGATAACACCTGTGGTTTTGGATTAGGGTTAAAACTCAAGCTAGGGTTAGGGATAAGAAAAGTTGGGTCCGTGTCCATCTCCCGGTGCCTGGAATTAGCTTAGGCAGGGCAGAAAATGTTAGTGGGCAACAGAAACCCCCTCATGGGTGACTTTGGGCATGCTACCGATATGCCTGGGGATTATACCTGTGCTTTTGGATTAGGGTTTAAACTCAAGTTAGCATTAGTGTGAAGAAAAATTGGGTCCGTGCGCATCTCCCGATGCCTGGAATTACCTTAAGCAGGGCAGAAAATGTTAGTGGGCAACAGAAACCCCCTCATGGGTGACTTTTGGCATGCTACCTGTATGTATGGGCATTATACCAGTGTTTCTAGATTAGGGTTAAAACTCAAGCTAGGGATAGGGTTGAGAAAACTTGGGTCCGTGCGCATCTCCTGGTGCCTGGAATTAGCTTTGGAAGGGCAGAAAATGTCAGTGAGAGATAGAAACCTCCTCAGGGATGACTTCCAGCATGCTCCCAGAATTTATGGGGATTTTACCTGTGCTTTTGGATTAGGGTTAAAACTCAATCTAGGGTTAGGTTAAGAAAACGTGGGTCCGTGCGCATTTCCCGGTGCCTGGAATTAGCTTAGGCAGGGCAGAAAATGTTAGTGGGCAACAGAAACCCCTCAGGGATGACTTTGGGCATACCTCTATGTATGGGGATAACACCTGTGGTTTGGATTAGGGTTAAAACTCAAGCTAGGGTTAGGGATAAGAAAAGTTGGGTCCGTGTCCATCTCCCGGTGCCTGGAATTAGCTTAGGCAGGGCAGAAAATGTTAGTGGGCAACAGAAACCCCCTCATGGGTGACTTTGGGCATGCTACCGATATGCCTGGGGATTATACCTGTGCTTTTGGATTAGGGTTTAAATTCAAGTTAGCATTAGTGTGAAGAAAAATTGGGTCCGTGCGCATCTCCCGATGCCTGGAATTACCTTAAGCAGGGCAGAAAATGTTAGTGGGCAACAGAAACCCCCTCATGGGTGACTTTTGGCATGCTACCTGTATGTATGGGCATTATACCAGTGTTTCTAGATTAGGGTTAAAACTCAAGCTAGGGTTAGGGTTGAGAAAACTTGGGTCTGTACACATCTCCCGGTGTCTGGAATTAGCTTAGGCAGGGCAGAAAATGTCAGTGGGTAACAGAAACCCCCACAGGGATGACTTTGGGCGTGCTACCTGTATATATGGTGATTATACCTGTGATTTTGGATTAGGGTTAAAACTCAATCTAGGATTAGGTTAAGAAAGCTTGGGTCCGTGCGCATTTCCCGGTGCCTGGAATTAGCTTAGGCAGGGCAGAAAATGTTAGTGGGCAACAGAAACCCCTCAGGGATGACTTTGGGAATACCTCTATGTATGGGGATTACACCTGTGGTTTTGGATTAGGCTTAAAACTCAAACTAGGGTCAGGGTTAAGAAAAGTTGTGTCCCTGTCCATCTCCCGGTGCCTGGAATTAGCTTAGGCAGGGCAGAAAATGTTAGTGGGCAACAGAAACCCCCTCATGGGTGACTTTGGTCATGCTACCTATATGTTTGGGGATTATACCAGTGTATCAAGATTAGGGTTAAAACTCAAGCTAGGGATAGGATTGAGAAAACTTGGGTCCGTGCGCATCTCCCGTTGCCTGGAATTAGCTTAGGCAGGGCAGAAAATGTCAGTGGGTAACAGAAACCCCTCAGGGATGACTTTGGGTGTGCTACATGTATGTATGGGGATTATACCTGTTCTTTTGGATTAGGGTTAAAACTCAATCTAGTGTTAGGTTAAGAAAACTTGGGTCCGTGCGCATCTCCCGGTGCCTGGAATTAGCTTAGGCAGGGCAGAAAATGTTAGTGGGTAACAGAAACCCCTCAGGGATGGCTTTGGCATGCTACCTGTATGTATTTGGATTTTACCTGTGCTTTTGGATTAGGGTTTAAGGTCAAGCTAGCATTAGGGTTAAGAAAACTTGGGTCCATGCTCATCTCCCGGTGCGTGGAACTAGCTTAGGCAGGGCAGAAAATGTTAGTCGGCCAAAGAAACCCCCTCAGGGATGACTTTGGGCATGCTACCTGTATGTATGGGGATTATACTTCTGCTTTGGGATTAGGGTTAAAACTCAAGCTAGGGTTAGGGTTAAGAAAACTTGGGTCCGTGCGCATCTCCCGTTGCCTGGAATTAGCTTAGGCAGGGCAGAAAATGTTAGTGGGCAACAGAAACCCCCTCAAGGATGGCTTTGGGCATGCTACCTGTATGTATGCGGATTTTACCTGTGCTTTTGGATTACGGTTTAAACTCAAGTTAGCATTAGGGTGTAGAAAAATTGGGTCCGTGAGCATTTCCCGATGCCTGGAATTAGCTTAAGCAGGGCAGAAAATGTTAGTGGGCAACAGAAACCCCCTCATGGGTGACTTTGGGCATGCTACCTGTATGTATGGGCATTATACCAGTGTTTCTAGATTAGGGTTAAAACTCAAGCTAGGGTTAAGGTTGAGAAAACTTGGGTCTGTGCACATCTCCCGGTGTCTGGAATTAGCTTAGGCAGGGCAGAAAATGTCAGTGGGTAACAGAAACCCCCACAGGGATGACTTTGGGCGTGCTACCTGTATATATGTGGATTATACCTGTGCTTTTGGATTAGGGTTAAAACTCAAGCTAGGGTTAGGGTTAAGAACACTTGGGTCCGTGAGCATCTTCTGGTGCCTGGAATTAGCTTAAGCAGGGCAGAAAATGTTAGTGGGCAACAGAAACCACTCAGGGATGACTTTGGGTGTGCTACATGTATGTATGGGGATTATACCTGTTCTTTTGGATTAGGGTTAAAACTCAATCTAGTGTTAGGTTAAGAAAACTTGGGTCCGTGCGCATCTCCCGGTGCCTGGAATTAGCTTAGGCAGGGCAGAAAATGTTAGTGGGTAACAGAAACCCCTCAGGGATGACTTTGGGGATGCTACCTGTTTGAATGGGGATTATACCTGTGCTTTTGGATTAGGGTTAAAACTCAAGCTAGGGTTAGGGTTAAGAAAAATTGGGTCCGTGCGCATCTCCCGGTGTCTGGAATTAGTTTAGGCAGGGCAGAAAATGTTAGTGGGCAACAGAAACCCCTCATGGATGGTTTTGGAAATGCTACCTGTATATATGGGGATTTTACCTGTGCTTTTGGATTAGGGTTAAAACTCAAACTAGGGTAAGGCTTAAGAAAACTTTGGTCCGTACGCATCTCCCGGTGCCTAGAATTAGCTTAGGCAGTGCAGAAAATGTTAGTGGGCAACAGAAACCCCTCAGGGATGACTTTGGGCATGCTACCTGTTTGAATGGGGATTATACCTGTGCTTTTGGATAAGGGTTAAAACTCAAGCTAGGGTTAGGGTTAAGAAAACTTGGGTCCGGGCGCATCTTCCGTTGCCTGGAATTAACTTAGGCAGGGCAGAAAATGTTAGTGGGCAACAGAAACCCCCTCAGGGATGACTTTGGGCATGCTACCTGTATATATGGGGATTTTACCTGTGCTTTTGGATTAGGGTTAAAACTCAAACTAGGGTAAGGGTTGAGAAAACTTGGGTCCGTGCGCATCTCCCGATGCCTGGAATTAGTTTAAGCAGGGCAGAAAATGTTAGTGGGCAACAGAAACCCCCTCATGGGTGACTTTGGGCATGCTACCTGTATGTATGGGGATTATACCAGTGTATCAAGATTAGGGTTAAAACTCAAGCTAGGGTTAGGGTTGAGATAACTAGGGTCCGTGCGCATCTCTCGGTGTCTGGAATTAGCTCAGGCAGGGCAGAAAATGTTAGTGGGCAACAGAAACCCCTCAGGGATGACTTTGGGCATGATACCTGTTTGAATGGGGATTATACCTGTGCTTTTGGATTAGGGTTAAAACTCAAGCTAGGGTTAGGGTTAAGAAAACTTGGGTCCGTGCGCATATTCCATCGCCTGGAATTATCTTAGGCAGGGCAGAAAATGTCAGTGGGCAACAGAAACCCCTCATGGATGGTTTTGGAAATGCTACCTGTATATATGGGGATTTTACCTGTGCTTTTGGATTAGGGTTAAAACTCAAAGTAGGGTAAGGGTTGAGAAAACTTTGGTCCGTACGCATCTCCCGGTGCCTAGAATTAGCTTAGGCAGTGCAGAAAATGTTAGTGGGCAACAGAAACCCCTCAGGGATGACTTTGGGCATGCTACCTGTTTGAATGGGGATTATACCTGTGCTTTTGGATAAGGGTTAAAACTCAAGCTAGGGTTAGGGTTAAGAAAACATGGGTCTGTGCGCATCTCCCGTTGCCTGGAATTAGCTTAGGCAGGGCAGAAAATGTTAGTGGACAACAGAAACCCCCTCATGGATGGCTTTGGGCATGCTACCTGTATGTATGGGGATTTTACCTGTGCTTTTGGATTAGGGTTTTAACTCAAGCTAGGGTTAGGGTTAAGGAAACTTGGGTCCGTGCGCATCTCCCGTTGCCTGGAATTAGCTTAGGCAGGGCAGAAAATGTTAGTGGGCAACAATAACCCCCTCATGGATGGCTATGTGCATGCTACCTGTATGTATGGGGATTTTACCTGTGCTTTTGGATTAGGGTTTAAACTCAAGCTAGCATTAGGGTGAAGAAAACTTGGGTCAGTGTGCATCTCCTGGTGCCTGGAATTAGCTTAGGCAGGGCAAAAAATGTCAGTGGGAGATAGAAACCTCCTCAGGGATGACTTTCGGCATGCTCCAAGAATGTATGGGGATTTTACCTGTGCTTTTGGATTAGGATGAAAACTCAAGCTAGGGTTAGGGTTAAGAAAAGTTGGATCCGTGTCCATCTCCTGATGCCTGGAATTAGCTTAAGCAGGGCAGAAAATGTTAGTGGGCAACAGAAACACACTCAGGGTTGATTTTGGGCATGCTACCTGTATGTATGGGGATTATACCTGTGCTTTTGGATTAGGGTTAAAACTCAAGCTAGGGTTAGAGTTAAGAAAACTTGGGTCCGTGTGCATCTCCCGATGCCTGGAATTAGCTTAAGCAG
Organism: Shinisaurus crocodilurus; assembly: GCA_021292165.1. Lineage (NCBI taxonomy): Eukaryota > Metazoa > Chordata > Lepidosauria > Squamata > Shinisauridae > Shinisaurus > Shinisaurus crocodilurus. The sequence continues at coordinate 146,240,763 of CM037878.1, read as the reverse complement.
GGCAGAAAATGTTAGTGGGCAACAGAAACCCCCTCATGGATGGCTTTGGGCATGCTACCTGTATGTATGAGGATTTTACCTGTGCTTTTGGATTAGGGTTTAAGGTCAAGCTAGCATTAGGGTTAAGAAAACTTGGGTCCGTGCGCATTTTCCGTTGCCTGGAATTAGCTTAGGCAGGGCAGAAAATGTTAGTGGGCAACAGAAACCTCCTCAGGGATGACTTTGGGCATGGTACCTGTATGTATGGGGACTATACCTGAGCTTTTGGATTAGGGATAAAACTCATGCTAGGGTTAGGGTTGAGAAAAATTGGGTCCGTGCGCATCTCCCGATGCCTGGAATTAGCTTAAGCAGGGTAGAAAATGTTAGTGGGCAACAGAAACCCCCTCAGTGATGAATTTGGGCATGCTACCTGTATGTATGGGGACTATACCTGTGCTTTTGGATTAGGGATAAAACTCATGCTAGGGTTAGGGTTAAGAAAAATTGGGTCCGTGCGCATCTCCCGGTGTCTGGAATTAGTTTAGGCAGGGCAGAAAATGTTAGTGGGCAACAGAAACCCCTCATGGATGGTTTTGGAAATGCTACCTGTATATGTGGGGATTTTACCTGTGCTTTTGGATTAGGGTTAAAACTCAAACTAGGGTAAGGGTTGAGAAAACTTTGGTCCGTACGCATCTCCCGGTGCCTAGAATTAGCTTAGGCAGTGCAGAAAATGTTAGTGGGCAACAGAAACCCCTCAGGGATGACTTTGGGCATGCTACCTGTTTGAATGGGGATTATACCTGTGCTTTTGGATAAGGGTTAAAACTCAAGCTAGGGTTAGGGTTAAGAAAACGTGGGTCTGTGCGCATCTCCCGTTGCCTGGAATTAGCTTAGGCAGGGCAGAAAATGTTAGTGGGCAACAGAAACCCCCTCATGGATGGCTTTGGGCATGCTACCTGTATGTATGGGGATTTTACCTGTGCTTTTGGATTAGGGTTTTAACTCAAGCTAGGGTTAGGGTTAAGAAAACTTGGGTCCGTGCGCATCTCCCGTTGCCTGGAATTAGCTTAGGCAGGGCAGAAAATGTTAGTGGGCAACAATAACCCCCTCATGGATGGCTATGTGCATGCTACCTGTATGTATGGGGATTTTACCTGTGCTTTTGGATTAGGGTTTAAACTCAAGCTAGCATTAGGGTGAAGAAAACTTGGGTCAGTGCGCATCTCCTGGTGCCTGGAATTAGCTTAGGCAGGGCAAAAAATGTCAGTGGGAGATAGAAACCTCCTCAGGGATGACTTTCGGCATGCTCTAAGAATGTATGGGGATTTTACCTGTGCTTTTGGATTAGGGTTAAAACTCAAGCTAGGGTTAGGGTTTAGAAAAGTTGGATCCGTGTCCATCTCCTGATGCCTGTAATTAGCTTAAGCAGGGCAGAAAATGTTAGTGGGCAACAGAAACACACTCAGGGTTGATTTTGGGCATGCTACCTGTTTGTATGGGGATTATACCTGTGCTTTGGATTAGGGTTAAAACTCAAGCTAGGGTTAGAGTTAAGAAAACTTGGGTCCGTGCGCATCTCCCGATGCCTGGAATTAGCTTAAGCAGGGCAGAAAATGTTAGTGGGCAACATAAACCCCCTCATGGATGGCTTTGGGCATGCTACCTGTATGTATGAGGATTTTACCTGTGCTTTTGGATTAGGGTTTAAGGTCAAGCTAGCATTAGGGTTAAGAAAACTTGGGTCCGTGCGCATTTTCCGTTGCCTGGAATTAGCTTAGGCAGGGCAGAAAATGTTAGTGGGCAACAGAAACCTCCTCAGGGATGACTTTGGGCATGGTACCTGTATGTATGGGGACTATACCTGAGCTTTTGGATTAGGGATAAAACTCATGCTAGGGTTAGGGTTGAGAAAAATTGGGTCCGTGCGCATCTCCCGATGCCTGGAATTAGCTTAAGCAGGGCAGAAAATGTTATTGGCAACAGAAACCGCCTCAGTGATGAATTTGGGCATGCTACCTGTATGTATGGGGACTATACCTGTGCTTTTGGATTAGGGATAAAACTCATGCTGGGGTTAGGGTTAAGAAAAATTGGGTCCGTGCGCATCTCCCGATGCCTGGAATTAGTTTAAGCAGGGCAGAAAATGTTAGTGGGCAACAGAAACCCCCTCATGGGTGACTTTGGGCATGCTACCTGTATGTATGGGGATTATACCAGTGTATCAAGATTAGGGTTAAAACTCAAGCTAGGGTTAGGGTTGAGATAACGTGGGTCCGTGCGCATCTCTCGGTGTCTGGAATTAGCTCAGGCAGGGCAGAAAATGTTAGTGGGCAACAGAAACCCCTCAGGGATGACTTTGGGCATGATACCTGTTTGAATGGGGATTATACCTGTGCTTTTGGATTAGGGTTAAAACTCAAGCTAGGGTTAGGGTTAAGAAAACTTGGGTCCGTGCGCATATTCCATCGCCTGGAATTATCTTAGGCAGGGCAGAAAATGTCAGTGGGCAACAGAAACCCCTCATGGATGGTTTTGGAAATGCTACCTGTATATATGGGGATTTTACCTGTGCTTTTGGATTAGGGTTAAAACTCAAACTAGGGTAAGGGTTGAGAAAACTTTGGTCCGTACGCATTTTCCGTTGCCTGGAATTAGCTTAGGCAGGGCAGAAAATGTTAGTGGGCAACAGAAACCTCCTCAGGGATGACTTTGGGCATGGTACCTGTATGTATGGGGACTATACCTGTGCTTTTGGATTAGGGATAAAACTCATGCTAGGGTTAGGGTTAAGAAAAAATTGGGTCCGTGCGCATCTCCCGGTGTCTGGAATTAGTTTAGGCAGGGCAGAAAATGTTAGTGGGCAACAGAAACCCCTCATGGATGGTTTTGGAAATGCTACCTGTATATATGGGGATTTTACCTGTGCTTTTGGATTAGGGTTAAAACTCAAACTAGGGTAAGGGTTAAGAAAACTTTGGTCCGTACGCATCTCCCGGTGCCTAGAATTAGCTTAGGCAGTGCAGAAAATGTTAGTGGGCAACAGAAACCCCTCAGGGATGACTTTGGGCATGCTACCTGTTTGAATGGGGATTATACCTGTGCTTTTGGATAAGGGTTAAAACTCAAGCTAGGGTTAGGGTTAAGAAAACGTGGGTCTGTGCGCATCTCCCGTTGCCTGGAATTAGCTTAGGCAGGGCAGAAAATGTTAGTGGGCAACAGAAACCCCCTCATGGATGGCTTTGGGCATGCTACCTGTATGTATGGGAATTTTACCTGTGCTTTTGGATTAGGGTTTTAACTCAAGCTAGGGTTAGGGTTAAGAAAACTTGGGTCCATGCGCATCTCCCGTTGCCTGGAATTAGCTTAAGCAGGGCAGAAAATGTTAGTGGGCAACAGAAACCGCCTCAGTGATGAATTTGGGCATGCTACCTGTATGTATGGGGACTATACCTGTGCTTTTGGATTAGGGATAAAACTCATGCTAGGGTTAGGGTTAAGAAAAATTGGGTCCGTGCGCATCTCCCGTTGCCTGGAATTAGCTTAGGCAGGGCAGAAAATGTTAGTGGGCAACAATAACCCCTCATGGATGGCAATGTGCATGCTACCTGTATGTATGGGGATTTTACCTGTGCTTTTGGATTAGGGTTTAAACTCAAGCTAGCATTAGGGTGAAGAAAACTTGGGTCAGTGCGCATCTCCTGGTGCCTGGAATTAGCTTAGGCAGGGCAAAAAATGTCAGTGGGAGATAGAAACCTCCTCAGGGATGACTTTCGGCATGCTCCAAGAATGTATGGGGATTTTACCTGTGCTTTGGATTAGGTTAAAACTCAAGCTAGGGTTAGGGTTAAGAAAAGTTGGATCCGTGTCCATCTCCTGATGCCTGGAATTAGCTTAAGCAGGGCAGAAAATGTTAGTGGGCAAACAGAAACACACTCAGGGTTGATTTTGGGCATGCTACCTGTATGTATGGGGATTATACCTGTGCTTTGGATTAGGGTTAAAACTCAAGCTAGGGTTAGAGTTAAGAAAACTTGGGTCCGTGTGCATCTCCCGATGCCTGGAATTAGCTTAAGCAGGGCAGAAAATGTTAGTGGGCAACAGAAACCCCCTCATGGATGGCTTTGGGCATGCTACCTGTATGTATGAGGATTTTACCTGTACTTTTGGATTAGGGTTTAAGGTCAAGCTAGCATTAGGGTTAAGAAAACTTGGGTCCGTGCGCATTTTCCGTTGCCTGGAATTAGCTTAGGCAGGGCAGAAAATGTTAGTGGGCAACAGAAACCTCCTCAGGGATGACTTTGGGCATGGTACCTGTATGTATGGGGACTAAACCTGAGCTTTTGGATTAGGGATAAAACTCATGCTAGGGTTAGGGTTGAGAAAAATTGGGTCCGTGCGCATCTCCCGATGCCTGGAATTAGCTTAAGCAGGGCAGAAAATGTTAGTGGGCAACAGAAACCCCCTCATGGGTGACTTTGGGCATGCTACCTGTATGTATGGGGATTATACCAGTGTATCAAGATTAGGGTTAAAACTCAAGCTAGGGTTAGGGTGAGATAACTTGGGTCCGTGCGCATCTCTCGGTGTCTGGAATTAGCTCAGGCAGGGCAGAAAATGTTAGTGGGCAACAGAAACCCCCTCATGGATGGTTTTGGAAATGCTACCAGTATGTATGGGGACTATACCTTTGCTTTTGGATTAGGGATAAAACTCATGCTAGGGTTAGGGTTAAGAAAAATTGGGTCCGTGCGCATCTCCCGGTGTCTGGAATTAGTTTAGGCAGGGCAGAAAATGTTAGTGGGCAACAGAAACCCCCTCATGGATGGTTTTGGAAATGCTACCTGTATATATGGGGATTTTACTGTGCTTTTGGATTAGGGTTAAAACTCAAACTAGGGTAAGGGTTAAGAAACTTTGGTCCGTACGCATCTCCCGGTGCCTAGAATTAGCTTAGGCAGTGCAGAAAATGTTAGTGGGCAACAGAAACCCCTCAGGGATGACTTTGGGCATGCTACCTGTTTGAATGGGGATTATACCTGTGCTTTTGGATAGGGTTAAACTCAAGCTAGGGTTAGGGTTAAGAAAACGTGGGTCTGTGCGCATCTCCCGTTGCCTGGAATTAGCTTAGGCAGGGCAGAAAATGTTAGTGGGCAACAGAAACCCCCTCATGGATGGCTTTGGGCATGCTACCTGTATGTATGGGAATTTTACCTGTGCTTTTGGATTAGGGTTTTAACTCAAGCTAGGGTTAGGGTTAAGAAAACTTGGGTCCATGCGCATCTCCCGTTGCCTGGAATTAGCTTAAGCAGGGCAGAAAATGTTAGTGGGCAACAGAAAACCGCCTCAGTGATGAATTAGGGCATGCTACCTGTATGTATGGGGACTATACCCTGTGCTTTTGGATTAGGGATAAAACTCATGCTAGGGTTAGGATTAAGAAAAATTGGGTCCGTGCGCATCTCCCGTTGCCTGGAATTAGCTTAGGCAGGGCAGAAAATGTTAGTGGGCAACAATAACCCCTCATGGATGGCAATGTGCATGCTACCTGTATGTATGGGGATTTTACCTGTGCTTTTGGATTAGGGTTTAAACTCAAGCTAGCATTAGGGTGAAGAAAACTTGGGTCAGTGCGCATCTCCTGGTGCCTGGAATTAGCTTAGGCAGGGCAAAAATGTCAGTGGGAGATAGAAACCTCCTCAGGGATGACTTTCGGCATGCTCCAAGAATGTATGGGGATTTTACCTGTGCTTTTGGATTAGGGTTAAAACTCAAGCTAGGGTTAGGGTTAAGAAAAGTTGGATCCGTGTCCATCTCCTGATGCCTGGAATTAGCTTAAGCAGGGCAGAAAATGTTAGTGGGCAACAGAAACACACTAGGGTTGATTTGGGCATGCTACCTGTATGTATGGGGATTATACCTGTGCTTTTGGATTAGGGTTAAAACTCAAGCTAGGGTTAGAGTTAAGAAAACTTGGGTCCGTGTGCATCTCCCGATGCCTGGGATTAGCTTAAGCAGGGCAGAAAATGTTAGTGGGCACAGAAACCTCCTCAGGGATGACTTTGGGCATGGTACCTGTATGTATGGGGACTAAACCTGAGCTTTTGGATTAGGGATAAACTCATGCTAGGGTTAGGGTTGAGAAAAATTGGGTCCGTGCGCATCTCCCGATGCCTGGAATTAGCTTAAGCAGGGCAGAAAAATGTTAGTGGGCAACAGAAACCCCCTCATGGGTGACTTTGGGCATGCTACCTGTATGTATGGGGATTATACCAGTGTATCAAGATTAGGGTTAAAACTCAAGCTAGGGTTAGGGTTGAGATAACTTGGGTCCGTGCGCATCTCTCGGTGTCTGGAATTAGCTCAGGCAGGGCAGAAAATGTTAGTGGGCAACAGAAACCCCCTCATGGATGGTTTTGGAAATGCTACCAGTATGTATGGGGACTTTACCTGTGCGTTTGGATTAGGGTTAAAACTCAAGCTAGGGTTAGGGTTGAGAAGACTTGGGTCCGTGCGCATCTCCTGGTGCCTGGAATTAGCTTTGGAAGGGCAGAAAATGTCAGTGAGAGATAGAAACCTCCTCAGGGATGACTTCCAACATGCTCCCAGAATTTATGGGGATTTTACCTATGCTTTTGGATTAGGGTTAAAACTCAATCTAGGGTTAGGTTAAGAAAACTTGGGTCCGTGCGCATTTCCCGGTGCCTGGAATTAGCTTAAGCAGGGCAGAAAATGTTAGTGGGCAACAGAAACCCCCCTCATGGATGGCTTTGGGCATGCTACCTGTATGTATGAGGATTTTACCTGTGCTTTTGGATTAGGGTTTAAGGTCAAGCTAGCATTAGGGTTAAGAAAACTTGGGTCCGTGCGCATTTTCGGTTGCCTGGAATTAGCTTAGGCAGGGCAGAAAATGTTAGTGGGCAACAGAAACCTCCTCCAGGGATGACTTTGGGCATGGTACCTGTATGTATGGGGACTATACCTGAGCTTTTGGATTAGGGATAAAACTCATGCTAGGGTTAGGGTTGAGAAAAATGGGTCCGTGCGCATCTCCCGATGCCTGGAATTAGCTTAAGCAGGGTAGAAAAATGTTAGTGGGCAACAGAAACCCCCTCAGTGATGAATTTGGGCATGCTACCTGTATGTATGGGGACTATACCTGTGCTTTTGGATTAGGGATAAAACTCATGCTAGGGTTAGGGTTAAGAAAAATTGGGTCCGTGCGCATCTCCCGGTGTCTGGAATTAGTTTAGGCAGGGCAGAAAATGTTAGTGGGCAACAGAAACCCCTCATGGATGGTTTTGGAATGCTACCTGTATATATGGGATTTTACCTGTGCTTTTGGATTAGGGTTAAAACTCAAACCTCGGGTAAGGGTTGAGAAAACTTTGGTCCGTACGCATCTCTCGGTGTCTGGAATTAGCTCAGGCAGGGCAGAAAATGTTAGTGGGCAACAGAAACCCCCTCATGGATGGTTTTGGAAATGCTACCAGTATGTATGGGGGACTTTACCTGTGCGTTTGGATTAGGGTTAAACTCAAGCTAGGGTTAGGGTTGAGAACGACTTGGGTCCGTGCGCATCTCCTGGTGCCTGGAATTAGCTTTGGAAGGGCAGAAAATGTCAGTGAGAGATAGAAACCTCCTCAGGGATGACCTTCCAACATGCTCCCAGAATTTATGGGGATTTTACCTATGCTTTTGGATTAGGGTTAAAACTCAATCTAGGGTAGGTTAAGAAAACTTGGGTCCGTGCGCATTTCCCGGTGCCTGGAATTAGCTTAAGCAGGGCAGAAAATGTTAGTGGGCAACAGAAACCCCCTCAATGGATGGCTTTGGCATGCTACCTGTATGTATGAGGATTTTACCTGTGCTTTGGATTAGGGTTTAAGGTCAAAGCTAGCATTAGGGTTAAGAAAACTTGGGTCCGTGCGCATTTTCGGTTGCCTGGAATTAGCTTAGGCAGGGCAGAAAATGTTAGTGGGCAACAGAAACCTCCTCAGGGAGACTTTGGGCATGGTACCTGTATGCTATGGGGACTATACCTGAGCTTTTGGATTAGGGATAAAACTCATGCTAGGGTAGGGTTGAGAAAAATTGGGTCCGTGCGCATCTCCCGATGCCTGGAATTAGCTTAAGCAGGGTAGAAAATGTTAGTGGGCAACAGAAACCCCCTCAGTGATGAATTTGGGCATGCTACCTGTATGTATGGGGACTATACCTGTGCTTTTGGATTAGGGATAAAACTCATGCTAGGGTAGGGTTAAGAAAATTGGGTCCGTGCGCATCTCCCGGTGTCTGGAATTAGTTTAGGCAGGGCAGAAAATGTTAGTGGGCAACAGAAACCCCTCATGGATGGTTTTGGAAATGCTACCTGTATATATGGGGATTTTACCTGTGCTTTTGGATTAGGGTTAAAACTCAAACTCGGGTAAGGGTTGAGAAAACTTTGGTCCGTACGCATCTCCCGGTGCCTAGAATTAGCTTAGGCAGTGCAGAAAATGTTAGTGGGGCAACAGAAACCCCTCAGGGATGACTTTGGGCATGCTACCTGTTTGAATGGGGATTATACCTGTGCTTTTGGATAAGGGTTAAAACTCAAGCTAGGTTAGGGTTAAGAAAACGTGGGTCTGTGCGCATCTCCCGTTGCCTGGAATTAGCTTAGGCAGGGCAGAAAATGTTAGTGGGCAACAGAACCCCCTCATGGATGGCTTTGGGCATGCTACCTGTATTTATGGGAATTTTACCTGTGCTTTTGGATTAGGGTTTTAACTCAAGCTAAGGTTAGGGTTAAGAAAACGTGGGTCTGTGCGCATCTCCCGTTGCTGGAATTAGCTTAGGCAGGGCAGATAATGTTAGTGGGCAACAGAAACCCCTCAGGGATGACTTTGGGCATGATACCTGTTTGAATGGGGATTATACCTGTGCGTTTGGATTAGGGTTAAAACTCAAGCTAGGCTTAGGGTTGAGAAAACTTGGGTCCGTGCGCATCTCCCGGTGCCTGGAATTAGCTTTGGAAGGGCAGAAAATGTCAGTGAGAGATAGAAACCTCCTCAGGGATGACTTCCAACATGCTCCCAGAATTTATGGGGATTTTACCTATGCTTTTGGATTAGGGTTAAAACTCAAATCTAGGGTTAGGTTAAGAAAACTTGGGTCCGTGCGCATTTCCCGGTGCCTGGAATTAGCTTAAGCAGGGCAGAAAATGTTAGTGGGCAACAGAAACCCCCCTCATGGATGGCTTTGGGCATGCTACCTGTATGTATGAGGATTTTACCTGTGCTTTTGGATTAGGGTTAAGGTCAAGCTAGCATTAGGGTTAAGAAAACTTGGGTCCGTGCGCATCTCCCGATGCCTGGAATTAGCTTAAGCAGGGTAGAAATGTTAGTGGGCAACAGAAACCCCCTCAGTGATGAATTTGGGCATGCTACCTGTATGTATGGGGACTATACCTGTGCTTTGGATTAGGATAAAACTCATGCTAGGGTTAGGGTTAAGAAAATTGGGTCCGTGCGCATCTCCCGGTGTCTGGAATTAGTTTAGGCAGGGCAGAAAATGTTAGTGGGCAACAGAAACCCCTCATGGATGGTTTTGGCAATGCTACCTGTATATATGGGGATTTTACCTGTGCTTTTGGATTAGGGTTAAACTCAAACTAGGGTAAGGGTTGAAAAAACTTTGGTCCGTACGCATCTCCCGGTGCCTAGAATTAGCTTAGGCAGTGCAGAAAATGTTAGTGGGCAACAGAAACCCCTCAGGGATGACTTTGGGCATGCTACCTGTTTGAATGGGGATTATACCTGTGCTTTGGATAAGGGTTAAAACTCAAGCTAGGGTTAGGGTTAAGAAAACGTGGGTCTGTGCGCATCTCCCGTTGCCTGGAATTAGCTTAGGCAGGGCAGAAAATGTTAGTGGGCAACAGAAACCCCCTCATGGATGGCTTTGGGCATGCTACCTGTATTTATGGGATTTTACCTGTGCTTTTGGATTAGGGTTTTAACTGAAGCTAAGGTTAGGGTTAAGAAAACTTGGGTCCGTGCGCATCTCCCGGTTGCCTGGAATTAGCTTAGGCAGGGCAGAAAATGTTAGTGGGCAACAATAACCCCCTCATGGATGGCTATGTGCATGCTACCTGTATGTATGGGGATTTTACCTGTGCTATTGGATTAGGGTTTAAACTCAGCTAGCATTAGGGTGAAGAAACTTGGGTCAGTGCGCATCTCCTGGTGCCTGGAATTTAGCTTAGGCAGGGCAAAAAATGTCAGTGGGAGATAGAAACCTCCTCAGGGATGAGTTTCGGCATGCTCCAAGAATGTATGGGGATTTTACCTGTGCTTTTGGATTAGGGTTAACACTCAAGCTAGGGTTAGAGTTAAGAAACTTGGGTCCGTGCGCATCTCCCGATGCCTGGAATTAGCTTAAGCAGGGCAGAAAATGTTAGTGGGCAACAGAAAACCCCCTCATGGATGGCTTTGGGCATGCTACCTGTATGTATGAGGATTTTACCTGTGCTTTTGGATTAGGGTTTAAGGTCAAGCTAGCATTAGGGTTAAGAAAACTTGGGTCCGTGCGCATTTTCCGTTGCCTGGAATTAGCTTAGGCAGGGCAGAAAATGTTAGTGGGCAACAGAAACCTCCTCAGGGATGACTTTGGGCATGGTACCTGTATGTATGGGGACTATACCTGAGCTTTTGGATTAGGGATAAACCTCATGCTAGCGTTAGGGTTGAGAAAATTGGGTCCGTGCGCATCTCCCGATCCCTGGAATTAGCTTAAGCAGGGCAGAAAATGTAGTGGGCAACAGAAACCGCCCTCAGTGATGAATTTGGGCATGCTACCTGTATGTATGGGGACTATACCTGTGCTTTTGGATTCGGGATAAACTCATGCTAGGGTTAGGGTTAAGAAAAATTGGGTCCATGCGCATCTCCCGATGCCTGGAATTAGTTTAAGCAGGGCAGAAAATGTTAGTGGGCAACAGAAACCCCCTCATGGGTGACTTTGGGCATGCTACCTGTATGTATGGGGATTATACCAGTGTATCAAGATTAGGGTTAAAACTCAAGCTAGGGTTAGGGTTGAGATAACTTGGGTCCGTGCGCATCTCTCGGTTGTCTGGAATTAACTCAGGCAGGCAGAGAAATGTTAGTGGGCAACAGAAACCCCTCAGGGATGACTTTGGGCATGATACCTGTTTTGAATGGGGATTATACCTGTGCTTTTGGATTAGGGTTAAAACTCAAGCTAGGGTTAGGGTTAAGAAAACTGGGTCCGTGCGTATATTCCATCGCCTGGAATTATCTTAGGCAGGGCAGAAAATGTCAGTGGGCACAGAAACCCCTCATGGATGGTTTGGAAATGCTATACCTGTATATATGGGGATTTTACCTGTGCTTTGGATTAGGGTTAAAACTCAAAACTAGGGTAAGGGATGAGAAAACTTTGGTCCGTACGCATCTCCCGGTGCCTAGAATTAGCTTAGGCAGTGCAGAAATGTTAGTGGGCAACAGAAACCCCTCAGGGATGAATTGGGCATGCTACCTGTTTGAATGGGGATTATACCTGTGCTATTGGATAAGGGTTAAAACTCATGCTAGGGTTAGGGTTAAGAAAATTGGGTCCGTGCGCATCTCCCGATGCCTGGAATTAGATTAAGCAAGGCAGAAAAATGTTAGTGCGCAACAGAAACCCCCTCATGGTTGACTTTGGGCATGCTATCGGTATGTATGGGGATTATACCAGTGTTTCAAGATTAGGGTTAAAACTCAAGCTAGGGTTAGGGTTGAGAAAACTTGGGTCCGTGCGCATCTCTCGGTGTCTGGAATTAGCTTAGGCAGGGCAGAAAATGTTACTGGGCAACAGAAACCCCTCAGGGATGACTTTGGGGATGCTACCTGTTTGAATGGGGATTATACCTGTGCTTTTGGATTAGGGTTAAAACTCAAGCTAGGGTTAGGGTTAAGAAAACTTGGGTCCGTGCGCATCTCCATTGCCTGGAATTAGCTTAGGCAGGGCAGAAAATGTTAGTGGGGAACAGAACCCCCTCTTGGATGGCTTTGGGCATGCTACCTGTATGTATGGGGATTTACCTGTGCTTTGGATTAGGGTTTAAACTCAAGCTAGGGTTAGGGTTGAGATAACTTGGGTCGTGCACATCTCCCGGTGTCTGGAATTAGCTCAGGCAGGGCAGAAAATGTTAGTGGGCAAGAGAAAACCCCTCAGGGATGACTTTGGGCATGATACCTGTTTGAATGGGGATTATACCTGTGCTTTGGATTAGGGTTAAAACTCAAGCCAGGGTTAGGGTTAAGAAAAAATCAGTCCGCTCGCATTTCCCGGTGCCTGGAATTAGCTTAGGCAGGGCAGAAAATGTTAGTGGGCAACAGAAACCCCCTCATGGATGGTTTTTGGAAATGCTACCAGTATGTATGGGGATTTTACCTGTGCGTTTGGATTAGGGTTAAAACTCAAGCTAGGGTTAGGGTTGAGAAAACTTGGGTCCGTGCGCATCTCCTGGTGCCTGGAATTACCTTTGGAAGGGCAGAAAATGTCAGTGAGAGATAGAAACCTCCTCAGGGATGACTTCCAGCATGCTCCCAGAATTTATGGGGATTTTACCTGTGCTTTTGGATTAGGGTTTAAAACTCAATCTAGGGTTAGGGTAAGAAAACGTGGGTCCGTGCGCATTTCCCGGTGCCTGGAATTAGCTTAGGCAGGGCAGAAAATGTAGTGGGCAACAGAAACCCCTCAGGGATGACTTTGGGCATACCTCTATGTATGGGGATTACACCTGTGGTTTTGGATTAGGGTTAAAACTCAAGCTAGGGTTAGGGATAAGAAAAGTTGGGTCCGTGTCCATCTCCCGGTGCCTGGAATTAGCTTAGGCAGGGCAGAAATGTTAGTGGGCAACAGAAACCCCTCATGGGTGACTTTGGGCATGCTACCGATATGCCTGGGGAATTATACCTGTGCTTTTGGATTAGGGTTAAAACTCAATCTAGGTTAGGTTAAGACAACTTGGGTCCGTGCGCATCCTCCCGTTGCCTGGAATTAGCTTAGCAGGGCAGAAAATGTTAGTGGGCACAGAACCCCCTCATGGATGGCTTGTGGCATGCTACCTGTATGTATGGGGATTTTACCTGTGCTTTTGGATTAGGTTTTAAACTCAAGTAGCATTAGTGTGAAGAAAAATTGGGTCCGTGCGCATCTCCCGAAGCCTGGAATTACCTTAAGCAGGGCAGAAATGTTATGGGCAACAGAACCCCCTCATGGTGACTTTTGGCAT